>OX465299.1:161099852-162373275 GCA_949987735.1 Leucophora obtusa | reverse complement strand
CTTTTCTTTGTAATTTAAGGGGAATTTTTTAAATTTTTATTTATATTATCAGAGGTTTTGAGGTAATTTTCTAATTTTTAATTGATTTTTTAATTTAATTTTGGCCAACGAAAAAACCAAGTCAACTGCCATTAAGGGACCTATCCCATGACCGGTCAATCGGGGGCATATTCAAGGCACTTCCACCATATTTGTGTGTGTGTTAATGTTGTTTTCTTTTCTATTTTTTTCTTTGCCATGTTTTTTTTATTTGCTGTGTGTGTGTTTGTTTTTTCTTTCTCTTTTTTATTTGAACAGAAACGAAAAACCTAACTTAACCATCAGCCAGCCATCACGCATAAGGGTGCGTACAGAGTGGCCGCTTGTTGCCGAGCCGAGCCGACTGACGCTTATTGCGAGAACCAACGCGAGAAAACTGGTACTATACAAATTAGTACAAATAAGCGCGAACAGGTCATAGTGGGCGCCGAGCTGGTCAGAGCGCAAAGCTGATTGAATGCGAGAAAACAGTTTCAAAGCGTTTTTCAGCGCCGAAAACATTGTTTATGTTATGTTAATAAAATAAAAATTAAACAAAAAAATAAAAATTCAAATAAATAATAAAAATTAAATAAAATTATAACAATTATAAAAAAATTAAAAAAAACTTATAAACAAAATTTAAAAAAAAAATGTAATAAACATTTCAAGAATAATTGAAGAAATGCGTTAATAAGTAAAATTTTAAAACTCAATGTCAGAATGAACAACAAACCCAAATGCATACAAACATACATAAAACACAAATAATAGATAAAATATCAGTGCTGAATCTCGCATCCACTATGCACACTCAAACCTGTTTCTCGCATGACAAGTTCCCGCAATAAGCATCAGTCAGCTCGGCTCGGCAACAAGCGGCCACTCTGTACGCACCCTAAGCAACGTTAGCTCAGACGGTAGAGCGTTTGCCTCACAAGCAGAAGGTTGTGTTATCGAGCCCTACTTCGACGCCAAGTAGATTATTTTTAATTCTTAATTTTTTATTAGTTTATTTGAAAAGCTATTTTTAAACACACCACCTTACTGCCACAATGTGTCTAAACTGTGGCAATTGGTCATTTCCAATGACAACGCCATGTTAAAGTGATATGTCTCTTTCAAACAAAAAGACCGATCAACGACCGGTCTCCGCCCCCTTGGGACCTATCCTGCGTGTCATCTGGGACCGGTCCCTTTCCCCGTAGGGATTATTATTATTATTATTATTATTATTATTATTATTATTATTATACCTGGGTATAGTTAATAATGTCGATTTTATATACAAGTTAATAATGTCGATAATGTCGAAATCGATACATAGAAATGTTTACAGTTGTTTATTCCCGAGTAAAAAAGTTTATATAAAATTATATATGAATGGATATATTTGGAATCTGTAACTGGATATAATTTCATCCGAAAAATGGTTATATTAAATTGTATCAAATCGGATATAATTATATTTACAAGGATACAAAGTTATATCAAATTATCAACTTATATCCGAGTTTTGTCCCTATCAAATTGGATATAAGTTAATACAATACGATATGATTAAATTTAAATGATAAAAAAATTTGTATTGGAGGTCAGCAAGATTTCACGTTCTGCACACTAGCAGCCGCAGGCTACTGTCGATAATTTGTGACTTTCATGCAAATGCATGTTTTTAGTCATTAATTCAAAAATGATTTTGACCGAATACCATTTATATTGGATTTAATTTTTAACTAAACACTCTCGAGTAATAAATATGATTTTTATAAATCGATAAATGTAAAGTGCATTTTTTGATTTTAAGCATTTATTTTTGGATCTTTAGTGCATATTTTTTGGTTTTTATTGCATATTTCCATTTAAGTGCATATTTTGCATTTTTACTGCATATTTTAAGCGTATATTTTCCTTTTTTAAGTGCATGAAAGTCGCTGCCCTGATAATAAGTAACTATTAAAGACGTTATTGTATAAATCCGTTATTGTTGAATTCTTTAACCCTAGAAGTCCATTGTCAGTCGATTCGACTAACATCAACCGTGCTTTACAAATAGCGTGAAAAATAGCGATGCACTTCTAGGGTTAAAGATTAGCCCCCGTATTCAAAATGAAAAAGCATATGCTAACTAACTAGCTGCCAGCTTTCCCTTATGGGAATATGTGTGCAAAAAAGTTAGCAGCAAGTTAGTTAGCATACACTTTGTCATTTTAAATACGGGTGTATATCATTTTTTCTCAACTATGGGAATTTTCTTTGGACTTAGAAAATTTTTTAAATACATACATATATTGTTTTTTTTTATTTTAAATAAAATTTTAATGATTAGCCCGGCAATGCACTTCTTTTTTGTTGGAGGCTCCTAATTCCCGATTTATGGAGCTGATAATGATCTATAACAATATTCAATGGCTTATTTCTCCACTCAAAACTTATCGGACCAGAACAAAATATATATGGCGTTGGAAAGGTACTTGAAATACCTTACCAATGGTATGCAACATGCCTAAACTTATTAACCCATTACGTGCCGGGTCATGATTTTAAATGTTAATTTTATTAAATTGGAGTTTTTAAATTAAAAAAAAAAACTTAAAAATAAAAAAGCTCAGAAAATATTAATTTAATGAAAAAATTTAATAAAACATATAAAAATTTTTTTTCATGCAATGAGTTTCGAACTTGTGTCTGAGATTAACTAATATATTGTAATATATAAAATACAATCAAAAATATTCTTCGTATGTATTTATATATAAAATTTTTAACGGCTTTATCAATTATATATTCCTATATAAATAATTTGCAATAACGCAAATACTGATATATGATTCAATATGATTACATATGAGAAAATTTTTAAACATTTTTCTAATATATCATCATATAAAAACATAAAATCGCATACAATATTTTATATTATCATATATTTTAATATTAAAAAATATATGTTATATATACTCTTTTTTACTCGGGTTACCGGCAAATATGTTTTCTGCAATTTTTTCTGCGAGCATCAGTCATATATAACCCATTCCTAAATCCACTTACTCAAAAATGTGGATGATATATGTGAAAGGGTTGTCAGAAAAGCTGGGAAGTGATGCAACCGAATTGCAGGTTGAGTTGAAATGGATGTTCCCAAAAGGAAAAATTTCAAAAATATTTTATTTTACCTAATTTCTAATACTAAGAAAATTTTATGTTGTTTTGTAGTGCATAACGAAAAAAACCATTGAATTTAGAAAATCAATGTTCTTTTAAACAAAAGACAATTTCACTTTTGCACTTGTAGCTTGACAAAGAAATATTTCCTTTATTAACAATAAATTGGTTCAAGTACAAAAGGGAGTATTAGCCATTTGTTTTATTTGAAGAAAATGTTAATTTCTATGAAGAAGAAAATAAAACTTTTACAATAAAGGTTGACAAAAAGTTTTCAGAACTTTTTAATAAGTCACAAATTTTCTTCAACTTATACTACTTTAAAAAATGGGTGATATACTCGTGTTCAAATGACCAACTCAAATAAAGTTCCTTGCAGTTTATATGCAAAGTAAAAAAAAGTTTTTTTAAAAGGGTTGCTACAACATTCATTTTTGTTATACTTGCTAATGTCCTTTTTTATACTTATATTTTTAGAAAGAAAAGAAAAGACATTTTACAGCATTTTTTTTTTGTCCAAAAACTCAACATTTTATTTAGTAAACAGTTGTGTTAAATTATTTAAGAAACTGACTGCTTTATTTTAATCTGCATCTAAGTTGGCACCAAAAATATTAATCCACTTAATTTTACACTTTGATGGCTTCTTTTTACTCCTATTGTCGCTGCCACTACAAACGAAAGTCAATAATTGTTAAATAAAACTTATCGATACAATAATAATAAAATTGACTTGGATATCATTTTTGTAATCTGTCTAGAATCATTATGTTTGAAAAAAAAAGAAAAATAACTTTGACCTATTAATTAAATTTATAAAAAACCTAAGACTCCTGGTATCTTAACGATTTAAACACAAAATTATTGCCTCACAGCAACTTCGTGCTTTTTTCGCTATTTTTGTTCTGTATTTCAAAAATATATTGCAAATAACCCTCTACCTACATTTTTTCGTATATGAGATTGAAATATGAAAACACCCAGCAAAAAATACTGCTTGCTTGCAAGCACGTTCGTCAGGGAAAGAAAGCAGTGTAGCGCTTGCATTATTGATGATATAAGGCATGATTTTTGTTCGAGGTAGCTCGCCTGAAAGCACTTGTTTCGATATCCGATATGCGCTTCTTTCATAGCTCCAAATAATGGCATGCAATCACAGCTTCTAGCTAGTCAATTCGGTTATCATTGTCATTCTTTCGTGCTTTGTTAGAGCGATAAGGTGTGGTAAACAAAACTCTATTGCGTTTTTCAACACACTACTGCAAGATATAAATCCTTAGAAGCAGTAGACGAAGCAGAAAAGAAGCACTAACCATTTTTACCGCTTCCGAATTTCTGCTGGGCAAATGGTTTTCCCAGCAAAATGTGGATAATGTGTTCTACACTCATTGAAATAAATCTGTAAGAATAGCAGAAAAAGTTACTAAAAATTAGTTAAAAATTATGCTGCAGAAAAAACTGCTAAAATTAGGAGATTTTTTTTGTTTACTAAATACTAGTAAAATAAGAACAGCAAAATTAAAACCGTTAAATTTACAGAATTTAAGTTAACTTTTAGTCAATTGAAAATAACAAATTGTACTGTAAAATCTGCAGAAAGTTCTGTTAAATATTAATAGACTAAAAATAGTAAAAAAAAAACTGTTATATCTACAGAATTTCTGCTATTTGTAAACTAAATTTAGTTGAACGCAATTAGCAGTCTATGCTGCTGAAATCAGCAGAAATATTTGCTAAAAAATTGTAAACTGCTGTTTGCAAAAGGCTCGATTTTTATTAGCGTTTAAAAAAAATTTAAAAGAAAAACTTCGAAAACTTAGAAATATTTAGCAAAATTTTTTTGCTGATTTTACCAGTTTAATTTGCTATTTTCCATTAACAATAATTTAACTCAAATATAACTTAAATTCTGTATATTTAACATTTTTCTTTTTGCTGTTCCTATATTACTAATATATAGCAAAAATAATCTGCTAATATTATCAGTTTTTTCTGCAGCATAATTTTTAACTAATTTTTAGTAGTTTTTTTCTGCTAATTTTACAGGTTTATTTCTATGATCACTTGTAATACTTAATACATTATTTGGTAATGTATGGTTTTTGCTGGATTAGTCGTATGTGGTTTTGCTGGGTTCTTTATTTATTGAATGAATTTCCGGATTGCGTGTTAATTGCTCATATTATACATTTCTGTATTAACAAAAACAACACGCCTAAAATTTAATTTATTTCGCACTAGAAATCTTAAATTAAACTTTAAAAAGAAAAATATTTTACCAAAACAACAATAACAAAATATTTTTAAATCTAACATAGGGAATGAATTCCTTGACAAAAATTAATTTAACTTGGTTTGAATGAATTCGTTAGTGAATGAATTCTTTAATTTAATGCTTAATGTTTTGGTCAGGGACTTAAATCGCTAAATTAAAATTCCTTGAATGCATTCACAGGAATTAAAATTAATGAATTCATTCCTTGTATTAAAAATTCGGTTCTATAACAGCTATGTTAGCGCTAACTTCGAAAAACTACTAGCACCATTGAATTCAGCGTACTCAAATTAGTTTTACCAGTAGGGTGCCCAGCTTGTTTAAAAACAAGTGTCAAATTCGAGCACAGTGTAATTGTACTTAAAATGGAGTGTGTGAGTGAACCCTTAAAGTTTCTTCACGTGTTTTTTTTGACCACCAACAAACTCTTAATTAAATAGTTTTTGTATAAACAATTTTTAGTCCCTCTTGTATAAGAGTTTATACAAATTCGTCCATTGATTTTAAAAAAATATTCAAGTTTGTTAAAATTTCTTTTCTAGTTTTAGATTTGTTAAAACTGTTTTCTTTAATTTATTTTTTTTACCATTTTCACTTGTTTTTCAGAAGTTATCAATTTATTTCAGATTTATCAATTGTATTTTATAAATTATCAATAGATTTTCAGTCTTATCAATTGTATTTCAAAAATTGTGAATTGATTTTCATATTTATTAAACATATTTCAGAAATTAATTGTATTTTTAAAATACATTTGATAATTTCTGAAATAAAATTGATAATTTTTGAAATACATTTAATACAATTGATAATTTCTGAAAAACAATTAACAGCTTCTGAAATAAAAAAGAAGCGAAAGAAAAATAAGTAATAGTTGTAAAAGTTCATTGCTTTCGTTCTAGTGACTATAAATAGAATTAAAAGCTTGAATGTTAAATACAACATATAAACATTTGCTTTACTACCAAAGGTTAAAGCAACAACTATAATTTTCGTTGTAAAACATAAATAACTACACTCAAAAAAATAAGTTAGTAGAAAAATTAGTAAAACGTCTTGTATATCAAGTGTACTAGTTTTCAGCAATTTTTTTGCTTAAATTCCGTTTTCAGCAAAACTTTTAGTTATATTTTTTTTAGCACTAAACTAATTTTGAACTAATGTTTTACTAATTTATTTTGCTACAAAAATTGTGCTGATAACCGCATGCATAGCGTGGACGACAACCATATAGACAAGATGTAGATGTCGCAGCTTGTCTGGAAACGGAAATGACGAAAAAAGAAAAACAACTCTACACGATATTCTATATTTAAATTTTTAGCAAATAAATTAACTAAAGTAAAATTTCGCTACAAGTTTTTTGAGTTTTTTTCAGTCTACTAATATTCAGCAAAAAGTTTAGTGATTTTAGCAAGGATTTTTTTCATTTGCAGTCGACTAAATGTTAGCAAAACTTTTGCTGAAGATTACTATTTTTTTGGTAAAAACCAGCTCGCTGGTTTTCAGCAAACCTTTTGCTGAAATTACCAACTTTTTTGCAAGCACGCTCCTGCCTAAAAATTTGCTGACACAGCAACATTTTTTGCTGACTTTACTGACTTTTTTTTTGAGTGTACTAAAAATGTTTGAATTTATTTCTCAATTCATTATTTGCTTGGGAGTTTACATAAATACAAAAACTTTAAATTAATTATAACCTAGAGAGAATCCCATAAAGACGATCTGATGATAGTTCTTGGTAGTACTTGAAAATGCATTAACTGTGAACCATTGGTTCTAGGAAAGTTTTTTCATGTTTTTTTCTCTATTTGTTGTAAAATAAATTGTGAATTCTATTTGGAATTTGTCATATTTGATTTTAAAATCGAACAAAAATAACACTCATTGTAACAATCTTCAGATCAACTAAAAATCTAAAGTAAAATACAATTGACAATTTCTCAAATACATTTAATATTTCTGAAATACAATTGCGAATTTCTGCAACTCAATTGAAAATTTCTTAAATACAATTGGACTTTTAGGAAATACAATTGATAAAATTGAAATAAAATTCATAAATCTAAAAACAATTGATAACTTCTGAAATAAAATGATAATTTCTGAAATACAACTGGAAATGTTGTACTATTGCGTAAGAGTTGTTTTCCTTTTTTTTTTCAAACTACAATTTTATATAATTATGGAAACAATGAAAATAAAAAAAAAAAAAAAAAAAACGTTTCCTTGGATTCTCCGGGATCCCGGGAATTCAAAAAAATTTCCCGCTTTCCCGAGAAATCAAAAAGTGTGAGGTTTAGAAATAAACCTGTTAAAATAGCAGAAAAAGCTAAAAAATGAACTTGTAGAAAAAACTTTCTGAAATTAGCAATTTTTTTTTCTCTAAATACTAGAAGATAAGAACAGCCAAAATAAAGCTGTTAAATTTACAGAACTTTAGTTATATTTGAGTTAACTTTAAGTTAATCGAAATCGACAAATTATACTGTAGAATCTGCATATTTTGCTAAATATTAGTAGACTAAAAATAGCAAAAAGAAACTACTCAGCTAAAAATCGACATATATGGATCCATACAGGTTAAATGTATGTGCGTGCATGCTCATAAACATGCATTCATGACCATACATGGATACATAAATCTCCATACATGAATCATATATGACCATACGTGTGCATTAACGAAATTTGAGGTAATATCTACATGTATGATCATGCATGCTCATGCGTGATCATGAGTATTCATGTATGTTCACGCATGTACACACATGTAGATATTACCTCAAATTTCTTTAATGCACACGTATGGTCATATATGATTCATGTATGGAGATTTATGTATCCATGTATGGTCATGAATTCATGTTTATGAGCATGCACGCACATACATTTAACCTGCATGGATCCATATATGTTGATTTTTAGCTGGGTATACAAAATACAAAAATAACAAAACAAAAATTTTTTGTGATTTTTTAGTCTACTAGCAAAAGTTTTTGCTGATTTTAGCAGTACAGTTAATCAATCCTGGGGCATAATAACAATATATACTCAACAATTCGGTTGTGACTAGTGTTTCCAATTCGGTTAATCGATTAACCGATTCCTCGATTAATCGCCTCTATTTCGGTTAATGTCGAAACAAATAATTTAAAACTGAAATAATTATTCGACCCGAAAAATCGATTAAAATAGGTCGATTAACCGGTTAAATTTTTAATATGTAATTTTTTGCTTTATTTTTTCCCAAAACTTCATAATTTTCTTAACTTTGGCTAAAAAATTGCAAGAAACGCTTAGAAAAACAAATACTAACTAAAATACGATAAAATTGTTTTAAAATCGATTGAAAGAGAAACCTTTAGATGCCATTTTTTGAGCAACTCCAAGCAAGTCGACATTGAACCACCGAGACACGTCATGGGTTTTAAGAGACTCTTAAAACGGAATTGTTTTACATAACCAAAATAAATTTTTAATAAAATCTTTTTGAATTTTTTTGTAACAAAATAACGAAGTTTGTATTTGTAAAAAAATGCTTTAACACTATGTGCTTTAGGAAATACAAGACAATTTTTCATTTCTGTTTTAATTCTTTTAAAGGGTAAAATTAATTTTCAAAAGTGAGATCATTTTTTCAGCCTCTAGTCGATGATTTTATTTATACTTATTTTAACAAAAAGAGCGCGTATTAATTTTTAAAATTTTATTATTGCAAACATAGAATTTTGAAAGGCTGAAAAACTGCTCTCACTTTCGAAAATCTGTGATAAAATTCGAACAAACAAATCTGTTTGATATTTGACATCTGTTACTGCACACTGAGGGAATTTTCTACATGCTTTTTGTGAATTTTTATACTGATTCAATGAAATTTCGTTGGAATTCGTCCATTGAAACACGGAGGAGATTGTAAGATAAACAAAAATCTAAAAACAGAATATTTGTACGTATTTGTATTGATCACTTCTGACTAAAAACAATAAGAGAAAGCTGAATAGAAAAGAAAACAACGAATTAGTTATATTGTATTCAAGGCCTTACTTGGGTGACGGGTTGTTGAAAAAAATTATCATATGACAATAAAAACATATAAATAATTGATACCTACAATTTAATGGAAAACCACTGACTACGCCTGTCCATCAAAAAAATGCAGAAACTAGATCTAGTCTGATCTGAAAATTATAATGTGTTTATAATTTTTAGAGAAAAAGGTTTATTCTTCTTCTTAACCTCAAATCTATTTAAAATTGATAAAATTGTATATTAATTACAATATTAATTGCAGCTGTCTATATTACGTTAAAACAACCCTATAAACATTTTCACTGGAATTCAAGTTGAAATCAAGTTCAATTCCAGCCCTGTTTTCCAGTTTCAAGGCTTGAATTCAGCTTTTATTACGTTTTATTTCAATAGCATATTCCAGCAAAAGGGAAACAAAAATTCAAGTTTGAAATATTTTTGTTAAAAAAACAAGTGCTAGAATTTGAAATATACTTTACTTCAAGCAAAATTTAAAGCACTTGAATTTTTAAAACCTATGTGCTTATTGGGAACACTGTACTAAACTTTTCACTAAGTTGATGCAGTTTTATGAAAAATTTCGTATTATTTATTGAAAATTACATACATCCAATGAAAAAGCTTTTTCGTAAAAATTTTGATTGATTTGCATTAATTTTGTGAAGAAAACTACATTAGTTTAGTGAAATCTTTCATTAAAACTCGTCCAATTAAATTCTGCCTGCGTAAATCACCCTAAAATTTGTTTAATGTTAATGGCCTTTAAAACCGAAAAGACTGAGAATTTAACAATTATTCATGATATTCTCAGATTACTAATATTCATTTGCAGAATAAATTGGTATTTTCAAATGGAGTTTAACATTTTTTATATTGATGGCTCAATGTAAAAGGCTGTTCTAGTTTTTAATGTTAAAAAATCAGCTCTTTGTGTTTTTATTGATAAAAAGTTAAGAATATACATTAATTTTGCATTAAACGATTAATCGATTAATCGCCAATTTTCTCGATTAACCGACCCGAATAACCGGTTAATTAATTTTAGTGATTTTTCAAATAATGCATTAACCGGTTAACCGCCTATGTCGAATAATTGGAAACACTAGTTGTGACAACCAAATTTTTTCCAACCTAATTTCAAGTTGTTGCAGTTAAAATCGTTCGCATTTTTTAAGAGTGTAGTCAATTCTAAATAAACATTATACCAAAAATTTAAATCACTTAAAATATTGATGGTTATTCCACTAAATATAATTTCATTTAGATCTATAAAAACGTTATGGAACTGTTGAAGGTGGTGGGTGGGAGTGGGTGTTTAGTGTGTAATAGTGGTTGGTTTTTTTGTATGTGTGTTTTCATCAATTTCATTTTGCCATTTAAAGCCAGTTTAAAGTGCATATTATTATATACCATAATAACAACCAGTGTGAACGTGTATATACCAGTACATTTCGATTTCGATTTTAGCATTTTCTGCTAGGGATGCCAATTCAGAGATTCCGAATACCAAAATCTCGGGACCTTTAATAAAAGTAAGTACCGAATTAGTGGATATTTTAGTTCACATTAAACAACTCAACTCTGTTGAGTTTTTCAAGAAATTAATCTATTTTACAATATTATTAATTAAATTTAAAGGTCATAATAAAATAATTGTGTTTCAGAAGCTATCAGTTGTATTTCTAAGTACCATTACCCAGAGAGAAATCGCCAGTGGTACAAAAAATCAAGAACTGGCATACCACTGGGTAACCACGATGTTAAAAATAAATGACTGGCAGAACACTCATTTGGGACGCTTTGTCAGCGTTTGCAAAAAGCGTTTTTCCAGTATTGCTTTTACAAAAATTTCGGTGGATTATAAAAAACCACTGGCAAAGATGGGCTTAGAGTGCTATGCCAAGGTTTGCAACCATTGGTTATCCAGTGCTACCCAATGATTTTATAAAAATGCTAAGGCTTAATTAAAAAAGGTTTGTAGTCAGAATTCATTTGCAAGGAAAAATTTTTTTTTTTTTTGATTTTTTTAATTTAAAATTTTTTTGTTTTATAAAATCGATTTTTGTTGTTTGTGGAAAAGCTCCTTTTAAATCAAAAAACTGTTTGCCAGTGCTAGCATTTTAACACATCCAGTAATTGTCGAGTGAGTGATGACTCATTTATGTGTTTAGCCACCAAGTATTATATGTCTCATTAGCTCAGTGGGTAGAGCTGTCGTCTGCCAATCTGACGGCCTGGGTTCAAACCACAGTAAGACAAAAAACAAATTCATATGAACTTTTTTAAATTTTATTTTGGAAAATATATTTCCAGACCACCTATTTACTGGTTTTGCCAGCGTTTTGCCAACGTTTTAAAATTTTGTTTCTCCAGTGCTTTTCCGGCGCTTTTTGAACAGCCGGTCCTTTTGTCCTATGATGTTATCATTTTAGGAATTGGAAAGCACTTTTTGCCAAAACTTGTACCACCCGTTAAAGTGCTTTACCATCGCTTTCCCGTTTGTATTTTTCTGACTAGGTAATATTTTATAAAATGTAATTTCTATAAATCAAATCAGAAATTCTAAAACTAATAAAGAGTTCTAAAATCTATAAGGATGGTGAAACTTTTTTTAAACAAAAATATCGATGGAGCCGGATTCACAATGATGGAGAACTCCACGCTGCACAGTGGAGTGTACTAAAAGAGAAAGGAACAAAATCTACTGTGCAGAGTGGAGTTATCCAGCATTGTGAATCTGGCTTTAATATTCGAATTTTTGTAATTTCTAATTAACTGAAATGCACGAATCTGTGCTAAAAATATATCTTTGCAGCTGTTTTAATTGCAGCCATTTATATGACGTTAAAACAACACTGTACTAAAATACATTCTAAAATTGGCCCTGTGGCAACCCGTCTCCAATATATACGCAAGCTGCTTGCTCTTGAACGTAAAAACCATAAGTCAGTTTGGCAACATTTGCGAAAAAGGAGACACAGAGTAGATTGCAAGATAAACAAAAATTTAAAAATAGAATGTTTGTATGTGTCAGTGTTGTACACTTTTGAAGAAAAACAACAGAAAGCTGAATAAGAAAGAAAACTATGAATTATAGTTACATTGCATTGAAGGCCTTACTTGAGTGAGATTGCTAAGCAATGGCACCTTAGTATAGTTACTTTTGCAATATGCACATGTTCGAATCCTACAGCCGTCGGGTTGTTGAAAAATGATCATATACCTAGAGACAATCTGACAATATAACATAAACAATTTAATTGATAATCACTGATGAAGCCTGTCCATATAAAAAGGCAGAAACTAGATCTAGTCGGATTTGAAAATTAATGTGTTTATAGTTTTTAAAGAAAAAGGTTTATTCTTCTTAACCTCGAACCTACTAAATTAAAATATATTTTGCTATATTGTTGACTTAGATTGGAAACTTTTTTAAAATATTTAAATAGTCCCAAAAAATTTCCATCCCATTTTTAAATACCAAATACAAGTTTTTAAATGTTAATGCCGATTGGCATCCCCATTTTCTACACATACAATTTCTGGTCGTCGATGTTGACGTATGTTGTTTGTAGTTGTTGTTTTGTATTTAGCGTATTTTTTTGTTGTTGCTGCTTGCCATTGTTTATTTATTTCGTTTGGACAATTTTTCGTGACTTTGTGCCAAAAAATGATTTTTTTTGTTCTGCACTAAAATATTGTAATAAAAATGAAAACAGCAACAGCGGCAGCAACATCAGCAATAGCAATAGCAACAACAACTACAAAACATTTATGGATTTGTGAAAAAAAACAACCGAATTTCACTTGGTTTTGTTTTTTGATTGGTATCGTTATTGTGCAAATCGTATTAATTGTATTTGAAAATGCAAAAAATAAAAGAAAAAAGAGTTGTTTAAGTTGATTTCAAATACTTCCGCATTTTGTTAAACCAATTTACAAATCCAGACATACTGCGAGCGTCAAAAGAAACTGTACAAGGCAGTTTAAATTTTTTTTGCCGAACGAAGGGGTCGCCTTTTTTAATTTTTATACCCTACACCACTATGTGGTCAGGGTATTATAAGTTTGTGCTGATGTTTGTAACACAAAAAAATATTGGTCGTAGACCCACCTTATAGAATACCGATCGGCTTAGAATTTTTTTTTATTTCGATTTAACGATGTCCGTCTGTCTGTCCGTCCGTCCGTCTGTCTGTCTGTCCATGCAATCTTGTGCGCACTCTACAGGTCGCAAATATTAAGATATTTTGATGAAATTTGGTACGCAGACCTATGTTGGCCCAATAACCCAGCCTATTGATTTTGGTGAACATCGGTCCATGTTTAGACCTAGTGCCCGTATAAGGGTCCTACCAAAATTATACTGTTTATACGCTGCAGGTTGCAAATATTAAGATATTTTGATGAAATTTGGTACACAGACCTATATTGGCCCAATAACGCAGCCTATTGATTTTGGTGAACATCGGTCCATGTTTAGACCTAGTGCTCATATAAGGGTCCTACCAAAATTATACTGTTTATACGCTGCAGGTCGCAAATATTAAGATATTTTGATGAAATTTGGTACACAGACCTATGTTGGCCCAATAACGCAGCCTATTGATTTTGGTGAACATCGGTCCATGTTTAGACGTAGTGCCCATATAAGGGTCCCCCCAAAATTGGCTTGGTTACAAACTGCAGGTCGCAAATATTAAGATATTTTAATGAAATTTGGTGCGCTGACTCACATTATAGAAAATTTTGACACAAGCCTCATTTTAACCCATTCGAATTTCGGATCCAAACATTAGTTGGCTTTTAACCAGACTGGTGTAGGGTATTGTATAGTCGGCATGCCCGACTTTAACCTTTTTACTCGTTTTTCATTGGATTTTAGCTAAAAAAATTGATATATCACACTTTAAAATCTGACTTTAAATGCCGAAGCTATAGCGAAAAATTGAAAAAGGCGACCTCTACGTTCGGCAAAAAAAATTTTTTTTTGGAATTGCCTTGCAAAATACTTCATATTGGAGGGTGTACCGCGAACTTTTTTTTTCGGTACGGTCTAACCACCATGCTTCACTGTGGATACTAAATTTTGCTGGACAATTTCTGAATTTTTGCGTCTCCAAACTTTAACTGGTTTTTTCTTACGAAAAATTTCAAATTTGCTCTCGTCGCTAAGACACAGAGAAACAAGCCAGCCACCGCCGATTTTTTTCGGGCTCATTTCACTGGAATTATCAATTTTTCAAAATAAAAAAAATTAAAAACAAATGTAATTTTTAAAGCAAATTTTCTAAATGTTGGTTTTTAATTTTTATTTAAAAAATAAAAATTGTGTTTTCCACCTTTTTAATTGATTAATTAGAAATTTATTAATTCAGTTCGAGGCCAATTTCCTTATTATGAATTAACATAATAAGTACTTTTTTCAAAAACTGTTATTTTTCTTCATCAGGATACTCTCCTGACAAATACTTCACGGAGTTTTTGCTTTCAAAAACCTCTACACTTTCAGGAATGAAAAGATGATCGTTTCGGGGATTTTCCAGGTCCCCTTCATCAGTTTTGTTTAGAAAGTGGTGGCAGTATTTGAAGCATCCCTACTTTATTATTACCTGAACCATTAAGAGTAAAAAATTTGTTTTTTATTTCAAAAGAAATAAAAGGCCAATTTTTATAGTCAGAACTTCAACGCAAAAAAAAATCAAAATTCGACATTTTCGAAGCAAAAAAAAACTTTGTTGTCTACACTATTTCGTGCAATGACTAAGTGAGAATTAATGACAAATGTTTACCCTCCAAAGTGCCATATAAGTTATTAAAGACACAAACCATGTTAAAAAGATACGCCCTGTGTTGTGAATCACAGTTAATACAGTTAATAATTTCTGAAATGCAATTGATAAATATGAATATCAATTGATAAATTCTGAAGCACAATTGATAATCAATTATTTATTTCTGGAATACTATTGATAAATCTGAAATTGACAATTTATAACTTCTGAAAAACAAGTGAAAATGAACAACAAATAACGGTAATTTTTTCCCATTCAAATTCTTTATTATAATTGATGCACAAGTTGTACAGTTTCTTTTGACGTCAAGAATATGATAATTTTTTTCTTTTTGTTGTATGTTTTTCTTATTGCAATACTGTTGTTGCTGTTTTGTTTTTTTATATAAATTAAGATGAGAGAAAATATCTAATTAGAAAAACTTAAAATGTTAAATAAATTAGAATTTGCAATTGAGTAAAATTAAACTGTAAACATAATAAACCAACGTGTACGGTTTCTTTTGACGTTCACAGTATTTGACTTCAATTATACTTACATACATATTGTACATTAAATTTTCGCAGGAATAAATAGGGTGCTATTAAAAATTAATGTTAATTAATTCCCATAATTAATATAACATTCCCAGGAAAATTTTTTACAATCGGTGGCCAACCACACCCATTCTACAACTGGTTCCACTGCAACCGATTCCATGGAACTGGTTCCGGAATCAGTTCCTGGGATCCTATATGGAAGGTGTGTGTGACGTAGAATCAGTTCCAGAACTAGTTCCAGAACTGGTTCTAGAGCAACCGGTTCCAATTTGGAGCTATAGAAGGGGTTGCTTTAAGGGACAAATTCAAACAAAAAGAATCGGTGTTAGAATCGACAGTAGAAGGGGTTGTGAATGAAAAGTAGCTATTGTACAACCGATTCTTTGGAACAGAAAATTTTCCTGGCATTGTAATGTGTATGTTTAGATCAGTGTTGGCAGGCACTATAGCTAAAATACCGTTATCGATTGAAATCCCTTTCAACTGACTACTCAGGAAAATTTTCTGTTCCAATAATCGGTTGTAGAATAGCTACTTTTCTTCTACAACCCCTTCTACTGTCAATTCTAACACCGATTATTTTTGTTTGAAATTGTCTCAAAAGCAACCACTTCTATAACTCCAAAGTGGAACCGGTTGGACCTAGTTCTAGAACATATTCTACGTTTGTCATACCTTCCCTATAGGATCCCTGGAACTGGTTTCGGAACCAGTTCCATGGAATCGGTTGCAGTGGAAGTTGTAGAATTGGTATTGTTGGCTACCGATTGTAAAAAAATTTTCCTGGGTACCGCTAGCCCTAAAATACCATTACCGAAATACAGTTATACTTAAAGTTCCTTTACCAAAATAACTAAAATACCGTTATCCTAAAATAGCGTTATCCTTGCCGATAACCGCATCGTTTCGGTTACCATCCATGGTTTAGAGTGTTATTAAATAGGATTATATCGAATATTTTATATCCTCCACAATATTATTGAGGTAATAACACATTTTCCAGCAAATAAATAGTCGGCTGCAAAATATTCCTTAGCTTTCTTAATCTAAAGACTCAACTATACTAGCAGGTTTTTAGAGATCGAACAAAAACATCTCATTCACAATAGAGCTTCGATAAGTTTTTCTCGCTCATATAGATGCGCCTAAACAGTGGTGTCAGATGTTACGATTTTACGACATTTTGACGATTTTTTTAGTCAAAATTTTACAAATGACGATTGACGATTTTTGAATAAAAACTCCACATGTTTTGACGATTTAGGAAAATTGCTTACTTTTAACGAATTTTAAGCAAAATTATAAAGAAAAAGCGTTTAAAAAATAGCAAGTTGTTCTTTTCGAATCGTCTATTTGAAATTCGCAATATTCAGAAATTTCTATATTTCCCTAGTGTCTTCAAATGCAATGCAATGTGCAAAGAAATTTGAAAATAACACACAAAGCAACAACAAAATTATTTCAAAGAAATTTGAAAATAACACACAAAGCAACAACAAAATTATTTTCGTTGTTGTTGTTTTGTGTGTTATTTTCAAATTTCTTTGCACATTTCATTGCATTTGAAGACACTAGGTTACTTTAAAAGCATTTTCACAAACATACATGTTTCTCTTAAGTCTCATAACTCCTATAAAATTTTCATTATGAAAGAGAAAACATATGTTTGTAAAAATGCTTCTGAAATACTTTTGGAAAAATTTGAAAAATTATTTTCGTTGTTGTTGTTTTGTGTGTTATTTTCAAATTTCTATGCACATTTTATTGCATTGGAAGACACTAGGTTACTTTAAAAGCATTTACACAAACATACATGTTTCTCTTAAGTCTCATAACTCCTATAAAGTTTTCATTATGAAAGAGAAAACATATGTTTGTAAAAATGCTTCTGAAATACTTTTGGAAAAATTTGAAATGCAATTAGAATTTTATTAAATACATTTGGAAAATTTTGGAATACAAATAGAAGCTGTGTTTCCGACTTAACTATATCCGTTAACTCATAAAAAAACTCAAAGTGCATAGAAACGCGTTTAAGATGAAAACTGACATATTACTTCTCGTATGCACCTTAATTTTCAACCCGGATAATTATCAACGTTGAAGACTCAACATTTATACATTTTCATATATAACATAACTTATTCGAGTTACTACCTAAAAACTTTTGCTGAAGTACATTCGATTATAACGGAACAATTATAAACATAACCTGTTTAAATTTTTTTTATACTACAATCGGTTTAACGTAGATTTGCTTTAAATACTTAACGTTGATATGCATGAGACAAAATACAGTTAGTCTTTTTAAATACATTTGGAAATTTCTGAAATACAATTTTTGGACAATTTAAAAACTTTTTTGGATACTTTTGAAATATTTTAGACAATTTTAAAATATATTTGGACATATTTAAAATATATTTGGACAATTTTAAAATATATTTGGACAATTTTAAAACATTTTTGGATAATTTTAAAACATTTTTAGACAATTTTGGAAATATATTTGGAATTTTTTTAAATAAAACTGAAAATGGTGTAGTGTTTTTATGATATTTACTGATGACGATTTCTCGACGATTTTTCATAAAATTGTTGACGATTTTGACGATTTATTTTTAGATTTTTGACGATTTTTGATCAAAAAGGTCTAACACCACTGCGTCTAAAGCAAAAAAAAAAAAAAAAATACTTATTTTGCAAGTGGAGACTCTAAACAAGCTTTGTTATCAGCAATTTTATTTTTTTTTTTTAAGTTAATTTTTTCAAATTTACGAAATTTTGACTTTACATTCTTCTCCCTTGAAAATCGTTCGTTGCACAAGTAAAAAAAGTTTGAAAGAAAATAAGTAGTCAATTATGATTTCTGTCGATATAAAACAACTGGTTTAATAAAAAATTGTTATTTAGTCAAAAACTATTTAAGTTCTGAAGGTCGCTTTATGGAGAAAACGCAGAGAATACCAAACACATGACATTTTCATTACCCCCCTGTTTACCATCTTAATGTGTGATTGGGCTGCTAAAAAAAAGTGACGTGCTCGTTTTGTTTTTGTATAAATTTCAGCGCAAACGGTGGCTGACCTCGGGGATACCTTTTCTGTTAGTGATCATATTTCTTATGTCTTAAAAAATATTTAAAACTTGTTAATTAATCAAATTACATAAATATCAATAACAAGAATTTATTCTTTCCTGAAATTAGCCAACAAAGATATTTAACATTGAATAAAAATCAAATCGCGTGTCGAATTGCTCTTGGCATTTTTAGTCTTTTATATTGTTTTGAATCAAATACTACAATAAATAATATTATTCATATGGAATGATGGCATTCTGATGGCAAACAAAAACAGTAAAAACGACCTCAAGTCGACAGACGAAATTTTCAAAACATATAATTTCTGCGAAAGTCTACACAATTTTAAGTACATTTCTCGTAGTAGTCGAATCAGCAACTATTAATCATTTCTGTAGTAGCAATAGTTGTCATATTAGCCGCAGTAGTAGTAGTAGTCGTAGTAATATACAATCTTTGTTAAAAGCTCTATAATTATGACAATTATAAACTATTAAATGGAAAACAACAAATATATGAAGCTTTGCACACCAACGGTCCAGCTATAAACGTCAAACTTGTAGTATTTATTTATCATGATACGAATTAAATATGAAAGAACTTTCCAATTTTTTTTCAAGAAAGTGGGCAAATTGATCAATTGACAAATTTAGGATTATTTGTTACAATTTAAGCCATTTGGAAATGCTGGAAATTTGACTATGTCAATAGAGGTTTTGAAGGCGTTGTGCTGTAATGGTTAGCGCGTTGGACTGTTACACATAATGTTGCGGGTTTGATCCCCACCAACGGCAACATCAATTTAGAAAAATAATATGTATGAGTTTTTTATCCCTTATACATACCGCAGCCTCGTCCTTCGGTGTTCCCATAGCACTTAACCCCACTGAAGTAAAATAATATAATAGGCTATGAACTAAAAAGTTTCAAAAAAGTTCGCCACCTTTTGATCAGTTGGCGCCCAACAGCTGTTGTCTAAGATTCAACATCTCATACAATTACAGTTTCGCCATATTTGAATCCCTTCATCTTGCACCAACTTTAAATTCTTCTCGAATTGAATTTAGATTAGATACGAAGGCACTTCGCACCGCGACCAATATAGATCTTTTGTGCTGCCTAGAGTTCCCTAGAGATTCAGGCTACCAATAAAGCCAATAATCCTGTTAGGAGAATTTCCCCAAACGTCCGAAGATGACACAAAGCGGTCACCCAGAAATCTGAGTCTCCTGTCGCACAGTCTCGGACATTCGCAGAGAACATGCTCCGATGTCTCTTTTTCCAGCTCACAAAACCTGCAAACATCAGTGTCTGACCGGTCCTGTTTGTGAAGCTGGTACCTGAGCCCACAGTGCCCAGTTAAGTATCCCGTCAGGGTCCTAAGGTTATCCCTGTCAAGTGACAATAGTCGCTTTGATACCCCCGCTGGACTTGGCCTGTCTTTGGCCAGTAGAAGTTTCCCAATGTTTCGCAAACTCAGTCTCTCTCCATTGCCTGAGTTTTTCCCTAGCATACCCCCTAGGTATCCCAAAGAATGGTTCCGGACCGATGAAGGGTCGTCGGGCTCCACAATTGGCTAGACAATCAGCCCTTTCGTTACCCTCGTGCCCTTCATTGCCAGGAATCCATCCCAGTGTAAGGGAGTTTCTCATACCGAGTTCGTTGAGAATTTCCACACACCCCATGACCAGACCAGATGATACCCCGTAAGCTCCAAGAGCCTTTAGCGCATCCTGGCTGTCAGAAAGAATGTAGATGCGGGATCTAACCGTGCCTCTCCGCAGGCACTCTCTCACACATACGCAGATGGCGAAAATCTCCGCCTGAAAGACGGAGGGGTACTTGCCCATTGGTAGAGCACGTTGGAATCTGGGTCCAAAGACACCTGCCCCCGTGTCACCATTAGCTTGTTTCGAGCCATCAGTGAACCATATCTGAGCCCCCTCTCCGTGCTTCCAAGTCCGACTGGTCCACATATGCCTGTCAAATGACATGATGTCAAAATACCTGACAAAGATCTGCTCTGGGATCTTTTTGTCCGCGACCCTTAAAATTGGGTCTCGAATTGAATAATAGGCTATGAACTAAAAAGTTTCAAAAAAGTTCGCCACCTTTTCATCAGTTGGCGCCCAACAGCTGTTCTCTAAGATTCAACATCTCATGCAATTACAGTGTCGTCATATTTGAATACCTTCATCTTGCACCACCTTTCAATTCTTCTCGATCCCTCGATCCAAAATGAAATAAAGTACTCAGCTTAATTAACAGGTGGTACAAGTACTGGCAAAAAGTGCTTTCCCATTCCCAAAATAATAACATCATTAGACAAATGGCTCGGCTGTTCAAAAAGTGCCGGAAAAGCACTGGACAAACAAAATTCCCAACGTTGGCAAAACCAATAAATAGGTGGTCTAAAATTATATTTTCCAAAATAAAATTTAAAAAAAGTTCATGTCTTTTTTTGTCCTGCCGTGATTTGAACCCAGGTCGCCACATTTTAAGGTCACAGCTCTACCCACTGAGCTAACGAGACATACAATACTTGGTGGCCAAAAACATAATTGAATGAAAATAGGCAAAAAGTTTTTTTGGAACCAATATGCCAGCTTTGGGGAAACAAAATAAAGTTGGTCTTAAAGGAGCTTTTCCACAAACAAAAAAATTGAAGAAAAAAATTTTTAAATAAAAAAAAAATTTGAATTTGGAACCTTCTCACTACAAACCTTTTTTAATGAAGCGTCGTCATTTTTACCAGAGAATTGATTTTTGTTCCGATGGCAGTTTCTGACTAGGTAGCATTGGATAATCACTGGTTACAAGCCTATTCTTTGTCAGTGGGACTTTTTGTAAAAATAAATGAGAAATGCACAAAATATATTTTTTTGCTTTAGTAGGTTTGAGGTTAAGAAAAAGACTAAAATTTTTTCAAAAGTTATAAACACTATTAATTTGCAAATCAGACTAGATCTAGTTTCTGTCTTTTTTTTTATGGACAGGCTTCATCAGTGATTTTCCATTGAATTGTATTATGGTTTATATTTTATTGTCAGATTGCCTCTATATGATAATTTTTCAACCACCTGTCGGCTGTAGGAATCGAACCCATGCACTTCCACATTACAAACGTAACTATTCTAGAGTTCGACATCTTAGTCATCTATAGTGTGGCTAATTCACAGTTTTTCTTTCCTATTCAGCTTTCTGTTATTGTTTTTACTCTCAGAAGTGATCAAACAGACACACAAAACTTTTCTTTAGATTTTTTGTTTATCTTCTTATCTCCTCCTTGTCATCTTTTTCGCAAATTTTTATCTCCCTTAACATCGGATAAAAATGGGATTGGCGTAAGTACCCCATTGGCGAAGGATCCCCCTCTACCCTAGTTTTTTTTTCTAAATATATTTTCTAAAAAAAAAAATTTAAGAAAACCCTTACATTTGTTAGTTTTATAATTTGTTTGTTTTATATTTTTTCCTGACATTAAATTAACAGAGTGTTTCATATATTTGGGCTTTTATTGTTATATTATGCAAACCCAGAGAAATAAATGCAACTTTTTTTGTGATTTAATAAATCCACTTTTTGTATGAAAAATTCTAAATGCAGGGTATCAATTCCTTAATTTTGAAAATAATCGATTCGATTGACCGATAGCTTTAGTTTCGAACATAGTTTCGAAGATGATAGTAAAACAGCTGATGGGCACTGTTGCTAACTCTTTTCCTAAAAATATCGCTAAATCAATTTAAGAAAACGCTATAAAATAGGTAAATTATTAAAAACTTAAAAAATTTTGCAATAAATCG
Organism: Leucophora obtusa; assembly: GCA_949987735.1. Lineage (NCBI taxonomy): Eukaryota > Metazoa > Arthropoda > Insecta > Diptera > Anthomyiidae > Leucophora > Leucophora obtusa. Next base: position 162,350,563 of record OX465299.1, on the reverse strand, counting down.
CTAAATTTTTCGAAGTTTTCAATTTTTTTTTGTAAAAATTCAGCGATAAATCGCTGTATAATAATAATCGCACTAAATGCGTTGATATACAACATTTTAAAATTTCAAACTTGTGTACGAAAAATCATACATTCCAAGCAGGTTTAATCTTGTTTTATTTTTAAAATAATTTTTCATTACAATTAAAGTTTCTTTAAGCCTGTCCATCCCGGTCTGCCCGTACGTATAAAATGTAATTTTCAAAGAAAATTGATGCAAATTTGAAAATTCCTGTCACCAGTACTGAGAAATAGTAGATAAAAAAGTGAATAAATATTTGTTGTACAAATTGAGACATATTTATGTAATTTTTTCAGACTGATAAGGTTTGTCTCAAGAAAGTATTCCCTTGAAAATTGATTTTTCTCGTAGCTTTTTCTTAAGATTTTTGAGCTTTTACTCGCCTTTTTACAGGGTTGGCAACCGATTCATAAAGTTAGTGATAGTGGATAACGTGATTTCGTTAGAGTATTTTAAGGTTAGCGGTATTTTAAGTTATTTCGTTAGTGGTATTTTAAGGTTAACGGTAGTGATTTGATAGGGTTTTAAATCGTTATTGGTATTTTACGTTTATTATTTTCCAGCCATTCTTTTTTAACCTTTTTCCAAAAAAATTAATTTTTTTAAACTTTGAACTTGTTTTTCAAAGTTTTTTTTTTTACTTTTACAATATTTTTTTTTGCTTTAAATACATCGGATTCTGCTTTTTTCTCTTCATTGATTATCACCAGGGCAGCGACTTTCATGCACTTAAAAATAGAAAGTATACGCTTAAAATATGCAGTAACAAATGCAAAATATGCACTTAAATAGAAATTTTGATTTTTAAAAAACATATTTATTACGCGGGAGCGTTGGGTTAAAAATTAAATCCAATATAAATGTCTAAGTAGATGACAACTTGAAGTTTTCCTTCTAGTTAAGTGCTGCGTTAAGATTTGCAAATTCTTCTTTTTTTTATTTTTCATTCAATCTATGTAATATGCAATATGCAATTTAATGCAAAATATGCAAAAATATACACTAAAAATCATAAAATATGCACTAAAAATCATAAAATATGCACTAAAAATCATAAAATATGCACTAAAAATCATAAAATATGCCAAAAAATATGCCCTTAAAAGCAAAATATGCAAAAATATGCATTTATAATAAAATATGCAATAATATGCAACAACAAATCGATGCCATATTTTTTTTGCAAATTCTTTGATTCGGAAATGTATTTGGTCAAAATAATTTTTGAATTATTGACTACAAATATGCATTTGCATGAAAGTCGCTGCCCTGATTATCACAATCAGATATGTTTTGGCTGGGTCAATTTTAATTTAAAAATATTTTAACTTTTATGATTTACCCAGGAATTTTTTATACTATCGATAACCAACCACACTAGGCCTGCAACTGGTTCCATTGCAACCGATTGCACGGAACTGGTTCCGGAACCAATTCTTGGGATCCTATATGGAAGGTATGATTGACGTGAAATCAGTTCTATAACTAGTTCCAGAACTGATTCTAGGGCAACCGGTTTCAATTTGGAGCTATAGAAGTAGTTGCTTTTGGGACAATTTCAAACAAAAAAAATAATCGGTGTTAGAATTGACAGAAGAAGGGGTTGTAAAGGAAAAGTAGCTATTCTAAAACCGATTCTTTGGAACAGAAATTTTTCCAGCGAAAATAATATATATTTTTTTTTGTCTTTTAAAAAAGAAAATAATGAAAACGATTGCTATTTAATATTAAAAATTAGGGCAAACTGGTTGGAACAAACTACATCTATTGAGCACTTTGAGAACTGCTTTTTGGATTTATTAAATTCAAGTGATTAAAAATATGCGGTTAATAAAGACAAATATAAAACAGATACAACAGTGGACGAAGTAAGGACTGATTTTTATGACGTCAACCAGAACAATAAAAATATTGACGTTTTCAAAGTCAAAGAAAGTCGGCAAAAACGACTTAAACTATCTGTATAAGTTTTGAGTCGTTCGAAGGCGTTTAAATCTTTTAAAAACCTTACAAATAAATATATTTTACTCTTATGTTTGACATTTTTTAATTTGAAAAGTAATTGTGTAGCTATTCCGATGTTTTTTTAAAGCAAAATATTGTAGTGTGCATTCAAGTCAAAAATTAAGAAAAAAGATTTCTTATTTTCTTTTGGAAATTCGTAAATATTATTATTCTGATATTTGTCAAAAAAGCAGTAATGGCGACAAAACACTTTGCGAGCATCACTCCTCAGTAATTCCTCTATAGATACAACTCTATATACTTTTTTATCTCATTATTTATAATACACAATACACTAGCATTTCTCAGAAATAGGTAGAGCTTTTGAAAATAATCAGCTAAAAATTTAACTAAAGTCTAGTACAGGGCTGGCAAAACTATGACACGCGTGTCAGTAGTGGCACGCGAGTGGATTTTAGGTGGCACGCGACATTTTGTTGGATATTTTCAAAAAACTTAAACTATTAGAAGACAGGCAAAAAATTCAGTTAAATGTTAAATTTCGTTACAAAAATGTTTGATTTAACTCCATAATAGTGAAATTTTTCATAGAGCTTGTAAATCGTCTTTTAAAATTAATAAAACTCTGTATTGCCATCATATTTTGTTTAAAGAAATATGGTTAATAAAGAACTCGCAAACTCGATTATCAGAAAATTCTAAAAAAAATTTATAAAATTCTAGATTGAAAGAAGTTTAAATGTTTCGATGAGAAAATGCCTCATAATTGGAGAAATAAAAAGTACCAGAAAATTGCACAACAATGGAAAACAACGTAATAAAATTGGATCTAAAAAATTAAGTTTTTTAAAGGGGAAAATAGGTCCTACTAAATGATCTTTAATGAAATAAAAGCTGAAAATAAGTTTCATAATGAAATAACCCCCTTTGTCGGAATTTTAAATTGGGTTTTGGTCGTGTTTCGAAGAGACATTTCATCTGAAATAGAAATTTCTCTATTCAAATCCATAATAGGCGCTTTTTATTCATTATTATGATGATGTAAACCGCGCGGTATATTTTAACAAAATCAAATCTTTGCCCGAAGCACATTTTTCAACTAGTTTCTTACGTACTTAAATAATAGATGGCGCCCAATAATTTAACTTTTTTTTAACAAAATGAAATAACCACCAAAAATGGAATAACCCTCCAAAAAAATGAAAAGGCAATAATGTTCAAACTGTTTTAATTTTTTTTTTCATAATGAAATAATCCCAATATTTAAAGATTAAATAAACCCCCAAAAATTAAATTACCGTCAAACATTTTTACGTCATTTATTGGATGTTATTTAATTTTTTCCTTTGGGGTTATTTCATGGGGGTTATCCGTAGTGCTGATAAATATGTACATCTGCGATATTTTTAAGAGAAATTTTCCAAATTTTTAAAAGTTTTTAAAAAGGACTTAAAAGACAACTGAAATTAAGGTGGCACGCGAGAAATTTTTACAAAAAAATTTTTCCGTTTCTGGCACGCAGCGAAAAAAGTCTTGCCACCCCTGTTCTAGTAGATTTAATAATATTTTTGCGGTTTTCATTTAACTAATATTTCGCCAAAAGATTCTGCTGATCTTAGCAGTCTTTTCTGCACGGTCATTTTTAACAAATTTTTAGTAAGATTTTCTACTATTTTTACGGACTTATTTCTTTGTGTGTATGTCTATAACACCTCTTCTGTGCGAAATTTCTCAACTTTATTAAAATTTTTTAACAAAAGAAAAGAAAAGGGAGCAAAAACATTTAAATCATCTCTAAAACAAGTGGTTGGTTGTGTGTGTTGGTTTCTTTCCAATCATTCAAGTTCATCATAAATTGTCAATTTTTATTTGAGTACAAAAATTTTCCCAAATGATGTAATATAATGGCTGTATTTTTTTATGTATTTTACTTGTTTTTTTATATAAAAAATTATAATTTAAAGTCATATACACGTAAATTGCAAGCCATTGTCTGTCTTTACGTTAGTCTATGTCATCTGATTGTCATTTACATGTAGGTATATTGAAGGGGAAGATGCCAAGACTCCTCACAGTCTGTGTAAATATCTCTATATAAACAAATATTGTACTGATTATAATAATGTCAGCGAAAACTACGCCAACAATAGAAATGATAGAGCTCGTTAATAATGCAAACTACTATTTACGGTTTGTTAAAAACTGTTTTTATTCATTGTTGTTGTTGTTGCTGCTTATTTTTAATTGAGCTCAAAATTCAGTGAAAAGACAGTTTAAATTAAAAACGATGATGAGGTACTATTTATAAAAAAAATAGTACAAATTGTTAAAAATAGCAAATTAGTATTTATGTTGAGTTTGTGTAGACGTTGGTAACTATCAAAAAATAATGGCGTAGCCCACCTTATCCTCCCACCTTGTAGATGTTGTCCCCCATTTGATACAACCTGTTGTTCCGCATTTCCCCCGGCTAGCCACGGCTTCTTCCGAGGAGATTTACTTTGTCTGACAAAGAGGCTGCCCACAGGATCATCCACCGTTTTCGCTGAAATATGGATATGTGATAGTCTCCTCTATCACATATTTAGCGAAATCGGTGGGTGACCCTAAATATACCTTTCTTGTTAGTTTGACTTCAAAGCTGTTTCTGTTTAATTTCCCAGCAAAATCTCAGTAATGGGTGCTCATTACTAATATCTAAATAATAATCAGTAGAATTAGGGTCTACTGCTTATAATTCGGTGTCAAAACTCATTATTTTTGTTCGACAAGGTCGTTTTGCTGCATGAAAAAACGCTCAAAAAGTGTGCACCCGCTTACCCGCTGCATTACAAAAGTATATAAAATAAGTAGTTACCAAAATAAGTAGTTATTCGTGTGCTTGTACGCAGTTAAAAAAGTGGTTACAAGTTGTTAAATAATACGACTTACTTATATACTTACTATTGGTTAAAAAATAAGTAGTTACCAAATTCACATTATCTTTATAAATAAGAAGTCGCGCGTAAGCTAGAATGCTTATAAAACGGCTTCGCCTAACAAAAATAACTAGTACTGACGCCGAATTATAAGTCGTAAAAAATTTTAGTTTCATTATATAACCACTTATTTGGTAATGAAATATTTTGCTGGGTTAATGTTATTTCAATGTGATTTAAATTTTTTTATGTGTCTATTTTACGAATATTTATAATTAAGCTAAAATGTTAATCTTTATACAAAAAAATTAATTCATATTATTTAACCCTTAAATTTTTTTAACTACACCCAGTCATTATTATCCATCAAGTTTTAACAGCTGTATTATACTCTTTTTGTTAACAGATTTATTTTTTAATGTGACCACATTTAATATTCTGTTTTGCAAATTCTTGCTGCCTTTATTTTACTCCTTTGAGCGCTACTTCACTTTAATTTAACTTGAAAGTAAATTACAATAGGGGCAACAGGCTGAAAACTGCAAAAAAAATTCTTTTTCTTACCATATCTGCCCACAATTATGACACTAGCTTTATCTTGTAGTGATGAAATATGAAAAAATATATAAGTGCAAAAAGTACAACCATACTTACATAATAATAACAAACTGCCAGAAAATAAAAATTTCAACTTTAAAATGACATTTAGTCCTTTATTGTCGAGAATGTGGTCAATTTCTTGGAGTTTTCTCTGTTTCTAGCGTGTTTTCTGTGATTGTAACAATTTTTTACAAACTTGCGATTTTTCTTCGAACAAAGTGTGCATCACTGTTTATTTGTTTACAAATTGCATTTTTTACTCTCTCTAATATATGCTGTTTCATTTCATCAATCCTATATCAATTCAATACAAAATAAAGCTAGTGTCTTACGGGCTTAAGCAACTGCCAAATATTATGTTGGTAGCTTGCCGTTTTTATTGCAAGTCATACTACAAATGTGTGTACGTGTGTGTCCTGTTACATGTTGCATACAGTTGCATTTTACTCCCCCAATATCATGTTTTTAACACAAATACATTTAAAACTTTCATTCTCGTTTACTTAATATGTACAATGCAGTGTTGCCATTTCAGTGCTTTTCGGGTATTTTTTGGTGCTTTTTTCCTCCCCGTACCCGGTGATTTTTTACAAATACCCGTTTAAAAAAAGCGGGTATTTACAGTGCTTTTTCAAATTTTTGGCAGTGCTTTAAGTGCTTTTTGTACAGTTTATATTTTTGGAATTTGTTTGCGTTTTTTTTAAATTTTTCTTCAATTTTCTGTCAAAGTTGAAAAAATAATACGAACTATACAAAAAATGCATTTTTCCAGTGTTTGTAGTACAATTTTAAATAGCAACTTCGTTATATTTAAACTTCAAAATTTTTAAATATTTGTTTGGTGCTTTTTTACCCCTTTTTTAGTTATTTTTGAACCTTTTTTACACGATTTTACAAAACTAAAATGTGTTTTTAAATTCTGGACTTAAATTTTTCAAAAAATTAATATCGTGCTTTTTTACCCCATTTTTGGTAAATTTTTACTCTTTTTACCCGTTTTCACAATGCTTACGGTGCTTTCCTGCCTTCAAGAGTTGGCAACACTGGTACAATGTCCATTTTTCTGTTATTGTTTTTTCATATTATTTTCGTTGTAATTCTACACACACATAATACAAATCAAATATTTGAATTTTGTTTTTTTTGGTCTTGTTTTAAATTTCCGTCTGAGTTAGTTGCAATATTGCCATGAAAGTGAAATAAAATTGTATATTTAACTCATTGTCTACAGACGGATGGATGGATGGATAGATGGAGGGACGAACAATTCGAATGGGTAGACAACAGACACCACTCTCACAACAATTGTTGCCAGATGTTTTTAGCAAAACAATTCTTAAAATAGCCAGTTTTTTTTGCAAAAAAATTAAGAAAAGAATCAAAATTGGTTCTCGTTGTAATTTAATTAAAAATATGAACCCTATTGAAAAAAATTTTAAATGTGACCATTTGAAGTAATACAATTGTATTTAAGGACTTGCTTGTGTGAGATCTTTGAGATGCCTTACACTCAACCAAAAAAGTCTGTAATGGCTACTGAAAATTTTACTGTTATTACGGGAAATTTAACTGTTTTGAGGCCAGCGGTATTTTTTGCTAATTTTAGCAACACATGTCTGCTGATCTGTAGTACAATGAAATTAGTAGAAAAAATTAGTACACGGAGGAAAAAGACGTTTTTGTATATGTTTGGAGGTAATCAATGTATGTTTACAAACTACCATATATGTATTTACAGTGTGCTTCCAATTATATTGTTTTTATAGTTACTATGCATATATTTCCCGGTAATAATTATATTTGTGGATACAATTAACATATATTTGGAAAAACGGCGAATTTCCATTCTTGATACATATAAAGTTGTATGTAGCCATTATAACTTTTGTAGTTGGTAATAATCGTTTAGTTTAGCTAGACTGCATCTAGTCAGAAAATTTAGTGATATTTGTCCTTTATTTATTAATTTTATTGTGAAAGATGTGAAAAAATAAAATAAATTAGTATAAATAAAACATAAAATTGTGTTCAAAAGAAAAAAAAATAAAATATTTAATTGTGTATATTAAAGTATTAACTTATTATAAGAGTTTTTAATTAATATTTGTTAATAAAAATAAATAAAAAATAAATGAAGAGAATGTAGTTATTGTTTTTCAATGAATATATTAGATGTAAAATTCAATGTGATTTATAACATTATTAATGTTATTAAATAATCGCCAAACAGTAGATGTATTAATTTTACTTTTTATGTTTTTCCATTAAAATATAGAGAAATTTGGAGAGTAGAATAAATACGCCTATTGTTTGGCATATATTAATAATTGCTTTATAACCAAATATATTATTTATATATAGTATTTGCATGGAAACACAATTTGTTTATGACACACATATTATATGTTTGCTGCCAAACATATAATATTTGTCGATAGCGTCATTTCATTTCATCCAAATATTATATATTTACAGGCAAACATAATATATTTGCTTGCAAACATAATACATTTGCTTGCAAACATAATATATTTGCATGCAAATGTATATTGTTTCTAGTAAAAACACGGCGAATATGTTTAACAATTTCTCCAAATATATATATATTACCAACAAAAATATGTTTGGGACAGACTGTTTTTTTTTCAGCGTGTAGCCGCTGCTAAATTTTAGTAAAATTTATGTAAACTGCAATTTAAAATCGATTTGCTAAGCTACTAAATTTCAGTAAATTGTTGTAAACTGTAATTTAAAATCACTATGCTGAAATTAGCAAAAAATTGTACTAAAAAAAAACAAAAACTGTAAAATCTAAAAAAAAATTTTTCTTTCGATTGTTACAAGCGTATAATTACTTCATCGTACTTGAAATTTGGAGTCAAAATTGCAAACGGTTCTCCAGTTATGACCTTTTTATGCATTGAAGATACAATAAAATTTTCTGAATGTTATTTCCAAACTAAGAATATATCGATAGTAACAAATATAAACTAAACAAGAATTGTAAAAAATCAAAAAAAAAAAAAAATTAAATTAGTATATTTTTTTTTGCTAAATTTAGCTCTGGGTTTTGAAAAATTAGTAAAATGTTTTGCTAAAATCAGCAGAGAGAATTAGTAAAAAATCCGTAATTTGTAATTTGTAGCAAAAATGATTACTAAAAAAAAATTGTACTAAAAATCAGTATAAAAATAGTAAAGTTCGATTGGAAACTGTTTACAAATTTTTTTACTAACTTTTTTATCTGAGTGTACCTTGTAAATTTAATGGTGTTTTCATTTCTGAAAAAAAATATTGCCTTGTTAAAGTGTAAAATTTTAAAAATGTTGCCCTCACCCCAATAAAATGCTACATTTTTCCAATCAGAATAGAATAATAAAATCACTTATTTGCATTTTTCAAAACACATGTGTATGGGTGATATCAAAAAATGTGGTAAAAACCGTGTAACCACCGAATTTCTAATGCATGGATTACATTTGAGTTACATATTTCGATATATGTATATCAGCGCATTGTCAACTGTTTTACAAAATTTATAACAATCTGACCAATTTTTGGTTAATACATAAAATTTGTGACCAATTTTATAGGCCAAATGTAAACTCCGTAACAAGTAACTCATAAGGTTTTTTAACTTTAATAGCTTATATTTTAATAACCAATAAAGCTAAACACTAACGGTAAGTATTTTTATGAAGAGGAAAAGTGCCGTTTTTAATAAAAATTAATACATTTTACAAACTTTTTCGTATATCTTAGCTATCACGACTTCAACTCTGTAACGATTTTTCGTCATAATTTTTGATAAAAATGCATATACCAGAATTTTGGAGTTATCTATTATTTATATTCCGAAAAGTATGTTATTTATACTCAAATGATCATTGGACTGTAAGTAATCATCCAGTATAACAGACTTGAAGCTTTTCTGCAGCATGTAACATTCTCGAGATGAAAAAGGATGTCTTTAATAAGATTTGAAAAAATGTTGTAAACTCCGTTCCTAATTTTTACACCATACTATTTAACGAGTAAGAAAAACAATAACATATTTGGATTCACCTTGTAGACATCATACGATTTTGTTTCGGAAAGAAAATTCTGACAAAGCGTTTCTGAAAGAAAACGAAAAAAGTAACCAAATGTAAACTCCGTAACTGCAAACTCCGTAACCACAATTGTTTGCATCAGATTTCATTCAAATAAATGTAGATAAATGTTTAAAATATTTTAAAAATAACCATAAACAGAGGTGATTCAACTAATATTTATGCGTCAAAAGACGATTCAACTAATAATTTTGCGTCAAATCAAAAAAAGTTATCAGTTTTTTACCCTAAGCTTCTGGAGCGAAAAACGATTGATTTTGCATTTCATTGGTTTTGAATCGATATTTCGAGTCATTACTGACATTAGTTTGACAAATTAAATTTGTTTCACACAATTTAAGAATTTTTTGATCGCGAAATGTTATGTTTTTAATATATTATTTTTTAACTGCGCTACCGCTGTTTGGATTTTAAAAAATTTTATATTTTTGAAAAGCATTTAAAAGTACCAAAAATACAAAATTAAAAAAAATAAAATTTTTTTTGGCGCAATGAATTGTATTTTTATTCGCGAAACCGCTAATTTGATAAACACAAATTATATATCATTCGAAAGCAAGTTGAAAACCCAAATACGAAAAACTAATAAATTGAAGAAAATTCGTACGCAATTTTTTTTGTTATATCTTTTGCTTGCAGAAATGTAAACTCCGTTACAAAAAAAAAAAATTAAAATTGTCCAAAAAAAGTTATTGCGACAACTTGTAGAAGAGATTTTTTGCAATTAGGTTTATAATGACTAAACTTACTGATTCCAATAAGAAAAAACCGAAATATTAACACTTTTTGCTTCTCACAAATTTGACCGTATGTACATATATGCAATATTGTTTACGCTAAAAAAAAATAAAATTTTATAAAAAATAAATAAAATTTTATAAAAAGAATAAAATTTTATAAAAAAAAATAAAATGAAAAAAAAAATGTTGTGGTCCAACCGGGGTTTGAACCTGCGACCTTCTGGATCAGAAGCCAGGATAGTACCCCCTAGGCCACCAAGTTGTGAGTTTGCTGGCAAACAACATTGCAGTATATACTAGAGGCCAGTATGAATGTTTTGCAAGACATTCACAAAACATTTTCTTATACAACAAAAAAATATTTTTTTTTGTTTTCTGTTTTCTGTTTTATTTTTTTTTTTTTTTGTAATGATCTGAATTTTAACATCTTGTAAATAACTACAAATAAGTAAAATGGTCAATTTTTGTTATATTTAGTATTAAAAATCGTCAAATCTCTCATTAGCGCATGCAAGAGAATGTCTTATAAGACATTCATTCAGCCCTCTAGTATATACACATAACTTTGATGAAAAGAAAAAAAAAACAGGGCAACGCTCTACTCGGTAAATTTTTTGAATGCGGAAAATGTTGCACTTTTGCACTTTATTAGACAACATTTTTAGAAAAGAACACGATGCCCTCTCAGATTATTACCCTTAATTTAGAAAAGAACACAAAAAAGGCAATTCAAAAGCAAAGTGCAAAAAAAAGGTAACATTTTTGTCAGAAAAGAAAACACCATACACTCTAATTAATTTCTGTTGAAATTTACCCAACTTATAGAAGGAAACTGAACTCCTACTATAAATTGGGTAAATTTACTCTATGTGCGTAATTGAAAAAAAATACGCACATTGTGTTTAAGTTGGTGCACAAATAATTTGTAATTTTACATTGAAAGTGCGTATGAAATGAAATTTTGAAATTAGTGTGTTAATTTACTAAATTTGTGTGTAAAAAAGCACGTTTCACGTGTAAATGTACGCATAAAATGCGTAAAAATCCACAAAAAATGCGCAAAAATCCACAGAAAGTGCGTAAAAATAAAATATAATGCGTACATTTACAACAGGTGTGCTAACTTTAAGCACCACCCAAAATTTTTTTTAAATAAAATAACAAATTAATTTTTAGTACGTATTTTATTAATAATAATATCCGAGTCATTCTCTCATAATCGTTTATGTCCAAATTATTCGTTTTGGGATCTTAAGGCATTTCTATAAAATTCATATAAAAATTTGTTATAACTATTGAATGGGTGCGATGACTCCTGCTCAACAAAATGCCTTCTTTGAAAGGGGGCAGTAACCGTCAACAATAATGGGAGAAAACGCCTTAAGAGAGATATGGCCTACGCAGGAACAACTGAGTGCAATGACTCCTGCTCAACAAAGTCAGTATTCATTGAGTACTACCTAACTTGCAAAGAAAGTATTTTGTTGAGCAGGAGTCATTGCACTCAGTTGTTCCTGCGTAGGCCATATCTCTCTTAAGGCGTTTCCTCCCGTTATTGTTGACGGTTACTGCCTCCCTTTCAAAGAAGGCATTTTGTTGAGCAGGAGTCATCGCACCCAGTTGTTTTACCTAGGCCGTATCTCTCTTACGGTGTTTTCTCCCGTTATTGTTGAGGTTGTTGGTTGACTGCCTCCCTTGCAAAGAGGGCATTTTGTTGAGCAGGAGTTATTGCACCCAGTAGTTCCTGCGTAGGCCGTGTCTTGTACGGCGTTTTCAATTTTGAAATGAGGTTTATACTACCACATGCGTTAATAATAATTACCAAAAACATGCTTATGTTGCTATTTCCAGACTCTAATGTGTTTGTGGAAATGTTGTAATTCACAAAAAATAATCCGTTTTCGCTTTTTCTTTTTATTATTTATAATTTTTTTTTAAATTTTTTCCAATTTGAAATGTCAGAGTATTTATTACTATTATTGGATAGTATATTTACCAACTTTGTGCGTAAAAATTTTATTTAACAAAACAATAGTAATTTTAGGCACAATGTGTTTATTTATAAGCACATAATGTCTAAAAATACTTTGTGTGTGTATTATTGCATATGAAAGTGTGTACAAAAAAAGTTTACGCATTTTTTGTTTATATTTACCGAATTTTCGTAAAATTAAACAAAATTTTAACCATTTTATAATAGTAAATTTACAAACATTTTTTAGAGTGTAAGATCTTGGAAAATTAGACACAGCGTAATCAAATATATGCATACTTTGAATGGTTGACCAGTTTTTTATATGTATAAATAATAGCTTTGATTTTTTTTTTATCTATTTACTATTTAAGCACCGTAAGTTGGTTTTCACGTGAAAAAATTTAACTTGAAATTAAACGGCATCAATAGTTAATTTAAATTCTGAAAATGAATAATTTTTTATTTTATTAGAAAGACACAATCACAACGAACACAAATTGTCACTTTTTCACAGGAAAATTAATAGTCTTGTATATTAAATTTACGTGAAAACAAAGTCTACAAAATTTTCACGTGAAACTCATTGTCGTGAAAAATTATTTTTTTTTATATGGAATATAACAGTTTTTTCACGTGACAAAATTTAAAGAGTTTTATAATAAAAAAAAAAAAAATAAAAATTTAAAATTTTATTTAAAGTTATTTTAAATTTTTATTTGTCTCCTCTTAAAAAAAAAATCAAAAAATTCCTTTATTGTTTTCTGTTTACGTTGTTTGTTATTGCAAGGTTGGTTACCAAAACGAATAACGGTAACAGTATCGAATTTTTTTTAGGTATCGGTAAACGTATTCACGATTTTCCTTCCTTCTCTAGTAGAAAAACGCGTGTAGAAATTTTAATTAAAACTACTAAAAATTTGTTTAAAACGATCTTGCAGCAAGATTTGCTGAAATTAGGAGATTATATTTGCTAAATTTTAGTAAGATATGAACAACAAACAAAAAACTGTTAAATGTACAGAATTTTAGTTATATTGGAGTTAAATTTTAGTTATCAGAAAAATATAAAATAACAACTTAACCTACCAGAATCAGAAAAAAATTGCTAGATAATTAGTAGACTAAAAAATCGTAAAAAAAGTTAAAATTTCACATTTTTTTTTTTTTTTTTTTTTTTTTTTTTTTTTTTTTTTTTTTTTTTGTAACTCATTTGTTTGTTTATTGAATCTTTCTTCATTATAGAAAATAACAATAAGTATTAAGCAGCATTTTTTTAAAAATTTTTTTATGGAAACAAAAATCTAACCTTTCTAAAATCAGCGGTTTACTATTTTATTTAGCAAATATTTCTGTTAATTTTAGAAGGATATACTGCTATTTGCATTCAACTAAATTTAACGTAAAAATAATAACAATTTTATAGATATTACGGTTTTTTCTTGCTATTTTTGGTCTACTACCAGTGATTCTGCAGATTTTACAGTGTAATTTTTCATTTTAAATTAAATAAAAGTTAACTCAAATGTAACTAAAATTTTGTAGATTTAGGTCGGCTAACTTATCTCAAAGAATGCTTATTTTAACACTATTTAGAGTTATCTTGAGGGGGATTTTACTCTTGGTTAAGGTAGTAAAGTTGGTCTTTAACCTTAACCACGAATCAAATTTGCATAAAAATGACTCTGTATAGTCTTAAATTGGGCACACTTTTAGATAAGTTAGCCGACCTAATAGTTTTAATTTTGCTGTTTTTATTTTACTACTATTTAGCAAAAAATCTGCTAATTTCAACTAGGTAATTTTTAGTACCGTTTTCTGCTTTTTTCACAGGTTTATTTCTATAAGTTTAGTTTTTGATGTAAAAAATAAAAGAGTTGCCTTTTCTTTTCAATAAATTAACAATTACCGGTAAAATACCAGTAACTATCTACAAAAATAATGCTATTGGTAACGGTATTTGGAAACTTTTTAGAGGTATCGGTAACGGTATTCATTTTGAAACCATGAAGTAGCGATAACGGTAATCAACCTTTATTTATTGTTTGTTGATGAACTTGGCAAACACACCTAAAGCAATTAAGAAAAGATGTGCCTGTAGTTTTTCTGTCTACATTTTTAAAATTAAGAAAAAATATTAAAAAAAACTGAAGCAATTTAAACTAAATAAATAAATAATCGTTTAATTTTACCAAATCTGTGGGGAAATACCCGACATTTATTTTTATATTAATTTGTTTTTACTGATTTTTCAGTTGTTTAAACAACATTTAAAAATAACAAAAACTATTATATTTAAATAAAAAAATTAAGTAGACTGGTTTTCAAATGAATTTTCATTTTATTTAAATGATATATTCCGTTTTTTTAACTTACAAACTATTTTCAGTGTATGGGAAATTTTTAAAATTCCCAATTTAGCCGAACCCCGATTTGCCCTCCACTAAAACAGAAACTCGGTTGACTTCCTTAATTAATAAAATTTATTACAAGCTAATGGATTTTTGCTATTGAGCAAGATAATTCACGCAAAATTTCTCTATAAAAAAAAGCGAAATAAATAAAAATGTGGGAGGCTACGCCCTCCGAAAAAACTATCGAATTTGTTTGCAAGAACAAAATTAATACACATAATGAAAATTTGTGATAAAGTTCGAAGAAACCAGTTTCGTTTTCTTTGCAGAAATCGTCACATTTTTAATTGGCTACTTTTGGTATTCAAATAGTCGAATCTGGCAACATTTCTCACAACAAACAAGTACGCAAACAACAGTCAATTAGAGAGTTAAGCCAGTTTAGGTTGAAGACGTAATAAGTCATGTGTTCAATATTGTGTATTGTTTAAGTTAATTTTTTGTTTTATTTTGTAAAAATGGCTTAATTATAATGACCATGTTGTTATACATACTAAAGGATAAGAGAAAATCTAAAAGAAGTACGTTTTATGAAAATGGAAATGCAGCAAGTTTGAGTACCACTAACGCTACAAATGTTTGCCAGCAATTTCATTGTTGAAGTCAAAAAAATAACTAATTTTAAGGAAAAACTTTTATTCTCCTTAACCTCAACCTAACTAAAAATAACTATTACTATTACCTACACGAATGACTGACAAGTAGTTAACCCTTTCCTGCACCAATTTTAAAGGCTGGGAATTTTCCGATCATACTTGGTGGAAATGTAGAGCTATGTCAAAGAAAAAATATTTTTATTACTTTTATGGCTTGCAGGACCCTAGCAGAGATATTTGGAAGTAAAGTTCAACATTAACATGCCGCCGGCCACGAGCGGATTAATTTTTTTTTTAATTTTAAGAACTACGCCAAAGAAAAAATATTTTTATTACTTTTTTGGCTTTGCAGGACCCACCTAGTGGATATATTTGGATTCAAAGTTCAAAAAAGTTTTTTTTTTAAAGAGAAGCAACACCTGGGAAATTCTTCCTAATAATTAACGTGTTGTTTCTTTGGAAAGCGGATAGAGAAGAAGTGAAAGGTGGTGAAAGATGAAGGGCTTCAAATATGGCAATACTGTAATTGTGCGAGATGTTGAATCTTAAAACAGTTGTTGCGCGCCATCTGATGAAGAGTTGGCGAACTTTGTTGAAGCTTTTTTGTTCATAGCCCTGTTATATTATTTTACTTCGGTGGGTTAAGTGCTATGGGAACACCGAAGGAGGACGCTGCGATATGGATGAGGGATAGAAAAAACTCATACATATTATTAATTTTCATAAATTGGTGTTGCCTTGGATGGGGATCGAACCCGCAACCTTATGTGTAACAGTCCAACGAGCTAACCATTACACCACAGCATCATTGTAAAGCAATTTCCGTTAATTTTGTAAACCCTTTCACAGAATCCAATTCGGTTTCAAATCGAATTTCGTTATGGATTTCATAAAGGCCTCGATAAACAGGGTTTAACAGTGAGAAAGCGCCCCCTAGTTTAAAGTTATTTTAACTGATAATACAATTTTGTTTACACGTCCAAATTCAATTAAACTTTTAAATGAAAAAATAAACATGTTTTTCAATTGAAACCATATTTAATTTTTTTCGGTGTAATTAATTAACCCTATTTTACACACAGGAATTAAGTTTTGTATCAGTTCTGTGATAGGTCTGTTTTTAACAGTCATGCGATAGAAACTTTTAGATCAATTAATGTATCATTTTCCTTAGGAAATATTGTTAAAAACAGCCACTAATTTTTTGACATTTCAAGCTAAACTTTGTTGTATTTTCCAAAATCTTATTCTAATTTTTCAAAATAAATAATATTCATTAGTAATATTGAATAATTTATGTTGTAGTATTTCTTGAAAAACAAAAACATTTTAACAGAAAATATGTGCGTGGGTTTGGTTTATTACCAAAGAAAATTTTATAATATTGAGTTTACTTGCGAGATAGAGTAGAGACATTTAAGAAATACACAAACAAAATTGAGTTGTCGGTCACAGCTATGGTTGAGTGATTGTACAAAACTTGATTTTTTAAAACCATGGTTAAAATGTATAGGGTTGTTCAAGTTAATTCAGTAAGACAGCAAACGAATTCTTAAAATCCCCCCATTTCAAAATTATAATTGAATTAATTTAAAAAATTGTCAGTATTACAAAATTTCGGTTTAATAAAATATTGTAATTAAATTAATTAAAGGACTGGTCAATATTACAATTTCAAATATCACTAAAAATTAAAATCAGTTGGATTGTTTTTCAATTAGTATGTATAATCGACCTTTTTGAATATAATTTTTTTCTGTTTATTTAGAAATTTCTAAACCGGGCTTTTAAGGTCCTATTTTTTATCCAAAGTTTCGCTGGGGATTTTCCAGCATCTTCAGGGATAAGTTTTGTCAAAATTTCACATTTAGTAATTTCAATTAATGTTTTTAATTCACAACGATATTAAATACAAAACTTAATTTAAATAAAAAATAAATGTAAAAATAATCAAAGAAAAAAGCAAATATCACAGCAGAATCTAGAAACTAAGTATCTCAGTTAAGTTGCGTTTACATCTGTTTTCAAATCCCGAGATTTCAATGCAAATCCCGACCCGAAATCTTGACCATTTACATCTGCAGTTTGTGACAGTAGCGAGATTTCGATTTGACAACTGCATTTTTTTTGTAAACAAAGTACCAAAAAAAAATAACCTGACATTAAAAATATTTCTAAAAACCATTTTATTCATTGGCGGAGTACAATTTACATTATTTTATGTAAAGATCTAACGCTAAATATGTTAGTAAATTTGTTTTTTTTTGTAGGGACGACAAGCTAGAAGCCAGATTTTGCAATATTTTGGTGGAAGGAAGACGTGCACTTCCCAATGCTTTCTTTATAGTTATGCTTCGCGGGAAGCAAAAATTAGAACCACGCAACACTTCTTATAATCATTAGTACATTTCCATTACGTCTAAAGTTATATTTATTATATTTATAATAATTTTTTTATTTCATTATTTTGTGTTATTTTTAGGTTTTTTTTTGTTTGTCAGCTGTTGACCATCGTTGCCACTTTTTTATGCAAAAACTCTACAAATTAAGCGAAACGCAGTGTTGTATTCTGTAAGTCACCACATTTGTGAGATTTTCATGAGATTTCTTAGAAATCTGGCAAATTTACGGGATTTCTTATGTATGGGGAATATCGGGATTTCACATGAGATATTCATTGAAATCTCAATTTTAGTCGAAATCTCGGGATTTGGGTGCAGATGTAAATGCAACATTAGAGTAAATTGGGAACTAAACTATAACACAAATTGGAATCGTGTTTAATTACAAGTAAATTAAATTTTATTTTTAAAATTGTTTTTTTTTACACTTTTGGTTATTGAAACGATTAAGAAATTAATTGTTAATAATTTTTATTAACACAAAAATTTAATAGCGTAGAAGGGATTTTAGAAATGCATAACAACATTTTCGCAAATCCGAACATTAATTTTTTGTATCAAAATTTTATTCAATTCTTTTTTGCTTCTAAACCAATTTTTTAAAATCCATATTAAGTTTTATCGTATTTAAACAACCCTATATATTTTAACCATTTCACAAACCACTTTATTTTCAGATATTGTGTTTTTTTTTTTTTACTTTTTAATAAATACAAAACCACAATATTTGTGAATAAACTGAAATTTTTCATATTGTTGCTGTTTACTCTTTATTAGAATACAAAGAAACAAACTTTTAACCACTCAACAAGTTTATTATTATTATTTTTTCTTAAGTTTAACTTTTCAAAGTATTGCCAACTTTAATGCAACCCAGACTTTGACAGTTAAGAAAATAACACAACAAAAACTTTAAAAACAAACCATGCGTTAACAATTTGTGAAACCCCCGTTTCGAGAAGAAACGAGCAATAAAATATACAACAACAATAACATCAAAATTTACAAAGTGTGTCAGCTGCACCACACATATGCTGCCATTATTTTTAGTTAGTAGGTACTTTGACTACTGTTGTTGGCCACAATAGTGGCTTAAACGAAAACAACACCACAACTAACGTTAACCAGCAAAAGCAAGCAACATCAGCCTAATATATAAACACTTGGTTTTTACTATAATTTTCAAGAGTCCAAGAAGAAAAAAGTCAATACATACAGAGCGTTGAGAGATTGACATCAAATATTTAAATTTAGAGGAAATACATTCATAAACAAATGTTACCCCGAGGCAGAGCTGTAAATGAATCATTAATTTTTTTATTAATTCGCGAATCATTCATGCATTGAATTAGCAAAATTTTGAATTAATTTTATTCACAAAAATCACGAATTGAATGAAATTTGATTCAATTCAAATGAATTTGGCAAAAATTAATTGCAATTTATTTTTAATTCAAATAAATTTGCCAAAATGAATTGCAATTCATTTTCCATTCAAATGAATTTGCCAAAAAGAATTGCAATTCATTTTCCATTCAAATGAATTTGGCAAAATGAATTGCAATTCATTTTAATTGAATTGCTTTTGAATTAATTCAAATTAATTAGAAAACTGGAAAATGAATTGCAATGAAATCATTAATTGCTTCTTGAATATTAAATGTGTTTTTGTCGTTCAGCGTATGTTAAAACCAAAATAAGTACGAGGGTTACTATTTATATTTCTGGCAACACTAATGTCAATAGCTAAAATCTGGCAACACCATAATAAAATTTGTCATTTTTTAGCATACACGTACTCACAAGGTTTTGATGTACAAGTGCTATATGTTTTGTTTACAGTGAGTTAAGAAAATCAATGTGGGCAAAAAATGGAAATTTCAAGAGAAGGTTTTCGTTGGAGTATTTTTCACAACTTTCGACGTGGATTATCTCAACAAGAATATGTCGATGAGCTCAGTTCTTTGTATAGCGATAAATAACCATAAAAAACTACAGTATATCGCTGGTGTAGTGAATTCAATCGTGGTCGTAGTTCGGTCGTCGACGATTTCCGTGAAGGTCGTCCAAAATCGGTTGTTGTGCCACAAAACATCGATGCAGAGCGTGAACTGATAATGCAAGATCGCCATGTAACATATCGTGAGATAGAGGCATCCTTGCACATTAGTTCCACTTCAATACATTCGATTTTGCATGAACAGTTAGTTGTAAAAAAAATTTGCTCTCGTTGGATACCGCATAATTTATCAATCGCTCAAATAAAGGCTCGCGTCGATTGGTGTAAGCGAATGATTAAAAAGTTCGACCGTGGTGCTTCAAAAGACGTGTATAAAATCGTGACAGGTGACGAATCATGGATATATGCGTATGAGCTGGAAACAAAACTGCAATCGACCGTGTGGGTATTCCAAGACGAGCGAAATTCAAAAAAAGTAGTTCGTGGAAGAAGCACAGCGTACAAATGGTCGCCTGTTTCTTCGGCCGAATGGGTCAATTTGCCACTGTTCCACTTGAGCAACGTATGACGAGCAATTCTAAGTTTTACACGACCATTTGTTTGCCGGAAGTCTTCGAAGAAATTCGTAAAACCAACCGCCAAAGACGAATCATTCTCCATCATGACAATGCGAGCTCTCACACATCTCGTCAAACAGGTGAATTTTTGAGCAATCAAAACATCGAATTGATGATTCATCCTCCGTACAGTCCTGATTTGGCACTCAATGACTTCTTCTTGTTCCCGAATATCAAAGATAAACTGCGTTGCCAACGATTTACGGGCGCCGAAGAAGCAGTTGAAGCGTTCAAAAACCATGTTTTGGAGGTGTCTCAAGAGGAATGGAAAAACTGCTATGACAAATGGTTTGACCGAATGCAAAAGTGTATTAATCATCAAGCGGACTATTTTGAAAAACAATCTAGCCATTTTCATTTAAAAATGTTTGTTATTATTTGCTATTTCCGAAATATAAATAGTACCCCTCGTAGTAGAATTTCCTGAATTTTGATTCTGAGTTATAGATTTATTACATATGTGCACTAGGAAACCATGTGAATCTTGCATTTTGGGTATAGGATGTGTTCAGCGAACTTATGTAAAACACTACGAGGTATAGTTTTGTGGAACTATTTAACCCTCTAACTCTTCAATTAACGGGACTTTTTTGGCCCCGTTCTAAAAAGGGACAAAACGACCCGTAAGTCGAAGAGTTAGAGGGTTAAAATGTTCCACAGAAATGTTCCTTATAGTGTTTTACATGAAATGGAAGACTCAGATGTTTTCCTCCAAAATCCAGGTTTGTGGGACATTTGACCGCCAATTCTGTATAAGTACAAAATTAACCCTTAAACACATTTTAAGTTTTTACTTATTTCTGGCATTGAACTTAAATTTGCAACTTTGATGTCTTCAGAGACATATAGTAGAATTTCCTGACAAATATTTTTGTATAACATTTTTCTATTAGGAATTTGATCTTAAAGCACCCTAAGTTGTTTTTCACGTGAAAAAATTTCACTCGAAATTAAAAGGCCTCAAAGGTTTATTTAAATTCTAAAAATTTACAAATTTTTTATTTTATTAGAAAGACACAATCACAATAAACACAAAATGTCACCTTTTCACAAGAAAAATAATAGTCTTGTGTATTAAGCAGGGAAGACACGATACAACCCAGCAAAATCTTTCATTACCAAATAAGTGGTTATATAATAGAAATTCATAGTTCCGCACAACTTATTTTTTGGCGTCTAAACTCATTATTTTTGTTTGGCGTGGTCGTTTTTATAAGCAGTCACGCTTACCCGCTCGCTTACGAAAAAATGAGAAATAAGTAGTTATGAGATTTTGAATAATAAGTGGTTACACACATGCTTACAAAAAGTTGAATTATAAGTGGCTATCCGATTGCTTACTTGATTCTTAAAAATAAGGAGTTAATCAAATACTATTAGCTTAAGGAAATACATTCAGAAAAAATTAAGTTTTCTCTAGTGTGTAATTTTAGGACTCGTCACAAAAATTTAAACATATTTCATTTAATAAATCAAAATGTATAAAATTTAACTGTGTAAAAAGTACTTATATAAACTACTACGAGTAAGTCATTATTTTATATTTAGGAACAATGAATACAATAGTCCATTATTAGGAATTCATTATTTTATATTATAAAATAATGCAAAAGGTAATGATACATCATTTTTGGTAATGCAGATAATAATGAGGTGTCTTTACCAATATTTTGCTGGGAACTAGTTGTAAAACTTGTTGTAGGACCGAAAAATAATTTTGAAATACACGGTCAGACAAGTTCTACAACATGCCATTTGAAAAAGTATTTTGAAGGAGACGCATGTGTTTAGGAGCGGAATAAAATAAAAAACGTGATGTCAACTTTTAAAAAACGTTGTAAATAATCAGACCTTAAAAGGAGTAAATTGAAATTGTGTAATTAAGTATATTTTTTAAACCAGTTGTGCCATCGGGCAACAAAAATATTTAAAATCAAACTTTACTTTGTATTTTAGTTACCAATTAAAATTTAAAAATTTGAAAAAATCAATACACCAACATAAAAATCAAAAATTTTTGATTTTTGTTCGACATGTCCGTACGACCATACGACAGCCCTACACACGATGAAAATTGTGCTTACGACCAACAAGTTGTACAATTAGTTGTATCGTGTCTTCCCTGCTTTAAATTTGCGTGAAACTAAAATCTACACGATTTTCACGTGAAACGCATTATCTTGAAAAATTAGTTTTTTATATATGGAATATAACAGTTTTTTTACAAACAAAAATAACACTAAAAGAAAGTAATTTGTAATTATGTTATACCCATATCCCGAAGCTTTCTTTTTATACCCTACACCACTACGTGGAGAGGGTATTATAAGTTTGTGCTGATGTTTGTAACACCAAAAAATAATGGTCGTAGACTACCCTTATAGTATACCGATCGGCTCAGAATTTTTTTTATTTCGATTTAACGATGTCCGTCTGTCCGTCCCTCCGTTCGTCCGTCCATGCATTCTTGTGCGCACTATACACGTCGCAAATATTAAGATATTTTGATGAAATTTGATACACCGACTTATGTCGGCACAAGGACGACCGACTCCTATTGATTTTAGTTGAAATCGGTCCTTATTTAGACCTAGTGCCCATATTAGGGTCCCCCCAAAATTATATTGTTTGACATCGGTCCATGTTTAGACCTAGTGCCCATATAAGGGTACCGCCAAACTTATATTGTTTATACGCTGCAGGTCGCAAATATTAAGATATTTTGATGAAATTTGGTACACCGACCTATGTCGGCCCAAGGACGAAGCCTATTGATTTTGGTTAACATCGGTCCATGTTTAGACCTAGTGCCCATATAAAGGTCCCCCCAAAATTGGCTTGGTTACACGCTGCAGTTCGCAAATATTAAGATATTTTAACGGAATTTGGTTTGCTGACTCTTATGGTCCAGAGAAAAAAGCCGATAGATTCTAGATAGAATCGGTCCATATTTGGACCTATCGCCCATATGGGCTATATTTACGATTTTCTCTTCTTTTATAATTTTATAGAAAATTTTGACTCAAGTCCCATTTTAACCCATTCGAATTTCGGATCCAAACATTAGTTGGCTCTTAACCAGACTGGTGTAGGGTATGGTATAGTCGACATGCCCGCCTTTAACCTTTTTACTCGTTTTTTAATGTGTTTGTATTTATTGAATCTTTAACAATAGGTTTTAAAATTTTGAATACTACCTTATACTAATTGTAACAGACCAATGCCAGTTGCCAACTAAAGTTTTCGAATAATAATGATTTGATTTTAATAAATAAATTTAATTTGAAAGTAATTTTTGGAAAATAATTATAGGTTAAGAAATGACAGTGCTTTAAAAAAAGTGGCGAAGGATGATGCCTCTATACTGTCGCTAAGGAATACATTCTTTTAACGTTTTGTTCCATAACACAACGCAGTTTAAAAGAACAGTTTACGACGCTGTGTATATGTTATTGTAACAAATACAAACAATCTAGCTAACTAAACCTTTACCAACAGGTTTTTTTAACCATACCGCATACTCCCAGTCTCTCTTCACTACTCTTATGTTCCAGTCTCATACTATATCAAATTTTACTAACTCATTACTGGTTTGTTACAATATTTTTCTTCTATTTTCTAAAAAAAAAAAAAAAAATGTGTAGGAATTCTAAGAATTACATTTAGGAGTGCTGTTACCTATATTTTATACTTACAAACGCAGTACAACCAAAGTAATTGTAAGATTATATATGGAACAAAATATACTTAAATTCAAACACATTTGAACATGCACAATCTCACTGCGGCATGCAACATGTCTTACTACTATTTCTTGTTAAGTAAATTGAAAAATGAAAGTGTCACATTAATTTAAAACCTTAGCACTATAAATAAATGAAAGGGATTTTAAATGAAATTAATTGAAATGACTCAGATTAAAAAAAGGAAAATTAAAAGTGAACTTCAAACTAAATTGAAAATTTACTAGGTTAACTTATTCATATAGTTTCGGATATTTATAAGAAATATTTACTTAATACTGTCATAGGTGAGGGAAGAGTAAAAAAAAAATGCAATTCGTGTTTTACAGATCACTTCTTTCCAAAGTATCCGTTAGTGTATTTTAACTGTATTTTTAGAAATAATTCTGAACAACATCCAAAACATCACTTAATTATTGCGTCTAAAGCATTATTGCTTTAAAAGAGATCTTGAAAAGTGATTTGGATTTACATACATAGTTTATTTCCAAAGAATTGGTCGCGGATTCAAATCCTGTTTGGTCGAATTGTTTTTTTTTTTTTTAATTTTTTTGTCGGCAATACAAAAAATATTTTTTTTTTACAATTTTTTTTTTCTTTTTTTTATTAATAAAATAGATTTTCCTATGCAATCGTTGAAAAACTAATGAAATAATTTTGGAATGGAAGTAAATACTCCCCTCCTAAATCATTAGAGTTTCTGGTATAAAATAAGTACATCTTGATCACTAATTATTAGTGTTCGACCGAACTCACTTTTTTAAGGCCGAACCGAAGCCGAATACTTTTGTGTTTGAATAAAAATACAATTTCATGAAACTTTTTCAAATTCAAAAATGCGGAAACCAATTTCTAAATATTTAATAGAAACGTAATCAGTGTTGTCTCTCTTCTCATTGAAATACAGGAACACTTTTTATTCCCAACTCGAGAAACATTGAAATTTTTTGTTTCACACTTTTTGATGCGAAAACTTCTTGCAAAAAGTTACCGGAATTGCCTAGAGGGCAGCAAATAGAAAAATCTTCTTAAACTTACGAAGAAAAGAAGACTTAAGGTATAATTAGTTTGTACGTAACGTGCCGTGACGAATCAGCTGATTTGTTTTTGTTCTATGAAAAAGCATTTGAGTCGTTAGTTTGTCTGTAATGTAACGTGCCGTGCCGGATGAACCTGTTGAAAACAGAATTTTTGTTATCCGTTAAGTGACAGCGAGTTGACAGCTGCTATTTTGCGATCTACGACGAATAGCTTAAACCGGCTAAGCCGAGCCGCCGTCTAATTTTTGTCACCGCCGCCGTCGAAAAATTTTTTTACACGATAAAATTCTAAAAATAGTATATATTTTTTTAATTTTCTTTTTTTTACCGTTTAGCCGATATTTTGTATGTGTCAACTTAAAGTTGGCTAGCCGATCAGCTTTTGGCTCCCAGCCAGCTTTAAGCCGCCGCTGCAATTTTTTTATTTAGCCACCGCAACCAATTAATCTGGTTGGCGCAGATCTCTGCTAAGAAAAACAACATTAAACAGCTGATACGTTGTTACGGAAAAGACTAACTACACAAAAGAGCCATCCGGCACGGCACATTACAGAACCGTCACGGAACGCATTAGTCTTTGCGGAGCCTTTAAAAATGACGGAAGGATTTTTAATACACTAATAGAAAAAAGGACGTAAAACTGCTAAAAATTAGTTAAAAATGACCTTGCAGAAAAAACTGCTAAAATTGGCAGAATATTTTTGTTAAACGTTAGTAAAATTGGAACAGCAAAAATAAAATACTAGAAAGCAAAAGAAATTAATCTGATAAAATCAGCAAATAATTAGTAGACCAAATAATCACAAAAAAAGACAATTTTCAAAGTTTTTTTTTACTTTTTTTAATGAAAATAAAAATCCAGCCTTCCGCCAAAAAAAAAAAACAATGAAACAGTTTAAAAAATTTTATTAATGAGAAAACGAAAAAAGAAAATTATATTTAAGCCTAATAGAAGAGTGAGATTCTGAGATTTCCCCATGAAAAATCTTGAGATTCTGAGCAATTTTTCCTAAGAAAACATCAGGTTTTGGGAACCCGAGTAAAAAAGTTAAATATAAAAATATATTTTTAATACAAAAATACACATTAACATACAGTAATATAAAATGGCTTTGCATCCATATGTGTTCATTAGACTGTCCCTTAAAATAGCGATTTGTCGATTTTTGTTCATTACACCCCCCAGTTTTATTGGAAATGGTCCCAAATGGAAGAAATCGATTTTTTTTTTGGAAAACGTTAACCCGTGCCGAAAGTTGGACGAAAATGGTCCAGTTTGGGAAAAAAGTGTATTACAACTAAAAATTCTCAAAATTCGAAATTTCGAAAAAAAATTATTTTTTATTCCATTTATTCATTTAATATAGTCAAAATGATTCAGACATGGAATTTTCACTTCATCGGATATCATTAGCCTGGAATCCAAAATGACCCACGAAATTGATAAAAATGCAAAAACGTGTTTTTTTAAATTAATTTTAAAGATTTTTTAAAATGCCTAGATTGCAGATGTCGATTGCTATTGTACCACATAATATTTGATATTAAAGAAAAAAATAAATTGGAAAAATGATAATTCGAGTTCGTGCTTGGAGCGACTGCTTTCCAGGACATTTTATAAAAATTGCTCATTTTGTCAAAAATTAAACAAAATTTTAATGTTTTCATCAAATTTTACACAGTTTTCGGAAAAACAACACTTAAATTTGGTTAGAATATAATTATCTTTACATTTGTTTAAAAAATCTTTAACCCTTAGTGGCCTGGGGTCAGAAAAGACCCATGAAACTTAATATTAATTATGACTACGATATTGTAAAGCCATTATTGATAAAAATAATCTCAACTGGATAAAAATAATTATTTTATGTAACGTGATCCAGATGGGGTTAATTTTTATACTTTTGGCCAAAAACGACCCACTATGAAATTTACAGAATAACACCTTTATTAATTTTCGGAAAAATATCACTTTGAATGAATAAAAAACATTTTTTTTCCACTTGATAAAAATTATTATTTTAAGTAACTTGATCCATATAGGGTTAATTTTATATTTAAAATCAGAAAAATATTTTTATGTCAGTTTTACAATTAAAACATATTTCAAAAGCCAGCATATTTTGGGTATAAATCTTGAAATCCAATTGTATTAAATAGTATATAACTATATCAGATTAGATATAATACGATTCAATTAGATGTGCCCAATTTTGGGATGCAATTGCATCAGAGTATAACAACTTTACTACTTTTTTTTGGCAAATATTTCTGTTGATTTTAGCAGAATAGACTGCTATTTGCATTCAACTAAATTTAGCTGCAGCAGTGCTGCCAAATTTGTTTCTTGAATTTCACGAAAATTATTAACTACACGCTGAAAAAAATCGCCCTGCAGGAAACATATTTGCTGGTGATATATATATGTTTGGAAGAACTGTCAAAATATATTTGCCGTGTTTTTAATATAATATGTTTGCCAGCAAATATAATATTTTTGCCTGTAAACATATGTATGTTTGAATCATATGAAATATATCTACTCGCAAATATATAAATGTTTGCAGGCAAACATATATATATTTATCATTATTATATTTGCACTCCACAAATATAATAATGATAAAATAAAAATGCAAATATATTTTTGTTTAAGTGGGAAAATATGACTAACATTCAAACATTACAGTGTTTGCCTGGAGATATACGTATTATAACGATAAAAATAAAATAATTGGAAACACACCTCAAACATAAGTATAGTAGTTTATAAACATTACAGGCAATTGTAAATATATCCAACAATCTCTTTTTTCTGCGTGTATTTTTACAAATCTGTTATTGAGTTTTGTTTGAAGGCAGCTCTTGTTTTTTTTTTTTTAGAAAATTTTCTAATTTTCCGGCAGTGACAAGTAAAGAAAATACTAAAACTTGATTTATCGACAAAACGTCGCGCTGCGGCAACACACTGCCGACACTGCGTTTATCTGGTTGGGCTTAATTTTTAAAGTTTTTATACCCTCACTATGAACATGCGCGGTTCCAGCAATTAATATAAGGGGAAAAATCATACGCCTCAGTGGCCAATTCAATGTATTTGTCTACTGTGGCGTATGATTTTTCCCCTTACATTAATTGCTGGAACCGCGCATGACTATGAAACAGGGTATATTGAGTTTGTTCAGATGTTTTTAACTACTAAATATTATAGGATGGATTTAGAATCCTTTTCTGAGTCAATTTAGCGATGTGAGTCTGTCCAAGTATCCTGGTAACCAAATTGTAGGTCGCAACTCCGAAGGTAATTGAACGTAATTTGGCGCCCACTCATAAATTGCAAGTGGTGCAAAAAATCAAGCACTGGCATACCACTGGTTGACAGTCAGACCTTTAAAAAAATAATTCCTTAATTCGTATTTTAAATCCAATTCGATTTTGAACGATTTGATTGCCAAAACTAAATTTGATCGAATTATTTCCTATTTTCTTCAATTCAAAGAGTCAATTTAATTTTTCTTGGTTTTTTCATAGATTAAAATAAATTGGTTTAATTTTAACAAATTAATTTAACCAAAAATGGTTGGTAATACAAATAACTTAATCGCATCAAAATTGAATTAATTAAAATTTGAATAAATCACACCCTAACTTAATTCAATTTCAAATCAATGACTTAAAGTGATAATGAATTAATCACTGATTCATAAAATGGATAAATTTTAATGCGAGTTTATTCCAAGCTCTGGTGACAGTGGAGTTAAAAATAAATTAATTGCAAAAATCTTATTAAGAACGCTTTGCCAGCGTTTGCAAACAGCGTTTTAACACTAGTTGTTTTATATTATCTTTAATCAATGCAAAGCTAAGTAATGTTAATGTACTTCAAGAAGCGAGCAGGTAGTCCCGTTGGAATAAAACTTTAATCTTCTGAGCACCTTAGACTTATTATCTTGTAGACTTCTTAGATCAATTATGTCTTGATTCTGGAACTGTTTTTGATTGATCGCGAAGAAGTTACTTTAGAAGTGAAATTGTATAAACGTGCATACGAAAATTAATGCCTAAGTTTTTGCCTAAAACGTATTTCTGTGTATTTTGGGTTTAGTGGTTAGTTTAGTGGCTAAAACAATCGTCTGCCATTCTGCCGGCCTGAGTTCAAATCATGGCACGATTACAAAAAGTAGATCTGAAACTATTTTTAATTTTTTTTTTAAATTTATTTCGAGACCAACTAAGTAATTTTCTGTTTTGCCAGGGTTAAGCCAACGTTAAAATTTTTTAAAATATCTTTTACCGTCTGGGATTTATAGCCCATCAAATAATTCAAACTTTCAACTTTTGGTTGCCACTAGAGGGCAAACATTTCTTAATGAAGCATTGTCCTAATTATGTGCAAAGTTTTATTGAAAAATGTTCAGCGAATCTATGACGTGTGCTTTATGAGTTAAACAGAACTGAAAATATAACTGGAATTTCAACAACAAATTCATTAATAAATATTTATGGAATTATTCAGCACCATTTTAATTGCTTTTCAAATATTTTTCTTTTTACACAAATTTAACTATATCAAATATTTTATAAATAATGATTAAAAAAATATAGTGTAGCAGACAAAAAATTAAAGTGATTGCCCGTATTTAATACCTAAAAAAAGTCATGGGTTCCAACACTATTAACTTTAACAACGTTTATACATTACGGTATAAAGGAAAAAAATACATTTAATAATAATAAAATTATTATAAAACATGCAAACGTCAAAAGTTTTTTGACATCGTCGTCGCTGAATCAAGTAACAACAACTATAAATATTTAAAATTTAAATATGTTAATAATGCTGAATTGGTAGAAAATAAAAATGAAGCGAAACCAAATAAGGCAAATAAATGAAATCATTATAAAAAGTATAAATAATTTCTAAACTCACAATAAGAAGAAAAAAAAAAATTATTTGCAAAGTTTGTTATCCATAGGAACTCAAATGTATTCAAGTTCAATGTCTTGAATTTTTTTTATCGGGCTGATATTCAGTTTTATTTAACTGATAGAAATGATCCAGTAAAAATAGCAAAAAGAGTTACTAAATATTAGCTCCCTGCAGAAAAAACTGCATAATATTTTTTTCTAAATATTAGTAAATATAAGAACAGCAGAAATAAAACTGCTAAATATCCATAATTTAGGTTAGAGATAAGTAAAATTTTAGTTAATTGAAAAATCAGCAAAAAGTTTTGCTGAATCTTAGTAGCGGAAAAAAACAGCAACAGAACTGTTATGTTTACAAAATTTTAGTTCTGTTTAAGTTAATATTTGCTAAAAAATAGTAGACTAGATATTTTAGAAGAATATATTTTAATAAGCATCAAAGAAAATTAAATTTTTGTTTGAAAATTTTATTTTATTTTTTATTTTTTTTGTCCAATAATATTTAACACAATTGTTTGCCGATTTTAGCAGACTATATTGTTAATTTTTTTATATTTAAAAGTTCTATGTTCCCTCTTTTTATCTCACTAATATTAAGCAAAGAAGTTTCTGGAATTTTTAATTTCCGGTCTTTTTCTGCAGGCGCCGTTATAGGTAATTTTTTAGTAGCTTTGGCAAAATTTTTTTAAGACATTTCTTTTAGTTTCTTTGTAACGTTGCATATTACCTACCAATATTGCAACGTACATTATTTATAATAAGCGCCTAACTTTGCTAATAATAACGACCCTTCACAATAATCCCCCCTGTTTTTAATAATGCACCTTCACGGTGGCTCACCCTGCCTAGACACAAACAAACACACACAGTCATACAAGTTATGCATGCATAGCAACTTGTAAAATAATTTAATATAATTCTCATTTGGTTTCAAAACCCAATAATATAAGTGTTTTAGTTTGTGGTACAAAAGGCGGATTTTGCTCTCTCTAGTTCTCTAGTGTCTGTATTGTACTTTACATTAGTAAGGGTATAGTACAAGGGCAAAATCTGAAATTAATAAATTTGCACAGCGATTGTGTTTGCCCGCCCACGGCAATTACAGTTGATTGTTCCGCAGCGGCTTCGGCTGATTGCTCGTTATTGCACATCGATTGTGTTTACCCCTGAGGTTCTCACAGTTGATTGTTCCGCAGCGGCTTCGGCTGATTGCTCCTTTTGCACAGCGATTGTGTTTGCCCGCCCACGGCAATCACAGTTGATTGTTCCGCAGCGGCTTCGGCTGATTGCTCGTTGATTGTTCCGTAGGCTTCGGCTGATTGCTCCTTTTGCACAGCTATTGTGTTGGCCCCTCAAGCAAGGTTGCCAACACTTGAACTGAAAAAATGGCTAGATTACGGAGAAAAAATGGCTAGAAATGGCTAAAATTGGAAAATAATGCTAAACCTTAATCATTTTAATATAATTCAGTGATAATAAAGAGTTCTAACACGAATTTCATGAAAGTGGCCTTTAAATTTTGATGTTTTTCGAATTTCTAAAATATTTTCATTAAAATTTTACAAAAAAACATTATTTTAAATAGAATGTAAAAATTACATGTGCTGTGAACCCAAATAAAAGTTTCAAAAATTAAAAATTTTATACTAAAATTTTTAAAATCATAAAAATTTAAGCACTTATTGTCCGGCTAGATCCAATCTAGCCATTTTTTTTGGCTAAATTGGCAACCTTGCCCTCAAGGCTTTCACAGTTGATTGTTCCGCAGCGGCTTCGGCTGATTGCTCGTTATTGCACAGCGATTGTGTTTATCCCTGAGGTTCTCACATTTGATTGTTCCGCAGCGGCTTCGGCTGATTGCTCTTGTAGGCGATTTATCGCTGAGGTAACTTTCATGACACATCAAGTGCAACTGGTGTGTCAGTCGGCGTGTGATCAAAGGAACAGTTCGTGTGCCAACCCGCCAGTACATCACTAAAAGTACCGCCTGTTTACCATGAACTCAAGTTCATCATTACCATCACAACTTGCTTGTTATCACCGACAATGCATCATTCACATCGCATGCAGAACAACTCGCTTGCCAGCACAGCCAGTACATCACTAAAAGTACTGCCTGTTTACCATGAACTCAAGTGCATCATTGCCATCACAACTTGCTTGTTATCACCGACAATGCATCATTCACATCGCATCCAGAACAAATCGTTTCCCAGCACAGCCAGTACATCACTAAAATTACCGTCCGTTTACCATCAAATTAGGTGCATCTTGTTTGCCGGCACAGCCAGTATATCACTAAAAGTACCGCCTGTTTACCATGAACTCAAGTGCATCATTGCCATCACAACTTGCTTGTTATTCATTTCGCATCCAGAACAAATCGTTTGCCAGCACAGCCAGTACGTCACTAAAAGTACCGTTCGTTTACTATCACATCAAGTACATCATTACCATCGCATCCAGGACAACTCGTTCGCCAGCCCAGCCAGTACGATCACTCACATAATCCGAGTGTCATTACTTACACAAACCGTGTGCCATCAAGGGCACAACCAGTGTGTCGTTTCATATACAATCCGAGTGTCAGTACTTACGCAAACCGTGTGTCATCAAGAGCACAACCAGTATGTCGTTCTGTACCAACACCCCGTGTTCCCGTATTTACCGTGTGATACCAGGCAAAGAAAAGGACTGCTGTTTAACGTGTGTTATTCAATAAATAAGTAACTAATTATATAAGAATAAATGAAGTAAAAGTTTAAGTTTTCCCCCAAAAAGGGCAAATTAACTGTCTTTATTTTTACTTAAGGTTTTAAGGGTCTTCAAGTAGATTCTGGGCACGACTAGCTACCCCAGCCTATGAAAAAAACCCCGTTACATCTTCTAAAAGAGAAAGTTCCATGACTTGTCATAGGTTCGTTCGGTGACCTATCTCCTAAGGGTTTAATTTCCCCCATCAGTAACAACGCCCTTTCATATAAACTTTTGAACCGCTAATGGTGCGTTTTGACAGATAAATTAATCTATTTGACTAAACTTAATCCAACATTTTAATCTTCATCATTTACACATGCACACAGTGAAAAAATATGCCATTTTCCAACTGAAATTCGGTTCCATCTACTAAAAACAGGTTGGTTATCACAACAAAATTCGGTATATACAACTGAGTAGTAGCAATACCCAAAATATTTAGGAATCACATTCCAATATGGTTTCACAAAACGCATTTATTGGTTGTAGCAACCAAAATAGTCTTAGCAATTCGGTTGGCAATTGTGTGTGTGCAATTTTTGACAGTTAAAATATTAACATGACAGTTAAAAATTTAAGTCTGTTAGTTTAAAATACCAAGATGGCGTCGATAGAGATCCGGCACATGATGAACATTGAAAACGTCGGCGTTACCAACATATTTGTCGACAGCCCCAAAATATTTTTGCGGCAGCTTCTTATCGTAATTTTCATTTGACTTTGTGTGTGTGTCTTTAAGTGTTGCCAACCGTCATTATAACAAAAACAGCGTTGCATACAATTAGTAGTATGAATACTTAGTCGTTAACAAATAGTACCCACATTAAAAACTGGATTAATTGTTAATCAAAAAGATTAAAATAGGGTCTAATCGACTTATTTAGTGCTTGATTAAGCAGTTAATCTAACTTTTACAAGATTACATTTTGTGTCTAAACGATGGAAACGACACGCAAAACTCGACCGACGAACACCACTAAATCGATGAAAAAATGGATATGAGACGATCGATTACTAAAAAGTTGATCTATGTCCATAATTTTTTGGTGTTACAAACATCAGCTCAAACTCATTACACCTTGTCCACATAGGCTATAAAAAATATAAAATCAGCCTTAAAAATATTGATTACGATGGTATAACCGCTAACAGCTCAGATTTGGAAGTAAAATAAGTTGTTCTACAACCGTCTTTTTAAACTAAAAAAAAAAAAAAATCAAGATGTAATTACAATCCCAAAATAAAAGTTTTAGTGTTTTTACTTAATGAAATATGGCGATTTTCGGCTACCAACCACACTTATTTTGCAACTAGTTCCACTAGAATCGATTCCACAAAACTAGTTCAGACACCCGTTAAACGGATTTAATATGTAAGATATAAATGACGGAGAATTAGTTCTAGAACTACATTAAAAAAAAGTTGGACAGTTACTACAAAACAGTTGTTTGTGTATTAATCAGTAGTTGTTGTTTTTAACAGTAATTACAGTTTTTCTAATATGACCGTTATCTAATAAAACAACTAAAAAATATTCAAGTGCTTGTGCAAATTTAAATGTTGCTGACACTTTATAAAACATTGTTTTCTATTGTTGTTTATACGTGAATGAATGTCACTACATTGCTAGATCTGTCAAAACAACAGAGTAGTATATTGGAAGATGACAAAGCAAATTGTGGTAAATTTTTTTGTTTTTTATTTAATATTTTAAATGTTTAATAACGCTCCTAGACGAGAACAAGAAATTATCATTGAGTTTGTAATTTAACTTAACAAATACTTCCAGAAATTCTAAAAACGTCGTCCCGTGACGATTTCCTTAAGTAAGAATGAAATCCGGATATGGACATGCCTACAACGGATTATTTTTTACAATTTGTTAAATACATTTGGGATTTTAGAACACTTAATTCCTTTAATGCAATTAATGTATATCCCGATGTAAATAAATTAAAAAAAGAAAAGTACTGTAATTTTAATATCATAATAAACAACTACCAAAACAGTATTTTTACAGTAAATAGTTATTTTTGTTAGTTATTTAAAAAAACAAAAAATTTCGTTGATATTTTAAATTCTTGTTTAGTTTATATTTGTTAATATACATATGCAGAAGAAGACAATAACTGGAGAACTGTTTGCAATTTTTACTTCAAATTTCAAGTACAATTTCAATGAAAGACACAAAAGCAGTATTCAGTGTTTGGTGCGTTTTAGGTTGCAACTGTTTGTTATTGCAATAATTTTGTCATTGACAGTGAGCGGTATTTTAAGCAACTTTGCAATGCTAGATGCCAATTAGGTAACAGCTGATATATAGAATTATTCGTTGTGGAAATTAACAAAAAGGTGTTTGATTATTTTGTGAAATTGTTTTAAAATGCTTATGAAAGATTGAAGGCTTCTATTAAAGACTTACCTCTATGTTTTCTGCCGCCTCCAAATAATCCAGAACAATTTTTATTTCACTTTTTGTTGGTTTTTCCTCTTTTTAATTTTTTATTTAGAGTTGTCGGCTTCATACCTTTAAATTTGTTTGACGATTCTAAATTATTGTTTACAAATGTCAGCTGTTCAAGTATCAGTATTGCAAACGCAATACACGTAGCAAAAAAAACCTATACAGTTTTAGTATTGCGCAAAAGCAATGATGTGAAAATTGCAATTCTGTGTATCGCCAGGATTTGAACCCGCGATCATATATCCAAATCACTTAAAATCACTTTTACCTGGTGTCTTGACATTTAATAAAATAATAGCAAACAATTGTCAAAATGATTTCATCTCAAGTTAAGACACTCAATTTAAATTTTATTGCAATATCATGATATCGCTGACATGCAAGCGGCTCTTGCAATGATGCCTGCCATCAAATGCCACTTCTCGTTTTGATTTTAATTTTGTAATAAAAAAATAACGGAATTTTTGGTGAAAAAAGAACGGGGAAAAATTGAATTATTTATTATTTGTAGATAAAAATTAATGTTTGGTAAAATTTTGTGTTTTTCGTAGAAAAAACTAACATATTTCTTAGCCATGAAAAAGTGTTCTCCGCCTTATTACATTTGATATAATTTTGACGTTTCTCTGCAATGGTTTTGACACTTCATATCATATAATTTAATGCACTTGAACAAACCCGGTTACAGCAATAGAAGTAATAATTATGTGATTTTTTGAATGTTGTTCAGAATAATTGCTAAAAAAAGCTGTAAAAATACACTAATAAGTACTTTGGGAGCAATGAAAGAAGTGGTGTGTAAAGCTTGATTACCAATATTTTTGCTGTGTAATTGAAGTGCTCTTTATACAGCTTTTTTTTTTTTTGTTTTTGCTGGATTACTAAGTATTTTATTTTGACAAAAAATTGCGATTCTGGCCCAATGTTCATTTGCTACTTAACATAATCGTTAATTAATTTGATAAACCCCATTTAAAAGCGGTCTTGCCAGTTAAAAGGTTAACTTTTTAAAAAATGAATTGAAAATTTTCGAACAATTTCAGTTCAATTATGCAGTTTTACTTAAAATTTATTCTCTTAAAAAATATTTAAACAAAATTCATTAATCATTTAAAGAAATCCTTGAATCTTGAAGTTCTTTTACAAGTTCTTCATACATTGTATTCTGTTAATGATGTTAAATAATGATATTAAATATTTCAAAAGGTGTGAATTGCATTGTGTTGTGGTTGGTGGTGATGGTGGTCAAGAATACTGAATTCTTTTTTTATTTTTTATTTATTAATGGTGGTGTCATATACATAATGCATAATAAAAACCACAATAATATTGACAGCTTGCAGAAGTAGTATTGTAGGCATCTACTTGTTTAATAGACTGATGTATTGAATGTATTTTAAAAATTTTTTAAACACTATTTTTACATACTATAAATTAAATCGCTTTTAATAATTAATTGTTGTTTAATTTAATATTTTTTTTTTTGTTTATTTTCTTTTTTTTTCATTGCAGATTGATTGATTTTGGTACTGATGAACATGAATATGACGAAGTTCAAGATTTACCAGAAGAATCAACAATCAATACTCAATCAGTACTTTTGGGCGCACAAAACGAAAGTCATAATAACGGCAATAACAACTTTATTGCCGCAACAACTACAACAATTGCAACAACATCAAATATATCAACATCTGGATCAGCAGCTATTAACACCAACGACAATATTGAGTTACCACCGGAATTACCACCACCAAAACAAAAATCATCGCCTTCTGTAAATAATTCCAAATCAAGCAAAACGAAGTCGTCCAAATCTTCAAAATCCAAAATACCACGGTCACCTTCGGTGGCTAGTGCCTTAAGTTATAACAATTTTCAACCACCTCCCATATCGGGTATACCTCCACAAACTCCACCACTTCCATTGAGTTATCAAAATAAAGGAAAATCAGTTAATTCACCCTCATCACCTTTGACCAATAATAATGTTAGTATTTTCTCTACTAATACCAACAATAATATAATGGCTGGTGGTAGTAGTGGTAATAGTGGAGCTGGAGGAGGAGGTGGTGGTGGTGGATTAAGTACTTCCAATGGTAATGCCCAGCGTAATAGCACAAATATGTCTGCCAATTCACGTCGTCCTCAGTTACAAATCTCATCACCAATTGTTGGCGAATCACCCAAAAACTTTCAGTATTTGACCCTAACCGTGCGTAAGGATGAGAATGGTTATGGAATGAAGGTAAGTTTTTAAATTTAACATTGGAAAGTCTTAGATTTTAGAACAAATCCTTACTGTTCCCCATGAACTCTCTCAGAATTCTATCAGAATATCTTAAACCGAGATAGTATTTGTTTAAAAAACGAATAGACGTAGTTTTATGAAATTTGCGAAACGAATGTACACTGATAGAAATAATTCTGTACAAACAGCAAGAAAAGCTACACTCTAATTAAATTAAATTTACCCAACTTATAGTACATTTAAAATAGTAAGTCAGTAAAAAAATCTATCGGACGGGTTTCAAATAGATTTGACTAATTTTATAAAAATTTTTAGTTGAAACGCTGATTTATTTAAACAAGGATCCTAATTATCTTATTTAACACAATTCTAAAGGGCGCCACCAGTGTATCCGAAGTTTTAAAGTTGACGCTATTTCTTTCCCTCCCGATTTTTGAAAACTAAGAGTGATAGATCAAAATTGATGAAAATTTCGCCTACCCCTAATCAAATAATATCCCCTTGAAAAGGTTATCTATATCCAAAAATGGACCTTGGTGGGACCTTGGACCCTCGGAATTTTTTTATTAAAAATTGTTGATGTTATAAAATGGGCAATAACTCGAAAACTAACCGAGATAGAGCAAACCGGACAAAACGTTTGCTCCTGGGGAGTATCCTTACATAGCTCTAGATGATATGGACCAGGTCCGGGGACTGACCCGAAATCCGATAATTTGAACAAATTTTACGCTCAGTATAATTACAAATAAAACTGTAGTCTGATTAAGTTTTTTCTTAAATTTAGATTTGCAGAATTTAACAAAAAATATATTAAAATCAGCCAATTTTATTTTAAGCCAAAAAAACGGAATCAATTTTGTTAAAGTAACAAATTTTTCTGTTGAGCCGACATACATATTATTTTGAGTGTAGGAAACTGAACTCCTACTATAAATATGGTAAATTTAATCTGATAGCGAAATTGAAAAAAATTACACACATGATGCGTAAGTTTAAAATAATTACACACAAAATTGGTAAATTTACATTGAAAATGAGTAAAAAAATTTTAAAATTTTCTGGTATCGGTATTTTAAGGATAACGGTACTTCAGTTATTTCGGTAACGGTATTTTAAAGAAAGGATATTCCGGGTATTTCGGTAACGGTATTTTAGGGGTAACGGTAGTCAGTTGAAAGAGTTTGGAAACGATAACGGTATTTTAGCGGTAAAAATTAGTTTTTAAAATATTTTATTAACAAAAATTTTACAATTATATTTAAGCCTAATACCAGCCTCAGATTCTAAGGAGAGTTCCCCAAGGAAAAACTTCAGATTCTGTGCACTTTTTCCTATAGAAAATCAGCAGTACTTTTTCTTATAGAAAAAGCTTTAGTACTTTTTTCTTTAGGAAAATCCTTGGATTCTGGACACTTTTTTCTATGAGAACATTTTCCTATACAAAAAACCGCCTTTCTACAAAAAACACCTAAGATTATGTAACAGAAATCTGTTGGGTTTATATAGGAAAATACCCTCAGAATCGCATTGATTTTACAGGAAAAAAGTCATGTGACAAAATTCTCAGAATCTGACAGTTTTCTATAGGAAAGTTTTCGGAATCTAAGTAAAACACTTACTTTGGAATCTAAAAACTTTGCTATAGGAGGAAGACCTCAGGATCTTAGGGTTTTTTTTGAAAGTCATCACAATTTTAGACTTTTTTTTATAAAAAAATTTCAAAATCCAATAATCTTTCTATAGGGAAAAACTCTTTATAATTCGCGGGATTTTCTGATCATTTTTTTATAAAGTCCTTATACAACACACAGTTTATGGCCCCCTTTTTTCTATTAAAAAACCTTTAGATTTTGAGCTTGCTTTCGGCACTACGAAATTAACGTAAAAAAAACTGAGTTTGGAGATTGTTTCATTTATTTTGGGGGTTATTTCCTTAACCCTTTGACACGGGAATTTTAATGGGCGGGAATTTTCCGACCAAACTTCGTGGAAATGTGGATCTATGCAAAAGAAATATTGTTTATTACTTTTAGGCTTTGCAGCACCTCCTAGCAGAGATATTTGGAATTAAAGTTCAAACATTAATAAGCTGCCGACCCCGAGCGGGTTAAAATTTTTTTAAAATTTTAATTTTATATTTTTTCTCTTACTAATATCTACATAAAATCTTTCGAGTTTTTGAATTTTATTCATCACACAATTTTTGAGACTAAACTTTAGCCTTTTTTTTAACTTTCAACTTTTAACACATTTTCATAAGCGTTGATGATCACAAGATAAAACGCACTCTACTAATCTCATGTTGTTTTGAAATTTCACAGCCTGCATAAAATTTTAATAAGAACAAAATAACGAACCGATAACAGTAAATTAATAGCGCTTTGGTTAAAATTCAAATCAGTGACGAGTTGATGAAGTCGACGTACATTATAATGTACGCCACTCGCCAAAGGGTTAAAAACTTTGGGGCTTTTTTCATTATGAAAGAAGATCGGAGTGAAAGAATATCCAAACACTTTAATTTGGGGCTTTCTTTATTTACTTTTTGGAGAGAATTAAAATTTTTTTGGAGTTATTTCATTTTATTACAATACCTGGCGTGTACAGTAGAGCGTACCACCTTACAGGCAAAAAAAAAAAGTGCGCCGTACACCCTCCAATATGAAGTATTTTGCAAGGAGGTTTCAAAAATTTTTTTTTATTATTTTATTGTACATCGATGTTTTTCTCTCGAGGAGACCAGTGTTTTGCTCTAAGGGCCACTGGCCTCAAGTATTCCGTTCTAGTAGTTACCCACCACATCTCAGTTGCTACAAGCCTAATGTACAACCCTAATGTCAGATAATTAAAGCTCGCAAAAAATCATTGAACTTTTGCTAAGGAAGTTTTTCGATAAACCAAGTAGAAATTTTTTTTTATATATTGGTTGCCGAACGTAGGGGTTGCAGTTAAAAATTTTTGTTCATTGAATTTTTCCTTTACAGCAAAACACTGGTCTCTTCGAGGCAAAAAAATCGATATATGTACTATTTTCATCATTTGTGTTTTATATATTTTTAAAAATTAAAAAATTAAAAAAATATTTAATTTAAACAAATTAATTATAAATATTAAAAAATAAAAAAAGACTAAAAAAAATAAAAAAGACTAAAAAAAATAAAAAAGACTAAAAAAATAAAAAAGACTAAAAAAATAAAAAAAAAATTAAAAAGAATAAAAAAAAAGAAAAAAATAAAAAAAAATAAAAAAAATAAAAAAAAAATAAAAAAGAAAGAAAAAAAAAAATAAAAATAAAAAAAATAAAAAAATAGAAAAAAATATTGGTCCCTCCGGGAATTGAACCCGCGATGATCTATTTAGAAGTACCAAATTATGGATGCTGTTCAGAAGTAATTCTAAAAAAGATGTAAAAATATATTAACTGTTACTTTGGAAGCAACGAAAGCAATGATTTTTTGAATTTATTCAGAATTACTTTTAAAAAAGCAGCAAAAATACACTAACGGATACTTGTGAAGCACCCGTGTAAAAGATATCAGATCTGGCCAGATCTCAGTAGATCCTACAAGATCTAATTAGATCTCGAAATTGGGGACAAATTTGAGATCTAATTAAATCTGATCACATCTAGGCATATCTGGAGCAATTGTCCAGATCACTTTAGATTTGAACAGATTTGGCACTAGATCTGATCAGATCTTGCCATGAGGTATTATCACATATGCCATATCTGATCATATTTGATGAGATCTGGTACAGGATCTAATTGGATTCAATCATATCTATTTATATCCAAAAAGATCTGATCACATCTAAACTTTTTTACACGGGCAGTGAAAAAAGTAGTTTGTGAAGCACTACTTCGAATTTGTTTTTGCTGGGTGTTTAAAACCCTCTAATTCTTATTGGTTTTTCTCAGAAAAGATTAAAAAAAAATAGTTTTTTTCGACATTCACAAAAAATAAAAATATTTATAAATTGAAATTCAAAAATCGGCCGTGAATGATTTGTGCGGAATTTTTAAATTGAAATACAAAAAAGAATTTTGAAAATTGGCTAAGAATTGTGGCCTGAAATGTTATTGGCTCAAACCGCGTAACTCGATTCGAAAAAAAATTTTCGAATTCGTAAATCTTGCAAATATTGTAAAAAATATAATTCTGTATAAAAATTCTACTTTTTAATTTATTTTTATCCTAAACCTTGTACACTGCACATAAAAATTCAAAAACTAAAATTTTTGCTAAAGCTTTTCTTTTTACAAAAGGTACAAAATTTACGAATTCGAAAATTTTTTTTTTAATCGAGTTACGCGGTGACCCCCCAGGCTGAATTTGAGCGATGGCACGGGATATGTTGACTTTGAGGCCACGTGCTTATTTGCACTAAAGAAACCCCCACAAGAAATTCTAAAGGAGTCAAATCGTTCAGTATCCCAATCTAGTGTCTACACCCCCAAGTCGGAAAATTAAAGCACGCAAAAAATCACAAAACTTTTGCTAAGGAAGTTTTTCGATAATTGCAGCGGAAAACTTTTTTATTTTTTGTGGCCGAACGTATGGGTCGCCTTTTTAATTTTTCTTTTCATTGGATTTTTCCTTTATAGCAAAACACTGGTGTCCTTGAGGCAAAAAAAATCTACATATCACACTTTAAAATCCGACTGTAAATGCCGAAGCTATAATGAAAAATTGCCTTGCAAAAATACTTTATATTCGAAGGTGTACCGCGATTTTTTTTAGCCTGTAAAGTGGTACGGTCTACTGTACACTAGACCGTACCTCAAAAAAAAGTTCGCCGTACACCCTCCAATATGAAATATTTTTGGAAGGGGATTTCAAAAAAAAAATTTTTTTTTTGCCTAACGTTGGGGTCGCCTTTTTTAATTTTCGTTATAGCTTTGGCATTTAAAGTCTGATTTTAAAGTGTGATACATACTGAAAACAATACTGAATTGCAGTGAACCTTTTGCACTTGTTTAAAAAGTACTTTTATTGAAAAGAATAAAGCACAATATCTCACAATGACAGATTTGTGCGAAATTTAATAAATTCAAATACAAAAAAAGAATTTTGAAAATCGGTTAAGAATTGTAACCTAAAATGTAATTTGCTCAAAAAATGTGCTTTTGGACACACTGTGCGCCAACGAAGACGCGGCAGCTATCGGAACAATGTCATGTTCCACACATAATGTCAATGATAGTCGTTTCAAATAAAAAAAAATCCGTTAATATCTCTTTCGCAACCTGCTTTATTTAACTTTTACATCCACCGGTCCCTATTGGAAAACCGTTTTTAATAAAAATTTTCATAAATCCATATGACAACTTAGTTTTTTAAATGAAAAGTTTCATAATGGAGATAGTTCTCTCAAAGTAGTTTTAGAATCTTGAACAAAAATTTCGGTTTCCTCTGCATCTATTTTAGAAGAAGTTATTTATCACTGATTCCACTGAACAGGTTATAGAACTCAATCCTGAGAGGAAAATTGACAGATTCTTGAAGCCGACACAAAATGCGGCGGCGGCTTGGTCTGCTTGAGCCACAATGTTTTTATCATTTGGTTCGGCGGCCTACCTTTTATTAAAAAAAACCTTTAATTAAAAAAATACCTTTT
The DNA here is from genome assembly GCA_949987735.1 of Leucophora obtusa. Lineage (NCBI taxonomy): Eukaryota > Metazoa > Arthropoda > Insecta > Diptera > Anthomyiidae > Leucophora > Leucophora obtusa. Next base: position 162,307,401 of record OX465299.1, on the reverse strand, counting down.
ATTAAAAAAACTACTTTTTATTAAAAAAAAGTACCTTTTATTAAAAAAAGTACCTTTTATTAAAAAAGTACCTTTTATTAAAAAAAGTACCTTTTATTAAAAAAAGTGCCTTGTATTAAAAGAGTAGCTTTTATTAAAAAAGTACCTTTTATTAAAAAAGTACCTTTTATTAAAAAAGTACATTTTATTAAAAAAGTACCTTTTATTAAAAAAGTACCTTTTATTAAAAAAGTACCTTTTATTAAAAAAGTACCTTTTATTAAAAAAGTATCTTTTTCTAAAAAAATACCTTTTGTTAAAAAAGTACCTTTTATTAAAAAAAGTACCTTTTATTAAAAAAAGTACCTTTTATTAAATAAGTACCTTTTATTAAAAAAGTACCTTTTATTAAAAAAGTACCTTTTATTAAAAAAGTACCTTTTATTAAAAAAGTACCTTTTATTAAAAAAGTACCTTTTATTAAAAAAGTACCTTTTATTAAAAAAGTACCTTTTATTAAAAAAGTACATTTTATTACAAAAGTACCTTTTATTAAAAAAGTACCTTTTATTAAAAAAGTACCTTTTATTAAAAAAGTATCTTTTTCTAAAAAAATACCTTTTGTTAAAAAAAGTACCTTTTATTAAAAAAAGTACCTTTTATTAAATAAGTATCTTTTATTAAAAAAGTACCTTTTATTAAAAAAGTACCTTTTATTAAAAAAGTACCTTTTATTAAAAAAGTACCTTTTATTAAAAAAGTACCTTTTATTAAAAAAGTACCTTTTATTAAAAAAGTACCTTTTATTAAAAAAGTATCTTTTTCTAAAAAAGTACCTTTTGTTAAAAAAAGTATCTTTTATTAAAAAAAGTACCTTTTATTAAAAAAAGTACCTTTTATTAAAAAAGTACCTTTTATTAAAAAAGTACCTTTTATTAAAAAAAGTACATTTTATTAAAAAAAGTGCCTTGTATTAAAAAAAGTACCTTTTATTAAAAAAGTACCTTTTATTAAAAAAGTACCTTTTATTAAAAAAGTACATTTTATTAAAAAAGTACCTTTTATTAAAAAAGTACCTTTTATTAAAAAAGTACCTTTTATTAAAAAAGTACCTTTTATTAAAAAAGTACCTTTTATTAAAAAAGTACATTTAATTAAAAAGTACATTTTATTAAAAAGTACATTTTATTAAAAAAGAGCATTTTATTAAAAATGTACCTCTTATTAAAAAAGAACTTTTTATTAAAAATCTACCTCTTATTAAAATAGTACCTTTTACTAAAAAAGTACCTTTTATTACGAGAGTCACGTACCTTTTATCAAAAAAGTTACGTACCAGTTATTAAAAAGTACCTATGTTACCCATTTCTATAATTTTAAAGCTTTTTAAATTTACACTGAACCAAAAATAGCGGTGAAATCAACTAAAATCCATATTAAATTAATGAATGGGTGATCACTATACAACCAACAAAACCTATCGTCAACTTAACATATTGTTTAGTAAATTTACATTTTGACGTTTTACTATTTGATGTGGTGTTATTTTGACAAAATATTGTCAAATATATTAACTAAAATTAGTTACGCCAACAGTTACATATATTTCATCATATAGAATAACTATTTTGTTGTTTTAGCAATACATTTTATTCAATTCAACAATGCGTTTTATTCAATTAATTCATATTTTATCGATTGATTAATATTTTTAGATTTATTTGTTATTATTTATTATATTTTATATAAGGTCTAAATAAAATTAATTAATTTGATAAAATATAAAAATAATGAAATATAAAATTGAAATAATAATACTTATGTACACATTCAAAACTCAATTCTTTAAACACATGTCCAAAAACATATAAATTTATTTAATATTATTAATAATTAAAATACATTTTATTATTAAGTTTTACAATTCACATAATACTCGTAACTATAAAATTACATAAATTTATATTAATTAAAATTAATAAATATTCACTGAACAATTCACAACAAGTCACTAAATTTAATCTTAATTTATTGATATTTCCAACTATTACGCTTACATGAGGAATAACGCGACAAAATTAACCACACTAAATTTTTTTTCTACAGATTTAATACGCTTTATCAAATTGAAGAACAACTTTATTAAAATAACTTTACTGACTTTTCAACAAAATTTTTTAAACTTAACAAATACAATTTTTTTAACTATTTGACAAAAATTTTTTAAAACAACAATTGCTTCGTAGAGTATTTTTGCTTATAATAAATATGTGCATTTAAAAAACAAAACAGTTGATTTGAAAAAAACATATTAATTCGAATAAAAAAGATATTGTTTTAACAATTTGTTTCATCATAAAATAACAAAATATTTATGTTGATTTCACTTACTACTTTTGGTTCAGTGTAGGTGCCATCACGTCCCAGTTTTTCCTACATTTCTATATAATTTTAGTTTCTTTAACTAATAGAAAATATTTCTACGAATTTCAAAATATTCCCAACTGTGACACTTCTGGCGGAGTTAAACATTTCTATGATGTAATAAATAAATTCTGTAGAAAATATTTGTATGGGAATATTTCAACATTTAGTTAATTTGTTCAGTTGTTGTTAATAATGTGGTTTCTTTTCTTGTGCGATTCAATAAAACAAAAAATAATATTGTAATAACAAAATATGTACAATAATAATTTGTAGTCTTAATTTGTATCAAAATGTAAATTTTTGTGACAATATCACGTACATAATGTGATGTGTTTGTGCTTTTGCATATGCATTGTTTTCCATGAAGTCTTATGATGAAAATTTAGTTATTTTACATAATTAAAATTAACAAAATAATAAGTGAATCATGAGATCGACATCATCATCATCAACAACATCAAATATTATCAAAACACTCAAACATAATGAAGCAACTGAAAAACAAAAAATTACATTATTATAGACATGCAAAAATTAAAAGAAATATACATTCATACAATAAATGTATGAAAACTATGAAATAAAAGATAAAAAATGTGAACTGAAATCTTTTGCAAGAGGAAGTTTAAGTTAAACTTTATAAAATACAAACACAAACAATACAGAAATCTCAATCTCAAGGGGTTACGCCAGTTTCAAACACAGCAGTATACGGCTCCCCTACACGCCACCAGAAGTGAAACAAATCGACAACCGCAGCAACAGCAACAACATTTAGTGAAGTGCGAATTGTATGACTTAACTTTGTTTATTTATTATTCATATTTTATCTTTTATTTAATTGTTTATCTCCATACGTCTTTGTATTTGTTGTTGTTTAGGTTTTTTTTTTGCTACTTTATATACTTTTTTATCTTTTGCTTCTTCCCTACTCCGTTTTATATTGTTAACCGGCATTAAAACTTGCTGACTTATTACCTTTTTTTAAATGTATGCACTGAGAGGAATTTGAACGTCCATATATGTAATATCTCGCAATGACAAAGTGGTGTTTCTGTGCCAGTCAGCAATCATTATCAAAGAGGGCTAGACTATCAATCTTGAGGTCTCAAGATCGATACCCAGTGGTACTTTTAATTCATTTAAAAAGTACTGAAAAATTGTTATATCGTAGTGGGAGTATTCCCCTCCTATGACAAACCAATGTTCAACTCATTAGTGTTTCTGTTAAAAAAGAAGTATATCTAGATCATTAATTGTAGTGGTTTTGTTACTGCTTTTGTATCTATTTTTTTTTTTGCTGGGTAATTTAAGCGGCATTTCCTTTTAAAAGCTGTTTTTTGAATATATTAAAATGTCAATCTTTGAAACTTACACCCTCATTTCTTCACACAGAAAACAGTCTCAGTTGTGGCCACCGAATTTGTTGCCAATCGAATTCGTGCGGTTACGACAACTATCTTTATATTAAATTATATTTTTCGTCGTGAAAGCCAATATTCGGTTGTCTAATTCAATATTATGTTCCACATAAATATTATTATGTTCTACAAAATTTTATTGAAATTAAAAAACTTTTTTTGAATTTTCTGGTATTGAACCCGGCCCTTCAGGTTAATAGTTCACACTTTTACCCACTGCACCACAACTACTTTTAAATTTCTTAGCCATATTTACTGTTTATACATATGAATATTTTATTTTAATTAAAAAAACATCTGAATTTTTGTCTTTTCCGGGATTCGAACCCGGAAATCCGGCGTACTAGGCCAACTCCTCACCCACTACACCACAAACACTTAATAATTTTAATGACTAATTTTGAATTTATGTGTTTTATTAATACAGTATAAAATTCGTTTATCAATACCAATTAATAGTTGTGTGTGTTACCAATACAATCCACAATTCGGTTGGTTCTACAGAAACTTGAATTTAAGGTCATATTTGATTAGGATACCCGTATTTGTAGTTACCACTTTCGAATATTGAATTTTTTTTAAAAAGGTTATAGATAACACCAATTTTCTTGTAAATTCACTAAATAAATGGCTGCTTCTACCGTATAGAATTACTAAACTGATACTAATTTTAAAATTGATTGGAGATACCAATAATTTGTTAAAAGGATTGTTTTTTAGTTCATTTTCCCTATTTTATATACCTAGTAAAATATTTTTGATGTAGTATTCAATTATAGGTAATTCCAAATAAAATAAAGTCCTGGCAAATTCATTTTAATGGTTTTGATCGAAAGCCAACCAATCTTTTTCCTGGGTGTTGCAGTGTTTTTAATATGTAAATGCCAACAATATTAAAAGGTCTGTCATATTTGTGAGATTTTGTCATTAAAAAAAAGCAATGATACCGACAAACAAACAAAAACATCAAGATTTTTATATAATATTCAATTTATTTATCAAGTTCATCAAACAATCAATTGTTTTATATACTCGTATTTTTTTATAATGATAATAATGACTACAAAGATGATGATTAAGCTGGTTAAGATTAACAATTAACTCTATCTAGTTTCAACTGATATTTTGAATATAATTAATATCGGGGTAATGAACATATGCGCTCAAAATATGCAGTACAAAACGCAAAATATGCGCTTTAAATATGCACTCAAATGAAAATATGCAGTAAAAATTTTAAAATTATGCACTTAAAATCCAGATATTTAAAAAATCATATTTGTTACACGAGAGCATTTGTTTAAAAGAGAAATCCAACATAAATGTCCTCGTAAATGAAAATATGATATAAATTAGATCGCATTGGATCAAAATAAGTCTATTTTAATACACTCATAGAAATAAACTTGTGAAAATAGCAAAAAAAAAAAAAAAACTACTACAAATTAGTTAAAAATTACCTTCAGAAATAACTGTTGAAATTAGCAGTTTTTTTTGCTAAGTACTAATAAGAAAACAGTAAAAATAAATCTGTAAAAAAAGCAGAAAAATCAACTAAAAATTAGTTAAAAATGATGCTGCAGAAAAAAATGTTAAATTAGCAGATTTTTTTTTTTGATTTTTTGCTAAATACTAGTAAAATTAAAACTGTTAAATTTACAGAATTTTAGTTATAAATTTGAAAATAGCAAATCATACTGTAAAATCTGCAGAAAATTTGGTTAAATATTAGTAGACTAAAATTGGCAAAAACAAACTGCTATATCTACAATTTTTTTTGTTATTCTTGAATGCAAACAGCAGTCTATCCTGTTAAATTAACAGAAATATTTGCTAAAAATTGTAAACTGCAGTTTTCAAAATGCTGGACTTTTATTTGCATTAAAAAAAAAATTGAAAAAAGCTTCGAAAATTTAAATTTTTTTTTGTGATTTTTTATGCTACTTGTTTGCGCCGGCAGGAAAACGCAGCCACGGCAGTTGTGATCGTGCACTGATGGTGTGGGTACTGGGTATTCGCATGAAAAACCCGGTACTCCACATCTTCAGGGCACTATCCTTTTAATTATTATTGTTTATTGTTTTTCGTGATCTTTCGTGATAAACAGGCAACAAGTCGTAAAAAGTGATCAGCAAACACAGCAGCAGCAAAAAGAAAAAAGTAAAAACTTAAAAATTAGAAACCTTAAACTAAACTGAAAGTTAAAATTAAAGTTGAAAGTAAAAAGATTAAAACTTATAAATGAAAAGAGAAACTAAACGTGAAGAATAAAATAAAGGGAAGAAGAGGATAAAAAGAAAAACCTAAATAAAAGAAATCCCCTGTAAATTATAAAAAATTGTAAATTATAATAGAAGTTTAAGAAAAGAGAAAAAGAAAACAAAGGAAAATATAAAAATAAAAACCCAATTAACTATAAACCAAAAATAAAAAGAAAGTGTTTTTAATGAAAGGGTGAAAAATAAGAAAAAAGGGTAAGCAGCCACATCGTAGCCCCAAAGTGACGGCCACCCCACGTACTGACCCCAACACTACTAATTATTTACCAAAATTTTTTTTGCTGATTTTAACAAAAATTTAATTCAAACATAACTAAAATTCTGTATATTTAAAAGTTTTATATTTGCTGTTCCTATCTTACCAATATATAGCAAAAATAATCTGCTAGTTTAGCAGTTTTTTTCTGCATCATCATTTTTAACTAATTTTTAGTAGTTTTAACAAAATTTTTTACAGACTTTTAAATCCCAAAAGGGAATATTTATTGTGTTTTTACTTAAGGTTGCCGAATTGTCAAGTAGACCCTGGACATGACTTGATTACCTCATCCGACGTCAAACGTTGGCAGGCAGTATCGCTAAAATACCGCTATCGATTCAAAACCTAATCAACTAACTACCGTTACCCCTAAAATATTGTTACCGAAATAACTGAAATATCGTTATCCCTACAATATCAATACCGAAATAAATGAAATGCTGATACCCTTGAAATACCGTTACCGAAATAAATAAAATACCTTTATCCTTAAAATACCATTAGCGTTATATTTAATCAGGGTAGCAGCCAATACTGCTAAAATACCGTTATCGATCAAAAACTCTTTCAACTGACTACCGTTACCCCTAAAATACCATTACAGAAATACCGTTATCCTTAAAATACCGATACCGAAATAAATGAAATAGCGTTAACCTTAAAATATCGTTATCGAAATAATCTAATATAGCGTTATCCTTACCGATAACCGCAACGTTTCGGTTACCATCCATGATTTTTTTGATATTCCTGCCAGGTTAGGTTTTACTCAACTTTTCTCAAAGCGCTATTTTTAGCAATATATTTTTAATGTGTCTATTAGGTGGCAGCTCTGGTTTCCAACCAGATTTTTTTTATAGAAACCTATAGATTTTTGTACTGGAAAAAGTTTTGGGAAGCTATAAGTTGTCCCAAACAGTCCTTACTACCTAACATGTTTTCCCTACAACGCACAGTGAGCCAGCATCTTCGAATTTTGGCCAAAACTAGAATATTGAGTATATGAGACTAAAAGATATCCCTTTGTGATTTTGGTTTGGTTGTTGCTGATCACGAATCTAAAATAAAAAATATAAAATTCAAAATTTCGGATCCAAGATGGCGGCCATTAATTTTTAGTTTTTAATATATTGGATTTCAAATAATCAATTATATAGGTCTAGGATCCGCTGATTAAAACTCTGAAATTAAAATTTTGAAATTCAAAATGGTGGATCCAATATGGAGACAAACTATTTTTTCATTAAATTTCTTATGTCGCTTGATTTACTTCAAATTTCTACCAGGGGAAGTTTTTGGGTAGCAGATTACGAATCTGAAATCAAATTTTAAAAATTCAACATGTCGGATCCAATATGGCGGCCATAAATTTAAAATTGTTATGTATTGGAAAATAAATTACACTGTACAAAAAAAAAAAAAGGTTCTGATGACAACTAATTCTGGCAGAGGGACCAAAGACAAATACAGGGTGGCGCAAAAGTTATCACCCTATCGGAAGATGCTATAATTTTTGCAAATGCCGGTAGATGTCAGTTCTGCTTTGACATTTGTGAAGTAAACAGATAAAAAATACGCGTTAATAAGATATGAATCGCCAGACTCCTCAAGAACGACGAATAATTGTTGACCACGGGGAAGACAACTTTTCATCGAAAATCATCATGAGCTACGAAACCCATTTCCATCTCTGTGGATTCGTAAATAAGCATAATTATCGCTTCTGGGGCATCTAAAATACGCGTGTAACACATGAAAAGCCATTACATCTCAAGCCCCTCAAAGTTACTGTATGGTGTGGTTTTTAGGCTGGAGGCGTCATCAGACCTTATTTTTTCGAAAGCGCTGCGGGCCAAATGACTATTGTGAACGGCGTTTTTCTACTTAATGAAAAAAAAATTTTTTGACATCAAATGAACACAATCCAAAGGCAAAACTAAAGTTTTCATTTATTAAAAAAATACATTCAAAGAACATCGGGTGATAACTTTTGTGCCACCTTGTATAAGTGTATCGGCGTTTTCGTTTGGCCCTATGTTTTTGGGGGGTTAAACTTTCCCCTCTTTTGAAAATGTTTTTGTGAATCGGCATATGAAACCATGTGAATCTTCCATTTTAGGTATATGATATGATCAGCGAACTTATGTAAAACACTACGAGGGACATTTTGTGGAACATTTTAACCATCTAACTCTGTTATTAAAAGGTCTTTTTTGGACCTTTTTAAAAAGTGTCAAAAAAGTTCCATAAGTTGAAGAGTTAAAGGGTTAAAATGTTCAGCAAAAATGTCAAAAAATTCTACTATAAGTCTCTGAAGACATCAAAGTTGAAAATTTAATTTCAATGCCAGAAATAAGTCAAAACTTAAAATGTGTTTAAGGGTTAATTTCGTACTTATTCAGAATTGGCACTCAAATGTACCACAAACCTGGACTTTAGGGGGCTAGTTTGTGTGAGAAAATCAGAACCTTTATTTAAGGTAATTTTTAGTGCTATTTTTTAATTTTTACTAAAACTCTGGAGTGCTGGAAATCAGCGAGATCTGAAGGTACTTACTTTTTCAGTTAAAGAGCAAAATCTCAAAAGTTTATGAACGGTCGCAAACGGTCGCAAAAACCTAGGTAGAAGACATCTTATGGAATTCCAGTTTTTCAAATATCTCTTGGAACATTTTGGATCCTTTTTTTGTTGAAAATTTAGGATTTTCAAAAAAACCCATATTTTTGAGATAAAATTAATAATTTTGTTACTTTTTTCGTAAATGCTTAACAGGTTTGTATTTTTTTTTTTAGAGATCAGTTTTATAATTTGAGATTGTTTTTGGAACAAATTATTGTTTATTTATGATTTTTTTTATTATATCGTTATAAAATAAAAAATGTCACACAATTAAAAAACTTTGACTTTGAACTCTCGCCAACTAACAACGAGTAACCACAATGATACAATATTTTACTCACAAAATATTCAACAATCCTAGATTTTGAATATATAAACATATTTTCCCTTTACCTGAATTGTACTTTTGGCCAAAAAACCGCGATGCTGGCCCACAGCACAGCGCTTACACGCGCATTAATATGAAACTAGGTTGTGTAAAAGAAAACAAAAGTCCAAGATTGCTACCATATTTTTTTAGTCTCATCTCTGATACCTAGTGGGTAAAATCGGGGATAGAAATAGGCAATTCTTTGGTAGGTACTCTTTTGTTCGGCTGCATGTAAAAAATTTTCGAAATTCGAAAAAAATCGGCATAAGATTAATGTACTCGTCAAAAAAGACAGTTTGATATACAATATGCATTTCATGGGTTTTCTAAGAAAAGTTCTCAGTGTTTGAGGGGTTTTCTATAGAAAAAAGTCCTTAGTGTCTGAGGGTTTTTCTATGGGAAAAACTTCTCAGTGGCTGAGGGTGTTTCTATAGCAAAAACTCCTCACTGTCTGAGGGGTTTTCTATAGCAAAAACTCCTTAGTATCTGAGAAAAATCCTCAGTGTCTGAGGGTATTTCTGTAAGAAAAGGTCTTCATAATCTAAGGGGTTTTCTATAGGAAAACCTTCTCAGGGTCTGAGGGGTTTTAAAATGTTTTCAATCTCCCGTGAATTGCAAGTTGTCTATATATTGTAGTTAATACATATGTATTTGCAGTGTAATGCCGCACCCTAATATAAAATCTTTTAAATTTGTTTATAAAAAGTTGAATTATAATTATTGTTACAAATTTATAAAAAATACATTGTTAAACTTAAATGCCTGTAATTAAAATCACAACAAATTGTGTTCACATGTTGCGATTTTTGTATAAGTTTTTGAGAGGGAAACCTCCTTTTTCAATGCCTCATAAAAAATTATTATGAAAACAGTTTTAAACATATTTGTAGTTCACAACCTTCGTCTATAATGTACTAAATTCAATAAAAGTTTAATTAAAATTTTAACAAAGTCTATAGAAAATTGTATACAATTGAAGAAAATTGAAAATTTAAAAAATTCCTATTGACAGAAATATTTTAATACCTGCAATTTTATGGAGCCAATGAACTAAAACTACCCAGGTAGAAAAATACAAACGGCAAATCGTTGGCAAATCACTGTATATGGTGGTACAAGCGCTGGCAGAGCGTCCGTTTTTCGAAAATTAAAGTACTGGGTCAACCTTGAAATGATAACGTCGATCTTCGGTTGGCCGTTTATCTTTCCGAACGTTGGCAAAGCATTGGTAACAATAGTAAAATAAGTGCTCTGCCTATTGGTATTTTAGATCAACTGTTTTTTTATTCAATTCTTCATGAAAAAATCTGTAAAATCCCAATCCCGAAAAAAAGAGAAACGTAAATTTTAGTATAGCAGCACTGTATCTAATAAGCGAATACATCTCTGCTTAAAACTACAAATTCAATAGATTTTCACACAAATTTTAAACAATTTTCCAGTTTTATCAATAGACTTGAAAACTGGTACTTAAATAGGGTGAACATTAAGTGATCAGTTTATGTATTTTTTACATACAGTCATGTTTCGTAAAACAAGTACTGGCAAAATCCTTTTTGCAATTGTTGGCAAAGCTCTTGAATCCAATGTTTTGCCAGTAGTATTTTTTCATGTATAGTCGTAAATTTTGTGAAACAAGTACTGGCAAAGTCCTTTTAGCAAACGTTGGCAATTCTTATTAAGCCGATGTTTTACCAGTGGTATTTTTTAAAACAGGCTCGTTTTGAACTGATGTTTTGCCGGTGGTTTTTTTTTCATAAACAGTGGTAAACTTTGTAAAACAAGTTTTGGGAAAGCACTCTTTCCAAAGGTTGGCAAAGCGTTCTAAATTAGTGCTTTTGCAATGCTTTTTTTTGTACCATTGTAAAGCAACGCTTTGCCGGTGCTTTGTTTTTTGTACCGTCGGCAATTTCTACCTGGGTATTTGAGTTGAATTTGAATTTTTTTCCGGCAGCGGTTCTATAGAATTTGTTTAGATTTTTAACTCGTGTATTTTAATTTTGTGATAGATATCTTTCAATAATTTTCATGTTTGTTAGATTATTTTGAAAATATATATTTTATAAACATACAAATCAAAATTTTATTGATGGTTTTTTTATTATTTCTCAGGTTGGCTATTTGCCAAAAATAATGGGTCTTTTTTAATAAATATGTGTTAGTTATTTTTCTTTTCATCCCATAATCGATTGGCCGCACCATGACTCGTTAATATGACTAAGATTTGTTTAAATTTACTTAATTTATAAAAAAAACATCTTTGTTAAATCTTGTAAATGAAAATAAAAGTTCAAGGTCAAGAATTTTAATTTACAGAATATTTACTAGATTTTTTACATATTTGTGTTTAAAGAAACAATAATATTTAAACAGTGTCTCCTTATTTATAATCAATTTACACTATACCTGAAATTTACTTTAAACTGCACCAGGCGGTTTTCATCGCCTCTTTCGAACATTAACAGTTTGTATCGAAAAATGTTAGCCTTTGCAGACATGTGTAATTCTTATGGCAACATTTTTCAATACAAATTAAGAAGAGAGTGACTTAACAGAGATAGTTGGGAAGTGTTTTAATTATATAGTCGTGGACTACACTAACAGAAAAAAGTCTGTAATAATTTTTGTTTGTAGGGATTAGTTCAAAAAGATCCTGCGAAAAAAACGACTGCTAAAAGCAGTAGAATATTAGTTATATAAAAAATAAAAAAAAAAAAAAATCTCTTAAATTAAAAAAAATATTAGCTCATTTTTAGTTAATTTAAAATAACAATTTAGTTAAATTAAAATCACTAGCAAAAAAATTTTGTTGAATGGACTAAAAACAAATTTCAACAATTTTCAATGTTTTTTTCCCAGATTTTTTTTTAATGTAAATAACAATTCAGCCTTCTAAAATCAGCACTCTTTTTCACTATTTTTCAGCAAATGTGATTACTAAGTTTTACAGGATAATTGTTTTTTGCATTTAACTAAATTTGACGTAAATTTAACTAAAGGTTTTTATCGAAAAATGTTAGCCTTTGCAGACATGTGTTATGGCAAACTTTTTCGATACAAATTAAGAAGAGACTGACTTAACAGAGGTAGGGATAGTTGGGAAGTCTTTTAATTATATAGTTGTTGATTATATTATCATTTGCGATTAAGTAGAATATAACTAAAATATTGGTAAAATTTTGTAGATTAAACAGATTTCTTTTTGCTGTTTTTATCTTACTAATAAGGGGCTCTTTTTAACTAAGGGCTCTTTTTAACTAATTTTTAGTATCTTTTTCTGCTATTTGTACAGGTTTATTTCTAAGAGTGTGATTGAATTTAAACCGGATTTCCCATACAAAGAAATACAATTTTAGAACCTGATTTGCGAATAATCCAGTTTCGTAACTCGATTTTAACTCAGGTTGAGTAATACCCCATTCACTTGAACGATGTTGCAGCTGTCTTGAAGATTTTTGAATTATTTCGTGTATTATCTCGAGATTTTCAATTGAAATATTCTGTTAATAATCACTTCAAATTGATGAGATAATTTATAAACCCTCTCAATTATCCCTTCGAAGTGTTCAGAGAGAGTTTTTGTGTTCAGAGCAGTGTTGCCATTTTAGCATATTTTCTGCTAGATTTAGCAGATTGAGTTGGGCAATTGCATATTTTTTTTTTTGTAAAAATATGCTAACTGCTTTTTAGCATATTCTGTTGGACAAAAGCAGATTTTTAGCATATTTTGTTTTATTTAATAAAAGCATATTTTTAGCATATTTTTTAACAAAATAATTTTTTCTGTAACAATATTTATAACAATAACAATTTTTTCATAACTTTTTATTTCATGCGTAATTATTCAATTTTTTTTTGTGTGTAAACTTTTTTAGTAGTATTGATATACTACTATAATTTGAAAATGCTACAAAAACCATAAAACAATCTTGCAAAAATTTAAAATCAGTTATGTTTATTGTGAACAAATTAAATGAGAAAGTTAATTTTTTCAAAGAAAGATTAAACAGTATTTACAAATAATTGTCTTTTCATACTTTTTTAATGTATCTTAGAATAAATGTAAAAGTTTACCTCTCAATTCATAAACACTCTGCAAAGTTCTAGGTGGTTTACAAAACAAATTCTTCACATAAAATTTGTTCGATAAACCTCCTATAACTTTTGAAAGTATTTATGGATTAAGGGGTAAAATTTTATATTTCTTCTAAGATAGTATAAAAAAGTATGAAAATATAATTTTTTATAAACATTGTTTAAAAAAAATATTTTTCCATTAATAAGACTTTATTAAATAATACTAAAAAAATTATTTAGCAGATTTTCAGCATATTTTTGGTATTAAATTTAGCAGATCTTTAGCATAATGAATATAATAAAAAAAATTGCAATTTTCTAATTTAGCATATTCTAAGCATATATTTTAGGATTTAGCAGATTTTAGCAGAAATTTTTTAAGAATCTAGCATATTTCCATCTAAGAGTTCTGGCAACACTGGTTCAGAGTTGATTTTTTCATTTTTGCTTGCAGTGAACATACTCCGTCATTGCGTAAATGTAAACAAAAAATCTAAATAGCAATTAATTTTAATTTATAATAAAAATTAATAAAACTAAATGGTAGATCATTTAAAATGTGCATTTCAGTACAACTGTGTTAAATGTAAAGTAATTATTACTTCCGACAAAGAAATTTTATGGAAACAGATCTTCAAAAGCTGCACTCTTGCCTTCACCAAAAAATTAAAAATTTATGCGCTAATTCATAAAAAAAAATTATTTGGTATTTGAAGCTTACTATAGTTAAAGTACATATTTCGCTTAATAAAGAGTTATTGGAAATCTTGATTCATAATCGTATTTTAACTATAAATTAATTTTTCAATTTGATACTGGCAACACTATTGTTTATTTTCTCTCTTCTCCCAAATAAGTCGTAAGTGATGTACAAATTTAGTAAACGATTGACTCGGTAATCGGGAGTGAAAATGTATTCTCTTAAATTAGAGAACTAATGATGTGCTAAGATAAACTTAAAAGCCATTAAAAATATTTTTTTTTATTTATAAAGCAAATCAATGGAAATGGGTGTAAAAAAGTAATTTTTTAGAACATATTATTCGAAGCATACAAAAGTAATCGAATTTCGAATAATGTTTTGACAGTATGTACATCACTATTGTTTTGTTTTTCTTTTTAATTTTATTTTCACATTTCTTTGGAAATTTTTTCGAAAAACGTCATTGGCTACGCAATTGTTGTAGCTTTTTTCAGTTTGATGGATGCAAGTTGTTGGAAGCCACACATTCTAGGGATGGGATGGCTTTAATAAATCATTTTATGCCTGAAAATTAAATAATTAACAATAAATGGTGGCTTCCTCACTCCAAACTTTATAAGAGGTTTAAAGTTAATGAGTATCAACTATAAATCTATATTATTTTTTTCGTTATTAAGCAAATATGAATACTGTTTTTCACAAATTAGCTTAAAATCCTGCAATAAGACTGCTGTAAAAGTTTATGAATTAGACCATTAATCTTTAAACTGTTCATCCCTAAAAAATAGGTTTTCCACATCAATAATACCGTTGTATCTTAGCAAAAGTTAATAAATATTGTGTTCCGGCCATAAAGAATATGCTTTTTGAAAAATTTTGTGAAATTATTTTTATAAGTGTTTTCTGTTTACAAAATATAACAAAACAGCTGTTAACGAGATAATGAAAACTCATTCAACCTCATGTGAACAATTTTGAATAGTTTTCAAATCTAATTGCTAAATCGCCCAAAAAACTTCCTTGTGAATGGGGTATAAGACATTGCTATGTTTTCCCAATATTTTGCAAAAAAAAGAATAAAAATTTGCAACATATGGCATCACCTTTCGAAAAAAAAAGTAATAAGGGTCAGCAAATATACCCAAAAAAATTCGACAGTTACTACATGATAGTTGTTTTTAACTGGAATTGCGGTTGTTTTTCTATGGAAGATGCAAAACAACTATTATAAAAAATTAACTGTGAAAAAACATAAGTTTTTACCAATTTCGTCAGTTGTTTTAAAATTTTTGTAGTAAACATTTTCGGTTATTTTTACGACATTGTTAGTTATATATAATGCATTTGTTAGTTATTTTCCAACAGTTGAAAATAACTATTTTTTTTAGTTATTTTTAAGGTAAATAAACTTGAACTCTTTTAACTACATATACCCGAGTAAAGTTCATATAAAATACACATAAAAATACATAATATAGAACAGGGCTGGCAAAACTATGACACGCGTGTCAGTAGTGGCACGCGAGTGTATTTTAGGTGGCACGCGACGTTTTGTGGGATATTTTCAAACAAATTTAAACTATTAGTATACTAGCAAAAAATTCAGTTAAATGTTAAATTTTGCTACAAAAATGTGTGATTTAACTCCATAATGGTGAAATTTTTCATAGAGCTTGTAAATCGTCTTTTAAAATGAATAACACTCTGTATTGCCACCATTTTTTGTTTAAAGAAATATGGTTAATACAGAACTCGCAAATTCGATTATCAGAAAATTCTGGGAAAATTTAAAAAATTCTAGATTGAAAGAAGTTTAAATGTTTCGATGAGAAAATTCCTCATAAAGAAAAAGTACCAGAAAATTGCACAAAAATGGAAAACAACTTGTAATAAAATATAATATTTTTTTTTAAGGGAAAATAGGTGGTAAGTCATAACCCTCAATAAAATAAATGCTGAATAAAGTTTCATAATGAAATAACCTTCTTTGTTGAAATTTGAAATTGGTCTTTGATCGTGTGTCGCAGAGCGATTTCATCTGAAATAGAAATTTCTCTGTTCAAATCCATAAAATTCGCTTTTTATTCATTATTGTGATGATAAAAGCCGCTCGATTTATTTTAACAAAATCAAATTTTTGCCCGAAGCACACTTTTCAACTTGTTTTTCACGTACTTAAAAAATTGATGGCGCCCAATAATTTAACTTTTTGTTTACATAATGAAATATCCACCAAAAATGGATTAACCCCCCAACAAAATGAAAAGGCAATAATGTTCAAACTGTTTTAATTTTATTTCATTGGGTATTTTTTCATAATGAAATAATCTCAATATTTAAAGATTAATGGTGGGTCTCATACTGCAGGTTTAAACTTAGGTTAATAGTTAACTCAAAAATTTATTTTTGTTTTGACATTTTATTTTGTGTTTAGTTAAGTTAAAGTTAAACCTACAGTATGAGACCCACCTTAAATAAACCCCCAAAATTATTGGATATTATTTAATTTTTACCTTTGGGGTTATTTCGTGGCGTTATCCGTAGCGCTGATAAATATGTACATCTCCGATGATATTTTTAAGAGATATTTTAAAATTTTTTAAAACAGGACTTTTAAAAGACAACTAAATTTAAGGTGGCACGCGAGAAATTTTTACAAAAAAAAAATTGTCCGTTTCTGGCACGCAGCGAAAAAGTCTTGCCACCCCTGATATAGAATAAGATATAACTACTGTTTCCAATTATTCGACATAGGCGGTTAACCGGTTATTGCATTATTCGAAAAATCACTAAAACTGATTAACCGGTTATTCGGGTCGGTTATTTGAGAAAATTGGCGATTAATCGATTAATCGTTTAAAACGAAATTAATGTATTTCCTTAACTTTTTACCAACAAAAACACTAATAGCTTCCTGTTTTTGTTAAATATCAACATGACACATGAACACGATGTATTTAAAAAAAAATTTCAAATTAAAAAAGCACATCTACACTAGAGAGAAAATGCTTGAGATAAAACAAAAATCACCACTAATTAGCTCTATTTTGAATGAGTTTAGCTATTTTGGAGTGTTTTTGTTCCATCCCTAGCAGTTTTCTCTCGCGTGTAAATGTACCTTAAGGTTGAAAGTTTCGGAATCTGAGATTATCTAAATTGAAACATTTCTTATACTAATAGAAAAATGTATGTAAAATATAGTTAAAGCTATTAAAAATTAGTTAAAAATGGCAAAAAAAAAAAACTTAAAAATAGCATAACTCAAGTTAGATTTTTTACTTCTTACGATTTTTTTTTTTAATCTGTAAAACTTTGGATACAAAATTTCTTTGAATGCATATTTAATCAATACTACAATAAATATAATATTGCATTTAAAAAAAATTAAGGGCCATTGACAATAAACAAAATTATACAAACTTTGAGCTAACATTCCCTTCTGTATTTATGTATTTAATAAAATTCTTAATTTTTCCAAATGTATTTCAGAAATTTCTTTTTTTATTTTTATTTTAAAAGCATTTTTTCAAACATACATACTTTCTCTTTCTCTTAAGTTTCATAATAATTCCTATAAAATTTTCATTATGAAAGAGAAAACATGTATGTTTGTAAAAATGATTTTAAAATAAAAGTAGACATTTCTGAAATACATATGGAAAAATTTGAAATGCAATTGGAATTTTATTAAATACATTTGGAAAATTTTGGAATACAAATAGAGTCTTTTTAAATACATTTGGAAATTTCTGAAATCCATTTGGAGAATTTTGAAATACAAATGGAATTATTTTGAATGCAATTTTACAATTCTGAAATACAGATTTAAAATTTTTAAATGCAAGTGAATAATTTTGAAATGTATTTGAACAATTTTAAAATTCAAATATAATTTTCTTAAATACAAATAAAATATATTAAAATATGAATGGGGGAATATTTAGTTGATCTCTTATTTTTAAGTAAATGAATGTTCTTTTTTAGTTTGACTCTAGATCATAAATTAATATCACTTTCTGTTTAAATTATTTTCAAATCAAAGAAAGATATTAAAATATCTTTGTAATTTTGAAATACATTTTGAAAATTTTAAAATACATTTTGTACAATTTTGAAATGCAATTGGACAAATATCAAAGTTTTTTAGACAATTTTAATTTTTTAGACAGATTTTTGGATAATTCTAAAACATTTTTGAACAATTTTGAGTGATTTTGGACAATTTTAAAACATTTTTGGAAGAATTTAAAAATTTTCTGGATCCTTTTGGACAATTTTGAAACTTTTTAAACAATTTTAAAATATATTTGGATAATTTTAATACATTTTTAAACAATTTTGAAATAAACTGAAAATGGTGTAGTTGGACATGTTGTAGAATTAATGTGGTTTTGAATCGATTATACTTTCTTTGGAGATGTGAGAAAATGTAGATTTCTACAGAATTAAGATGTCAGTTGACAGTTGTCGGACACATATTTGAAAAAATGCAACCTTGCCTTGAAGGACATGGAAATGGAATTTACATTAGCTTTAATTTTTAAAAGAACAGAATCAAAAATCGCCTACTACATTAATCAATGTAGCCTATAGAGCACTTCGACGCTGATCCAGCCAGACACTTCGTGTATTTTGGGTAGTTTTAGAAATAACTTTATTTTGCTTAAAAGAGGTATCTAAAGGCATAACGACATCTTTCACTCAATTTTAAAAGAATTTGGTGGTATTTTAGTAATTTTATGTTTATTCTAAGCTTTTCTCGTAATTTTTTAGCCAAAGTTAAGAAAATTATGAAGTTTTGGGAAAAAAAATAAGAGAAAAATTCCATATTAAAATTGTAACCGGTTAATCGACCTGTTTTAACCGATTATTCGGATCGAATAATTATTTGAGTTTTAAATTATTTGTTTCGACATTAACCGAAATAGAGCCGATTAATCGAGGAATCGGTTAATCGATTAACCGAATTGGAAACACTAGATATAACCCAATACATAATCACATATAAACCCAAATGAAAAAATTTTCTAAGTCATTTTACTTATTATTTAATATAAACCCTTATCAAAAAAATGTCTTAATTGTTTTAGATAAAACTTTATATAATCCAGATTCCAAAACATTTTCTAAGTCATTTTATATATAATTTTACATAAATCTTAATTTAAAATATTATCTGAGTCAATTTTTGATAAAAAATTTGATAAAATATTATTTAAAATCAGAAAAATTTCAAAGTTCGAAAGGAAAAATATTTTTTATGCCACATAAAACGTATTTTGGGTATAAATGTTGAAATCCAATTGTATTAAATTTTTAATATTGGGTGTATAACTTAAAAATGAGGGATTCACAAAAGATGGCGTATCTTTTACATATGGTTTGTGTCTTCAATAACTTATATGCCATTTTGGAGGGTAAACATCTGTGATTTATTCTCACTTAGTAATTGAATATGTTCAATCGATTTCAATGTGCGAGAGATGCTTTGTACGATTCAGAAGTGGTCATTTTGACGCGGAAGACAAAGACCGCCCACAAAATTTGAATTGGTGCCATTACTCGATGAAGATTGTTGTCAAACTTAAGAAGAACTTGCTAAATCATTGGAGTCACTCAAGCAGCAATTTCAAAACGTTTGCAAGCAGCAGGATTCATTCATCAAAAGCAAAAAAATTGGGTTCCACACGAGTTGAAGCCGGGACACATTAAAAGACAATTTTGTTTGTCCGAAATGCTGCTTGTACGCTATAAAAAGAAGTAATTTTTGAATCGAATCATTACTGGCGATAAAAAATGGATCCATTGCGACAATCCGAAGAGCAAGAAATCGTATGTGAAGCCCGGGCAACCAGCCAATCAATGCCAAAGCCGAAGGGTCTATTATGAGCTGCTGAAATCTCGCCAGACGAACACAACTGATTCGTTTGAAGCGTGCATTGGCTTGATTCGTTCTTGGCCTTAAAATATGAGCAGTTCTTTTGGCGTGGAATCCATATGTTGTCAGAAAGATGGGAAAAAGTTCTAACTAAAAAAATAAAAAGCAAAATAAAAAAATAAATGAAAAATATTGGACGCGCCAGGAATCGAAACAGCGATAATTTGTTTAGAAATAAACTATATCACCATTACTTTTTAGGATCACTTTTAAAGCAATACTGCTTTAGAAGTAATACAAAAGTGATTTTTTCGACGTTCAGAATAACTTCAAAAAAGTTGTAGAAATAACGAATACTTGGATTGGATTGCTTCCAATGAAAGAAGTGTCTCTTTTTGAAGTTGTTCAGAATTACTTCTTTAATAGCAGTAAAAAAAAAATATACTAAGGGATACCTTTGAAGCAATGAAGGATGTGGATTCTAAGAGTTTAACCACAACTGGGTCGATTGTCGACCGACGACAGCAAAAGTCGTCGCGATAAATTTAAATTCAGCGACAATCGACCGTCAACATTTGTTGAAGTTTAGAAAACAAGGAAAGCAAAACAAGAATGTGGTTGTATTTGTTTTGCCACAATTCTGCATCAGTTCTACTGGTTTTGCATTAATTCTTGTTGTTTTACATTTTATTGTATTTAATTTTGCTTTTTTTGCGGTAAATTATGTATTTTTATTTTCAGCTATATTTTTTCTGTAAAAAAAAAATAATTTTTTTAGTAAACAAAGTACGAATTTTTGCAACTCTAATACGAATTTCTACAACTCTGTTCTAATGGCAACTACTAATTAGTTAAAAATTTGGCAACAAGTTGTTGTGTATTAGTGTATCGTCACGAAAATAGAATAGCCCAGCAAAAACTTGGTAATGACTGGTCATTACTACATGCATTACTTAGATCTCATATCTCATTACCCGTTGAATTACTTTTAAACTGAATGTAATGAGTTACCGATAATTATACCCCACACATTACTATTTCACAATAGCTGAAACCAATAATATATGTTCTAAATCATTAAAAACCATAACTATGGCGTAGCCTAGTGTTTAGCGTTTTTGCATGACAGACATGAGGATCGCTGATCAACTCGTGTTAGCTTCCATTGTTTTTTTTTTTTTTTTGTAATTTATATTAAACATCTATTTATAGAAATGTTGATGTCCATTAAGCAGTATTTAATAACAACAAGTTTTGTGAAAAATAGACATGTATTACAGCTGCCACAATACACGTTAAGCATTAAAAATCATAGTGATGTCGTAGTCTAATGGTTAGAGTGTTTGCCTGACAATCGTGGGGTACGCTGATCAATACGTGTCAGCTCCTATTGGTTTTTAAATTTTTATATTTTTTTAAAATTTATATTCAACATCTATTTATAGAACAGTTGATAAACTACTTACAGGTAACATCAGTATAATGACTTTCCTCCAATGACATCACCATGTTAAAATAAGTAGTTTAGTAATTAAAAGGTAACTAGTGAACACTTAAGATTTCAATACCTAAAACTCATTACATGGTAATGAAAGGTTTTGCTGGGAGATTCTATTACGACGACAAATCGCCGGACGACATGGCGACATTTTGCTTCCCATACAAAATATATGAAAAAGCAATTCTCGTTGTCGTTGTCGACCCAGTTGTGATTAATCTCTAAAGCACCACTTCCAATTTTATTTTGCTGGCTGGCTTTTTGCACGCTACAAGTTGCTAATACGAAGATATTTTAATAAAACTTGGTACACTCACTCACATGTGCTCAAGGACAAAGCCTATTGATTTTAGATGGGATCGGTATTTGGAGCTATCGCCCATATTGACTATGTTTCCAACTTTCTCTTAAATACACCTAACCTTAGGTAAAATCAAAATTTCTTACCGTTATTTTATTTTTTTTTTTTTGAATAAAACAGATCAAAAATATTTTGGGTATATTATTTATTTAAAAAAATAATTGAGTTATTACAATTTAACTACGGGAAATAGTCCTCAGATTATGCTGGGTTCTCTTTAGAAAACAGTTACTCTTTGTCCAACGGGTTTTCTATAGGCATTGCCATTTGCGTTTCAGCGTTGTTCTATAGAAAAAATTTTCTATAGGAACGAATCCTTCAAATGGAAAGATTTTTCAATTAAAAAAGTCCTCAGAGAATTTGAAAGGGTTTCCCATAAAAAAGGTTTTAGAAACCTTATCTTTTTCTTATAAAAAAAAAAATAATACTGGATTTTTCTTAAAGCCAGTATTTAATTTTTTTTTTTTAAGTATAATGCAAAAAGTAAATTTAAAAAATTCACTTATCTAATATTTTTGTCTTGTTATACTTCATTGTTAAAATTGAAAACATTTTGTCGACAATGAAAAATTTAAATGCTTAAAATTTTGTTCCCACTATTTATTGAACTCATAAATCACTAAAAAAAGAATCAGTATACGGATGAGTTTTGTGCAAAAGTAGAAAAAAGAACGAAACAACAATTTTGTAAAATTTTTATTTTTAATTCTAATGCATAATGTTGTAGATCTATTCATTAATTACTCTCGTTTTACTATATTGTAATGTCGAGCAATATATTTTCACGTTGATGATGATGGGGATTCAGAGGTTCACAGAAAAAAGTATCACAAAATTTTAAGTAATTAAAAAAAATTGTTGGCTTTTTACTTACACAGAAAAAAGTATCACAAAAATTTAAGTAATTAAAAAAAATTGTTGGCTTTTTACTTAGATATCTAACAATTTTTTTATTAAATGTTTGTAAATTGTATCAAAAATATCAAAAAAATAGCCTTAGAATTTTTTGAAACAAAAAAAAAAAACAAAGCATTTATATTTTGTTTTCAATTGCTCAAATGTTTGTAAATTGTAACAAAAATTTCAAAAAAGTATTTTTTTTTGTCAATACGACAACATAAAGCGAATAATTGTTTTAATATAACAAACTCGTTGTTGAATTTTATTTTTTTATTTTTAACAAATACAAACAAGTTACAAAATAAAATTATTGTATTTACAAAACACATTGTTAAAAAAAAATTGATTTTATTTTTAACAAATTACAAAAAAGTTACAAAAAGGGATTTGTATATACAATTTCCATTGTTGGTGCCTTTTTAAAAAATTTTTTGTTTGTTTATGCAAAAAAGGTGTTTAACATTACAAACAGAATTTTGTAAATTTTTTCTGTGTAGATATCTAAAAAATTTTTTTTATTAAATGTTTGTAAATTGTATCAAAAATATCAAAAAAATAGCCTTCGAATTTTTTGAAACAAAAAAAAAACAAATCATTTATTTTTTGTTTTCAATTGCTCAAATGTTTGTAAATTGTAACAAAAATTTCAAAAAAGTAGTCTTACTTTATTTTTTTTTTGTCAATACGACAACATAAAGCGAAAAATTGTTTTAATATAACAAACTCGTTGTTGAATTTTATTTTTTTATTTTTAACAAATACAAACAAGTTACAAAAAAAAATTATTGTATTTACAAAACACATTGTTAAAAAAAAATTGATTTTATTTTTAACAAATTACAAAAAAGTTACAAAAAGGGATTTGTATATACAAATTCCATTGTTGGTGCCTTTTTAAAAAATTTTTTGTTTGTTTATGCAAAAAAGGTGTTTAACATTACAAACAGAATTTTGTAAATTTTTTCTGTGTTGGTTTTAGTTTCCATGTGTTATAGAAAAATTAAAATTGACGTCAAATATTTCTTATTGCAAATTATAATTTATTTGTGTAGTTTTTCATATTTCAAAGTTTAAAAGAAACGGCACTTAAAATCACTGCATTTAACTTCAACATACTACATATAAACAGTGTAGATTTTAAAGAGATTTAAACAAAATCTGCTAGATTTGGACTGTTAATCTAGTTTTAAAGATTTCACACCAAATTTGGTTTTAACTGGATTTATGGTTTTTATCGTCTTTTCAGTTGTTTTGGATATATTTTTGAAAAACTGTTTTACATTTGTTTTTAAAATTATCTAATTTTTTTCATTTACAGGTTTCTGGTGACAATCCAGTTTTTGTTGAAAGCGTGAAACCAGGTGGTGCCGCACAAATTGCTGGTTTAGTTGCTGGCGACATGATCTTAAAGGTTTGTGCCAGTTTGAATATAAATATTTACAACAATACAACAACAAAAGTATTACAAATTACTTTTTATGTTTTTTGTTTTCAATTTGCTTGAACACAAAAACAAACTAAACCAAATAAATAGAATTGTATTGAACAACTGTTGTAATATTTTGTAAATTTTTTTTTACAGGTCAATGGTACAGAAGTACGTTCGGAAAAACACCCAACTGTTGTTAGTTTAATAAAAGGTAAATAATAACAATAATACAAAAACAATATGCGATTATTTGCCATAAAAATTAATGTAAATATAAAATATTTATGTTTTTTAATTTTAATTAAAACAAGGTTACACTATTATTTTACTGAACATAAAGAACACAAGGTTCTTTTTCTACATGGGTTTCTATAGAATAAATTCGGAATCAGAAGACGTTTTCTATAGAAAAATTTCAGATTCTGAAGACTTTTCTATAATATGTTCCTAGAATGTAAACGTTTTTATTACTTATTCGAAAGATTAATGAAAATCGGCTGAAAAGTTCTGTAGGCTAACCAATAAAAAACAATTTTTTTTTTGGAAAAATTCGACTTTAGTCATCAACATACGGACGTGTTCTGAAAAATGAAACCACATAAAATTATTGGTTTTTGTATAACAACAACATATACTGTTACCTTGAGGCAGGAGCAGACCAGCAGCTCCCCTGGGTCGCAAGAAATAACGCACTCCAATTGGTTCCTTATATGTTGCTTCACGTATCCCAATATACTTCCTTACTATGGTCTATGACCACCTCAATTTTCCCTCGCAAATAAAGGCAGCTTTATTTATGATGTTAGTTTAAACTTTTATTTCATACAGTAGTTGACTTTTGATTTTATTATTTTTCTCTTTTTGTTTGTTATGTTTTTTAAATTGGTGAGTAAAAATTAACAAGATTAAATGAATTTCTTTTTCTTGAATTCACTTTTTTCCTATTGGTAGCTGGTTGGTTAGTGGGTGTAAGAACAAGAAAAACTGACATAATTGCCGAATGCAATGAACTCACCACACTAACCAACAGTGCTGCCAGACAAGTTCGGTACAAGACACTTGCGCTGCATAAACATACTTTTATGTGAAAACGAATAATTTTATGCGATTTCGTTTTGAAAAACATCCCTGATAGTCTCCTTCAAGAGCGATACAATCACTCCAGCGCCTTTCTAACATTTCGATACCTTTTAATGGAATGATTTATCTTTGGCCTCAAAATAGGCTTCTGTTTCGGCAATCTGAAAAAAGGTAAAAGTCGCTGGAGGCCAAATCCGATTGCGGAAGTAATAGAAAGTGTATTTAGTGCAATTTGTAGAGTTGGGCTTAATCGTTCTTTTTGGTGACTCGGTCATATCGTTCATTGAACTAGTTCATTCAAATCTTTCAATCGTTCTTTTTTGTCATGAGTTGTGTCTGAACAGTGATTCGTGAACTGTGTCGTTCGTTTGACATTTTATTGTACATAGACTAATAGTATCAGAAAATTACAATTTTAATAAAAATTTGTGATTATTAAGAAAAACATTTAATTCCTTAAAAAAATTAATAAGAAAGAGATACAAATTTTCTATGAATAAAAAAAGAACGAAATGAACGAAAAGAACGAATAATGGTGAACGATATCATATCGTTCAATGAACTGAACCGTTCAAATGAACTAGTTCCTTCATGAACGACATAACTCTAGCAATTTGGCCATGGTAGCCTACGACTTGTGACACGGCGCATTGTCTTGGTGAAAGAGCACTTTTTTCTTCTTCATATGGGGCCGTTTTTTTTTTGCCATTTTTTTTGCCAACGCACCAGTTGGGCCATGTAGCGATTGCTATTGATGGTCTGGCGTTTTTAAAGGTAATCGATATACAAAATTCCAGCCGCATTTTAAAATACTGATGTCGTAACTCTACCAGCTGACTGTTGCGACTTTGGCTTCTTCGGGCGAGGTTCGCCAGTTGCTGCCGATTCGACTCTGGAGTGAAGTGGCAGATCCAAGTTTCGTCCATTGTTACATACCGACGCAAAAAGTCCTTTTTATCTCGCCGAAACAGCTTCAAACAACTTGCGGAATCATCGACACGTTGTTGTTTTTGGTGCACTGTGAGCAAACGCGGCACCCATTTCGAAAACAGATTTCCTTCGATATATTTAAGGTATCAGCTATCTCCTACAACTTAATTTTACAGTCTGCCAAAACGATTTTGTGAACTTTTATTTAATGTTTTCCGGTATCATCACCTTCTTTGGGTGGTACGACCACTTTTAAAGTCAGCAAACCACTTTTCTAACATTTGTCTCGATGGAGCAATGTCCGAATAACACTTATCAAGCCAAGCTTTGGCTTGAATGGTGTTTTTTTCCATTAAATCAACATACGAAATTGCTTTGAATACATTGTATTCAAAATCGCAAAAGTAGCGTCTCTAAAACAGCTGTAACTTGTTCTCACTAATAAACGAATTGTCATTAAATGTTGACAGGTACCATCTGAAGGTACCAGATGAGTACCATTTTACCATATAAAAATTTCATCATATTCAGTCCCCTCTCTTAAGGGACTAAAATGGCTCTATTTAGGGATACGTTTTATGGATAAAAAAAATAACATTTTTGAAATCGTGAGACAATTTCCTTTAATTTGAATACCCACACTTACATGTTACTAAGTCCCCCCGTTTTTTGCCCACCACGGGCCACCCGGGGCCGAGCCTTTCTCAAAATTAATTTTTTTATGGGGTTTTTACTTTTTTAATTCCAGAGGTGGTCATATTTTTTTATATTTTTTTGACGAAACCCCATAAACTGCAGTTGAGCCAGTCCTTCTTTCAAGAAATACCAAAAATACCCTTAAAACGAAAGTTTTAACTGCGGAAAGGGCTTTGCAAATATTTAGGGAAATTTTTTCGTATTTCTCAAATTTGGCACTGTGGTGTAATGGTTAGCGCGCTGGACTGTTACACATAAGGTTGCGTGTTCGATTCCCAACCAAGACAACATAAATTTATAAAAAATAATAATATGTATCAGTTTTTTTTATCCCTCATACATACATATCGCAGCGTCCTCCTTCGGTGTTTCCATAGCACTTAACCCCACCGAAGTAAAATAATATAACAGGGCTATGAACAAAAAAGCTTCAACACATTTCGCCAACTCTTCATCAGATGGCGCGCAACAACTGTTCTAATATTCAACATCTCGCGCAATTCCAGTGTAGCCATATTTGAAGCCCTTTATCTTTCACTTCTTCTCTATCCCCTTTCCAAAGGAAGCAACACGTTAATTAATAGGAAGAATTTCCTGATTTAGAAATAAAATAAAAAACGTATTCGGGAAAGTGGGCTAATTCCAGAAAGTGACCTGATTCTCATTATATGGACGGAAGAATTAAAAGTGCAATAATTATAGTAAAAATCTTTGAAAAAAAAAATGGGTTCAAACAAATACCGGGAATGTTGGTTTGTGTATATGGCGACTACATCCAAGGGTCACTTTGAAGAGTTCCCTTATGAGAGGAAGAATTTCTCAGAATCTTAGGGGTTTTCCATAGAAAATAGTCTATCGCATTGTTAATTTGTTTTATATTTTTCTTTCTGCTACTCATATTATTACATTTTTAACATTGTTTTAACATGTTTTGAAACAATTTCCTTGAAAACTATATATTTTCTTTTATTTATTTTAATTAATACCAAATTCAATATGCAACTACTTCTTCGTTTATATGATGAGTTAATTAAATGTTGGTCACATTTCCTATTGCACTCCATAGTTGCTGTTATTGTAGTTTTTCTTTATTTTCTTATTTTGTTGTTATTAATTATATTAAATGTTTGTTATCTAACAAAAGAAAACATTAAATGATAAAAAATCATACATATGTAGGGGAGAATTGGGTAATTTGTTAAACCATTCTCTTACGAAAAATCTCCAAAAGCGATCCAATTACGATCCAATTTATGGAACGCATTCTTCAAAAGAATCACAACAAACATTGTTGGTACAGTTTTTAAAACAGATCAGCTTCCCACTTTACCATAGTATTTTATCTTTAACAGAAGTCGTTGCAATTAGTAGTAAAATGAGAAGAATACTGTTTACTGTTCAATTAGAACCTCTCTTTCCTCTCTACTATTGACTCCACATTAAAATTTTTTTCTTACCAGGCCAAGACAAAGTAAATGATTTTGTGTACTTTTTAAGCCAAAGTCAACGACACAATTTCGTAGAAATGAATTGATACGAAATATAATAAAGCGAATTAAAACAACACAGCCAGTATGAATAATATATGTAAAATCAATTAATAAATAAGAACACATGAATATGCGAATAGTTTACCCAGATGAAAATGGAGGTGGTAAAATAGTAGGGGGAAACGTTTAAGAAAAACAACAAAAATCAACAATAACAACACACATATTTAACCTCGCTTTGTTTATTTAATTGTTTAACACCGTTTACAATTTAATTTAGAAAATTTAAAAAATTTTCATAATTTTTTTCAACATTTTCAATTTTACGACCCTCACATATATTAAACTGAGATCGTTGCATATTATTGTAATTACAGTATTAATTGAGCATTGTCTAAAAAAGGACGTTAACAAAACAATTTAATTTTATATTTAAATCGTTTCTGTAATAAAGTTAGAAATCCTAAAACTTTTAGGACTTTAAAAAAATTCTCAGAATCAGAAATGGTTTAGCAACTCATCTGAAAGCTTTTGAACATAAAATTAAATTCTATAAAACAAATATCTTAAAATCTTTAGAATCCAAAGATTCCTCTATGGAAATCTAATGATTTTTGTAGTCCAAGAATTTTTTGTTTTTTATTACCTTTTTGTTAGTTTTTTTTTTACAGTTTAGGTGTTAGTTGTATGTACGTTGTTTTTATTGTTTTGTTAGCAGTTTTTGCAACTCTTTTTAGTTTTTTTTTCACAAGCTAAACATTATTAAAAATATAGTTGATTTTATTATTTTTACTGCAGTTTTTGATCACTCATACGAGGGGACTAACAAAAGTTCCCATAGAGGGCCGAGTTTTTTAAAATACTGAAATTAAATCTATCACAGTCTTACGGTATACCATTTAAATTTTTGAAAAGCTTATTAAAAATGGTGACAGGAAATTGCAAAATTACAGGAGAAGGGTCTGTTGGATTTTTTTTTTATGAAGAGAAGCAATACTCAGAAAATTCTACCTATTAATTAATGTGATGCTTTCTTTGAAAAGGGAATAGAGAAGAAATGAAAGTTGGTGAAAGATGAAGGGCTTCAAATATGTCAACACTGTAATTGTGGGAGATGTTGAAACTTAGAACAGTTGATGCGCGCCATCTGATGAAGAGTTGGCGAACTTTGTTGAAGCTTTTTAGTTCATGGCCCTGTTATATTATTTTACTTTGGTGGGGATAAGTGCTATGGAAACACCGAAGGAGGACGATGCGATATGTATAATTATTATTTTTCATAAATTGCTGTTGCTTGGTCTGGGGATCGAACCCGCAACCTTATGTGTAACAGTCCAATGCACTAACCATTACATCACAGCGCCCACACATACGAGGGAACTTCGATCTTATAGATCCGTCCTCGCACTAGTATGACCCTTCTGGTTATGAAATCCTCCAGTTTTAAGTGTTCAGCGACCAGGGTAGCAGAAGTCCGAATTGCGATATCAGGAGGAACTCGGTTTCGGACTCGGACAAGTTGTCATAGTACCACTAATGCGAATACAAACTAGTCGTTGTATTTTACCGAGCTTCAACGTGGCAGAAGCTACAAAACTTTTTGCCGCATAGGTGATTACAGGCCTAGCAAGCATAATATTCCATATGGACGATTTCGTGTAGAGCTCCCACGTTCTACCCTCAATATTCCTTTCAGCTCAGAGGGCCCGAGTAGACCGGTTTACGATATTATCAATGTGAGTATTTCAACGCAAGTTCTTATTCAAAGTCATACCCAAGTTTTTGACCTAATCTGAATAGTAAATAACTCTATTGTCTACCACTTCCACGCTCAGAGCTCACCTTGTCGTGAACGGAACTAATATGATTTTATTAGGGTTAAAAGAGAGACCTTGGAAGAGCACTATTCGTGATAACACCAGGGCGTAACCTATCGCCCTATATCCAAAACAGCCCAGTTAAATAAGTAAGTCATCTATGATCAAAGACCACAGAAGTGGCGACAATACTCCCATCTTTGGGTAGGCCTTCTCTGCACCGTTGTGTCGCAAAGAGTCGGGGTTACATCCAGACTCTTAAGCATGACCCTAATCCATCTACTGGCAGTGCATTGCTAAAGAGAAGGCCCACTCAACATCCAGAACAGCTCAAAGTGCAATGTCCCATTCCTTGTGGGAATTTTATCCCTGCAACCAGGCAAATTTAAAGCCAGTTCAGTGGATTTTCTCTTCTCATAAACGTGTCCTATGAAACAGTAAGGCAGTCAAAGCTGTGGATTTGATATGCTGATCCAGTAACCTCTCCCTCAACTTAAACAAAAATAACGTAAGACTAATCGACCTATAAGATTTATGAAATTCACCCTGTCTCTTACCGGATTTTGGAATAAAGACGACATTCACTCTGCTCCAGGAGATAGAAATATGCCGCATTATGAAACTAAACCTAACGACAGAGACCAGGGTCTCAAGTGGGATTCCAAAATCGCTCTGTACAAGGGCCGGAAAGATAACGTCAGCACCAGTTTGCTTGAATGGTCTAAAGGATTATATGAGCCATCTAAAGGATAAGCCGGATCAAAAATGTTGTGGCATAGTTTATATGCTCCTCTACAGCTACACTCTCAGAACAATTCCGTTACGGTAACAGAATTTTTTGCCAACCGAATTGATTCGGTTGCTGAAACCTCGTAATTCGGTTGCAGCAACCGAGCCAATTGGGTTGGAATAAATTCGGTTATCATAACGGAATTGTTTTGAGAGTGTAACAAGGGAGAGACTCTTTTTTGTTCTGTTAGATTTTCTAAGGTCCGCAAAATTAACCTTGTCTAAATAGTAGATCCAACTTTGCCTTACAATCCCTTGTGCAACTGCCATCTTCACCTTTTGGTAGACCGATGTTAACCGAAGACGCTTGTCAATGAATTATGAAGCTAAGCAACTGTAGATCTGTGATTTCCCCAATATATATTCAGTAATTGCCCTCTTATGTTAAATAATTCCGCGTTGGCGGCTTTCGATATTGTCGTGATATGAGGAGGCAGCTACACCATTAGTTGTTCAGCTGCTACGTCAAGCTTCCAATCGAACTTATTTTATAAATTAGCTGATCAGACCTAGATGCTATTGCCTCATTAAATTTCAGTAAGAAAATATTCTAAGTATTGGAGCGTCTTCAAGAAGAAAATGTCATGTTGATTTTCCTTAGAGTTTGATTTATTTCACATTCTGTGTTGATTTTATATAAGAAATATCCCTATAATACAAAAATTGTCGTAATTATTTTGTATTGGAAATGGTGTCGCTAACTAGGGAGAACTGTAAATGTTAGACTTTGTAGTTGAATAAGCTTTTAATGTACACACATTTATACATACCCTATGTATGTATTTAAATTCATATGTTCATATTGATAATGTATATGCCTTGCATATTAATACAATCAACAACTACATACATTCATCTAGATAAAGGGTTATCCAACCACAGTGGATGAATTTTAAAATCGGATCAGAAACAAACATATTTTTTTATAATCTAAAGTTTTTTTTTTTATTAAAAGTCCTTACAAGCTGAGTTTTTTTTTTCATAAAGGAAGAAGGCTCTAGAATCTGATGTGTTTTCTATAACAAAATTGCTCATAATTAGAATATTTTTTATAGAAAAAGGTCTTAAGAATTTAAAAAGTTTTTTTTACTAAAATCTGATGAGAATTTTCCTAAGGAAATAGCGCTTAAATCTTATAGATTTCCAGTAATGTTTTCTTTTTTTTAAGGAAGACATTATAATCTGGAGTTTATCTCATAGAAAGAATTCCTCGGAATCTAAAGATTTTTAATAGGGAAAATTGCTTAAATTATAAGGAACACTTCTTTAGTCATCTGAACGTTTTTTTGTATTAAAAAATACTGGATATCTAAGAGCTTTTGTATAGAAAAAATAAAGATATATCAAAAAAATCTCAGATTCTCAAGATTTTTCTATGGGGAATCTCAGAGTTTTTCTAAAGAATAAAAGTCTTCTGAATCTAAGGTATTTTTCTATAGAAATTTTTTTTTATAAAAAACCGTTAGATTACTGAATTTTTCCATATGAAAAATTATCCGAGCTAAGGGGTGTTACTTTATAAAAAAAGGCCATAAATAGTTAAAGTCTTAAATAGAAAAAAGTCTAAAATCTGATATTTTACGTTTCTAAAATTATTCAGAATCGTAGTATATATTTTCTAAAGTCAAAAGTCCATATAAACAGATGTTTTTCCTATCGCTAAAGTGACTTTTTTTTTATAGAAAAAGGTCTTCTGAATCTGAAAGTTTTTTCATAAAAATATACTTGGAGATTTATAACAGGGAAAAAATTATTTGAAGCTGAGAAAGAAAGTGCTAAGAAAAACCAATCCAAATTTGAGGGGTTTTCTATAGAAAAAAATTCTCGGAATTAAAAGAGTTTTTCTATAAAAAAATTTACAAAAAAAATTCTCAGTTTCCTACGATTTTTCTGAACGAAAAAGTTCTTGGCATCCGATTGCTTTTTTTGTATTAAAAATTCTGTCAGTTTTTACCATTTTAAAAATTTCTTCTTATGTGTTGGATCACCCTATAGTTATACAATCACATATGTGATCATCGAAACAACACATCATTTTATAAAGCGAAAAGAGGCAGGGTATGACAGCATAAAAGTCGCGGGAAGTTTAATCATATTTATTTTTCTTTCCAATCTAGACAAAGTGACGCATATTTGGTAAACATATAGACTAATAACTACTACTGATGATCAAAAGGAATATTTTATTTTTCGCTACAATAGATCTTCTGTTATGGCAACCACTTATGTGAGGGTTAAAGTTTTAACTGCTTCTTCACGATATCTTCAGAAAGCTTCATTCACAATCACTATCTGATTCAATAAGTCTCTGAGTAAATTTAGATCTACTTTGGTAGGGTTCATAAACTTCGGCGTTCTTGTCCTAAATAATCTTTTTGTTTACAAAAACGTAAACTCAAACAAGACAGTAAAAGTTTTGATTTTTTTTATATACACAAAAAGACATTTTGTACAATGTTGCAAATTGTTTCTTGTTTTTCAATCTAACTTTTGTCCCATAAATTTTACACATGTTTCTATTTAGTGTTTTAATGGGTCTAGCGCTTATGTTATATTTAAATAGATTCCATTTGAGAAAAATTACAGTTTTTTTTTTTAAATTTATTTGTTAAGCACTTATATTCATTAAATTATAAAAAAGTATTTTACAAAGTTTTTGGATTATAAGTGTTTTTTTTCGAAAAAAAAATCCTTAAATTAAGAGGATTTTGCCCTAACGAAAACCCACAAAATCTTAACCTCTTCCCCATTGGAAAATCCCTCAGATTCTGAGTACTTTTTCCAATAAAAGAACCCCCTTATTCTACGGACTTTTTCCTATAGGAAAGTCCTCAGCTTCTGAAGAATTTTTCATAGAGAAAACCCTCTCAGATTCGAAATACGTTTTCTTATAGAAAACCCTCTCACAGTCTGTTTCTAAGGCCTTTTTTGTACAGAAAAACCCTCAGAATCTGAAGACTTTTCCCCTATAGAAAAACCCTCAGGTCCTGAGGACTTTTTTCTATAGAAAAATCCTCAGATTTTGAGGACTTTTTCCCATAGAAAAGCTTTTCAGATTCTGAGAACTTATTTCTATAGAAACCCTCTCTGTTTCTAAGGTATTTTTGACTATAGTAAAATCTTCAGATTCTGAGGATTTTTTCCTAAAGAAAAACTCTCAGATTCTTAGGATTTTTTCCTATAGAAAAATCCACAGATTCTGAGAAATTTTCTTCTATAGAAATTCTCAGATTCTGATAATTTTTTTCCTATAGAAAAAACCTTCAGATTCTGATAATTTTTTTCCTATGGAAAATACCTTCAGATTCTGAGGATTTTTTTCCTATAGAAAAAACCTTCAGATTCTGAGGATTTTTTTCCTATAGAAAAAACCTTCAGATTCTGAGGATTTTTTTCCTATAGACAAACTTTTGATTCTGTGGATTTTTTTTCCTATAAAAAAACCCTCAGATTTTAAGAATTTTTTTCTTATAGAAAAACCTTCAGATTGTGAGAATTTTTTTCTATAGAAAAACCCTCAAATTCTGCGAATTTTTAGTACAATAGTAAAACCCTCAGATTTTGGGGATTTTTTTCCTACAGAAAAACAATCAGATTCTGAAGATTTTTCTATAGAAAAAAAATCCTCAGAATCTGATTGTTTTTCTGAAGATTTTTTTCCTATAGAAAAACCCATAGATTCTGAGGATTTTTTACTTATAGGAAAACTCTTAGATTCTGAGAATTTTTTTCCTATAGAAAAACTCTCAGATTCTGAAGACTTTTTCCCATATAAAAAAACCTCACAGTCTAAGGATTTTTTCCTATAGAAAAATCCCCAGATTCTGAGGACTTTTTCCTATAGAAAATCTTCAGATTCTGAGAAAGTTTTCATATATAAACAGCCTTCAGATTCTGTACGTTTTCCTATAGAAAAAGCTTAAGATTCTTTGAACGTTTTCATGTAGAAAACCCCTCAGTTCTGAGGACTTTTTCTTATAGAAAAATTTTCACACTTTTTCCTATAGAAAACCCTCTCATATTCTAAGAACATATTTTTATAGAAACCCTCTCTGTTTCTAAGATATTTTTTCTATAGGAAAACCTTCAGATTCTGAGAAATTTTTCCAATAGAAAAACCCTCCGATTCTGAGATCTTTTTTGTATCGATATATCTTCATATTTTATTCATACTTCCTGTATAAAAACACTCAGATTCTGAAGAACTTTTTCCTATTTGAAATCTCTTAGATTCTGATATTAATCTTTGTTTCTGTTGCCATCGCAAAAAATTAAAGCTGCACACGCAAATTAAAATTAAATCAATTCAGAAACTGTGACAATCAGCAATTGACAATGTAAATTAAAAGACATGGAAAACTTGTATTGTATTTCAGCCTTAAATTTTAATTTTATTATTAAACAAACATACGTGATATTTATATTAAAATAGTCGCTATCGTGCAAATTAATCAATAAAACAATAAAAAACATTTAACAAATAATTAATAACATTTTTTTTAATCTTATTTACAGCTTCTACAATTGTTGAATTGGCGGTAAAACGTAGTCAAAAATTGGCCCGACCTACTTCGGTGGGTATTGTACCCTCAACTCCGGTGCTCTCTGGCAGAGATCGAACGGCTTCTATAACAGGCCCACAACCGGTTGATGTAAATTTAATATTTTTTTTTTTCAAATTTTTTATAATTTTTAGAAATTATTCTTATTTTTTTTTTTATAAATTTCAGAGCATAAAACGTCGTGAAATGGAAGCTTATAAAATTCAAACTCTTCAAAAAATGTTGGAACAGGAAAAACTAAATTTGGAACGTTTTAAAGGTGACACCAATAATCCCAGCTATAAGTTATCTGAGGCCAATATTAAAAAATTACGTGAACAATTAAGACAAGTTGGTGCTGAGGTAAGTTTTTTTTTAAGAAAATATTTAAATGTGTGTCCTTTTTATCCTTTTGTTTCGTACTTTATACCTCCTTTTTATTACTTTTTGTTAAAAATTTTCGTCTTGATGTTTAAACCTTTTGTTAATCATTGGATTTTTATCAAATATTATGTTTAAATTCGATCTTCCTTTGTTAGCCCCCTAAAGCTTTTTAAGCTCTTTACCTTGTGCTTGTTTTTAAGTATTGTTAGGCTAGAAGATATTTTAAAAACGTAGAAATGATTTCTTAAGCTTCAGTAATAAATAATTTATTTTTTAAATTTCTTTAACTTCACAAAATATTAGTATAAATTTTATGTTAGGGTCCTATTTAAATTTAATCGCAACTATTGTCTCAAAACAAGTAATCGTTAAATGGCGCCCAACTATGGAACATTGAAAGTATTTTAAATTTACAACATTTCTATTTCAAATTTATTTAGCAATTTGAGTAATAATGGCGCCCAAGCTTCGCTTTACCAACAATCTTTAAATATTTTCATCTCAAAAAGATTTTTCCAAAATCTTAATGCGATAAGCCCTTTTTTTAAACA
The DNA here is from genome assembly GCA_949987735.1 of Leucophora obtusa. Lineage (NCBI taxonomy): Eukaryota > Metazoa > Arthropoda > Insecta > Diptera > Anthomyiidae > Leucophora > Leucophora obtusa. Next base: position 162,270,923 of record OX465299.1, on the reverse strand, counting down.
ATTATTCTCCACTTTAACCCTTTCAGCCCTTAGGGTTTTTTTAAACTTTGACGGAAAATATAATTAAAGGCTAACATATAAGATATTTGGGATACATGAGAAGTCGCAGATCCTTACCTTTATCCTGTAATATTTGTATAATTCCTATGAGGTTTTTCTGTGGGACATTAAGTCCCAGTAAAGTTATCATGTAAGAAACATTGCTGGGATATATGATCCCAGAAGCTGCGAAGGGTTAAGAGTTGATTTCTAGATATTGGATAAAATATTATTTAAAATAGCGGGAACAACAATCCTTGCTATATAATTAAATAGAATTGCACTAGTTTTTGCTCGTTTTATTACAATTTCTCTTGCAACGTTTTTTTTTATTCTTAATTATCAAAATGTTTTATACACTACACTAAAAAAAAAAAAAAAAAAAAAACAGCTCGTTTTGCTTGAAGAATTGATAGCTCAACCATTTGTCAATATAAACACAATTTTAATCTATAAGCTAATTTGCTAGTGCGCTCATGCTCATTTAACATTAAAAAATAATAAAAAAAAAACTTAACATTTTTAAATAACCCCAAACAGTTTATAATAAAAAAAAAAAAATCAAATAAAATTCTTATAAATCAAAAAAGTTTATTCAAAATTTCTGTTTTCTATAAAAATTTTATCTTCATTTTGTAAATTTCTTTTGAACACACACCAAGAAAAATCCTTTTCCTCACCCAAAGAAACAAAAACAATTTGCATATTTTTATTCTTCATATTCTCTACAGGATGCACCGTCAATTAATTTACAAAATACAACAAATAATAATAAAAATCTAGGCCTCTTAACGCCCAATCAATTACATCACTTGTCATCACAAAATACTACTACAACAACACATTTAAATCACCATTCCCACAACAGTCACCAACAGCCACACCATAATCTAGCCACCACACCACAACCTCAACCATCACAATCATCACCAGCATTTCTATCTCTATTACCGCGTTCGCTATCGTCTCTATCGTTGGGTGGTCGTAGGAATAAAATAGATAAAGATTTAATAACAGCTCCCATAAATAATACCACCGATTTTTTACACACTTCCTCGTCTTCTGCTACCGCCACGTCGGGGACCCCATCGTATAATATGTCACAATCTCTACACACTCCCTTGCAGACACAACAACATCGCAATTCGGCTCAACAATTGTTTCACTTGCATCAACAACAACTGCAACAACTGCAGCAACAACAACAACAGCAGCAGCAACATGGTGGTAAAGGGACACCGAAGACTTCGAAAAGTAAAAATAAATTTGCCGCTCAATCGAAATCGTTTATTGAAGAAGACATTCCACCACCATTGCCACAAAGAAATCCACCACGACAATTACAACTGGATTCATCTACAAATAATTCAGCGATTATACAATCTTCACCCTCCAGCCATGCTACCTTCTCACCTATTTCCGATTTAGATCATTCAGCAGCTGCAGCAAGTGGTGCAGCATCACCTTTAAGAAATTCACCACAGCCACTTGTGGCTTCGGGAAACAATTCACCGCAAATGGCTAATAGTAAATCGAAACGTTCGAAAGCCAAGACAAAAGCTTTATCGGATCCCAAAATGTCGACACAAATGTTTTTACAAATGGAAAGTGCAGCCGCTCATAATCTAGCCCAACTAGGAGTGGAGGGCTCTGAAGAAATACCACCTCCATTGCCTCCCCGTCAACCGGGTATGATAGAAGAATCTCAATTGGCCGGTCATCGTGGCAGCATACAAAATCTAAATGCTGCTAATATACGACCACCACCAAATAGTATTGATACTCTAATGCAATATCCTTTGGTTGCCACTTGTACACCGGTACATCGTGATAATATGGCGGCTGCATTTCCGCTATCGCAAAGACCGAATATTGTGCAACAATTGCAGCAGCATCAACAGCAGCAACAGTTACATGCTGGTGGAAATGGTGGTGGCAGTGGTGGTGTTAATGCTGTGGGTAGTGGTGGTACTCAAACGGGTGTAAGTATATTCGCCTTTTTGTAGGGGTTTCAAAAAAAAGTACTGACTTTTGGTATTATTTTCAAACCTAGCTTTTTTGGTGAAAGTTTTTCATAAATTATTTTTAGTTAAAACTAAAAATAAACCTCTTCTTTAATTAGCTTCTTTCTGTTAATATTTTTTATTAATTTTTTATAGTTTTTGGGAAGTAGATACTTTGTTGATAATATTAACCAACTTGACTTACAGTTATTAACAGTTTTATTAAATCTAAACATTTCTATACTAATCACCTTCAAAATTCATTAAAGAAATAAACATTTTTCACAAAAAATATTAAAGGTTTTCTTTAAAATACTTAAATAATTTCACCACACCTATGTATCTCATTATAAGCATTAAAATAAAACTTAATTTTAATAAGAAACTAAAACTAAAATAGTATTAAAATTTCACCACACCTCAAAAATCATTTAAACTTTACAAAATAGGAGCTTTAAAAAGAAAAATGCGAAGTTTTAAAATGTCTTTTCATATGTTGAAATTTGTAATGATTCTATAGGTTTTGTAAATGTATGGTGAGTTTTTAAAATGAGTTCTTCAAAACTCTCAACACATTAAAAATCACTAAAAAATAGCAAAATTTTAAACTTTATTTTTTTTTCGTAACTTTATTTTAACAATATTTTTAAAAAATAAAATTTTCTACTTTCTAAATACTCACCACACCCTTTTTAAAAATTCACCACCACTTAAGGTTTGGAGTTTTGGTGTTTTAACTAATTTTGAAGGTGTGGTGAATTTTTAACAAGTGTGGTGAGTTTTTAGAAAGTACCATAACTTATAAAAAACTAAATTCTATGCTAAGTTTCGAAAAATTTTCAAAATATTTTGGTGGTTCCAAGGTTTTTTCAGACCCCTAAAAATACTTTACTGAATGTTCTTTAAGACCCACCTCACCACACATTAAAAATTATAGAAACCATCAAAATTTTTCGACAGTTTTTAAAACTAATGTAAATTTTGTTTTAGTAAAAATAAAGTATTATTCGACCTTTGAAATTGACTATAATAGTTACTTACATAAATAATTAAGCTCGAAGTCTTTGTAGTCTTTTTTTTAATAAAATATCTTTCTTTATTTTTTAATACCGATATTTCGGTATTCTTTGAATGATATAATCAGGGTTTCTAAATTTTACAATAAAATTATTTATTTCAAATTTATTTTCATCGGCATAAACATTATTTGCATTAAATAAATTAAGGTATCTATTCCTACCTGTGACTCGTTGTGACTGTCATAAGACTATTTTAAGATTGGAAGTCACAACTTTCCATAGGAATAGATAGATACGTAAATGAGCTGAAATCCCAAAACTTATTTCACAACTTATAAAAAATAATATGTTGAAGTCATGTCCCTATCAGAATTTCATTTTTGCTTAATCCATTTACAGCCCAATGAAATCTAGCGGAGAGAATTCAATAAAAATATATTTATATAAGAGGCAAGGACATCAAATAGGAAAGAGTGAAATCAGAATTGAAAAAAATTGTAAGATATCTTTGTAAATAGGCAAAGAGCGAAAAGAGAAAAACAGCTCCGCCACACGAACCTTTTATAAAATCGGTATTGCAAAACTTGAATAAATAGATTTAATTAGTGCCTGAATATATAATAAACACTACTAAAAATTTTAATAACACATTTATTAAAAATTTCAACAACTCAAGTTTTTGCTTAATGAAAAATTTTGCAAAGATTTCCTACTTTTGAATTACTGTAAAATAAGGTTAATTTAAACTGAGTAAACATCTTTAGATAAAAAAAACTTTCGTATTTTGAACTTAGTTGGCCATCAGAAAATTATTTTACTTATGTCTTGGGATCAATAGTTTCAGGAAAATCATGAAAACGGAGGTGCACTCATATGAGTACAGCGGCGGTAAATGGGTTAAGTAAATCGTACGGGAACGGAGTTTTTAGAATTTCTAGAAATATTTGTTTGGTTAAATTACAAAACCAAACATAACAAACATATTTTAACATATTCAAAAAAAAAATTCAAAACATTTTATTGTAAATATTAGAAACCCTGGTGATGTCATTTAAAGAATGACGAAATATTGGTATCATAAAAATAAAGAAAGATATTTTATAAAAAAACTACAGATCAAAACTACAGCTCAATTATTTAATAAATATAATTTTTTTTAGTAAGTTTTGGTGGTTTTTAAAAACTCACCAAACTTTTTGAAAACAACACAATTTTACTTCAAAAGTTTTATTTGTTATGAAATAATCAGTTTTAAAAATTCACCACAGTTTAAAATTCATCAAAAAATTTAAAAATAAAAAACAAAATCACATTTTATTAAAACCTTAGGTTGCGTTTACACTTGTATCGAAATCTCCAGATTTCGATATTCACCACTCTGAAAACAAATGAAGAAAAGCTTATAGATGCCCAATTTTTAATAAAGCACACATAGTTAGCTTTAACAAATCCATTTAGAAGCATTTCTTCATTCCTTTTTCAGAGTGGTGAATATCGAAATCTCACTTTGAAAAGTAGTACGTTTGCATTTAGGTTGAGTTTATATCTGCATCGAAATTTAGAGATTTCTATATTCACCACTGCGAAAAAACAATGAAGATAAACGTATAGATGCTAAATATATAGAATATATTTATTAGAACAACGAGGGTGGTCCCTGAAGTGCCCGGCCTAACAAAGAAAACACAATAAATTTGGGAAGTTTTTTCTATATTTTTCAACATAGCCTCCGTTTTGGCTCCATACACATTTCCCTGCGATTTTCAGTAGTTTCGATACCCAGTTTATAGTAAGAACTGTCTAGCATTGTTGGCAAATCTTCTACCACCGAGCCATTTTTTCAGGTATGGGAAAAGAAAATAATTGGAAGGAGCTAAATCTGGCGAATAAGGTGCGTGATGAATTAACTCGAACTTTAATTCATTGATTTCGGCCATCGGAAAAGACGATGTGTGAACCTTTATAAATTTCATGAGATCCTTTACTACTAATGGCTCCAAAAAATACTAAACAACGTGGCGGCTTCAAACATAAAACATATGTTTTGCAAGGTTGCCACTTTTCACCAAAGAAATTTTTTTCAAACTACTGCTACCATATTTACGTTAGGTCGGGTACTTCTGGGACCGCCTCCTAACTATGTGTGTTTTATTCATACTGGTAAACATAAAAATCTCCGGATTTCCGGACCCCAAAAAAATCTAAAACAAATTAATATTTTTCTTTAGGATGTTTTAATTGAGTTTGTCGTGTTACAGAAATTCACCACATCTTATTATATGAATACATTTAAATAAATACATTTTTAACAGAAAAATATATTGAGACATTCTTTCTAATGCTACTTTTTGGCGTAACAATTAATCAAAACTTTTGGACTTTAAGAATTTTGCAGCGTAGAAAAAGTCACAGATTGTGTGAATTTTTCCATAAAACAATAGTTTTAGTTTGGCAGAATTTTTCTATAGAAAATTAGTTTCCGATTGTGAAAAATTTTGTACAAAAAAAAAAAAAAAAAAATTCTCTGACTTCAATATTAATCAGAACATTGTGAATTGTTATAAATTTTGTTTGTAAATCAAAATTTTTTAAATTTGCAAATTCGCCACTTTAAGAAAAACCATAATGTGACAGTTTAGGCATGAAATTCGACTGTAATTTGTACTAATCTGTAAAACTTTTTAAATTAAAGATGCATTTCAGAGATCAACCAAGCTTTTCAGAAATTCACCACACTTTTTAAAAATTCACCACACTTTTTAAAAATTCACCACACTTTTTAAAAATTCACCACACTTTACAAATTCATCGCACTATTCAAAAATTCAACACACTTTAAAAATTCATCACCTTTTACAAATTCATCACACTATTCAAAAATTCAACACATTTACGAAATTCATTATTAAAAATTATTAAAATTTATCTTAAAAACTACATTACTAAATTATTTAATACACGTATTTAAATATATTCGAGTAGTATTGGCTTTTTGCTTTTTATTAACCCATTAAAATTATTATATTCACCACACATGTAAAACATTTAGCAAAACCACCGTATATTCCCTAACACAAAATCACTACCACTTTCCCACCTTTATCCGAATTATTTAGAAATTCACCTGATCAATTTTCAAAACTATTTCAAGATCAAAAAAAAAAAAAAAAATCGTTGTTTTCTTTGTAAAAATTATCACTATTCCTTATTTTATGGGTTGAAAACAGACCAGCACTTACATTTTATAACACAACCCCAACAATTTGTAGCCAGTCTCTCCACTATCACCAATCTACCCTTTACCAACCCTTTAGTTCTATATGGTATTTTTCTTAGTTTAGAAATATTTGTAAATTTTATTTAGAATTTGAAAAAGTTGAAATTTGCATGTATCGACTTTTGTATATATTTTTTGCATGTTTATTTCTGTTAAGTTTTGCAAATTATCGTTTTGAAAAATTTTTAATTTTATTTTGAATTTAATAATTTTAGGTTTTGGGTCAGACGCCACATAATTTGACTCATATGAATAAACATAGACGTGTGGTATCATCACCAGAGAATGTGCATACAAGACATCCAGGTAAGTTGGGGGTTATAAACTTTTGAAAAAAAATTTCTATGGAAAAATAAAGACAGTGTAAGAATTTTTCTATATAATGATGTACGCAGATTATAAGAATTTTACTATAGAAACAAATGTTCTCAGATTGTGAACATTTTTTTGCAGGAATTGGTCTCAAATTGTAAAAATGTTTCTACACAAAAATAGTTTTATATTCAAAGAATTTTTTTAGGCAAATAGTCTCAGATAAATGGGAATTAATCGTAAAGAAAATATAAATTTTTCTATTCAAATAATAGGTTTAGGCTATGAGAATTTTTCTATAGAAAAAAGTGTCAGATTTAGAAGACTTTTCTGTAGAAAAAAATTACAGATTGAGAGAATTTTTGCTATAGAAAACTTTTTCTTAGATTTTGAGCATTTTTCCTATAGATAAATATAGAATGCTAGTATCAGATTGTGATATTAGCCGTTTTTTCTAATCACTTGGATTTAATAAATCCAAAAGGTATTTCTAAAAGTGCTCAACAGATGGGGTTAGATTCTCCCTATTTTAAAAAGAATTTTATGTCCGACACTTCTTTCACCCTAATTTTTAATACCGACTTCGACGATGAAGGATTTTACTTTAACTTTTAATTTTTAATTATATTTTATATAAAACAGCGATAAACAGTCTGCCTTTTCAGTTTTATCACTTCAATTTATATTTTTCCACAATTGAAAAATTCCATTGCAATATTTAATATTCACTAATTGGATTTAATTAAATTACTTACTGTAGAGTGAAAAGGTGCCATTTCTATTTAAGCTATTTCTCCATGTCCAAGATGGAAAATATGTATTTGGTGAGGTGTAGTTTTTTTTCTAAACATATTTCATAAAAAAAATTTAATAAAAACCTTTTATTTGTTAGTTTTTCAATTTTTTTGTTTCTCTTTTAATTTTCATTCCTATTTTTTTTCTGACAATAAATTAATAGGCTGTTTCATATATATGTGCTTTTATTGTGGATTTATTAAATCCAGTCGTAGATTATAAGAATTTTTCTATAGAAAAATCCTTTCAGAATGTAGGAATTTCTCTACAACAAATATTCTCTAATTGGGGGAATTTTTCTATAAAAGAATAGTCTCGAATACTAACAAAATTTCTATAGAAAAATAATCTCACAATTTTAGCATTTGTTATGCAGAAAAATAGATTTAGATTGTGAGTTATGTGGTGTAGAAAAATTGTCATAGCTTGTGAAAATTTTTATATAGAAAAATAGTCTTAAATTTAAAAAATTTGTTTCTATCAAAAAATAGTATTAGATAGTACACTCACGGGAAAAAATAACCTTGAATTCTGACACAGAAAATATAGCAAACTAGTCTTGAATTCTGAAAATTTTTCTACTGGAAAATTGTCTGAGTTTCTGAATTTTTCCATAGAACAATTGTCTCATATTCTAAGAATTCTTTTATAAAAAAATAGCCTCTAACTCGGAGTTTCTGAATTTTTCCATTGCAAAATTGTCTCATATTCTAAGAATTATTTTATATAAAAATCAACTCTAACTATGAGAACTTTTGTGTAGAACAATTGACTCTCATTTTAAGAGTTTTTCTAAAGAAAAAATTAATTCAAATTGTGAGAATTCTTATATAGAACATAGCATTAGATTACTAGAATTTTTCTGTGAAAAACTAATCCTAGATTGTAAGAATTTCTCAAACAACTGTATCTGAAATTACTCCAGAAGATCGTAAATAATTTCATGAATCTAATAAAAGTTTTCTTTTGTGAAATGTTCCTTATCTTTCGCTATTCGTTCTACAGAGTTTTTTTTAGAATCTGTTAAGATTTTTCTATATCAAAGTTTAAGTTTTTTTTTGCCTAATCCCACTCTATTCCTGTTTCTTTTTTAGAACGCCAGATTAAAACGAATTCCGGTTCTTGGGAACTAATCGAAAAAGACGATGAAGAAACACCTCCTGGTACACCTCCGCCACCCTACCGACATGCACACTCAGCCAGTATGTCGGGCAATGAAGATAGCATGCATGACCAGGGAGCAAGTGGCATTTTTGTAGAATCCCACCATTTTACCCCTTTGTCTGGAGCCATATCTCCACCACCCTCCTCACATTCCAGCCGCATACAAGCAGCTCAATCAAGTGTTACACAAAAAGAAATTATTTCCATGGAAGATGAAGATGCCTCCGATCAAGAAGGACCCTTTATCGACGAAAATGGTCCCTTCAATTCGTTACAAAGATTGTTGGAGACGGAAAATGTTGCATTTTTAGCGGTATTCTTAAATTATGTACTCTCCAATTCTGAACCTGCTCCCTTATTGTTTTATCTTATAACGGCCCTCTATAAGGAGGGTACTTCCAAAGATATGCGCAAATGGGTTTATGAAATTCATTCCACTTTCTTAGTGCCAAGAGCTCCCTTGGCCTGGTACAGACACGATGAGGCTTTGGCTCGTGAGGTAGATGCTGTTTTACAAAATGAATTTGATAAAGTAGAAATTTTACGTAAAGTTTTTTGGAAAAGTCGTAAAAAAGCCCGAGACATTATATGTGAGCAACTGAGAGAATTTCAACAAAAAAGAACGGCTGGTTTGGGTACCATTTATGGGCCAACAGATGCTCAGCTTACCGAAGCTAAAGGTGATAAACAAAAAGAACAACATATATTTGAAGAGACTTTAATGAAAAAATTACAATATTTAATGTAAGTTTGATGATTAACGTTTCTTGTTTTTTTCAATTCAAATTCTTAATTTTTGTTTTTATTTCAGAGATGAATACGAAAAAGATTTACCGGCTGAGGATCCTAAAAAATTGGCTTTATGTTCGGCTTTATCGACCGTCATACATCGAACATTTATAACACGTTCCCCTCCGAATAGTATTATCGACCGTGTGCATCATTTTGTAAGTCGCGAAAAAAGTTTTAAATCACGTTTAATGGGCAAGAAAGGAAAGGTAAGTAAAAGTTTTCCAAGTCTATGCTGATTTTTCGAGAATAAAGTCTTACATTTGTCTAAAGAAAATTTCTCATAATCTGAAACAATTTTTCTATAGATAAACTCTGAGAATCTAAGATTATTTTACTATAGAAAAATTCTCAGAATCTAACTGGGTGTTTTTGTAAAAAGAATCAAACGAATTCGTTAAACAATTTCTATGAAAAACATTAACCGTTTTTGTTTAAAAATTTTTACAGAAATTTGGTAGGACATCAATGCAGATGCGGCTAAAATTTTTTAAAGAAAAATGTTTTGTTCCACAAATGTGCTAACGAATTCGTCTGATTCTTTTTATAAAAACAGGCAGTAAGTCTAATTTTCTGTAAAAAAAAACTCAGAATTTAAAAATATTTTCTCACAAAAAAAAAACATCAGAATCTTAGACCATTGTTCTATAAAAAATTCTGAGAATATAAATCCATTTTGCTATAGAAAAATTCTTACAATCTATAACTTTTTTCCACAGAAAAAGTTCTCACAATCTGTGACAATTTTTCTATAGTAAAGTTCTCACTATCTGACACTGTTTTTCTATTAAAAAATCTAACAATCTTCTAGCAATCTGACACCATTTTTTTCCAGAAAAATTCTGACAAAGTGAGACTATTTTTCTATAGAAAAGTTCTCGAAATCTGCGACTATTTTTCTCCAGAAAAATTCTTAGAAGCAAAGACTATCTGGCGTAATGAAAATTTTACGGAAGCTAAGACTATTTTGCAATAGAACAATTCTCACAATCTGTAACTTTCTTAGTACAGAAAATTCTCACAACCTATGATTATTTTTCTATAGCAAATTTTCCACAATCCGGGACTTTTATGCTACAGACAAAATTCTCATAATCTTTATCTATTTTCTGTAGACAAATTCTCACAATCTGAGACTATTTTTCTATAAAAAAAATTCTTACAATCTGAGATTATTTTCTATAAAAAGTTTTCCACAATCAAAGACTATTTTTCTATAAAAAAAATTGACACAATCTGAAAATATTTTTCTATAAAAAATATAAAATATCTGAGACTATTTTTTATAGACAAATTTTCTTAACCTGAGACTATTTTCCTATAGCAAAATTCTCACAATCTGTTACTTTTTTGCTGCAGAAAAAATTCTCACAAGCTGTGACTATTTTTCTATAGAAAAATTCTCACAAACCGGGACTTTTTTGCTGCAGACAAAATTCTCACAATCTTTATCTATTTTCTATAGACAAATTCTCACAATCTGAGACTACTTTTCTATAGAAAAATTTTTACAATCTGAGATTATTTGCTATAGGAAATTTCCCACAATCTGAGACTATTTTTCTGTAAGAAATTGTCACAGCCTGAGAATATTTTTCTATAAAAAAATTCTCACAATCTGAGACTATTTTTTATACACAAATTTTCATAACTTGAGAATATTTTTATATACAAAAATTCCCACAATCTGTTACTTTTTTGCTGCAGAAAAAATTCTCACAACCTCTGAGTATTTTTCTATAGAAAAATTCTAGCAATCCGGAACTTTTTTGCTAAAAAAAAATTATCACAATCTCAGACTATTTTTGTGTAAAAACAATTCACACAATCTGAAACTATTTTTCTATAGAAAAATTATTACAATCTGAGTCTATTTTTTTTTATAGAAAAATTCGCACAATCCGGAACTTTTTTGCTACAAAAAAGTGGCCACAATCTCAGATTATTTTTATATAAACAATTCTTACTACTCTTACTATTCTTACTATTTTTCTATAGAAAAATTCTTACAATCTGATACTATTTTTCTAGAGAAAAATTTTCAGAAGTTAAGGCTATTTTTTCTACAGAAAAATTCTTAGAAGTTGAGACTGCTTTATGCTAGAAGAAAATTAACAAAAGCTGATATTATTTTGCTACAGAAAAATTCTCACAGTCTGTGACTTTTTGCTACAGAAAAAAATTTTACAATGTGACTATTTGTCTATAGAAAAATTCTCACAATCCGGTACTCTTTTGCTACAGAAAAATACTCGTAATCTGAGACCATTTTCTATAGAAAAGTTCTTACAATCTGAGATCATTTTCGTTAGGAAATTTTTCACAATTTAAAATTATTCTCTACAGACAGCTAAGACTATTATGTTAAAGAAAAATTCTTAGAAGCGTACACCATTTTGATATTGAAAAATTCTCACAATCTGTAACTTTTTTACTAGAGAAAAACATAATCACAGGCTGTGACTATTTTGTTATAAAAAAAGCAAAAATATGGAACTTCTTTGGTTAAAAAAAACAAAAAAATACCACAATCTGTAACTTTCTTTCTTTAAAGAGTCTAAGTCTTTTTTTTATACAAAATTTCTCTAAATCTGAAACTATTTTTCTATGGAAAAATTCTTTAGAAAAGTTCTCGCAAGCTGCAAATATTTTTCTGTAGAAAATTCTCACAGTCTGACAATATTTTTCTACAGAAAAACTATTTCAGTCTGAGACTATTTTTCTGTAAAAAATTCTCACAATCTGATTTAAGTTTTCTATAGAAAAATTCTTTCATTCTTGGATCAGTTTTCGATAGAAAAATTCGTACATTCTGATTAGTTAGTTTTCTATAGAAAAATTCCCACAATTTGTGATTAGTTTTTTGTAGAAAAATTCTCACAATCTGAGATCATATCCTGTAATATTCTCATATCCTGTAACTATTTTTCTATAGAAAAACATTCAGGGAGGTAACCGCGTAACTCGATTCAAAAAAAAAAAATTGAATTCGTAAATCTTGCAAATATTGTTAAAAATATAATTCTGCATAAAAATTCTATTTGATCACTTCTGAAATTATTCATATAGAGACAATCAGACAATAAAAATATAAACAATAATACAATTTAATGGAAAATCACGGATGAAGCCTGTCCATAAAAAGGCAGAAACTGGATCTAGTCTGATTTGCAAATTTAATGTGTTTATAACTTTTGAGGAAGGTTTATTCTTCTTCTTAACCTCAAAACCTACTAATTCTACTTTTTAATTTATTTTTATCCTAAATCTTGAAAGATTTTTGCTAAAACTTTTCTTTATACGAAAGGTACAAAATTTACGAATTCGAAAATTTTTTTTCCAATCGAGTAACGCCGTAACCCCCCAGATGCTTAGACTATTTTCTAACGAAAAATGCTCACAATCGTAGAAAAATTTCACTGTCTGAGTCTATTTTTCTATATAAGACCATTTTTATATTGAAAAATAGTCAGAATCTGTCACTATTTACCTCTCCAAAAATTCTTACAATCTAAGACAACTTTTCAGTATACAAATCCGCAGAATCCATAGAAAAATTCTCATAATCATCAAACTGTTTTTTTTATAAATAAATCAGCATTTTGTAGCAAAAAGTTCGTAAATCCAAAATATTTTCTTCAAGAAAAATTCTTAGAATCGCAGACTATTGTAGACAGATTCTAAGATTAAGGGACTATTTTTCTATTGAAAAATTCTTAGAATTTGAGATTCATAACTTCTTATATTTCATTTACAAATTGTTTTCAAAATGCCAAATATTTTTGTTTTCTTATTTTCAAATTTGCAGATGATTGTACGTGGTCATCCATTAGTATTACGCCAATACTACGAAGTGACCCACTGTAATCATTGTCAAACAATAATATGGGGTGTTAGTCCTCAAGGTTTTCACTGTACAGGTAAATATTTAGAATTTTTTTTTTTATAAAAAACAAAATTCAAATCATGTCATTTCTTTTTGTCTCCTCTAAACAGACTGTAAATTAAATATTCACCGTCCTTGTTCGAAAATATTAGAAGAAAATTGTCCTGGCCCATTGCCGCAAGCAAAACGTAAAGATAAAGATTTACATAATGATAACAAAATAAGCAAACTAATTATGGGGAAAATACGTCCCAGAACTTCAACGGATGGCAGTGGTGGTAAGTTTTTTGTATGGCTATTTTTTTATTTTCTTGATTTTCATTTAACAATTGTTTATTTTATATTTTCAGATAAACGCCAACGTCAAGATCCAGAGGAATTTGATCCTATGGAATTTCCAAATGGTAAGTCCATGCATTTTTATTGTACTTGTGTTTTTGAGATATGTTATTCATTGAAATAATTAAAATAAGGGCGTTCCATTTCAATGAATTTATTTCGCTCTTAATGACCAACAATTAACCTTATTCTGAAATGTATTATGTAAAATTTAAATATATTTTAACCGATTTATCGGCTAACTTCTGACGATTTACTTGTTTTTATAAACAATCACATTTTACAGCTTATCGGTTTTAGAGATAATTGAAGGAAAACTCCTTTGTACTTAGACCATTTGTTATACCTTTCAATCCACTATGGAAAAGGGTTAAATTCGTCAAATAAACTATATATATTAATTTTTTTAAATTTGTTTTTATCGGGAAATACATCGTGGGCGCTGTGGTGTAATGTTTAGCGCGTTGGACTGTTATACGTGAGGTTGCGGATTCGAGCCCCAACCAAGGCAACATCAATTTATGAAAAATAGTAATATGTATGAGTTTTTTCTATCCCTCGTACATATCGCAGCGTCCTCCTTCGGTGTTCCCATAGCACTTAACCCCACCGAAGTAAAATAATATAACAGGGCTATGAAATAAAAAGCTTCAACAAAGTTCGCCAACTCACCATCAGATGGCGCGCAACAACTGTTCTAAAATTCAACACCTCGCGCAATTACAGTGTTGCCATATTTGAAGCCCTTCATCTTTCTCCACCTTTCACTTCTTCTCTATCCCCTTTCCAAAGGAAGCAACACGTTAATTAATAGGAAGAATTTCCTGAGTGTTGCTTCTCTTTACAAAAAAAAAAAAAAAAAGGTTAATCACAACTGGGATTGTCGACCGAAGACAGCAAAAGTCGTTACGATTAATTTAAATTCAGCGACAATCGACCGTCGCCATTTGTTGACGTTTAGAAAAAAAAGGAGAGCAAAACAAGAATATTGTTGTATTTGTTTCACCACAATTCTTTACCAATTCAATTGATCGTTCACTAATTCTTGTTGCTTTATATTTTATTGTATTTAATTTTGCTTTTTTGCCGTAAATTATGTATTTTAAATTTCAATTATATTTCTTCTGTCAAAAAAATTAATTTTTTCTACACAAAGTACGAATTTTTGCAGCTCTAATACGAATTTCTAACAACTCTGTTCTAATGGCAATCTTTAATTAGTTAAAAATATGGCAACAATTTGACAATATTTTAAGTGTGGATTAGTGTGTCGTCACGGAAATAGAATAGATTATATTCCGACGACAAATCGCCGGACGACATGACGACATTTTGCTTCCCATACAAAATATATGAAAAAGCAACTCTCGTTGTCGTTGTCGACCCAGTTCTGATTAATCTCTTAATTGCATTAAAGGAATTAAATGTGTTAAAATCCCAAAACTTATTTGACAAATTGTGAAAAAGTATCTGTTGAAGGCATGTCCCTATCCTGATTTCATTCTTGCCTAAGAAAATCGTCAGTGGACGACGTTTTTAGAATTTCTAAGAATATTTGTTAAGTTAAATTACAAACTCAATGAGAATTTCTTTTTCTTGTCTAGGAGCGTAATTTAACATTTAAAATATCAAAGAAAAAACAAAAACAACAACAAAAAATTTGCCACAATTTGCTTTGTCATCTTGCAATATACTATTCTGTTGTTTTGACAGATCTAGCAGTATAGTGAAATCCATTCATGTATAAACAACAATAGAAAATAAAATGTTTTCTAAAGTGTCAGTAACATTTAAATTTGCACAAGCACTTGCATATTCATGTCGTCTATGACACACATATTCAATAAGTGATGTATTGAAAATAAACAAAATCAGTCAAAGGATTCAAAAGTACGCCAATAGAATCTACTAAAAATGACGGTTAAAACAAAGGTATATGCAGTTCTATAGAAAAATTCTCACAATCCAGGACTTTTTTGCTACAAAAACCACCCACAATCTCAGAATATTTTTCTATAAAAAATCTTAAAATCTGAAACTATTTTTCTAAAATGTAGTTATTTTTAACTGTTGAAAAATAACTAAAATATGCATTCAAAGTAACTTACAATGTAAACTGACTTTATTACAAAATTTTTAAAGCCACTGATAAAATTGGTAGAGCTATTATTTGTTATTTTTTTTTATTATAAAAGTATATTTTAATAAATAATAAACTTTTATTCTTTCCACTAAAAAAAATTTGTAATTACCTTAGGCTACTTCAAATTTGAATTAAAAATTGCAAGCGATTCTCCAGTTATTACGTTATGCATTGGAGATAAAACATTTTCTGAATTTTATTTGCAAACTAAAAATATATCAACAAAAGCAAATATAAACTAAAAAAGAATTACAACGAAATTTTATATTCAACGAAATCGTTTTTTTTTTTTTTTAAATAACTAACAAAAATAACTGTTTACTGTAAAACTACTATTTTGGTAGTTGTTTATTATAATTAAGGCAACTTAAAAGTAGCTCGAAAAACATGATTTTTTAGCTCTAAAAATTTACTACAAAAACTAAAAAAAATACCTTAAGATGTTAAAATTATAAAAAAAGTTTAATTATAATTTTTTTTTTAATTTTCTGATTATTTTATAAGGCCTGTATTTACAAACACTTACTAAGGCCAAAAGATGGAGAATATTTTTAATTTAATTATGAAAAATTATATCTCGCAAGTGGTGGCCATTTTCTGCTTCACATATTCGTGCTCTTTCCAAAATATTTTCCATAACCTTTCGCAAAACTTCAGGTGTTATGTTGGTGATTTCGTCGCGCATATTGTTTTTTAATTGCTGGATGGTTCTAGACTTATTAATATAGAATTTTCCTTTCAAATAACCCCAAAGTAAATAGTATGGAGTGGTTAAATCCGGTGAACGCGGAGTTCAATTAAAATCGCTTCTGCTTTTTGCCGAAAGTAAATTGCGTAATCAAGTCGTTGCTGGTAATCTGTCGGTTTCAATTCTTGGACAAGCTGAATTTTGTATGGAAACATTCTTATTGTATGCAAAATTCTCTGTAGCGACCCTCGTGAGAGGCCAAGTTGTATCGAACGTCTCCTGGTTCATGTTTCTCCATTTTCCCAAATATTCTCCTGTACCCATTCAATATTATCATCCGTGTGCACCGTTCGTCGTCTGCCAGCACCAGGAAGGTTCCTTACTGCCCCTTTTTGACGAAAATTTTGCAAACAGACGGTTTATTGTTGACTCTGAGGGTCCAACCCGCACATTAAAATAACGAGGATATCCACGCAAGTCGTCTTAACAAAATACTGAAAAAAAATATATATAAAATAAAATCTATAAGGATAAGGGGTTTGAACCTTCGGTAAGTTATTGCTGAAAATTCTAAATTTTATTTTTGCCATTCCAAATCTTCATTTGTTCTTTCATAACCCTAAAAAATGTTGTTTCAAATTAGCCGTTTTTTCTAATCGCTTGGATTTAATAAATCCAAAAAGTATTTCTAAAAGTGCTCAACAGATGGGGTTAGATTCTCTCTATTTTAAAAAGAATTTTCTGTCCGACACTTCTTTCACCCTAATTTTTAATACCGAATTCGATGATGAAGGATTTTACTTTAACTTTTAATTTTTAATTATATTTTATATAAAACAGCGATAAAAAGTCTGCTTTTTCAGTTTTATCACTTCAATTTATATTTTTACACAATTGAAAAATTCCATTGCAATATTTAATATTCACTAATTGGATTTAATTAAATTACTTACTGTAGAGTGAAAAATTGCCATTTCTATTTCAGGTATTTCTCCATGTCCAAGATTAAAAATATGTATTTGGTGAGGTGTAGTTTTTTTTTCTAAACATATTTCATAAAAAAAAATTTAATAAAAACTTTTTATTTGTTAGTTTTTCAATGTTTTTGTGTCTCCTTTAATTTTTATTCGTATTTTTTTCTGACATTAAATTAATAGGCTGTTTCATATATTTGTGCTTTTATTATGGATTTGTTAAATCCAGCTTTTTTTAGATTTAATAAATCCACTTTTTGTATGAAAAATTCTAAATCCAGGTGATTAAAAAAAAAAACGCCAATTATTTTTTATTTATTTATTAAAATTGGTCGATGAAATTTTCAAATAAGAAACTTTCGAACGAAAAATATTTTTATACAAAGAGAAAGGCCGTTCTACATCAACGGTATGTAGAGGAGCGTATTTAAAATCAATATCTCTTTTGATAAATACTCCAAATTTGCGAGTTTGAACTCCCGTCTAAAATTTGTCCAATTTGCTTAAGGTCTTTGTAGCCTTTACTCTTTTCGTGAATATCTTAAAGCTTTTCATTTAATTTGTTTACGATGTTTCCAGGAATATTTTTTATTTTATTTTTCATACTGCTTTCCGTAATAGATTAAGAAATTCTAGCAGCTGACGAATCGTAGAATCTCCCCATGAACCATATGCCATGCACGTTAAATGCTTAATTTTGGGTAAAAGACCTTTATACCTCTAGCAGCCGTTGCCATACCAAATTCCGTCATTGTATCATCAAATGACCGGGCAACTATTGAGTTATTTACCTTTACCGAAATAACTGAAATACCGTTATCCTTAAAAAGTCGATACCATAATAATGCATATTTTTGTACATTTTGTTGCTGATGTTGGTTTTATTTTGTTTTATATTCATGTCATCCAGAAGTGTCCACAACCAAACCGCTGCTTTACAAGTTTCAGAAAGCGATATAAACTCTGATTTGTGAAAGATAAAGATACACAAGATTGTGTCTTACAGCACCAACTAATACCGCCATTGTTAATCTGAAAAATAAATCCAATATTAGATTTACTATCGGAATAATCTTCTGCCCAATTGGCATCTGCATAGCATATTAAACAATTATAATTCGATGCGTTATCGCTTAGTCTTAGATATAGCTCAGCAGTGCCTTTTAAATATCTCAATACTCGTTTTAGTTCATTCCAATCCTCCTTATTAGGAAGACTTACTTTTCGTGCTAGAATTGATATCAAGAATTTCAGATTTTGTTTACATAAACAAATCAATCAATGAAAGTGTGACTGTAGCTAGTGGTGAAATAATAAAACCAAGTGGAAAAGGTGTGTGTAGAATCGTGATGGTCAACAGCATAGGTGAAAAACAAGCCATAGATGCTAAGGAAGTTCTATTTATCACAACGTTCCATGGTAATCTTCTATCGGTGATGAAAATTGTAAGGAATGGCTTTCGAGTGGTATTTGACGAAACATCATGTAAAATTCAAGATAAATGTGGTAAGGAGATAGCAGTTGCAGATGAAAATAATGTTTTTTTTTTATTTTACGTGAAATTTACACTGAGCAAGTTATGGTTGCTGAATGTAAAATGTAAAAATCCAACATATTTGGCCATAGAAATATTGATGATGGACGAGAAATACAAAATGGGAAAACGGTAAGCGATTTTCATATTATTGATTGTGAGGTTAGGAAACAGTGTTAATTTTGTATTCACACTCACAAAAGTTTGTCGGTAGAATCAACTAGAAATGACAGTTAAAACAAAGGTATATGCAGTTAAAAAGGCGACAAAGATATTTACCTTTAAAATAACTAAAACTTTTGTTATTTCTAACTGTTGAAAAATAACTAACAGATGTCGTAAAATTAACTGATAAATTTTTACTACAAAAATTTCAAAACAACTGACAAAATCGGTAAAAAAATGCTGTTTTTTACAGTCAATTCTTTTTGTTTATAAAAGTATATTTTAATAAAAAAAAAATTTTTTTTTTCTTCCGATTACAAAAATATGTGTTATTACTTCAGCCTATTTAAAATTCGAAGTTAAAATTCCAAACCGTTCTCCAGTTATTATGCTTTTATGCATTTTTTATTTGCAAACTGGAAATATATCAATAATAATAAATATAAACTTAACAAGAATTTTTAAAATTTAAAGAAATTCAATGAAGTTTTTTATTTTCTAAATAACTACCAAAAATAATCGTTTACTGTAAAATTACTGTTTTGGTAGTTGTTTATTATGATATTTAAAATAACTGCTTTAAACAACTGTAACGAAATTACAGTACTTTTCTTTAGTTGTTTTCTTAAATAACCATCATAAAAGTTGTTTTGCATTTTTCTATAGAAAAACAACTGTACTTACTGTTAAAAACAACAACAATTGTGGGCGCTGTGGTGTAATAGTTAGCGCGTTGGTTGTGGGTTCGAGCCCCAACCAAGGCAACATCAATTTATGAAAAATAGTAATATGTATGAGTTTTTTCTATCCCTCATACATATCGCAGCGTCCTCCTTCGGTGTTCCCATAGCACTTAACCCCACCGAAGTAAAATAATATAACAGGGCTATGAACTACAAAGCTTCAACAAAGTTCGCCAACTCACCATCAGATGGCGCGCAACAACTGTTCTAAAATTCAGCATCTCGCGCAATTACAGTGTTGCCATATTTGAAGCCCTTCATCTTTCACCACCTTTCACTTCTTCTCTATCCGCTTTCCAAAGGAAGCAACACGTTAATTAATAGGAAGAATTTCCTGAGTGTTGCTTCTCAAAAAAAAAAAAAAAAAAACTACTGATTATTACACAAACTACTGTCATGTAGTAATTATCAAACTTTTTCGAGTGTAGAGCAATGTTTTTCTCGGCAATTTTTTCAAAAGTTTTCCCATAATTTGGTCATAGCTAGAGTTTGCTGTTCGGTTTTAATCGAAACCGAAACCGCGGTTTTTCAAGCCTCAAAACCGAAACCGAAAACCGACAAAAATAAGTCGGTTTTTAATAAATACATAAAACAATTAAAATAATTAATTAAATTACATATTATTGAGTCCTGAATTTCGAAAAGGACTCAGCTCCTATTTTACAAAATTCTGTATTTAATTGTAATGAAAAATTTCACCATTAAATATTACTTTGAAGATTTTTTGTTTTTATTATTACATATAATATAAGCTGAGGATTATAATTTGAGAAAAAAATTGCACCAAAAAGTCATGTAGTTTAAGAGATATTGAGTTTCACGTATTCAGTTCAGATTTTCATCGCTTATTTTTCAAAACATTTATTGTATGAAGTTCTAACCTTATATTGTTTTAAAAAGCTTTATTTGCCGAAAAAAGAATAAAAATTTTAATTTATAACGGTTTCCGTATTTTTTATTGGCTTTATTGCCTTTATTCGAGTGAGAAATTCAATCGAATTTTAATAAATATTTTGAATGTATTAAAATATTTAATTTTTATACATATTAAATTATTTTAAAACAATTCTATTAATATCACAAGAAAACCGAAAAATAACCGAAACCGCGGTTTTTATAATTTTGAAAAACCGAAACCGCGGTTTTCAATTTTTTCGGTTTTTAGCAAACTCTAGTCATAGCCCGTAGATTTCTTGTTATTTATACTTGTTTTGATTGCCTTTTGAATTTCATTTACTGCAATATTTTTAATACGACATTATGGAGTATTTGAAATATTTGACAGATCGTGTAACATAAATTAGAACGCGTTCACACAAGGGATGCCAAACGAATTTTAAAATCTCGTAATTTTGAAAATTGAGTTCCTGAGATTCGTTTTTGGTTCCAGGATATTACTGGCCTACCCAACTTTTCCACTATAAGTAATAAGTATTATTAACTTCCCAGTGTAGAAAATCATTACCAGATATGTGGTTATGTAACTACATACTTGGTAATGGTAACTAGTTACTTTTGTTATTACATTTCTTATGGCGATGTCGCGAAAAATAATGAGTTATGATTACACACCAGCATACGAAAAATATAAAAATATGTCATTACCTATATGCTTACCAGTACTGACAAAAATAATGAGTCTAAAAATAGATTTTGAAAGAAATAAATTATATAAAAAAAATATTTTTTATTGTATTTTTTTTAAAATAAAATTTCCTGGTGCGGGAATCGAACCTGGGTCTACAGATTGCCAGTCAATAGCTCTACCATCTGAGCTATATCGACATGTAATATTTAATAGATAAAAACATAATTGACCTGCTGCACACAAGTAAGCTTACTCCTCAACATACAAAAAATCAAAAAATATGTGGTTACATATATCCTTACCAGTGTTTAAAAAATATTGAGTCTAAAAATAGATTTCAAAAAATTTTCAAAAAAATCTAGAAAATTATTTTCTATTTGAAATAATGATAAAAATAAGTGATTATCAGTAACTCATTATTATATGTTTTCAAATAATGCAGAAGGTAATTGGGTGTCATTACTGGTAGTCCAAAAAATAATGATATGTCATTACCGTTTCTACACTGGGTTAGTAACAATTTTTATATTATCAGATAAATCAGTGTTAGTGAACAACTTTTGAAAAGCAACAAAGGGTACTTTTATGTAAAATGTTGCTTTTCGAAAAGTGTTGATTTATGACTGGTTATACCAAATCAGACAGTTCATATACAAAAGTACAAAATTCTTGTACCGTTGAATTTTTGTAGCTTATGCATTGTCTCGGTTTTTGTAATCCAATCATCATTTTCTTATTGCGGACAACCGATGAGTTGGGGTGATGCCCACGAAACAATTGTGTTGTCTATCATGAAAATGGTCAACCTTTTTGAAACTACAAATAAAAATCTAATATGACAGTATCATATTTGAATTTGGACCTGAGGTAGAACAATATTCTAACTAAATATATAAAAATTGTAACTTTTAAAAATCTAGCCTCCAAATTTAATACTATTTAAAGACCGGCATGAGCTTAAAAGGGTTAGCGCTGTGTTATGAATATTTCTATACAAGTTTTTGTCTTATAAAACTACAAATTAATCGCAGGTACAGCTAGTATATAAAATAACCTTTCTTTCAATTTCAAATTCTTTTATATTTCCATAAATTAAGGGTTACCTACAAGATAATGAATTTAAATTTAAGTCGCAGTTAAATAAACATTTTATTCAACCATTGTAGTTTTTTTTATTCCTTTGCCAAGTTAAATTTATTATCGCTAAAACTTGAAAGCTGAATGTGCAATATTACTACCCTCTTTTTATGGTATATATATTTTTTGGGGGTTATGTTTATATACTTCTATTGCTACATAAACTTAGTCTGAACTATGCATTATCCTTTTTGTTTATATATTAGAAGTGCGTAGTGGAGGAATTTTGCAAAATGTTCATTTATTTATATTTGCTTTGCAACATACATAGAATATAAACAGCAGAATTCTCTTGAGTTTGAGTTTTATTGAATGCAATTTTCAATGCATTTCAGCTTCAGGCGCTTTTCCCTCTATGAAGACAATGACCCTTTTTTTGATGATGAAATCCTTGTGGTGGAATTGATTTTGTTGTTGTTGCTGCTGTTTTTTTTTTTTTTTTTTTTTTTTTTTTTTTTTAATAAAAAGTATACATTTTTAGTACCTTAGACAAAATAACAAAACTGCTCTTTTTGAAGTTTATGTACAAAGTAGTGGATTTGTTACAACTTTAGCTAGCAGGAGGTTTGATTAAAAATTGAAATTAGCACTAAAGTATAATATGCAATAAGATTTGAAAATTTAATTTGATTTTATATAAAAGATAAATGTTGAATTTGTACATTACCTGTGAATTATTCTTTATTAAGATTCTTAAATCTATAAGCACACATTCTCGAAAAAACAAAGATTTGAGCCCTCAGATTCTGAGGACTTTTGCGGATAGAAAAACCCCTCAGATTCTGAAGATTTTTTTTTTCTATAGAAAAACACTCAGATTCTGAGGATTTTTTTCTGTAGAAAAACTTTTAGATTCTGAGAATTTTTTTCCTATAGAAGAACCTTCAGATTCTGATAATTTTTTTCCTATAGAAGAATCTTCAGATTCTGAGGATTTTTTTCCTATAGAAAAACACCGAGATTCTGAGGATTTTTTTTTGCTATAGAAAAACCCTCAGATTGTGAAGATTTTTTCCTATAGAAAAACCATTGGATTGTGAGAATTTTTTTTCTATAGAAAAACCCTCGAATTCTGAGGAATTTTTCCTATAGAAAAACTCTCAGATTCTGACGAATTTTTCCTATAGAAATATAACCAGAATCTGGTGATTTTTTCTATTGAAGAACCATCAGATTCTGAGGATTTTTTCCTATAAAAAAACGCTCAGATTCTTAGGATCTTTTTCCTATAGAAAAACCCTCAGATTCTGAAGATCTTTTTCCTATAGAAAAACCCTCAGATTCTGAGGATTTTTTTTCCTATAGAAAAACACTCAGATTCTGATGATTTTTACGGAATTTTTTCCTATAGAAAACCCTCAGGTTCTGAAGATTTTTTTCCTAGAGAAAAACTCAGATTCTGAGGATTTTTTTTTCCTATAGCAAAACACCCAGATTGTGAGGATTTTTTCCCATAGAAAAACCCTCAGATTCTGAGGTTGTTTTTTTCTTTAGAGGAACCCTCAGATTCTGGATTCTCAGAAATTTTTCCTACAGAAAAACCCATAGATTGTGAGAATTTTTTCCTGTAGAAAAATCTTCAATTCCTAAGGATTTTTCTTATAGAAAAACCTCAGATTATGAGAATTTTTTTCTATAAAAAAAACCCTAAGATTGTGAGGAGTTTTTCCTATAGAAAAACCCTCATATTCTGAAGACTTTTTCCTATAAAGAAACTCTCAGATTCTGAGTATGTCTTCCTATAGAAAAATTCTCAGATTCTAAGGATGTGTTCCTATAGAAAAATTTTCAGATGCTGAGGATATTTTTCTTGATTGACAGATTCTAAGAAAATATTATTGAATTTATAAAGAAAAATAAATATAGGAGAATAAACTCAAATTATGAAATAACTTTTTTCTTTACCCATTGATTTTGAGTACAACTTGTTATTAACAAAAATACAGTTGTTTGCTGGCTTGCCAGATACTTTTTTTCGTTGTCCCCAAATAAATTTAAAAAAATCCCCAAAAAAAACCCAACTAGAAAAAATGTGGAAAAAGTTAGTAGAGCTTATTTAATTTGCTTAAAATTAGCATTATCCGCATAAAAACTACAATTAAATAATAAAAAAATAGCAATAACAATAACTGTTTTTAAAAATTCTTGGATTGCTTTTGTATAAATGTCTAGAAAAATTCTCAGAGTTTGAGGACCTTTACGAAGAAAACGTTTAATTTTTATTAAATTATTTAAAAAAACCAATAGAACCCCAGTGTAGAAACGGTAATGACATATCATTATTTTTTGGACTACCAGTAATGACACCCACTTACCTTCTGTATTATTTTAAAACATATAATAATGAGTTACTGGTAATTACTTATTTTTATCATTATTTCAAATAGAAAATAATTTTTTTTTTTTTTTTGAAAATTTTTGAAATCTATTTTTAGACTCAATATTTTTTAAACACTAGTAAGGATATATGTAACCACATATTTTTTGATTTTTGTATGTTGGCGAGTAAGCTTACTTGTGTGCAGGAAGTCAATTGTGTTTTTATCTATTAAATATTACATGTCGATATAGCTCAGATGGTAAAGCTCTTGACTGGCAATCTGTAGACCCAAGTTCGATTCCCGCACCAGCAAATTTTATTTCAAAAAAAAAAAAAAAAAATACAATAAAAAAAATTTGTTTTATATAACCCGGTGAAAAATGTTCATATACGCTCAAACATGTTCATATATGGTTTATGTATGGACACATATGAACAAATATGGATTTTTTATGAACATATATGGATTTTATATGAACATATATGGAAGTATATGTGATTGCATATATGGAAAAAATTTCATATACAGACATATATGGAAACATCTGTTATTTCTAGGGTTTGGGGTTCGGGAATTCCCGGGCGGGAATTCCCGGGAAATCCCGGGAAAAGTTTGCCGGGAATTCCCGGGAAAATAATATATTTTTCCCGGGAAAACGGGAAATTTTAAAAATATTAAATTTTTTAAATTGTTTTTGTTTCGAATAGGATTTTTTAATTTTAGTCATAAAAAACATTTTAAATACCAAAACAAAAATGTCATTGTTAAAATCTTTTAAAAGGGAATACATTTATTTGACACAGAAATAAAATCTTTGCCAAGTAATTAGGAGCATTTCAACTAATAAAGATTTTTCGCATAACTTATTCAAAATTTAAGTAGTAAAACCTAAAAACTTGGTAAAATGTTTAAAAGAAATATGAAAAAATAGCTTTGTCTCTTACAAATAATCGCCCTTAGTATCTTAATTTTTCAAATGTATAATTTAGGTAAAGCCGACTTTAGTTAAAATATTGGGTAGCAGTATACCTTGACTTGGTTTATTTTTGGAGCATTCTGATTGGTTAATTTATTTTTAACCAATCAAAATATTTGAAAATATAAATATTTTTGTAAGGTTTTCATACACAAAATGAACAAAAGCGTTTGATTAAAAATAAAGTCGACTTTAAATTTAAAATACTCCTTTATATTAAGGGTCAATAATTTTATAAATAACGTTTTCATTAATAAATATGAAAAGAAAAGACTAATGGTTAACGGTGGTATCTAAATTTGGTTATCCGACCTCTAAATTTGGTTCACAAAGAAAATTGATGGTCATGCAACTTCTCTTGAAGAAAACAACAACAAGAACAACGTTTCAGCTAAAATTAGCAAAATACCCGAAGAAAAAAGTGTAAGCTGAATAGGCATTAAAGGTTTTATGGTAGGGCAAACATTTCCTGAAATGGTTCCAAATTAGCCGCAGTCAATCCGCACCATAACTAGACCTTCGTTTATTCGAGAAAGTTTTTATAATAAAAACCTGGCATTGCAAAAAAATGAAACCGATATAAAGAACATTATATTAAATTACTACAATCATGTAAAAGATATCATGATAAAAGAAATATCGAGCAATATTTCTAACGATAGGAGATTTACTATATTCTTAGATGAATGGACAAGAATATCACAAAAGAGATATTTGAACATATGTATAAAGGGAAATAATTCATTTTATAACCTGGGGTTGGTTTATATATCAGGAAGATCTAATGCCGATGAAATAAGAAGAATTGTAGAAATAAGACTAGAAGAGTTTTATTTGTTTTTGAAAAATAACATTGTGGCCACCATATGTAATGGGCCAAATGTGATGAAACGGTTTGTTTCCGACAGTCCAGTAGTGGGTGCTTTCTGCTGGAATCATGAAATTCATTTGGCAGTGCTTAGAGTAATTTATGTGAAATCAAACGTTCAACATTCTGATATTTTTACTTTGAATTCTCACTACACAGACTGAATTTGTACTAAAATAGTGTTTTTTTTTAACAAAAATTACTTATATAGGTGGTTTTCATTAACAATTTTGTTCAAAAATATTTCCCGGGATTCCCGGGAATCCCGGGAATCAAATTTTTTCATTCCCGTTTCCCGGGAAATAAAAAAGTCCGGAAAATCCCAAACCCTAGTAATATGTGGTAATAGATGAGGCAAGAGTAGTTTTAAAAATTTAGGGTGAATATTATCGAACCCAATAGAATTTGATTTTATATCCAAACAGTATGATAAGACATCCAGTTGACATGTAGTTTGAAATACAAACTCATTATCATGTTCACCGTTGTCTTCAGATGGGATTTCATTGTTATTGAAATTATAAAAGCCAGGGTTTGACCGAACTATTAGAGTGCTAAGAAAAGTTTCATTAATTTCATCGACATTAAGAGTAGAATTACAATTGTTTTTAGTTTTACCAATATCAAAATCCTTGATTGTTTGCCAAGTTTGTTTGTTGTTGAGAGCGCTGGAAAAACGATTAGAGTAAAAATCACACTTGGCCTTCCTTATTCTATTATTGCCCTCTCATCTTGCAATGCAATATTCATTGCGCAACTGAGTTGTTCTAAAACGTTTCCAACTTAGATAGGCTGTATCTCGTTGTTCTATAGAGATTTTAATTGCTAATGTGAACCATGGTCTAGTTTTATGAGAAATTACCTCACTCCTTAAGGGCACTGATCATACATGGGACTAATTAATTAGGTGAACTAATTAATTGGTGATTTCATTACCATTGCATTGATATCAATTATAATGAAATTATTTTCATTACCATTTTTTTAACTAATGGTAATGATTCTAAAATTTAATTTCATTGATTAATGACAATGATTTTAAATTTCATTACCATTGATAATGAATAAATTAAAAAAAAATAATTGCCATTGACAGAAAAATGTAAAAATGGAGTAAACCTCGCAGAAATCGAAGATGGAATATGCTCATTCAGGCTCATGATCATTTGAAATTAAATACTACTATCCATTCCATTGTTATTTGTATCCAGGTAAAGTTTAACGGAATGGAATGGATCCTCCTTAAAAAATTATGTTTTATAACTTCCCCGGCCAAACCCGTTGTTCGTTTTCATATGCCTGAATTTTTTTGTAAACAAATGGTTTTTAATCAATTGTAATTAATTTTTTTATACATTAGTGTAATTTCATTACTATTAGTAATGATTTTTCCAATGAAAAATATTTCATTACCATTAAATGGTAATGAAATTTTTTTCATTGTCATTAGTATGAACTAATGGTAATGAAATTTCAATGGTACACTCATAAAAAAAAGTTAGTACAAAAGTCTGTTAAACGCGTTCTAATTCAATTGAACTAATTTTTCCTGTTGTTTTCGTTTAAATCCGTTGTTTAGCTAAAGTTGTTAGTTATCAAATTTCACCACAAAAACATATTTCTGCTGTACTTGAACTAATTTTTCCTCCTGATATTTAGTTATTTTTTTATAAATGATTTTGACAATGTTATCAGCTAATATAGATACATTTATTGGCAACTTTTTAATATTTGTGTTTTCAAAAGAAAACGATAGGGGCGCTAGTGTATAGTGATTGATGGTGCTTGATGAAGTGTGTATTAGTGAGTTTGCCGACCAATACAAATTAGAAAATTTCTAGTAAGTGTATTTTAATGTGTGTGATGAGTCATCACTAGGGTTTGGGATACGGGAATTCCCGGTATATCCCGGGAAAAGTTTGCCGGGAATTCCCGGGAAAATAATATATTTTTCCCGGGAAAACGGGAAATTTTAAAAACACTAAATTCTTTAAATTGTTTTTGTTTGGAATAGGATTTTTTAATTTTAGTCATAAAAAACATTTTAAATAACAACACAAAATGTTATTGCTAAAATATTTTAAAAGAGAATCAATTTCTTTGAAACACAAAAAATCTTTGCATAATACAGTGCAGTGCAATATTTGCCCTAAAAGACTAATGGTTATTATCCGACAACTAAATTTGGTTCACAAAAAAAAAATTTTAAGAGTCATGCAACTTCTCTTGAAGAAAACAACAACAAGAATAGCGTTGCAGCTAAAATTAGAAAAGTACCCGAAGAAAAAAGTGTAAGCTGAATAGGCATTGAACGTTTTATGGTAGGGCAAACATTTCCTGAAATGGTATCCAAATTAGCCGCAGTCGACGGAATGTCAATCCGCACCATAATTAGATCTTCGTTTATTCGAGAAAGTTTTTATAATAAAAACCTGGCATTGCCAAAAAACGAAACCGATGTAAAGAACATTATATTAAATTACTACAATCATGTAAAAGATATCATGATAAAAAAAATATCGAGCAATAATTCTAACAATAGGAGATTTACTATAATCTTAGATGAATGGACAAGAATATCACAAAAGAGATATTTGAACATATGTATAATCGGAAATAATTCATTTTATAACCTGCGGTTGGTTTATATGTCAGGAAGATGTAATGCTGATGAATTAAAAAATTATAGAAATAAGGCTAGAATAGTTTTATTTGTATTTGGAAAATAACATTGTGGCCACCATATCTAATGGGCGAATGTGATGAAACGGTTTGTTTCCGACAATCCAGTAGTGGGTGCTTTCTGCTGGAATCATGCAATTCATTTGGCAGTGCTTAGAGTAATTTATGTGAAACCAAATTTTCAACGTTCTGATATTTTTTACTTTGAATTCTCACTACACAGACTGAATTTGTACTGAAATAGTGTTTTTTTTAACAAATATTACTTATATAGGTGGTTTTCATTAACAATTTCGTTCAAAAATATTTCCCGGGATTCCCGGTATTCCCGGGAACCAAATTTTTTTATTCCCGTTTCCCGGGAAATGAAAAAGTCCGGGAAATCCCAAACCCTAGTTATTTCATATATGGAAATAGCACTCATATATGGACAAATATGAAAGTATATGTTATTCAATTTATGCAAAAGGGACTTGTATATGAACATATTTCGAAGAATACATTTTTCCATATATGTAAAAGGAACTCATATTTGGATAAATATGGAATTATATTTAATGCCATGAATAAAAAAAGGAACATATGTAGCGCCTAATTTGAATGTCATACATAAATTTATATCTATCGTACAACCTTATAATAAAGGACAGCAACGTTCGTATGTATTCGCATATATTTAATAAATGTATTTGTTCATATATGTCCATATATGAACATATACTTAGGTGTTACCTCATTTTTTGAATTTCTTCATATATGTGCAAACCATATATGAACATATACGAACATTTTTCACCGGGAATTTATTTTTTATAAAATCTATTTTTAGACTCATTATTTTTGTCAGTACTGGTAAGCATATAGGTAACGATATATTTTTTGATTTTTCGTATGCTGGTATGTAGCGACAACTCATTATTTTTCGCGATATCGCCATAAGAAATGTAATAACAAAAGTAACTAGTTACCATTACCAAGTATGTAGTTACATAACCACATATCTGGTAATGATTTTCTACACTGGGACCCTAAACATATTTTATTTTGAAATTTTCAAGAATTTAAGGCATTTTTTAAAGAATTTTTAGATTTGAATTTTTCAAGATTGTCTGTTTAATACAATAGACCGTTATCCATAATCAATATGATGTTTTTTGTATAAACACTAATTTAGATTCTGGGCAAAAACGATTTATTTGTTTTAAAAAGCTTTAAATTAATATAGAGAATCTATAAAAGGGTGAATTTGTTACTTTTTTTTGAAATTATGCGAACAAATTTGACCGATGTTTTCTGAAAACTATACAAAGTTAATATAATCTTCAAAATTTTAAATATCCCCAAAAAATATTTTTTAAATCCCCGAAAAATTCGCCTGTCCCCAAATGAAAACTTTTGTCCCCAAGAACAACAAAAAATTCCCAAATTAGGGGACAAAACTCCAAGTCTGGCCAGCCTGGTTGTTTGACGGAATTTTACTCTTTAGTGATTTGTAATCTCTCTTAAAAATCTCTACATGTCTCTGAGAGTAGCTTCTCTTATTAAATGAGTCTATTGCAGGTATTTTCTATTATTTTACTTTTGTTTTGTTGTCTCCATATCACGAAATTTGCCGGTATTTTTTTTTTGTAGAACAAAAAAAAAAAAATTATTCAAATATATAAACAAATAGAATGTGCAAAAAACTAATAAAGAATAAAATCTTAACTTTTTTAAAATTAAATTATTAATAAAATTGTGTATGATTAAAATTTATTTTAAAAATTTTTCCTTTGATTGTTGCCTTTTGAGATATTTCTCAACGCAGTTCGTAAAATCACCCCTTTAAATACTTTAAATTCTTTTTAACCCTGCAATGCACTAATTTTAAATTTTAATGAAATTCATACTATGCACAAAGAAAAAAATATGGTTAAATCAATTCATATTTGAGTTAACATCTTTTTTTTTAACATTTTTAAATTAAGTACGTATTTTTCTCTTCTAAACAGTACTCAGTTCACGAAAAATGTTTTCACTAAAAATACAGTTAATTATTTTTCAGCGAACTAATTTATATATGTATTTCCATTAAATATTCTAAATTTAAAAAATAGAGCTCATAATGTTAACAGCAAATTTCGGCAGTCGTGTACATTAGGGGGTTAACTCAATATTTAAATATTTATTAGTTTCTACCCATTTGACCAAACCAGTTCAGTATTATTATTTGTTTTTGTTAGTGTTAACGTCTGAGTATGCGTCTAGCAATTTTACACTGTTTTAAACCCCATATGAGGAGGTATATCCTTTATGTGTATTAGGGTGGATCGGTTTAGTGGAAGTTGTCAAAGAAATGAGGGATTTTTTTAAAATTAATTTTAAAAAAAATTTGTTGTGAATGCCATAAAAATGTTGGTTTTTAATTTTTATTAAAAATATAAAAATTGTTTTTTTTTCGATCATTTTAATTAATTTATTCGAAATTTATTAATTTAGTTCGAGGCCAATTTCCTTATTATGAATTAACATAATAAGTACTTCTTTTCAAAAACTGCTATTTTTCTTCTATTTTTTTTTAGTCTATATTCTTTGGAGAATCCTTCATAACTTTTAAAGTTACACCCCCAGGTCAATAATTTTCTACATATTACTTTATTTTACTGATGGTGTTTCATTATGCCCATAAACTTAATTTATTTGAGCATTTGATTTCTTGATTCGTTTTAAATCTTTTATCGAGATATGGAGGGACTAACAAAAGTTCGCTTAGTAGGCTGGAAAAAAGCAAATAAATAAAAAATTGGTTTCAATACATTTATTAAGTCGGTAAATCGACTTTACAAAACAGTCCTCAAAATGAAGTTTCTGCAGTTTTCCACATTGACACCAATTATTCGACCTGATTACGGTTGCCGAATTTTTAGTCGAGATTTTCGACTACATACAAAATGGTTTTCTTTACATTGGAAATTATAAAGAAACTAATCTCAGATTATGTATTTTTTACGATCGTAACAATGGAATTTTTTTTATGATTAATTCAGTTCAGTGAAAAGTTGTGTTTTACCGACTTTTCAGCAGATTCGATTTACAATCTGTAACCATAATAAGCAGTGCTGCCAACCCATTTTGTTGAAAAATCTCATTCTTTGGGTGTGTGTGAAACGATAGCAAAGTATCATGGTGAAAAATATTTGTTCTATGGTGAAAAAAATTAAAATTTTACTGTGTGAAATGAAATCTTTTTCGACAATTTAAATTTTTGACAGTTTTAAATAATAATGAAAAAATACATAAGGAGAAACAAATATTTTTAGGAAATATGTACTAAGTAATTCTTTCTAATTGTAATTCTCCTACAAACAAGATCGTTGCAATTAATGGAAGTTTTAGTTTTGCATATCAAAATAGACGAAGCCGAGAAGTAAAAATTGATACCTCCGTGTAATGTAATTTTCTTCTGCCTCTTTTCTGGTACGTAAATTTTAAATCTGTTTTGTTTTTGTTAAGAATTTTTCAAAATTTTTCTTTTTTAAAATGTCAAATATTTTTATGCTTATGTCAAAAATCCTATTAGCCCTATGGGCTAGTGAAATTTTATTCACCTCAAAGCTGTCAAAAATTTACTATAAAGGATGTGTGTGAAATGATAGCAAAGTATCATGGCGAAAAAATATTTGTTATATGGTGAAAAGAATTTAAGTTTTCCTGTGTGAAATGAAATCTTTTTCGACAATGTAAAATTTTTGACAGTTGTAAATAATAGTGACAAAATAAATAAAAGGAAACAAATATTTTTAAGAAATATATGCGTTTGCTAATTGCAATTCTCCTACATATCAGATCGTTGTAAAAAATGGAAGTTTTAGTTTTGCATAACAAAATAGACGAAGCCGAGAAGTTAAAATGTTTACATACATGTAATGCAATATTTTTTTTTTGCCTATTTTCTGCTACGTTAATTTTAAATCTTTTTTGCATGGTAGTTGCCTACCGCGTCCACATCAATACCGATATTAAAATTTTAGGACTGCGAGTACAATAGTGGCATGTGTCTCCTAATATCACAGGTTTTATTTTATAATATTACCTGTTACATTTTGTTGTATCTGCAAAATACCGTTATAAATCTGTGTTCCGGTATTTTAGCGGTATTTTAACGGTAATTCAAGTTATTACAGAATTAGACCGGTAAAAAAGCGAAATTAACCGGTGATACAAAAAGACATATGTCTTTAACGGAATCGACCTTTTATAATTTCCATATGGGTGTTGAAGTAGCTGCTGTAACCAACTACCGTTATTATGAAAATGTATTCAATGCCAACAGTGCTTTTTTGTTTTTATTCAGAATTTTTTATTTGTATAGATTGTTTCTTAATTTTTCTTTTAAAAACTTTTACATTTTAAAATGTCAAATATTTCTATGCTTATGTCAAAAATTAAACTAGCCCTATGGGCTAGTGAAATTTTATTCACCTCAAAACTGTCAAAAATTTACCATAAATAATACTTTGCTATCGTTTCACACACCCCCAAAGAATACTTTGCTACCGTTTCACACACACTCTTTGTGAAAAAGATTGTCAAAATCGTTATTTTGTACATGAGAACTCGGTAAAAAATCTTGAATCCAAAAACCGCTTATATTTCAATGAAAGAAGGGAAGGTTTTTTATTGTATCGGAATATAATTAACTTAACCTTTTGAGGGATTTTTGGAAATTGTTGGGCGTTCCACATTACACCAAGCTCTTCTACCCGGAATTTAAACAGTAATTTCCATGACGAATTGTTTAACCCTCT
Source organism: Leucophora obtusa (assembly GCA_949987735.1). Taxonomy (NCBI): domain Eukaryota; kingdom Metazoa; phylum Arthropoda; class Insecta; order Diptera; family Anthomyiidae; genus Leucophora; species Leucophora obtusa. Next base: position 162,236,694 of record OX465299.1, on the reverse strand, counting down.
AACCGGCAAGCCCGCCTCCAGGCGGGGTATATTAAATTGACCAGAAATTCGCCAAAGGGGTATTTTATAATAAGAAATTATGCTTTTTCAACAGAAAACAAAATTTATAAAATTTTTTTTGAAGAATTTTTTTGTATACAATGTACGGTTTGGAAGCGAGAAAGTGTCAAAGATAAAATTTCGTAAAATTTCAAAAATTAAATATTTTAAAACAACCAAAAGTTTCAAAAATCTTAAAAACATATTTAAATTGACTAAAACAATTGATAGTTACCATGAAGTAAGATTGGAGCTTAAACTATTCAAAAAGTTCCTTACTTTGGTCCAAGGACGTACAGGATTCCATAAGGATACCTTTAAAGGACATCGCCTTAACTTCAAAACGAATGGACGGATTTTTTTGAAATTTGGTAAAAAGAATATATTTGGTATAGGTAGCAAAGCTTATAAGTTTGAATAATATATATTGACGTTTTGGTACGTTTTCGCTCAATTTCGCATTTTTCGAAAAACGAAAATCGCTACATCCTCTTAAGTTACAGCACAAAAAATGTAATTTTTTTATTGCAATTATTTCTTGGTAACAGAAATAATTTTTGCCTAAACCTAGTAATTTTTATGCGCTAGTTTTCAAGATTCACCCTTAAAATATTTTGGCCCATATCGCCTAAAGTAGGCAACGAAAAAAACTTTTGTAGAAGAACTTATTGTTTATTTTTCGTGAGGAACACATGGTATAAATTTCATTGCAAAAAAGCTTAGGCCGGTTAGAGGGTTAAAATTTATGTTTCATTCGGTGTAACATATTTAATTTTTTTTTCAAGAAAAATATTGAATTAATAGAATTCAAATTTTCACGTGAAGCTTATTTTCGTGAAAAATTATTATTTTTTTTATAACATTTTTTTTCTTCACGTGTAATTGGAACAACTTACTGTGCTTAAACTATAAAAATTATTTCATTATAAAAATCGTCATATTTCATACATGAACTTATGCAAAATCTTCAATCAATCATTTTATTAAATGGAGACAAATCGTCAAAGTTGGCAGCTCTGGTAATAAGGCCGAATATCTCCACATTGAGACACTTCCTCTCAAATTTATTTTATTTTTGACAACAATCAGAAATCGGCCGGCGCTAGACCTGGGGAATATTGTTTCAGTGCCTGACAGTGCAATATAATTGTTGGTTATTTGTACAGTGTGAGCTGCTTACTAAATACCATTTAAGTCGGCTAACTCATCAAAATGTACGCCCAATTTAAGACTAACTCATCAAAATTACTCTGAATAGTGTAAAAATAAGCATTCTTTTAGATAAGTTAGTTATTATGACCAGTTTCCAGGGGAGTAGCAACTATGACTTTTGTTTGGTTGAAGTAAATTCACATCATCACTTTTCTTGCCGACTTTTGTTGCCTTGCTTTCACAGGAGGATTTGCACCTTCTTGATTATATTGAAGTTGCTGGACAGTCCGTTTCTGAATTTGTTTAGAAAATATTGAGCAGAACGTGTAAGTGCCCCCTTTTGAACTACATTTAAAATTCGGGGAACCCACAGGGCTGATTTCTTTATGTATCCAAGATGATTATATGATATTTCCGATACTGCCCTACAGTGAAGCCCAGCTCGTCAGCAACCATTTCTTGTATCAATTGTCAATTTTTTACTTCACTAGAGCTAGTCTTGCATCATTTCTCGAAGATGTTGGGCGGCCTTCGGAAGATTCATCAATCACAGAATATGACTGATGTGGAACCTCCAATACCATTTCGCAATGTTCAAAATAAATGGTCCGATCTCTTCATAGTAGTTTGACATTTATTGAATACTTCCACAGACTTGAGCTTACGCCGAAATTTGTAAAGAAAGGCGTTGGGAGTGGAATTTCTGATGACTCTTCTTCTATATTTTTGCATTTTCTTGTCCATTTGTTTAACTTTTAACAAAAATAGTTTTTAACCATTCTTGCAACATGTGGCCAAGCGTTGTCATGATGGAATATTACGGCTTAATGTCTGGTCGCATATTCCGGGTGTTTTTCGGCCAATGCTCGCTTCAAATTTTGACCGGTCTGCAACATGTGGCCGAGCGTTGTCATGATGGAAGATAATTGACTCATGTTTGGTCGCATATTCTGGTCGTTTTTCGTTGATTGCTCTCTTCAAACGAATCAGTTGTACAGGTCCCCTGTGAACGTCTGACCCGATTTTAACAGCTCATGATACAAAACACCCTTCTGATCCCACAAAATACAGGGCATTACCTTGGCGCCATGGATATTCGGCTTCGGCGTTGATTTGGCTGGTTGGCCGGGCTTTACATATGACTTTTTCATCACCAGTAACAATACGATGCAAAAATGACTTCTTTTTGTAGCGTTCAATCAGCATTTCGGACAACGTCTCTCGGCTTCAATTCATATGGGCCCAATTTCCTTGCTTTTGAATGAATCCCAATGCTTTTCTTGTTGCGTTTGACAACAATCTTAGTGGAGTAATGCTTCCAATTCCTCATCTTCAAACTTTTTCGGCTGACTAGGCCTCTCCTTGTCTTCTGTGTCGAAATCACCACTTTTGAATCGCGCACACCATTTTTCACAAGTTTTTTTTAAAATAAACTTTTTTCGTGTTTAAATATGTCATTTTCTAGATTTTGTTTTCGAGTGTTAAAAATTAGTGGAAATTTGCGTGCCTATTCCAACGAAAAGTCTGTGACACTTAGTTGTGTTTGTATGCCCCTTGTGTTTGTTGTTGCAAAGTCACAATGAATAATATTTATTCAAATTTTTGTTTGAAAACTTCAAAAAAATTAAGACCTGGTATTGACACAATCATAACGTTGAGAAATGGAGTTTTAATTTTTTGAATTTTATTGTTGTTTTGTATGGAAAGTTGTGACTTTCAGTCTTAGTATTATAACAGTCACAACGAGTAACAAGTAGGAATAAGGCACCTTAGTTTGATTTCAAAATTAAATTTTTTAGATAATTTAATGTTGTTTCAGCTTCATTTAATTTTTTTTATTCTGGCAAATGAATGAGGGTAAAATGAAAATCCAAGCCATGGAATAACTGATCTACGCGTGTAGTAGACGAATGTCGATTTCGCAAAAACATTTCACAACATAGTTTTTATATTTATCTACAACTTTTTTTCAAATTCCCCATTAAAAATTCATCAGAACTCTTAATCGATCCACCCTAATACGTATTTTACGTATTTGTATGTGAACAAAAAAGAAACTATTATGACTCTTTAGATATGCTGTCATCAATATTATTGTTACGAATTGTACGTACTGGTATTAGTGACAACATCCTCACACAGCTCTATAAACTTGTTAGTATCATACCATAAAATTTCATTCCCTAATGTTTCGTGAAATGTTTCATTTTCATAATAAAATTTTATATTAACTAATTTCTTATTAGAAATTTGAAACATGAAACTCTTTAGGGATTTTATTTAAAAAGTTCCCCTTAAGATATTTTTATGACTCAGGAGTGCATAAAATTATATTACTTTGAGTTTATTGTATACAACCAATATTGAAATCGCCATGCTAAACTGTTAATCATTTCTCGTTATCGAATTACTTTTATCAAAAATGAATTAATTTGATAAGAGTTTCATGCACTAAATAAAGTCGCAATTAATATTGACAAAATATAATAATGAAATATTTTACGTAGTGCAGCACAGACTATACAGATAGGTAGATTTGTGTCGTTCGTGAACGAACTAGTTCAATTGAACTAGTCACTCATTTGAACACAAGACCTAGTTCATTCCTACTCGTTCTTTTAGTTCAATCGTTCATTTTATTACTTTTGGTCGGGGATAAATTTATTTCTTTTTCATTAATTAAAATAAAAATTTTACACAAAACATTTTTCTTTTTCCTTAAAATTCTTAATTTCTCTGATTTTATATATTGTTTAACTAAAAGACGAGCAATATAAATAGATACCCAGCAAAATTACCAAGCGAACGATCTTTCTTTAATATCAACTATTATGTGGTACAAATAGCAATCGACATCTCAAAATTATGCATTTTAAAAAATCTTTAAAATTAATTTAAAAAAACACGTTTTTGCATTTTTATCAATTTGATGGGTCATTTTGGATTTCAGGCTAAAGTGGGTTAATGATATCCGATAAAGTCAAAATTCCATATCTGAAACATTTTGACTATATTTAGTGAATAAATGAAATAAAAAATTATTTTTTTCGAAATTTCGAATTTTCGGAATTTTTAATAATAATAGAACACTTTTTCCAAAATGGCCCATTTCCGTCCAACTTTCGGCATGGTTAACGTTTTCCAAAAAAAATCGATTTCTTCCATTTGGGACCATTTCCTATAAAACGGGGGGGGGGTGGGGGGGTGTAATGACAAATCTATTTTTAAGGGACACCCTAATGTATATATTTTAATTAATTAATCAATTACTTACAGTCATGTGCAATATAATAGGGACATTAAAGTTTTTTTCTAATTTTATTCTCGTTGTCCTTATTTTTAAAGATCAAAATAGTGGATAGATTCGCCCCAAAATCCGAGGAGATAGTTTAGAAAATTGTGTAGAATTTTAATGTGATGTCTGTATTTTTATTTTGTCACTTGTTTTAAGTAGGCGTGGCTTTTAATGAAAAATAAGCGAATGGGCTTATTCTATACTTAGCGCGGTATAACAAATCAGTCAAGGTTTTTTTACGTTATAGTATAAAGCATTCCGTATTTAAATTTGAGTGTTGTTAACTTTATTTTAAAATCGCTAAAAACAAAGAAAAATTTGGTCACCATTTGTGGTGGCGACCATTTGTAGAAAAAAATAATGCAATACTTAAGGAAATTTTATAGGAATTCCAAAAATATACAGTTTTACAGAACTGATCAGTACTCGCTAAATTTTACTATACAATTTGATAGAAGGTCGATATCGCTTGTTTTTCATTAAAAGCCACGCCTACTTAAAACAAGTGACAAAATAAAAATACAGACATCACGTTAAAATTCTACACAATTTTCTAAACTATCTCCTCGGATTTTGTAGCGAATCTATCCACTATTTTGATCTTTAAAAATAAAGACAACGAGAATAAAATTAGAAAAAAACTTTAATGTCCCTATTATATTGCACATGACTGTATATTTCTTAAATATTATTACTTGAATATGTCTTTCATACCGGTGGTCTTTTCATCAGTGTCGGGATAGGTACTTTGGGACCAGTCCTGTTTTCACAGGTCACGGGACAAATGAGGGATAGGTACTTTTAGACCGATCATATTTTCAGTACTCAAGGGGCAGGTACTTTCAGTCCGGTTCTGTTTTTCACGACACGAGACAGGTTCTTTCAGACCGGTCCGTTTTCACCAGTCACGGTGCAGGTGTTTAAAGTACAATTGATCACTTTTTTTTCCACATGGCTATTCTACTCTTCCATATTCGAATCTTATTAAGAACGAAGAGAAGTAAAAATCTGTCTATGAGTCGATCGATTTGACTAATTTTTAACAAAATTTTGGTTGAAACACTAATTTAAACAAAGATTTTAGTTATCTTGATTTTACGCAATACTAAAAATTCTCGCTGCTATAACTTATTTAGGGTGTTAATTTTTAAAATTGTTTATAACGAATTTTTGAGAACTCGTTTGTTAAATTTTACACAATTTGTTGTTAAAATATATTTTTATATTTGTGCTATTACCCGGTAGATGGCCCCATCAGTGTAACTGAAGTTTTAAAGATGGCGCTATTTTTGCCCTCAAAATGGCCCATACCTCTAAAACGAAGAGAGATAGAGCAAAATTGGCGTCTACTCCTATCGAAAAATGGACCTTGGTGGTGCCTTGGGACCCTTGGAAATTTTTAATAAAAAAATTCAATTTCATAAAATTGCCCATATATCGAAAACTAAGAGAGATAGAGCACATGCCCTTAGATGATATGTAACAGGTCCGGGAAGGGTCCCGAGACCCTATAATTCATACAAAATTTTACGACTCAATATATTTAGAAATAAACCTGTGGTTTTACTAATTTTTTAATTAAATTCAGATTTGTTAAGCCATATTCTCTTGAATTAAGAAATCGTGTACCCAAATAAAGTTTTACTGCAGATTTTATTATCGCACCACGCCTTTTAGCGAAGATATTTGCAACAAAAGAAGATATTTGCGAAGATATTTGAAACAAAAGTCGAAAATTTAACCCTACTGGATTCAGATTTTTTCAAAATTATGTTTTTAGTTTGTTCTCTTTATTGAAATTTATGTAAATAATCAAGATTGTTTCAAGAACTTTTTTCTTAATTTTTGTTTTGTGTTTTTTTCAGCAGTAGCAACCCTGTAATGATTTTCTAAAATTTTTATGTTTGTGGTTACAGCCAAACTTTTATACCATTGTAAGGAATCCCCGTTTACTCCGGGTTTGAAGCTGGGAGGGTTCAGCTAGTCTAGGGTCCTGACACTCAATAAAGAAAAAACACTTTGTTTAATATTTAGATTCACGCTGGGTTTTATTTAGCCCTTTCTCTAATTTTTACAATTGCTTTAAATTTGCTACGTTCTTCTGGTGGTGGTTCGAATATGCCGTCTCCTTGATGCTCCTTCAGGCTGCGAAGTGTGGAACCCCTAACTTTCCTACCTCTTTCTCCTGTTTTTGTATATTCGGATGGAATCCGATTGTTAGTTGGAAATCTAACTGTGGGGGATGGTAATCCGTCCATAAACCTGCGTCGGTTGGATATCCAATCCCTTCGTCCTGGAATCCTTCTCACTAGACCCTGCCTTTATACTCTTAGCTGGTTGTAAATCCAGCGGTTGATAGATGTAATCCGTCTCGAAGCTAGTTAGATGGCAATCAAACTCCCTAAAACTTCACACTTGCGATTTCTTACCACTCCGGGTGTTGTCCGCTTGCCGGCTGTCGAACTAAGATAGATCTTCCTTCAAAACTATTGCTGTGAATTTTTTCTTTGTAGTTTCTCCTTCTGTGGATTCTCTCTTTGTATGTTCTCTCCTTGTGCGTTCTCTCTTTGTAGTTTTTCTCATGTAGCTTTTCTCCCTGTGGCGTCTCTGGCGCATAGTTCTCATTCTCCTATCCCTTCGGCTCCCATTACTGGCCGTCATCTGGCGGTCGTAACCACGTGTAATGGATGAAGATCCACCCGAAGTGTGATGTATGGAAATCGGTCCAAAATAGGAAGCTTGGAAATCCGTCTGTCGTGTGACAGATGAAAATCCGTTTGCAAGTGTAATGGATGGGAATCCATCCTCAGATGTGTTGGATAGAAATCCGCCCACAAGTGTGATGGATGGAAACCCGTGCCCAAGTACGATGGATGGCAATCCGTCTCCAATGCGATGGGTGGAAAATCGTCTCAAGTGCGTCCCCAATCCATCCCCAGATGTAATGGTTAGAAATTAATCGCGAATTGTCATAGATGGAAATCCGTTCCCAGTGTGATGGATGGAAATCCGTTTTTAAACTTAATTTTATTATTTTATCATGGTGGGCACAAATTTTTACCCAAATATTGGGGTCCCCACACAATCTTATACTCTTTACTGCGCTATTATATCGAATACCGTTGAGTAGTAATACCACGACGCTTTAAAACCAAAAGACAGAAATGAATTTTGTTAAATTAACTAATTTTTCTGTTGAGCCAACAGACACATTATTTTAAGTTTACTTGACCCACTTGCGTATGTGTATTATTATATCCCCAAGGGAAATTTTAACAAACTGTCACCGAACTGGCCCCTTTTTATGAAATAGACTGGTCACTTTTACATGGCGTTGTCATAGTTACATGGCATTACTGAACTCTCATAAAAAACAAAGTTCAGGGACCTTTCCTGGGATTTGTCTTGTGACATGTCACAAGGGGTCAATTTCCCCCTCCTATGACAACGCCATGTAAAAGTGACCAGTCTATTTCATATAAAGGTGCCAGTTCGGTGACAGTTTGTTAAAATTTCCCGTAGGGATATTTCACTCTATTTAATTGAAATTTCCTTTCTGGAATTTGATCCGGCAACTGTAAAAGGTATCGATCGTATTGAAGCATTTGTTATTTAGATTTTTCAACTTCTTTGTTCATTATCTTCTAACTTAAATAGACTTGTTATAAGAGGGGAAAATTTACATCTTATTAGATGTCACAGAACTAACCTAGGGACAAGTGATTGAACTGTTTCCTTTCGCAGAGTTCGATGATATGTAACAGTTTTTTCTGCGATATGTTAGAAGAATAATATTTTATTGTATCAAATTTTGCTTGTATCCATTGGAGTACTTGCGAGAGGTGACTCCATTGGGTTTAAGTAGTGTTAATAACATCAACTTGAGTAATTTCAAAATGTTTCACTTCCGTTTTGTTCTATTCCCACATTCCCATATTTTCTCCTAATATTAAGAGCAAATTTGTTTGTAATTGTATTTTCAAACAAAACAATAACAATACACTCAAAGAGAATTTGTTACTATTGTATTTAGTACTCTGTGGTACGAATAGCACGAGAGTTCATTTATATGGTAGTGAAGGTAGTTCGGTATATTCTCGTTTATTTTACTTCCTTCATATGTGCAAAAGTAACATCAACAATACGACAACAACAATAAAAACAATAACAAATCATCATCCATCCATACGAGACAACATGTAAATCTTGAACTGAAAACGACAACAACAAAAATAATAATAAAGAAAATTAAGCAGCAAAGCAAAAATACACAATAAACCCAATAGAATACAGTAGTTGTGCTTCGAAAAACGGCAAATAAAGACGTGTGAACTACAAAAAAAAAAAAAAAAAAAAAAAATTATCAAATAATATTAGTGAAAAATACATAAAACAAAAGAGTTCCAAAAAACATAAAAAACGAATACGAGCCTAACCAAATATCGCTACCAAATAAATAATACAAAAGAAAACGGGCGTGATTACTTATTTTCCACCAGATTCCACCTATTTTTCTATGTAATATACCAAGAAAAATTAATTTTCCAAGTTTAAGATAATTTTGTAAAAACAAAACCAATACAAATTTTAGATAAATTTGAATCAAAGTGTTTAATATTAATTTCTTGTTGATAGTGATACTTTTAAAAGATTGTCTGCTAAATTCCCAAATCTCCTATGAAAGTTCTCTTGGATTAACGTAATATAATAGTGTCTGGAAAAAAAAATATACATATATAAAAAAAATGTAAAAAAAGCAAATTTTTATAGGAACAAATTTTTAATAAAAAAAAACAGTGTTTAAAATATTAAAATATAATATATCTTCGATAAAACTTACACAATATTTTTTTCTTGTCTTGAAACAAAAATTAACAAATTAAACAACCTTTAAATCATCTGTTATTAAAAAGTGTGGCCAACACCAATATCTATAAAAAACGGTTCGAAAAGTTTAAAAACGACAAAATAAAATTGCCAGCCATAACCAGTTTTGTCAAATTTTTATCCTACAATAATAGGAAAAAAATCTATAAAAATTTTGCAGAAAACTACTGAAAATTAGTTAAAAATAACCTTGTAGAAAAAAAGCTAAATTAACATTTTTTTTTTTTGCTAAATACTAGTAAGAAAAGAATAGCAAAAATAAAACTGTTAAATATACAGAATTTTAGTAATATTTTACTTAAATTTTAGTTAATAGAAAATAACAACCTGCTATAATCAGCAACAAATTTTGCTAAATAATTAGTAAATTAAAAAAAAAAAGAAATGAAATTATGAACACTAGGTAAGGTTGGAAACCTTAGCTTTCAAATTAAGTTCTTACTTTGGCACAAAAACTCTCAAAATGGGGACACCTTTTAAAGGCATTATCTTAACTTAAAAACGAATTAACGGATTTTTTTATATTTTTTTTATTTATAATTTCAAAGTAATATAATTCTTAGTTTCAGATGTCTCGTGCCAGAATGGCTAGAGAGATGAGTTGGCAAAAATAGAAAATTTAAATTTTATATTATTTTATTAACATACGATGGCAGATCAATAAGTCAGTGTCTTTTTGAATGAACCACATTTTTTTTAGCGAAAAAGTTTTTATTTTTCAATATAGTCTCTCCTTTTAGCTCAATACACTTGGTCCAACGTTTCTCCAATTTTTTTATTCCTCCAAAAAATAGGATTTCTCGATGTCCTCGAAATGTCCTGATGTCCTGAGAAATACTTTCATCGTTGGAGCTAAATCTTTTTACACCGAACCGTTAATTTAGGTTTGGAAATAGAAAATAGTCACTGTGGGCTAAATCAATTCGTAGCCCAACTCATGTAATTTTGCTATTGAGTCATGTGCAATAGACCGTATCACAAAAAAGTCGGCCGTACACAGTCGAATCTAAATTATTTTTGCAAGGTTTCGATTTTTTTTTTATTTTGTTTTGAATTTTTTTTTGGCGTATGTAGAGCTCGCCTTTTTAAATTTTTCGTTATATCTTTGGCATTTACAATAGGATCTTAAAGTATGATACATCGATGTTTTTGTCTCGAGGGGACCAATGTTTTGCTCTAAGGGCTATTGATCGCAAGTATCCCGTTCTAGTATTTACTCACCAGATCTCAGTTCCTATCACCCTGATGTACCGCTCTAAAGTCAGAAAATTAAAGCCAGGAAAAAATCATTAAACTTTTGCTAAGGAAGTTTTTGGGTAATTCCAGTAGAAAATTTTGTTTTTTTTGGTTGCCGAACGTAGGGGTCGTCTTTTAAATTTTTTTTCATTGGATTTTTCCTTTATAGCAAAACATTGGTCTTCTCTAGGCAAAAAAATCGATATATCACACTTTCAGATCCGACTGTAAATGCCGCAGATATAACGAAAAATTAAAAAAAGCGACCCCTACATTCGGCAAAATTTTTTTTTTCCAAATTGCCTTGCAAAAATACTTTTTATTCGAAGGTGTACCGCATACTTTTTTTTTTTTTTTTGCCTATAAGGCTGCACGGTCTAGTGTGCACCCGTGTATTGTCTTGATGAAAAAGAACTTTTCTCTTGGCCAATTGGTGTCGTTTGTTTTTAAATCGTCGTTGGAGCGGTCCAATATGTTCGCATAATATTCGCTATTTATTGTTTTTCCCTGAAGGTAATCGATGTGGATTATTCCGCGTGCATCCCCAAAAAACTGTCGCCATGACCTTGTTGGCTGACAAACCCATGTTGGCCTTCTTCGGAGCCGGTTTACCCGGAGAAACCCATTGAATAGACTGCTGCTTGGTCTCCTGTGTTTTATAATGGATCCATGTTTCATCCACAGTTACAAAACGCCGCAAAAACTCATTCGAATTGCGAATTAAATAACTCCAAACAATCCTTTGAAGTTGTCACACAATTGCGTTTATGGTCAATTAAGAGTAAACGTCCCAGCAAAAATGTGGAAGCAGTAAAAACGATTACTGCTTCCTTTTACTGCTACTTTTACCGCTTCTAAAAATGTATAGCTTCGTAAACAGCATTAATGAAAGGCCTAAGTTGATTAATTGTTTACATCGCTTTTTGTTGTGCTTTTCAAAAAGGCATGAAATGAGCAATACATTTTGATTGCTTAAATATTTTAGCGGTTGTTTTTATCAAAATTTTTTAAAATGCGGAAAAAAGTTATTTTAATGAAAATAAGCGGTTTTACTAAAAATAAGAGGCATTTTCACTTCACGGAAAAATATGCAGAAATATTGTGCTTTTGGGAAGGCATGATTTTAAATAGTTAAAAAGCTTTATAATATGCACTTCCAAGAAGGCATGAATTATCGACATTTTAAAAGAAAAACAGGAGCACTAATTAAAAGCGGTGAATTCATGCCTTTTCGGATCTCGAAACAAGTATTTTCACGCGAGCTATCTGGAACAAAAATCAGGCATGATATCATCCATAATGCAATCGCTTCACTACTCAACTTTCCCTGACAAAACTGCTTCCAAGCAAGCAGTAATTTCTGCTGGGGTGGCACCCATCTTGCGGATAGCTTTCTAAAATCCAACTGATCAATTAAAACCGAAACCACAGAGCCATTGAAATGCTTATGGCATCAACAATCTCACGCACTTTCACTCTCCGATCGGCCAACACCATTTTTTCAACGGGTGTACCAGGGCTTGTGCGACCACAACTAAACTCAGTAAATCTCTTTTTTACCATTGAAGTTGATTGTGCAGAGCAGAGATACAAGCCAGCCAGGGCAACTCCCTTCTAAAATTTAAAAATTTTATCGATGTTTTAAGATTTTTTATTTTCTCTTTTAGATGGACATTCTTCTTTTTAACTTTATCCAATTTTCTTTTATTTTCAACAATAGTTTTCAAAACATCATACTGTTTTACGATTAATGTATTGAATCCAGCTGACTTAATTTAGTTTGAATACTTGTCAACACTTCTTTTATGGTTGCATTATCTCCTCCTTCGCACAAATGGCATTTAAACTCTTTAATTTTCTACCAATATGCCATGTTGGCGCTTATCTAGCTTAAGTTGCATTTACATCTGCACCCAAATACCGAGATTTCCACTAAAATTGAGATTTCAGTGAAAATCTGATATGAAATCCCAAGATTCTCCATACAAATGAAATCCCGTAAATTCGCGAGATTCCTAATAAATCTCATGAAAATCTCACAAATGAGGATACTTATAGAAACAACACTGCATTTCGTTTTATTTGTAGAGTTTCTGCATGAAAAAATGGCAACGCTGGTCAACAGCTGACTAAAAAAATAACCTAAAAATAGCACAAAATAATGAAATAAACGAATTATTAAAAATACAATAAAGATAAATTGAGACCCAGCGAAAATATACCATATTAATGATCATAAGAAGTGTTGCGTGGTTCTAATTTTTGCTTCCCGCGAAGCATAACTATGAAGAAACCATTGGAAGTGCATGTTTTATTTCCATCAAAATATTGAAAATTTTTGCTTTTAGCTCGTCGTCTTTACAAAAAAAAAAACAATTTTACTAACATAACTACACTCATAGAAATAAATCTGTAAAAATAGTAGAAAAAGTTACTAAAAATTAGTTAAAAATGATGCTGCAGAAAAAACTGGTAAAATTAGCAGATTATATACTAGTAATATAGGAACAGCAAAATAAAACTGTTAAATATACAGAGTTTTAGTTATATTTGAGCTAAATTTTTGTTTATGGAAAATAGCAAATTAAACTGCTAAAATCAGAAAAAAAAATTTTGCTACATAATTGGTAGCCTAAAAAATCACCAAAAAATTTAAAATTTTCGAAGTTTGTTTTTTAGATTTTTTTTTTTTTAAATGCAAATAAAAATCGAGCCTTTTGAAAACAGCAGTTTACAATTTTTTTTAGCAAATATTTCTGCTGATTTTAGCAGAATAGACTGCTATTTGCATTCAACTAAATTTAGCTTAAAAATAGCAAAAGTTTTGTAGATATAACAGTTTATTTTTGCTATTTTTAGTCTACTAATATTTAGCAAAATTTTCTGCAGATTTTACAGTACAACTTGCTATTTTCAATTAACTAAAAGTTAGGTTAAATATAACTAAAATTCTATAAATTTAACAGTTCTAATTTTGCTGTTCTTATTTTATTAGTATTTAGTAAAAAAATCTGCTAATTTTAGCAGTTTTTCATGCAGCATAATTTTTAATTAATTTTTAGTAACTTTTTCTGCTATTTTTACAGATTTATTTCTATGAGTGTAGTAATAGAGAAAAAATATTGTAAAATTTTCAAAATATTCAAAAGTAAACGAACAAAAAACTTGTAAAACTAGTAAAGAAACAAAAAAAAAAAAAAATTACGAAAATCGCAAAAACACGTTCGCGGAGTGCAAACTTTAATCCGAATCATAAAAGTTAATTAATTTCATAACGATTCACATAAAAATGTGTTCAATTTTATCATTTTTTAAACTTTTTTACTAGTTCTTGCACCACCTTTCACTTCTTCTCTATCCCCTTTCCAAAGTTAGTTAGTTAATAGGAAGAATTTCCTGAGAAATCAATCACTAACTGTCAGCAAATTTATAAAAACTTTAAATGACATTTAGTGATTGATTGTCTAGAAGTTTGACAATTTCCTAAGTTTTTCTCCGTTTCTAGCGTTTTCTTCTGTTTATAACGATTTTTAACAAATCTTTTAGCGATTTTCCTTCGGAACAAAGTGTGCATCACTGTTTATTTGTTTACAAATTGTATTTTTATTCTCTCTAATATTTGCTATTTCATTTCATCACTCCAATATCAAGTCAATACAAAATTAAGCAAGTGTCATACGGGCTTTAGGCTCGGAGATCTTTTTCCTATAGAAAATTTCTGCGACTTCTTGTTAGTGGTCCGTCCATCTTTTCTTGAAAAGAAGTAAATTAGTCTTCTAAGTTGAAAAAAAAAAATTTATTTAAATTTAAATTAAAACTTTCTACATTAATCAATCTTAAAGTGAAAACTTTAATAAAATCAAGAACAATCCAAATTGTATTCACATTCAACAAACACAATATTATATTGTACTACAATTGCCAATTAATTTAAACTTTTAAAAACGAAATATGACTGCGAAACTTTTCTTTATTAATATTAAAAATTCATTTATAGAACTAGTTCTCGTACTATAAAGTAAATAAAGAAAAAATAATAAAAATATATTAAAAAATATATATGTATATTAAAACAAAAGTAGCACATGCAGTAAAAGAATAGTAACTTTATGCACTTGAGTTTAAAATAAAAAACTGCAATTTTTCAGTATTCTGTATTCTTTACAGATATGAAATTAATGCAATATAAGGAATTGTTTGTACTCTCATATGTACCATATGACTAGGTGCATATAACATAATAACATGAATATGAGCCATTATAATATACGTACCCTACATCACTTTAGTTTTTGCTGATGTTTGTAACTACCAATAATAATGAACCTAAGCGTATCTTCAATAATATACCTACTGATCGACTTAGAATAACTTTTTGAATCGATTCAGAAATGTCTTGTAATCATACTAAGTATTGTACAGTAGGTCCATATTTTAACCTAGTCGCCATAGAAAGGGCCAATCTGAATTCAGCTTAAACGGCATTAAAACACACTATAAAGCCATTGGTTGTTATTTGGATCGTTAATGCAATACACCTTTATAAATTATTGCTATAAAATTTAAAGAATATCTGACTTTTTCGGGACTAGTCCTCATAGTGCTTAGATGCACTTTTTTCCGTTGATATATATAGATTTTTTGTTTATAAAAAGTTGTATAATAAAAAAGAAATCCATTCTCAAATTTGGGTCCGCTTTCCGAAATATGACCC
The DNA here is from genome assembly GCA_949987735.1 of Leucophora obtusa. Taxonomy (NCBI): domain Eukaryota; kingdom Metazoa; phylum Arthropoda; class Insecta; order Diptera; family Anthomyiidae; genus Leucophora; species Leucophora obtusa. Next base: position 162,221,371 of record OX465299.1, on the reverse strand, counting down.
AATTTGTTTTATGGTGTAGGGTATCTTATGATCAGGCTTGACCGTCTATAACTTCTTTTTTGTTTTAAACAAAATTTTAATATATTTGTTCTGTGCTGTTAAACATACGCCCCTGTCACAGAATCACCCCTGTTCCCACTAAATAATTCGTATGTTAGTGGAAATTTACTAATTTTCAGGTGTTCCAATATTCACATGCGAACAATTTTTTGGATGTATTTAAAATGGAAAAAGCTTGGGAAAAGTAAATCTAATGCACTTTTTTCTAACAAATATATATACAGGAATAAAAGAGCATTGCTTTTGTTGACAAAAAAAAAAAATATTTTTAAAAATGTCTTCAAATTCTTTTGTGGGCATTGTGGTGTAATGGTTAGCGCGTTGTACTGTTACACGTAAGGTTGCGGGTTCGAGCCCCAACCAAGGCAACGTCAATTTATGAAAAATATTAATATGTATGAGTTTTTTCTATCCCTCATACATATCGCAGCGTCCTCCTTCGGTGTTCCCACAGCACTTAACCCCACCGAAGTAAAATAATATAACAGGGCTATGAACTAAAAAGCTTCAATTAAGCACTGTGGAACAAATTCAGGTTACCAAAAGTTAGGTCGATTCTGAGAGTGAGGACTGAAAATAGAGGCTAAATTAGAAGACCCGTATCGCGGCGTTTGCTTATGTTCGAATTTTTTCATATTGTTTAAATTGTTTTTTTTTTTGCTATAACTCGTCGACTAAATGATATTTTTTAAATCTGTAAAATCCAAATTATTTTTATTTATTATTATTTTTGTTTTTTTTTTTTTTTTTTTTTTTTATTGTTGCACAGGTCTCTAGCTATAATTTGGCTTTTACAGATTTAAAAAATATCAATTAGTCGACGAGTTATAGCCAAAAAACCATATAAAAAATTCGAACTAACATAAGCAAACGCCGCGATACGGGTCTTCTAATTTAGCCTCTATTTTCACCCCTCACTCTCAGAATCGACTTAACTTTTGCTAACCTGAATTTGTTCCACAGTGCTGTTTTAAGATTCAACATCTCGCGCAATTACAGTGTTGCCATATTTGAAGCCCTTCAGAAGCAACACATTAATTAATAGGAAGAATTTCCTGAGACTTGCTTCTCTTTAAAAAAAAGATTTTTTTTTGGATAAAAACTTAAATAGTTTTACCCGAGATACCAGCATGTGTTAAAAAATATATTTTAAAACCTTCCAAAATAGCTGTGTGTTAAACAATAAACACATTAATATTCAGATATACGTTTCAGGTAAAACTATTTAAGAATGTGTTTAAAAATTGTTTTAATCATATTTTATATTTTGAATATGTGTGGTATTATCATTATTTTTGCTATTATTGTTATTATGACAATTTTTGCTTTCATGATCTTGTTTGATATTTTTGATACTTTTTACTATTTTAATTGCTTTTGCTATTTTGATTTTTGGATTTGTTTTGCTATTTTGATTAGTTTTACTATTTCGATTAGTTTTGCTATTATGGCTAGTTTTGCTATTATGGTTAGTTTTTCTATTATGGCTAGTTTTGCTATTATGGTTATTTTTGCTAATTTCATTAGTTTTGTTATTTTGATAAATTTTGCCATTTTTCTATTTTTTCAATTTTGGAAATTTCTTTTTTTTATTAAGTTTTGGTATTTTGTAATTTATTTTTGCTATATTGACAGTATTTTTTTCCTATTCTGACAAAATACCGTCATTGGGGCTGTACGTTATTTAAAAAATTTAAAAAATTGTTGAATGCTTTTGTTTTCCAAATTAATATATTTTGAGCTCCGTGAATTACACTATATGGCAGCCTGTGGTCTATACTCTCATAATCAATTTAAACTTTAGAATCACATTAAAACATTAACAATTATAAACTAGAAATTAAAAGAAAAAAAAAGAAAAAAAAAAGAAAAAAAAGAAAAAAAAACTATTTTCGAATACACATAACTTTTTGCAGCCACTTTGAATGTATGCTCTTTGAACAATTTTTCTATATTTTCATTATTTTTTTTTAAAATAATTTTTATTAATTTAAATAACAAATATACTATTTTGATAATATTTTCTTTTTTCTTTTTCTAGTTTTGTTTTACTTGTTTTGCTATTTTAAATGGGTTTGCTAATTATGCTATTTTGACTAGTATATTTTAAGTAGTTTTGCTATTTTGATTAGTTTTGCTATTTTGATTAGTTTTGCTATTTTGATTAGTTTTGCTATTTTGATTAGTTTTGCTATTTTGATTAGTTTTGCTATTTTGATTAGTTTTGCTATTTTGATTAGTTTTGCTATTTTGATTAGTTTTGCTATTTTGATTAGTTTTGCTATTTTGATTAGTTTTGCTATTTTTATTAGTTTTGCTATTTTGATTAGTTTTGCTGATAAGTTGCGTTATTTTAAGCTTTTCCTATTATCAACATTTCATTTATAAAATTTTGCGTTCTGTACTCTTTATAGCAAACTATTTTCTTCACTTTTTGCTAACTTTAGAACTTTGTGCCAGTTTTATATCTGTTTTCTACAGTAAAAAAAAACTATGTTGCTTTTTTTTCCTATCACATGATTTATAAAATTAATTGTAATTAAGAAATTAGAACTGCAACAAATAGAAAAATCTAAATTACATATGCTACTAAAAGATGATACCTATAATAAATCTCTGCCAATATTTCCATAGTGGTCTTCAAACTAAGTTGAACAAAGCCACCTGGCATCATGTGCCGCACCTTTTGTTGGAGGACATTTGTTAATGAAATAACTTTAACCCTTCTTTGCATAATGATGGAAATTTCCATCATAAAATTTTTTGAAGAAATAAATGCACACAACCACGTGATTTGTAATTATTTTGTTGCTAGCAACAATTTACATGACTATTGTTTCAATTGAAGCACATTTGTCAAAAAATTAAAGTAAGCTTCATTATCAATAAGCAGGTTTAAACTTGTCACCCAATTTATTACAGTGATTTTTAGCACAAAAAAAGAAAAAAATCATGCAAAGAAGGGTTAACCTAAAGGTTTTTTTTTGTTGTTTTTTTTAATTGTAAAGAAAAATAGATACAAAACATAAAATGAAACTGTTGACATAATTATTCCACTTGAAGTCACTAATAGATTTAACCGTTTATTCTGTATTCCTGTTAATGTATCTACTGTTGTTCATGTCTATTTTTATAATTCGTTTTGTAGTTTTTCTAAGGAAAAAACATCATAAAGTGTTTAATGTGGTTAAAATTGCATGACGGTTTTGTTTTAGTTTTCTATATCTTTGGCGCTCGAAGATAAAGAAATGTAAAATTTTAATTTTTGTTTAATTATTGTTTATATCTATACAATTTTTTCTACTTGAAAAATTAAAAGAAAATTCTTTAAATTCTAAAACTAAAAATCATAAACTCTTTAATCTATTATAATATAATCATATATAATTCATATAGTATATTCTGTTCTGTCTCTGTTCATTCATGTTTGTTAGAAAATAGCAATACTAAGTAATTATTTAATAAATGAAATCTATCTCTATATATAAAAGAATAACGTGACTGACTGACTGACTGACTGACTCAACATCGCCCAGCCCAAACCGCTGAAGCTAGGAAGTTGAAATTTGGTACGTAGGTTCCTCTTTCGGGGTAGACGTCCACTAAGACGGGATTTTTGGAAATTCCTATCGGAACGGGCAAAAAGGGGGAAAGTGTCCCCCTTGACGGCCTGCCAAAACCCCTTTGGCTAGAAAGCTGAAATTTAAGATATGTGTTCCTTGGAGTAGGGGCTAACTTTTCTGGAAAGTACTTTCTAGAATTTTGGACAGGGACGTTGTAAAAATGGGGGGAAAAAGGCCCCCCTTGACGGCCTGCCCAAACCGCTGGAGGTAGGAAGTTGAAATTTGGTATAAAGGTTCCTCCACTATCGTAGACAGCCGCCAAGACGGGAGTTTTGGAAATTTTTACAGGGACGGGCAAAAAGGGGAAAAAGTCTCCCCCTTGAGGGCCTGCTCAAACTGCTGGAGCTATGAAGTTGAAATTTGGTATGTAGATTCCTCGACCGGTGTAGACGTCCGTTGAGACGGCATTTTTGGAAATTCTTATCGGGAGGGGCAAAAAGGGGACAAAAAAAGTACCTTTTTCCAAAAAAGTACCTTTTCCCAAAAAAAGTACCTTTTCCCAAAAAAAGTACCATTTTCCCAAAAAAGTACCTTTTTCCAAAAAAAGTACCTTTTTCAAAAAAAAGTACCTTTTTCCAAAAAAAGTACCTTTTTCCAAAAAAAGTACCTTTTTCCAAAAAAAGTACCTTTTTCCAAAAAAAGTACCTTTTTCCAAAAAAAGTACCTTTTTCCGAAAAAAGTACCTTTTTCCAAAAAAAAGTACCTTTTTTCCAAAAAAAGTACCTTATTCCAAAAAAGTACCTCTTTCCAAAAAAGTACCTTTTTCCAAAAAAAGTACCTTTTTCCAAAAAAAATTCCTTTTTCCAAAAAAAGTACCTTTTTCCAAAAAAAGTACCTTTTTCCAAAAAAAATACCTTTTTCCAAAAAAAAGTACCTTTTCCAAAAAAAGTACCTTTTTCCAAAAAAAGTACCTTTTTCCAAAAAAAGTACCTTTTTCCAAAAAAAGTACCTTTTTCCAAAAAAAGTACCTTTTCCAAAAAAAAATACCTTTTTCCAAAAAAAGTACCTTTTTCCGAAAAAAGTACCTTTTTCCAAAAAAAAGTACCTTTTTCCAAAAAAAGTACCTTATTCCAAAAAAAGTACCTTTTTCCAAAAAAAGTACCTTTTTCCAAAAAAAAGTACCCTTTTCCAAAAAAAAAGTACCTTTTTCCAAAAAAAGTACCTTTTTTCAAAAAAAGTACCTTTTTTCAAAAAAAGTACCTTTTTCCAAAAAAAGTACGTTTTTCCAAAAAAAAGTACCTTTTTCCAAAAAAAGTACCTTTTTCCAAAAAAGTACCTTTTTCCAAAAAAGTATCTTTTTCCAAAAAAAGTACCTTTTTCCAAAAAAAATTCCTTTTTCCAAAAAATGTACCTTTTTCCAAAAAAAGTACCTTTTTTAAAAAAAGTACCTTTTTCCAAAAAATGTACCTTTTTCTAAAAAAATTTACCTTTTTAAAAAAAAGTACCGTTTCCCAAAAAACATACATTTTTCCAAAAAAATAACTTTTTCAAAAAAAGTAAATTTTCCAAAAAAAGTACCTTTTCCCAAAAAAAGTACCTTTTCCCAAAAAACATACATTTTTTCAAAAAAATACCTTTTTCAAAAAAAAGTACCTTTTCTAAAAAAAAGTACATTTTCCCCAAAAAAAAAGTACCAAAAGAAGTACCTTTTCCAAAAAAGTACCTTTTTCCAAAAAACATACATTTTTCCAAAAAAAAAAACACCTTTTTAAAAAAAATACCTTTTCCAAAAAAAGTACAAATAAAGTACTTTGTAAAAACAAAGTATCTTTTTCCAAAAAATTTCGTTTTTCCAAAAAGTACCATTTAAAATAATATATAATTTCAAAAAAAATACTTTTTTTCCTCCCCCCACGGATATCTCCACTAAAACAAGGTTTCTTGATATTCGGCATAGACGTGCGCTAAGACGGGATTTTTGGAAAAAGTCTCCCCACAAACAGTCTCACAAATTGGAAAAGTGCCTGCCCAAACCACTGGAGGTAAGAAGTTGAAATTTGGTATAAAGGTTCCTCCACTGTAGTAGACATCGACTAAGTTTGTATTTTTGGAATTCCCTACAGGATATCCCAAAAGGAAACTCGGTATGTGAGTTCCTCCTTCTGTGTAGGCGTCCGCTTAGACGGAATTTTTGAAATTCCTATCGGGAGGGAAATAAGGTAAAAGTCTCCTCCTGACGGCTTGCCCAATCCCTTTTGGCCAACCTAAAATTTTAAATATGTATTCCTTGGAGTAGGACTAACTCATCGGCAACGTAATTTTTCTATTTTGGAACAGGAACATAGTAAAAATGGTGGTTGAAAGGGAAAAATGTCCCCACTAACGGCCTGCCCAAACCGCTTAGGCAATGCAGTTGAAATTTGGTATGAATGTTCCTCATCCATCGCAGATAGCCGCGAAGATGGAATTTTTGTAAATTCCTAAAGGGAGGGGCAAAAAGAAGAAAAGCCTCACCTTGGGTGCCGGTAAAAACCCCTTCGGCTAGAAACCTGAAGCTTAAAATGTGGGTGCCTGGAGTAAGGGCTAACTTATTAGAAAGATACTTTTTTGAATTTTGGACAGGGTCGTTATAAAATGGGGGCTCAAAAAGGGAAAGTTGCCCCTTAACGACCTGTCCAAACTGCTGGAACTAGGAAGCTGAAATTCGGTACTTAGGTTCCTCTTCCAGCCTAATTCCAACCGGGAGGGACAAAAAAAGAAAAAGTGTCCCCCTTGACAGCCTGCTCAAACTGCTGGAACTAGGAAGTTGAAATTCCCTGGCGATGGATTTTCGGAAATTCCTACCGAGAGGGGCACAAATAGTAAAAGTTGGCTAGAAACCTGAAATGTAAAACATATGTTACTTGCAGTATGGGCTCACTTACCGGGAAGGTGGTTTTTGGACAGGGACATTGCAAAAATGGGGATTAATGAAGCGAAAAGTGCCGCTTAAAGGCCTGCCCAAACCGCTGGAGGTAGGAAGTTGAAATTTGGTATTAAAGTTCCTCCTCTATTGTAGATATCCGCTAAGATGAGATTTTTGGAAATTTCTACAGGTAGGGTCAAAAACAGGAAAAGTCTCCCCCTTAACGGCCTGGGCAAACTGCTGGAACAAGGGACCTTAAATTCGGTATTTGGGTTCCTTCTCCAACGTTGACGTCCCCTAAGATGGTATTTTTGGAAATTCGTACCGGGAGGGGTAAAAAGGGAAAAAACTTCCCCCTTGACGGCCTGGCCAAACTGCTGGATATAGAGACCTAAAATTATGTATGTAGTAGGTTCCTCCTCCAACGCAGACGTCCTCTAAGACGGAATTTTTGGAAATTCCTACCTGGAGGGGTAAAAACGGAATAATTCTCCCCCTTGATGGCCTAACCGAACCCTTCGGCTAGAAACCTGTAATATATAATATGTTTTCCTTGGAGTATGGGCTAACTTATCGACAAGGCATTTCTAGGACTTTGGACAGGAACGTGGTAAAAATGGTGGTTCAAAAGGGGAAAATTGCCCCCCCCCCCCCCTTAACGTCTGCGTCTTTAGCTAGAAACCTAAAACTTAAAGAACAAGTGTATATGAAACACTAAAATTAAGAAACTAAATAGGAAACGAGTGGGATTGAAACACTACACAAGTGGAATGAAATGGATTTAAACGTTGAACGAGTGGAATTGAAATTATAGACATTGCAAATGGATTGGAAGAGGGAATTACCTGTTCAAACACTATCAACGGAATATGAAACTTATGTAGCATTGAAACATACTCTCCAAAAAGTTAAACAAATTTTCTGAAAGAGAAAAAACCTTAGAAAAGGAATGGAACTTATATATTCCGATATTTAAACTTCATGTAACGAAGCACCGGTGGAAGAAACCGACGCAGTAAATTTTCCAACTGAATTTGTGAATTTACTTGAATTGCCAGGTCTACCTTTACATAAACTGGAATTAAAAAAAAAACTTTAAGACACGCTAACAACGTAGCTTTGCCCGCTATTTTTAATATTATAAAATGCTTTTCAACCCTGCTTTACGTTATTTATTTTCATTCAAAACACAAATGAACAAAACTACTTACGGGTCTATCTACCTAAGTTCGCACTTTACCAAATTATCTTGACATACACACGTATATTGCAAATTATTATGGATTCATTACTAACAATCCACTCTCATGAGCAAAAGTGATCAAATATTTATTTATTTTAAACCCATTGTTGTGCAGAATTATTTATTTGTGGTGGCTGGGTGAAGGCTTTAAATAAAAAAACGAATTTAATAAAAATTGTGGGGGGCGCAGCCCCCCCTTAACCTTTAAGGCACGCTAACAACGTAGCGGGCTGCGCCCGCTAGTTAATTATAAATTTTGCAAGTTCATTTTGTTCATAAAGGAGATTATATTAAACCAATTAATTCGTTTTCAACAAAACTTTATCCTTATAAATATTGTATTTCGCCCAATTAGGAATTTTCATTAACAATTTTCATTATATTTTATTGATTGAAATCTGTACCACATATTTTTTGTTTTATTGTTGGTATTAGACGATACAATACATACTTTTTAAATCAATTAAAATAACCTTTATATTTCCAATCTATTAAATAACCAATAACAACAGCAACTATAACCTTACAAAAATGAGAAACCAAACTTTTATAATCCTTTCGAAAAATTCATTTCATAACAACATTAACTTTAAATACTTAAATGCTGGGAAAAATTGTACATATAATACTCTGTAACGCACAAAAGAAAATCCTTTTGGAGTAAAAACTTTAAAAGGGAGGTGAGGTAAAAACTTGTTATGAGGTACAATATAAATTTTCTTTGGAACAGTATTATAACTGAAGGGTTTTCCTATTGTATACAGAAGAAAGTCCTGCAGCAATCACACTTCGTGCTATTGTCGGGTTTCCTTGTTTGTGATATTGGCTAGTAATACACCATTTCCCATATCTATTTAAAAATTTTTTTTTATAAGAATTCATTTTTTGCTATTAGTATTCCTAAAAATTTTAGTAATTTTAGCTATTTTTAGTAGTATTTTAGTAGTATTTTAGTAATTTTTTACATTTTAATAGTAAGTTTAGCTTTTTTTAAAATAAATTTTGCTATATTAGTAAATTTTTATATTTCTTTAATAAATTTAGCTATTTTAGTAATTTTTGCTTTGTAGTAGTGCTGTTTTAGCTATTATTGCTACATTAGTAATTTTTGTTAGTTTAGTATTATTAGCAATTTGCAGTAAGTTTTGCTATTTCTTTTTTTATTAAAGTTTTTATTTCTCTTCTTTTTTATTAATGTTTGCTATTTTAGCAATTTTCGCTATATTAAATTTTTTTTGCTATTTTAACAATTTTTGCTATTTTAGCAATTTTTGCTATTCTAAAAATATTTACTATTTTAGCAATTTTTTGCTATTTTAAAAATTTTTGCTGTTTTAACAATTTTTCCTATTTTAAAAATTTTTGCTGTTTTAACAATTTTTCCTATTTTAGAAATCTTTGCTATTTTATAAATTTTTGCTATTTTATAAATTTTTGCTATTTTATAAATTTTTGCTATTTTATAAATTTTTGCTATTATATAAATTTTTGTTATTTTATAAATTTTTGCTATTTTATAAATTTTTGCTATTTTATAAATTTTTGCTATTTTATAAATTTTTGTTATTTTATAAAATTTTGCTATTTTATAAATTTTTCTATTTTATAAATTTTTGCTTTTTTTTTATAAATTTTTGCTATTTTATAAATTTTTGCTATTTTATAAATTTTTGCTATTTTATAAATTTTTGCTATTTTATAAATTTTTGCTATTTTATACATTTTTGCTATTTTATAAATTTTTGCTATTTTATAAATTTTTGCTATTTTATCTATTTTTGCTATTTTATCAATTTTTGCTTTTTATAAATTTTTGCTATTGTTATACATTTTTGCTATTTTAGCAATTTTTATATTTTGGAGATTTTTTCTATTTTAACAATTTTTGCTATTTAATTTTTTTTATATTTTTAACAATTTTTGCTATTTTATTAATTTTTACTATTTTATTAATTGTTTCTATATAATACTTTTAGATATTTTCGTTTTTTTTATTTTTGCTATTTTAGTTAATTTTCGTAATTTCTGATATTTTACGGGGATGTTCTGAAGAGCAAATCCACATAAAATTACTCGTTTTCACATAAAATTATGTGGAATAACACTCAGGAAATTCTTCCTATTAATTAACATGTCGCTTTCTTTGGAAGGAGATAGAGAAGAGATGAAAGGTGGTGAAAGATGAAGGGCAATTGCGCAAGATATTATTTAATCTTAGAACAGTTGTTGCGCGCCATCTGATAGTGAGTTGGTGAACTTTGTTAAAGCATTTTAAGTCAATAGCCCTGCTATATTATTTCACTTTGGTAGGGTTAAGTGCTATGGGAACAGCGAATTAGGACGCTGCGATATGTACGAGGGATAGGCAACTCAGATATAAAAATTTTCTAAATTGATGTTGCCGTTTCTGGCAAACAGACCAATGCGCTAACCACTACACCACAACGCTACTTTGATAAATTTTTGATATTTTGATAATTGTTGCTATTTTGACCATTTTCACTATTTCGACCATTTTTACTATTTCGACCATTTTTACTATTTCGACGATTCTTACTATTTTGATCATTTTTACTATTTTGATAATTTTTACTATTTTTTAATTTATGTTGCTATTTTGAAAATGTTTGATAGTTTATTTTTGATAGTTTCTGTAATTTGGATAATTTTTTTATTTTATTTACCTATTTTGATAATATTTGTTATTTGGATCATTTTTGCTAGTTTGATTATTTTTGCTTTTTTGATAGTTTTCACTATTTTGATAATTTTTTATTATTTTGATAATTTTTTATATTTGATCCATTTTACTATTTTCATTATTTTTGCTATTTTCTTTAATCAATTTTGATCATTCTGCTATTGCTTCGGTCATTTTTGATAATTAGATCAAATTTACTATTTTGATCAATTTTACTTTATCCTAATTTTTGCATTAAAAATACAAAAATTGTTTTTTTTTGTTTTTTTTTGGACTTTCTATATTTCCATATATTTAGTTAGAATAGTCTTCTACCTTAAGTCCAAATTCTAATATGATATTGTCATATTAGATTTTATTTGTTGTTTCAAAAAGGGGTTGATCATTTTCATGATAGACAATACATTGTTTCGTAGGCATCACCTACTTTATGGTAATTTTTTCGGCATTATGATCTTTTTCCTATTTTTATCATGTGGTAATTTTAAATATTTTAGCTATTTTATTTATTTTTATTTTATTTAATTTGGTAATTTTTGCTATTTTGGTCATATTTACTATTTGTGGTAATTTTTGCTATTATGGTAGGTTTTGTTATTGTCGTATTTTTTGCTATTGTGGTAATTTTTGCTATTGTGGTAGGTTTTGCTATTGTGGTAATTTTTGTTATTGTGCTAATTTTTGCTATTGTGATAATTTTTGCTATTGTGGTAATTTTTGCTATTGTGGTAATTTTTGCTATTATGGTAATTTTTGCTATTATCGTAATTTTTGCTGTTATGATAATTTTTTTTATTATGGTAATTTTTGCTATTATGGCAATTTTAGCTATTTTGGCAATTTTTGCAATTATGGTAATTTTTGTTCTCATGATAATTTTTGCTATTATGGTAATTTATTGGTATTATGGTAGTTTTTGCTATTACGATAATTTTTGCTACTAAGGTAATTTTTGCTATTTTGGCAATTTTAGCTATTTTGGCAATTTTTGTTATTATGGTAATTTCTGCTATTATGGTAATTTGTTCTATTATGGTAATTTTTGCTATTATGGTAATTTTTGCTATTAAGGTAATTTGTGCTACTATGGTAATTTTTGCTATTACGTTAAGTTTTGCTATTATGGTAATTTTTGCTATTATAGTAATTTTTGGTATTATGGTTATTTTTGCTATTGTGGTAATTTTGCTATTATGGTAATTGTTGCTATTATGGTAATTTTTGCTATTATGGCAATTTTTGCTATTATGGCAATTTTTGCTATTATGGTAATTTTTGCTATCATGGTAATTTTTTCTATTATGGTAATTTTTGCTATTATGGTTATTTTTGCTATTATGGTAATTTTGTCTATTGTAGTAATTTTGGCTATTTTATTAGTGTTTGCCATTTTAATAAATGTAATTGATGTTATTTTGGTGCATCTCTTATTGCAGTAGTTTTTGCTGGTTTTTGTTTAATAATTTTGGCTATTTTAGTAATTTCGCTGTTTTAGGAATTTTGCTATTTTAGTAACTTTGCTATTTTAGTAATTTTTCTATTTTAGTAATTTTGCTATTTTATTAATTTTGCTATTTTACTAATTTTGCTACTTTAAGCTGCGTTCACACCTAATTCTTAAGCACGTGTTTAGCTAAAACACGTATTTTAGCTCTTTATTCTATTACAACAGTTCTTTGTTCTTTTACACTCGTTTTAGCTAAACATGTGTTTAGGATTTAGGTGTCGTTTTAGTAATTTTGCCGTTTTAGTAATTTTGCTGTTTTAGTAATTGTGATATTTTAGTAAATTTGCTATTTTAGTACTTTTTGCTATTTTTGTAATTTTTCTATCTTTGTAATTTTACTATTTTAGTAATATTGCTTTTTTTAGTAATTTTGCTATTTTAGTAATTTTGCTACTTTAGTAATTTTGCTATTTTAGTAATTTTATATTTTAGTTATTTTGCTATTTTAGTAATTTTGCTATTTTAATAATTTTGCTATTTTAGTAATTTGGCTACTTTAGTAATTTTGCTACTTTAGTAATTTTGCTACTTTAGTAATTTTGCTATTTTTGTAGTTTTGATGATTAGTAATTTTTGCAATTTTTTTTTAGTTTAATTTCCGAAAAATGCTTAGAAATAATGTATTTTACTTTACTGGTGTTTGTTGTTTTCGTTACACTTGCTGTTTTTCTGTTTGTTCTTTTATAACAAATTAATGCTGATGTAATAGATGAATATACTCTGTCGCTATAATAGAGTTGTTTCCATTAAAGACACCAACCAGACTACTAACGTTTTCTATTGTACATAAATGTGTATCAGTTTACATTGCCATGTCTACAAACAATAGATTCATTTTTGAAAAATTAAAGGGAAAAACTGATGGCAAAAAAGGTTTTTTTTTCTTTAGAATTTTTTTTCAAAGTTCTTGGTAATATTAAACTTAACAGTTTCGTTTTTCCTTTAAAAAAATAAAATCTGTAGGATTATTTTGATATTAAAGAAGAAAATTTCCCTAAACCAAGAAAAATTGTTAAGAAAAATTTCTTAACGGAAAATTTCTTCTATAATAGTCTCTAAAGTAGTTGAGATAACCCAGTAAAATTTTTTTATAACCAGTTAACTTGGAATATATTCTAGAACAGGTTGTTTTACCACCGGTTCGATTCAACTGATTCTCGCACTGGTTACTGAGAGTCAAAATATAAGGCTTCACTGCCCCAAAAGCAGTTTTATAACTGAATTGAGAACTGGTTGTAAAGCAACCTGTTCTAGTTTGAAGAAAAACAACCTGTTGCTAATAGGTCAAAATCCATACAAAAAGAATCGTTTGTAGAACATAAATTAAAATTTATGCTTGTGCAGTATAAGGTGTTGTGCAACCTGTTGTTTGGGTCTGACTTTTTTACTGGGATGCTTTTGGATTATTTTAAAATGGTATAATTTTTTATATTTACTTTTAATTTTATATAAAATGACTTGTAAATAAATTTTACAATTTATTGCTTGACCTTTATGTTGTCATGTTAAGTGAAATGTTAACTACACGTGCCAACAATTTGTTAATATAGATTAAATTACTTTGTGATATAATTGTTGGACGCAGTTAACTCTCTAATATGCAGAACCACCAAATAGCGGTCTTTTTATTTAAAGTTAATTTTTTTAACCCTTGAATGTACAAATATGACACAAATATAGGTATGAACAACAAGGGAATTGTAAAAATTTGTTTTATCGTTTAAGGTTAACGTTAGTCATTTGAAAGGGTTTTAAATTCTTATTGTTGTTTTAGGTGTTTACCAACCATAATAAAATACAATTGCTTTAATAGAAGGTGTTATTTAGGCAAAAACTATTTAAGATCTAAAAAACTCTTTATGGCGGCCCTGGCTATTGAAGGGTGACAGTTCATTTTATAGTTATTAACCTTCCAGTAATTGTTTATCATTTGTTTTACATTTAACTGTTACTTCTATTATTTGCGAAAACAAGAAAAGTAAATACGGGTAAGAAAAATATTAATAACCACTTTGCTTTTCTCTCCTGTTCTTTTTATAGAAAAAAGGAAGGACAAATAATAATTTTCTCTCCTTAACCAAAAGCTCATTAATTATTTATAGAATTTTATAGAAAAAGTAATAAAAAACAATTAAAAGTATTGTTTTGACAGCATCATCATAATCACCATTATGGAATATAAAACCATAAAACCCCCACAATATGTCATTTTCATAAACTCGTTCAACCATTGATTTCAATCTTAAAAAAAAAAAATTAATTATTCTTTTTAAGGTTATAAAATATTGAAACACTATGGAAATTTAATCTTTTTAAATCTTAATAAAATTCTTATAAAATTTTTTTAACCCTTTAATGGAAGAAATAAATTGAAATGAAATTTGAATTATTTCGCTTAATTTAAGAATTGAGGGCTAAAAAAGCACCTAAAGTAATTTTTCACATAAATTGTGGAAAAAATTCTATCACTTTACCAAGTTTTCTGCTAAATTATTATATATTTTTTTTGAAATTTATTTCATGGTTGAAAATAACTAATGTAACACATGTTTTAAATTTAATATTATGATAATATTTAAGAAAAAATTTTGTGCCTGTCCCAAAAAGGTTTAAAATATTTTTGATAAAACGTCTAAAATTTAAAAATTTAAGGGAAATTAAAAGAGTGTGACTAATTTGAGTTTTCGATTCAAAAAATCTTACAATGACCGATTTTTTTGCTTACAATCTGCAAAGATTCTTCTCTTTTAAAAAATTTTGAAAAAAAATTAATAAATAAACTACCAACAAATAAGTTTACCGCACATGTAATAATTTTTTTACAGTTATTTTTTAAAAAAATAAAACAACTACCCAAAATAACTGCTACCTACTACATTTCAACATTTTTAGTTAGTTAATTTTTCCAACAACTGTCAAAAATAGTTACTTTACGTTTATGCATAGAAAAACAACTTCAGTTATGGTTAAAAATAGCTATTATATAAATGACTTACATGTATTTACTGTAAAAATATTCTGAATGTACAAATTTGAAACCGTTCTGCAGTTATTACATATTTATGCATTGGATATATAATGCAAGTTTCGGATTTTTATTTGCAAACTAGGAATATATCAATAATAACAAATATAAACTAAACAGGAATTATGAAAAATCAACGAAATTTTTAATTTTTTAACTAACAAAAATAACTGTTTACTGTACATATACTGTTTTGATAGTCGTTTATTATGATATTCAAAATAACTGCTTTAAGCAACTGTTTCGAAATCACAGTACTTAGTTGTTTTCTTAAATAACTTTCATAACAGTTGTTTTGTGTTTTTCATAAAAAAAAACGACAACTGTAATTATAGTTGAAATCCAACAACTATGATTTAGTAGTTGTTTATGACAACTGTTACGAAATTACAGGATTTAGTTGTTTTCTTAAATAACTGTCACAACAGTTGTTCTGTATTTTTCCATAAAAACTAACTATAATTGTAGTTCAAAACCAACAACTGTCTTATACGAACTGTCTAACTTTTTTGAGTGTATTTAGCTCTGTATCTATTCTAGAACAGATTGTTTAGTAACCCATTCAATGGAACAGGTTCTTGAAATGATTCCCGGGAGTTGAAATGTAAAGTTCTACTATCCCAAAAGTAGTTATATAAATGGTTCTAGAACCGGTTCTAAAGCAACTTGTTATAGTTTGGAGAAAAATAATCTACTACTAATATACCAAACTCCATATAAAAAGAATCGATTGTAGAACATAAATTGGAACCTATGCCACTATAGGGTGTTCTGCAGCCTCTTTCCAAAAAAAAAGACATTTTCCTGGATGGGTAGATTAAATGCTTTAAAGACCCTGAAGTTAACCCTGTGTATTTGAGGGTTAAATACAACCTTGTGTTGTCTATAAATTTCATTAAAATCCCAGAAAATGATTAAACATTGATTTTTTTTTTAATTATTAACCTTACATCCTTTTTATACTATCAAGTTTCCTGCATCTTTTTTTCTCGAACTATTACACCCAAGAAAAAAGAAATAAGTAAAAATTTAAAGTCGGTGAAAAAGTCAGCGTAATTTTTTTTTCAAATAACTGTTTACTGTATGGTAGTTGTTTTTTATAATATTAAAAATAACTGCTTTAAATAACTATTACGAAATGCAATACTTTTCGTTAGTTGTTCTTTTAAATAACCGTGGTAATGATTGTTTTGTATTTCCCATAGAAAAACAACTATAATTACAGTTGAAAACAACAACTATTGATTACTACACTAATAACTGTCATATAGTAACTGTAAAATTTTTGGAATTTGATGATAAGTTTAAATTGTTCTTTAACCTAAGTTTCACAATCGTTCTGGATTGATAAACTGAGCCGAAGATAATTTACAATATCTCCGGCTCTTATCGTCTAAATAAACCGATATATTAAAAATGCCTCCATTATTTGTTTTCCGTGTAAAAAAAAAGTGCATTTGATGGTTAACAATTTTGTTGCCATATCGCTAAATTAAGCGATAACATTATTATACCCTACACCACTATGTGGTCAGGGTATTATAAGTTTGTGCTGATGTTTGTAACACCAAAAAATATTGCTCGTAGACCCACCTTATAGTATACCGATCGGTTCAGAATTTTTTTTTATTTCGATTTAACGATGTCCGTCTGTCCGTCCGTCCGTCCGTCCGTCTGTCTGTCTGTCCATGCAATCTTGTGCGCACTCTACAGGTCGCAACTATTAAGATATTTTGATGAAATTTGGTACGCAGACCTATGTTGGCCCAAGGACGAACAAGTTTGATTTTTTTGAACATCGGTCCATGTTTAGACCTAGTGCCCATATAAGGGTCCTACCAAAATTATATTGTTTATACGCTGCAGGTCGTAAATATTAAGATATTTTGACGAAATTTGGTACACAGACCTATGTTAGCCCAATAACGCAGCCTATTGATTTTGGTGAACATCGGTCCATGTTTAGACCTAGTGCCCATATAAGGGTCCTACCAAAATTATATTGTTTATACGCTGCAGGTCGTAAATATTAAGATATTTTGACGAAATTTGGTACACAGACCTATGTTAGCCCAATAACGCAGCCTATTGATTTTGGTGAACATCGGTCCATGTTTAGACCTAGTGCCCATATAAGGGTCCTACCAAAATTATACTGTTTATGCGCTGCAGGTCGTAAATATTAAGATATTTTGATGAAATTTGGTACACAGACCTACATTGGCCCAATAACGCAGCCTATTGATTTTGGTGAACATCGGTCCATGTTTAGACCTAGTGCCCATATAAGGGTCCTACCAAAATTTAAATGTTTATACGCTGCAGGTCGTAAATATTAAGATATTTTGACGAAATTTGGTACACAGACCTATGTTAGCCCAATAACGCATCCTATTGATTTTGGTGAACATCGGTCCATGTTTAGACCTAGTGCCCATATAAGGGTCCTACCAAAATTATACTGTTTATACGCTGCAGGTCGTAAATATTAAGATATTTTGATGAAATTTGGTACACAGACCTACATTGGCCCAATAACGCAGCCTATTGATTTTGGTGAATATCGGTCCATGTTTAGACCTAGTGCCCATATAAGGGTCCTACCACAATTTAAATGTTTATACGCTGCAGGTCGCAAATATTAAGATATTTTGATGAAATTTGGTACACAGACCTATATTGGCCCAATAACGCAGCCTATTGATTTTGGTGAACATCGGTCTATGTTTAGACCTAGTGCCCATATAAGGGTCCTACCAAAATTATACTGTTTATACGCTGCAGGTATTAATATTAAGATATTTTGATGAAATTTGGTACATAGACCTATGTTGGCCCAAGGACGAAGCCTATTGATTTTGGCGAACATCGGTCCATGTTTAGAACTAGTGCCCATATAATGGTTCCCCCAAAATTATATTGTTTATACGCTGCAGGTCGCAAATATTAAGATATTTTGATGAAATTTGGTACATAGACCTATGTTGGCCCAAGGACGAAGCCTATTGATTTTGGTGAACATCGGTCCATGTTTAGAACTAGTGCCCATATAAGGGTCCCCCCAAAATTGGCTTGGTTACAAACTGCAGGTCGCAAATATTAAGATATTTTAATGAAATTTGGTGCGCTGACTCACATAGAAAATTTTGACATAAGCCCCATTTTAACCCATTCGAATTTCGGATCCAAACAATACAACAGACTGGTGTAGGGTATTGTATAGTCGGCATGCCCGACTTTAACCTTTTTACTCGTTTTATTTATATTTGAGTTAACTTTAGTTCGTGAGGAGCGTCTGTAACACAGTACAACACGACAAAAATACGGTGCTTTGACAATGGGTTCTGGTAGAGGAAACAAATAAAAAAAAAATACGTGTGTCTGCGTTTTGAAAGATTACATCGGAATTTTATTTTAAATTAAAATTTTCCCCCTTTTTCAAATGTTTTTTGGGAATCGGCATAGAAAACCATGTGAATCTTCCATTTTAGGTATAGGATGTGTTCAGCGAACTTATGTAAACACTACGGGGAACATTTTTGTGGAACATTAATATGGGTCTTTTTTGTCCCTTTGTAAAATGAGGCCAAAAAAGTCCCTTTAATTGAAGAGTTAGAGGGTTAAAAGGCTCCACAAAAATGTTCCTCGTAGTGTTTTACATAAGTTCGCTGAACACATCCTATACCTAAAATCGAACATTCACATGGTTTCCTATGCCGACTCACAATAAACATTTGAAAAAGGAAGGCAATTTTAACCCCCCTAAAATTAAATTCCGATGTGATCTTTCCAAACGTTGACACACGTATATATTTTTGGTCTCCTCTACCAGAATCCATTGTGAGAACCCCGTAATTTGGGAAAAAGTTCGAAATATTTGTACAGTGTAATGAGTTTGACAGATTTTAGTTTTGTACAAAAGTAAAATGAAAAAAGGAAGAAATTGAAAAAAAAAATTTTAAAAGTACAAGATAATATAATTCAAATGATCATAATATGATCATAAATTATCACAAAATTTTCTATATGACAATATTATGATCACAGGGGAAAATATTATGATCTCTAGGAATATATTATAATCATTAGGAATATATTATGATCATTAGGAATATACTATGATGATTTCGGATGCATTGTAAAATTGTGTTGTCAACAATATTTTTCTACACGCTGATATCACATCTTTCCATATTTTTTTTTATTTATATATACGAGTATGTGGTTACTTAAATTAATTTAATGGTGAATATATTTAAATGTGCTGGTAAATTTGGTTACTTTTCAATACTCGATATTTTTGATTTGGATTGATTTTTTAGTAAAATTCTTTGAAAATGTTTATGGTAATTCAATATTTAAATTAACAAACATATTTTTAAACTTTTTCATCAACTTTTCATTGCGTTTTTCATAGTTTTTTAACATATAATTGTAAATATTTTACTTCTGATCTTTTTCTTTGAGCAGAGTTGTAGTTTTGTGACAAATATTTTAGCAAAGTCACATTTTTATGGTAAATATTTTAGCGGAGTCACATTTTTATATATTTTGTCTGTCCGAAATGCAACTCTGAAAATATCGAGTAGTAGTTTTGAGTACGAGTACCCAAAAAAAAAGACAAATACTCGATACCCACTACTCATATTTTTACCGGCACTACTAGGTTCTTTTCTATTGCAAACAAAATAACCAATTCCAATGCTGACACCAATTATTACGTTTTACCTTCTAAAAACGTTCGTTTATCTCCTTTAGATAAACCGGGTTGGTGCTCTTGCAAATAAAATAACACCCTCTCTAGTTAATTTTTGATCCTATACACTTGTTTATTTAACACTGTATTACTTTGAATACAACAATATAACACACACACACACACAAATTCTATGCACAACTCCACTATACACAGTTTAAAGCGCAATTAACTATACCAACTTTAATATGCAGCTTAACAGCACAAATGTTAAAGGTACAACTTCGACTTCCTTTGTTTAGCTGTAGCTCTAGTCTAGTATACGGTAAAAATTTCATCATAAATTGAACTAAGATGATTTTAGTTTGTAAAGTTTTTTTTTTGTTTTTTTTTGGCTAATCAATTTCTTTTCCTACCATTTTTACTAACATTTTGTTTTTGAGTATAGCCCTATAGTTACTTCTCGTACTTGTCACAGCTTAATAGAATTATCTTTGAGTGCATCATCTCATATCCTTTTAGTTCATATTCTTTGTACCATTTTTTTGTTCGAATAAATGCAAATGTCGTTGCTTTGGCATAGAAAATTCTATAATAAGATTTTATCCTTTTTATTATTCCTGCCTGTAGTTTTAAATATGGAAATATGAATTCTTGGCTTTAGCTACTACAACCTGTTGTTAGCTTCAATTGAACTATAACTACAATAATAAAGTCATATAAAAATATTTAAACAGAATTAAACAATATTTGGCCCAGACCATAGAATAATCAATTTACTTTCTAGGGGGATATAGTAAAATATTATTTAGATTTTCCAAAGAGGAAAAAAAAAATTAATTTGTTAAGAGCTCTTGATAGTGGTGTTCTATATCATGATTTCACGTTTCTGCCGAGTACGATCTCGGTGGAATTTAAATATCATTATTTAAATATTTAATGGCCAAAGTGTTCTTAACCCTTTAATGCTATTTTTATGATATTTATAATTTATATTTTAACAGTTTTAATTTTGCTGTTCGCATTTTACTAGTAGTTACAGATTTATTTCTATTAGTGTAGCAAAATATTTTTGGAACACTAGCGTGTTTCTTTAGAATTTCAACACTAACCACATTGATGCTAAAAATAAAAACAAAGTTTCTTGGCCCTCCATAATTGGAATATGTTGCACATCTCTTAGCTGTAGTCTATTTTAAAGGCTACACTCGGAAAATTCCGAATATAACTATATGTCAGTTCTACTTGTTGGCAACAGCGATAGTTAATATTAACTGCTGTTGTAGTTATTTTAGTATGAGAAAATATTAACTGATTATTTTTGACAGTTATTAAAAAAAAGTAACTAACCAAATATGCCGCAGTTGTTTTGAGTAGTTATATTAATAATTTTGCAAATAATTGCAAAAAATTATCAAATGAATTTATTTAGTAAATTTTAGAAATGTTTCATTATTTTTCTCTATATATTTCTACTATATAGTAGAAAAAAAATCAATGCCATTACTTTTATTAAAAATCGGGTTTCAAATGTAGTATATTCGATTTTGAAGAGTACCTAACTTTCCAGCATTCTAATTAAATATAAACCCACTTCCATAGTTAAAACACCTCTTAAAATTTACTTTAAGATCTTTATTTCAAGTTTTAATTAAAGTATGTAGTATTATTTTGTGAGTTATTTTAAAACACTTTGATAGTTATTTTTTTTACTATATTGTAGTTTCTTTTTTCCAACAGTTAATAATGACTACAACTTTTATAAACTTATATAAAAAAATTTAGTAATCTCCTTTTTAATTGCATTTGTAGTTGTTTTATTTGTAATTTTTAGTCGTTTCTACCTACAAAATTCCCTGAGTGTATAGGCTGCACCTAATAAATATCCAGCAATGAGAAAAAAAATATAAATGAAATTGAAAACAAAAATACTGCTGTTGGCCTGCTAACACACAATTGCATCCTTCTTTTAGCTATTACTGACCAACTGCAGTTACTCATAAAATTGAACGTACGCCTTTGTTTCTTAATGTGGCAATTTTTGAAAATTTACTATTCAAAGAACAAATAAAAAAAAAAATCGCCAAAATTGAAAAAAAGTTCTTTGAAATGAAAAAAAAAACCTGTGTAGATAAAAATCGGAAAATTTTAAAAAATTTAGAAATTCGAAAAATTTGCCACATATTGGAAAAAATTAAAAATCGCCAATATTAAAAAAAGTTAAATCGTTAAAATTGGAAAAAATAACCATAATTGAAAAAAATCGCTACACAGAGAGAATTTAGCTGGACGAGATTTAATGAAATTTTTCAGTAGACTAATGAAGTTTTCTTCACAACATAAATGAAAAAATTACACAAATATTATGAAAAACCTACATATATTTTATGAATCTAGTTTTAATGAAACTTTTTCATTGAGTATATGAAAGTTTTAATAAAAGAAATGAAATTTTTTACAAAATTGTAAGAAAAATTCCAATAATTCAATGAAAAGTTTCAATGGAAGAGTTCCAGTGCAACTTCGTTATCTTTCTGCAAAAATTCATTAATATCATGCAGATAATTCTCTTAGTGTAGCTCTAACATTAATTACCCAATATGACTTCCTTGGGTCAAATTTTAAAATCGCCAAAATTGGGAACACACGCTAAATGCTTGAAGCACTTAAAAAAATCGCCAAAAATTAAAAAAAAAAATGGCCAAAAATTAAAAAAAATCGCCGAAAATAAAAAAAAAATCGCCAAAAATTAAAAAAAAATCATCAAAATTGAAAAATCGCCAAAATTGAAGAAATCGCTAGGATTGAAAAACAGTCTTCATATTTAAAACAAAATCGTCAAAATTGCAAAAAATATCAAAATTGAAAAATCACACATAATTAAAAAAATCGCCAAGACTAATCAGCGAAATTGGCAGAACCGGAAAGATTTTCAAAAATCGTCAACATTCAGATTCTAAGGGTTTTTCTATAGGAAAAAGTCATAAGAATCTGAAGTTTTTTCTATAAGAAAAAGTCCTCAGTCTACAAGAAAAAGTTCTTTAAGACAAAGTCCTCAGAATCTGAGTTGTTTTCTATAGGAAAAAGTCCTTATAATCTTAATGTTTTTCTATAGGAAAAAGTCTTCAGAATCTGAAGCGTTTTCTTTAAGAAAAAGTCCTCAGAATTTGGTGGGTTTTCTATAAGAAAAAGTCTTCATAATTTTGGGGGGTTTTCTATTGGGAAAGTCCTCATAATCTGAGGATTTTTCTGTAGAAGAAAGGAATTTCTTCTGAGGAATTTTTCTATAGGAGAAAGTCCTTACAATCTGAGGGTTTTTCTATAGGAAAAAAATCCTTATAATCTGGGGGCTTTTTTATAAGAAACCGTCTTTAGAATCTGGGGGCTTTTCTATAAGAAAAAATCTTTAAAATCTGAGGATTTTTCTATTGGAAAAAATCTCCAGAAACTGAGGGAAAAGAAAAAGTCCTTAGAACCTGAGTTTTTTTCTATATTAAAAAGTCCTTAGAAACTGCGAGTTTTTCTGTGGGAAAAATTCCTTAGAATCTGGGGGTTTTTCTATAGGAAAAATTCCTTAAAATCTGAGGATGTTTCTATAGAAAAAAATCCTCACAATCTGAGAGTTTTTCTATAGGAAAAAGTACTTATTATCTAAGGGTTTTCCATACGGAAATATTCCAGAATCTGAGGGGTTTTCTATAGGAAAAAATCCTCAGATGGTTAGATGTTATATATTCGTTAAATTATTTTGTTAACTATTTTAAGTTAAAAACATTTATGTTGACTAAATAATATCCCACAATCCTTTTAAAACAATTTTGCTTTTCTCATTTTTAATTGAATTGTATTGTCATGATTTATAAGAGAAAGAAAAAGAAATTAAATTAATTTCAATTAGTGGCACAAGTTCTATATAAATTCAATTTTTTTATATTTAATGTGTTGCTAAAGATTTCTATAATTTTCTTATTTTCAAAAATAATAAGTAAATAGCTAAACAGACTGATGAAAATGAAGATTAATTGTTTGTGAGAGACCAAATAAACAAAAAAAAAAAAAAAAAAATTACATTTGTTATTCTCTTAATAAAACGATAAAAATCAAGATTATTTTCTTAAGATATTAAAGCAAAATCCATTCGTAATTTTCAAGAGCTTCAATAAATAATGTATGTGATAAATTTTCTTTAAAGAGTAAAATAAATCTTTAGCTGAAGGAATAAATTACTAGAAAAACGAATAGACGCCAAACTCCTCCACATTAATATTATTTTTCTACCCCCTCGTCACTCCTTATTTTACACCATCCTCTCGTCCCCCCTTTGATTTTTTTTCACACTCAGCTGTTTTATCATGTCTTCCAAACATTTTATGTCAACTTCCGGGGATTTTTCTTGTTAATGTGTGTATTTGCTTGGTTTCCAGTTCAACTTTAATACAGTTTTTTTGTGTGTGTGTATATAGAAAACAATTTTTAAATCTTTTCAAACATAGAAGTTTCTAAAAGATACAAAAAAATCCATATTAATTTTCTGTTGATGTATTATGATGTACATGATGATGTTCATAATGCTGATGTGAATGCACAACTAAATTGGAATAGTCCATAATACATACTAAATAGAAAAAATTTAAAATTGATATATAAACTCAACCAAAATATTTGAAGATATACTCATTTGGTAGATTTATATCTAATATTCTAACATTTTTCGGTTTCTTCCAAAAACCGCGGGTTCAGTGCTCAGAATCTGAGAATTTTTCTAAAGAAAAAGCTCTCTTTTTCCTCTAAAAGAAAATTTCTCAAAATCTGAGCTGTTTTAAAAGTAAAAGTCCGCAGAGTTAAAGAATTTTATTATAGAAAAAATTTTGTTTAGAAAATGTCTTTGTCTCTAAGGATTTTTCTATAGGAAGCAGTTCGCAGAGACTGAGTAATATTTTATAGGAAATGGTCCTTAGAGTCGCTGGTTTTTTCTATACCAAAAAGTCTTCAGAATACAAAGATTTTTCTATAGGAAAATGTCCTCAAAATCTGAAGGTTTTTCTCTAGGAAAATGTCCTCAAAATCTGAAGGTTCTTCTATAGGAAAATAACTCTCAAAACTGAAGGGTTTTCTAAATGTAAACGTTACTCAGAATCTAAAAAAATTTCTACAGTTAATTTGATTTTTTATCTTTGGGACAAAGTTATCAAAAATGATTTTAGAAAAAAGTCTGAAATTTTTTTTATAGGAAAAAGTTTTAGAACTTTAAAAAATTTTTCTTATAGAAAAAAGTCTTTACAAGAAAAAAATACATAATATGTGATGGGTTCTTGTATAGAAAAATATTCTCAGAATCTATGGATAAAGTAATATAGACTCAAAGGATTTTTTTTATAGGAAATAATAATAAAAATTTCTATAGCGAAACATTTTCAAAATCAACGGATTTTTTATATATATATAGAAAAATTAATTTCAGAATAGCAAACATATTTTCTCATGTAAAAATTCCTAGATCTGAGAACATTTTTGTACAGCAAAATTTCCTAATGATTTTAAGAACATTTTCTTATGAAACTATTCTCTGAAAATTAGAACTTGAGAAATATTATCAGATTCTGAAAACTTTTTTCTATATAAAAATTTCAAGATTCTGACGATTTTATTTAGAAAAACTAGAATTTCTTCCTATAGAAAAATTATCAGATTCTGAAAAGTTTTTTATGTAGAAATATTTTCGGATTTTAGAAAATATTTTTTGTGGAAATATTCTCATATGATAACTTTTTCTTATAGAAATATTTATTCTGAGAATTTTTTCTAATAGAAATATTCTCCGATTGTGAAATATTTTTAATATAGAAAAATTCTCAGATTGGAAGAACTGTTTCCTATAAAAAATTCTCAGATTCTAAGAACTTTCTCCTACAGAAAATTCTCAGATTATGTAGGAAAAAGTTCTCAGAGTCTGAAAACAACGACTTTGAGAACATTTTCCTACCCTACTAAAAAAAATTATATGACTTTTGATATTATATCTAATTATATCCGAAAAATGAGAACATCTAATTGTATCAAATTAGATCGTATTTTGGTCATATTAGATCTAATTTGACACAATTAGATCTAATTTGATGGAATAAGATATGGTTTGATACAATTTTATCCGGATTTTGTCCTCATCCAAATGTATCAAATATAATATAATCATATCCAACTAGATGTAATGGTATATAATTCGATAAAATTATACATAATTATATGAGGCATATGTAACTATATATAGGTCTATATATAATTGGATATTGTAATATGTTGCACTATATATCGTGCAATATATAACAAGATATAGTTATATATTTAGGATATAATTTCGTAAAATTTTATATAATTATATCTTGTTATATATGTTCCAATATATAATTATACAAAATTTTATATGATTATATATGACTATATCAAAACTTTTTTACTTGGGCTACTAAATAAAATTATATGACTTTTGATATTATATCTAATTATATCCGAAAAATGAGAACATCTAATTGTATCAAATTAGATCGTATTTTGGTCATATTAGATCTAATTTGACACAATTAGATCTAATTTTGACACAATTAGATCTAATTTAATGGAATAAGATATGGTTTGATACAATTTTATCCGGATTTTGTCCTCATCCAAATGTATCAAATATAATATAGTCATATCCAACTAGATGAAATGGTATATAATTCGATAAAATTATACATAATTATATGAGGCATATGTGACTATATATAGGTCTATATATAATTGGATATTGTAATATGTTGCACTATATATCGTGCAATATATAACAAGATATAGTTATATATTTAGGATATCATTTCGTAAAATTTTATATAATTATATCTTGTTATA
Organism: Leucophora obtusa; assembly: GCA_949987735.1. Taxonomy (NCBI): domain Eukaryota; kingdom Metazoa; phylum Arthropoda; class Insecta; order Diptera; family Anthomyiidae; genus Leucophora; species Leucophora obtusa. Next base: position 162,194,786 of record OX465299.1, on the reverse strand, counting down.
TATGTTCCAATATATAATTATACAAAATTTTATATGATTATATATGACTATATCAAAACTTTTTTACTTGGGTATAGAAAAATTCTCAAATTCTGAGAATTTTTTCTTTTACAAAACTTATTTGATGCTGAAAACTTTTTTCTATTGAAATTATCTCAGATTCTGAGAACACTTTTCTATACAAAAATTCTTAGATTCTGAGAACTCCTTTCTATAGAAAATTCCTTAGATTCTAAAACGTTTTTCTAAAAAAAATTTTGTATAGGAAAATTTTAAAATTCTGGGAACATTCTCTTACAGAAGAATTCCCAGATTCTGAGGCCTTTCCCTACAGAAATATTTTCATACTCTTTTTTTTCAATAGATATATACTCAAATTTTCAGAACTTTTTCCTAGAAAAATGTTCAGATTATGATAACCTTTTCATATACAAAATTTGTTTAGATACTGAAAACTTTTTCCTACAGAAAAATTCTCAAACTCTGAAAATTTTTTCTTATAAATAAATTTGGGGATTCTAAGAACTTTCCCCTATAGAACTTGTCTAAGATTCTGAGATTTTTTTGCCATGGAAAAATTCTTACAATATTTGAACTTTTTCTTATCGAAGAATTCTCAGTTTCTAAGAATTTTTTTATAAGAAAAAAGATTCTGAACACTTTTTCAATTTTCAGATTCTGAAAATTTTTGATTTCGAGAAATTCTTTCTACAGAAAATTACGTAGATTCTAAAACGAAAAAAGTTATAGAAATTTTTCAGATCCTGGGAACATTTTCTTATAGAAAAGTTAGCAGGTTCTGAGGACTTTTCCCTACATAAATATTTCCAGATTCAATTTTTTCCTATAGAAATATTCTTAGATTTTTAGAATTTCTTCCGATAAAAAAATTTTCAGATTATGAGAACCTTTTCCTATACAAAAATTTTCACTTACTAAGAACTTTCTGCAACAGAAAAACTGAAAATTTTTTCTTCTAAATAAATTCTTAGATTCTATGAATTTTTTCCTACATGAAGTTAGTTCAGATTCTGATAACTTTTTGCTGTAGAAAAAATCTCAGAATCTGAGATCTGTTTTCTATAAAGAAACTGTTAGACTTTGAGCACTTTTTCTTATAGAAAAATTCTTAAATTCTGAAAACTTTTTCGTAATATTCCCAAAAATGTCGTTTAGAAAAATTCTCAGGTTCTGAAAACATCTTCCTATAGAAAAATTCCCTTATTCTGAGAATATTTTCCTTTAGAAAAATTTCCATATTCTGAGGACTTTTTCCTATAGAAATATTTTCAGTTCCTAACTTTTGCTATAGAACAGTTCTGAGATTTTCAGATCTTTCTCCTAAAGAAACACTTAAACTAACCACTGACGAGTCTTTGAGTGAAACGAAACTGCGGCAGTCTGGTGATTCCCTTGTGTCTGTTAAATTTTTTAATAAAAATGTTTCTTCTTCTAACTGTCAATCACCCAGTGTAGATATATATGGCGATGTCGCGAAAAATAATGAGTTATGGTTACACGCCAGCATACGAAAAATCAAAAAATACATCGTTACTATGTGCTTCCAGTACTGACAAAAATAATGAGTCTAAAAATAGATTTTCAAAAAAATAAATTATATAAAAAAAATATTTTTTATTATATTTTTTTTAAATAAAATTTACTGGAATCGGGAATCGAACCTGGGTCTACAGAAAAATTTTAATCTGCTAAAAACTTTCCTACAAAAAAAAAAAAAAAAATTCTTATGCTTTTATTTGTAGAAAATTTTTTTAGATTTTAAGAACTTTATCCTATAGAAAAGTTGTCGGAGTCTGAGAACTTTTTTTTTTTAATTTCTTATTCTGAGAACTTTTTGCTTTAAAAATTTCTTAGATTCTCAGAACAATTTACCTATAAAAAATTGTAAGATTATGAAAAATTGTATAAAAAAATTGTCAGATTCTAATAAGATTTTCCTATAGAAATATATTTCTGGCAATATTTTCCTACAGAAAAATTCTCATATTCTGCGAATATTTTCCTATAGAAAAATCCTCAGATTGTGAAAACTTTTATCTATAGAAAAATTCTCTGATTGTCAGAACTTTTTTCTATAGAAAAATTATCAGATTGTGAGAACTTATTTCTATAGAAAAATTCTCAGATTTGTGAGAACTTTTTCCTATAGAAAACTTCTCAGATTGTGAGAACTTTTTTCTATAGAAAATTTCTGAGATTGTGAGAACTTTTGTGTATAGAAAAGTTCCCAGATTGTGAGAACTTTTGTGTATAGAAAAGTTCTGGGATTGTGAGAACTTTTTTCTGTACAAATATTCTTAGATTCTAAAAATTTTTTTTAAACAAAACTTTTTCTGACAATTTTCTATAGAAAAAAGTAGGGTTTTTATGTGGGAAGAAGCTCTTGGAATCTGAGCAGTTCTGTATAGGAAATGGTTCTCTGAATCTTGAGTGGTTTACTAAAGAATAAGTCCTTAGAGGATGATGGTTTTTATGGAGTAAAAAGTCCTCAGAATCGGAGAGGTTTTCTGTAGAAAAAATCTTCAGAATCAGAGGAGTTTTCTATAGAAATAAACCTCAGTATCAGAGGAGTTTTCTATAGGACAACGAACAATTAATTTCTTGCCACTTTAAAATATTAATTTAAAAACTCACTGTAATCATGTGCATAACTTTTTATTGTTTTTCTTCCCTATTTATTGGAATCTCGTATGATTTTCTATGTATTTTATTCCTTTAATAAGTGCATTTTGTTTTATGGTAAAAAAAAACTATGTACATTAGGGTGTTCCGATTTGTAAGAACAAAAATTTGTCGATATTGTGCCATCGCTTTTTCGGTAGCTTTTGGCATGAGGAAAAAAGGTTCCACTACCACATGTTAAAAAAATCATTTTCGAGGCACCCAAATTTAGTCCCAACTCGTCTAAAAACCCAGAAAAAAAAAATGTTTTTTTTTCGAAAAAGTGATATCGCCATCGTTTTAAGCGTAAATTTTACCTTGGATAGGATATATTTAAAAAAAATTAAATCGGCGAATATTTTTTAACAAACCAAATTTAAAAAACCTTAAAAATTAACGCGTAAAAAAGATTGATTTTTCGAAAAAACTTGTCCAAAACCTCAAGAAAAACATTTTTTTTTGGAAAAACTGCTATCGCCATCGTTTTTAGCGTATAATTTCACCTTGGAAAGGTAATAATTAAAAAAATTAAATCAGCCGATTTTTTTGATTACCTACTAAAAATACCTTAAAAATAAAAGTTGAGAAAAAATAAAAAATTGAAATTTGGGCGCCTCGAAAATGATTTTTTTGATATGTCGTAGTGGAACTTTTTTTCCTCATGTCAAAAGCTATCGAAAAATCGATGGCACAATAACGACAAATTTTTGTCCTTACAAATCGGCCCACCCTAATGTACATGTAAATATGTGTTATTTCGTATTACATCTTTTCCATTTCCATAACAATCCAATAAGATTTTCCTAGTAATATTTACATCACAGCATTATCAACAACAGGGCAAATATAATAATATTATGTAAAACATCATAACACTCTAGTGTAGGGTTGCCAGACGGGCTTGATTTGGCTTGATTGTCAAGCTTTTTCAATGCGTGTCAAAAATAAAGAAAAAAATGTCATTTGTCAAGCTAAAACGGAATTTTAGAAATTTTTTAATCAAATTCATAAGAAAAATTAACCATTAGCAAATAAAAACTAATTGTTTTTAAATGTACCATAACTAATTTTTACGGATAAGTGACTGTTTCCAGGGTAGGAAAGCATAAAAATTCTTTCTTTGAATGAAAAGGAAACGTTTGAGTTCGATGTTAATCAATTTTTACAAAATGCTGTAAAATACTTAGAAAAAAGATCAGTTTTTTCAAGCAAATTGCTGTTTTAAATATAAAAAACTCGTTGTTGTCAAGGAATAACACAGTACAACAGCCAATCTGGGGGGTGAGAAATTCCAAGTCAGGGTGATGGTACTAGGTCAGTATAGTAAAACCCTCAAAGGGTTTGGCGTTCGTATGTGTAATTTTTTTTTTTTAAATTCATAAAAATTTTAATTTTTAGGCAAAAAAATATTTTTTTTTCTCCACAAATTTATTTTTACCGGCAAAACTGTTGATTATAAAGAAAAATGTTATATGAACGGATTAAAGAAATTGTAATTCTAAATTTTTCTAAATTTGTTTCATCAAAATCGGACAAGTGGTTCTCGAGTTACAACTAAGCGAAAAAACATCAAGATAAGGAAAAAATTTAAAAGGTCATAAAAAAAAATGACACATACGAACGCCAAACCCTTTGAGGGTTTTACTATACTGACCTAGTACCATCACCCTGACTTGGAATTTCTCACCCCCCAGACAATAATCCCAAAAATGTTCCATAGTGTAATTAAGCAGAGCTGACATTTATTTTAAAAAATCAAATTTAATTAATACTGATATGTTGTATGCAGATTACTACTGCCTTCGGGAAGTTTTCGAAGAATTGCAAAAAGACATATCCATTGACAACATATGGGCCCATTTCTTTAAAAAATGTGGAACAAAGAATGTTGAAAATCTGTATAAATTAATATCATTTAAATTTTCAAGTAAATTTTGCAATTTTTTTTTGCTAATCAAGCCTTTTTTTTTAATGTCAAGAAAAATCAAGATTTTCCTCTGAATGTCAAGCTTTTTGCCAATTTCAAACTGGCAAGCCTACTCTAGTGATTGTTCATTGGTTTGTAAAACAAACTCATGATGAGATGATGATGATGATGATAAAAACTCTTCCAACAACAAACCCTTCGCCACAATATGAAGACATTGACATTCGTTGTATTATTATCATCTTTTAACATATTTTTCATTTGAATTTATTTATCATATTTACTTTTATTATATTATATACGAAGAATATTTGTTTATAGCAACATTATAAAAGTTTAATTTTTGTTTATCACAAAATGCACGCAGGTAAATATTGTAAATATCGAGTAATGTTGTTAATCAAAAAATCAATACGATAAAGGAATAAATAAATAAGTGTGAAGAATGGGGTTAAATGCTGATTAAATATTTATTAAATTTATTTTTAAATGTAGAATACAGCTGGATTCAAAATGCTGGAGTACTTCACTCTATAGAGTGGATTTAGTTTCTTTCTTTTTCGCACTTACATATTTTTCGTATCATGCCATCTCATTATAGTCTTCTGCACTCTGCATTGTGGAGTACTCTAGCCTTCTAAATCAGGATATATTTTTTCATGAAATTTGGCCGATACCCCAAAAAAAAAAGCCGTCGGTCGGACACCATTCAGCATGATTTATACACCTATAAATAGGTCTCTGAAAACCCTTTCGTTTGACATACAATTTTCCAATAGTTACTCAGGCACAACTATGGAATAAAGCGAAAAACGAAAAATTCAGGCGTAATTGAACTCATCCTTTAACCCTTAAATATGAGATTGGGCAGCCAAAAAAAATACGTGTCATTTAAAATTTTCTGCTCTACAACATACCCGAGACTCATTAAGATCCCTTGTCAGATCAATTGGATCAATTCCCACAAATTTCCCATAGCTAAATTTCAAGTAAATACCAAGTGAATTAAATTATCATCACAGATTTGCTATTGCCTGTCGACAGATCAGTTAATATTTGTATTTAGAAAACTGTTTAAAAATTTTAAATATTTGCTATAAAAATTACAAAGAAATTCCTGAAAAATACAATATATAAAATACATGGGAATATATTTTTGCATTTATATATCTTTTGTTGAAGATAGAATATTTTTTTGGACTCTGACGCGTTTGTTGGGTTTGTTTTGATTTTTATGATTGTATATTTTCATTTTTGGGTGGATGCAGCTATAAACAACCCACCCAATTTAAAATATAATATATGGGTTTAATGGCAATGAAAACGTTTTAAAAAAATGTGTTTTTTTCATCAGCATCATCTTCATTATCTTAATTAATTTGATTTAAATTTTCCAGTATACAAGATTTGTGTGGTTTCAATACGAAACCGATAATGAATGAGTAGATTATTTTAAAATTTAAACAAAATAAACGTTGCATTAAATATTTCTTTGTTTTGCTTAATGTGTTTTTTAAATGACATAAAAAGTTATATTAACTCACATTGTTTATTAAAACATTAAAAAAAAATATGTCGCCACAATTTAAAAACGTTGTCATTGTGATTGATTTATAGATTAAATCATTCACAATAAAGATTCAGATAAAGTCAGTATTATATTTAAATTATGCCTTTATAATTAAAAGAGTTGCATTACTTCGATAGAAAATATGATTTACTAAATTTTCAGTTGACAATTTTTCATGCTCAGGAAAAGGTTTAAAAGCGGAAAAGGTTTAAAAGTCGAAATTTCATAAAATTTCAAAAAATATTTTTTTTTTTTTTAAATAAAACAAAATTTCCAAAATAATTCAAATTTTTTTACCGGCTGGTTTATTTGCATTTTATCTTTTAGTTATTTTCTTCCTCTTATTGTATCTCTTTAATACATTTTTAATAAATCTTTTACTAAAAAAAAATAAATAAAAAAAATTATTTATCACTATAAATATATTTTTTCTTCAAAACGGCGCCATCATCAATCGTCACACATATTCGCAGTCTTGTGCCAATTCCTCCCTCTCAACATATATTTTATTTAAACACATAAAAAAAATTGGGTCTTTTATCCACAAAAAAAACAAAATATATACCGCTGTCGTCATTGGATTTTCGGATTTCATTCATGTTTTAAACGTTTTCGTTTCAATATTATTTTAAATTTTTTTTTTCTGTTTATATTTTTGGTAAAATATTTTTGGATTTATAAAAAATAATTCTATATTTTTTTTGCCAAACAAAATTTATTTATAGCCCGCTTTATACAGATTTACAGGTTAATTTAAAATTTTGAAAAAAATGCGAAAATTTATTAACTTTAAATATTTTATACTGCATAAATTTTCAAAAGAAAATTTTAATAAGTGTTGCAAAAATAATTAAATTTATATTGTTTGTTTTTACCTTTAAAAGTTCTACACTCAAAAAAGTTTGGCAGTTACTACACTCATAGAAAGAAAGAAATCTGTAAAAGTAGCAGAAAAAGTTACTAAAAATTAGTTAAAAATGATGCTGCAGAAAAAAACTGCTAAAATTAGCAAAATTTTTTTTTTCTTTCTAAATACTAGTAAATTAAGAACAGCAAAATTAAAACTGTTGAATTTACAGAATTTTAGTTATATTTACGTTAACTTTTAATTAATTGAAAATAACAAATTGTACTGTAAAATCTGCAGAAATTTTTGCTAAATATTAGTAGACTAAAAGTAGTAAAAAATAAACTGTTATATCTACAAAATTTTTTCAATTTTTAAGCTAAATTTAGTTGAATGCAAATAGCAGTCTATCCTACTAAAATTAGTCGAAATATTTGCTAAAAAATTGTTAACTGCTGTTTTCAAAATCCTCGATTTTTATTTGCATTATTTCGAAAATTTTAATTTTTTTTTTGTGATTTTTTAGGCTACAAATTATTTAGCAAAATTTTTTGCTGATTTTAGCAGGTTAATTTGCTATTTTCCTTTAGCAAAAATTTAACTCAAATATAACTAAAATTCTGTATATTTAGCAGTTTTATTTTTGCTGTTCCTATATTACTAATATACAGCAAAAATAATCTGCTAATTTTAGCAGTTTTAATTTAGTAGTTTTAATAAAGTTTTTTACGGACTTTTTTCTATTAGTGTACTTGACAGTTGTTTGTGTAGTAAACATTAGATGTTGTTTTTAACTGTAATTACAGTTGTTTTTCTATGAAAAAATTAAAAAAAAAACTCTTATGACGGTTATTTAAGAAAACAACTAACGAAAAGTACTGTAATTTCGTAACAGTTGTTTAAAACAGTTACATTTAATATCATAAAAACAACTACTAAAACAGTATTTTTACAGTAAACCGTTGTTTTTGTTAGTTGCTTGAAAATTTCGTTGAATTTCGTTCAATCTTAAAAATTCTTTAAGTAGGTTTGAGGTTAAGAAGAAGAATAAACATTTTTTCAAAGTTATAGACACATTATTAATTTGAAAATCACACTAGATCTAGTTTCTGCCTTTTTTATGGTCAGGCTTCATCAGTGATTTTCCATTAAATTGTATTATTGTTTATATTTTATTGTCAGATTGTCTCCATATGATAATTTACTCTCAGAAGTGATCAAACAGACAAACAAACATTCTACTTTAGATTTTTGGTTTATCTTCTTATCTCCTCTTTGTCACCTTTTTCACAAATGTTGCCAAACTGACGTATGTTTATTACGTGCAAGTGCAGGCAATTTGTGTATATCGGAGACGGACTACCAGCAGGGCATATTTATTTTTCTAGTAAAGTGTTGTTTTTTCAAATGCGTCATATAGACTAAATGCAATTAATATTGTAATTAATATGCATTTTTATTTTAATTAAGTCGGTTTGAGGTTAAGAAGAAGAATAAACATTTTTTCAAAGTTATAGACACATTTATTAATTTGCAAATCAGACTAGATCTAGTTTATGTCTTTTTTTATGGACAGGCTTCATCAGTGATTTTCCATTAAATTGTATTATTGTTTATATTATTGTCTCCATATGAAATTCTTGTTTAGCAATTATTTTAATTTTTGCAATAAAGGATACAAAAATTGTTTTTTCCGACTTTCTATATTCTTATATATTTAGTTAGAATATTGTTCTACCTCCTTATATTATATTTATATTTGCTATTAATATTGGATATTCCAAGTTTGCAAATAAAAATCAGAAACAGAATGCATAAAAGCATAATAATTGAAGAACCGTTTGGAAGTTTTACTTCAAATTTTAAATAAACTGAAAATTTTATTAACGTTTTGTTATTTTTTATAATACTAAAAGAATTAACTGAAAAAAAATAGTTTTTACCCATTTTGTCATTTATTTTAAAAGTTTTGTTAGTTATTTTTAATGCATTTGTTAGTATTTTTCAACAATTAAAAATAACAAAATTTTTAGTTATTTTAAAGGCAAACACCTTTGTCGCCTTTTTAACTGCATATAAATTTGTTTTAACTGTCATTTTCATTTCATTTAACTGTCATGTCATTTAACTGCCAATTTCATCAGTTGTTTTAAATATTATGTAGTAAAAATTTGTGAATTAATTTTACGACATTGTTAGATATTTCTAATACTTTTGTTAAATATTTTTCAACAGTTAAAAATAACTATATTTTTAGTTGAATACCTTTTGTCACTTTTTTAGCAACATGTACGTTAACGACAGTTAACGTTTTCAATAGATTCTGCCGACAAACTTTTTAAAGTGTCGCAGTAATAGAACCTTTTTAAATAAATTTATAAATTAAAAAAAAAATAAAGCTTTAAAGATTATTAGTACTTAAAGCTAGCCTTGTGTTTTCGAAGGTTAAAATACAGCTTAAAATATAAAGATCGTTTTTAGCACACCTGTACATTATAGGATTAAGAGTTTTAATTAATTAATTAATTAATTAATTAATAGTGTGTGAGCTTTTTATAATGTTTAGAGTAAAATATCAACTTGATAATTAAGTTCTAAATTCTATAATAAATGATTTATTGCAAAACAATAGCAAAAATAATTTTTTATATTTTCCTAAGAAAAAAATCTGAATTATAAAGAAACGTAACGGAAAACTTTAAATATATAGTTAAAAATTACAAATAAAAAAAAAATCAACGACTTAATATTATCAACATGCCATGTGTTACTTTAATGTAAATATTATGTATTAACCCTTAACCCTAACCTTGAAATACTATAAAATGTAATTTCAAAATAAACTTTTGTTTTCAAGACAAAAAAAAAAAAAAAAAAAAAAACAAAAACCCGAAATAAGTTTTTATCAGCACGCTATGAAATGAAAATTGTGTGAATTTTTTGCTAAAACCACACAAAAGTTAATGAATATTTTTTTTTTTTTTGTTATATAAATTTGTGTGCTTTTTCTTCAAATATAAAAAATGTCTTTAAAATAATAATAATAATGTTATTCTTCCTCTACTACGAGCAGCAAACTTAAAAAATAACTAAAAAATTAATACATGAAACAATATAAAAATATACGATAAAAACCCAAAGTTTTAATATGTTTAATTATGACAAAAAAGTTCCTATTTTAAAAAATTGTGTTTAATAAAAAATTTATTACAAAAAGAATATAGAAAATCATAAAAAAAAATTACAAATTTATAGTAAAAAAGTGGAAAAATATACAAAAAACTATATAAAAATATCTTAACACTAACATAGTTTTACAAAAAAATTATAGAGATTTATTCTCTATAAAATGGAAGGTGAACCAGTGGTTGCACCATCTGTACGAAGAAATCCTAGTATTAAAAGATTATTAAAATTTCCATGGGGCGGACAAGGTAAGAAACCAAAAAATATGCTTAAAATAAATGCCTCAAAAAAAAAACAAAAAAAAAACATAAAATTAAATTTAGTTATTTAAAATAAATTTTATTTATTTAAAATAAATGTTATTTAATTAAAATAAATTTTATTTATTTGAACAACATTTACAGCTGCCTAAAACTTTATTACAAAATCCCTAATTTAAAAAATTATGAAGCAATTTTGGAATACTTAACTCTTCAACATACACTCTTGCGCGCATAAAAAAATATGGTTGAACATGATTGGGTATACGAAGTTATCGTAGTATAATCCCAATTATTATAAACATGATTCTAACGAATCATATTATGATCGCTGACGAAGATTTTATCATTACTTAGCATCAGAGCTTTGAAGAATTAATTCGTTTTTGAATGAATTCAAACAAATTCTCAAGTAATTCACTGAATTCGTTCAACAAAAAACATATTCAAAGAATTAATTCAAATATTCAAAGAATTAATTTTTTTTAATTCAGTGAACGTATTTTTCTTTATTTTTTTTTGCAATTCACTGAATGAAAAATGAAATTGAACGAATTCAGTGGTGAATTAATTCAGTGAGGAATTGATTTACTTGATTTAATAAAAAGAACTATAGCAATTGAATTAATTCGTAATAAAAGAAATCAAACGAAAACAAATATGAATTAATTCCATTCAGTATATAGTCTTTTGTGAATTAATTCATTGAATTTTTAATTCAGATTTTAAAAACTGAATTAAATAATTAATTCTTCAAAGCTTTGCTTAGGATCATATTATGATAATTAGAAGAATAATATAATCATAACACAATGCAGTCATAACATGATGCTCTTTTCACTGCTTTGTTCATAGCACGTCAATACTACTATTTAAACTTCTGGCAACATTTTTTATACCAACTTTTACATATATATTCCTTTAACTCCCACTGGAGCATTGGGCGCCAAAAATTCGGAAAATCGCGAATTTCAAAAAAATCTGAAAAACGTATTCACTAAAATCGACTGTAGATTGTGATATGTAAGTTTGCATTTTCAATCACAAACAGCTCCGTACAAGAGTCAACAATTTTTTTTATAGAATATCCTTGAAGATAGGATATGTCTGGATATGCTTCAACATGTTATATACACCGCTAGCCGCGCCCCAAAAAAAAAACCTTTCATATTTTAACAATATTGAGTATGTTCTCTTCAGCTAAACTGCTAAATTCTTACAAAAACTAAAAAAATACCTTTTTTTAAAAATGGTCCAGCTCGTGAAATCTCATTGCTAGACCCGAAATATTTTGGGAATCATTATAAAACAAACCAAGGTTTATTTTCAGACGGCACTTTTTTTACTTTTTTGCGTGAGTCGGTCTACTGTATGTAATTTTGTATCAATTTCTTCAAAATTTTTATTCCCTTCTACAATGTAAAAACTTTCGTCAATTACACTCTAATCAATTTTTGTTTAAATTTACTCAACTTATAATAGGAAAGTGAACTTCTACTTTAGATATGGTAAATTTACCCTCAATGAGTGAATGAAAATTATACAGTGTCCACGTAGTGGTGTAGGGTATAAAAATTATACATGCGTGATGCATAAGTTAATTACACACAAAGTTTGTAAAATTACATTGAAAATGTGTAAAAAATGATTTCAGAAATTATACGTAATTTTACCATTCTTGTGGGTAAATTTACCAAATTAAATACATTATACCGCCTAAAAATAAAGGAATAAAATAATTTTTAAAATATTCCAGTCAGAAAAATACAAACGGGAAAGCGGTGGCAAAGCACTTTAACATGTGGTACAAGTACTGGTAAAAAGTGCTTTCCCATTCCCAAAATGATAACATCATTAGACAAAAGGACCGGCTGTTCAAAAAGCGACGGAAAAGCACTGGAGAAACAAAATTGGTGAACGTTGGCAAAACGCTGGCAAAACCCATAAATAAGTGGTCTGGAAATATATTTTCCAAAATAAAATTTAAAAAAAGTTCATATGTATTTTTTTTGGTCCTGCCGTGATTTGAACACAGGCCGTCAGATTGGCAGACGATTGCTCTACCCACTGAGCTAACGAGACATATAACATTTGATAGCTAAACACATTAATGAGTGATAATCGCTGGACAACTACTGGCTGTGCGAAAAAGCTAACACTGTCAAACAGTTTTTTAGAACTAATATGCCAGCGTTGGGAGAGCGAAAAAAAAAGTTGGTCTTAAAGTAGCTTTTCCACAAAAAAAAAAAAAAAAAAAATAGATTTTATAGAACAAAAAAAAAAGGCAGAAACTAGATCTAGTCTGATTTGCAAATTTAATGTGTTTATAACTTTTGAGGAAGGTTTATTCTTCTTCTTATCCTCAAACCTACTAAATTAGAATTAATAAAAATACATATTAATGACAATATTAATTGTATTTGGTCTATAAGACGCGTTTGAAAAAACAACACTACTATAAAAAATAAAAATGTTGGCTGTCCGTCTCCAATATACACAAATTGCCTGCACTTGTACGTACAAACCATACGTCAATGTGGCAATATTTGTGAAAAGGTGACACGGAGGAAACAAGAAGATAAACAGAGCAAAACTGAAGTAGAATGTTTGTATATGTCTGTTTGATCACTTCTGAAATTATTCAAATAGAGACAATCTGACAATAAAAATATAAACAATAATACAATTTAATGGAAGATCACTGATGAAGCCTGTCCATAAAAAGGCAGAAACGAGATCTAGTCTGATTTGCAAATTTAATGTGTTTATAACTTTTGAGAAAAGTTTATTCTTCTTCTTAACCTCAAACCTACTAAAAAAAAAAAAAAAATTTAAATTAAAAAAAAAATTCAAAAAAAATATTTTGCTTGCAACCGGATTTGAACTCGCAACCTCTGACTACAAACCTTTTTTAACGAAGCGTCAGCATTTTTATAAAATCATTGCTCTGCCAGTGAATTGGTTTTTGTACCACTGGTAGCTTTGGCTAGGTAGCACTGGATAACCACTGGTTGCAAACCTTGGCACATCACTCTTAGACCATTCTTTGCCAGTGTTTTTTTTTTAACCACCGAAATTTTTGTAAAACAAATGCTGGAAAAACGCTTTTTGCAAGCGCTGGCAAAGCCTCCCAAATGAGTGCTCTCCCAGTCACCCAGTGCCAGTGCTTGATTTTTTGTACCACTGGCGATTTCTGATTGGGATTTTATTAATAAAAAATGTTATAATTTGATACACTCAAAAAAGTTTGTCGGTAGAAACTACTGAAAATTACACATTTTGAGTTTTGACTTATTTTTGGCATTGAAGTTAAATTTTCAACTTTGCTGTCTTCAAAAACTTGTAGTAGAATTTCTTGGCAAATATTTTTGGGGAACATTTTAACCCCCTAACTCTTCAACTTACGGGGCTTTTTTGTCCCTTTATGAAAAGGGGTCAAAAAGTCCCTTTAATTGAAGAGTCAGAGGGTTAATATGTTCCGCAAAAATATTTGCCATGAAATTCTACTACAAATCTGCGAAGACATCAAAGTTGAAAATTTAACTTCAATGCCAGAAATAAGTCAAAACTTAAAATGTGTTTAAGATTACTCTCGTACTTATTCAGAATTTGCGCTCAAATGTCCAACAAAACTGGATTTTAGGGGGAAACCATGCGAATCTTCCATTTTAGGTATAGCATGTGTTCAGCGAACTTATGTAAAACATTACAAGGAAGATTTTTGTGGAATATTTTAACCCTCTAACTTTTCAACTTACGGTTCTTTTTTGTCCCTTTTTAAAAAGGTGCCAAAAAAGTCCTTTTAATTGAAGAGTTACAGGGTTAAAATGTTCCTCGTAGTGTTTTACACTAGTTCGTTGAACACATCCTATACCGCGCTGTGGTGTAATGGTTAGCGCGTTGGACTGTTATACGTGAGGTTGCGGGTTCGAGCCGCAACCAAGGCAACATCAATTTATGAAAAATAGTAATATGTATGAGTTTTTTCTATCCCTCATACATATCGCAGCGTCCTCCTTCGGTGTTCCCATAGCATTTTAACCCCACCGAAGTAAAATAATATAACAGGGCTATGAACTAAAAAGCTTCAACAAAGTTCGCCAACTCACCATCAGATGGCGCTCAACAACTGTTCTAAAAATTCAACATCTCGCGCAATTACAGCGTTGCCATACTTGAAGCCCTTCATCTTTCACCACCTTTCACTTCTTCTCTATCCCCTTTGCAAAGGAAGCAACACGTTAATTAATAGGAAGGAATTTCCTGAATGTTGCTTCTCTTTAAAAAAAAATAAAAAAAAAAAATAAAAAAAAAAAAATGGAAGATTCACATAGTTTCCTATGCCGATTCACAATAAACATTTGAAAATGTATACATATACACTTTTTTTGAAGTACCGCTATTGTATTTTTTGAGCATTGGTATGCACCAATCGACCCGAGCATCTTCTTAAAATGTTGTTAAGTTATGCGGAATTCAACGAGAACAAATCTTTTGATGCAATATTTTATTTATGCTGGTGGAACTAATTCAGTTTATCACAACAACCGATTTTGGATGACCTTCTCCAAATTCGTCCTGGCGTGAATTACGTTCGCAATTAAATTCGTTATACCAGCGTTTGACAGTTGCAAAGGATGGACCTTTTTCACCCAAAGTTGAATTCAATTTGTCTATGTACTTTTGTCTAGATAATCTACAACGAAAATCGTAATAAATCATTGCCCGAAAATTTTCACAACTTTCACTTTTTTGTAAACAACACAAATAATGCTCAAATGACAAAAAGTTCTCAGCGAGGTTATGGTTAAATATATTAAACTTTCTATTGGAAATATCCACTGGCGTCTAATAAGTGTTAAAGTGGCCAAGGCTTATAATATAAATAATTACCGTCGTACGTTATATTAAACAAAAACTTACTCATTTAAATTTACAATTATTTTTTAGAGTATACTTTGAAAGTTATGATTGTGTGTTGTGTGTATCTTTATAATGAAATAATTTCTAAATTTATAATTTGTTAAAAAATAAAATACAATTATACACGTATGTGATTCATAATTTTTTAAGCTTAACTTTTTTATTTTAACTAATTTGCCAATAAAATATTCATACATGACCATAATTTTTTATTTGGCCATTAGACAATAAGCATAATTAATAGAATGAATTGTTTAATAAATAATTTTATAAACTGCTGTAGAAAAAATCTCTAATAAATAGCTCATTTTAAACTTATCTTTATTTATAAACATTAATTGCATTTAAGTAATTAAATGTTCTAAAATCCCAAAACTTATTTCAGAAATTGTGAACAATAATCTATTGAAGGCAGGTCTCTATCCGGATTTCATTCTTGCTTAATTAAGTCGTTTAGAGAGAGAAATTAATCTATTTGATTAAAGTTATCTTCATTATTCATAAATGCACTTTTTTGGCAGTTAAAAGTTTAACTCTGTGGCGCCGATAGCGATCCGGCACATGCTGAACATGCAAAATGTCGGCGTTAGCAATATATTTGTCAACAGAGACAACGCTGTAGTGTCTTCTCATTAATATTTATCTGACTTTGTGTGTGCGTATTTTAAGTGTTGCCAATCATCATTATTATAACAAAAAACAGCATTGGATACAATTAATAGTATGAATACAGAGTCGTTTAGAAATAGTAACCAGATTAAAAGTTCGATTAACTGTTAATCAAAACGATTAAAATATAGTTTAATCGAGTTGATTAAGCAGTTAGTTGCTCTTTCACGGAATTAACTTTTGTGTCTAAATGAGGTATTAAGTGTTGTCATAAAATGACTATCGATATTTTAAATTTGAAACACAAGCTTGTGTTTACTTACTTTGTTTAACAACAAATTCATGCTGTGTTTTTACAAATTTAATTATTTTTTCTAAATTTCGAAAACTATTTTGTTGTTACAAAAAGTGCCGATAATGATTTATATTAATTTGATATAAAGCAGTCGCAATAAACAATTTAAATTTTTAAATTCTAGAAAAGATCTAATGCAGTCCTACAGAGTATGAAATATTTAACCCTCTAAAGCGCACTGTTGCCTTATAAACCCTCTGATACACGAATTTTTGTTTGCAATTAAATTCAAACCAACCCAGGATAATTTGGGACAATTTCAAACAAAAATCATCGATAAAAGAGGTTAAGCACAACTGGGTCGACAACGAACGCGACAATTTCTTTTTCATATCGTCGACCGGCCTATAAAATGTCACATCTGTTTTTTAATAGATTTTCAGGAAAGCGAAAAAACTGTTACAAAATCTACTTTTAAGATATTTTATTGGCATCATATGCCTTTATGATTCACGACCTCATTTAGAAAAATCATCATTAAAAGGCATATGATGCCAATAAAATATCTTAAAAGTAGATTTTAGGTTTGTTTTTTTCGAATTTTGTCTAAATATTCCATACAAATTTAAGCATTTATAAAATTTTTAAGTAGGTAAAAATTTAGCTTCTTAAAAGTTAAGTAGTTATAAAAATGCTACCAAGTCTTAAAAAGTCTTGGCTTTTCTCTTTCAAAAGTAAACAAAAATATTTGTCATAAAAATATTTGAAATTTTAGTATTTTTTATTTCATAAAATATTAAAAACAACAAAAGCCAACAAATGAATTATGCGTTTGTTAGCAATGGTGGAGCAGGGCACACAAGATTATTGCTCCATTTCGCGTTCCGGCGAAGTCTTTGTACGAAAATAGCTTTTGTACAAAGGGGATTCCAAATCTTTAAATTTCATTTGTTTACAAAAAATAAAAGAAAAGTCAGGTAAGTACGGATAGTCGTTTTTTACAAGTACTTATAGATATAAATATAAAATTCGAAAAAAACAAACCTTTTGTAACAGTTTTTTCGCTCTCCTGAAAATCTATTAAAAAACACATGTGACATTTTGCAGGCCGGTCGACGATATGTTTTGTATGGGAAGCAAAATGTTGGCATGTCGTCCGCCGATTTGTCGTCATAATAGCATGTATTCTATTTTCACGGCGACACATTAACACACACTTAAAATATTTGTCAAATTGTTGCCATATTTTTACCTAAATAAGCCTTGCCATCAAATCATAGTTGCAGAAATTCGTATCAGATTTGCAAATAATTGTACTTTTGTTTTAAAAAAAATTTATTTTTTTGACAGAAGAAAGATACATAATTGAAAATAAAAATATGGAGTTTTCCGCAAAAAAGCAAAATTAAATACATACAGTAAAATGAAAAACAACAAACCATTTGAATTTCTGAAAAATGATGGCAAAACAAATACGACCAAATTTTTGTTTTGCTTTCGTTTTTCTAAATGCCAAAAAATGTTGACGATTGATTGTCGCTTAATTTAAATTCAACGCGACGACTTTTGTTAACATTAGTCGACCCAGTTGTGACTAATCTCTAAGAATTGACAGTGCAAGGGATTTCAAAGGAACAGTAGCTAGTCTGCAACAGATTCTTTGGAACAGAACATTTTTCAGAAATATGTAAAATACGAAAAAACACGTTTTTTAAATTTTAACAAAAATTAAAAATTAATATAAAAAACCAATAGTCAAAGAAGGTCAAATTTGTGTCAGGAAATGTCTTTCATCAAGAAGTAATTATGTACTAATAGTCAATTGCATAGAATTTTCGTTAATTCTTACACTATTGAAAAAAAATTTTTAGACAGAACTAGTAAAAATTAGTTAGAAATGACCTAGCAGAAAAAGATTATTCTAAAATTCATTTTACAGGAATCGGAAAACAGTTTTATTGAAAGATTTGAATTGGTAAAGAATTGTGGTATAATAAATACAACCATATTCTTGTTCTGCTTTCCTTTTTTTCTAAACGTCAACAAATGTCGAATAAAATTCATCTTGACGACTTTTGTTGTCGTCGGTCGACAATCGACCCAGTTGTGATTAAACTCTAAGTTCGCTGAACACATCCTATACATAAAATGGAAGATTCACATAGTTTCCCCCTAAAATCCAGGTTTGTTGGACATTTGAGCCCCAATTTTGAATAAGTACGAGATTAACCCTTGAACACATTTTGAATTGTGACTTATTTCTGGCTTTGAAGTTAAAATTTCAACTTTGATGTTTTCAGAGACTTATAGTAGAATTTCATGGCAAATATTTCTGAGGAACATTTTAACCCTCTAACTCTTCAACTGACTGGGCTTTTTTGACAGGGGCCAAAAAAGTCCCTTCAATTAAAGAGTAAGAGGGCTAAAATGTTCCGCAAAAATATTTGTCATTAAATTGTACTATAAGTCTCTGAAGACATCCAAGTTTAAAATTCAACTTAACTTGATCCAGTTACACAAAATATTAATTTTTACCAAGTGGAGATTGCTTTATCAATTTACCCACTAAGGGTTAAATATTTTTTAAATATAATTTTAGTCTAATCAAATTTAAGTGATATTTTTCTGAACATACTACATTTTATAATACAATTACAAAATCAACCCTTCATGGATCAAGTTACACAAAATAATTATTTTTATCAAGTATTATTTTAATCACTGTAAATTTCCTAGTGGGTCTTTTTTTTGGCCAAAAGTATAAAAATTAACCCTCTATGGATCGAGTTACATAAAATAATTATTTTTATCAAGTGCAGATATTTTTGTTGATAAATTTAAAACCTTTACAAACTTGTAGTCATAATTAAAATTAAGTTTCATGGGTCTTTTTTGTCCTCAGGCCACTAAGGGTTAAAGTTTTGTCTTAATAAAAGTAAAGATAATTATAGCCTAATCAAATTTAGGTGATATTTTTCTGAAAATTATGCAAACCTTGATGAAAACATTCAAATTTTATTCAATTTTTAACAAAATAAGCAATTTTTATAAAATGTCCTGGAGAGGAGTCGCTCCAAACACATTCGAGTTTTTTCAATTTATTTTTTTATTTCTTCAATAACAACTATTATATTATAAAAATGGCAATTGACATCTCCAAATTAGGCATTTTAAAAAATCCTTAAAACTAAATTATAAAAAGACGTTTTTGCATTTTTATTAAATTCGTGGGTCATTTTGGGTTCCAGGAAAAAGGGGATTAATGATATACTATAATGGAAGATGACAAAGCAAATTGTGGTAAAACATTTTTTTGTTGTTCCTTTTGCTTTTTCTTCTTGAAATTTTAAATGTTTAATAATTTTCCTAGACGAGAACAAGAAATTGTCATTGAGTTTGTAAATTAACTTAACAAATATTTATAGAAATTCTAAAAACGATTTCATTAGGCAAGAATGAAATCCGGATAGGGACGTGTCTTCAACAGATTATTTTTCACAATTTGTTAAATAAGTTTTGATATTTTAGCACATTTAATTCCGTTAATGCAATAAATATATATCCCGATCAGAAAAAAAAAATAAAAAAAGATATATGCATATATATATCCGATGAAGTCAGACTTCCATATTTGAAGAATTTTGAGTATATTAAACGCTAAATATTTTTATTTTATTAAAATTAAATTTAAAATAAATTTTTTCGAAATTTCGAATTTTGGGAATTTTTAATTATACACTTTAAAAAATCGATTTCTACCATTAGGAACAGTTTGCAATCAAACTGGCGGTGTAATTACAAGTCTAAGGGACACCGTAGTATATAACAGTCTTAAATATAAGTAAAATTTGTTGTTGTTTTACATATTAATTTCATTTATAAGACTGTCATAAAAATCAGCAAAGTGTCCATGTATTTGGCTGTCAAAATTAAAATTTTAAATCTTCTATGTTTTTAAAAAAATATTTCGCTCTTATTTGTTTGTTTTCTATTTCTTTCCTTTTTTTTAAACGTCTGCTCATCACTGTGTAAAACTTATTCATGCTGTCATCAAACTGTTACTTTTTTCGTGTGTTTTGTATCTTTTTTCTGACAGCTGACAAGTGGCTTTTACAGTTTTACAAAAAAAAAAAAAAAAAAATTACAACTTTGTTGTAATTTAACTCACCGAGTAAAAAAGTTTGTAATTTGGTCTTACATTAGGGTGTCCCTTAAAAATAGATTCGATATTACACCCCCAGTTTTATTGAAAATGGTCCCAAATGGAAGAAAGAGATGAGCGATATTTTCATACCGGTGATTTAATCACAGTTATTGATAAATCACTGATAACGGCAGTGATCAAATATTTCAAGTCGCAGTTACTCGGAATGTCGTTCTTTTAATATTTGTGTACTATTCTTTCTTGCAAACTTCATTGTGCACAGTAATACATGTTTTTTTTTTTAATAACAGTGACTTGCTTTCACACTCTTCTGAATAAAATGTCTCCTTCTATCATGTCTTTGTTACCGGTCGCAACTATTCTTCTTTTAAGGCCCAGTGTTTAGGAACTGGATTATTTTTAAACTTAGTTTAACGCAGTTTGTAAAATGTGGTTTATTTTTTTTATTTAAATAAAGAAATAAACTATACTCGAGAAAAAGATTTTCCGGCAAATTTTTGTTAATAAACTTTGAAATGGCTGACAAAATTCGTTTTCGGTTTAACTAAACCAAGTTTAACTGACATCTTAAAAACTCGCCATAAATATTATTTCGTTTATTTATCAGAAAATCGCAGTCTTTTTCTATAGAAAAACCGTGATGACGATCACAGTTTAAAAGAACAGCGATTTGCAAATCACATTCACTGAGAACAATGTTACTGAAAAATCGCCGGATCGCCCATATCTATTACAAACCCGTGATCACGGTCACTGTTTAAAAGAACGGTGATTTGAAAATCACGATCACTGGTAGCAGCGTTATTCAAAAATCACCGGATCGCTCATCTCTAGAAGAAATTGTTTTTTTTTTTTTTTTTTTTTTTTTTTTTTTTGAAAACGTTAACCCGTGCCGAAAGTTGGACGAAAATGGCCCATTTCGGAAACAAGTGTATTACTATTAAAAATTCCTAAAATTCGAAATTTCGAAAAAAATTATTTTTTATTTCATTTATTCATTTAATATAGTCAACATGATTCAGATATGAAATTTAAACTTCATCGGATATCATTAACCCACTTTAGCCTGGAATCCAAAATGACCCACGAATTTGATAAAAATACAAAAACGTGTTTTATTTTTTATTAATGTTAAATATTTTTGAGAATGCCTAATTGGGAGATGTCTATTGCTATTTGTACCACATAATAGCAGATATTAAAGAACAAAATAATAAATTGAAAAAATGATAATTGGAGTTTGTGTTTGGAGCGACTGCTTTCCATAACATTTTACAAAAATTGCTCATTTTGTCAAAAGTTAAACAAAATTTTAATGTTTTCATCAAATTTTACACAGTTTTCGGAAAACATCACTTAAATTTGCTTAGACTATAATTATCCTTACATTTGTTTAAAAAACCCTTTAACCCTGGGTTCAGATAAGACCCATGAAACTTAATATTAATTATGACTACGAGATTGTAAAGTTATTAAATTGATAAAAAAATCTCAACTGGATAAAAATAATTATTTTATGTAACGTGATCCATATGGGGTTAATTTTTATACTTTTGGCCAAAAACGTCCCACTAAGAAATTTACAGAATAAAATTTACAGAATAATTTTCGGAAAAATATTACTTTAAATGAATAAAAAAAAATTTTTCCACTGGATAAAAATTAATATTTTGAGTAACTTGATCCATATAGGGTTAATGTTTTCACTCTTCAGAAAAAAGGTTCCACTAGGAAATTTACAGAATAACATTTATCAGATTTTTATTAAATTGGTATATTTGACTTTACGGGATTTCTTTTATATGGGGAATCTTGGGATTTCACATGAGATTTTCACTGAAATCTCAATTTTAGCCGAAATCTCAGGATTTGGGTGAGATGTAAATGCCACATTAGACATGTGGTAAAAATGTCATTGCCATTACAAAAAAGATTATTAAAAAGCTAAATAGAAAAACTTCCCAGAGTCTAAGAATTTTTTCATTGAAAAAATATTTGACATACAACTCGAATTTCACGAAACAAATTGTATAGTATCTAATTTAAAACTTTTTGACTTGGGATTAGTTTTATTATTAGCAATATTAAATGTGGTTTACCTTTAATTTAAACATAATCCTCATCTTGATACAAAATAACAAAAATATATGTAGAAAATCATTATTTTATTTTAAATCTCTAAAAACAGGGTTGCCAAAAACAGAAAATTTTGTAAGCAAATAGGTATTGAAGATTAACCTTTTAATTTTCCTGTTTATGTATGCAATAAAATTCCAAATTTGTTGGTGTTTGGCACGAGTAATAAACAAATATGAAGTTTTATTGCTTAATTTATTTCGTGTTATCGCTTAATTTTTGCGATAAAGTCCCGAAAAGGTTAACAGTAAATCTAAATAGAATAGAAATGTTTAATGAAAATCAGTTTTCTGCGCAAGTAATATTTTTCACCTTTAAACACCGTAAGTTATTTTTTACGTGGAAAAATTTCACTCGAACTTTAAAGGCTTCAAACTGCAATTTAAATTATAAAAATTAACAATTAAAAATTTTTTAATTTTATATCAAAGATATATAAAAAATGTCATTTTTTCACCAGAAAAATAATAGTCTTGTACATTAAATTTGCGTGAAAACAAACTCTACACATTTTTCACGTGCAACTGATTATCGTGAAAAATAATTTTTTTTATATGGAGTATAACAGTTTTTTTCACGTGAACTCGAGACAACTTACGGTGCTTTACCAAGAGTTAAATATACACACATGGTCAAAAAAATAAGTACACTTGCTTTCTTTATGTTTAATTTTAGTTTATTAAACTGAAAGTAAATAATCTTTTTTAAATACATCACTTTCTAAAACAACAACAGTTTAAAACAAGCTCTTGTTATAATCTGCCGTTTCTCTACTAAAAAATGCCTTTTTGTTTAGGGGGCGCTGTGGTGTAATGGTTAGCGCGTTGGACTGTTACACGTAAGGTTGCGGGTTCGAGCCCCAACCAAGGCAACATCAATTTATGAAAAATAATAATATGCATGAGTTTTTTCTATCCCTCATACATATCGCAGCGTCCTCCTTCGGTGTTCCCATAGCACTTAACCCCACCGAAGTAAAATAATATAACAGGGCTATGAACTAAAAAGCTTCAACAAAGTCCGCCAACTCTTCATCAGATGGCGCCCAACAACTGTTCTAAGATTCAACATCTCGCGCAATTGCAGTGTTGCCATATTTGAAGCCCTTCATCTTTCACCACTTTGCACTTCGCCTCTATCCCCTTTCCAAAGGAAGCAACACGTTAATTAATAGGAAGAATTTCCTGAGTGTTGCTTCTCTTTAAAAAAAAAAAAAAAAAAAAAAAAAAACTAAAAAACTGCGTTTTTTTAATCTCATTGGCCACCCTTTTTTTTATCGTCGTTAGTTTTTAAAATGACTTGTTATAATATTTCTTGGGTGCCATATAATTTCAATTTCAATTTGTTGTCATATATTTGTACATGAATAATGAATACAAATGGTTTGTCATATAGCGGTTACTCAATGAAAACTCGTTTCAAATTTGTATAGTTTTATTTTTTATATTTTTTTTTTCAATATTTTGTTGTATTTTTTATAAAATGTCCTATAATTTTGTTCAATTGCCGCTGATCTAATCAAACAAAATGTTGTGTGTCACAAGATTTAATAGATTATTAGTTGTTTTGTTTACGATTTTAAAATAAAGTAATTTACTTTTCTTTATGGAAACGTTTAAGTTTTTTTTTTGTATTATACTTGTGTTCTATGACTAAATTTCAAGTATATCGTTTAAAAAAAAATTCTAAAAAAAAATTCTAAAATATTTATAAACTAACTTCCGTCTTAATAATCATATTAAAAAAATGCAAAAGATTGTTAATCCATATTTTGTATTATTTGCATAAATATGGCAACATTTTGTCTCTCTTTCTTTTGTTGAACGTCAATTAGCATACTTTTACTAATTTCTTTTGTATTTGTTTTTAACCTTTAGAATTTTCCCATATTTATTTGCAATATTTCCAATATTTATTGTAATTTCTCCAATTGCAATAGTTTTTCATTATTATTGCTTCTATAAACATCTGTTATTATTTTGAAATTACAAAAACATACGTATATTCATATATTTCTTTTAAATTGGCTTCTTTTAATAAAACTACTAAAAGTCGTAGATCGATATTTGTGCAAAATGTTGTTACATTTGTGCGTAAATTTAGCAAACGTACTCGTAAAACAATTAAATATGATAAAACTGAAGTTTATGTTGTGATAAAGGAAGGTGGGTAAAACCTTAACTAATATCCTTAATATTTAAAGTACATGATTGGTGTTTAAATCCCGGCAATCCGAGGGGGGTTTCTGTAAAATAAGGTCTTCAAAATATCAGGGGTTTTCTATAAGAAAGTCTCCAGAATTTAAGGGGATTTCTTTAGGAAAAAGTCATCAGAACCTAAAAGTTTTTCTGTAGAAAAAACTCCTTTGAGAGTTTTCCTATAAGAAAAACCCCTCATTTTATAAATGCAATCTTTTTTAAAAAATAACCCGAGTAAAAAAAATTATATATAATCATATGTGGCATATATTACAATATATAATTAGATATGTGGTTATGTATATCCATATATAATTATATATGCCTTTTTTTCCGAAAAATTTTCCTTATATTATGCCATATATAATTTCATCTAATTAAATATCGGCCTTCATAATATTAGATATGGCATATATAATTATATATTACATAACATGGTTGATCTTATTGCATATATAGTTATATATAGAACTATATCTTAATATATATGGTGGCATTTTAGCAATATATAATTATATATGGTATCATTTAAGCAATATATAATTATATATGGTGACAGTTAAACTAGATATTATCATATATGGTGCCATTTAAACAATATATGGTTATATATGGTACCTCATAAACAAAATCTTTAATTCAGTTCCAGATATGATAATATATGGTACTATATATAGTGCGATATATATTTATATATGGTGTTATTTAAGCTATATATTATCATATATGGTGCCATTCAAACCATATATTATCATATATGGTAACATTTAAACCATATATTATCATATATGGTGCAATTTCAACAATATATGCCCATATATGGTACCTCATGAACAATATTTTTAATACAGTTCCACATATGATAATATATGCTACCATATATAGTGCCATATATATTTATATATGGTGTTATTTAAGCAATATATTACCATATATGGTGCCATTTATTTTTTTTTATTTTTTTATTTATTTATTGATTTCCTGCACAACAAGACTAAGTCTTATAATTATAGTACAGTATTTTAAAAGTGTATATACTTATACTTTGCCATTTAAACCATATTATCTTATATGGTGCCATTTCAACAATATATGCTCATATATGGTACCTCATGAACAACATTTTTAATACAGTTCCAGATATGATAATATATGCTACTATATAGTGCCATATATGTTTATATATGATGTTATTTAAGAAATATATTAACATATTTGGTGCCATTTAAACCATATATTGTCATATATGCCATTTCAACAATATATGCTCATATATGGTACCTGATGAACTACATTTTTAATACAGATGCAGATATGATAATATATGCTACCATATATAGTACCATATACTTTGATATATCGTATCATTTAAACAACCCGAGGAAAAATAGTTACATATAGTCATATATGTGATTAAGTTATATCTGTACAAATATACAGTTTCATCCGAAGAATGGCCCGATGTATTTTTATCAATTGTTTATCAATTTTTATCTAAATGTATCAGTTTAGATCTGACCTGATTCAATTATGTGTTAATCAGATGAAATTGTATCAGATTTTTGATCTGATACAATTTTATCGGTTTGATCGTAATTGGTTCAATTTTATATAAATAAAATATAATTGTATCCGACATTTACCTTATACAATTGTATCAAAGTTTTAAACTGATATCAGGTCAAAATTGGGATATAACTATATAATTTTGTATACAAATATATCTATTTGGACCTAAACTGATACCATGTAATATAAACCAATAAAATTGTATCAGGTCAAAAATCTGATACAATTTCATCTGATTAACACATAATTTAATCAGGTCAGGTCTGAAATACAGTTTGATAATTTCTGAAATACAGTTGTGAATTTCGGAAATACAATTAATAATTTCTGAAATACAATTAATAAAACTAAAATTCTATTCACTAGTTCTGAAATACAATTCATAAATCTGAAAAATAATTGATAAGTTCTGAAATACAATTGATAAAACTGAAATTCAATTGATTATTTCTGAAATACAATTGATAAATCTTAAAAACAATTGATACAATTGGAAATGGTGTAGAGCGTTAAAAATATGTAAATAAAATTATTTTAAAAAAAAAATTCAATTTAATAAAAAAATATAATTTTATAAAAACATTTATAGAAAATAAAATTATAATTTTATAAAAAGAAATTCTTTTGAATGGGGGAAATGTTTTTAGTTGATCTGTTATTTTTAAGTAAATAAATGTTATTTTAGTTTGACTCAAGATCATAAATTAATATCACTTTCTGTTTAAATTATTTTCAAATCAAAGAAAGATGATACAATTTTTACAAGTAAATTACAAAGAATAAAAATTATTGAAAAAATTTCGATAAGACCAGCAAGGAGAATGCGCATTTTTATAAAAAAAAAATGCATAGCCGTGAAAGGTATCGAACTCGAGACCTTCTGAGTTTAAACCTTATTTTAACAAAATATTGTAATTTTTATAAAATCAGTGCTCTTCCAGTATATTATTTTTTGAACTATTGTCAATATCTGTCTGGGATCTTATCTAATCCCAAATAAATGGAGATCTTACGTAGTACCCAAATATAATGCGGGATCTAATTTTAGCTGTCATTTTTCTGGATAGTTTTAGATGTCAATCTCCAAATATATTGATGTTTCTAATTCGATCTGCAATTTATGGGATAAATTAAGATCCTACCAAATCCCCAAATATATCACTGGATTTAATTCGATCTGCAATTTATCGGAAAAGTTAAGATCTTACGCAATCCCGAAGTATATTACTGGATCTAATTTTATCTGTAATTTTTTGGATAAATTTAGATCTTACTTAATCCCCAAATATATTGCTGGATCTAATTCGATCTTCCATTTTTCGGATCAAAATATATTGCTGGATCTAATTTGATCTGCCATTTTTCAGATCGATTTATATCTAAGTTTATCTACAAATATATTGCTGGATCTAATTCGATGTGCCATTTTTTGGATCAAATTAGATCTAAGTTTATCCCCAAATATATAGCTACATCTAATTCGATCTGCCACTTTTTCGGATCAAATTAGATATACGTTTATCCACAAATATATTGCGGGATCTAATTTGATCTGCCAAAATTGAGATCAAAATAGATCTAAGTTTATCCCCAAATATATAGCTGGATCTAATTGGATCCGCCATTTTTCGGATCAAATTAGATCTAAAAATATCCGCAAATATATAGCTGGATCCGCCAATTTTCGGGTCAAAATAGATCTAGGTTTATCCCCAAAGATATCACTGGACCTCCCAATTTTGAGATATAACTTGATCTTAGTTTATCCCCATATATACAATGGGATCTAATACGATATGATTGGATACACCCAATTTTGAGATCTAATTGGATCAGCTAGATATTACAGCAGATCTTAAACAATATCAAATTGGATATAATTAGATATTGCGCGAGATCAATTTTTTTTACTCGGGAATTTTTGAAACAGAATTTTTTATAAAAGAAAATTTCTTAAAAAACAAACTTAATTAATAAAAAAATATTTAAAAAACAAACTTTATTAATAAAAAATATTTGAAAAAAGCGGCAATTCTTTTATAAAACTGCTTAAAAATGTGGTTTTAAAAAATAAATATTTTTTAAAAATAATTTTTTTTTAAAAATAATTTTTTTTTAAAAATAATTTTTTTTTAAAACAACTTTGTAAAAAACAACATTAGTTAAAAAAGGGGTATCACTTTGGGAAAACACCTTTTTTAAAACTTTTTCAATAACCAACCTTTTTCTGTTGGGGGCGTTGTAATGGAATTGTTTTGCGCGTTGGTCTGCTACACAGATGATTGCAGGTTCGCTCCCCAGGGACGGCAAAATATATATGAATTTTCTATCTTGCATACATATTGCCATCCACAATTTACCACAATTTGCTTTGTCATCTTCCAATATACTACTCTGTTGTTTTGACAGATCTAGAAATCTAGTGACTCAATACGACCTTTTTTAAAACAACCAATTTTTGAGAAGCAAATTTTTTTAAAACAACTTTTTTGTAAAAAACAACCTTTTTTAAACATTTAAAAAAAACATAATTTTTTATAAAACATCCTTTTTTAACAGCAACAGTAATTTTATAAAAAACAATCTTATTTTAGAGCTGATTTATAGGAAAAAGAAGCAAATATTTTTATTGAAAAATTTAACAGACACAAGGGAATCACCAGACTGCCGCAGTTTCTCCTCACCCACAGACTCGTCAGTGGTTAGCTTATGTGTCAACTGAAAAACTGTAAATATGAAAAACTTTTTGTGTATTTCCATGACCGGTGATCGAGCTGGCAGGCTATGACTCGTAGTATCACCTCTTATTTTATGTCTAGAAAAAAGTCCTCGGCCTCGTAAGGAAAAGGTCCTTAGAGTCTTAGGCTTTTTTATAGGAAAAACTCCTCCGAATTTGAGGGGTTTTCTATAGCAAAAACTCTTTTTTATTATAGGAAAAACTCCACAGAAGCTGAGGCTTTTTCTATAGGAAAAACTTTTTAGAATTTGATTTATTTTATTATTGAAAAACTCAGAATCTTAGGCTTTTTCTATAGAAAAACTCCTCAAAATCTGAGTATCTTTCTATAGGAAAAACTCCTCTGAATTTGAGGCTTTTTCTACAGGAAAAACTTCGCTGAATCTGAGGCTTTTTCTATTGGAAAAACTTCTTAGAATAGCACGCTTTTTCGACGGGAAATGTTTTTGGAATCTGGGTTTTTTTATAGGAAAAACTTCTCAGGATCTGAGGCTTTTTCTGTAAGAAAAACTTCTCAGAATTTGAAGCTTTTTCTATAGGAAAAACTCCCCTAGATCTAAGGCTTTTTCTATGTGAAAAACTTCTCAGGATCTGAAAGGTTTTCTATACATAGGAAAAACGTAGAATGTGCGGTGTTTTTCTTTAGTAAAAACTTAGAATTTGAGTGATTTTCTATAGAAAAACTCAGAGTCTAACGGGTTTTTATATACCCGGGTAAAAAATCTTAATACGGTGTCATATATAATTATATCTTATTTGATAAGTCCCCATATACAACGACATACAACTTGATCCGAAAAATGGGTCATCTACTTGTGTCTAATTATATCAAATTAGATATTATTTGATATAGTTTGATCCGAGATTTGTCCATATCCAGGACATCAAATTACATCTAATTCGATATAAAAATATCTGATTTTATACAATTTTGTCTAATAGTAGGTACACTTTTTATGCATACCGGCTTAAAATTGATATTGAAATTTCTATAGCTTAAACAATTTCAAAGGCCCAAATTTTATAACATAAAATAAAAATCTAATCTAAATCGTTTGCATCATTTTTAATTTAATTTAATAGGCAAAAAAATCACGTGAAAATTATTTGGCTGTGGATAAATTAACTCTTAATTTATATTAATTTGTACGAGATCATATAGAAAGTTATATAAAATTACAAGAAATATATTTTTAGTATGACGATACATACAGTGTTATATAACTTAGTATCGAACCATATCATATCGGTCACTACATATATTTTGATTAGTTTTATATGGCTTATATCGTTATATATGGAGTCAGATTTGGGGATATGTAATAACATCAATTACCGTACAACAAATTCATTGAAAAAATAATATCAGATGTTTTTGTATATAATGATATGTGTCTTAATGTGAATCCATTCACCGTCAGATATAACCCAATCACATTATATATAACAATATATAACTATTTTTACCCGGGTAGTCAAAACTCCTAAAAATCTGAGGGTTTTTCGAAAAGAAAAAGTCCTCAGAATGTGAGGCGTTTTCTTTGTAAAAAATTCCTCAGAATCTGAGGGTTTTTCTATAGCAAAAATTTCACATTTTTTAACTGCAACTTTTTTTCAAATAATTTTTTATTATTTTTTTTTGATAAAAAACACTTTAAAAACCCGAAATTTTTGTAAAAATTAAACTTAAAAAAACGCGATTTAGTTTTAAAAAACATTTTTTTTCCTTTAAACCATTTTTTTGTAAAAACGGCCTTTAAAAAACAACCCCAACCTTTTTTGTCCAATACATAATCATTTTAAAAAACACAGTTTTTTCCTCAGAAGCTGAGGATTTTTCTAACGGAAAAAAGTCCTTAGAATCCTAGCAAAAAAAATTGGAACTAGTGCTTTACAAACTACTTCTTTCAATGCTTCACAAGTATCCGTTAGTGTATTTTTACTGCTTTTTTAGAAGTTATTCTGAACAACTTCAAAAAATCAATTCCAATCCCAGCCAAAAAAAAAATTGGAACTAGTGCTTTACTACTACTACTACTTCTTTCAATGCTTCACAAGTATCCCTTAGTGTATTTTTACTGCTTTTTTAGAAGTTATTCTGAACAACTTCAAAAACTCACTGCTTTCATTGCTTCCAAAGTATCCTTTATTACATTTTTACAGCTTTTTTAGAATTTCTTCTGAACCACATCCAAAAAATCACTTAAGTATTGCTTCTAAAGAGGAATTGCTCTAAAAGTGATCGTAAAAAGTGATTTTGGTATCATTTGGCATTTCCAAACATAGGGTCCCAGGTTTAATTCCCGGCGGGACCAATATTTAAAAAAAAAAATTTTTTTTATTCTATTAATTTTTTTTTTTTAATATTTATAATTAATTTGTTTAAATTCAAAATTGTTAAAAATACCTATATATAAAAAAATGGTGAGAAATTGATTTTTATGCACCTGTAAAAATAGTTCTGAAAACAATATTGAATTGGAGTGCACCTTTTACACTTGTTTAATAAGTACTTTTATTGAAACAATATATCGCAGTAACAAGGTGGTGTTTTTATGCCAGTCAACTTTCATATCAAAGAATAGCTGAGCGATAAAGCGCTAGACTAGCAATCGTGAGGTCGCAAGTTCGATACCAGGTGGCGGCAATAAAAAACTATTGTAAAATAAAAAAAAAAAAATATAATTTTTTTTGTGAATAATTTTTTTAAACTTTTAATTGGTGAAAAATAGCTTCCTTTGCACTTGTTCAAAAAGTACTGAAAAAATATTGAAGTGGGAGTACTTCTCTCCTATGACAACTCAATGTTAAAATCATTAGTGTTTATGTTAAAAAAGAAGTACAACTAGATCATCAGTTGTAGTGCTTTTTCTACTGCTTCGGCATCTCTTTTTATGCTGGGTATCTGAAGATTTTTCCATAGGAAAAAGTTAGAAAAAGTTCTCAGAATCTGAGGATTTTTGTATATGAAAAATTTTTTTCAGAATCTGATTTTGGGATTTTTCTCTAGGAAAAATCCTTGGAATATGAGACATTTTCTGTAGGAAAAAGTCAGCATTAAAAAAAAAAACTTTTTGAACAGAAGTTTTTACATAAAAAACCTTTCCTAAAAAGAAACTTTGTTTATAATACAACATTTGAAGAAAACAGGAACTCTTTAAAAAAAATTTTTTTTTGAAAAAAAAACAACCTGTTTTTAAAATTTAACTTTTGTTAAAAAAAATTTTTTTTTAAATATTTTTGTAAAAAACAACCTTAAAACACAACTTTTTTTTACAGAAAAAAAACAACCCTTTTAAAATGCAGTCTTTTTAAAAAGCAACCTTTTTGAAAAACAACCTTTTTTAAAACCATCTTTTTCGTAAAAAAAAAACAAAAACAAAAAACCAACCTTATTTTAATTTATCTATTGGAGAAGTCCTGAGAATCTGAGGTTTTTCTATTGCATAAAAGTCCTTAGAATATGAGGACTTTTCTGTAGGAAAAAAAGTCCTCAGAGTCTGAGAATTTTTCTGTAGAAAAAAGTCCTCAGAGTCTGAGAATTTTTCTGTACAAAAAATTCCTTAAAATCTGAGGATTTTTCTATAAGACCAAAATTCTTAGAATATCATAATTTTTTTATAGGACGAAGTCCTTAGAATCTGAATTTATTTGAATATATATTTAAGTTGTTTATAATATAATTTACTAATACTTTTTTATGCTTTTTATCTTTTTAGGTAAGTTTTTTAAATACTCTTCCTTACAACTTTTTGTATTACTACTACATTTAAAATTGCATTTAAGGTAAGGAAATTTAATTATTTAACCCAGTTCTTACGAAAAAAAAAATCAATGCCTGGTACAAATTATTGTTTGCAATAAACATTAAAAGGTCATACAAACAAGTGTGCATAGTTCTCCCTTACTTTATCCAAATACACTAAATTGACCTATTTACACGATTCATGTGAAAAATTTCTTCAATTTTCCCCTTCTTATTGGCTGTCTTTATCTCTTCTTCATTTATTTATGCTATTTTAACTATTTGTAATATGTTGACAATTTGATTGGCATACATTTATCTTTTTAACGCTTAATAGTTGTTAATAATATATTAGAAGACATGTTCTTTGTACAAATACAATAAAAGAAAACACTTAACTTTTTGCTGTTTTTTTTTTCACTTACACTATTACACACACTTTGCTCACAAAAGATAAACTTTTCTGACAGCTCAAGAAGTGCTACTTAACATTTGTTACCCCTCTTGTATTGTGGTAAAAACTCAGCAATAACAAATAAACAAAGTAATATTTTGCTAAACAGTGTTGAAAGAAAAAGCGATAAGTCAAGGTGCTTAGGGGGAAAGTATAACCTTTCGATGGAAATTGATGCCTTCAAGAGTTTTGTGACAATGCTCTAATGAGTGATTTTTTGTTTGAAATGAAATATCAAAATTTTTTTTTTTAAATGGCCATATAACTTGATGTGTTTGGGGGTTTTACTATACAAGAGCTGTTCATATCTGAAAAGATATGCTAAATTTTCCAATATCTTTGTCCAGATTTGGTGCCAGATCTTAGTCATTTGATTCTTTTATCACATGTAAAAATTGAAATATAAATGAACATACATAATCTTGTATATGATCATACATAGGCATACGAAATCATATACGGCCATACATAGTTTAATATATGACCATACTTAATCTCATATATGCCAAATATCTTCGGATACGAAATTTGAGCATATTGTCATATATTATTTTTCAGATCTAATTAGATCTTGTTCAATCATACCTAATGAGATCACATTACATCTGATTTTGTTTACACGGGTTTTTATAATTCACTCGAAAACATTTTCGACCCCCCTTATATTGTTAATTTTTCATGTCATTGCAATTAATTTTCAAATTTGAGGTTAAATCCAAATGAGGATTAACAAATTTCTTATTAGGATTATCATTTATCATTTTGCTACTAAAATGAAATATTGAAATATTTTATATAATATTATGTTATGCACATAATACTTTAGCTATTTTGTAACACTTTTCCCTTGTGAATGCTTAAGTTATGAAGAATTCTTATAAGAAAAGATTTTGAATGAAAACGTGTCAGAAATAGTTTTGTTCGAATTGTTCAAAGGACTTGTTTTTAATGGTATTTATTTGTTGAGTACATTCGTAAGTGGATAGATATTTTATTGTTTATATTAGTATTTTACATTGTTACCTGTTTATTTATATCAATAAAATTGTTGAAGTGCAATTTATGTGGAAAATTTATTAAGCAAATGAAAGAGATACATTAAAATGAATTTCAAAATCCCCTCTTAAAGCAATTTAACCCTTTCAAGCTATGTTTTGAAAATTATCAATGTCTTATTAGTGGAATCGAATTATATCGATTGAAAACATAATTTACTTAATTTTTAGTTAAAAAAATTTTTCATGTATATTAAAAGTTTTAAACACAAGCGAGAAAGAAATGATGTAAAATCCTAAAAAAATATTTATTTTAGTATGAAACAAAGTTTCAAGAACTTTACAAAAATATAAAAACTTACTAGAAGACATTGAAAATGCACTCAAAATTAGACTGAAGTCTCTTCTATGAAAATAAATTAGGAATTTTGTTCAAGGAGTCATGGTATGATGGCAGGATATACACTCTAAAACGTTAGTCGGTAGAATATACTGAAAAATTACAGTTAACCCAAAGGTATATGCAGTTAAAATGGCGACAATGGTATTTACCTTTAGAATAACTAAAAACGTAGTTCACTTTAACTACTAAAAAATAACTAATATGTAAATGCAGTAAAAATAACGCACAATATCGTAATAATAACTGAATGATATTAATGAATTTTTACATAAAACCAATGAAGTTTCACTGGTACCCGTCCATTGAAACTTTTCATTGAATTAATAAAATTTTTAATAAAATGTTGTGAAAAATTTCAGTTTATTTATTAAAAGTTTCATATCCCTTAAAAAAAAAGTTTCATTAAAACTGGATACATAAAATATATGAAGGTTTTTCATCAAATTAAATAAATTTTTTATTTATTTTGTGAAGAAAATTTTATTGATTTACTGAAAAATTTCATTAAAACTCGTTCAGGAAAATTCCCTCTGTGTAGAAAATTTAGAGGACTGAATTTAATTAAATTAACTGTCAAAATCAGTAAAAAGAACAAATTTTTAGTTTATTTTAAACAAAAACACCCAATCAAAAATCGCCAGTGGTACAAAAAATCAAGCACTGGCATACCACTGGGTAACAATGGTGTTGAAAATAAATGACTGGGAGAGCACTCATTTGGGACGCTTTGCCAGCGCTTGCAAAAAGCATTTTTCCAGCATTTGTTTTACAAAAATTTCAGTGGTTTATAAAAAAAACCACTGGCAAAGAATGGTCTAAGAGTGATATACCAAGGCTTGCAACCAGTGGTTATCCAGTGCTACCTAGCCAATGCTACCAGTGGAACAAAAACCAATTCACTGGTAGAGCAATGATTTTATAAAAATGCTGACGCTTCGTTAAAAAAGGTTTGTAGTCAGGAGGTTCCGAGTTCAAATCCGGTTGCAAGCAAAAAAATTTTTTTTTGATTTTTTTTCATTTAAAATTTTTTTTTGTTCTATAAAATAAATTTTTTTGTGTGTGGAAAAGCTCCTTTAAGACCAACTTTTTTTTTGCTCTTCCAACGCTGGCATATTGGTTCCAAAAATACTGTTTGCCAGTGCCAGCTTTTTCGCATAGCCAGTAGTTGTCCAGCGATTATCACTTATTTATGTGTTTAGCTATCAAATATTATATGTCTCGATAGCTCAGTGGGTAGAGCAATCGTCTGCCAATCTGAATGCCTGGGTTCAAATCACGGCAGGACCAAAAAAATACATATGAACTTTTTTTAATTTTATTTTGTAAAAAATATTTCCAGACCACTTATTTATTGGTTTCGCCAGCGTTTTGCCAACGTTCAAAAATTTTTTTCCTCCAGTGCTTTTCCGTCGCTTTTTGAACAGCCGGTCCTTTTGTCGAATGCTGTTATCATTTTGGGAATGGGAAAGCACTTTTTGCCAGTACTTGTACCACCTGTTAAAGTGCTTTGCCATCGCTTTCCCGTTTGTATTTTTCTGACTGGGCAGTTATTAATTAGAACAGTTATGCTAAATAGAGTCTATATTTATGGTTGGTTTGTTTTTTGAATAACGGAAAGAAATAGTTAAGAAAATATATTTTACTGTTGCATTCATCAAAAAACAACTTTACGGATTACTTTTTAAAGACTGACTGAAAATAAGTCCTAAGTCTTACAAATTTTCCAATTAAATTTGGTTTAGTTAGTGAAATTGAACAGGCTTATCTTTTCATTTTAACTAGTTTTATTTTTAGCCACAGAACAGTACGTTTTTTTTTTGTCAAATTAACAGATTTTTTTTTGTTGTTTCTACTGTCTCGGCAGTGCTTACATTATTAAGATCAAATTACTTGAACGTAAATGTAACGTGACAAATCAGCTGATTCAATCTAAGATAATAAGTAAAAAAGAAATAAACTGTCAGCTATACTCTTTAAACTTTCTAGATGTCCCAAAGGACATACGCCACGTTACATCCACATTCAAGTAATTTGCGTTTTATAGTATTTTATATTAAATTGTTTACAAAACAACAGAAATATTGTACATTATTATTGTTGATGTTTATTTTATTTATTGTATATTTTTTAGTTTTCTCAATCAAAAGATAACCAAGGAGACCAGTTGCAGACGTAGTATAAAATGAAAAGAAATTAAATACAAAACATTGAAAATGAAAACAATTTATATATTTTTTTATAACTCATACATGGGACAAATTAATTAATTAAGTGGACTAATTAATTGATGGTTTCATTAGCATTGTATTAATATCAATTGTAATGAAATTTGTTATCATTACAATTTTGTAATTAATGATAATGGTTGTGATTGATCTGATTTCAGTGATTAATGGTAATGACTTTAAATTCCATTGAAATTAATAATAATAGTGTATTTTTACTGATTTTTCAGAAGTAATTCTCAACAACTTAAAAAAAAAAAACACTTCGTCATTGCTTCCAATATATCCGCAAGTACTATTTTACAGCTTTCTTAGAAGTAATTCTGAAGATCATCCAGAAAATTACTTAAGTACTGCTTCTAAAGCATTATTAAAAGTGATCCTAAAAAGTGATTTTGATAAAGTTTTTTCCCAAACAGATGGTGATATTTTTTTAATTTTTTTAATACTTTTTTCTTTAATTTTTTCTGATTTTTTTTTATTTATTTTTTTATTTATTTATTTATTTCTTTTAATATTTATAATTAATTTATATAAATTTAATATTAATTAAGTTTTTAGAAACTTGGTGGAACATATTAGAAGTAGTGCTTTACAAACCACTTCTTTCACTGCTTCAAAACCGTTAGTGTATTTTTGCTGCTTTTTTAAAAGTAATTCTGAACAGCATCTAAAAACTTACCTAATTATTGCTTCTAAAGAATTATTGCTCTTAAAGTTTTTCTAAGAAGGGATTTTGACACAGCTTTTCTGGAACATATGATCTCACGTTCGATTCCTGGCGGGGCCAATATTTAAAATTTTTTTTAAAATTTATTTTTTAAATTAATTATTTTAAATTAATTATTTTAAATTAATTATTTTAATTTTTGCATTAACGGTAATATATTAAATTTTTTTTTTTATTTATTTTTGAAATTTTTTCCCATTTATTTTTAATTTTTTTTAAATTTTTTTTTCTAATTTTTTTTATTTATTTTTTTTTATTTATTTTTTTTTATTTATTTTTTTTATTTTTTTTAAATTTATTTTTTAATTTATTTTTAAATTTATTTTTTAATTTTTTTTATTTATTTTTTTATTATTTCTTTATAACTTCTTTTAATTATTTTTTTAAATTTTTATTTTTTTTTTTAAATTTGTTTTTTTATTTATTTTTTAAAATTTGTTTTTTTATTTATTTTTTAAAATAAAATTTTTTTATTTTTTAAAATTTTATTATATTTTAAAATTTTATTATTTTTTAAAATTATTTTTATTTTTTTATTTATTTAAAAAATTTTTATTTAGTTTTTCAAATTTTTTTTATTTAGTTTTTCAAACTTTTTTTGTGTCAATAAAAAAAAATTTAAATAAAAAATAAATTTTATTCTAGATTTTAGTTGATCTGAAGATAAGTGTTATTTTTGTTCGGGTTTAAGATCAAATATGACAAATTCCAAATAGAATTTAAAAATTATTTCACAACAAATTATTTTACAAAAAACTTATGAAAAAAATAACACTTATTGTAACCAGAGCTTTGAAGAATTAATTCCTTAATTAAATTTTTCAATTCTGAATTAAAAATTCGATGAATTAATTCACTAAGCACCATATATTGCATGTAATTAATTCATATTTGCTTTCGTTCGATTTATTTTGTTACGAATTAACTCAATTGCAATAGTTCTTTTTATTAAATCAAATGAATTAATTCACTGGTGAACACGTTCAATTTTATAAATCGAACGGAAAAAAGTGAATTAATTCCTTACTGAATTAATTCACCACTGAATTCATTCAATTTCATTTTCATTCAGTGAATTAAAAAAAAAATAAAATTACATTCAGTGAATTAAAAAAAAAAATAATAAGTTCACTGAATTGAAAAAAAAAAATCAAATAAGTTCACTGAATTAAAAAAAAAAAAAATAAAATAAGTTCACTGAATTCAAATCCTGTTTTCTGCCGTTCAGTAGAAGAAAACAATAATGTACAAATAAAATTTTTAAATAAGCAATTTTACAGCGTGTGCTAGTAACAAATTAGAAACCGGATGCTGTTTATCAACCTACATGATTCAAAAATAAAGCCTTTTACTATTAAAAATAAAAACTTTACAGATATAGATAAATTTGTAAAAAAATATAACTATTAATTTTTCAAACTAATTATATAGTTATATTTTTTCCAAATTTATCTATATCTTTAAAGTTTTTATTTTTAATAGTAAAAGGCTTTATTTTTGAATCATGTAGGTTGATAAACAGCATCCGGTTTCTAATTTGTTACTAGCACACGCTGTAAAATTGCTTATTTAAAAATTTTATTTGTACATTATTGTTTTCTTCGAATTCAGTGAACTTATTTTATTTTTTTTTAATTCAGTGAACTTATTTTATTTTTTTTCAATTCAGTGAACTTATTATTTTTGTTTTTAATTCACTGAATGTAATTTTATTTTTTTTTTATTCACTGAATGAAAATGAAATTGAATGAATTCAGTGGTGAATTAATTCAGTAAGGAATTAATTCACTTTTTTTTCCGTTCGATTTATAAAATTGAACCGGTGAATTAATTCATTTGATTTAATAAAAAGAACTATTGCAATTGAATTAATTCTTTGAATTTGTTGTTTGATGAACGCATTCAGTTGAATGAATTCAGTGAATTACTTAAGAAAAGGAATTCATTCAATTCTAGAGAAAATTGAATTCAATTGGTAGTGAATTCATTCAAAAAGGAATTAATTCTTCAAAGCTCTGATTGTAACAATCTTAAGATCAACTAAAATCTACAATAAAATACTCACAGACAAGGTACAGTCCAAATTGTTAAGTAATATCCCATGAATAGCAAACATGTTAGTCATTTATACGGCATGATGGGTAAGGGTGTAATACAGAAGACAAATAATCGTGAAAAAGTTCTTTGCTTTCGTTCTAATCACTATAAATAGAATTAAAAGCTTGCATGTTAATAATCACAAATAAATTGCTTTGTCATTGAAGGAGCTTCAATCAAAGTAACAACTATAACATAGAGAAAAATAATAGCTTTGTTAAAAACATGTGGTATTCGTTGGAATATGAAATAGATGAGTAAAAATTATTGAGTTTACTTCTCCAAATGTGTTTCTTTGAAAGTTAACATATATACAAAAACTAAAATCTACATTATAACCTAGAGAGAATGCCATAAAAACAATCTGATGATAGTGCTTGGTAGTACTTGAAAATGCATTAATTGTCAACGATTGGTTCTAGGAAAGTTTTTTTCATAAGTTTCTTCTTATGAAAAAAACAGAAATAACACTTATTATAAAAAATATATTTTTTTCACTTTCCAATTGTTTCAAAAATGTTGAACTGGGAGTACTCCTCTCCTATGACAACTCAATGTTAAAATCATTAGCATTTCTGTTAAAAAAAGAAGTACATCTAAATCATTAATTGCTTTTTCTACTTCTGTTCCATCTCTTGTTTTGATGAGTAATAATTTTCATTCCATTCTCTAGTGGGATTCCCTAACTTTTTAACGACAAAATTCGGTAGTTAAGTTGTCAGTTTTCTAAGAAAACTTGTCAATTTAACTACCGAATTCTGTAGTTAAAAAGTTATATAATTGCTCCTCTGGTTTATATCCGGGTAAAATAGAACAAAATGTAATTGAACGGAGAATGAGTGAAATTGGGTCACTTAGCATAGGGATGAAAATGGAATGGAACGAAATTTGTATTATCGGAATGTGTTAATTTTTATTATCAAATAAAATAGTAAAAAAAATTAGTTACACTGTATCTGTTTCATGAAATAGATCCCCCGAAGTCGTTCTCGGACCTACCTAAATTGTATAAACGGAGCGTGGTATCTACCTAGCTTTGCAAAAATATTATCAGTTTTATGTTATCTCGCCTGGTTTCCAAAATACTGGCCATTTTGTACAGATGGGAGAGATAGGGCAAAACGGGCAAATTTTTTGCTCCATTTGAGCGTTATCACACTTCTGTAAAATAAATAAAATCCCCTGAAGGATCCATTTTTATACAACAGTTGCAGGGTGAAATTTTTCATATATATACGAATATATATATGGTATATATTTTGTTTTTTTTTTTATTTTTTTAGCAATTTACGTGCTAACCCAAATAAACACACTCTATCAGAGTGTATTAATTTCTTTTGCTATTGTCACATAAATTGATAAAAAAAAAAATGAGTCAACCTGTAACTGTGTTATCAAAATTAATCTCTCGGAATCCCTCCCAGACTAAACTCACTTGTCTTATTGGAATGTTGTCCTTAGTTGAATTTTGCGAAATTGTGTCAGTTTTCGGATATGTTGCTTAGTTTTCGAGATATTGGCATTTTTTAGG
The DNA here is from genome assembly GCA_949987735.1 of Leucophora obtusa. Lineage (NCBI taxonomy): Eukaryota > Metazoa > Arthropoda > Insecta > Diptera > Anthomyiidae > Leucophora > Leucophora obtusa. Next base: position 162,153,502 of record OX465299.1, on the reverse strand, counting down.
GCATTTTTTTTAAATGATCGGTTTGATCGAAAGCTAAGCAAGATTGAGAAAAACTAATAAAATTTTTGCTACATATGAGTAATAACGCTCTCCTATAATATAAATAGGGCAGATCAGGGATGGATCCCAATTGATCCACAGTTACAGGGTGACCGTTTTAATATATTTTTTAAACAATTTTCGTGGTGACACAAATTAACACTCTATCCCTCTAAATTTAAGAAAAAAAAATTTAAAAAAAATTAAAAAAAATAAAAAAAAAAATAAAAAAAAATATAAAATAAGAAAAAAAAAAAATAAAAACATAAAAAAAAAAAAAAAAAAAATAAAACATTTAAAGAAAATTACGATTTACCCTGTGCCTATTTTATCAAAATTAATCAATCGGGATCCTTTCTACACTTAACTCATTCGTTTCACTGCAGTTCGCCCCTTCATTGAATTCTCACTTAGTTTTCGAGATATTTATCATTTTGTAAAATGACCATTTTTAAAATAGGCAGTTTTTTGAAAACTAAGCGAGATAGGGCAAAACGGACAAATGTTTTGCTCCATTGGAGCATAAACACACTCCTATAATATAAATAAGGCGGAAGCGCTCTCAAGGGATTCATTTTTATACAACGGCCACAGGGTGACTCTTTTAATACATTTTTTAAAAATTGTTCGTGGTAACTCTATTCCTCTAATTGAAAAAAAAAATTGATGAGTCATCTTGTGATTTAATCCCTCGGGATCTCTCCCGGTTTTACCTCATTTGTTTTGTTAGAGCGTGCTCCTCAGTTTAATTTTGCAAAAATTTTGTCCGTTTTTTGATATTGGCCATTTTGTAAAATAGCCAGTATCTCAAAAACTAAGCGAGATAGAGAAACACGGACATATGGTGCACATAGGGCGGAAGAGATCCCTACGGATCCATTTTTATAAAACATCCAATATAAACCAATTTAAACATCCTCTTTTTTTGGTAAATAAATGCTTTTTTTTTATTCAATTGTAATGAAAACATCCCAAATATGGTATTACTACACAAATATATTCAATATTTTTCTTTTGTTATTATTATTTTTTTATATCCATCATATCCATTAATATTTTTAAACGATTTTTCTTATTTTTTCAATTTTCCATGTGATATTTTTCCTTAAACAAACAAACAAAAAAAAATACCTTAATTCTGAAGTCATACATTCAGCCGGAAAAGACAGACAGACAATCAGACATATGTTTACTAAATATTGAATTAAATACAAACATATAAAAAACACGTGTTGTTTTCAATTTGATTAAATAAATTGAAAATTTTATAAATTAATTTTTTACATATTCAATTAAATTTGTTTATAAATATTTCTTTGCTTTCAGAATTTATTAGTTAACTGATAAAACTTTAATAGCCAGCCCTTTAGTTATTAAACTTTTTTAGTTTTTTTACTTATTCGATTTCAAGGATTTTTTGGTTAGAAAAATGTGTGTATATTGCTTTAAAATATTTAAATTGTAAATATTGCACGGCATAAAAATTTAAATGGTTGGGATGAACATATTCGAAGGTGATCATATAGTTTTTAAGTATATAAATGTAAAACTACTAAAAATTAGTTAAAAATTATGCTGCAAAAAAAAACTGATAAAATTAGCAGATTATTTTTGCTATATAATACTAAAATTCTGTAAATTTATCAGTTTTAATTTTGCTGGTCTTATTTTACTAGTACACATTTAGCAAAAAGAATCTCTTAATTTCAGCAGTTTTTTTCTGCAGCATCATTTTGAATTAATTTTTAGTAACTATTTCCGGCTCTAGGCTCATAAAATATATGAAGCTTTTTCATCAAAGAAATTTTTCATTTACTGTGTGAAGAAAATCTTATTAGTTAACTGAAAAATTTCATTAAAACTCGTCCAGCTAAATTCTCTCTGTGTATATGCAGTTAAAGAGACGACAATGGTATTTATCTTTAAAATAACTAAAAATGTAGTTATTTTTAACTGTTTGCAAATATTTTTTAGTTATTAAAATCAACTAACAAATAACAACAAATATGATAAAAATTATTTGTTGTTAAATTTATCAGTGAAAATGGCATTTTGCAAAAACTTACAAGAAGACACTCTAAATTTTTACTATTGTAGATTAACTTTTCTATACAAATTGGGTATAATTCGTTCTCATTATAACGTGTTTGGGCTTTTTAGCTATACTTCCCTTTATTTAGTAAAGCTTTTTTTTTTACAAGATCACTTATCCCAGACAAAAACCTTTTACTAGTAATTTAGCTTTATATTTAAAATAACAATTTATAACAGTACAAAAGCTTTTTTGTTTGGAAAAATCGAAAACATATTTCTAAAATATTTACATTAAACTTAAAAGAGTATTCAGAAATTTTATATCTCTTCAAATTCATGTGTTTTGTTTTTAAAATTTGTTAATCTCTTTATAATATTTTTGAACACAATTGTTTTGTTTTCTTTATATTAGTCGTCAGTGTTGCCAGATAAGGAAATTTAGACCCGAGTTGGGGATTACAACTTCTGTTTGGTGACTGATCGTAGGGGGGGGGGGTGGATTTGTAAATTTCTTGTAATAATAGCCAAGACTGCCAAAAAGCAGTCTTTTTAAGTAGTTTTTGGGTTAATAACAAAACTACTTAATAGAATTTATCTCATAGAAATAAATCTGTAAAAATAGCAGAAAAAGCAACTAAAACTTAATTATTTAGCAAATATTTTTCCTAATTTTAGCAGGTTAATTTGTTATTTTCTATTAATAAAACTTAAACTCAAATATAACATTTGCGAAAAGGTGACACGGAGGAAATAAGAAGATAAACAAAAAAAAATCTAAAGTAGAATGTTTGTATATGTCTGTTTGATCACTTCTGAAAGTATTCATATAGAGACAATCTGACAATAGAAATATAAACAATAATACAATTTAATGGAAAATCACTGATGAAGCCTGTCCATAGAAAAAGTCAGAAACTGGATCTAGTCTGATTTGCAAATTTAATGTGTTTATAACTTTTTCAGAAAATGTTTATTCTTCTTTACCTCAAACCTACTAAAAAATTCTGTATATTTAACAGTTTTATTTTTGCTGTTCGTATCTTACTAATACATAGCAAAAATAATCTGCTAATCTATTAGTTTTTTTTTCTGCAGCATCATTTTTAACTAATTTTTAGTAGTTTTTTTTAAACTCATTTTTATCGCGAAATACATTAATTGCATTAAAGGAATAGAATTTGCTAAAATCCCAAAACTTATTTGACAAATTGTGAAAAATTATCTGTTGAAGCCATGTCCCTATCCGGAATTCATTCTTGCCTAAGGAAATCGTCAGGGGACGGACGTTTTTAGAATTTCTAGAAATATTTGTTAAGTTAAATTCCAAACTCAGTGAGAATTTCTTGTTCTCGTCTAGGAGCGTTATTTAACATATAAAATATCAAAGGAAAAACAAAAACAAAAAATTTTTTTATGAGTAGTTTTAACTAAATTTATTATAGACGTTTTTCTATTAGTGTAATTTTCGACTCCTAAATAAGAAACTTCTCAAAAGCTTAATATTCCTGATTCCATTATTTCGAATCGTTTCAAAATTTGTAGGTTGGACACAGACCTTTAAAAACATAATTCCCTAATTCGATTTATAAATCTGATTCAATTTTGTATGAACCGATTAGTAGAATTCATTTTAATTGATTAAATTATTGCCTTCTTTATTATTAATTAATATTTTATTCAACGAAACATTTTGATTTTTTGTGGATTCTTTTCATAGAATTCAACAAATTGATTAATCTCCTTTTCCCTAAAAATAGTTCATTTGATTCGAACCTTTAATAAATAACTCAATTATCAGTAATAAATTCATTTCTAAAAAAGAATAAAAAAAAAAATAATTTCGATTTTCGAATTACACTGCACCTTAATTTCGAACTTTTTTCAAAATTACGGGGTTCTGACAATTGGATAAGTACGAGATTAAGTTGAAAATTTCACTTTAATGCCAGAAATAAATTAAAACTTAAAATGTGTTTAAGTGTTAATCTCGTACTTATTCATAATTGGCGCCCAAATGTCCCACAAACCTGGATTTTAGGAAGAAACCATGTGAATATTCCATTTTAGGTATAGGATGTGTTCAGCAAACTTATGTAAAACACTACGAGGAACATTTTTGTGGAATATTTTAACTCTCTAACTCTTCAACTTACGGTTTTTTTGGTCCTTTTTAAAAAGGGGTCAAAAAAGTCCCTTTAATTGAAGAGTTAGAGGGTTAAAATATTCCGAAAAAATTTTCCTCATAGTGTTTTACATAAGTTCGCTGAACACATCCTATACCTAAAATTGAAGATTCACTTGATTTCCTATGCCGTTTCACAATAAACATTTGAAAAAGGGGGAAAATTTTAACCCCCCTAAAATAAAATTCCGATGTGATCTTTCAAAACTACGACACACGTATATTTTTTTTTTTTGGTCTCCTCTACCAGAATCCATTGTCAGAACGCCGTAATTTTTTTTCGCGGATTATAATTTTTTGTTTTCATCGGGATTTAAAATTGTTTTTTTTTTTATGATTAGCGTATTAAAATATGTCTGTGAGAAATTAACTTTCCTAACGTTAATTTACAAGAACATGAAGAAGAAAACATTTTTATTATAAAATTTAAAAGAGAATCACCAGACTGCCGCAGTTTCCTCTCATCCAAAGACTCGTCAGTGGTTAGTTCATATGGCAGTCGATCAAAGCAATTCTAGTTGTTAATTTGTCTCAATATGAAAAACTTTTTATGTATGCCATTACCGGGAATCGAACCTGCAACCCTCTACACATGCTATGAATCGTATACCTCTTAACGAGATACACCACGGTCGGCACAGGGATGAGTGTGGCTAATTGAAGTTTTGTAAATCGCTGTCTACACAGTGTATGTTTCTAATCAGAAGAGCCAGGAGGGTTATTGTATAATTCGATTCGAAACGGAAATTCTTTCAAAAAGAATTTTCACATTGAATTTCAAGTACCAAAAACAGTTTTTAACGGGGGCAAATATTGGGGCTAGACCCCTCATTAAAAACAGTTTTTTGGTACTTGATTTTCAATGTGAAAATTCTGTTCGAAAGCATTTCCATTTCGAATAGAATTACATAATAACCCGCCAGAATTAACTAATACACGAGCAATTTATTTTTCAATTAATCCTGTTGTTATCGCCTTTTTCACATTCAATAGTTGGATACCAAGTTTTGACAATTTTTTTTTAAATCAATGTTTTAAATTAAAATTCAATCCTACAAACGAATTAAGAAATTGGCATTAATTCGCAAATCAAAATATATAAAAATTTCGTATGAATTTATACTTCTTTGTTACGCGAATTTATAAATCAGCTTCTTTTAATCATCTTTGAAACTATTTCTTTTTAATTAATTCTTCAAAGCTCTGATTTGATTTATACTTCGCGAATTATCTCTTGAAACAAATTATGCAATCGAAGCAAAACTGAATCAATATAAATTAGACCAAATCATTATCTTACTTTACTCAATATCAAATCATCCCAGGAAAATTTTCTGTTCCAAAGAATCGGTTGTAGAATAGCTACTTTTCATTCACAACCCCTTCTACTGTCGATTCTAACACCGATTATTTTTGTTTGAAATTGTCCCAAAGGCAACCAGTTCTATAGCTCCAAAGTAGAACCGGTTGCCCTAGAATCAGTTCTGGAACTAGTTCTAGAACTGATTCTACGTCAGTCAGAACTTCCATATAGGATCCCAGGAACTGGTTTCGTGACCAGTTCCATGTAATCGGTTGCAGTGGAATCAGTTGTAGAATAGGTGTGGTTGGCTACCGATTGTAAAAAAAATTTCCTGGGTACTTTTCATTCACAACCCCTTCTACTGTCGATTCTAACACCGATTTTTTGTTTGAAATTGTCCCAAAAGCAACCCCTTCTATAGCTCCAAAGTGGAACCGTATGCTCTAGAATCAGTTCTGGAACTAGTTCTGGAATTGATTTTACGTCAACCGCACCTTCCATATAGGATCCCAGGAATTGGTTCCGGAACCAGTTTCATGGAATCGGTTGCAGTGGAACCAGTTGTAGAATAGGTGTGGTTGGCTACCGATTGTAAAAAATTTTCCTGGGATTGATTTAAAATTATTATAAAATATTCATATTCACTGATTCATAAAATGAATAAATTTTTATGCGAGTTGATTACAAAAATATTATATTTTTCAAGCTCTGGTTGGAAAACATTTTTTTTTTTTACAAATTTATTTTTTTGTTTAAATTTGATTAAAAACTGAATTGTGAATAATTTTAAGAATTCAGTAGTTTTCTTGGGGATTTTTCGGTAATTTAACCTACAAAATGGAGACATTAGAACTCATCTGGTAACACTGTTAGTCAGTAACATGTGCTATTGTCTTAGAGCTTAAATATATGTAATTCTCTTCTTTTAAATATTTTTATTTTTTTTCAAAAGTCTCCCCCACAAGTGGAGACTTCCTTATTCTAGACTAAAGAATACAACAAAAAAACAAAAATAATAAAAAAAGAAAGAAAAATATAAAACAATTTGATGAAACAAACAAATTTGCACAATTTATAATAAAAAACGTTTTTAGTTTGAATTGTGAGATCATGCGGCGTTGATCGTTTATGGGAAATTTTAAAATTGATTTGCGTATAATTCATGATTAAAAAACGGAAAGAAATTTTTAAAATTTTAACGTTTTATCTTAAATAAAAGAAGGCGGAAAAATTTATAAAAAAAATGCGAAAATTCAACAGAAAGATATTAAGAAATTAAAAATAGGAAATATTAAAAAAAATTGTACATTTAAATTATTTACTAAAATGTGTAAAAACTTAAATCGCGTGGTTGTTTTTTTTTTTTTTTTTGTTATTTTCGTCGCGTGTATAAAGAAAAATTGCCGGCAATTTTTTAACGGAAATTTTTTGTTATTGTTTTGAAATAAAATAAACTTAATATAACTGTTTTTATAAATTGAAAAATAACAGAATAAAAGAAATAATAAAAGTCAAATAAAAAAATCAATAAATTTTTGACAAAGTTATGAAAATAATTACATAAAAAATTACTAAACAAAAACGTTTTTTAAAATGTTTTTATAATAATTGTAAAAATTGTTCAAATATTGAAAATTAAAATAGTCGCTGGCGTCTTACATTAACAAAAAAAAAACAAATTAAAATAATTAAAAAAATTCAAACAAAAAACTATATTTTAGTGTTGACCATATTTTTTTTTAATAAAAAAAAAAAAAAAAAAATTATATAAAATTGTTGTTAGTTCTAAATAATGTGAATAAAACAAGGTTTGATTATTGAAAAACACAAAAAAAAAAATAATAATTATTTATCAAATTTTCGTGCATTTTGAGATTTGGTGTGAATACATTCCAGAAATCTAAAATCTTTTTAATACAAATATTTTGTAAAATCACATGACTTTATATTTACAGTTTCTTAAATTTACATATGTTACCTACTACAAAATTTTCGTATTTCAAACAAAAAATTGTTTTTAATTAATTTTTATTTGCGATTTTTTTAAAGTGATATTCAGAACAGGGGCCATAATTTTCTTTTTAACATTTCCTTTATTTTGAATTCTATTATTGGCGTTTATATGGTATTTTATAAAAGTAGCAAACACATTTATTTTAAAATCACATTTGAAGAATACCGATCCTTGAAAGAATGCAATCAAAACCTATACTTTTTTTATAATTAATCATTTGATGTCCCCAATTTTACTGCTATTTACGTAGGAACTTTTTAATAAACTTTTGTGGAAACCTGGATTTATGATATAAATAATTTGTATGTTATTTCCGAGGTTTTACTGCTTTACTGTGCCCCCTAGCAGATATACAATATTGATAAAGAAATAATTATATGGTACAAATGTTAAGTGAAATATTTTTGGGAATTGTATTGCATTGTAGCGAACTGGTTCCTTTTATATAAAATACTCAAGCTTGTTACTTCGCTATTCGTAGCTTAAAATATAGGAATATACCCAGTAAAAAAAGAAATGCACAAGCAATAGAAAAATCACTACAATTAATGATCTAGATGTACTGCTTTTTTTTAACAGAAACAGTAATGATTTTATTGCGACCTCAAGACTGCTAGTCTAGCTCTCTACTACTGAGCTCTTCTTTGATATGAAAATTAACTGCCATAAAAACACCACTTTGTCATGACTTTGGTAAGAAGAAATAAGGGTAGGTAACCTCTTACTTTTCTATTACCAAAGGTATTATTTTAACAAGGGCATGTCCATCGAGGTAACTCCTTACCTAGTAATATGGTATTCTGAACTTACATGTTACGCTTACCTATTACCTTTAGGTTACAAAAAACCGTAAAATAATACGATTTTTTTCTTAAAATTTCGATTTGTTTTATATTGACTATTAAATTAAAAATTACATATTTTTAACGAAAAATTTTGGAATTTCTTTTTTTTTTTATAAATTTTGGTTATAAAAATAAGCATTTTGTAATGAAGCGGGTAACCTCTTACTTTTCTATTACCAAAGCTATTATTTTAACAAGGGCATGTCCATTGAGGTAACTCCTTACCTAGTAAGTTTTCAAAAACATTTTGTTTAAATTTTAATTTTTTAAACCGAATATCAATTCAATCAATTCACGGATTTTTAACAAAAAATAGAATTTCTAAAATTTTCTACAAAAACGAATTATTTATACCAATAAAACATTTAAACGTATGAATTTCGTATTACAAGTAATGCAAGGGTAAGCGGTTTATATGTATATTACCAGTTAATATGCATAGTAGTACCCATATATTACCAAGGTTTTGCTGGGTAGTGTCTCATTCTAAGATACAGCATCTCGCGCAATTACAGTGTTGCCACATTTGCAGCTCTTCATCTTCCACCACCTTTCATTTCTTCTCTATCCCCTTTCCAAAGAAAGCAATATATTAATGAATAGGAAAAATTTCCTACGTGTTGCTTCTATTAAAAAAAAAAAAAGTGTATTTTGGAAGCAATGAAAGAAGCGATTTTTTTAAGTTGTTTAGAATTACTTATAAAAAAGCAGTAAAAATACACTAACGGTTACATTTAAAGCAATGAAAGAAGTGATTTGTAAAGCATGACTTACAATTTTTTGTTGCTGAGAATTTTAAAATTTATTTTTCTCTGGATTTTTTTCGTTTTGCCAAAAAATCTCTTCGTTCACTGCTTCCAAAATATCTGTTAGTTATTTTTGCAGTACTTTAGAAGTAATTCTGAACAATATCCATAAAATCACTTAATAACTGCTTCTAAGGTATTATTGCTCGAAAAGTGGACCTAAGAAGTGAATTGTCTACAATATTTTCTTTTTCTGGGAGTCAGATTCACTTTTTGGTTCGATTTTGGTTAAAACCGGCCCAGGTTTAGACATAGTGCCCATATAAAGGTCTCCCTAAAATTGTCTTGTTCGCACGCTACAGATCCCAAATACGAAGATAAAATATTTTAATGAAATTTGGTACACTCATTTATAAGGGCCCACAAAGTCTATTGATTTTTTTTTGTAGAATCGGTCCAGATTTAGACCCAGTGCCCGTATAAAGGTCCGCCAAAAATGGGCATGTACTCACGCTGCACGTAGGAAATATTAAGATGTTTTGATGGAATTAGGTTCACCGACTAATATCGGGCCAAGTCTGAAATCTATTGATTATGGTTAAAATCGGTTATGTTGCATTTACATTTGCACCCAAATCCCGAGATTTCGACTAAAATTGAGATTTCAGTGAAAATCTCATGTGAAATCCCAAGATTCCCCATACAAAAGAAATCCCGTAAATTTGCGAGATTTCTGAGAAATCTCATGAAAATCTTACAAATCTGGTGACTTACAGAATACAACACTGCGTTTCGCTTAATTTGTAGAGTTTTTGCATGAAAAAGTGGCAACGATGGTCAACAGGTGACTAAAAAGAGTAACCTAAAAATGACACAAAATAGTGAAATAAAAAAATTATTATAAATATAGTAAATATAACTTTAGACCCAATCGAAATGTACTAATGGTACGAAGCATAACTATGAAGAAAGCATTGCGAAGTACATGTCTTCTTTCCACCAAAATATTGCAAAATCTGGCTTCTAGCTGGTCGTCCTTAAAAAAAAAAAAAAACAAATTTACTAACATATTTAGCGTTAGATCTTTACATAAATGAATGTAAATTGTACTCCGCCAATGAATAAAATGGTTTTTAGAAATATTTTTAATTTGAGGTTATTTTTTATAGTACTTTGTTTTCAAAAAATGCAGTTGTCAAATCGAAATCTCGCTACTGTCACAAAGTGCAAATGTAAACGGTCAAGATTTCGGGTCGAGATTTCGATTGAAATCTCGGGATTTGAAAACAGATGTAAACGCAACTTTAATGAAACTTGGTACGATGACTCACAAGGACCCAAGAACAAAACCTATTGATTCTAGATAGTAGATATTTGAATCGTTCGCCCATATGGACTATATTTCGGATTTTTTTCTTGAATATATCTAACAGTACACTAATAGAAATAAGTCTGTAAAAAGTTTGGTTAAAAGTACTAAAAATTAGTTAAAAAAAGAAAAAACTGCTAAAATTAGCAGATTATTTTTGCTATATATTGGTAAAATAAGAACAGCAAAAACTATTAAATATACAGATTCTTAGTTATATTTGATTTAAATTTTTGTTTAAAGAAACAACGTAGAAACGGTAATGACATGTCATTATTTTTTGGACTACCAGTGATGACACCCACTTACCTTCTGAATTATTTTAAAACATATAGTAATGAGTTACTGATAAAGACTTATTTTTATCATTATTTCAAATAGCAAATAATTTTCTATATTTTTTTTTAATTTTTTGAAATCTATTTATAGACTCAATATTTTTTAAACAGATTTTTTGTATGTTGGCGAGTAAGCTTACTTGTGGGCAGCAGGTCAATTATATTTTTATCTATTAAATATTAAATGTCGATATAGATCAGATGGTAGAGCTTTTGACTGGCAATCTGTAGACCCAGGTTCGATTCCCGCACCAGGAAATTTTATTTAAAAAGAAAATACAATAAAAAATATTTTTTTTTATATAATTTGTTTTTTGAAAATCTATTTTTAGACTCATTATTTTTGTCAGTACTGGTAAGCACATAGGTAACGATATATTTTTTTGATTTTTCGTATTTTTAAAAAAAAATTGTTTTCAATTTTTTAAAATTTTTAAAAAATTTTTTTAAACATTTTCTTTTTATATTTTTTTTTTAATTTCTTTTTGTTTTTAATGCAAAAAAACAGCAGTTTACAATTTTTTAGCAAATATTTCTGTTGATTTTAGCAGGATAGATTGCTATTTGCATTCAACTAAATTTCGCTTAAAAATAACAACAATTTTGTTTTTGCTATTTTTAGTCTTTTAATATTTATCAATATTTTCTGCAGATTCTACAGTACAATTTGTTATTCACAATTAACTAAAATTTAGCTTAAATATAACTAAAATTATGTAAATTTAACAGTTTTAATTTTTCTGTTGCTATTTTACTAGTATTTAGCAAAAAAAAATCTGCTAGTTTTAGCAGTTTTTTCTGCAGCATCGTTTTTAACTTATTTTTAGTAACTTTTTCTGCTATTTTTACAGATCCATTTCTATGAGTGTAGGTAAAATTATAATTTCTTTCGTTTTTCAATTTTTTTTTTTATCATTTTATAGACAAATTTTGACACAAGTCTTATTTCAACGATCCAAACATTGGTTGGCTTTTAACCAGGCTGAACAAAAATAGTGTGTAACGGCTACTGAATATTTTGATACTATTACGGAAAATTTAACTGATTCTGGTAGAGGGGACCAAAAAAAAAAATAAAAAACCTGCATTTTACGGGGTTGGTATCCAACTATTAAATGCGAATAAAGCGCATCATAATGTGATAATTACTTCTGAAACATTGTAATTGAAAAATAAATTGTTTAGAGGGCTGCCGGTTCGATCCCCGGTCATGGCAAACACCAAATAAAGTTTTTCATGTAGAAAAACAAATTAACATTAAACTAAATCAATTTTAGAAACTGAAATTAAATTTTAAAGTGAAAGATTCGCCAGAATTACATATCATACTTTTAGGCAATAGGTTCTATTAAATATTGTTACATACTTTCAGGCGTTTTGATATTTAGTACATTCTTTTACATATTATTATTATTATTATTATTATTATTTTTTTTTTACATTACACTTCTTTTTACTGGTGTAAAGAAACCTTTTTACTAATATCAAATATTCAAACATTCATTTAAAATTTGAACTTAAAAGCATTTTACGAAATTTGTGTGCCAAACACGTCTCAAAATTTTACATTTACTTCAATTATACAATATGACAACTAAATAACAAATTAAATAAAACATTTTAGTACACACGTTGTTTAAATAAAATAAAAATACCAAAATGTAAAGAAAAAAAAAACAATTAAATTCAGCATTTGGCAAACGGAAAACATTATATTTGAACTTTTGAACACAAACATTTTGTAGTTTTTGTATTTTTAGAGCTCGTCTTGTTAGCTTAGCCGATATCTTACAATAGATGGCGTTAAGGGCAAAATTGTCAAAAATAATATAATATTGAAATTAATGATTGATCATAAATTTGTTATGCAAATTTTTTGTTTAAGTTTTGTTAAGAAATATTTTTACAATTTTTAAGGCGTAACAAATAAACGGAAGTGTTGTGTTTTTTTCCAAACCAAAGAAATAACTTAAAAATCATATAAATAATATAGAAGATTTAATGGAGGTTTTTTTATTTGTTCAATGCAAAGGTTAAGAACAAATATTAATTACACTTATATTAAGGTGATGTTTCTACATGACGTTTTGCTCCACACGAACGAAAATACAATAACAAAATACATGCAGCACAAAACCAAATTTTTATGTACATGTGGTCACCCATTCGTGTGACAAAGAACGTCTTCTAGAAACCCCATGTAAGCCTTTAACGGTCTTTTGAAATATTAAAAAAAAAAAAAATTAAAAACACCTTCGTTGTTTTTTTAGTTTAGCAAAATTTCGTTAAAAAAAATTCATATAACTTCACTTTAGACATGTGTTTAAGATTTCAATTTAATTTTCAATTTACAATTTCATTTACAATTTATTTGTATACTTTTATTGTTCTACGACTAATTAAGGGCATCGTTTAATTTACTGCAAAAATGAAATCCATTTGGTAAAAATTTGTTTAATTATCTTTATATACAGCTTCTGTTTCATCTCTATCATATTGATAAACAGCATCAGTTGAGAGAAACAATATGAATAAAATTTATAATAAAATTATAAAAATATTTTTGCGGCCCAAAAAAAAAAAAATCATTATTTCTGGTAAATGACCGCAAAACATAAACAAACATAAATATACAAGAAAATTAAAAAAAAAAAAATATTTTAGTGGGAGGATTTTGGCTTTTTCAGTAAATAACTAGGGATTATAAATTATTAATTAATATCAATATATAAACAAGAAAAATTATTAACATTTTTGCATTAATTTTCACACTCATAGAAATAATAATAGAAATAAAAACAGCAGAAAAAGCTACTAAAAATTAGTTAAAAATTACCCTACAGAGAAAATTGCTGAAATTAATAAATATTGTCTACCGCTAATTTTAGTCTACTGATATTTAGCAAAAATTTTCATTTTCAGTTAACTAAAAGTTAACACAAACATAACTAAAATTCTGTTATTTGGTTTTTTGCTGTTCCTATCTTATCAATATTTAGCAAAAATAATAGGCTAATTTCAGCAGTTTTTTCTGCAATATAATTTTGAATTTTTAGTAGTGTTAACTAAAATTTTTACACACTTTTTTCTATTAGTGTATATTTCATATTAAAAAAAGTAGTAATTTTAAAGGGAAAAATCGTCAAATGGTCATTTGGCTATTTTCGGTAGGAAAAGTCGTCAAAATGACGATAAATCGTCAAAACTGGCAACATTGATTAAGGAAAACGAGTACACAGTGGTGCCATGTGTGACGAATTACATCATTTTGACGATTTTTTTTGTCAAAATTTTACAAATGACGATTAACGATTTTTGAATAAAAATTCCACATGTGTTGACGATTTAGACTGAGTTTTTAACGAATTTTTAGCAAAACCATAAAGAAAAACGTTTAAAAAAAACCGCAAATTGCTCTTTTCGAATCGTGTTTTTGGAATTCGCAATACTCTTCGGGACTGAGTTAGAAAATGTGTTCGTGGTTGAAAAAAATTAACAAACAAAAGTTGAAACTACTTAGGTTAATTTTTAATTTACACAGCTTTACAAAATGATTTCTTTGCAGGGATTTAAACTTGGGGACAATATTTTTATAGATTTAGACAAGCTGATTTTAAATCTGTTTTTCAAATGTCGCAATCAGGTTACATTTTTTTTTTAGAAAATCTCGGTTAAAAATGCCGAAGTACCAACGAGCATATAATATAAAAGAGGTACCAACTCTTCCTACCTCTGTTAAGTCACCCCCTTATTAATTTGTATCGAAAATTCAGCCATAAGAATTACACACGTCTGCAAATGCTAACATTTTCGATACAAATTGTCAATCTTCGAAAGAGCGAGTTGAAAACAGCCTGGAAAAAAAATATTTTTGACCTGACTAAAAGTAAAAAAAAAGGTCGAAATCACGAACTTGAAGTCCTTATAAATTATTTATAAGTTCTTAAACCGCATAATGCATGTTGAGGTGTTTTGTCTGTAACTAATTGTAGCATAAATACCACCTTTTTACAGACATACACTCAAACAAGTTTGACAGTTACTACATGACAGTTGTTTGTGTAGTAATCAGTAGTTGTTGTTTTTAACAGAAATTACAGTTGTTTTTCTATAGAAAAATGCAAAACAACTTTTATGACGGTTATTTAAGAAAACATTTAACGAAAAGTACTGTAATTTCGTAACAGTTATTTTTAATATCATAATAAATAACTATCAAAACAGTAATTTTACAGTAAACATTTATTGTTGGTAGTTATTTAAAAAATAGAAAATTTCGTTGAATTTTTTGAATTGAATATTGATATATTTCTAGTTTGCAAATAAAAATCAGAAACTTGTATTGTATCTCCAATGCATAAAAGCATAACTGGTGAACGGTTTGGAATTTTTACTTCGAATTTTAAATTTTTAAGTAAAAACACAAAATTTTGTAATGGAAAGAAAAAAAACAATATTTTTTTTTTATTAAAATATACTTTTATAACTAAAAAGACTTGACTGTAAAAAACAGTAGTTTTAACCGATTTTGTCAGTTGCTTTGAAATTTTTGTAGTAAAAGTTTATCAGTTAATTTTATGACATTGGTGGTTATTTTTAATGCATTTGTTAGTTATTTTTCAACAGTTAAAAATAACAAAAGTTTTAGTTAGTTTAAAGGTAAATACATTTGTCGCCTTTCTAACCGCATATACCTTTGTTTTAACTGTCATTTTCAGTAGATTCTACCGATAAACTTTTGTGAGTGTAGTAAAAAATAACGGCCAGTTATATATAATGTGAATTTATAAAAGCTGTGAATTATCTTAAGGGCGCTAATATAGACAAGTATTTAAAATGAATTGATTTTCGAATACAAAAATATATGAAACTGTGTTTTTTATGATATTTAACTCAGAGCTTTGAAGAATTAATTCTTTAATACAGTTTTTGAATTCTGAATTAATTCACAAAAGACTATATGTGACCTTCTCCGAGAAAAGGGACCTAGTGTGTGAAAATGAAGTTTTGAGAAGAACGCATTTAAAGTTTCATAACGCATTATCACTTTGAACACACCTTAAGTTGGGAGATGCGATTTGGCAATCGCGTGTGTTATCACCATCTAACTCAGAAATCTAACTCATTTCATCTTATTCTACACCCTTTTAGGTACCAGAATCCACTCTTAAGTCCAAACCCGTTTTTTTGACACACTAGGTCCCTTTTCTCGAGGAAGGTCACATATATTGATTGGAATTAATTCATAATTGTTTTCGTTCGATTTCTTTTGTTACGAATTAATTCAATTGCTATAGTTTTAAGTAGGTTTGAGGTTAAGAAGAAGAATAAACATTTTTTCAAAGTTATAGACACATTATTAATTTGCAAATCAGATTAGATCTAGTTTCTGCCTTTTTCTATGGACAGGCTTCATCAGTGATTTTCCATTAAATTGTATTATTATTTATATTTTATTGTCAGATTGTCTCTATATGATAATTTACCCTCAGAAGTGATCAAACAGACATACAAAAATTCTACTTTAAATTTTTTTTGTTTATCTTCTTATCTCCTCTTTGTCACCTTATTCACAAATGTTGCCACACCGACGTATGGTTTTCACGTACAAGTGCAGGCAATTTGTGTATATCGGAGACGCACTGCCAGCAGGGCATTTTTATTTTTCTAGTTGTTTTTTCAAATAGACCAAAGGCAATTAATATTGTTTTGTTTTATTAAATCAAATGAATTAATTCACTGGGAAAAGTGAACTAATTCCTTATTGAATTAATTCACCACTGAATTCGTTAAATTCCATTTCCGTTCAGTGAATTAAAAAAAAAAAAGAAAAAAAATTGGGTTCACTGAATTCAAAAGCTGTGTTTTGACGTTCAGTACACAGAGTAGTGTTTTCGAAATATTTTGGAAATAATTCAGCCATTATTGGCTGGTCGATAAGAGATGAAACATTACGCGCCCATAGCAAGACTCTTTTGCCTCCAGATTAAAAGTTTCTTTAAGAGCACATCTTTTAGATGGGCGTAATAAAAAAATATTTTCCACTTGTAAATTTTTCTTCATCCCAGACCATTCGAGTAAAACATCCCATTTTTGGAAAATTTTCAGTGTTTTAGGAGTTGTGTGGGATTCTATTTTTCTATTTTTATATAAAGAATATCAACCAATAAGAAATGGCGGAATTAATGCCAACACTCCACTGTGTACTGAACGGCAGAAAACAGCTTTTGAATTTTTTGTTTTTTAATTCAGTTAACGTATTTTTTTTTAATTCAGTGAACGTATTTTTTTTTTGTTTAATTCACTGAACGAATATAAGTGGTGAATTAATTCAGTAAGGAGTTAATTCACTTGATTTAATAAAAAGAACTATAGTAATTGAATTAATTCCTTGAATTTGTTTTTTGTTGAACGCGTTCAGTTTAACGATTTCAGTGAATTAATTAAGAAAAGCAATTCATTCAATTCTAAAGAAAAGTGAATTCGATTGGTAGTGAATTTATTCAAAAATTAGTTCGAATTAATTCTTCAAAGCTTTGGTTTAACTGCTGACGATTTGTTGACGATTTATTTTTACATCTTTGACGATTTATTTAAAATAGATTTTTATAAATTTAATTTTTTTTTTAATAATAAAAGAAGAAACACTAACTCACGGAAGGCAAAACGTCAGGAAAGCCACTAATCACTATAAATAGAATTAAAAGCTTGTATGTTAAAACCAGGGACCGAAATTAACAGTTGTTTTTGAATTTTTAAACAAAAAAAGAATATAGAACCAAGCATCAGAGAACTGATTCAAGTACATGATAATGATCCTTGTGGACTGGTCTTCCAATTTTTTTTTTATATTTTCGACTTTTATTTTTTTTGAGCAAAAATAAAAGTAATTTTTTGACTTTTATTTTTTGGAGGAATTTCTCATATTTTTATGTGTTTGATATGATTTTGTCAAAATTTAAATACTTTAATGTGTTTTTTTGTTGTCAAAACAAAAATTTTTATTTTTGCTCTAAAAAATAAAAGTAAAAATAAAAAACTTTTATTCTTGCTCAGAAAAATAAAAGGCAAAAAATAACTTTTATATTTGCTAAAAAAATAAAAGTCAAAAAATAACTTTTTTAATCTGACATTTATGATAAAAGTCATAACCGGTACGGTGCCTGGTTAAAACACAACATACAAACGTTTGCTTTACCAATAAAGGAGCTTTAGACATAGCAACAACTATAACATAGAGAAAAATAATAGCTTTGCTAAAAACATGTGATTTTCGTTGTAATATGAAATAACTAAGTAAAAATGTTTGAATTTACTTGCCCAAATGTTTTTCACTTTGAAGTTAACACGTATAGAAAAACTAAAAATCTACATTATAACCTAGACCATCTGATGAAAGTATTTGGTTGCACTTGAAAATGCATTAATTTTCAACCATTGGTTCTAGTAAATTTTTTTCATAAGTTTTTTTTCTCAATTTGTTGTAAAATAAATTGTGAATTCTATTTGGAATTTGTCATATTTGATCTTAAAACCGAACAAAAATAACTCTTATTTTTTTATTGTTAAAATTTTTCAATAAAATTTACTTGTGCCTGGAATTGAACCTGGTACTCCAGATTGCCAGTATTATATTTGATAGATAAAAACATAATTAAGGCGCTGCACAAAAGTATGCTTACATACCAGCATACAAAATATGTGGTTATATATAAAATAGAATTTGAAAAAAATGTATAAAAAATCTCGAATACTATGAACGGCTTCACCGTTTTGGCTATTTTTTTAAAATATTCGTAATAGTCCGAAAATGTTTTTAGCTCATTTTCCCCCCGATATATATAAAATTTATAGTAAAGTAATCGGACCTCGAAAAAACCTTTTTTTCTGGAAGGAATAAAAAAATTGGAGAAATATTGGACTAAGCGTATTGAGCTAAAAGGAGACTACACAGAGAGAATGTTGCTGGACGAATTTTAATGAAATTTTTTAATAAACTGATAAAGTTTTCTTCCCAAAGCAAATGAAAAATTTCTTAAATTTGATGAAAACACTTCATATATTTTATTAATCTAGTTTTAGTGAAACTTTTTCATTGAGTGTATTTAGCTTTTAAGTCATTACCGTTGCACAGTGTAATTACATATAATTTTAATAACTTTAAAATGTTAAAATTTTTCAGTTATAATATAGAAAATTTATACATTTTTTTTACAAAAAACTATAAAAAAATATCTCTATTTATTTAATGACTCACCCAAATAGCGTGTTAAATGCTATTGTGAGAGTAGTAGTTTGGGGGGAGGGGGGCGGAGGGGGGACTTTCTTTTTAAATGATGTAAGTTTGATATCACCCGATTAATGGTGTAAATAATTGTGTGTTGCAGTCACCTAAAATCCCAAAAAGTCGATAAATAATTAAATATCAATAACAAACAATAAAAAGCACTTAAGAGAAATATTACGTTAACGTGGAAAAAAATGAAAAGTAATATAATTAGAAGCATTGTAGGTCGTTAAAATCAAACAACAACCAACCAAACAACACTGCAAATCATTATAATTAAATATAAATAAAAAATATCTATAAAATAGAACTGATGTAATACGACCAGAGCTTCTAAAGACTTTAATCCCTCATTCTATTTTCAATTCTGATTGACTATGGAATTATTAAATTCTTAAAATGCAACTTTACACATCGAATCAAGTCTTAACTGGTCTTATTGGATTTAATTTTAAAGACTTCAATCATTTTTTCATCATTTGATTTGTTTAAACACTGAATTCAATCCTTAAGAATTCAATCGTTAGGAATTCAATCGATGATTTTTGATCAACCGATTAAAAATTTTAGGAATGATATTCGGTTTTTTTCATTCGATTTAAAAACTTTTTAAAATTAAGTACCTAGTTTCGTAAAACACTTGGGTGAAGTGAAGGGAACTTTCAATGTAAATTGTTTTTTTAACAAAAACAATTTCTATAGAAACAACGCAACACTTCACCGAAGTGATTTAGAAAATTACCCCCTAAGAATTATGTTGTAAATCGAATGATTGATTGAATTCCCAAATTGTATGAGTAAGAAATCTATTGAATTCCTAACGATTGAATTCAATGATTAACAAAATCGAATGAGATATGTATACTGATTAAATTCCTTAAAAGTGAATTCGGTCGAATGAATTCCAAAGAATGAAGTCTCTGCGAATGGCTAAGAATGAATTCAATCGATTTAGAAGGAAATTGTATTATATTTTTTGGGACTTCATTCAAAATATAATTCATTCTTTGAAGCTCTGAATACGACAATATGTTAATGAGTTTTGTTTTTTTGTGTTTATTCTATTTATGTTTTAATTTTTAATGAGACAACGTGAATGTTAAAATAAAAACTACGTTTGAGTCAAGGCAAATAATATTCAAAATTAATTTTATTTTTCTTGCAATTTGAATTTACTCAATATTATTAATTTTTTTATTTTTGTGCATTTATTTTCGTCGAACTTTTATTTGTATATTTGGCAATTGCTGCGCTATAAATTTTCAATATTCTATTTATCTATTTATTTTTAGAATAATTTTTCGTATTATTTTTTTTTTTTTACGAATATATCAACCCACCACCACCATTATTATTCGCTACATTTTGTTTTGAATATTTTTATTAACATTTTAATTAAATGATTATCTACGTTAGGGTGGCCGTAGAATATTTAGAGGAAACATTTTTTCAAAATTCTAACGAAACCCGCAAGGATTATTGTGCCATTTAGTTTAAAACTACAATGGTGCAAGCACAGAAAAACATAGTTGGGAGGATCATACTCAAACAGCATCATATACATATATGATTGCGACAATCATATTATGAAATACCTTTATTATCATAATGTGATCCTAGAAAAAATAGACATAAAATTTACGAAACATCGAAAAACTTGTAATTAAAATGCGTTTTTATTTATATTGTTAGAATTCAGGGGGGTAACCGCGTAACTCGATTCGAAAAAAAATGTTCGATTTCGTAAATCTTGCAAATATTGTAAAAAATATAATTCTGTATAAAAATTATACTTTTTAATTTATTTTTATTCCAAACCTTGTCCACTACACATAAAAATTCAAAAAGTAAGATTTTTGCTAAAACTTTTCTTTTTACGAAAAGTAAAAAATTTACGAATTCTAAAATTTTTTTTTCGAATCGTGATACGCGGTAACCCCCCAGTTCTTACTAGCTTAATAAAAAACACGAAAATATTATTTTTTTTAGTAGGTTTGAGGTTAAGAAGAAGAATAAACCTTTTTCTCTAAAATTTTAAACACATTAAATTTTCAAATCATACTAGATCTAGTTTCGGCAGGCTTCATCCGTGATTTTCCATTAAATTATATTAATTGTTTATATGTTAATTGTCAGATTGTCAATATGTGATAATTTTGTCAACAACCCGTCGGCTGTAGGAATCGAACACATGTTCATACATTACAATCGTAACTATACTATAGTGCGACAGCTTAACCATCTCAGCCAAGTAAGGTCTTGAATGCAATATAATTAATTCGTTGTTTCCTTTCCTATTCAGCTTCTTGTTTTTCCTCAGAAGTGATCAATGAAAACACATACAACCATTCTATTTTTAGATTTTTGTTTATTTTCCAATCTCTTTTGTATCTCCTATTTCGCAAATGTTGCCAAACTGACGTATGGTTTTTACGTTCAAGAGCAGGCAGTCTGCGGACATATATATTGGTGAAGGGTTGCCACAGGGCATTTCATAATGTATTTTAGTACAGTATTGCTTTAACATCATATATACAGCTGCAATTATTATTGTAATTAATATGCCTTTTCAATTTTAATTTAGTAGGTTTGAGATTAAGAATAAACCTTTTTCTCTAAAAATTATAAACACATTAAATTTTGAAATCAGACTAGATTTAGTTTCTGCCTTTTTGTAAGGAAAGGCTTTATCAGTGATTTTCCATTTAATTGTATTAACTGTTTATATGTTAATTGTCAGATTGTCTATATATGATAATTTTTTCAACAACCCGCCGTCTGCAGGAATCGAACACATGCTCCTACATTACAGTCGTAATATGTTTAAGCCGTCTATACTAAAGTAAGACGTCTTAACCATCTCACTTCGTTTCTTCCTTTCCTATTCAGCTTTCTGTTATTGTTGTTACTCAGAAGTGAGTAATTTAGCAATATTTTTATGCATTTTATATTTTATTTTTTTTAAGAACAAAAAACAAACTTTAAAAAAATAACATTGTTACTGATACTTTAGAAAACATATTATTTTCTATTGTTGGTTATACATGAATCGATGTCACTACATTGATAGTGCTGCCAAAAAAAAACAGAGTAGTACATTGGAAGATGACAAAGCAAATTGTGGCAAATCTTTTGTTGTTTTTGTTTCTTCTTTGATATTTTAAATGTTTAATAACGCTCCTAGATGAGAACAAGAAATTCTCATTAAGTTTGTAATTTAACTTAACAAATATTTTCAGAAATTCTAAAAACGTCATCCCCTGACGAATTCCTAAGGCAAGAATGAAATCCGGATAGGGACATGCCTTCAACAGATTATTTTTCACAATTTGTTATATAAGTTTTGAGATTTTAGCACATTTAATTCCTTTAATGCAATTAACGTATATCCCGATAAAAATAAATTTGAAAAAAAAAACATTTCCAATATTACCCACAAACTATTCAATATTATGAAATTGAAAAACATAAATCCAAATCAATTAGCCACACTTGTCGCTGTGCCGACCGTGGTGTAGCTCGTTAAGAGTTGATGCTACGAGTCATAGCCTGTGTAGAGAGCTGCCGTTTCGATCCCCGGTTATGGTAATACACAAAAAGTTTTTCATAATAAGACAAATTAACTGTTCAAATTACTTTGATCAACTGACACATAAACTAACCACTGACGAGTCTTTGGGTGAGACGAAAATGCGGCAGTTTGGGGATTTCATTGTGTCTGTTAAATTTTTCAATACAAATTTTTTCTTCTTCTTATTCCTGTAAAAGAGCTTTAGAAAAAAAAAATCTGAATCATTTTGAGTTTTTCAATTTAATTGATTAATTTTTAATAGAGGGTACATACTTTCATCTAAAGGTGCGTTTACAATGACGGAATACTCCAATCTGTAGCAAATATAGTTTTTTTCTCTTTCATACTAACACATTTTTGTATTGTGCTATCTCTTGTCATTCCACTCCAGAGTAAAACTTGTTTGACTCTGGAGTACAGATTTTCTACACTCTGGAGTTAACATTGGTCTGTTAACTGTTTAACATGACAAATATACCCAAAAAACACATCTCTAATTTGTTCACATCTCTAATTGTCAACAAATTAAAAAAAATAATAACAAAATATAATAAATAAATATAAAATTTGTGGTATTTTCGGTATTATTTAAAATAAAAAAAATATTGAAATAAAAAACCATAAAAATTCTGGGAAAAGAGTGACGAAAATATGAAGTAAGTACTAAATGTCAAATAAGTTTTGAAGTAACTCTTCGCTGCATTTCGAACAGTTAACATTTTAATCTGTGCTGCAGAGTAGAGTCACTCTACCATTGTGAAAGCACCTTAATTTGTAAACAATCAAAAATTGATCAATAATATTGATCGTCTATGGGGATATAACTTGTGTGTACTCACACAGCGGCAAACATTTTCTTGCATAGCGTAATTCTTTTAAACATTTTGCGTTTAATATCGCCCAAAGTAGGTAACAAATTGAAATTTTAAAAACACTCATTGGGTCATATGAATAAAACTTAGCAATTACTTCGAAGTAATTACTTTGGGCTTAGGAATGGCTTTTAACTCCAAATTTACCAATTGGCTGGTAGAATAGCATGAAATGTCAACGAAAATTAAAAAAATAAAATTTCTAGTCTACTTCCAAGCAGACTAGATTTGTGAAGTAATTGCTTAAAAAACCCTGTATTTCCCCCTATTAGTAATATCTATTTTTTATTCATATGAGCCATTGGGTCATATGAATAAAACTTAGCAATTACTTCGAAGTAATTACTTTGGGCTTAGGAATGGCTTTTAACTCCAAATTTACCAATTGACTGGTAGAATAGCATGAAATGTAAACGAAAATTAAAAAATTAATTTTCTAGTCTACTCCCAAGCAGACTAGATTTGTGAAGTTATTGCTTAAAAAACCCTGTATTTCCCCCTATTAGTAATATCTATTTTTTATTCATATGAGCCATTGTCTTAATTTTTCGTTGCAAACACATGACATAAATTTCATTGCGACTAGTCACCCTTCTTATCAGGCTTGCCAGATACTTTTTTTCGTTGTCCCCAAATAAATCTAAAAATTTCCAAAAAAAAAATCCCCAACTAGAAAAAATGTTGAGCTTATTTAATTTGCTTAAAATGAACATTACCCGCATAAAAACTACAATTAAATATAAAAATAGCACTAAAAATTAAAAATTCTAGGATTGCATTTGTATAAATATCTATAAAAATTCACAGGATTTAGGGTCTTTTACGAAGAAAACGTTTAACGTGTAGCACACAAAGGGTTTCACTACTTACCAGGCTATTTACTCGCAACATTACTTTTGTTCGCGATGTCCAAAAATTCATGGGTGGTCATTACGCTCTCGCTTACAACAAAAGTGCGAATAACGAGTTACCCATAGTGAAAGAATAACTAGTTACTTTCAAAGATAGAATAAGTGGTTACTCAGAAGTTAGGAAATAAGTGGTTACCCTACATTGTAAAATAGTTGGTCATATTGGAAAAAAAACTTTTTACATTGGAAAATTTCCTATTTAGTTGAAAACAAATTTATAAATAAAATATTAATAAAAAAAAAGACTTAATCAGTACGTATATAATCAATTACCAGTAAGTGATTACTTTGCACGAATATGTAAGTACTTTTATAAGTTATTATCGGTAAGTCATTATTTTGTATTTTAAAGTAATGCAAAAGGTAATGACCTATCATTACTTGGTAATCCGTATGGTATTGACCTGTCATTACCATGTTTTTGCTGGGAAAAATTTTAAATATCCCCAAAAAATCCCCAAAACGTTTTTTAAATCCCCAAAAAAGTCCCCTGTCCCCAAATGAAAATTTTTGTCCCTAAGACCAACAAAAAATCCCCAAATTTGGAGACAAACCAACAAGTCTGGCCAGCCTGCTTCTTATAGTAGTAAATATACACTCCTGTCCTGAGTTCCGAAACTTTTTAATTAGAGTGGATTTGCAAAATCACACGGAATTAAAAATTTCGAAAATTCGCTATATCTACCAAATTTTAATATTAACAGACTAATTTTAAAATAAATCATTATATAATAATTGTTGTTAAAAAATATATATTCATTGCATTTCATCAAGCTTTTTTTACATGAAATTAAACGAAAAAAATAATTCGGATGTGGATCACGGAACAGGAAAAAAATTTCTGACTCTTTCGCTTTAGAATTTTTTTATATGGGATCGGAACTCAGAACAGCGCCGATAGAAATATTATTGCAAAGTCATAATATTGTTTTATATTTCATTTTATTTTGTGTTGATTCTTGGAAAATCGATGATATTCTTCCTAATTTTGTGAAATTTTTCAAAATATAATTATTTTGAAAGAAATGCATCTTCCCAGTATAGAAAATCATTACCAGATATGTGGTTATGTAACTACATACTTGGTAATGGTAACTAAATAGTTACTTTTGTTATTACATTTCTTATTACCTTTTTATGGCGATGTCGCGAAAAATAATGAGTTATGGTTACACACCAGCATACGAAAAATCAAAAAATATATCGTTACCTATGTGCTTACCAGTACTGACAAAAATAATGAGTCTAAAAATAGATTTTCAAAAAAATAAATTATATAAAAAAATATATATTTTTTATTGTATTTTTTTTTTTTTTTAAATAAAATGGTGCTGGTGCGGGAATCGAACCTGGGTCTACATATTGCCAGTCAATAGCTCTACCATCTGAGCTATATCGACATGTAATATTTAATAGATAAAAACATAATTGACCTGCTGCACACAAGTAAGCTTACTCGCCAACATACAAAAAATCAAAAAATATGTGGTTACATATATCCTTACCAGTGTTTAAAAAATATTGAGTCTAAAAATAGATTTCAAAAAATTTTCAAAAAACTGTAGAAAATTATTTTCTATTTGAAATAATGATACAAATAACTCATTATTATATATTTTGAAATAATGCAGAAGGTAAGTGGGTGTCATTACTGGTAGTCCAAAAATAATGATATGTTATTACCGTTTCTACACTGGGTTATTATTTGAGAGATTTTTCAGAATCTTAATTTGTAATTGACACAATAATTTTTAATAACAGCAAACAGTATGCTGAGGATTTGGCGCCGTGTGGGTACAGTTAAATTACAAAGCCCTTTAAAGTTTTGATTTTTTTTTTTTTATTACCACCACTGTATGAAATAAGAAGCAAAAATAATATAAAAATTCTTCTGAGCATAATTCTGTTCAGTTCGGATGTTCACACTGGAATCTTAGGGGGGTTGTTTTTGGTCATTTAAGTCCCCTTTTAATGAAATAGCAAAAAAGATTGTTTAAAACGCGACTTTTAAAGATTAAAGATTTCTTGATTCGTCTTAAATCTTTGCGATAAATCAAAATTTTAATACAATATTTTTGTCATATTAACCCAGGTGGAAATTATGTGTGGTAACAAAAAAGAAGCACTGGCAAAGCGCAATTAGACCACGGTCTTACAAAAAGAAGTACTGGAAAAGCACTAAATTTGGACGCCTTCCCAACGCTTTAAAAGGCAGGGATGCCAACTTAGTGCTTTTCGCGCTAAATCTGGTGCTTTTTGATATGCCAAAACGCGAAAAATATTGATCTAACGCGTAACTGAAAAAAGCACTAAATTGGTGCTTTTTCAAAATTTATTTATCGCGTTTTGCGCTTTTTTACATTTATTGTTTTTATAGCAATATCAAGAAATATGTCAACAGTTGCTTTTATTTCCATAACGATACGTTAAAATATCAAGGAAAAGTTGTATCTTAAATGCTTTTGGCGCTAAATGTAGTGTTTTTGATGTACCAAATGCAAAAAGTTTCCGTTATACACGTATCACTTTTTACACAAATTTAGCAGAATCCTAGTTATAGGAAAATTTTTGGGACCAGTTTTGTATAGTCAGAAATAGGAACGAATTTTTTCTCAAATTTATTTAAGACAAAAATCCTTTTTTCTTCTGACTATAAAACAAGACCCTAAGTTTTTAAAAATCGAATAATTTTGAATAATTACGAAATGACATTTTTCATAACATTTTATGAAAAATTCCATTAATTCAATAAAAAGTTTCAATGGACGAATTTCAGTGAAACTTCATTGGTTTCATGCAAAAATGCATTAATATAATACAGATATTTCTCTCAGTATAGGGTAAGAACTGACAAATTATTCTGAAAGGCTCTAAAAATTATTAAGTGCTTTTTTACCCTTTTTTGTAACTTTTTTGCGCTTTTTGGTATGAAAAAGTTGGCATCTACGTTAAAAGGGTGAATTCCCAGCTCTTGTATTCCTATAACATTATTTTGTTTTTGAAAAAGAAACTCCAAAAGAGTGAATATTTAAATCATTTTTGACTCCACAATACAATAACTTCAAGAATCGTCTATTTTTAGAGTAATTTAAAATTCTTCGGTGATTAGGGCTCATAATTTGGTGGCAGGGAAAACACTTGATTTTTATGTTTCTTGGTGCTATCTCAATACTTTGCGAAGCATTAGTATTAACGCTTAAAATTAAAGGGCAAATTTTAAGCGTTGGCAAAGCATTTGATTTTTATGTTTATGGGTGCTTTCCCAGGGCTTGGTAAAGCATTGGCACCACCGTGGAGCGGTGTTATCATTTGGGCGTTGGGAAAGCGCTGTTAACAAGCACTCATACCACCCATTTAGGTGCTTTGCCAGCACTGGCCCCTTTGTAATTTTCTACCTGGGAAGTTTTCAATGCCAAATATAAAGTAGAAATAATATCGCTAATATCGCTATCAGACAAAAAAGCATTATAAGGTTAAGACCGCTGAAGTAAAGAAGTTACCGTTTACGAAATTTCAGCTTTCACACTTTCTCGATTCTTAGCTCTACACTGTACACGAAAAATTCTTTCTCGATGCTTAATTCTACACTAACTCGATTTAACTACATATATCCATCTGTATGTCCGTCCCTATGTCTGTTCTTAGTTGACTTTCATCGGAACTAGTGTAGCGTATGCACAAACGACTTTGTTGTTATTCGTTTCGGCTAATATCAGTGTCGAAATTAAAAAGGTGTTTAAACACGCACAAAAGTATGCTATAACATTTTTCTTATATCACTTGCTCTTCTTCGTTAATATTAAATTAATTTAGTTCGCTTTCAAGTGTTTTATTTATTTTTTGTTTATGGCAGGTGGTCTGAGGGTCTTTTAAATGAGTTTTATTTATTTTTCAAATTATTTGTTTTTGTTTCCCCTTTCTAAATAATTGTTTTATTATTTGTATTTATTTAACACATTTTCGTTTATATTGTATTTAATAGCTTTAAATTATACTGAAAATGATAATATTATTGTTTTAAATACAGTTTTTTTTTTGCCGGTAATTTTTAAACACTTTACCTTAATTGTAATTAGGCTACAGTTTTGTTATTAACCCTATAATGTAAAATAAATGTCTTAAGTAACTTACCTCCTTTTTAGGTTAAATTTTAAAAGTGTTGCAACTCTTAAACCGTTTTTTGCAACTCTTTTGAGTGAAAGGAATTGAAATATTTCGATAGATAACATAACGCTGTGCAACACTATTTGCAGGTGTGGATAATTCGTGTGCCAGATAAATGTATTAGGCTAGTATAGTAGAACCCCCAATGCGTTTGGCGCTGTACCGGCTACAGTCGATTTATGTGTCATTTAAATTTTTCAATTGGGTAATATATGCGAATGTATCCTCAAATGTCGGATCCAAACATATATGGATATATATATATATCACAATGTATGATCATATATGAACGATATATGTATATATATGCGGCTATTTTCATATATGATCATATACGAGCCCATATATGATCATATACGATACCATATATTATCATATATGTTCACATACGATCGCATTTCACATCAAAAGCTATCTACTCAAGTAAAAAAGTTTTGATATAGTCATATATTATCATATAAAATTTATAATTATATATTGGAACATATATACCAAGATATAATTATATAAAATTTTACGAAATTATATCCTAAATATATAACTATATATTGTAATATATTGCACAATATCAAGTGCAACATATTACAATATCCAATTTTATATACCCATATATATAGTTACATATGCCTCATATAATTATTTATAATTGTATCGAATCTAGCTGGATATGATTATATTATATTTGATATATTTGGATGAGGACAAAATCCGGATAAAATTGTTTCAAACCATATATTATTCCATCTAATTAGATCTAATTGTGTTAAATTAGATCTATTATGATCATAATACGATCTAATTTGATACAATTAGATGTGCTCATTTTTCGGATATAATTATATATAATATCAAAAGTAATATAATTTTTTTTTAGTAAGGTAACTTGAATAACAACATATTCGTATTCAGCAACTTTCAAAAACTCCCGGACGAATTTTTTTCAACGATTACGATCCCTTGTTTAGAAATCGTCCTTCATGTTGGCTCCGCCATTTTTAGTTTTAAAAATCTGATGTGAAAATTGCATGTAGAAACTCCAAGAACACCCAGATAAATAATTTTAATCAAATGCACAAATATTTTTCTTCTAATTCATTCACCATATTAGATCCGCCATTTTAATTTCTGAAAATCTGATGATATCAGATTAGTATTCATATTATAACTTTATCTTCAGTACATATTAGGCAAAAGAAAATATCAAAAAATTGTACACAAAACAACAAAAAAATGTTGGGTTAACTACTAGTTAACTCTAAAACCATCACTTGGGGACTCACCCTAAAAGTAGAGCTTACTTTCTTAGTAACATAAAAACCCTAAAAGTAGGCTATAAAATTCTTTAATAATTCATTATTATCATCATTATCTGTGAAAATTTGCCTATAAAGTGTTAAGTAATTTAAATTTGTTCCAAATACAATTTCAATAAATTCCTCCCGCCATTTATTGCCAGCTACAAAGTAAATACTTAAAATTCAAGTGTTAAAATAATCTTTGAAAATATTTCTGTATATAAAGCAAAAAACCTGGGGCAATTTAAATTCCCTAAAGTGTTTTTACTATTTTCACTCTTTCTTTAGATTTTTTTTTTTGTATCATCAATAAATTCCTTACGTTGGCGGCACTTGTTGTTGTCTACTCTAAATGTCTGATTGTCGTGTGCCGAATGTTTCATGTTATTTCTAGTTGTTGCATGTTATTTTCCTTGTCTTTCTATTTTTGTATATTTTTTCATCAAATAAACATTTGTAGATAGAGGCCACATTGTGCACTGAATAGAGGAAAAGAAAACATAAAAGGGCCTCCTGTGGTTTTATGACTGCGCTTTTTCAAAGATTTTAGCATCTGTTTCAGTGTATTGGGGCCTACGAACACTATAAAATGCTACAAAATGCTCTCTTAAGAATTGCAAAATCCAAATAAACAAAAGTTTTTGAAAAAGTATTGAAAAAATAAAAAAAATAAAAAATGCAGTAAAAAATGCATTTTAAATATTTTTTGGGCACATGTTTTGTGTAACGAAAATTGAGAACAGAAAACAACTGGTTGGTGTTCAAAAGATTTATGAATTTGAAAATATGAAAAAAAATTGCTGGGATTGTTTTGGAATGTATTTGAAATTATAATAGCTGTATTTTGGCTTATGCCAAGTAAGTATTTATAGCAAATCGACATTAAACTGATTGGAATATAAATGTTGTTAAAATAGTTAGTGTTTATGTTAGTTCCAGTATAATCGAACGTACGTCAGCAAAACTTTTTAGGTAATTGCGCGAAGAAGTTACGCTGGGTGTGAAAAAGTGTAAACGTTGAGTTTTCAACGTTGATAATTATCCACGTTGTAAGTTAACGTGCATTCGAAAAGTAATACATATGTTAGTTTTCTTCTAAAACACGTTTTTATGCACTTTTAGTTTTTTTAAAAGTTAACGGATATAGTTAAGTCGAAAACACAGCTAATACTTTTGTGGAAGTAAACGTTTTTTTTTTAATCTAAAACATACGATATTTTAATTGCAAAGTTGAGATTTTTTTAAATAGAAAAAGAGTTTCAGATGGGCGGAATTTTTCAATAGAAAAACTGTCTCTTATTGTGAGAATTTTACTATAGGAAAATAATATTTTATTACGAAAATTTTTATACAAAAACTAGTCTCAAATTCTGAGATTTTTTCAATAGAAAACCGGACTCAGATTCTGAAAATATTTCTTTAGAAACAGTCTCAGAATGTGGGGATTTTTCTATGGGAAAATGTTCTCGGGTTTAGATAATTTTTTTTTTTTTTTATAAAAAATTTGTCTCAGAATGTGTATATTTTTCTATACAAAATTAGTCTCAGATTGTTAGAATTTTTCTATTGCAAAATAAATTCTCAGAGTCTGAAATTATTTATGTAG
This sequence comes from Leucophora obtusa, assembly GCA_949987735.1. Taxonomy (NCBI): domain Eukaryota; kingdom Metazoa; phylum Arthropoda; class Insecta; order Diptera; family Anthomyiidae; genus Leucophora; species Leucophora obtusa. The sequence goes on along the minus strand of OX465299.1, from coordinate 162,121,926 downwards.
AAAAATGATGTTAGTTGGTAAGATTTTTCTTTTTTTCTATAGGAAAAATAGCCTTATCGGCTAAGAACTTTTCTATAAAAAATTTGTCCAAGATACTGAGAATTTTTCTATAGATAATCTTTGATTCTGATAATTTGCCTATTCTGAGAAGTTTTCTATAGAAAAAAATTTCTCACAAGCTAAGAATTTGTAGAATAAAAATTATAATTTTTCTACAAAACAAAAATTTTTCTATAGCAAAATATTCTCAGATTACGGGAATTTTCCTGTAGCAAAATAGTCTCCGTTTATAAGAATTTTTATATAAAACAAATTTTTTCAGATTGTGCGAATTTTTTTGTAGAAAAATAGTCTCAGATTGTGGGATTTTTTTTTTTAGAAAAGTAGTCTCTGATTTCGATAACTTTTCTATAGAAAAATACTCTCAAATTGTGTGAATTTTTCTATAGAAAAATAGTCTCAGATTGTGGGAATTTTTCTATAGAGAAACAGTCTCCGATTATGAGAATTTTTATATAAAACGAATATTCTCAGATTTTGAGATTTTTTTTTTATAGAAAAATAGACTCAGATTGTGGATTTTTTTCAGAAAAATAGTCTCTGATTGTGAGAATTTTTCTATAGCAAATATTCTCAGATTGTGGGAGTTTTTCTATAGGAAGACAGTCTCGGATTGTGGGAATTTTCCTACAGAGAAATAGTCTCCCACTATGAGAATTTGTATATAAAACAAATATTCTCAGATTGTGAGATTTTTTTTTTAGAAAAATAGTCTCAGATTGTGGGAATTTTTCTATAGGAATATAGTCTCGGACTGTGGGAATTTTTCTATAGAGAAATAGTCGCCGATTGTGAGAATTTTTACATAAAACAATTATTCTCAGATTGTGATATTTTTTTATTGAAAATAGTCTCAGACTGTGGGATTTTTTTTATAAAAATAGTCTCTGATTGCGAGAATTTTTCTATAGAAAAATAATCTCAGATACTAACAAATTTTTTGTATAAAAATAATTTCAGATTCTCAGAATTTTTCTATAGAAAAATATTCTCAGATTCTCAGAAGTTTTCTCTAGACAAATAGTATCAAGTGGCGAAGTGGACTTCCATTCTTAGAATTTTTCTATTGGAAAATAGTCGCAGATTGTGAGAATTTTTCTACAAAAACAATCTCAGTTGCTCAATATTTTTCTCTACAAAAATTGTCTCTGATTATGACAATTTTTTCATAGCTAAATGGTCTTAGATTCTTTGAATTTTTCTATTTGAAAATATTCTCAGATTCAGACAATTTTTGTATAGAGAATTATCTCGGTTTCTGAACGATTTTCTATTAAAAAATCATGGATTCTGAGAATTTTTTGATTAGAAAAATTCAAAGAATCTAAGACCATTTAGCTAAGAAAAAATTGTCATAATCAGAGACAATTTTTGTAGAGAAAAATATTGAGCAACTGAGATTGTTTTTCTACAGAAAAATTTCCAGTATCTGTTTTTCTAGGGAAAATTTCTCCCAATCTGAGACCTTTTTTTATTAAGAGATTCTGAGAATTTTTCTTAGAGAAGTTTCCATTGGATAATCGTTTTAGATTCTAAGCATTTCGTATAAAATAATGGACTCATATTCTGAGAATTTTTGTATAAAAAACTGGACTCTAAATGTGGAAAATTTTCTGTTGGCAATAGTCTTAAATTGCGTTTACATTGCATCGTAAAAAAAGCAATTAAGAAAAACTTATAGACGTTAAATTTAGAGAACTTATTTATTATAGTTAACTATGTGTGTTTTATTCGAAATTGAACATCCATATGCCTTCCTTTGTCATTTTTTCAGAATGGTGAATACAAATGTAAACGCAACTTAAGATTCTTAAAATTTTTGTATTAAGATTATGTAAGATTCTGGGAATTGCTGAACAATTTTTTATAGGAAAAATATTCTCACCTGCTGAGTAATTTGCTATAGGAAAAATATTAGAAACTGCTGAGGAATTTTCTATAGGAAACATATCTACAGCTGATGAGAATTTTTCTATAGGAAAAATATTCACAGCTGCTGAGAATTTTTCTATGGAAAAAATATTTTTCTTTAGAAAAAATATTCACAGCTGTTAAGAATTTTTCTATAGGAAAAATATTCTTAGCTGCTGAGAAATTTTCTATAGGAAAAATATTCTCAGCTGCTGAAAAATTTTCTATAGGAAAACTATTTTCATCTGCTGAGAATTGTTCTATAGCAAAAATATTCCTAGGTGCTGAGAATTTTTCTATAGGAAAATTGTTCACAACTCCTAAGAATTCTTCTATAGGAAAATTGTTCACAGCTGCTGAGAATTTTTTATAGGAAAAAAAATCACAGCTGCTGAAAATTTTTCTATAGGAAAAATATCCACAGCTGTTGAGAATTTTTCTATAGGAAAAATATCCACAGCTGTTGAGAATTTTTCTATAGGAAAAATATTTGCAGCTGCTAAGAATTTTTCTATAAGAAAAATATTCTCAGCTCATGAGAATTTTCTATAGGAAAAATATGTACAGCTGATGAGAATTTTTCTATCAAAAAATATTCTTAGTTGCTGAGAATTTTGCTAAAGATTTTTTCTATCGAAAAAATATTCGCCGCTGCTGAGAATTTTTTTATAGGAAAACTATTCATAGCTACTGATAATTTTTCTAAAGGAAAAATATTCACAGCTGCTGAGAAGTTTTCTATAGGAAAAATATTCGCAGCTGATGAAAAATTTTCTATCGAAAAAATATTCGCAGCTGCTAAGAGTTTTTATAGGAAAAATATTCGCAGCTGTTTACTCGCAGTTTAAAAGTTTAAAATTTTGAAAGTTTTTCTATAAAAAAATATTCTGAAAAGCTTTGTTTGAAAAGGAGTATAAATTTCTAAATGTTTTTTTTTATAGAAAAATATCTGCAAATTAAAACGTGTCTTGCATTAAAAACTGTTGCATATCTATAGGCGTTTCGGAAAATAGAACCATAAGGCATTATTTAAGGAGCTTTCTAAATTTGATTTTGAATGTTTTGTAGCTTTTTTTTCAACCCATTCCATTTTCTTTTCTTATTATTTAAAGTATTCAATATCAATCATTAAACTCATAGTTAATCACTTCTCACACGCTTTTCCTCTGTAATTGTTATTAATTAATTATTCATTCAGTGAAAACTATTTATTGCCCTAAATTATGTTTATTATGTGTAAAATTATATTAAACTGACCTAAATTTTATTAATTGTGTTACTTTTTTTCTAACACTTGAAATAATTTTCAAAAAAAATTTTTTTTTTTATTTTATTTAATTTTTTTTATTTTGAGCTTAAAACAAAATATTTAACAATTATTCAAAATATCGACAACAATAACCAAATAACCTAAAAATTAAATTTCCCCAAAAATTCCAATATTTTTATTAAATTTTTTTATTTATGAACTTGTCGACATTTATGAAAATATTATTTCAATGTTTATGGTTCATTCAAAAAAACATTCAAACTATTAAAAATTCATATAAAAATTTATTTACAATAAAAATGCATTTAAAAATCATATTGTGTTACCTAACAAATGAAACAACAAAAAATTAAGAATTGTGCAACATATGTTGTGTTAAAATTTAAGAATATAAACAAGATTTCATAAAGATTTTTTTGAAATCCAAACAAATCAATACATAACCATACGCAATAGATATAAAATGCACTTGTTAAGCGATAGGGGAATAGCACATGTGCTAACATACGTGTAATTAAAACCTTTAAATTTAAACTAATTTTCTTAGTTTTCTAATAATTTTCAGTTTTTAAGAAATGTTTACTTGATTTGATATTGAAGGAAATAGCCTAAAAAGAAAATTGAGGTTTTAAGACTTTAAACCGCTTTTTTCAGTTATCAAATTTTTATAAAATATATTTATATCACAATATTTCGATAGAACAATTTAGAATCAGTAAAGTTGTTAACAGAAAATTTCGTAAATTTTTTGTAGAACATTTTAACTCTATAGCTGTCTTTTTTTATGGGTCATTTAAGTAATTTTTTAAGAAATAACAAAGAAGTCTCCAAAACCGGGTGTTTGTGGGTTAAAATGTTCTGCGTTTATAGTGGCCGCTAATGTCACCAATAAAATTTCACGTGGACATCCGAACTCAGAATTAAGCACAGTATAAGAGATTAGTCAGAACGGGGTCGACAACGATAACGAGAATTACTTTTTCATATATTTTGTATGAGAAGCTAAATGTCGCCATGTCGTCCGGGGATTTGTCGCCGTAATATAATCTATTCTATTTTCGTGATGACACACTAACACACACTCAAAATATTTGTCAAATTGTTGCCATATGTTTAACTTATTAATTGTTGCCATTAAACCAAAGTTGTAGAAATTCGTATTAGAGTTGCAAAAATTCGTACTTTGTTTAAAAAATTTTGATTTTTTTTTGACAATCCAATTAGCGTATTACCCTTAAATGGATAGATTGTAAATAAAGTTTATTATAAAAAAAAATTTTTTGACAGAAGAAATATAATTGAGAATAAAAATACATAATTTAGCGCAAAAAAGCAAAATTAAATACAATAAAATTTAAAATAACAAGAATTAATGCAAAACCAATTAAGAATTGCGGCGAAACAAATACAATTATATTTTTGTTTTGCTTTCCTTTTTTTCTAAACGTCAAAAATTCTCGACGGTCGGTTGTCGCTATATTTAAATTTGTTTATTTATATTTCTGCTCTCGTCATTCGACAGACAATAGACCCAGTTGTGTTTAACCTCTAACTTTGAAACTATTTCTTGCGTCTTATTTCAAAAATTTTAAGCGGCCATAAAAATTGACTGTAGCCTCACAGCGCCAAACTCTTTTTTGGGTTTTGTTATACTAACCTAATACATCCCTGTATCACATGATTCATGAACGCCCAAAAATAGTGTTGCACAGTATTATCAGACATCGTCTCTAATAATTTTAAGTTTTTTATTAGTTAAAACCCACTTTTTGTTCCCAGAATTCTTCCTCAAAAATGTATAAATATCTGTAAAAATTTACCTAAAATAAAAATCATATTTTCCACAAATCTTAATCAGAAAACACATTGCCTGGTTGTTAAAACAACATTAACTAAAAAAAAAAAACACCAAAACAAATTTCTTTTTTGGCATTACTCCAGCCAAGTTAGACTAGATGGTGTCTTAAAATTAAAATTAATTAGATTTTTATTTACCCAAAAAAAAAAAAAAAAAAAATGTTTTAAGAAAAGAGTAAAGGGAAACTTATTTTAATTTTGGTTCATAATCATGCTTTTAATAAAAAAATTCAAGAAAATAAAAAAAAAAACATAATTCCAACAGCTGCGATAAAAATTTTTACGCAAAATACATAAAAAGTGGCGACATAATTTTTTTTGTTAAGCAAGTGTAGACAAGACATAGAAGAATTGAAAATGAAAAACGTGGGAATTTTTTTTCTTTAGAAATTTTACCGAATAATCGGTGTGAAAATCAATTTTTGTTTAGTTAGAATATTATTCTACCTCAAGTCCAAATTCTAATATGATATCTTCATATTAGATTTTATTTGTTGTTTCAAAAAGGTTAACCATTTTCATGATAGACAATACGATTGTTTCAGGGTCATCACCCCAATTTTCAGTTATCCGCAATAAAAAAAATGACGATTGGAACACACAAACCAAGACATTTATATATAAGGTACAAACATTCAATGGCGTGAGAATTTTGTACTTTTGTACATGAACTGTCTAATTTGGTAAATCAACACTTTTTGAAAAGCAACATTTAAAACTTTTTTTTATTTTAATTTTTTCAACAAAAGAATTTGAAAAATAAAAATTAAATAAATGTTGTTTTTTCAAACTTGTTATTTACACCAACTGCAATTAATATTGTAATTAATATACATTTTTATTAATTCTAATTTAGTAGGTTTGAGGTTAAGAAGAAGAATGTCTGTGAAGATAAATGTAAATTTAACTAGCAAAGACACAAACCGATTTCGTTAACAGAGCTATGTTATGAGTCAACAGAGCTCTGTTAACTACTTAACAGTAACATGTTAAAATTTTTGGAATAAAGGGTTATGAATTTCAAGCATTATGGGCGATAGGGGCGTGGTCCGACTGACGGAATGAACACAATCTGTGAAGCAGGGTGTATATAACTTTCATCATTTTTTTTTTTGAAAACGCACGTAAGGAATACGTGTAAATAAAGTTTTAAATTCAGTAATTTTAGGCCAAACTGCGGGAAATGTTTGGAGCCACAACGGACAACTGGGAACAGGTTCCTCAATGGTGTATATACTGAAGGTAATACAAGTGATGTATGTTTCAGCCTTGCTATTGAAATCTTCCCCGTCAATTTAGAAAGTTCTAAAAAATGATGCTAAAATTTTCATATTCTATGTTAAATATTTGGATGAAACTGGTGGCCAGTATGGAAAATTGGACAGAGGTTCCTGGATGAAAATCATTTTACAGACTATATTATGGCTGAACTTTCCAATTCTAGTCCTGAAATTTTCCAGGTCAATTTAGAATTGGGAGCAATCTAACATTAAAATAATGTCCTTTTAAGTGAAATTTCATGGGTGAACCTGGTGGTCACTATGGAAAATTGGACAGAGGTTCCTGGACGAAAACAATATCGTAGGCTATTTAAGAGGTCTAGTTTCCAGCCAATGTTTTGGAATTGTGCTGCTCAATTTAGAAACTTGTTAAAAAGGACCCTAAAATTTTTAGAACCTATGTTAAGTATTTGGATGAAACTGGTGGCCAGTATGGAAAATTGGACAGAGGTTCCTGGATGAAAATCATTTTACAGACTATATTATGGCTGAACTTTCCAATTCTAGTCCTGAAATTTTCCAGGTCAATTTAGAATTGGGAGCAATCTAACATTAAAATAATGTCCTTTTAAGTTAAATTTCATGGATGAACCTGGTGGTCACTATGGAAAATTGGACAGAGGTTCCTGGACGAAAACAATATCGTAGGCTATTTAAGAGGTCTAGTTTCCAGCCAATGTTTTGGAATTGTGCTGCTCAATTCAGAAACTTGTTAAAAAGGACCCTAAAATTTTTAGAACCTATGTTAAGTATTTGGATAAAACTGGTGGCCAGTATGGAAAATTGGACAGAGGTTCCTGGATGAAAATCATTTTACAGACTATATTATGGCTGAACTTTCCAATTCTAGTCCTGAAATTTTCCAGGTCAATTTAGAATTGGGAGCAATCTAACATTAAAATAATGTCCTTTTAAGTGAAATTTCATGGATGAACCTGGTGGTCATTATGGAAAATTGGACAGAGGTTCCTAGACGAAAATTGTGTCATAGCTAGCATAAAGGATATATACTCCGGTCGTGGTGGTAAAATCTTCATGGTCAACTTGGAAATGCATCAATTTACAACTTTAAAAAGTTTAAATTTATGTTAAGCAATATAATTAAAATGGCCATCCAAAACTGTTAACTGAGCTATGTTAAGCATTTAACAGCGCAATATAAATAAAAATAATGCCAACCAATACTGTTAACTCAGTTATGCTAAGTAGTGGGAAATATCTGAAGCTACATCGGGCAACTGGAAACAGGTTCCTCAATGATGTATATACTGATGGTAATATAAGTGATGTACGTTCCAGCCTTGCTATTGAAATCTTCCCCGTCAATTTAGAAAGTTCTAAAAAATTACGCTAAAATTTTCATATTCTATGTTAAATATTTGGATGAAACTGGTGGCCAGTATGGAAAATTGGACAGAGGTTCCTGGATGAAAATCATTTTACAGACTATATTATGGCTGAATTTTCCAATTCTAGTCCTGAAATTTTCCAGGTCAATTTAGAATTGGGAGCAATCTAACATTAAAATAATGTCCTTTTAAGTGAAAATTCATTGGTGAACATGGTGGTCATTATGGAAAATTGGACAGAGGTTCCTGTATGAAAATCATTTTACAGACTATATTATGGCTGAACTTTCCAATTCTAGTCCTGAAATTTTCCAGGTCAATTTAGAATTGGGAGCAATCTAACATTAAAATAATGTCCTTTTAAGTGAAATTTCATGGGTGAACCTGGTGGTCACTATGGAAAATTGGACAGAGGTTCCTGGACGAAAACAATATCGTAGGCTATTTAAGAGGTCTAGTTTCCAGCCAATGTTTTGGAATTGTGCTGCTCAATTTAGAAACTTGTTAAAAAGGACCCTAAAATTTTTAGAACCTATGTTAAGTATTTGGATGAAACTGGTGGCCAGTATGGAAAATTGGACAGAGGTTCCTGGATGAAAATCATTTTACAGACTATATTATGGCTGAACTTTCCAATTCTAGTCCTGAAATTTTCCAGGTCAATTTAGAATTGGGAGCAATCTAACATTAAAATAATGTCCTTTTAAGTGAAATTTCATGGGTGAACCTGGTGGTCACTATGGAAAATTGGACAGAGGTTCCTGGACGAAAACAATATCGTAGGCTATTTAAGAGGTCTAGTTTCCAGCCAATGTTTTGGAATTGTGCTGCTCAATTTAGAAACTTGTTTAAAAGGACCCTAAAATTTTTAGAACCTATGTTAAGTATTTGGATGAAACTGGTGGCCAGTATGGAAAATTGGACAGAGGTTCCTGGATGAAAATCATTTTACAGACTATATTATGGTTGAACTTTCCAATTCTAGTCCTGAAATTTTCCAGGTCAATTTAGAATTGGGAGCAATCTAACCTTAAAATAATGTCCTTTTAAGTGAAATTTCATTGGTGAACATGGTGGTCACTATGAAAAATCGGACAGAGGTTCCTAGACGAAAATTGTGTCATAGCTAGCATAAAGGATATATACTCCGGTCGTGGTGGTAAAATCTTCATGGTCCACTTAGAAATGCATCAATTTACAACTTTAAAAAGTTTAAATTTATGTTAAGCAATATAATTAAAATGGCCATCCAAAACTGTTAACTGAGCTATGTTAAGCATTTAACAGCGCAATATAAATAAAAATAATGCCAACCAATACTGTTAACTCAGTTATGCTAAGTAGTGGGAAATATCTGAAGCTACATCGGGCAACTGGAAACAGGTTCCTCAATGATGTATATACTGATGGTAATATAAGTGATGTACGTTCCAGCCTTGCTATTGAAATCTTCCCCGTCAATTTAGAAAGTTCTAAAAAATTACGCTAAAATTTTCATATTCTATGTTAAATATTTGGATGAAACTGGTGGCCAGTATGGAAAATTGGACAGAGGTTCCTGGATGAAAATCATTTTACAGATTATATTATGGCTGAACTTTCAAATTCTAGTCCCGAAATTTTCCAGGTCAATTTAGAATTGGGAGCAATCTAACATTAAAATAATGTCCTTTTAAGTGAAAATTCATTGGTGAACATGGGGGTCACTATGGAAAATTGGACAGAGGTTCCTGGATGAAAATCATTTTACAGACTATATTATGGCTGAACTTTCAAATTCTAGTCCTGAAATTTTCCAGGTCAATTTAGAATTGGGAGCAATCTAACATTAAAATAATGTCCTTTTAAGTGAAATTTCATTGGTGAACATGGTGGTCACTATGGTAAATTGGACAGAGGTTCCTGGACGAAAATCATTTTACAGACTATATTATGGCTGAACTTTCCAATTCTAGTCCTGAAATTTTCCAGGTCAATTTAGAATTGGGAGCAATCTAGCATTAAAATAATGTCCTTTTAGGTGAAAATTCATTGGTGAACATGGTGGTCATTATGGAAAATTGGACAGAGGTTCCTAGACGAAAATTGTGTCATAGCTAGCATAAAGGATATATACTCCGGTCGTGGTGGTAAAATCTTCATGGTCAACTTAGAAATGCATCAATTTACAACTTTAAAAAGTTTAAATTTATGTTAAGCAATATAATTAAAATGGCCATCCAAAACTGTTAACTGAGCTATGTTAAGCATTTAACAGCGCAATATAAATAAAAATAATGCCAACCAATACTGTTAACTCAGTTATGCTAAGTAGTGGGAAATATCTGAAGCTACATCGGGCAACTGGAAACAGGTTCCTCAATGATGTATATACTGATGGTAATATAAGTGATGTACGTTCCAGCCTTGCTATTGAAATCTTCCCCGTCAATTTAGAAAGTTCTAAAAAATTACGCTAAAATTTTCATATTCTATGTTAAATATTTGGATGAAACTGGTGGCCAGTATGGAAAATTGGACAGAGGTTCCTGGATGAAAATCATTTTACAGACTATATTATGGCTGAATTTTCCAATTCTAGTCCTGAAATTTTCCAGGTCAATTTAGATTTGGGAGCAATCTAACATTAAAATAATGTCCTTTTAAGTGAAATTTCATGGGTGAACCTGGTGGTCACTATGGAAAATTGGACAGAGGTTCCTGGACGAAAACAATATCGTAGGCTATTTAAGAGGTCTAGTTTCCAGCCAATGTTTTGGAATTGTGCTGCTCAATTTAGAAACTTGTTAAAAAGGACCCTAAAATTTTTAGAACCAATGTTAAGTATTTGGATGAAACTGGTGGCCAGTATGGAAAATTGGACAGAGGTTCCTGGATGAAAATCATTTTACAGACTATATTATGGCTGAACTTTCCAATTCTAGTCCTGAAATTTTCCAGGTCAATTTAGAATTGGGAGCAATCTAACATTAAAATAATGTCCTTTTAAGTGAAATTTCATGGATGAACCTGGTGGTCATTATGGAAAATTGGACAGAGGTTCCTAGACGAAAATTGTGTCATAGCTAGCATAAAGGATATATACTCCGGTCGTGGTGGTAAAATCTTCATGGTCAACTTGGAAATGCATCAATTTACAACTTTAAAAAGTTTAAATTTATGTTAAGCAATATAATTAAAATGGCCATCCAAAACTGTTAACTGAGCTATGTTAAGCATTTAACAGCGCAATAAAAATAATGCCAACCAATACTGTTAACTCAGTTATGCTAAGTAGTGGGAAATATCTGAAGCTACATCGGGCAACTGGAAACAGGTTCCTCAATGATGTATATACTGATGGTAATATAAGTGATGTACGTTCCAGCCTTGCTATTGAAATCTTCCCCGTCAATTTAGAAAGTTCTAAAAAATTACGCTAAAATTTTCATATTCTATGTTAAATATTTGGATGAAACTGGTGGCCAGTATGGAAAATTGGACAGAGGTTCCTGGATGAAAATCATTTTACAGACTATATTATGGCTGAATTTTCCAATTCTAGTCCTGAAATTTTCCAGGTCAATTTAGAATTGGGAGCAATCTAACATTAAAATAATGTCCTTTTAAGTGAAAATTCATTGGTGAACATGGTGGTCATTATGGAAAATTGGACAGAGGTTCCTGTATGAAAATCATTTTACAGACTATATTATGGCTGAACTTTCCAATTCTAGTCCTGAAATTTTCCAGGTCAATTTAGAATTGGGAGCAATCTAACATTAAAATAATGTCCTTTTAAGTGAAATTTCATGGGCGAACCTGGTGGTCACTATGGAAAATTGGACAGAGGTTCCTGGACGAAAACAATATCGTAGGCTATTTAAGAGGTCTAGTTTCCAGCCAATGTTTTGGAATTGTGCTGCTCAATTTAGAAACTTGTTAAAAAGGACCCTAAAATTTTTAGAACCTATGTTAAGTATTTGGATGAAACTGGTGGCCAGTATGGAAAATTGGACAGAGGTTCCTGGATGAAAATCATTTTACAGACTATATTATGGCTGAACTTTCCAATTCTAGTCCTGAAATTTTCCAGGTCAATTTAGAATTGGGAGCAATCTAACATTAAAATAATGTCCTTTTAAGTGAAATTTCATGGGTGAACCTGGTGGTCACTATGGAAAATTGGACAGAGGTTCCTGGACGAAAACAATATCGTAGGCTATTTAAGAGGTCTAGTTTCCAGCCAATGTTTTGGAATTGTGCTGCTCAATTCAGAAACTTGTTAAAAAGGACCCTAAAATTTTTAGAACCTATGTTAAGTATTTGGATAAAACTGGTGGCCAGTATGGAAAATTGGACAGAGGTTCCTGGATGAAAATCATTTTACAGACTATATTATGGCTGAACTTTCCAATTCTAGTCCTGAAATTTTCCAGGTCAATTTAGAATTGGGAGCAATCTAACATTAAAATAATGTCCTTTTAAGTGAAATTTCATGGGTGAACCTGGTGGTCACTATGGAAAATTGGACAGAGGTTCCTGGACGAAAACAATATCGTAGGCTATTTAAGAGGTCTAGTTTCCAGCCAATGTTTTGGAATTGTGCTGCTCAATTTAGAAACTTGTTTAAAAGGACCCTAAAATTTTTAGAACCTATGTTAAGTATTTGGATGAAACTGGTGGCCAGTATGGAAAATTGGACAGAGGTTCCTGGATGAAAATCATTTTACAGACTATATTATGGTTGAACTTTCCAATTCTAGTCCTGAAATTTTCCAGGTCAATTTAGAATTGGGAGCAATCTAACCTTAAAATAATGTCCTTTTAAGTGAAATTTCATTGGTGAACATGGTGGTCACTATGAAAAATCGGACAGAGCTTCCTAGACGAAAATTGTGTCATAGCTAGCATAAAGGATATATACTCCGGTCGTGGTGGTAAAATCTTCATGGTCAACTTGGAAATGCATCAATTTACAACTTTAAAAAGTTTAAATTTATGTTAAGCAATATAATTAAAATGGCCATCCAAAACTGTTAACTGAGCTATGTTAAGCATTTAACAGCGCAATATAAATAAAAATAATGCCAACCAATACTGTTAACTCAGTTATGCTAAGTAGTGGGAAATATCTGAAGCTACATCGGGCAACTGGAAACAGGTTCCTCAATGATGTATATACTGATGGTAATATAAGTGATGTACGTTCCAGCCTTGCTATTGAAATCTTCCCCGTCAATTTAGAAAGTTCTAAAAAATTACGCTAAAATTTTCATATTCTATGTTAAATATTTGGATGAAACTGGTGGCCAGTATGGAAAATTGGACAGAGGTTCCTGGATGAAAATCATTTTACAGATTATATTATGGCTGAACTTTCAAATTCTAGTCCCGAAATTTTCCAGGTCAATTTAGAATTGGGAGCAATCTAACATTAAAATAATGTCCTTTTAAGTGAAAATTCATTGGTGAACATGGGGGTCACTATGGAAAATTGGACAGAGGTTCCTGGATGAAAATCATTTTACAGACTATATTATGGCTGAACTTTCAAATTCTAGTCCTGAAATTTTCCAGGTCAATTTAGAATTGGGAGCAATCTAACATTAAAATAATGTCCTTTTAAGTGAAATTTCATTGGTGAACATGGTGGTCACTATGGTAAATTGGACAGAGGTTCCTGGACGAAAATCATTTTACAGACTATATTATGGCTGAACTTTCCAATTCTAGTCCTGAAATTTTCCAGGTCAATTTAGAATTGGGAGCAATCTAGCATTAAAATAATGTCCTTTTAGGTGAAAATTCATTGGTGAACATGGTGGTCATTATGGAAAATTGGACAGAGGTTCCTGGATGAAAATCATTTTACAGACTATATTATGGCTGAACTTTCAAATTCTAGTCCTGAAATTTTCCAGGTCAATTTAGAATTGGGAGCAATCTAACATTAAAATAATGTCCTTTTAAGTGAAAATTCATTGGTGAACATGGTGGTCACTATGGAAAATTGGACAGAGGTTCCTGGACGAAAATCATTTTACAGACTATATTATGGCTGAACTTTCCAATTCTAGTCCTAAAATTTTCCAGGTCAATTTAGAATTGGGAGCAATCTAACATTAAAATAATGTCCTTTTATGTGAAATTACATTGGTGAACATGGTGGTCATTATGGAAAATTAGACAGAGGTTCCTAGACGAAAATTGTGTCATAGCTAGCATAAAGGATATATACTCCGGTCGTGGTGGTAAAATCTTCATGGTCAACTTGGAAATGCATCAATTTACAACTTTAAAAAGTTTAAATTTATGTTAAGCAATATAATTAAAATGGCCATCCAAAACTGTTAACTGAGCTATGTTAAGCATTTAACAGCGCAATATAAATAAAAATAATGCCAACCAATACTGTTAACTCAGTTATGCTAAGTAGTGGGAAATATCTGAAGCTACATCGGGCAACTGGAAACAGGTTCCTCAATGATGTATATACTGATGGTAATATAAGTGATGTACGTTCCAGCCTTGCTATTGAAATCTTCCCCGTCAATTTAGAAAGTTCTAAAAAATTACGCTAAAATTTTCATATTCTATGTTAAATATTTGGATGAAACTGGTGGCCAGTATGGAAAATTGGACAGAGGTTCCTGGATGAAAATCATTTTACAGATTATATTATGGCTGAACTTTCAAATTCTAGTCCCGAAATTTTCCAGGTCAATTTAGAATTGGGAGCAATCTAACATTAAAATAATGTCCTTTTAAGTGAAAATTCATTGGTGAACATGGGGGTCACTATGGAAAATTGGACAGAGGTTCCTGGATGAAAATCATTTTACAGACTATATTATGGCTGAACTTTCAAATTCTAGTCCTGAAATTTTCCAGGTCAATTTAGAATTGGGAGCAATCTAACATTAAAATAATGTCCTTTTAAGTGAAATTTCATTGGTGAACATGGTGGTCACTATGGTAAATTGGACAGAGGTTCCTGGACGAAAATCATTTTACAGACTATATTATGGCTGAACTTTCCAATTCTAGTCCTGAAATTTTCCAGGTCAATTTAGAATTGGGAGCAATCTAGCATTAAAATAATGTCCTTTTAGGTGAAAATTCATTGGTGAACATGGTGGTCATTATGGAAAATTGGACAGAGGTTCCTAGACGAAAATTGTGTCATAGCTAGCATAAAGGATATATACTCCGGTCGTGGTGGTAAAATCTTCATGGTCAACTTAGAAATGCATCAATTTACAACTTTAAAAAGTTTAAATTTATGTTAAGCAATATAATTAAAATGGCCATCCAAAACTGTTAACTGAGCTATGTTAAGCATTTAACAGCGCAATATAAATAAAAATAATGCCAACCAATACTGTTAACTCAGTTATGCTAAGTAGTGGGAAATATCTGAAGCTACATCGGGCAACTGGAAACAGGTTCCTCAATGATGTATATACTGATGGTAATATAAGTGATGTACGTTCCAGCCTTGCTATTGAAATCTTCCCCGTCAATTTAGAAAGTTCTAAAAAATTACGCTAAAATTTTCATATTCTATGTTAAATATTTGGATGAAACTGGTGGCCAGTATGGAAAATTGGACAGAGGTTCCTGGATGAAAATCATTTTACAGACTATATTATGGCTGAATTTTCCAATTCTAGTCCTGAAATTTTCCAGGTCAATTTAGAATTGGGAGCAATCTAACATTAAAATAATGTCCTTTTAAGTGAAAATTCATTGGTGAACATGGTGGTCATTATGGAAAATTGGACAGAGGTTCCTGGATGAAAATCATTTTACAGACTATATTATGGCTGAACTTTCAAATTCTAGTCCCGAAATTTTCCAGGTCAATTTAGAATTGGAAGCAATCTAACACTAAAATAATGTCCTTTTAAGTGAAAATTCATTGGTGAACATGGGGTTCACTATGGAAAATTGGACAGAGGTTCCTGGACGAAAATCATTTTACAGACTATATTATGGCTGAACTTTCCAATTCTAGTCCTGAAATTTTCCAGGTCAATTTAGAATTGGGAGCAATCTAACATTAAAATAATGTCCTTTTATGTGAAATTTCATTGGTGAACATGGTGGTCATTATGGAAAATTGGACAGAGGTTCCTGGATGAAAATCATTTTACAGACTATATTATGGCTGAACTTTCAAATTCTAGTCCTGAAATTTTCCAGGTCAATTTAGAATTGGGAGCAATCTAACATTAAAATAATGTCCTTTTAAGTGAAATTTCATGGGTGAACATGGTGACCACTATGGAAAATTGGACAGAGGTTCCTGGACAAAAATCATGTCATAGATAATCAAAAATGTACATTTTCCAGCCATTGTGGTATAATATTTCTGGTCAATTTAGAAATATTATTAATTTAACTGTAAACACATTATGTTAAGTTATAGAAATTAACATGTGGCCAACCAATGTTAACAAAGCTGTTTAACAGAGCAGTCATGAGAATAACATCATAGTATTGGCGCGCAAAAATATATTTTTGGCGGCAAGTACTCAGCGTTGTAATTTCAATATAGAGGTGCCCACCAGAAAAGAACAAATTTCATAGAAAAAAATACACATTTCAACATCAATATTGCAGTTCCAAATTAGTAAATTAGTAATATTTTTGTATTTTAAATTAATATACATATGTATTTTGCTATAATGACACAGATATTACCTTCAAAATGCCTCTCTAAATTATATGACAAATACTATTTAAACTACTGTTAAATAAATCTCAATTATATACAAATCTACTTTTAATTTTCAATTTCCCAGTTTAGAAAAACATTACTAGATATTTGGTTATGTAACTGCTTAACTGGTATTGGTAACTAGTTAATTTTCTTATTACATTTCTTATTACTTTTCTATGGGGATGTCGCGAAAAATAATGAGTTATGCTTACACACCAGCATACGAAAAATCAAAAATATGTCGTTACTTATATATTTACCAGTATTGACAAAAATAATATACACCATTTTCAATTGTATTTCGGGAATTATCATTTTATTTCAGAAGTTATCAATTGTTTTTCAGATTTATCAGTTGTAAGAAATAATTAATTTTCAGTTTTATCAATTGCATTTCAGAAGTTATTATTAGAAATTATCAATTGTATTTCAGAAACCGTCAATTGTATTTCAGAAATTATCAATTGTATTTCAGAAATTATCAAATGTGTTTCAGAAATTATACTTTATTAACTAGGAAATACATTTGATAATTTCTGAGATACCATTAATAGTTTCTGAAATACAATTAACAGTTTCTGAAATATAAATAATATTTGCCGAAATACAATTAACAATTTCTAAAATACTTTTGATAATTTCTGAAATACAATTGAAAACTTCTGAAATTTAGTGAAAATGGTGTAGATATTCAAAAAATAGATTTTCAAAAAATTTGTTTTATCAAAGAGTATACATAATAAAGAGATTGGGGGACTCTCTATCACTGGGAAAGCATTTGTTCTATTATGTGCCTTGGAACAGGAACATACTCAAACCAATATCACCCAGCAAACATGGCAATACGAAGAAGGTTCTCCGAACATATCACCAGGAAGAAAACATTTATTGCCGGTAATATCAATTTCGTATTCTGGAAGTTTCCTCCGTCGGAAACAACTGTTACACTAAAACAATACTTCCAGGCAATATGAAAGCAATAACTCATATGGAAGATAAAACGGATATCGCTAAATAAACTCCCGGTACAATAAAAAAACGATTTAGTTTTTTAGTTATTAAATTTAAGCCTGAAAAACAATATCTGCATACATAATCTTTTGACCAACTTATAAATTATCTTGATTTCATCTTAGCCGATTTTTCCCGCGCAATTAATCTTAACTTTTCACGAGTTTATTTCCTATTTTTTCACATTGATAAAAGATTTCAAACAAATTTGCTTTATATTCCAAATGATACAAAGGTGATATTGCCGCAATATTGTCATAAAAAGTTATGACAAAAGATAAAATTTTTGAATTATTTTTTTCCAAATATCGTCGAATTATCTTCCAAGTGATAAAAGGAAGACAATTTCAAAGTAAGTACTACTTGATTTTTTTCATTCAAATGACAAATAGAAGATATCGCTTTAATATCTTCTTGGAAGGTATCTTTTAAATGTTTGCAGGGTCATTATGTGCGCTCTTTGTATGACTCAAAACATCGATTGTAACCAGGGATGGAAAATAATAATTTAGTTATAAAAATCAAGAATGGAACTATACTATAGAATTATACTATTCCAACAGTATTATAGCCCTAGATTATGAATTTTAAAAAACCATACGTAAAAAATTGCAAAACAATATCGGAATGCGAAAAAAGGATTTGGGGTTCAAAAAATTAATTAAAAGATTTACATTCTGCAAACGATGCCAAAATTTTATTTTTTTGCTACTAACCACCAAACTTTGTTTTATGAAATGGGCATTATACTCCGTAGATTATAAATTTAAAAACCGCACTTAAAAAATTGCAAAATAATAGAGGAACGCGAAAAGAGACTTTGTGGTAGAAAAAAATAAATAATAAAACTAAATCAGCGATTAACAATCTGCAAATGAATACAATGACGCAAAAATTTTCCTTTTTGCAAATATTTTTTTCGCGATTTTTTTTTTTTTTTTTTGCAAACTAAGCACCAAACTTTTGTGTATAAAATTAAATAATCGCGTAAAGCGAAAAAAGGCTTTATGGTTCAAAAAATTAATTAAAAAACTTAATCAGCGATTTACATTCAGCAAACAAATATATTGATGAAAAAATTTTTCCTTTTTGCAAATTTTATTTTTCGCGATTTTTTTTTGCAACTAGCCACCAAACTTTGTTGTATAAAATGTGTATTATAGTCCCTAGATTATAAATTAAAAAGAAACGTACTTAAAAAATTGCAAAATAAAAGCGGAACGCGAAGAAAGACTTTGTGGTACAAAAAATTAATTAGGAAACGTAATCAGCGATTTAGATTCTGCAAACAAATATATTGATGCAAAAATTTTCTTTTTTGCCAATTTTATATTTCGCGGGTTTTTTTGCAACTAGCCACCAAACTTTATTGTATGAAATGTGTATTATAGCCCCTAGATTATAAATTTAAAAAAACGCACATAAAGAATTGCAAACTAATAGCGGAATTTGAAAAAAGACTTTATGGTACAAAAATTTAATCCCTAGGTTATATATTTAAAAACAAACCGCACTTAAAAAGTTGCAAAATAACGGCCGAATTCGAAAAAGGCTTTATGGTACAGAAAATGAATTAAAAGAGGTAATCAGCGATCGACATTCTGCAAATGAATATATTGTTGCAAAAATTTCGCTTTTTGCAAATGTTTTTTTTTTCGCAATTTGTTCTAATATTTGCTAATATCTAAATATTTAATTTTAATTTTTTTTAACGAGCCAAAGAGGAAGCTATTTTTTAGTTACTTACATTTTTAAATATGTAAGAGCGATCTAACATTTTTTTGTATAAGAGCCCGATTAAGTGAGCCTTTTACATCCCTGATTAACCAGTCGGAGTTCGTTCCTGTTCCAAGCCGCATAATATTTTTTCAAATAAAAAATATTGAGAGAGTTGCAAGGCCATTGGTTTTATACCAAAAAATATTTCTTTGTTATAGAATTTTGTTTTAATTAAGTATGCTCGTGACGGGATAGCTCTACCATCTCAGCTATCTAGACATGTTATATTTGATATATAAAAAAATAATTGACATGCTGCACACAACTATGCTTATGCGACAAACTAACAAAAATCGAAAATATTTACTATATCCTTACCAGTGTTAAAAAAATATTCTGCCTAAATATAGATTTTCCAAAAAATTTAAAGAAAAATCTAGAAAATTATATTTGAAATAATGATAGAGATAAGTCGTTATTGGTAACGCATTATTTTTTATTTTGAAATAATGGAAAAAAATAACTAGTTGTTACCCAGTGTAGAAATGGTAATGACATCCCGAGTAAAAAAGTTTTGATATAACCATATATTATTTTATGTAATTGCATATAGTAACTTATAGTTACATATGGCCACATATGCTTTTAAATTCAAGAAGATATAGTTTTATATAGTCATATGTTAGATATTTTTTCCTCAAAGGTTTTAATATGGAGACATATGTGATTTTATATTATTACATACAGGCCTACATATAATTGCATGTGCTATATATAAGTACATAAAGTAACATATTGCAGATATAATTACATATACGTTTATATATAATTTAATATGACACTATACATAATAATATAAAACTATATGTGGAGCCATATAAGAAATATTTCATAATTTGTGTTAGATATGATTATATATATTTTAGATATGATTATAACTTAATATGGTTCCATATCTACAATATTTCATAGTTTCTTTAATATATAACAATACAACGTTCTTTATAAAATCATCTATAATTATATATTGTCCCACATAAGCAATTATTTCAAAGTGATTTTGTATAAAAATATATAAGGTCCATATAAAACCGTATTATATTATATGTGGTTCTATGTTAATGATTTTGAACTATTTTTAGATTTAGTAATTACTAGGGATTGACGCGTTACTAGAAATGTTCGTGAGTCACGTTATTCACACATGATCGTGAGTAATAATTACTATACTCAAGTGCGTGAGTCTGAGAATATATAATTCCTACTTGATTCGTGCGTGAGCGTGAATAAGAATATATAACCCGTGCATGAGTCGTGTGTGAGTTTATTTTTTGCATCATATATTTTTAGTAATTTTTACTATTTTGTAATATTTTACTATTTTTTTTTTACTATTTTTCTTATATCTTGGTTGTATAACAAAATCCTATTAACTTTAAAATCTCAGTCTTGTTAACTTTATTTTAAAATTACTAAAAATAAAAAAATTTTGTTCATGTTTAATGCACTGTCATTGTAAATCTGGATAAAAGTAATGGAAGATTTATCGAAATTATAGGATCTCCAGCAGACCTTTGGGTTAATCATTATATTTGTAAATTACACATGCAATTACACAATTACATGTAATTGTAATTGAAAAAAATTCAATTACAATTACATATTATTTGTAATTGTAATTAAAAAAAAACAATTACAAGTAATTTGTAATTGAAAATTTTCAATTATACATTATATATAATTGTAATTGAAAAAATGTCAATTACAATTACATTTTTTCGGAAAAGAAATAATGACAAAAAGCTCAAAAATTTTAACAAAAAACACTTTAATTCTAAACGTAATTGAAATTTGTAATTGAAATCACCTTCAATTACAATTACTTGTAATTGAAAATTTTCAATTACAGTTACATGAAATGTAATTGAGTTTTTTTTTAATTTCAATTACATTTATTTGCAATTGTAATTAAATCCCCTAGGTCTGATCTCCAGATATTGCATATCTTTTTTATTTAAAAAAATAATTTTTGTATATTGTTAGATGTGGTCATATATAATATGATCTAAAGTATAAGGTCAATTTTTAGATATAATTGTATCAAACTATGTCCACTTTTATAACATTTTATATAATTTTATACAAAAAGATATAATTTGATGTAATTGGATGAGGACAAAATTCGGATACAATTGTATCGAATTGCATAAAATTGTACCAAATTGTATACAATTGTACACAATTCGATACAATAAGATACAATAAGATGTTCTCATTTTTCGGATATAATTATATCTAATTACATAAAAGATTATATATAATTAAATATAACTTCATATGGCTACATATCATTTTTTTTTACATGGGATATCATTATTTTTTGGACTACCAGTAATGACACCCACTTACCTTCTGCATTATTTTAAAACATATAATAATGAGTTACTGATAATGACTTATTTTTATCATTATTTCAAATAGAAAATAATTTGCTAGATTTGTTTGAAAATTTTCTGAAATCTATTTTTAGACTCAATATTTTTTAATCACTGGTAAGGATATATGTAACCACATATTTTTTGATTTTTTGTATGTTGGCGAGTAAACTTACTTGTGTGCAGCAGGTCAATTGTGTTTTTATCTATTAAATATTACATGTCGATTTGTAGACCCAAGTTCGATTGCCGCACCACGAAATTTTATTTAAAAAAATACAATAAAAAATATTTTTTTTTTATATAATTAATTTTTTTGAAAATCTATTTTTAGACTCATTATTTTTGTCAGTACTGGTAAGCACACAGGTAGCGTTATATTTTTTGATTTTTCGTATGCTGGTGTGTAACCATAACTCATTATTTTTCGCGACATCGCCATATAAAGGTAATAAGAAATGTAATAACAAAAGTAACTAGTTACCATTACAAAGTATGTACTTACATAACCACATATGTGGTAATGATTTTCTACACTGGGTATTTTCGTCAAAAATATATGGGCAACAAAAACAAATTTTCGTTACTTTGCTTTCGTTTACACCATTTTCGTATTACATAAACAGGGGCTTACATAGAAAAAAAATTCAAAGTAATTTGAAGAAAGCATCTGATGTATTATTTCAAAAATAAAATACAACTGAAATAAAGCAATAGCAATTTAAATTTAAATGATATTGTTTGAAGTAAAAAAAAAGTCGAAATACTTATGTATATTAATTTAAAATACGAAAATATTACTAATTTACTAATTTGGAACTGCAATATTGATGTTGAAATGTATATTTTTGTATGAAATTTGTTCTTTTCTAGTGGGCACCCCTATATTGAAATTACAACGCTGAGTACTTGCCGCCAATAAATATATTTTTGCGCGCCAATACTATGATGTTATTCTCATTACTGCTCTGTTAAACAGCTTTGTTAACATTGGTTGGCCACATGTTAAATTATATAACTTAACATAATGCGTTTAAAGTTAAATCAGGGGGTTTCCATCAGCTGCTTTTAAAAATGGTTTATGAGCCAAAAAATTTCACGCAAGAAAGAGAGGAACAACAGAAGGAATATGAAGAAAATTAAAAGCGAATGAGATAAAATGAAGTAATTCGGGAAAACAAAAAAAAACAATAAAATCGTTTTTACAACAAAAAAAAAAAAAAACAAAAGTTAAAAGCAAAAAATTTATTTAAATTAATTAATTATTATTTATTTCCTTATTAAAGTTGTTTTTGTTACCGTTTTATTCAGTAATCGTAAAATATTAATTTTTTCACTTTTCTTTTTCTCATTCTTCACTGAAATTAACAGACCCGAGCATCCATACAAATAATTGTGCACGAGTTAACATAATTTCTTGGGAAGAAAACACTTTCCTTTAAATCCTCTTTGGTTAAATTAATAATATTTCCAAATTGACCAATTCTCCACTGTAACTACCATCCGAAAATGTTACCTAATTAGTTGTCACTTGTAAGAATTTTCATAATAAAATTTTTCAATTTCAACATCAAATTGTTGGAATTTCTAAAATGACCAGGAGACTGGAAATAGCATCTTTGGAAAGTATATACCCTAAAGCACCAATGATCAAACTTTCTTCCAGGAACCTTTTTCCAAACTTTAGTTGTGACCACATTAGTTTTTACTTAAAAATTCTGTATGAATTTTCATAATAAAATTGTAAAATTTAAACATTAAATTGCTCCAATTTTTAACACGACCAGAAGAATGGAAATGGCATCTTTGGAACATACATACGATATTGTAAAAAGGATAAATATTTCATCCCAGAACTTTTTCCATGCCTTTGTTTTTGTCATTAAAAATGTCTTCATGGATTTTTCTTATTTAATTTTAAAATGTATTATATGTGACTTGGAAAATGCAGTTTTTACTTTTATCATGACATTAATTTCTGATTAAAAAAATATACTACACTGTTAACCAGCTTTGTTAACATTGGTTGGCCACCTGTTAATTTCTATAACTTAACATAATGTGTTTAAAGTTAAATTAATAATATTTCTAAATTGACCAGAAATATTATACCACAATGGCTGGAAAATGTACATTTTTGATTATCTATGACATGATTTTCGTCCAGGAACCTCTGTCCAATTTTCCATACTGGCCACCAGTTTCATCCAAATACTTAACATAGGTTCTAAAAATTTTAGGGTCCTTTTTAACAAGTTTCTAAATTGAGCAGCACAATTCCAAAACATTGGCTGGAAACTAGACCTCTTAAATAGCCTACGATATTGTTTTCGTCCAGGAACCTCTGTCCAATTTTCCATAGTGACCACCATGTTCACCCATGAAATTTCACTTAAAAGGACATTATTTTAATGTTAGATTGCTCCCAATTCTAAATTGACCTGGAAAATTTCAGGACTAGAATTTGAAAGTTCAGCCATAATATAGTCTGTAAAATGATTTTCATCCAGGAACCTCTGTCCAATTTTCCATAATGACCACCATGTTCACCAATGAAATTTCACATAAAAGGACATTATTTTAATGTTAGATTGCTCCCAATTCTAAATTGACCTGGAAAATTTCAGGACTAGAATTGGAAAGTTCAGCCATAATATAGTCTGTAAAATGATTTTCGTCCAGGAACCTCTGTCCAATTTTCCATAGTGACCCCCATGTTCACCAATGAATTTTCACTTAAAAGGACATTATTTTAATGTTAGATTGCTCCCAATTCTAAATTGACCTGGAAAATTTCGGGACTAGAATTTGAAAGTTCAGCCATAATATAGTCTGTAAAATGATTTTCATCCAGGAACCTCTGTCCAATTTTCCATAATGACCACCATGTTCACCAATGAATTTTCACTTAAAAGGACATTATTTTAATGTTAGATTGCTCCCAATTCTAAATTGACCTGGAAAATTTCAGGACTAAAATTGGAAAATTCAGCCATAATATAGTCTGTAAAATGATTTTCATCCAGGAACCTCTGTCCAATTTTCCATACTGGCCACCAGTTTCATCCAAATATTTAACATAGAATATGAAAATTTTAGCGTAATTTTTTAGAACTTTCTAAATTGACGGGGAAGATTTCAATAGCAAGGCTGGAACGTACATCACTTATATTACCATCAGTATATACATCATTGAGGAACCTGTTTCCAGTTGCCCGATGTAGCTTCAGATATTTCCCACTACTTAGCATAACTGAGTTAACAGTATTGGTTGGCATTATTTTTATTTATATTGCGCTGTTAAATGCTTAACATAGCTCAGTTAACAGTTTTGGATGGCCATTTTAATTATATTGCTTAACATAAATTTAAACTTTTTAAAGTTGTAAATTGATGCATTTCCAAGTTGACCATGAAGATTTTACCACCACGACCGGAGTATATATCCTTTATGCTAGCTATGACACAATTTTCGTCTAGGAACCTCTGTCCAATTTTCCATAATGACCACCATGTTCACCAATGTAATTTCACATAAAAGGACATTATTTTAATGTTAGATTGCTCCCAATTCTAAATTGACCTGGAAAATTTTAGGACTAGAATTGGAAAGTTCAGCCATAATATAGTCTGTAAAATGATTTTCGTCCAGGAACCTCTGTCCAATTTTCCATAGTGACCCCCATGTTCACCAACGAATTTTCACTTAAAAGGACATTATTTTAATGTTAGATTGCTCCCAATTCTAAATTGACCTGGAAAATTTCAGGACTAGAATTGGAAAGTTCAGCCATAATATAGTCTGTAAAATGATTTTCATCCAGGAACCTCTGTCCAATTTTCCATACTGGCCACCAGTTTCATCCAAATATTTAACATAGAATATGAAAATTTTAGCGTCATTTTTTAGAACTTTCTAAATTGACGGGGAAGATTTCAATAGCAAGGCTGGAACGTACATCACTTATATTACCATCAGTATATACATCATTGAGGAACCTGTTTCCAGTTGCCCGATGTAGCTTCAGATATTTCCCACTACTTAGCATAACTGAGTTAACAGTATTGGTTGGCATTTTTTTTTATTTATATTGCGCTGTTAAATGCTTAACATAGCTCAGTTAACAGTTTTGGATGGCCATTTTAATTATATTGCTTAACATAAATTTAAACTTTTTAAAGTTGTAAATTGATGCATTTCCAAGTTGACCATGAAGATTTTACCACCACGATCGGAGTATATATCCTTTATGCTAGCTATGACACAATTTTCGTCTAGGAACCTCTGTCCAGTTTTCCATAATGACCACCATGTTCACCAATGAATTTTCACTTAAAAGGACATTATTTTAATGTTAGATTGCTCCCAATTCTAAATTGACCTGGAAAATTTCGGGACTAGAATTTGAAAGTTCAGCCATAATATAGTCTGTAAAATGATTTTCATCCAGGAACCTCTGTCCAATTTTCCATAATGACCACCATGTTCACCAATGAATTTTCACTTAAAAGGACATTATTTTAATGTTAGATTGCTCCCAATTCTAAATTGACCTGGAAAATTTCAGGACTAAAATTGGAAAATTCAGCCATAATATAGTCTGTAAAATGATTTTCATCCAGGAACCTCTGTCCAATTTTCCATACTGGCCACCAGTTTCATCCAAATATTTAACATAGAATATGAAAATTTTAGCGTAATTTTTTAGAACTTTCTAAATTGACGGGGAAGATTTCAATAGCAAGGCTGGAACGTACATCACTTATATTACCATCAGTATATACATCATTGAGGAACCTGTTTCCAGTTGCCCGATGTAGCTTCAGATATTTCCCACTACTTAGCATAACTGAGTTAACAGTATTGGTTGGCATTATTTTTATTTATATTGCGCTGTTAAATGCTTAACATAGCTCAGTTAACAGTTTTGGATGGCCATTTTAATTATATTGCTTAACATAAATTTAAACTTTTTAAAGTTGTAAATTGATGCATTTCCAAGTTGACCATGAAGATTTTACCACCACGACCGGAGTATATATCCTTTATGCTAGCTATGACACAATTTTCGTCTAGGAACCTCTGTCCAATTTTCCATAATGACCACCATGTTCACCAATGTAATTTCACATAAAAGGACATTATTTTAATGTTAGATTGCTCCCAATTCTAAATTGACCTGGAAAATTTTAGGACTAGAATTGGAAAGTTCAGCCATAATATAGTCTGTAAAATGATTTTCGTCCAGGAACCTCTGTCCAATTTTCCATAGTGACCCCCATGTTCACCAACGAATTTTCACTTAAAAGGACATTATTTTAATGTTAGATTGCTCCCAATTCTAAATTGACCTGGAAAATTTCAGGACTAGAATTGGAAAGTTCAGCCATAATATAGTCTGTAAAATGATTTTCATCCAGGAACCTCTGTCCAATTTTCCATACTGGCCACCAGTTTCATCCAAATATTTAACATAGAATATGAAAATTTTAGCGTCATTTTTTAGAACTTTCTAAATTGACGGGGAAGATTTCAATAGCAAGGCTGGAACGTACATCACTTATATTACCATCAGTATATACATCATTGAGGAACCTGTTTCCAGTTGCCCGATGTAGCTTCAGATATTTCCCACTACTTAGCATAACTGAGTTAACAGTATTGGTTGGCATTATTTTTATTTATATTGCGCTGTTAAATGCTTAACATAGCTCAGTTAACAGTTTTGGATGGCCATTTTAATTATATTGCTTAACATAAATTTAAACTTTTTAAAGTTGTAAATTGATGCATTTCCAAGTTGACCATGAAGATTTTACCACCACGACCGGAGTATATATCCTTTATGCTAGCTATGACACAATTTTCGTCTAGGAACCTCTGTCTAATTTTCCATAATGACCACCATGTTCACCAATGTAATTTCACATAAAAGGACATTATTTTAATGTTAGATTGCTCCCAATTCTAAATTGACCTGGAAAATTTTAGGACTAGAATTGGAAAGTTCAGCCATAATATAGTCTGTAAAATGATTTTCGTCCAGGAACCTCTGTCCAATTTTCCATAGTGACCACCATGTTCACCAATGAATTTTCACTTAAAAGGACATTATTTTAATGTTAGATTGCTCCCAATTCTAAATTGACCTGGAAAATTTCAGGACTAGAATTTGAAAGTTCAGCCATAATATAGTCTGTAAAATGATTTTCATCCAGGAACCTCTGTCCAATTTTCCATAATGACCACCATGTTCACCAATGAAATTTCACTTAAAAGGACATTATTTTAATGTTAGATTGCTCCCAATTCTAAATTGACCTGGAAAATTTCAGGACTAGAATTGGAAAGTTCAGCCATAATATAGTCTGTAAAATGATTTTCGTCCAGGAACCTCTGTCCAATTTTCCATAGTGACCCCCATGTTCACCAATGAATTTTCACTTAAAAGGACATTATTTTAATGTTAGATTGCTCCCAATTCTAAATTGACCTGGAAAATTTCGGGACTAGAATTTGAAAGTTCAGCCATAATATAGTCTGTAAAATGATTTTCATCCAGGAACCTCTGTCCAATTTTTCATAATGACCACCATGTTCACCAATGAATTTTCACTTAAAAGGACATTATTTTAATGTTAGATTGCTCCCAATTCTAAATTGACCTGGAAAATTTCAGGACTAGAATTGGAAAATTCAGCCATAATATAGTCTGTAAAATGATTTTCGTCCAGGAACCTCTGTCCAATTTTCCATAGTGACCCCCATGTTCACCAATGAATTTTCACTTAAAAGGACATTATTTTAATGTTAGATTGCTCCCAATTCTAAATTGACCTGGAAAATTTCGGGACTAGAATTTGAAAGTTCAGCCATAATATAGTCTGTAAAATGATTTTCATCCAGGAACCTCTGTCCAATTTTTCATAATGACCACCATGTTCACCAATGAATTTTCACTTAAAAGGACATTATTTTAATGTTAGATTGCTCCCAATTCTAAATTGACCTGGAAAATTTCAGGACTAGAATTGGAAAGTTCAGCCATAATATAGTCTGTAAAATGATTTTCATCCAGGAACCTCTGTCCAATTTTCCATACTGGCCACCAGTTTCATCCAAATATTTAACATAGAATATGAAAATTTTAGCGTCATTTTTTAGAACTTTCTAAATTGACGGGGAAGATTTCAATAGCAAGGCTGGAACGTACATCACTTATATTACCATCAGTATATACATCATTGAGGAACCTGTTTCCAGTTGCCCGATGTAGCTTCAGATATTTCCCACTACTTAGCATAACTGAGTTAACAGTATTGGTTGGCATTATTTTTATTTATATTGCGCTGTTAAATGCTTAACATAGCTCAGTTAACAGTTTTGGATGGCCATTTTAATTATATTGCTTAACATAAATTTAAACTTTTTAAAGTTGTAAATTGATGCATTTCCAAGTTGACCATGAAGATTTTACCACCACGACCGGAGTATATATCCTTTATGCTAGCTATGACACAATTTTCGTCTAGGAACCTCTGTCCAATTTTCCATAATGACCACCATGTTCACCAATGTAATTTCACATAAAAGGACATTATTTTAATGTTAGATTGCTCCCAATTCTAAATTGACCTGGAAAATTTTAGGACTAGAATTGGAAAGTTCAGCCATAATATAGTCTGTAAAATGATTTTCGTCCAGGAACCTCTGTCCAATTTTCCATAGTGACCCCCATGTTCACCAACGAATTTTCACTTAAAAGGACATTATTTTAATGTTAGATTGCTCCCAATTCTAAATTGACCTGGAAAATTTCAGGACTAGAATTGGAAAGTTCAGCCATAATATAGTCTGTAAAATGATTTTCATCCAGGAACCTCTGTCCAATTTTCCATACTGGCCACCAGTTTCATCCAAATATTTAACATAGAATATGAAAATTTTAGCGTCATTTTTTAGAACTTTCTAAATTGACGGGGAAGATTTCAATAGCAAGGCTGGAACGTACATCACTTATATTACCATCAGTATATACATCATTGAGGAACCTGTTTCCAGTTGCCCGATGTAGCTTCAGATATTTCCCACTACTTAGCATAACTGAGTTAACAGTATTGGTTGGCATTTTTTTTTATTTATATTGCGCTGTTAAATGCTTAACATAGCTCAGTTAACAGTTTTGGATGGCCATTTTAATTATATTGCTTAACATAAATTTAAACTTTTTAAAGTTGTAAATTGATGCATTTCTAAGTGGACCATGAAGATTTTACCACCACGACCGGAGTATATATCCTTTATGCTAGCTATGACACAATTTTCGTCTAGGAACCTCTGTCCGATTTTTCATAGTGACCACCATGTTCACCAATGAAATTTCACTTAAAAGGACATTATTTTAAGGTTAGATTGCTCCCAATTCTAAATTGACCTGGAAAATTTCAGGACTAGAATTGGAAAGTTCAACCATAATATAGTCTGTAAAATGATTTTCATCCAGGAACCTCTGTCCAATTTTCCATACTGGCCACCAGTTTCATCCAAATACTTAACATAGGTTCTAAAAATTTTAGGGTCCTTTTAAACAAGTTTCTAAATTGAGCAGCACAATTCCAAAACATTGGCTGGAAACTAGACCTCTTAAATAGCCTACGATATTGTTTTCGTCCAGGAACCTCTGTCCAATTTTCCATAGTGACCACCAGGTTCACCCATGAAATTTCACTTAAAAGGACATTATTTTAATGTTAGATTGCTCCCAATTCTAAATTGACCTGGAAAATTTCAGGACTAGAATTGGAAAGTTCAGCCATAATATAGTCTGTAAAATGATTTTCATCCAGGAACCTCTGTCCAATTTTCCATACTGGCCACCAGTTTCATCCAAATACTTAACATAGGTTCTAAAAATTTTAGGGTCCTTTTTAACAAGTTTCTAAATTGAGCAGCACAATTCCAAAACATTGGCTGGAAACTAGACCTCTTAAATAGCCTACGATATTGTTTTCGTCCAGGAACCTCTGTCCAATTTTCCATAGTGACCACCAGGTTCACCCATGAAATTTCACTTAAAAGGACATTATTTTAATGTTAGATTGCTCCCAATTCTAAATTGACCTGGAAAATTTCAGGACTAGAATTGGAAAGTTCAGCCATAATATAGTCTGTAAAATGATTTTCATACAGGAACCTCTGTCCAATTTTCCATAATGACCACCATGTTCACCAATGAATTTTCACTTAAAAGGACATTATTTTAATGTTAGATTGCTCCCAATTCTAAATTGACCTGGAAAATTTCAGGACTAGAATTGGAAAATTCAGCCATAATATAGTCTGTAAAATGATTTTCATCCAGGAACCTCTGTCCAATTTTCCATACTGGCCACCAGTTTCATCCAAATATTTAACATAGAATATGAAAATTTTAGCGTAATTTTTTAGAACTTTCTAAATTGACGGGGAAGATTTCAATAGCAAGGCTGGAACGTACATCACTTATATTACCATCAGTATATACATCATTGAGGAACCTGTTTCCAGTTGCCCGATGTAGCTTCAGATATTTCCCACTACTTAGCATAACTGAGTTAACAGTATTGGTTGGCATTATTTTTATTTATATTGCGCTGTTAAATGCTTAACATAGCTCAGTTAACAGTTTTGGATGGCCATTTTAATTATATTGCTTAACATAAATTTAAACTTTTTAAAGTTGTAAATTGATGCATTTCCAAGTTGACCATGAAGATTTTACCACCACGACCGGAGTATATATCCTTTATGCTAGCTATGACACAATTTTCGTCTAGGAACCTCTGTCCAATTTTCCATAATGACCACCAGGTTCATCCATGAAATTTCACTTAAAAGGACATTATTTTAATGTTAGATTGCTCCCAATTCTAAATTGACCTGGAAAATTTCAGGACTAGAATTGGAAAGTTCAGCCATAATATAGTCTGTAAAATGATTTTCATCCAGGAACCTCTGTCCAATTTTCCATACTGGCCACCAGTTTTATCCAAATACTTAACATAGGTTCTAAAAATTTTAGGGTCCTTTTTAACAAGTTTCTGAATTGAGCAGCACAATTCCAAAACATTGGCTGGAAACTAGACCTCTTAAATAGCCTACGATATTGTTTTCGTCCAGGAACCTCTGTCCAATTTTCCATAGTGACCACCAGGTTCATCCATGAAATTTAACTTAA
This sequence comes from Leucophora obtusa, assembly GCA_949987735.1. Classification (NCBI taxonomy): domain Eukaryota; kingdom Metazoa; phylum Arthropoda; class Insecta; order Diptera; family Anthomyiidae; genus Leucophora; species Leucophora obtusa. Next base: position 162,090,110 of record OX465299.1, on the reverse strand, counting down.
AAGGACATTATTTTAATGTTAGATTGCTCCCAATTCTAAATTGACCTGGAAAATTTCAGGACTAGAATTGGAAAGTTCAGCCATAATATAGTCTGTAAAATGATTTTCATCCAGGAACCTCTGTCCAATTTTCCATACTGGCCACCAGTTTCATCCAAATACTTAACATAGGTTCTTAAAATTTTAGGGTCCTTTTTAACAAGTTTCTAAATTGAGCAGCACAATTCCAAAACATTGGCTGGAAACTAGACCTCTTAAATAGCCTACGATATTGTTTTCGTCCAGGAACCTCTGTCCAATTTTCCATAGTGACCACCAGGTTCACCCATGAAATTTCACTTAAAAGGACATTATTTTAATGTTAGATTGCTCCCAATTCTAAATTGACCTGGAAAATTTCAGGACTAGAATTGGAAAGTTCAGCCATAATATAGTCTGTAAAATGATTTTCATCCAGGAACCTCTGTCCAATTTTCCATACTGGCCACCAGTTTCATCCAAATATTTAACATAGAATATGAAAATTTTAGCATAATTTTTTAGAACTTTCTAAATTGACGGGGAAGATTTCAATAGCAAGGCTGAAACATACATCACTTGTATTACCTTCAGTATATACACCATTGAGGAACCTGTTCCCAGTTGTCCGTTGTGGCTCCAAACATTTCCCGCAGTTTGGCCTAAAATTACTGAATTTAAAACTTTATTTACACGTATTCCTTACGTGCGTTTTCAAAAAAAAAAATGATGAAAGTTATATACACCCTGCTTCACAGATTGTGTTCATTCCGTCAGTCGGACCACGCCCCTATCGCCCATAATGCTTGAAATTCATAACCCTTCATTCCAAAAATTTTAACATGTTACTGTTAAGTAGTTAACAGAGCTCTGTTGACTAATAACATAGCTCTGTTAACGAAATCGGTTTGTGTCTTTGCTAGTTAAATTTACATTTATCTTCACAGACATAGAAGAAGAATAAACATTTTCTTTTAAAGTTATAAAAACATTATTAATTTGCAAATCAGACTAGATCCAGTTTCTGCCTTTTTTTATGGACAGGCTTCATCAGTGATTTTCCATTAAATTGTATTATTGTTTATATTTTATTGTCAGATTGTCTCTATATGATATTTTTCATTGCAGCGTATAATTAATATGTAACTAAAATATGAAGCATTCGCCACTTGATAAAGAAAAGACTGCTATTTCGTAATTATTAGCAACGTCTTCAATGGGGAAGTTCGTGTCACTAAGAGGGGAATATGGATGATTGGCAGATCTTCGCCCTGACCACAGAACTTTTAATTTCTTCACAGATGGTTCTAAGATGAAGATCTTTTTAAATATTTCGTCCATTCCATGACAGAAAGGCCAAAAATTGATACTAAGTTATAGATTTATTACATACAATATATGCACTAGGAAACCATGTGAACCTTCCATTTTAGGTAAAGGATGTGTTCAGCGAACTTATGTAAAACACTGCTAGGTACATTTTTGTGGAACTATTTAACCCTCTAACTCTTCAGTTAAAGGAAATTTTTTGGCCCCGTTTTAGAAAAAGAAAAAAAAGACCTGTAAGTTGAAGAGTTAGAGGGTTAAAATATTGCACAGAAATATTCCCCGTAGTGTCTTACATAAGTTCGCTGAACACATCCTCTAAAATGTACGATTCACATGGTTTCCTCTTAAAATCCAGGTTTGTGGGACATTTGGGCGCCAATTTTGAATAAGTAGGAAATTAACCCTTAAACACATTTTAAATTGTGACTTATTTCTGGCATTGAACTTAAATTTGCGACTTTGATGTCTTCAGAGACTTATAGTAGAATTTTAGGACAAATATTTTTGTAAAACATTTTAACCCTATAACTCTTCAATTGAAGGGACTTTTTGGGCCCCTTTTCAAAAAGGGACATAAACGACCCGTAAGTTGAAGAGTTAGAAGGTTATAATGTTCCACAAAAATATTTGAAATGTAATTCTACTCAACGAGCATAGAATCTCAAGAGGATGCATGCGTCTCTTTCTCTGTTAACTGGCTCTGGCCGACATTTGAAGAAATTTTATTAGAAGGGGATAGGTTAAGTTTTATGGTTAAATTTTAATAAATATTAAAAATTGTTTCAATAAATATGCATATTATAAAAAAATATAATAAAAAAACTACACCCGTTAGCTGCAATTTAACTTCTTGAAATCTCAGCCAGAGCCAGTGAGAGAGCGCGTAACAGTACGTGAGCGACTTGCATAGAGCCTGTTCTACTATAAGTCTCTGAAGACATCAAAGTTTAAAATTTAACATCAATGACAGTCAAACCTTAAAATGTGTTTAAGAGTTAATTTCGTGTTTCTTGAAAATTGGCGCCCAATAGAGCATCAATTTGGGCAAAAGTGTTATTTTTTCACCTCCCCATGAACTTTCCGGTATATTGGGCGTAAAAAATAACAACCCCGCGGAAATTAATTCTCTCGGATTGAAACAGTCCAGTCACCCGCGATTTTTAGCACTAAAAATGGGCTAAAATTAGTTCAAAGCTTCTTTGCGCAATAACTCATTTAAAGTAAAGGTTTTACAGAAAAATACTAAATAGGCATTAATGTGACTTTTTGTGATTTTTTTCATGACATAAAATCCACATTAATCAGACGCACCTAAAGAAAAGATGTCCAAAAAAAGTAATCTGATTTTTTTTAACATTTATTTAATTTTTTCATCTTTAAATTTAAAGAATTATAAAAACTAGGAAAATTTTAATTTTTTTTCTGACGAATATTTGTAATCGGTTTTAATCTTTAAAAACAGTTTCGGTTGGACTCTAAAAGAAATATTAAAATTTTATGAATTTAATTATTGTACATTTACTTAACACGATTTGCTTGAGTGATTGAAAATGCGTAAATTGACCATTTTTTTTTTTTTTTTTTTTTTTTTTTTTTTTTTTTTTTTTTTTGATATCTAAATATATTTTTTCAAACGAATATGTTTACCAAATGAATCATTTATTATTAACAGAAACAGGTGAAAATGATAAATTTCTTCAATAAAAATAAAACACAAAACTAAAAGACAAAAATATATATAAAATTGCACTAATTATAGCAAAATTTTGCTCGATGCTGCAGTTCATAACTGTTAATATTCAAAGCTATATTTTTAAAAATCACAATATTTAAATGAAGGACATTTTGAGTCCACAAAATTATCATAGGTTACGATTTGGAAATGGCAAAGAGTCCAATTAGAAATTTCCTAAATTTTAAAAAATTGTTATTTAAGAATCAAACGAATATCTCAACAAATTTACGAAAATACAAGACCTTACCGCAAGACATGTCAATTTGGATCCATTTCAAAAAGTGCTGAAAAATGTTGAATTGGGAGTACTCCTCGCCTATGACAACTCATTCATTCATTAGTGTTTCTGTTAAAAAAAAAAGTACATCTAGATCATTGATTGTAGTGCTTTTTCTACTGCTTTGGCATCCCTTTTTTCTTTCTTGCTTCCTGGTCAATTCATAAGTAGTACATATTTTAAAAATTACTGCATATTTTTAGGCTTCAATATTTGTATCACCTAAATACGAGTATTTTAATTAATTGCAGTTTACAACTATGATATGGTTTTACATTTTATTGTATTTAAAACTTTTTTTTTTTATTATTATTTTTTTTAATCCACATTCAAAAATAGCATACTTTTAGGGTTGTGCAATTAGTGGCTAAAATTTTATATACATAATAGCATACATTTTTGGTTTTAACAATTATGGCATACTTTTAGCCAAGTGTTAAACAATTTATTTCAAAATTCATATGGAAATTCAACCAAATGGAACAAATTGTAATATAAGGCAAAACTATATAGGGTCATTTGCATAATCACTTTTTAAATTTATAGATAGATAGCTTATTGTAAAATAAATTTTTCATACAAAATTCATTTTGTAAACGTGTTATAAGGCTTTCAAATTATTATGCGTAAGCACTATAATATTTGCATATTTTAGTTTGGAAATTTACAGTATATTGGATATTATTAATTGAAAATGTTTAACCAAATAAACTAAACCAATAAAGAACAAAATATCCCAGCAAAAACTCACATTAACAAATAATATTGTTAAGAAATAAGATAAGTCTAGTATAACGAGAAACGGGATATTCTAAACATTTCAATCTGGTAACGTAACACTACATTTTCTTAATACACCGCATTATATGCTAAGGTTGAATGCCGTAAATAATGTTAAGTAAAATAAGTGTTATATATCATAGTTCACTAACATAGAATCATCCAGCATGTTCTACAAACACGGCTGTTACTATATAAGTCGTGCATTAACATTTGTAAAGGGGAAGTTGATTATTAACACTTGTGCTGTTAAGTTGCGTATTAGAATTTGTCTACACTGAACCAAAAAAGCCTGTAATGGCTACTGAAAATTTTGCTGTTATTGCGGTAAATTTAACTAAAATCAGTTAAAAAACTTACGAAATATCAATAATTTTAGTACAATCAAATTTGTATAAATAATTAGTTGCAGCTACTAAATTTCAGTAAATTGTTGTAAACTGTAATTTAAATTCAATCTGCTGAAATTAGCAAAAAAGTGTACTAAAAATAAACAAATTGTAAAATCTAAAAAAAAAAATTAATATAAAATTTTTTTTTCTTTCGATTGTAACAAGCGTAAATTACTTCATCGCAGTTGAAATTTGGAGTCAAAATTGCAAACGGTGCTCCAGTTATTAGCTTTTTAAGCATTGGAGATACAATAAAATTTCCTGAGTGTTATTGCCAAACTAAAAATATATCAATAGTAACAAATATAAACTAAATAAGAATTGTAAAAAATCAACGGATTCTTGTAAATAAAATTTTTTCAATTAGTATATTTTTCTGATAAATTTAGAGCTCGGTTTTAAAAAAATAGAAAAATGTTTTGCTGAAATCACCCGCGAAAATTAGTAAAAAATCCGTAATTTGTAATAAGAGAATAGCAAAAGTTATTACTAAAAAAAATTGTACTAAAAATAAGTATAAAACGAGTAAAAAGGTTAAAGTCGGGCATGCCGACTATACAATACTCTACACCAGTCTGGTTAAGAGCCAACTTGTGGCTTGTGTCAAAATTTTATATAATGTGAGTCAGCGCACCAAATTTCAGTAAAATATCTTAATATTTGAGACCTGCAGTTTGTAACCAAGCCAATTTTGGGGGGACCCTTATATGGGCACTAGGTCGAAACATAGACCGATGTTCACCAAAATCAATAGGCTTCGTCCTTGGGCTGATATAGGTCTGTGTACCAAATTTCATCAAAATATCTTAATATTTGCGACCTGCAGCGTATAAACAATATAATTTTGGTGGGACCCTTATATGGGCACTAGGTCTAAACATGGACCGATGTTCACCAAAATCAATAGGCTGCGTTATTGGGCCAATATAGGTCTGTGTACCAAATTTCATCAAAATATCTTAATATTTGCGACCTGCAGCGTATAAACAGTATAATTTTGGTAGGACCCTTATATGGGCACTAGGTCTAAACATGGACCGATTTTAACCAAAATCAATAGGCGTCGTCCAAGTCGGTGTACCAAGTTTCATCAAAATATCTTAATATTTGCGACCTGTAGAGTGCGCACAAGAATGCATGGACAGACAGACGGACAGACGGACGGACAGACGGACGGACAGACGGACGGACGGACAGACGGACATCGTTAAATCGAAATAAAAAAAAATTCGGAGCCGATCGGTATACTATAAGGTGGGTCTAGGACCAATATTTTTTGGTGTTACAAACATCAGCACAAACTTATAATACCCTGACCACATAGTGGTGTAGGGTATAAATAGTAAAGTGCGATTGGAAACTGTTTACAAATTTTTTATCTGAGTGTAGTTAGTAGCGCTCTAGTGTATCGTGGTATTAAAATCGTTAGAGTTTTTGTGTGTGTTGTTTGATAAAAATCAAACAATGTGTGAGAGTTATTTTATTTACTAAGAACACCAGGCCGGTTTATCTAAGTGAGATAAACGATCGTTTTTATAAGATAAACGTAACAATTGCTGTCAGCGTTAAGATTGGTTATTTTTATTGCAATAGAAAAGAATTCAGTTTTTTTTTAAAGGAAATAAACCAACGCCTTTAAAAGGTAAAAACGTAACAGAATATAAAGTATTGTAGTACATCAATAGGGGTCCATGCATTACTTTACACCTTACTTCACTGATGATTTTTACGGGCGATATGAACTAAACAGCTTAAACAAAGTTCTCCAACTCTCCATCAGATGGGGTGCAACAACTGTTCTAAGATTCAGCAACTCGCGCAATTACAATGTTGCCATATTTGAAGCCCTTCATCTTTTCAAAGAAAGCAACACGTTATTTAATAGGACGTGTTCCCATGTTCCTTGGCTATTGCTATCAGAAGATCCAGCACTAACGCATTTATGTGTTACTTGTTCCCATGTTCCTTGACTATTGCCATCAGAAGATCCAGCAGTAACCTATTTATGAGTCACTTTCTTTTAATAAGAATGTTTCATATTTTAAATCCTATTGTTATTTCCTTTCCAAAAGTAATTCTCATAATTCTCTCGCTATTCTCATTCAATAGCTGAATACCAAGTGTAGGTCAGAGATAAATATCGTTGCCGTGGGGAAGTTTTTACGAGGGGTATTATATTTATATTTCGGGAACTGGCAACACTAATGGCAATAGCTAAAATCTGGCAAAACCATAATAAAGTTTGACATTTTTTAGCATAAACGTACTCACAAAGTTTTAATGTACAGGTGGTATATGTTTTGTTTACAGTGAGTTAAGAAAATAAATTTGGCCAAAAAATGGAAATTTCAAGAGAAGGTTTTCGTTGGATTATTTTCCACAATTTTCGACGTGGATTATCTCAACAAGAATGTATCGATGAACTCAGTTCTTTGTATGGCGATAAATCGCTGGTGTAGTGAATTCAATTTGGTCGTAGTTCGGTCGCCGACGATTTCCGTGAAGGTCGTCCAAAATCGGTTGTTGTGCCACAAAACATCGATGCAGCGCGTGAACTGATAATGCAAGATCGTCATGTGACATAACGTGAGATAGAGGCATCCTTGCACATTAGTTCCACTTCAATACATTCGATTTTGCATGAAAACTTAGTTGTAAAAAAAAGTTGCTCTCGTTGGATACCCCATAATTTATCAATCGCTCAAAAAAAGGCTCGCGTAGATTTGTGTAAGGGAATGATTAACAAGTTCGACCGTGGTGCTTCAAAAGACGTGTGTAAAATCGTGACAGGTGACGAATCACGGATATATGCGTATGAGCCGGAAACAAAACAGCAATCGACCGTGTGGGTATTCCAAGACGAGCGAAATCCAACAAAAGTTGTTCGTGGAGGAAGCACAGCAAAGCAAATGATCGCCTGTTTTTTCGGCCGAATGGGTCATGTGGCCACTGTTCCGCTTGAGCAACGTATAACGGTCAATTCTGAGTGGTACACGCCCATTTGTTAGACGGAAGTCTTCGGAGAAATTCGTAAAACTAACCGTCAAAGACGAATCATTCTCCATCATGACAATGCGAGCTCTCACACATCTCGTCAAACATTTGAATTTTTGAGCAGTCAAAACCATAGATTACAGAGATCTCTTACTCTTTGGCATTCGCTGTCAGTGCACGTATCTCATGAGAATGTGTGAGAAATACGTGGTATACCTATAAAAAAAAATTTCATTGTATGTGTAAAAATTTGTTTGTTGACAAAAGAAGAAAAAGAGTGAGATATCTATGTAATCTATGGTCAAAACATCGAATTGATGACTCATCCTAAGTATAGTCCTGATGTGGCACCCAATGACTTCTTCTTGTTCCCGATTATCAAAGGTAAACTGCGTGATCAATGATTTACGAGCGCCGAAGAAGCAGTTGAAGCGTTCAAAAACCATGTTTTGGAGGTGTCTCAAGAGGAATGGAAAAACTGCTATGACAAATGTTTTGAAGGTATGCAAAAGTGTATGGATCATCAAGGGGAATATTTTGAAAAACAATAAAGCCATTTTCATTTAAAAATGTTTGTTATTATTTGCTATTTCCGAAATATAAATAGTACCCCTCGTAAAATAAATTATTGTTAAGTCATCTGTTGAAGGCATGTCCCTCTCAATATTTCATTATTGCCTAAAGATTATTATTTTCAACAATTTGTTATATAAGTTTGGAGATCTTGACAAATCTAATTCCTTTATCATGATAAAAATAAATTTGAAAAAATAAATATGCAAGTGCTTTTGCAAAATTTAATGTTACAGACACTTTCAGAAAACATATGATTTTCCATAGATGTCACTATTTTGGAAGATGACAAAGCAAATTGTGGTACATTTTTGGTGTTGTTTTTGCTTCTTTGATATATTAAATGTTTAATAACGCTCTTGGGAACAACAAGGAATTCTCATGAAGTTTGTAATTCAACTTAACAAACATTTCTAGAAATTCCAATTTCCATTTTCTTTTAGTAATGCTTTTCGAGATTTAATGTCAACGTTTTCGGCCTTTTTCGCCAATAAAACGGTAATTTTATTTTCGCTTCAAAGACATAGTTTGAATTTCATTGCAAACAAATAATTAATTGTTGCATTTAAGGGTTAAATCATAGAAATAAATCGGTAAAAATAGCAGAAAAAGCTACTAAAAATTAGTTAAAAATGATGTTGCAGAAAAAACTGTTGACATTAGCAGATTTTTCTGCTAAATACTAGTAAAATAAGAACACTAAAAATAAAATTGTTAAATTAACAGAATTTTAGTTATATTGAAGTTAAATTTTAGTTAATTTAAAATGAAAAATTGTACTGTAAAGTCTAAAGAAAATTTTTCTTAATATTAGTAGACTAAAAATAGCAAAAACAAACTGTTATATTTACAAAATTTTTTGTTATTTTTAAACTAAATTTTGTTGAATGCAAATAACAGTGTATCCTGCTAAAATCAAGAGAAATATTTGCTAATAAAAATTGTAAATTGCTGTTTTCAAAAGGCTCGATTTTTATTTGAACTTTCAAAATGTTAAACTTCTTTGTGATTTTTTAGGCTACTAATTGTTTAGCAATATTTTTTGCTAATTTCAGCAGGTTAATTTGTTATTTTCTATTAACAAAAATTTAACTCAAAGATAATTAAAATTCTGTATATTTAACAGCTTTATTTTTGCTGTTCCTATCTAACTAATATATAGCAAAAATAATCTCCTAATTTTAGCAGTTTTTTCTGCAACATTATTTTTAACTAATTTTTAGTAGTTTTAACTAAATTTTTTACAGATTGTTTTCTACTAGTGGTGGGGCTAACTTTAACTTAACTGTTAAATAAAAGAAAATGTCAAAAAATTGTATGCAAAACAACAACAATATTTAGCATAAATAATCTGCTAGTTTCAACAGTTTTTTCTGCAAGGTAATTTTTAACAAATTTTTTAGTAATGTTAAATAAAATTTTTACAGACTTTTTTCTATTAGTGCAAAAAAGCATTAAAGAATTAAATTTCCGAATAAATATCCTTCAATTATGATTTTTTTTTCATACTTTTCTATTATTTCCTCCTGAATTGGTGTCAAGTGTTTTTTTTTTTAACTTTTCAAACCTCATCATATTTTCCACATCTAAACTCTATTCTAATTCCCTTAACGTGTGCCTGTGGTTTATGGATGTTCATAAACCACTTTTTTTGTATTCATGACATTTGGTATTTATTCATTCATTTGCTTAACAATTTGAAATAACTGGTTGCATTTTTATTTATTTTCCCAATGCAAATAGTAAATATTTTATATGAGTTTGTTGAGGAATAAATTGTATAGTATGTTAAACGCATGAAAAATGTTTTTAAAAAGATAATTAAAGTGCACTTTCACTTGTCTTTATAGTTATTTTATAATATCAAGGAGAACTTAATATGAAAATGCATGCAAACGTTTGCAAATGCGAAGACATAAACAACGCCCTAATGTAGGCAATCAAATGGAAATTTTTTTTATTGAAATGTAGGAAAATTTATCATGAGGACATTTTAAAAAAGTTGATAATTAAATTACAATGGTGGTAAATTGGAAAATGGCAACAATAAACAATATAAAAATAAATAAATAATCATTAAAGGAAGGATAAAATTAAAAAAAAAAATTGACATAAGAAATCGCAACAAAATAAGCCTGTTGAATAGAAAGCTGTTTTTATTATTAATGCCACCTAAAAGTAGGCTATTTTAATTGAAAGAGTTAAACTGTTACTCAGTCATTAGAAGGCAAATCAAAACGTTAACGGTGGCTCTCACACTGAATGTTGAAGAGTTAACTACAATAATATTTAAAGATATTGATAGCAAAAATAAAACTGTTAACTATATAGAATTTTAGTTATTTGTGAGTTAAATTTAAGTTAATAGAAAATAACAATTTAACCTGCCAAAATCAGTAAAGAAATTTTGCTAACTAATTAGTAGACAAAAAAAATCACCAAAAACATTTAAAATTTTCAGTCTTTGTTGCGAATTTTTTTTTTTTTTTACTGCAAATAAAAATTTATCTTCTGAAATCAGTAGTTTTTTAGCAAAAATTTATATTAATTTTAGCAGTATAGAAAAAAACCGTCACAATTTGCTTTGTCATCTTCCAAACTTTAATCAAGTAGATTAATTTCTCTGTCTTACTGCACTATAACACTATGAAACTTTTTGTGTGGAAAGAAAAATATCTGGACTATTCTCTAAATTAAAAAAAAAAAAAAACTAAAATACAATGAAACTTCAGAACTAGTTCTGAAGTAAACAATTTTTTATTTTTTTTTTAATTTTCAATTAAAAATTATATAGACAGTTGAATTTGAATAAATACTATATTGAAAATAAATGCTAAATTTTGAATAATTGACCACGCCTACTTCACTCACTTTTTGTAGGAATGCAAAAGTTGTTTCAGTTTTTATTTGCAATTGAAATGATATAATTCTTTCCACAGCGCGGCAGTTGGTATGGGCAGCCTCATAATAAAGATTATCGCAACTTTCGTAAAGCGATATTCTCCATTACTTTTAAAATAACAGATCTTGGTTTAAAATTGTATCCTGGTGTAAGGTAAAACTTGTATACAACCCCGGTTTACTTTGATCTTGTAGATACTTTGTAAAAATTTTTGTTCCATATCGCTCAAATGAAGCGATAAAATCGATTTCTAGAAACGCCTTCGTTGTTAATTTTTTGTGCCAAAACACAATTTCATAGCAGATAAAAAGTTGTGTCTTAGAGGGTTATCTGGAATTGTTTTTGTTTTTAAACCCTTTAAAATTTATTGAATAAATCTAAAATCTAAAATATTCCGTTTACAGTATTGCAAAATAATACAATTAACTATTTATATATGTAAAATTAACTCATTTCCATTAAACAAACAAACAAACAAACAAACAAACAAGAAAAAAAAAGAATAAATCTAAACAGATGTGCTGCTTACGCTATCAGTTTTACAGAAAATTACAATATGTTTACATAAATCCACAGAATTGGAAATAAATCAAATAGATAATAAAATTCTAAAATACGTAAGACAAAATTATTAATTATAAATTACAGAAAAATAAAAATATAGAAAACTCGCCATCTAGTTATCAGAATCCTCTGAATATTGAAAAAATCTAAAAGCAATCATGCTTTTAGAACTTTAAAAAAATGCCTTTAAAAAATGCCTAGTAAATTTTTTTCTCTACTATAAACAAAATAAATTTTTAATGTATTTTAAGCGATATTTATTTTTTGCCATCATTATTTATATGTTGTTAAAATAAATATTTTGTAAATTGTGTGTTTAAACATGACGAAAGAATGCAAGAAATCTTTAATATATTATTTATTCAACACGTTATGACACATTTTTATAAATTAAGCATATTAAAAATGAAACGAATTTTCTAAGATTATGTGAAGGCCTAAAAATTAAGAGATCTCTTGGGTAAAATAAGCTTTTTTTTATTGCCATTGTGCAATGTTTTCAAATAAAATCTCTAGAGATGACAAGGCAAAACAAAAAGTGGTAATTAAAAAATTACTAAATTAATCATTGAAATATTTTGTTGAAGAAGAAAAAAAAAAAATATGTGTAAAGAAAAAATTTTCTGTGTAAATTTTCTATAGGCGAAAGTCCTCAGAATGTACTTAAAAATGTTCCCCAGAATCTGAGAATTTTTCTATATGAAACCGCACTCAGAATCTGAAAAATTTTCTTTAAGAAACGCACTCAGAAACTTAAAATTTTTCTATAAGAAAAACTCCTCAGAAGGGGAGAATTTTTCTATAAGAAAAAATCCCCAGAAGCTGATAATTTTTCTGTAAGCAAAAAGTCCTCAGAAACTAAGAATTTTTCTATAAGAAACAGGTCTTCAGAAACTGATAATTTTTCTGTTAGAAAAAATCTTCAGTCTAAGAATTTTTCTATAGAAAAAAAAATCCTCAGAATCTAAGGATTTTTCTATAGGAGAAAATCTACAGAATCTGAGGGTTTTTCTATAGGAAAAAATCGCCAGAATCTGAGAGTTTTTCCGTAAGAAAAAGTCCTCGCAATCAGACAATTTTTCTATAAGAAACAGTCCTCAGAATCTAAGAATTTTTCTATAAGAAAAAGTCCTCAAAATCTGATAATTTTTCTGAGAATCTGAAGAGTTTTCTATAAGAAAAAAAATCCTCGGAATCTAAGGGTTTTTCTATAAAAGGAAATCTTCAGAATCTGAGGGTTTTTCAATATGAAAAAAATCCCCAGAATCTGAGAGTTTTTCTGTAGAAAAAGTCCTCGGAATCTAACAATTTTTCTGTTGGAAAAAGTCCTCAGAATCAGAGAATTATTCTATAAGAAAAAGTTTTTTGTAAGAAAAAATTCTCAGAGAATTTTTCTATAAGAAAAAATCCTCACAATCAGAGAATTTTTCTATATTGAGAAGTCCTCAGAATCAGAGAATTTTTCTTTAAGGAAAATTCCTCAGTATCTGAGAATTTTTCTATAACAGAAATTCCTCGGAACCAGACGATTTTTCTGTTAGAAAAAGTCCTCAGAATCTGAAAATTTTCTTATAAGAAAAAAATACTCAGAAATTGATAATTTTTCTGTAAAAAAATTTTTTTCAGAATCTGAGGTGTTTTCTATAGGAAAAAAAAACCCTCAGAATCTAAAAATTTTTCTATAGGAGAAAATCTTTAGAATCTGAGGTTTTTTTAGAGAAAAAATCCCCAGAATCTAAGAGTTTTTCTGTAAGAAAAGGTCCTCGCAATCAGACAATTTTTCTATAAGAAAAAGTCCTCAGAATATGAAACTTTTTCAATAAGGAAAAATCCTCACAATCAGCGAATTTTTCTATAAGAAAAAACCTCACAATCAGAGAATTTTTCGATAAGAAAAAATCCTCACAAACAGAGAATTTTCCTATAAGAAAAAATCCTCACAATCAGAGAATTTTCTTTTAAGAAAAAATCCTCACAATCAGTAGAATTTTTCTATAGGAAAAAGTCCTCAGAATCAGAGAATTATTCTATAAGAAAAAGTCCTCAGAATCAGAGAGATTTTGTATATGAAAAACTCTTCAGAATCTAAGAATTTTTCTTTAATTTCATTTTTCTTAAGAAAAAGTCCTGAGAATTTAAGAATTTAACAATTTTTCTATAAGAAAAAGTACTCAGAATCTGAGGGTTTTTTGTAGGAAAAATTTTCTATGGGAAAAGTCCTTAGAATTTGAAAAATTTTTTTTTTTAAAAAAATCCTTAGAATCTGAGAAATGTTCCTTAAAAGCTGAGGGTTTTTCTATAGGAAAAAAAATCCTCAGAATCTGAGGGATTTTCTATAAGAAAAAGTCCTCAGAATCGGAGGTATTTTTTATAAGAAAAATTCCCCAGAATCAGAGGGTTTTTCCTATAGGAAAAAAGTCTTCAGAATCTGAGAAATTTTCTATAGAAAAAAATCCTAAGAATCTGAGATATTTTCTGTAGGAAAAAATCCTTACAATCTGGGAAATTTTCTATATGAAAAAAATCCTCACATTCTGAAGTATTTTCTATATGAAAAAATCCTCAGAACCTGAAAGGTTTTCTATAGGAAAAAAATCCTCAGAATCTGATTGTTTTTTTATAGGAAAAATTCATCAAAACCTGATTGTTTTTCTATAGGAACAATTCTTCAGAATCTGAGGGTTTTTCTATAGGAAAAATTCTTCAGAATCTGAGAGTTTTTCTATAAGGAAAATTCTTTAGAATCTGAGGGTTTTTTGTAGGAAAAAATCGTCAAAATTTGAGAATTTCTCTATTAGGAAAATTCATGAGAATCGGAGTTTTTCTGTAGGAAAATTTTGTAGGAATTTGAGGGTTTTTCTATAGGAAAAAATCTTCTGAATCTGAGGGTTTTTCTATAGAATAAAGAGTTCCAAATCCGAGTTTTTTTCTATAGGAAAAAATCCTCAGAATCTTAAAAACTATCTATAGAAGAAAATTCTTCGAATCTGAGAGTATTTCTATAGAAAAAAAATCTTCAGAGAATATTTTCTATAGAAAAAAATCCTCAGAATCCCAAAAATTTTCTATAAAAAAAAATCCTCAGAATCTGAGAAATTTTCTATAAAAAAAAGTTCTCAGAATCTAATGGTTTTTTTATAGGAAAAAATGCTTCAGAATCTAAAAGTTTTTCGTTAGCAAAAAAAAAAAACCTATACCCTTTATTTAATTGGCCTACACCTGTATCCATTTGCAGATGGTTTTGTTGTATACCAGACTAAGTACAACCTAACTCGATAAGTCAACACATTCGCATGTTCATTTTGTTTATATGGTATTTAGACACTCGTATTTGATAAATTATAATTCAAAGTAAATTTTAACCACATTTTAGCAAAATAATATGATGACATCATATGGCAAAATATCGAAAGATAAGTTAAAAGGTACTTGAAAGTAAAAACAAGCCTAAAAGCACAACAGAAAAACCAAAGTATTCGCAACTTTTTATTTACTGCTGTTGCTGCTTACTTGGTGTTTGAGTTTTGACTGATTAACAGGGCAAGGAAATTTGTTGTTGTGAGTTTTAGAATAGTATTAACTAAATATCTTTGCGAGTCAACAATTTTGCAAGAAAATGGCATCGATTTGTTAGTGCATATTTTTGCATATTTCTTATAAATTAGTATATTTGTATATTTTGGTAAAAATGCATATTTTAATGCATATTTGATGCTAATTTCTTGCACATTTTGCAAAATGTGTATATTTTAAAGTATATTTTTTTTTGATATTTCACTAAAACTAAAAAATAAAACAAAAATATTTTCTTCGTATTTCTAAATAATTTATTAAATTATTTTAATCACAAACACGAAAATATCAAAAAAATTATTAGCTTTCTGAAGACGATAAACAGTGATTTCCGATGTTTAGAAACAACAAAATTTAAATATAAAAATTTAATACTAAAATTTAATTTTAGTGAAGGCGGAATACATTGTCGAAATCGTTCCAGATAACAGATGACACAAGTTAGTACTTAAAACTCTATATGAAGTCAATAATAGGTACCATAAATGCATATTTTTAAAGTTTTAAATGCATATTTTTCGATATTTATTAAAACTTTAATGTACATAAAACACTATTTTTAGTGCATGAACTTCCTTGCCCTGCTAATTAATAACACTTTTTTCTGTTATTTGGATTTTGTTTTTATTTATTTTTTTTTATATTTATTTTGGTTAATTTGTGTGCAGATAATTTTTAAGCACAAAGAAAAATGTTTGTAATATTAATAAAAAGAGTTTAAAAGTTTAAGCAACACTAATCTTAACCTAAACTGTCAAAAAGCACCGGAAAAGCACTGGAAGAACAAATTTTTTGAACGTTGGCAAAACCAATAAATAGGTTGTCTGGAAATATATTTTCCAAAATAAAATTTAAAAAAAGTTCATATGAATTTTTTTCTTCTTAAAGATAATATTTTCTCAGTAATTATATTATGGTCATGTATAAAATTGTGTGATCATTTATAATCATTAGGAATAAATTATGATCATTTAGTGTACTTTCTACATTTTATTCTAATTTTGTAGGTATATTTTTTCAATTTTATTTTCGTACAAAACTAAAATATGTTACACTGAAGACGCTTTTGAATAATAGTTTTTTCGACGTGAGTATAAAAAATTGAAAAAACAAATAACTTTTATTAGTTAACTTTTCTTTCCCGGTCATGGCATACAAACTTTTCGTGTATGCCATGACCGGGAATCGAACCGGTAACCCTCTGGCTGATGTATTGGTTAATTCTGGCTCTTCTGATTACTAACATACACTGTGTAGGCTGTGATTAGCAAAACTTCAATTAGCCGCACTCACCGCTGTGCCGACCGTGGTGTATCTCGTTATGCTACGATACTACGAGTTATAATAGCCTGTGTAGAGGGTTGCCGGTTCAATTCCCGGTCATGGCATATACAGAAAGTTTTTCACATAGGGGAGAAATTAACATTTATGTTAAAATTACTTTTATCAATTGATATGATACATAAACTAACTAAATCAAAATTTGAGAAAATAGTCAAAATTAAAATCACCCATCAAAATTTTGAAAAAAAAAAATCGTCAAAATTTGAGAAAATTGTCATTATTTGAAAAAATTAGTAAAATAAAAAAAAAAATTGGAAAACATCGCCAAAATTGATGGCTTTCTCATACAGACTAACTCCCTAAAGTCCAAGTTTGTTGGACATTTGAGCGCCAATTCTGAATAAGTACGAAATTAACCCTTAAACACATTTTGACTTATTTCTGGCGTTGAAATTAAATTTTCAACTTTGATGTCTTCAGAGACTTATGGTAGAATTTTATGACAAATATTTTTGCGGAACATTTTAACCCTCTAACTCTTCAACTTACGGGTCTTTTTTGACACTATTTAAAAAGGGACCAAAAAAGGCCCTTTAATGCAGAGTTAGAGGGCTAAAATGTTCAACAAAAATATCCCTCGTAGTGTTATACATAAGTTCGCTGAACACATCCTATACCTAAAATGGATGATTCACATGTTTATCTATGCCGATTCACAATAAACATTTGCAAAAGGGGAGAATTTTAACTGCTCAAAACATAGGGCCAGACGTAGACTTTTAAAACTCCAATACGCGTATATTTTTTGTTGGTCCCTTCTGCCAGAATGAGTTGTCAGAACCTTATTTTGTACAGTGTAATTTATTTTCCAACACATAACAATTTTAAATTTACGGCCGCCCATTAGATCCGTCATGTTGAATTTTAAAATTTGATTTCAGTTTCGTAATCTGAAAAACTTCCCCTGGTGGAAATTTTAATTAGATCAGACGACATAAGAAATTTAATAAAAAAAATTGTTTGTCGCCATATTGGATCCGCCATTTTGAATTTCAAAATTTTTAATTTCAGATTTTTAATCAGCGGATAATTGAATTAATTGAATATTTTAATTATATTAAAAACTAAATATTCATGGCCGCCATCTTGTGTCCGCCATTTTGAATGTAAAATTTTTTATTTCAAGATTCGTGATCAGCAACTTCCAAACCCCCCTTTGTGATACTTTTTAGTCTCATATACTCAATATTCTGGTTTTGTACAATGTAAGCAAAGTTTGGTTTCGGTATCGCGGTATTGGGGGTGGGTTTTGACTTTGGTGCAAACATTTTTTCTTTAGGTCATTAATAATCTTCGCTTAAGGCGAGTTTACTGTATTTACAACAACAACGGAAGTCATTTATTATTTTTTTTAGAAAAATATCGACTAAATTAAGCAATAAATTGCAATTTTTATGATTTCCCTAAATTTGTAATGATTACAATTTAGTATGTTTGAGGTTAAGAAGAAGAATAAACATTTTTTCAAAAGTTATAAACACATTAATTTGCAAATCAGACTAGCTCCAGTTTCCGGCATTTTTTAATTTTATTTTTATGGACAGGCTTCATCAGTGATTTTCCATTAAATTGTATTATTGTTTATATTTTATTGTCAGATTGTCTCTATAAACAATAATACAATTTAATGGAAAATCACTGATGAAGCCTGTTCATAAAAATAAAATTAAAAAAGGTAGAAACTGCATCTAGTCTCATTTGGAAAATAATGTGTTTATAACTTTTGAAAAAATGTTTGTTCTTCTTCTTAACCTCAAACCTACTAAATTAGAATTAATAAAAATGCATATTAATTAAAATATTAATTGAAGTTGGTCTATATGACGCGTTTGAAAAAACAACACTTTACTAAAAATGTTAAGATTAGGTATATTTCAGCACAAAGTAAAGAGCATTAAGGGGTTAACAGGCAGACATTGTTGAATGTCTGCTGTGTTGTTAAGAGAATTTTTGTTCTTTCTGTTTAACATTTTTTCGTGAGTGCGAAAGGGATTTTTATAAAATTTTATTATTTATTATTAGATAAGGTTAACAGCAACAACAACAAAAAATTTACAATATTTCCAATAGACATGAGTATGAGTAACAGAAGAAGAAAATACCATATTGAACGCCAAAGATAATGGGACTAGGCAGCTTGAGGGGCTGGTGTTTTACAAAAATTATTTGCAAAAAATTAAAAAAAAAAAAAACATAACGAAAAAATATTGATAATAGCTTTTAGTTTTAATTATTGCTTTTAACATTAAGCATTAAAAAATTTTCTAAAGTGATTTTAATTTTTTTCTATTTTTTTTCTTTTTTGTTGGAAAATAATTTTGAAATCAAAATTAAACTTGACCTTTGAAAAGAAAATAATTTTAAAATTAAAAACATTTTTTTCTATAGTAAATAGAAATAAATTTCCAACAGAATTGTCATTTTTAAAAAGATGTTTTGTGTTGTTTTTGCTGCGATTTTGAGGCCATTAAAAAAATGTTTTGAAATTTTTACGACAGAGATTATACACCAAGTAATATTTCTAATTTTAAAAATTATGCAGCTTCTTTCTTAAAAGAAAAACGAAAACAATTCAGAAAACAAGCTTTTTCGTGTTCTTTAGTATTTTATAAAATTCTAAACAGAAAACATCAACATTTTCTTGAACAAATTTTTCTAAACTCAAACAAAAACCATCAACATCAATTTTAAAATTAACAATTTTTTAAGATTTTCTAAATTTTTTAAAATATTGCAAAAATTTATTCACCTTTTTAAAATAAAATAATAAAAAATAAAGGAAATGTTATTAAAATTTAACGATTATAAACAAAACTTAACGAATTATAAACGAAATGCACGAAAATTAACGAATTTTATAAATTTTAAATCGAAATATACAAAAACTTTACGATAACAGTGAGTAAGCTGAGTTTAAAATCAAGAGAATGCAAACAAAATAGTAAAAGAGAAAAACATTCAAAAATATTAATCTGTTAAATAGTGAAAAAATAAAGAAAGTGAATATAGATTAATATAAATAAATAAACTGTTATTTATTACTCACTAAGCGAGAAATGATGATCATTAATTTGTAAACAACTAAACAAAAATAAGAGCAAGAGAAGAGAGATAAAAGCTTTTTCTGTAAGAAACACACAGTTAAGCTTTATACTCCCTGGTGATTAAAAAGTTTTATTAAATTCCATATAAAATGAGTGACTTGTCCAGAATGTGGTTTAGATTAACGGGTACAGGTGGTTCTACCACCAGTGAAGAGAAAGGAGATGATGTTACCGATCATATTTCCCATCATCATCATCATCACCATGATCCTGCCATAAAAACTATGAACTTATCTCTGAACCAAGAGCATACTAACAATAATGAAAATTCTTCAACATTTGATAAAATTCGTAGAGCAAGTTTTCGTCGAAAATCTTCTTCTGTGGGTCAAAATTCGCGTAAAAGTTCAAAATCGCCTCACTTTATGTTAAAATATCAGAAATCTGTATCTCTGGAAGAGGCCGATGAAATGGAAGAAAAACAATTGCAACAGCCATCAGTAGACGAAACGCCAAATGTTTCTCTAAACACCAAAACTAAAAAAATTAACAAAAAAGAGAAAACTAAAGAGAAAAATAAACAAAAACTAAAAGAGATTGCTCTTAAAGAGAAAGAGAAATGCCAAGAGAATTTAAATGTCTCCATAATACCGTTAAGTGATCCTTTAAATAAAAATAATAGTAAAAAAACAACATTAAAAACTTTAAAGAATACCGAATGTCATAAAAAGAAATTTTATAAAAATTTCTATAACAATAAATCAGCATCACAAGATAGTAGTAGTAATGAAGAGAAAAATCAAGAGAATGAAAAAGATGGAGAAAAAGAGGAAGAAAAAGAGAAAGAAAAACTGACTGACAAAGAGATAATCGCAGAGCAGAAAGTATCAATAATTTCAATATTTCCACCCAATTCCACAAGTCTAACAATAAATCAATTAGCCGAAGATGATGATGATGAAGAAGACGATACCGAGTCTGACAATACCGATAGTAGTGAAGAGGAGGATGAAGAAGAAGAAATAGAAGATGTATCACCCTTAACACCCACCGACAATTTACCACGTATAGGTAAAGAGAAAATCTTCTTAACTGATCGTAAATTTCGTAATAATCGTATAGAGAAAAGTTCTTCAAAAACTAAAATTTCTGGTGATATTGAGAAAAGAGAGAGTATAAAAAGATCACGCAGTAGTCGTAAAATACCAACAGCCTCAGCTATAATGCAAGCCGCAGCAGAAGAGAGTAAACAACAAACAAAAAAATCTAAAGATTCAAAAGATAATAAAAAGTCAAATAGACCTAATTCAAATCTTAATCTTCAAGCTTTGGTTAAATTTGTTGTAAGTAATAAGAAATTTTTAAATACTGACGATTTCAATTTAATAAGAAGAAAATCTATATCAGAGGCCGCCAGTGCAGTTATGCAAGTAGCAAATTCTTGTAAACCTCTACCCATAGCTTTAAAATATTCTCCCGAAAGTGTAGTAGCAGATGCTCCGAAAGAGAATGATATCAAGGGCGAACGCAATGTGGTGTTGGTTAAGAAACAGACTTTAAACAATTCTTTCTGTGATCGATTTTTAAATACCAACAACTGTAATCCAATAACTGTAGACTCTCTTAAACCTCCCGTTAAAGAGAAAAAACAATCTCCCAAGAACACAACTTGTGATAAAATTATTTCTTCGCCCAAAGTGAAACGTAACAGTTCAAATAGCAGTAAAAGTAGTGGTAATTATGAAGATGAAGCTTTTTATTCTTGTGACGAACGTGATATTGAAGAGACGGATTGTTTACCGGAAAGAGATACAAATTCTCAGAAAATAATTAACGAAACTAAACGTAAATCATCTTCCCCTTCTCTAACCTCAAGAGTAGCGGCTAAGATTAATGAAACTACAAATAATTACAAAAATCGTAAGGCTGCAAATAAAACAGCTAAGAAGCGTAAAAACGGAGTGTCAGCTGATGTTGCCGATAGTAATGAGAGGCCTGAATGTTATAAGCAGTTAAATGTTGGTAAGCATTCTAAAAGAGATAAAATATTATTCGAATAAAATTTATTTTTGATGGAACTAATTAAATTGATATTTTTAGTTAAAAAAAAGTTTAATTTAAACTTGCAGAAAATTTAACTCTAGATAAGTTTGGCTCAAGAAAGCTTTATTGTGGGTTTTCTGTGTCTGAAAAAAGCTTTAATAAGAGGGGTTTTAAAAGTCAAGCTTTAAGCTGTGATCATAGAATTTATCATTTTAGAAATTTTAACCTTTAATCATAGGTTTTTATAAGATCAAGCTTTATGTATGTTGATTTATATAGGCGAGCTTTATAATGGCACCAACTTTCCTTTAAGTTGGGCGCCATATTTGTTGGGGTTGCAATTTGGCTAAAAAGTTTAGTTGACATTTAAGTATATTTTTAGTTTTAATCTTCAAAAAACTTTAAATGCAATTTTAGTAGAATTTTAATATTTATTTGTTTATATTATTTTGTTCAATATTTTTAATTTTGTCGCTCTCTCTTTTCTTTAGAACGTTTAAATTCCACCTCAATACAAAGGCATCCCTCAGACCGCAGGACGGATTCAGCTAATCTATCGATACGCTCCAATTGTAATAACTCAACACATTTAAATGTTAGCGATTTACAAAGTTCTTTTCATGGAGCCGACACTAGCATGGGTGCCGTGGGTGGAGCGGCACAAGGTGTTGGTGGTGGTTCGGCTACAACACCCTCCTGCAATGATGCAATTAATTCGACCATTGGTGCCTTATCAGCAGTGGCACAACAGACGGTTGGTGCTGTTTCACCCGGTGGATCAGGTGCCTTGGGTGCCCTTAATGATATAAATGCGCAGGACGCAAATGAGGGTAATTTACGTAGGGAACGGTAAGTAAATGTTGCTAATTTTTATATGCTCATAAAATAATTTATAAGTGTTTATATGAATTTATTATTATGTATATTTTTTCTTTGTTTATCAATTTTGTTTTTATTTCAGTTTACATCAACAACATCAACAAAATAAAAGTGCTCCCGTCTCGGTTAATCGTTCAGAATCATATAAAGAACGTTTATCACATAAACGTAATCGAAGTCAACGTAAAACGTCTGATCCAAATTTAACATCGAGGCCAAAGTAAGTACATTTAATATGTTATAGTTTAAATTTATAAAATTGTGAAGGCATTTAGAAAGAACTGCGTTTATTTTTTTATGTTTCCCCAGGTATTCCTAGGTCAATATTTTTATTAAGCAATTCAAGGAATTTTAATTTAACTGTGTAATAGTTTAGTAAACTTTATAAAATATAAAATTTACATGGTGTTGTTATAGCAGTGGGAAATTGTCCCCTTGTGGCATAACACAAAATTAACAAAGGATAGTTCACTAAACTCTCCTAAGACTTACAATTCGGTGACATGTCTGACGATATATCAAAGAATAAACTAACATGTCACCGAAATCTCTTAAATCAAACAACTTGGTGACATTACCGGGGTTAGGTAAGGTTAATTTTGTTTTAGACTACCCCACAACTAGAAAATATTACGATCTAAAATCATTCAGATTTCCCCAAAAAATTCACGATACCCAAAAAATATATACCCCGTCCACATCGTTTCCCAACTATCTGAGTTCTTTCAGTTCTTGACATTCACAGGACGGTACTGTCTCCTCTTCCTCGTCCTTACAGCTCATAATTCGTCCTATCGTCCAGTGCCTTGTTAGAATCCTTTTGAGCATAGAACTAAGACATCCGTGATACCTCGCTTGAAGTCAAGACGTTTCACTTCCACTGCGTCTCAATATCTGATACGTCCTCAATAACACTGTATAGTTTAAGCCAAAACATCGGCCTGTATCAATTATTTAACCGACTCGGAGCTATTTCTCGCACACTCATATAATTAATCCTGAGACCTATATCAGTCTCACTTAGTGTGAATATTGCCAACAGGTTCAATACAGTCACTCACATATATAGATCTTATCGTATTGGATTCCGAGGCCTTCATAGTGGCAAGAGTGTCCACGAAAATGCTAATAGATGATGGATCTATATTGGTGTCCATCATCATCCGTGCTGTGCTAACAACTGCAGATAAAATTCAGATCTCTGCCGGCAAAGAAGTTACACTCGGTCGGATGTGAGATCCCTAATACCCAAATCCTTTCAATAGACTTCCCACCCGGTCCCTATCCCAATTTTCGGTCCGTCCGTGACAACCGAGAATGGCAGTATCAGCGGCCTAATCCTCCTTGGTCGGAGTCCTTACCTTAAAACTCCGCGAGATATTCACGAAATGAAGTCTCTGTCGCGATGTAATAATAAACCACCAATGTCACGGAGTGTAGTGTACTACTGTGCCACCAGTAGCGTTGTCTTTGCTACTACATCTTCTTCAGTCTGAGATCTGCCTTCGCGGCCGTACCCCTGATATATAAATCCACGACGGTATGCCGTGCATTATTTCCAGACCCGCTTGGTATATTCCCCCAGCAAAAACAGGGTTTCAACTACTTATCAGCCTATTTACTCGCTTAATTACTTTTGTTCGCGATGTCCCAAAAGTAATGGGTACTCATTATCTACTCACTTAAAAAAACAAAGTAATTAGTACTCATTCCCCTCTCACATACATGGAGACACAAAATAATGAGTACCCATTACATTTTGAGGACATTGCCAACAAAAGTAATAAAGCGAGTAATGATCGAATTTGAACTTTGGAGGAATTTGGCTTAGGCAGTTTTAGAGAAGTTGCAAATAGATGTAAAAAATATATTTAGAAAATTTCAATTACTTCGGAATTAATCTTCGACTTGCGCCTTTTATCTGAATATGAGAAATTCTCTAAGAAAGTGAAAATTTTTTTCGAAAAAGAAATGTTTCTTCAAATACAAAAATAACAATAAAAAGCGGAAAATTTCGATGAGAGAAATTTGCAGTTTCCACAGGGAATTGTTCAAAAAAACGTAAATTTTTGTCACTTTGGGTGCCATAAATCTTAAACTCGATGTGGAGACTACAAATTTTTCCCGGTTTTTTCTCGTTTGTTTATTTTTTAATTCGAAAAAATTGTTTGAAAATTTCAGCTCTTGCGATAAAAAGTGAAGACTAATTCCGCTTTGCCTGAAACTTTCAAAAAATATATTTTACATCTGCCCACAACTTGACGACACCCAATTCGATCCACCATAGTGAAAGCCCTGCATATGATATACGACCAAAGACTCCAACTCCTGCCAAAATTTTTCCTATAGGCGTAGAAGGTATTAAAGGCCCTTCTTCTTGGTTCTTAGCCTAGAAATGAAACACAAGAGCTAGATTTTTTAAATTATTTTATTTTTCAATAAAATCTCCTGAAACTTCAATACACTGGGCGCTGTGGTGTAATGGTTAGCGCGTTGGACTGTTACACGTGAGGTTGCGGGTTCGAGCCCCAACCAAGCCAACATCAATTTATAAAAAATAATAATATGTATGAGTTTTTTCTATCCCTCATGCATATCGCAGCGTCCTCCTTCGGTATTCCCATAGCAC
Organism: Leucophora obtusa; assembly: GCA_949987735.1. Classification (NCBI taxonomy): domain Eukaryota; kingdom Metazoa; phylum Arthropoda; class Insecta; order Diptera; family Anthomyiidae; genus Leucophora; species Leucophora obtusa. Next base: position 162,065,034 of record OX465299.1, on the reverse strand, counting down.
TTAATCCCACCGAAGTAAAATAATATAACAGGGCTATGAACTACAAACTTCAACAAAGTTCGCCAACTCAACATCAGATGGCGCGCAACAACTGTACTAAAAATTCAACATATCGCGCAATTACAGTGTTGCCATATTTGAAGCCCTTCATCTTTCACCACCTTTCACTTCTTCTCTATCCCCTTTCCAAAGGAAGCAACACGTTAATTAATAGGAAAAATACACTTAGTCCAACGTTTTTCTAGCAATTCTATCCCTTGATAAAAATAATTTTCCTGAAGCTCCTTAAAATAATCGTTTACAGCTGCCATTGCATTTTCATTCGAGGTAAAACGTTTGCCAGCAAGGATTTTTTTAGATTTGGGAACAGGCAGAAGTCAGGGGGAGCTAAATCAGAGAAATGAGAAATTTTTATTGGAATGCGTTTTTGGTCAACTGTTAACAAATGCGGCACAAATTTTGCAGAAGGCTTTTTCATCTGTAATTCTTGATGCAAAATAAAATATACCCGATCATTTCAGATGCCTATGGCATTCCCTATTTCACGCACTTTCACTCGCCGATCGTCTAATACCATAACATGGACTTTAGCTATGATCTCTGGCCTTGTTGCAGTTTTTGGACGTCCACTTCGAGGTTCATCTTCAATACTTTTAAATTCAGCAACCCAATTTTTTACTGTTGCATATGAAGGAGCACTTTCACCTAACACATTCACCATATCATTATGAATTTCTTGTACCCAATAAACCTTTCTTATGTAAATATTTAATCACACCACGAATTTCGAATTTTTCCATTACAAAAAAATCATTGAAGCGCCTTTTTTGAACACCTGTTACTATACGAATGAGTTGACAGATCGTAATGAAATTTAACATGTATTCATATGACGGATGGAAGTTTCCATTATACAAAGCTTTTTGCTGTTTACACCGCCATCTCTATGTCAGGCTAAGAACATTTCGTACTGCCCTCGTATGACAATCGAAGACTGACTCCATCTAGACTGTGGAAATCAAATTCCTCCACAGTTTTTCTCCCCACAAACAAAACAAATTTAGTTTTTGTGGGATTGGCACCCATATCATATGACAGGCGAAGAGTGGCTCCATTTACTTTGTGGAAACCAAATTACTACACAGTTTTTCTCCCCATAAACAATACAAATTCCGTTTTTGTGGGTTTGAAGCCCAGACCTTACTGCTCTGACCACGAAGATAGCCCGTAGGCGCTAATTCCAAGAAATCAGTAAATTTTAGAAGAAATCTTCTTCTGATTAGTAGCACAAAGTTATCAGCGTATGCAAAGAACTTTATGCCATCTCCTGCAGTGATGCAATCATTTCATTGATCAAAAAGTTTCAAAGAATAGGAAAAATAACCCTCTTTGTAGAGTGTCGCTTGTCACCATTTTACTTGCCGCAACATCTCCTGCACTCGAAATAAAGATTTGCTGTCCCAACCTTAATTGCTACCAACCCGCCCAACCCCAATTTGGCTGTTTCCCAAACCTGTTTAGGCTATTTTCAATTGGGACAGAAGAAATAAGTTTGTGACTTAAACGAATTTTCGGTTCCAGTATCAGAACGATTCTTTTTTTCTGGGTATAAAGCCAAGTAATCCCTGGACCAGGGCAAAATAAATCTGTACAAAAACATAGAAAAGCACATTATTTTGGGTCGATTCTTTTCTATTTTTCAACATAGTTTCATTGTTGCTCGATACACTTCATCCTTCACTTTTATAAGTCCTCCACGAAATAAGATTTCGAAAGGTCCTCAAAATAGGCTTGTGATGCATTTGAGATGACCTTCACATTCGATTCGAATCTTTTTCCGGATGTGGATGCTCGTGAATTCTAGCCATCTGAACTGCACAAGTCTTTATGGAAGATCGCTTCTTTTTTTTTTTTTTTGACTAAAAATTTTCAATATAAAAAAATAAGCAAAGGCTTTTGAAATTCTGGGATGGTCACAATCCAATTTTCGACTCAGAATCACTTTTTATTTCGATTTAACAATTCGGCTCAAGGACGAAGCGTATTGATTTTGTTTAAAATCAATTAATGGTTAGACCTAACGGCCATATAAAGGTTCCCCCAAAATTATATTGTTCGCACTCTTCATGTCGCAAATACGAAGATATTTTAATGAAATTTGGTACACGGATTCACATGGACTCACAAACAAAGCCTATTTGCTTCATATGGAATCGGTCCATGCCCGCATATTGATGAAATTTGGAACACAGACTTAACACAACAGCTGAAAATCCGTAGCATAACACATAGGTGGCGCCAGTAATGAAAATCCATATGATTTTTTGGAACTACTAACCTTCAGATGATACTTGTCAACATTTAATGACAATTCGTTCATTAGTGAACAAGTTACAGCTGTTTCAGTGACGCTGCTTTTGCGATTTTGAAAACAATGGATTCAAAGCAATGAGTGTTGCCTCTGAATATTCTATGAGTGTTGTCTCTGAATTCAGAAGAATAAAAATTTTGACAAAATATGAACTCAATTACTACATTTTTTATTTTTATGAATTTCGGAAGATTTAGAAAAATTATTTTTGTATCTTTTTTTAAATTAGATTATTAAAAATAAAACAAAATTTGTATATTCCCAGCAAAAAAAGAGACTCCGAAGCAGTAGAAAAAGCACTACAATTGATGATCTAGATCTACTTCTTTTTTAACATCAACACTAATGATTTTAACATTGAGTTGTCACAGGAGAGGAGTACTCCTTCACTTCAACATTTTTTTTAGTTCTTTTTGAACGAGTGCAAAGGAAGCTCTTTTTCACAAATTAAAATTAAAAAAAAAAAATTCTTCACAAAAAAAATTATATTTTTTTTATTTTACAAAAGTTTTTTTATTGCCGCCACCGGGTATCGAACTTGCGACCTCACGATTGCTAGTCTAGTGCTCTACCGCTGAGCTATTCTTTGATATGAAAGTTGACTGGCATAAAAACACCACATCGTTACTGCGACATATTGTTCCTTATTCCCTTCAATAAAAGTATTTATTAAACAAGTGTAAAAGGTGCACTCCAATTCAATATTGTTTTCAGTACTATTTTTACAGGTGCATAAAACGCAATTTCTCACGATTTTTATACCCTACCCCACTACGTGGAGAGGGTAGTAAAAGTTTGTGCTGATGTTTGTAACACAAAAAAATATTGGTCCTAGACCCACCTTATAGTATACCGATCGGCTCAGAATTTTTGTATTTCGATTTAACTATGTCCGTCTGTCCGTTCGTCTGTCTGTCCATGCATTCTTGTGCGCACTCTACAGGTCGCAAATATTAATATATTGACGAAATTCGGTACACCGACTTACGTCGGCCCAAGGACGACGCCTATTGATTTTGGTTGAAATCGGTCCATGTTTAGACCTAGTGGCCATATAAGGGTACCCCCAAAAATTGTTTTTTACACGCTGCAGGTCGCAAATACGAAGATATTTCAATGAAATTTGGTACACAGACCTATGTCGGCCCAAGGACGAAGCCTATTGATTTTGGTTAAAATCGGTCCATGTTTAGACCTAGTGATCATATAAGGGTCCCCCCAAAATTGGCTGGGTTACACGCTGCTGGTCGCAAATACGAAGATATTTCAATGAAATTTGGTACATAGACATATGTCGGCCCAAGGACGAAGCCTATTGATTTTGGTTAAAATCAGTCCATATTTAGACCTAGTGCTCATATAAGGCTCCCCCTAAAATTGAATGGGTTACACGCTGCAGGTCGCAAATACGAAGATATTTCAATGAAATTTGGTACACAGACCTATGTCGGCCCAAGGGCGACGCCTATTGATTTTGGTTGAAATCGGTCCATGTTTAGACCTAGTGCTCATATAAGGGTCCCCCCAAAATTGGCTGGGTTACACCCTGCAGGTCGCAAATACGAAGATATTTCAAAGAAATTTAGTTCGCTGACTTACATGGTCCCAAGGAAAAAGCCTATTGATTCTAGATAGGATCGGTCCATATTTGGACCTATCGCCCATATGCGCTATATTTTCGATTTTCTCTTCTTTTATGATTTTATAGAAAATTTTGACACAAGTCCGTTTTAAGCCATTCAAATTTCGGATCCGAACATTAGTTGGCTTTAAGTCAGACTGGTGTAGGGTATTATATAGTCGGCATGCCCGACTTTAACCTTTTATTTATTTATTTATTTATTTATTTATTTATTTATTTATTTATTTATTTATTTATTTATTTATTTATTTATTTATTTATTTATTTATTTATTTATTTATTTATTTATTTATTTATTTATTTATTTATTTATTTATTTATTTATTTATTTATTTATTTATTTATTTATTTATTTATTTATTTATTTATTTATTTATTTATTTATTTATTTATTTATTTATTTATTTATTTATTTATTTATTTATTTATTTATTTATTTATTTATTTATTTATTTATTTATTTATTTATTTATTTATTTATTTATTTATTTATTTATTTATTTATTTATTTATTTATTTATTTATTTATTTATTTATTTATTTATTTATTTATTTATTTATTTATTTATTTATTTATTTATTTATTTATTTATTTATTTATTTATTTATTTATTTATTTATTTATTTATTTATTTATTTATTTATTTATTTATTTATTTATTTATTTATTTATTTATTTATTTATTTATTTATTTATTTATTTATTTATTTATTTATTTATTTATTTATTTATTTATTTATTTATTTATTTATTTATTTATTTATTTATTTATTTATTTATTTATTTATTTATTTATTTATTTATTTATTTATTTATTTATTTATTTATTTATTTATTTATTTATTTATTTATTTATTTATTTATTTATTTATTTATTTATTTATTTATTTATTTATTTATTTATTTATTTATTTATTTATTTATTTATTTATTTATTTATTTATTTATTTATTTATTTATTTATTTATTTATTTATTTATTTATTTATTTATTTATTTATTTATTTATTTATTTATTTATTTATTTATTTATTTATTTATTTATTTATTTATTTATTTATTTATTTATTTATTTATTTATTTATTTATTTATTTATTTATTTATTTATTTATTTATTTATTTATTTATTTATTTATTTATTTATTTATTTATTTATTTATTTATTTATTTATTTATTTATTTATTTATTTATTTATTTATTTATTTATTTATTTATTTATTTATTTTTATTTATTTATTTATTTATTTTTATTTATTTATTTATTTATTGATTTCCTGCACAACAAGACTAAGTCTTATAATTATAGTACAGGATTTTAAAAGTGTACAAATATACTTTTTACTCGTTTTTTATATACATATTTTTAAAAATTTTAAAATTAAAGAAATATTGAATTTAAACAAATTAATTATAAAAATTATAAAAAATATATTGGTACAGCCGGGAATCGAACCCGGTTCCCTTTGTTTGGAATTGCCAAATGATACTAAGATCACTTTTTACGTTCACTTTTAGAGCAATTACTCTTTAAAAGCAATTCTTAAGTGATTTTTTGTATGTTGTTCAGAAGTAATTCTAAAAAAGCTGTAAAAATATATTAACGGCTACATTGGAAGCAGTGAAAGAAGTGATTTTTTGAAGTTGTTCAGAATAACTTCTAAAAAAGCAGTAAAAATACACTAATGCATACTTGTGAACCAGTGAAAGAAGTAGTTTGTAAAGCATCACTTCCAATTTTTTTTTGCTGGGTTATTTTAAATAAATTTTTTATCGATTAATCGATTAATTCTTAAATTTTATTTGATTAATCGGTTAAGAAAAAAAAAAAAAAAACAAATCCAAATATTTATTAGCATGATTAATCGATTAAAATAAAAATTCGATTAATCGAATACTCTAGTGAAGCCTGTTGATATGGAATATATTTACAATTTTCTTTAAAAAACATTGGGGAAAAAATTAAAATTTCTTATTGATTTTTTTAATTTTTTAACATTTCATTTTAATTCATTCAAATTTTAGATCCAAACATTAGACTAATGTAAATAGGGTATCATTTAGACGGTATGCTCGACTTTTAATTTCTTTACCCGTTTATCTTATTCATTTATAAACAAATTTCCCACTGTGCTAATTTTTTATAAATTCCAAAATATGCCAGATTAATGAATTGTTTTAAACCAAAAAGATAATAAAAATTCTTTTAACCGTCAATTTCCTTTGTACAAAAATAAACAAAATTATTTATGAACTACAGAAATTCCTTTGAAAAAATAAAAAATTGTGTAAAATATATAAAAAAAAAAATTGCAAACATGTGAAAATACTCATAAAAGTTAATAACTGTAAATTTTTAAAATATTACAATAAAAAAAAAACAACACGAAAAACAAATGGAAATTAAATTGATAATAAAATAAAAAAAAGACAAGAAAAATGTAAAATCTTTTCTTCTTTGACAGCTTTAAAAGCTTTTTTGCAAAAGTAATAAGTAACAGTATAATCAAAAATATGTTATCTACCGTTAAGAAACTTTAAACTATAAGCTTGAAGGCTTTAAGAAAAAGCTTTCAACAGATTTTAAAACAGCTTTTGTTTTCCAAAGCTTTTTAAAAAAGCTTTTATTTTATACTTTTCCTACCATATGGTTAAATTTTCTTTTTAACATAATTTAATTGTGTTGTTATTTACCTCTATTATCATCAGTTATTTGTTTTGGTCTTTTCTTCTTTGTTATAGGAAAAACATCTGTATTTGTTACACTTATTTTCATAACAATTTGTTTTTGTTGTTGCTTCTTCAGCCATTTTCTCTACAATATTTTCTTCAATCGTTTGTAGTCAGTATGCCCGCTATACGTGTGGCTTTCACAACTTAGTCTGCATAACAAAAATTTATTATTTCACGTAGAGAATTTTCCTCGCAAACGGTTTCATTATTGTTGTTATTGTTATTTAAAAATTTATGTTCAAAAAGAATTTCGAACGCGTTTTGCAATTTTATTCCAAAAAAGATCATTATATATATATAAATATAAAAGAAAATTTTTACAAGAAAATAAAAATTAGCAGCGTGTGTAGTGTGTCATTGACATAAAGATAATCGTACTTATACAAATAACTTGAAATACGCATTTCAAATATTATCTTTTTGAAATAAAAATGAAATAATTTTGGTCGTATGTGTTTTAAATGTGCCATCGCAAAATTAGACTTGAAATAAAAAAGTGCTTTAAAGTTTTAGAGAAAAATTTTTAAAATTAAAAAGATTATATTGGATATTAATAACTGAATAAAAGCAGTTCAAATAGTGGGTATTAAGTTTTATTATAAATTTTCCACAGTGTGTTCTTTAAATAAAAATTTGCACAATTTTAAAATACGTATTTTGAAATTTATGAATTTATAACAAGTAAAATAAAAAAACAAAGTCGGGCATGCCGACTATATGTAACCCTACACCACAGTAAGTTTTGGGACATACATATTTCGGGAAGGGAACTTCAATTACCTTCGCAGTAAATACATATATGGGTGATATCAAAAAATGTGATAAAAACCGTGTAACCATCTAATTTCTAATGCATGGATTACATTTGAGTTACATATTTCGATATATACATATCAAAATTGTTTTACAAAATTTATAACAATCTGACCAATTTTTGGTTAATACATAAAATTTGTGACCAATTTTATAAGCCAAATGTAAACTCCGTAACAAGTAACTCGTAAGGTTTTTTAACTTTAATAGCTTATATTATAATAACCAATAAAGCTAAACACTAACTGTAAGAATTTTTATGAAGAGGAAAAGTGCCGTTTTTAACAAAAATTAATATATTTTACAAACTTTTTCGTATATCTTAGCTATCACGACTTCAACTCTGTAACGATTTTTCGTCATAATTTTTTATAAAAATGCATATACCAGAATTTTGGAGTTATCTATTATTTATATTGCGAAAAGTATAATGTTATTTATACTCAAATGACCGTTGGACTGTAAGTAATCATCCAGTATAACAGACTTGAAGCTTTTCTGCAGCATGTAACATTCTCGAGATGAAAAAGGATGTCTTTAATAAGATTTGAAAAAATGTTGTAAACTCCGTTCCTAATTTTTACACCAAACTATTTAACGAGTAAGAAAAACAATGTCATATTTGGATTCACCTTGTAGGCATCATGCGATTTTGTTTCGGAAAAAAAATTCTGACAAAGCGTTTCTGAAAGAAAACGAAAAAAGTAACCAAATGTAAACTCCGTAACTGTAAACTCCGTAACCACAATTGTTTGCAAAAGATTTCATTCAAATAAATATAGATAAATGTTTAAAATATTTTAAAATAACCATAAACAGAGGTGATTCAACTAATATTTATGCGTCAAAAGACGATTCAACTAATAATTTTGCGTCAAATCAAAAAAAAGTTATCAGTTTTTTACCCTAAGCTGCTGGACCGAAAAACAATTGATTTTGCATTTCATTGGTTGTAAATCGATATTTCGAGTCATTACTGACATTAGTTTGACAAGTTAAATTTGTTTCACACAATTGAAGAATTTTTTGATCGCGAAATGTTATGTTTTTAATATATTATTTTGTAACTGCGCTACCGCTGTTTGGATTTTAAAAAAATTTTATATTTTTGAAAAGCATTTAAATTGACCAAAAATACAAAATAAAAAAAAAAAAAAATTTTTTTTCGTGGAATGAATTGTATTTTTATTCGCGAAACCGCCAATTTGATAAACAAAAATTATATATCATTGGAAAGCAAGTTGAAAACCCAAATACGAAAAACTAATAAATTGAAGAAAATTCGTACGCAATTTTTTTTTGTTATATCTTTTGCTTGCAGAAATGTAAACTCCGTTACAACAAAAAAAATTAAAATTGTGCAAAAAAGTTATTGCGACAACTTGTAGAAGAAATTTTATTCGAAATTAGGTTTATAATGACTAAACTTACTGATTCCATTAAGAAAAAACCGAAATATTACCACTTTTTACTTCTCACAAATTTGGCCCAAAAATTTATCACATTTTTGATTTCACCCATATGAAAATAGGGTGTAACAAAATATGGATCTGATTCAAATATCATTATAGCCTACACCATACTCAGAAAAAATAATTAACCTAAACTATTGAATTAAACATATGATTAAAATAAAAACTATTTTTAATCAAATATTTAATTGAATCAATTAATATTTTAATTGTTTCAATTAATCGTATACAATTTTTAGTAATTAATAGTATTAATAGGTGCAAAATCAATTAAAATTTTAATTAACATAATCAATTTCATAATTAAAACTTGTTTTTAGTATTTTCTGTGTAAAAAAAGTTCAAATTCCGATTTCTCCAATATCAAAACGGATGGGGTTCCGGGCTATATGTTGTCTGCTAGGTCAGACATTCTAGTTTACCATCCCATCCCTTCGCACCCCATATGTCAATCGTGATTTGTTCGAACTTTTTCGGTTGTCTTTTGTTGGGGTATTGAAATTTTATATGCCAAATTTTTGGTTTTCTAGCCACTTCAGGCGCTTAAAAGTGAGTTTATCAGCTAAATCTCGAGTTCAACTTTCCAAATTATTACGATTCATTCAACAATTTATAACAAAGAATTAAAAAACTACCCATACGCCACAGCCATTTTTGGGATTTTATCAAAACGCTATAAAAAAAAAAATAACCGAAAGGAACTAATCCAAAGTTGGACCCGATTTTTTTTTGTCCAAGTAAGACCTCTCTAACTAACGAATAAAAATCTATAGCTCCTTTGCTAGAAATCGCTTAAAATCGCTATCGTTTGGTAATGCCATTTAAGCTCAGTACATCCAAGCTGTGATAGAACCTTTAAATGGCTGCACTCATAGAAATAAATCTGTAAAAATAGCAGAAAAAGTTACTAAAAGTTAGCTAAAAATTATGCTGCAGAAAAAACTGCTGAAATTAGCAGATTTTTTTTACTAACTACTAGTAAAATAAGAACAGCAAAATTAAAACTGTTAAATTTACAGAATTTTAGTTATGTTTAAGTTAACTTTTAGTTAATTGAAAATAACATATTGTACTGTTTAATGTGCAGAAAATTTTGCTAAGACTAAAAATTGCAAAAATAAACTGTTATATTTACAAATTTTTTGCTATTTTTAAGCTAAATTTAGTTCAATGCAGTCTAGCAGTCTGTCCTGCTAAAATCAGCACAAATATTTGCTAAAAAAATCGTAAACTGTTGTTTTCGAAAGGCTCGATTTTTATTTGCATTTAAAAAAAAAAATTTAAAAAAAAACTTCGAAAATTTAAAATTTTTTTGTGATTTTTTAGGCTAAAAATTATTTAGCAAATAATTTTGCTAATTTTAGCAGGTTAATTTGCTATTTTCTTTTAACAAAAATTTAACTGAAATATAACTAAAATTCTGTATATTTAACAGTTTTAATTTTGCTGTTCTTATTTTACTAGTATTTATTTATTTATTTATTTATTTATTGAGTCTACTGATAATTATCTTACAGACTATTATAATTAACAAATTTGTTTCTTTAATAAATTAGTTCAATTAAAAAGAACAAATAAATTTAATTTAAACTTAGATTTATTGACATTAAAATTTATTAATGGAGAGAAACTGTTACAAAGCTTTAAACATCTAGTAATTGGTTCCTTACAACCATAACTGGTTCTATGAAATTCCTCATAAAATAAAGGCGCTTGGCGTAATTCACGTGGAGGATTATATAAATTTACTAGATTTGACAAAGCTTCGCAATCTATTTCATTGCACAAAATCTTATAAATAAACATTAAAGAAAATGATGACCTACGATCCCTTAAGGATTGTAGGCCAGGTAATTTACGCCTAATATCATATGAAGATACTACTTCAGGCCAATTGATTCTCTTAAAAACAAATTGGGTAAACAATTTCTGAATTCTTTCAATCCGGTTGGAATGGACTTCCGAATAAGGGTTCCAAATTAGAGAACAATACTCCAATTGGCTTCTGACAAAAGAAATATATAAAGTTTTAAAAGTTGAAGGATCCTTAAAATCATTGGAATTTCTTCTAATGAATCCCAACATAGAATATGCCTTTGAAGTTATATAATCAACATGACTGATAAACAGTAATTTAGCATCCAATATTACACCTAAATCTTTAACTTCAACCACTCTTTTAAGAATAATTCCATCAACAGAAAAAATCTGCTAATTTCAGCAGTTTTTTCGGAAGCATCATTTTAACTAATTTTAGTAACTTTTTCTGATATTTTTATAGATTTATTTCTATATTATTATCAAAACATTTACCGATTTTAACCATTTTCAGTAAAGTTCGTCCTTGGGTAATACAAACTTACACTAACAAAAAAGTATGGAAAAAATTTAATTAAAAAAAAATTACCTTGCAGAAAAAACTGCTGAAACTAGCAGATTATTTTACTAAATATTAGCAAGACAAAAACAGCAAAAACTAAACTGTTAAATATACAGAATTTTAGTTATATTTGAGCTAAATTTTTGTTAATAGAAAATAACAACTTAAACTGCTGAAATTAGCAAAATATTTTGCTAAATAATTAGCAGCTTAAAAAAGTTGTTTTCGAAGTTTTTTTTTCGATTTTTTTAATGAATATAAAAAATAAAAATTGAAAACAGCAGTTTAGGTACAATTTTTTTAGCAAATATTTCTGCTGATTTTAGCACGATAGACTGCTATTTGCATTCAACTAAATATAACTTCAAAATAACAAAAATTTTGTAGATATATTAGTTTGTTTTTGCTATTGTTAGTCTATCAATATATAGCAAAATTTTCTGCACATTTTACAGTACAATTTGTCATGTTCAATTTACTAAAAGTTAACTTAAATATAACTAAAATTCTGTAAATTTAACAGTTTTATTTTTGCCGTTCTTATTTTACTAGTATTTAGCAAAAAATCTGCTAATTTTAGCAGTTTTTTCCGCAGCATCATTTTGAACTAATTTTTAGTAACTTTTTCTGCTATTTTCACAGATTTATTTCTATGAGTGAATTTACCACACGTATCTACCTATTTTCGTTGAATTATCTTCGAAATTGCGACCCGCAGTTTGATTGCAAGGGTCTTTTATTTTACATGGACAGACGGACGGACTGCGATCTGTATACTACCCGCCCTACTTTTGGTAGTTGCAAACATCAGCAAAAACTCGAAAGAGTGGTGTAGGGTGTAAAAAAATGTCTTATATTAGCTGTATTTGTGTGACTCTCTATCAGTGTTATCAAGAACGATTTTGACAGTTTTTCAACGTATTTCGGCTTTCTACTGTCAAAATTGTTCGAGATATCATTGATAGGAATGCCGCACAAACACAGCTATTATTGTAATTAATATATTTTTATTTAAGCACGTAATTTCTATAAATAATATAAATTTTTATTCAATGAAATAAAATTTATTTATGTTTTTTTTTTTTTAATATTTGAAAATAGTAAATCTAATATTACAAAAATATTTATTTTTTGCTGACAAAGTTTAGCAATTTATGAAAATAAAAATAATTCTGAGCATTGACCTAAAAATCACAAATATAACCATATTCTGTACAGTTGGCATTATAAGGAGTGAGCTCGAAAAAATGTTAGCACACATTTTTACTTATAACTTGTCTTTATATGTGAAAGTGAACTTTTTTTTATCAATATATATTATTATATATAGTCATGTAATTCCATATCCATTCATATCTTATTTGACTCAAAAAATTACATACATAATCTCATCTCATGGGATCACATGGGATGTGATCTGATATAATTTAATCCGAAAAATAGATTAATCAAATTTGATATAACGTGATCTAATTCTAAAAAATTTATTTTTTTCTATAAATTGGAAAATTAAACGTGATTTTATTTTCACTAATATGTGAACAATTACACTGTACAAAAATTTCGAACTTTTTCCAAAATTACGGGGTTCCTGTTCCTAAAAGGGCAATTTTGAATTTGACTGGTTTTTAGTGTTTGTGTTAAGTTTTAGGCTTTGGTGTGTTCTGACATGTTTAGTAAAATTTTGTGGCCAACATTTTTGTAAAACATTTCATCCCAGCCCTCCCCCTTTTTAGGGGTGTTTTTTACGATTTGTTAGAATAGAGCCAAAAATACCGTTATGTGGGGATGTTATAGGGGTGTTCCAAAAAAATATTTGCCTTCCCAAATAAAAAAGTTTTGATATAGTGTATATATTATCATATAAAATATTGTATACTTATATATTGGAACATATATACCAAGATATAGTTATATAAAATTTTACGAAATTATATCCTAAAGATATCTTGTTATATATTGCACAATATATGGTGCAACATATTACAATATCCATTTATATATAGACCTATATATAGTTACATATGCCTCATATAATTATGTATAATTGTATCGAATTATATATCATTATATCTAGTTGGATATGATTATATTATATTTGCTAAATTTGGACGAGGACAAAATCCGGATAAAATTGTATCAAACCATATCTTATTCCATCAAATTAGATCTAATTGTGTCAAATTAGATCTAATATGATCATAATACGATCTAATTTGATACAATTAGATGTTCTCATTTTTCGTCTGTAATTATACAGTTGTGTACACGTCTTAAAGTCAATTCAAGTTTTTTTCTCATTTTATTCTTGTTGCCTTTATGTTTAAAGATCAAAATAGTGGCTTAATACGCCACGAAAGGCAAGGAGATGGTTCAGAAAATTGTACAGAATTTTAACGTAATGTTTGTTTTTTCATTTTGTCACTTGTTTTAAGTGGGCGTGGCTTTTAACGAAAAATTAGCGATATCAACCTTTTATCAAATTACATAGTAAAATTTAGGCAGTACTGATCGGTTCTGTACAAACTGTATATTTTTGGAAATCCTATAAAATTTCCTTAAGTCTTGCATTATTTTTATCTACAAATAGTCGCCAGACTTAAAAGTGCATGACCAAATTTTTATTTGTTTTTAGCGATTTTAAAAGAAAGTTAACAACACTGATATATCAAAAAAATCATTTTCGAGGCGCCAAAATTTAAATTTTTTGACTTTTTCTCAACTTTTATTTTTAAGATTTTTTTAATAGGTAATAAAAAACATCGGCTGATTTATTCTAATTTAAATATTACCTTTCCAAGGTGAAATTGTACGCTAAAAACGATGGCGATAGCAGTTTTTCCAAAAAAAAATGTTTTTCTTGAGGTTTTAGACGAGTTTTTGTCGAAAATTCGATCTTTTTTTATGCGTCAGCTTTTAAAGTTTTTTTAGTAGTTATGTTAAAAAAAAAAATTCGCCGATTTCAAAATTTTTAAATATGTCCTATCCAAGGTAAAATTGTACGCTTAAAACGATGGCAATATAATTAAAAAAAAAAAATTTTTTTTTTTGGTTTTTAGACGAGTTTTTGTCGAAATTTGGGCCCCTCGAAAATGATTTTTTTGATATGTCGTAGTGGAACTTTTTTTTTCCTCATGCCAAAAGCTATCGAAAAATCGATGGCACAATATCGACAAAATTTTTGTCCTTACCAATCGGCCCAGCCTAATAAACACATTTATTTTCAAATCAGACTAGATCTAGTTACTGCATTTTTGTGTGGGCAAGTAAAAATATTGGCCATCGTTAGCTATGACCTTTTCCAATTCCGCAAATGATGCTTTGTTGGCACAAAATACGACATTTTCTAGGCAAAAAAAAATGTTTGTTGTTTACACTATTTCGTTCACTCACTAAGTGAGGATAAATGACAGATGTTTACCCTCCAAAATGCCATATAAGTTATTAAAGACCCAAACCATGTGTAAAAGATACGCTATTAATTGTGAATATTGCATTTTAACTTAGTAAGTTGTTTTTGCTAGAGAAAATTTTCACTCGAACTTTAAAGGCTTCAGAGCGTAATTAAAATTGTTACATTTTGACACTTTTGCACTAGAAAAATGGTAGGATTAAATTGGGGTGAAAACAAATTCTACCCAATTTTATCGTGCAAAATTATGGTTTTTATATCACAGTTTTTTTTCCCCCTGGAACACATCGTACTATTACGAAATTAGATTAGTCTAGTATAGAAAATTCTTGAATTTTAGGGAGAAAGAAAAAGATCGCGCTAAACGGGATTTACTAAACCTATCATTCTGGCAGCACTACATTTTAGTATAATGTTAAGTGTTATAATGTTAATACTCTGGGTGTTTCGGGAACTCTACAAGTAGAGTCAAGTCATGTCCTCTACCAGTCCATTGTCAGAAGCCCGTAATTATGGAAAAAGTTCGAAATGATTGTACAGTGTTATTAGCGTTTGTGTAATTCAGTCGAGCTTTCGTAAATCGTTGGTAAAATCGTATGTGTGTTATACAGTTGTAGAGAAATAAAGTGTTAAATAAGTGTAAAAGCTGAAAATAAACAAAAGAATGTGTGTGTCATTTTAACTGCAAAGAGCACCAACCCGGTTTATTTAAAGGAGATAAACGAACGTTTTTATAAGGAAAACGTATTGTTTGGTGTCAGCGGTGGGATTGGTTATTTTGATTGCAATAGAAAAGCACCCGGTTTATTTAACCCCCCGTTTCCACATGCAAGTAAATGGTTGCAAGTTAAGAATACGTATTATCAGCGAAAATTTCGAAATTTACCGAAAAAACATGAAAATTTTACAAGTGTCCACACTACTTGCTGCAAGTTCATTTTTAAAATGCCGTCGAAGGCATAGGTTGTCACTAAATTAGAGTTGTGAAATTTCAGTATTTTTTGAGTACTCAATACTACTCAATACTTTTCAATTGAGTACTCGATACTACTCAATACTTTTAACGGTTTTTTTAATTTAAAAATAAAAATGTTATGAATTCGTATTTATTAGGAAAAATTATCACAATTCACATACACGTGTTAAATAACTATTGTTATTTACATTTTAATTAATTTAAAACATTTTAAATAAATTAATTAAATAATTTTTCCCAAAAATTCGTTACAAATTTCTTTGCTTCACAAATAGAGTTGTATTTTCAGAGCTGTATTTTTAGAGTACTATTTTTAGAGTTGTATTTTTATACGAAAAATACACATTTCTACGGAAAATTGCATCTTTAAAAGTATTGAGTAGTACCGTTTTAGTATTGAGTACTCAAAAAAACAGTCAGTATTGAGTACTCAGTACCGGAATAGTCAATACTTTTACAACTCTACACTAAATAGCACTCCAGTATTGCCAAGTATTCAATATTCTAGCAACGCTGGGAAAAAATTTGTTCTTAACAATTTTTTTTTCAAAAATTTTTAAAATTGATATTTTAAATTACCATTAAGTTATGCCGTTGTGTTCTTTTTTACTTTTTTTCTACAAATAAATACAAAATCAGTTGCATTACAAGTTTTAATTTACCAAATACTTCTAAATTAATAGAAAACATTACTAGGCAACACTGTTTTCTTTATTCTGTCATTTCACTTGCAGCAAGTGTCAAAAATCCACTGTCTTCAAAATTTGCTTGCAAGTTGAGCCGCAAGTCGTATAAGTGTGATTGTATTAGTGAAAAAGTGTGAGTGTATTGAGTTTTTCGAACTTGCACTTGCATGTGGAAACGGGGGGTTAGGGAAGTAAACCAAGGTTTTTAAAAAGTATGCTTAAAGAATAACACTGCCTTGAGGCAGCCTCGGTCATAAGAGGGTTAAATTATATTTCCGAAAAATCCATCGATAAATTTCAGAGTTGTCGCCAATTATGCTCAAAAAATCTGTAGAAATATTGAGAAAAAAACTAAAAATAATACGAATAACGAAAACTTCTCTGTTCTCTGCACTGAATTGATCATAACTTTGGTATTTATTAATGGATGCTATTGAAATATCCTCAGTCGTGTTTATTGAGATGCAGGCTTTATGTAAATAATATTTTTTTATTTTCAGTTTCCATTTTTGCCCATCTTTTCACATTTTAAACACTTTAATTTTTATTGCAAAATGGAAAAAATTTTACAATTTTTTTGCCTGCTGCACTTATTTTTCTAAACTGATTGTAAAACAATATTTGTAATATTTTTTCTCATTTAATTGCATTCATATGGCCAGTATTTGTGAAAAGATATCATAAATATTGAAAATACGCGTTTCTGCTTGGTTTCTCTTAATATTGATGATCATTGAAATGTATTCAATTTTATAATATCTGTTTAAAAGAGTTGTAAAGAACCCAACAATTGATTGATAGTCAATAATAAAACAAAAAACATCAAACAAGATGATAAAAATCTTAAAATTTCTTATTTTTTAAAAGAAAAAAAAAATAGAAAAAAATCTTTATTAAAGAAAAAAATCCAAAATTTTTAAATAAATAAAAACAATCATTTGCCATTTAAAATCAACTAAACAAATTAAATATTCAGTTGATGGAATTTCATATTAAAAAAAATTTTTTTTTTTATATATTTCTTAAAATTACTTCGGCATTTAAAAACATTTTAACCACATATAATTTTTCAAACAAAAATTCTTATGCATTTGAAAATCAAAGAAATGATAGATATTAATGCTCATAAATTGTTTTTATTTTCACAATTTCACTCAGCCAGTGAAAAGTGCGTGTGTAGGTTGACTTTTAATATTTTATTATTTAAATTTTTGTGTTTTTGTTTTTTTTTTTTTGCAAAATTCATTAAACAAATACTAAATATACAAATTGTTATATTAAACAAAATACATATTTATACGAGGGTCATCCCGAAAGATTTTGCAAAACCATAGAAAATAAAGCAATTTTTTTTTACACTTAAAAAAATCCTTGTAAATTTATTGCTATAAAATGAGTAAAATTTTGTTTAATATAACTCATAGCGAGTAAATATAAACACAAAATACGTAAAATTATTTTGTACACAATTTCATATACAATAATAACACATAAAATATAATTACAGGCATTATCTGTTTATAATTAAACATTTTATGTGTAAATTTATTTATTTTGTAAAAAATTTGCTAACTTATAATAGTAATGAAAATACATAGAGATTGACATTTGAAAAAAATTTAAGAAATTTTAAAATGTAAATTAAAATATTCTAAAAATAAATTGTTTTATTATAATTTTTTACTAAAACGCGTGCTAATGTTATCTGCAGCGGCTTCAGCTGGATCAGTAATTGTGATATGCCTGTGTAAATCTACACTTGAAATACATTTTGTTAGTCTTTTAAAGATTTCATTTCCCATTATCCTTTCTGGGCTTGTGGAAACTAAGTCCGGTGTATCAAATAGTTACATCGGTAGAGTGCACTGGCGCCTATTTGAAGCCTCTTTAGTGATACCAGTTTCGATGTAATTTGATATAAAAGTAAAATAATTATTGACATTTTATAATACAAAAATCCTTTCTTCCATTAGAAAAAGTCTTCTTTTCTAAAGGAAGAAGAAAAAGAAAAAAGCGTGCCCATAATCTGATGTTTTTTTAAATCCCATAGTAGAAAATCATTACCAGATATGTGGTAATGATAACTAGTTACTTTTGTTATTACATTTCTTATTACTAGGGAAAGGAATTTCATGCAAATGCATGTTTTTCCTCTATAGTACAAAACTAATATGGATTAAATATTTATACGAATTATCAAATTTTAGGCGCATATTTTTGTTTTTTAAGTGCATGAAATTCCTTGCTCTACTTATTACCTTTATATGGCGATGCCGCGAATAATAATGAGTTATGGTTACACACCAGCATACGAAAAATCAAAAAATATATCGTTACCTATGTGCTTACCAGTACTGACAAAAATAATGAGTCTAAAAATAGAATTTCAAAAAAATAAATTATATAAAAAAAAATATTTTTTATTGGATTTTTATACCCTACACCACTATGTGGTCATTATACCCTACACCACTATGTGGTCAGGGTATTATAAGTTTGTGCTGATGTTTGTAACACCAAAAAATATTGGTCGTAGACCCACCTTATAGTATACCGATCGGTTCAGAATTTTTTTTTATTTCGATTTAACGATGTCCGTCTGTCCGTTCATCCGTCCGTCCGTCTGTCTGTCTGTCTGTCCATGCAATCTTGTGCGCACTCTACAGGTCGCAACTATTAAGATATTTTGATGAAATTTGGTATGCAGACCTATGTTGGCCCAAGGACGAACAAGTATGGTTTTGGTAAACATCGGTCCATGTTTAGACCTAGTGCCCATATAAGGGTTCTACCAAAATTATATTGTTTATACGCTGCAGGTCGTAAATATTAAGATATTTTGACGAAATTTGGTACACAGACCTATGTTAGCCCAATAACGCAGCCTATTGATTTTGGTGAACATCGGTCCATGTTTAGACCTAGTGCCCATATAAGGGTCCTACCAAAATTATAATGTTTATACGCTGCAGGTCGCATGTATTAAGATATTTTGATGAAATTTGGTACACAGACCTATATTGGCCCAATAACGCAGCCTATTAATTTTGGTGAACATCGGTCCATGTTTAGAACTAGTGCCCATATAAGGGTCCCCCCAAAATTATATTGTTTATACGCTGCAGGTCGCAAATATTAAGATATTTTGATGAAATTTGGTACATAGACCTATGTTGGCCCAAGGACGAAGCCTATTGATTTTGGTGAACATCGGTCCATGTTTAGAACAAGTGCCCATATAAGGGTCCCCCCAAAATTGGCTTAGTTGCAAACTGCAGGTCGCAAATATTAAGATATTTTACTGAAATTTGGTGCGCTGACTCACATAGAAAATTTTGACATATGCCCCATTTTAACCCATTCGAATTTCGGATCCAAACAATACACCAGACTGGTGTAGGGTATTGTATAGTCGGCATGCCCGACTTTAACCTTTTTACTCGTTTAAAAATAAAATTTGCTGGTGCGAATAGCTCTGATAGCTCTACCATCTGAGCTATATCGACATGTAATATTTAATTGATAAAAATATAATTTACCTGCTGCACACAAGTAAGCTTACTCGCCAACATACAAAAAAACAAAAAATATGTGGTTAGATATATCCTTACCAGTGTTTAAAAATAGATTTCAAAAAAATTTAAAAAAAATCTGGAAAATTATTTTCTATTTGAAATAATTTTATCATTATTATTTAAGTCAATATCAGTAACTCATTATTATATGTTTTAAAATAATGCATAAGGTAATTGGGTGTCATTACTGGTAGTACAAAAAATAATGATGTGTCATTTTCGTTTCTATACTGGGCTGGTTAGAATCTAAAGATTTTCAATAGTGCTTCATATCTGTCGCTTTTCATATTGAATTTTTCTATTTACCATATTCAGTGTCCTTCTATAAGTTGGGTAAATTTTAACAAAATTTAATTAGATTGTAACTTTTTTTTTTAAATATATGCCACTGTGATCAATTTACTTTTGCGTTCTTAAAAACTAGTTTTGAAAGCATTTTTCCACTCTGAAGTTGGTATTTCAGAAACGTATATTTTGAACTGATTAATTTCTTCTTCAGGTGTTTTAAATCGCTTTCCGCACAAATTATTTTTGATGTTAAAAGGGTACTGATAAAAATCGTTGGGCGCCATGTTTGGATTGCATGGTGAATGCTTCATAATTTCAATATTTTCTTGGGTTAAATAATCAATTGTTAGAACAGCATAATGAGAAGAGAAGACAAATTAGCTTTTTTACTCATAGTTGCTTCTTTTTGCTATTTCCCGTTTTTTAGCTTTAAAATAGGTTTTTCTTAAGATTTTTCAGCTTTAAAGTGCTTTTTTAATTAAATGCTTAAACTGCTTTTTTTGCTCATAAAAAGAAAATAAAAAAAAATTTTTTTTCAAGTTTTTTTTACTTTTGCTTTTGTTATCATATTTTTTTGTTTTTTGTTTTAAATACATGGGATTTGGCTTTTTTGTCTTCTTTCAAAATGACACATTTTTCGAAAAATAGTATTTTCAATAGAAGTGATCAAAATTTGAACTTTTAAAAAATTGCTTTTTTATTTCATTTAGCCATTAAAATATAAATATACTTAAAATTATTCAGATACGGAATTTTGTTTTCTTCTGATATCATTAACCAACTTTAACTTGGATCCGAAAATTACCCATACATTTAATAGAATTTGAAAAACGTGTTTTTTTTAAAGCGCCAATTTGAATAAAAAAAATTTAGTTATTTGTCTTTAAATTTGCAATTGAAAATGCCATTTTTACTTTTATGGGAAGACCCTCGTATTTAAGAATATGACTTATATGTATGTATACAAGGAATTTTTAAATTTATGCTTAAAATTGTGTTGAACATTTTATAAAAAACAAACAAATTATATTTAATGATGTTGAAAATTAATATTTCCAGAAATTATGCATACAATTGCGGAGAACATATTTTAACCCTCTAATGCTAAAAGGCCGTCCAAATGCAGTCTTCATAAATAACAATTATTTATTAAATGTGTACAATAGAGTGTCCCTTAAAAATAGATTGTCCAGTTTTTTTTTTTTTTTTTTTTTTGAAAACGTTAACCCGTGCCGAAATTGGACGAAAATGGCCCATTTTGAAAAAAACGTGTATTACTATTAAAAATTCCCAAAATTCGAAATTTAGAAAAAAAAATTTTTTTTTTATTCCATTTAATCATTTAATATAGTCAAAATGATTCAGACATGTAATTTTGACTTCATCGCATATCATTAACCCACTTTAGCCTGGAATCCAAAATGACCCACAAATTCGATAAAAATTAAAAAACATGTTTTTTTTAAATTAATTTAAAAATTTTTTTAAAATGCCTAATTTGGAGATGTCGATTGCTAGTTGTACCACATAATAGTTGATATTAAAGAAAAAAAATAAATTGGATAATTTATAATTCGAGTTTGTGTTTGGAGCGATTGCTTTCCAGAACGTTTTACAAAAATTGCTCATTTTGTCAAAAACTAAACAAAATTGGAATGTTTCCATCAAATTTTACACAGTTTTCGGAAAAACAACACTCAAATTTGGTTAGAATATAATCATCTTTACATTTGTTTAAAAAATCTTTAACCCTTAGTAGCCAGGGGTCAGAAAACCCCCTTGAAACTTAATATTAATTATGACTACGAGATTGTAAAGCCATTAAATTGATAAAAAAATCTCAACTGGATAAAAATATTTATTTTATGTAACGTGATCCATTTGGGGTTAATTTTTATACTTTTGACCAAAAACGCCCCACTAGGAAATTTACAGAATAACATCTTTTATAATTTTCGTAAAAATATCACTTCAAATGGATCAAAAAAATATTTTTTCCATTTGATAAAAATTATTATTTTGTATCACTTAATCCATGCTCCTTGCAGCCCTATGCTCCTTGCAGGAGTAAAAGGAACAAATATATATAATCCATATAGGGTTAATGTTTTCACTTTTCGGCAAAAAAAAAGTCCACTTGGAGATTTTCAGGAATTTTTAATAGTAATATACTTTTTTCCAAAATGGGCCATTTTCGTCGCACTTTCGGCACGGGTTAACGTTTTCCAAAAAAAAAAAAAAAAATCGATTTCTTCCATTTGGGACCATTTCCAATAAAACTGAACGAAAATCGACAAATCGATATTTTAAGGGACATTCTAACGTACAAGTTTGTTATTAAAACAACTTTATTATATCGATGGAAAACATAATTATTGTATAAAAATCTTGAAGTCATACTTTTCCCATAAAAAAGCCTTTTGAATTGTTTAAATATCTCTTCTATTCTTTGAGATATCGTCTCTGACAGGTTCATGACGAATACAAGATCACGACAAAAAAATTACTTAATTTATGTTTTCTTAAGATAATAAATAAATAACAAAGGCGAAATATAGCGAAAAATCGAATCTTTTGCATTCATAGCGAAAATACCATGAATATAGCGAAAAATCGGGTTTTTTCAAACTTAAGGTTAAGATATCTCAAAGAATGAACAGGATATAATAGAGGATAAACCTTTCTTTTGAAGGCAATTGTTAGGAGTTTCAACCGACATAACAAATTTTATAAGTGAAGGTAAATTCGCCCTATTATAACGTCTGGAATATGGCAAAAAACTCGAATTAGGCTAAAATATCTCGAAAACCTGATGTGATGCATGAATTCTGAGGTGGTCAGATTCGGATTCAAACCTTTAGAAAAGTATGCTCTAGTCCCAGGGTTTCTTTTCACAAATTTTATCGTTTTGTATTATTGAGAAAGGATGCTTAACAGGTTTCCAATACTGATACTTTTTGTTTTCAATTGATCTGCTCTCAGCAATATGGACCGATGGGTTTAATATTTTGTACTCCTTCTAAAAGAAAACTCGATGAAAAAAGTAACTTTTGTATATAAGGATAATTGTAAGTAAAAATGTGTGTTAAAAGTTTTTCGCTCTTCACTCTTTAAAACAACATTTGGAAACACTTACAAAGTAAAAAAATAAAAGTAAAGAAAATAAAAATTTAAGAACAAAACAAATTGAATGCAGTTTATGGTATCTTAGTTTATGTATACTTGATCTTTTTAATTGGTAAATAACTGATTTTCGTTCCATTTGAGATCATATATTGTTAATTTTTTTAAAATTATTTTTCAAATGAAAGAAAGATGATAAAGTTCTCAAGTAAATTACAGAGAATAAAAATTTTAAAAATTCGATAAGAGCCTGCAGAAAATTTACTAACATATGATCTCAAATCGAGTGAAAACCAAAACCTTTTAAAATCCTTTGGTAATAATTGAAAAATTAGCCTGAAATCTTTGCTTTGAAAACAAATTTTGAATTTCGATTAAGGACTCGCAGGCACAATAAATATAAAATGGCACTCTCAGCAACAAAAAAATAGAAGCAATTTTAGAAGTCATTCAGAGCTAAAAACGCATTTTTAGCGCTACTCATTTCTTTGCCTTTCAAGAATGCACTTAAAGAAGCTAGAGTTTGAGATGTTGTTGTATAGAAGATTAAAATTTTCTAAAAAAAATCCTTATAAAATTCATTGTGAACATTGGAACACCGAATTAAGCTCAGAAGATTTGTGAAACTGCGTTTTGTATACCCAGGCCAAAAAAAAAAATGTTTGTAAAAACTTTTTAAACTAATTTATCTTAATCTTATGCATTTTTGGATTCTAAAACAGCGAAATTATTTTTTTTTATCACCCACAATTCTCTCACACTATGACAGTAATTAAAAAAAAAAATAGGAAACAATTTGTTAAATAAAAATTAAAAATTAAATTTTCTATTAGGTTACAGTTTTCAGCTACAAAAATATTATACTCCAAAAATTACTAAATATTAGATGTTATTTTTTTTTGTATTTTCTCTCTCTTTTCTCTGTAGAGTTTCTTGTATAGCTTTTTCTCCGAATGTTTTTAACTTTTAAAAACGTTGGTTTATTTTCTCTAATTAAACCGGTTTCTGTTCTAATAATAGATAAAACGGGTTGGTGCTCTTGGCAAATAAAATAACACCCTCTCTTTGATAAATTTTGAGCTTATACACTTATTTATTTAACACTGTATTACTTTAAATACAACAATATAACACACACACACACACACAAACTCTATGAGCAACTCACTATACACAGTTTAACGCTCAATTAACTATACCAACTGTAATGCGGAACTTAACAGCACAAATGTTAAAGTACAACTTCACTTCACAAATGTTAATGAGCAACTTCCTTTTTCTTCGTAACGTTCGGTCTTTTATAGTCTACATAATGGTTGTGGCTGTAGAACATGCTAGAAGCTTCCAGATTCTATGATTATAACACTTAACATTATTTATGGCGGCTAACAATATATGATGTAGTGTATATTTAAATGTAGTGTTACCAGATTGGCCCTGTTCAGTACATCCCGTTTATCGAGATATTTTCTTACAGAAAATTCCATAGTTTTCTATACTAGACCAATCCAAATTCGTAACAATATTATTGCTAACCTTATAATACTTATATGTTATACATTTTGGTTAATAAAAAGGCGACACGGACGATATTAGAAGATAAACAAAAAATCTAAAGTAGTATGTTTGTATGTGTCTGTTTGATGACTTCTGAAAGTAAAAAAAAAACAATAACAGAAAGCTGAATAGGAAAGAAAACACTACATTCAAGGCCTTACTTGGTTTAGATGGCTAAGCTGTCGAACTTTAGTATAGTTACGTTTGAAATGTAGGAATTTGCACAGGTTCGATTCCTACAGCCAACGCACAGTGCTTTGATCCCATATAACGATTGGACAAAAATAGAAGGAGTGGAGACAGAGTTTTGAAATTTGGTATACTGACATAGAACCCCTTAGTTAAGAAAAATTTTAATTTTTGGAAATATCGGGCCCAGGACACGCCCATCTCCCATAGGTCCTGGAATTTAAAAATATTATATTAGCTACATAAATGGACGTAAAATAATAAAAATCATCCATTGAGATGCACATAAAACTGGAAACGTTTGTGTCAATTTTCATCAAAATCGAAGCAAGGACTCTTAGTCCTGCCATATATCCTTTATTTTAAAATCTTTATAAAACCTGCAAAAATTATCCGATTGCGATGAAATTTTGCACGTGAATTGATATAAGGTCAAGCCATATTTGTGCCAAATTAGGGTAAAATCGATTCATTAATAAAAAAAATGTCTTTCACAAAAAATCAGTTTTAAACGCTCAAAATGATTTTTATAAAAAAAAATAAATAGAATTAATAAAGGAATCCATGTGAATCCTCCATTTTAGGCATACGGTATGTTCAGCGAACTTATGTGAAACACTACGAGGAATATTTTTGTGGAACATTTTAACCTTCTATCTCTTCAATTAAAGGGAATTTTTTGGCGCCTTTTTAAAATGGGACAAAAACGACCCGTCAGTTGAAGAGCTAGGGGGTTAAAATGTTCCGCAACAATATTTGTCATGAAATTCTACTATAAGTCTCTAAAGACATCAGCATCGAAAATTTAACTTAAGTGCCAGTAATAAGTAAAAACTTAAAATGTGTTTAAGGGTTAATTTCGTACTTATTCAGAATTGGCGCTCAAATGTTTAACAAACCTGGATTTTAGGGAGAAACCATGCGAATCTTCCATTTTAGGTATAGGATGTATTCAGCGAATTTATGTAAAACACTACGAGGAACATTTTTGTGGAACATTTTAACCCTCTAACTCTTCAACTTATGGGTCTTTTTTGTCCCTTTTTAAAAAGGGCCCAAAAAATTCCCTTTCATTGAAGGGTTAGAGGGTTACAATGTTCCACAAAAATGTTTCTCGTAGTGTTTTACAAAAGTCCGCTCAACACATCCTATACATAAAATGGAAGGTTCACATGGCTTGAATACTAAACACTCTTAAATGCGTGAAATTTGCATAAAAATCATGAATTTAGGCATTTCAAAAAATCCATTTTTTTTTTTAATTTGTGGTAAAAAGTAGTAATTAATTTTTTAATGATCTATTATATAACAGTATAAACTTACAAAAAAAAAAAAAAAAAAAAAAAAAAAAAAAAAACTAATTTTACATCATTTTTTTTTTTACTCCATAAAATTTAAGTAATTTTTGGATTTTCAACAAAAAAAAAGTGTTTTTCGGAGCAATAGAAAAGAATTGTTTTGTAAACATATACTAAAATTCATATTTTAATTTAACTACAAATATTTTGAAGTAATTAAAAAACAAATCTTCTAACAAGTTTTTAAAAAAATGTATTTTTGAGAATTATGTTAGTGAAACAATTAAAACCCATTTTTCTGTTAAGTCAGTTTTGCATAAAATTCTCTGAGTTTAGCGCCCTCTCTTGGTGGCAAAAGCAATCACACAAAATATTTTTTTCACATTTGTTTGAGTTACTTTCTAATCTTTAAAAAAAATCCTTCTTTAATCACAAATTGAGACAAAAAAAAATTTTTTTTTGTCCATGAGACGAAGCATTGTGCGACGGGTTGCTGAAAAGTTATTATATACAGACAGATCTGATAACAAAATATAATCTATAATAAAATTTAATGGAAAATCACTGATGAAGCCTGTCGATAGAAAAAAGCAGAAACTTGAAAGAAGTTTTTTCATTGTTGGCCTGTGATATTATTTCATACAGTATTGCCGAAAAAATTAAATCTTTAAACGGCTTTATAACACAGCGCCAAATCCTTTGCCCTATTTTCTATACTAATCCAATACATTTATCTCGTATAGAAATCATTTACGCTTAGAAAGTATGTTGCACGGTTTTATCAACGTCTTCCAGCAAAGTTTTAATATTTTTGTAAATTCCTTGAAAACTTGGTTGATTCTAACAATTCAGCTGGACGTATGAGTGTTATTTGTTTGAAATATATTACTCATACGTAATGGAGTCCCAAATAGCTTTTGTTACTTTTTGACGTAACAACAAATTTACTTCACTCACAAAATCTTAAAAAAATACAAGTTTTCTTTCCGAAATTTGATACGAATTATTTGTTTAACAAAAAGAAAGAAAAAAACTTTTTCATTCATAAATATACAATGTTTTTTTAAAAGAATTTATCTAAAAACATAAAAAACTTTTTCATTCATTATACATATTTTCCATCTTTATTTTATAATTTATTTGACATTGAAAATATTACCTACATATACAAACATAACAAATTCTTGAATGGAAATTGCTTTGTTTTCACCTTAAAAGCAAACAAAATTTAAGCTTTATAATTTATTGGCAAAATATAAAATCAATGGATATTCTTGCTTCATTTTCTTCTTTTTCTTTCATGTTAATGGTCCTTGGTGTTGTTTTATGGTTTGGTTATAAGCAGTTTGCAAACTGACCAAGCCATATGAAAACATATTGTTCCTGTAAATTAAATGTGGAAGCATAAGCTGTAGCAAATTATGACCTGTTTTATACACAAATATATACAAAAAAAAAAATCAACAAGAATTGCAAAATAAATATTTAGAAAAAGAAAATTGAAATCGAAATGGAAACGAATGAATGAATTTTATAATCATCATTGTGTAAAAAAAAAAATAAACAAAATAAAAACGAATTTAATAAACATCAAGTTAGGAGAGTACAAACACCCTGAGTTATACAAAACATAATGGACCCTGGGACAGAGATTTTAATTTTATAATTCTAGACCTGTAATGAAAGAATTTTAGTTTGCACTGCACTGTACAAATTATTGCCAATAAAATTTCAATTAAAATTTGGTTTGATTTCAAATTCCTTTTCAATTAAAAGATCAATCATAGCAATTAAATTTTTAATTGAAAATGAGTATAGTGTCACAAAAATATTTATTTTGCCATAAGTACTATGGACAACATCATTTAAAAAAAAAGCTTAATAAGCTTTGCGTAAAATCAAAATATTTTGTATTATTCATATTTTGACTTTTATTGCAGATATAAATATTACGAAAATGTGTCAAAATTCACTAAAAAAACATAAGCAAATTAATAAACACACTCATAGAAATATGTAAATCTGTAAAAAAAAAAACAGAAAAAGTTACTAAAAATTAGTTGAAAATGATGCTGCAGAAAAACTGCTAAAATTAGCAGATTTTTTTTTTTGCTAAATACTAGTAAAATAAGAACAGCAAAATTAAAACTGTTAAATTTACAGAAGTGTAGTTATATTTAAGTTAATTTTTAGTTAATTGAAAATAACAAATTTTACTGTACAATCCGCAGAAAATTTTGCTAAATATTAGTAGACTAAAAATAGCAATAAATGAACTGTTATATCTACCAAATTGCTATTTGCTATTTTTAAGCTAAATTTAGTTGAATATAAATAGCAGTCTATCCTGCTAAAATCAGTAGAAATATTTGCTAAAAAAAATTGTAAATTGCAGTTGGAAAAAATCTTCGAACATTTTAAATTTTTTAGAGGTTTTTTATGCTACAAATTATTTAGCAAATTTTTTTTGCTGATTTTAGCACGTTAATTTGCTATTTTTCATTAACAAAAATTTAACTCAAATATAACTGAAATTCTGTATATTTAACAGTTTTATTTTATTTTTGTTCCTATATTACTACCCTACGGGGAATGAGGAGTCAATTGCCCTCCAAGGACCTATCCCGTGACCGGTCAACCGAAGGCATATTACTAAATTAGTACCAATATGAACAAAAGAAAATGAATTAATTTTCTAAGTATTTTCTGATCTGTTATTTTCACTGTTGCTTTTAAAAAATCTTGACCGATACCGAAATAAAAAACAAAATTCGCGGCATATTTTTAAAAATATATTTTATTTATTTTACTCTTTTATTTATTTTTAACTTTGTTTTTTCACGATTTGCTTATTTTAGCTCTTATTTTAAATTTCTATAATGTTTTGCTAAGAAATTTTAAGTTTTGTATTTTCAACGTTTTTTTAATGTTAAAGCTGTTTTAGTTTTAACAATTGGTATTTCATTTAACTTTTCTTTTTAACTTAAGGGGAATTTTTTAAATTTTTATTTATATTATCAGAGGTTTTGAGGTAATTTTCTAATTTTTAATTGATTTTTTAATTTAATTATGGCCAACTCAAAAAACAAGTCAACTGCCATTAAGGGACCTATCCCATGACCGGTCAATCGGGGGCATATTCATGGCACTTCCACCATATTTGTGTGTGTGTTAATGTTGTTTTCTTTTCTATTTTTTTCTTTGCCATGTTTTTTTTTATTTGCTGTGTGTGTGTTTGCTTTTTCTTTCTCTTTTTTATTTGAACAGAAACGAAAAACATAACTTAACCATCAGCCAGCCATCACGCATAAGCAACGTTAGCTCAGACGGTAGAGCGTTTGCTCTACCTATTTCAACGCCAAGTAGATTATTTTTAATTCTTAATTTTTTATTAGTTTATTTGAAAAGCTATTTTTAGACACACCACCTTACTGCCACAATGTGTCTAAAATGTGGCAATTGGTCATTTCCAATGACAACGCCATGTTAAAGTGATATGTCTGTTTCAACCAAAAAGACCGATCAGCGACCGGTCTCCGCCCCCTTGGGACCTATCCTGCGTGTCATCTGGGACCGGTCCCTTTCCCCGTAGGGTACATACAGATGTTGACAACTAATTAGAAGCGCCTTTTATTTTTAAAATAATGCTTAAGTTTTTATATAAAACAAAATTAATATTCATTTATTTCATAATATTTTAATTAAATATATTCAATTGTTTACAAATATACAAAAAGAACTTAAAAAATTATTCAGTCTTAAAAATATTTTATAAATTTATTATATTTTTTGAAATATAACAGCGACACCTAATTAGAAACGTTTTTATATTATTAGAAAAAAAAAACTAATATTAATTTATTTTTCTTACTTTTTATCAATATTTTGTTGCAAATCCCTTTTGCTTTATCACAGCCTCACATCGGTTGCGCATTGACGCTATTAGACGCCGACATCGCTATACTGGTATCGCCCCCCATGCTTTCTTAACATCCTCAAAAAGAGTCGCCATCCGGACTGGATGATTGCCATTCCAAAACGTTGATGTAATTATCGTCAAAGAATTTTTTTGTCAGCCTCGTCGTGTGCTTCGGATCATTATCCTGCTGAAATTGCCATATAATAGGCAACTTCTCCTCAGACCACTGGAGCATGACAGCCCAGGTAGAAAAATATGAAGGGCCCAGCACTGGCAAAGCACCGAAATGGGTGATATGAGTGCTTGTTAACAGTGCTTTCCCATCGCCCAAATGATAACACCGTTCCACGGTGGTGCCAATGCTTTACAAAGCCCTGGAAAAGCACCCAGAAACATAAAAATTAAATGCTTTGCCAACGCCCAAATAAAAAAAATCAAAGTACTTCCTGACACCCAAATGATAACACCGATCTATGTAATGATTTGCAAAATGTTGAAATAGCACCAAGAAACACAAAAATCAAGTGTTTTCTCTGCCACCAAATTATGAGCCCTCATCGCTGTCGAATTTTAAATTACTCTAAAAATATTGTGGAGTCAAAAATTATTTAAATATCCACTATTTTTTGGAGCGTCTTTTTAAAAACCAAAATAATGTTTTAGGAAAACAAGCGCTGGGAAGTCACCCTTTTCAAGCGTTGGTAAAGCGTCTAAATTTAGGGGTTTGCTAGTACTTCTTTTTCTAAAACCTCGGTCTACTTGTGCTTTGCCAGTGCTAATTTTTTTCCCCACACATAATTTCTACCTGGGAGTATTTGGTATATCAACGTATTTCTCCTTATTTAAGATTCCATAAATTTTATAAATTGGGCCAACACCATTCCAGGAGAAACATCCCCATACCATAATTTGCGCTCCACCATGCTTTACTACCCGTGAAACGAAGCGAAGATTAAATTCTTGGTGAATGGGTCATGTAACGTATCTCCGACTATCTGGACCAAGGCGATTAATCTTTGTTTCAGCGCTCCAAATCACATATTTCCATTGATTTGCTGTCCAATTTCAATGGGTCTTCGCGAAATCCACACGACGTTTTCTTTGAATCCTACTCAGAGGTGGCTTCTTTCGTGCTGCTCTTCCATGTAGCTCCGCTTCCACCAAACGACGTGCAATAGTCCTCTTGGATATCTTTGAATATCACGTTGGATGTCAGTAGATGACTTTCTTGGGCCGGATTTGGAGATTCGCGTTATCATTCGATCGGTATGTGCTGATATTTTTCTGGGTCTCTTCTTTCGCGGAACATTGGCTATGGTCTCGGATTTGTTTGTTTTTTTTTTTAATTTTTTGTGTTATTTTTTAAATTTGATTAAAATTTTAATAATTTCAAATATGTATATATATAGGATAAATTTTGATCTCAAATTATACAATTCGATCTGCCAAAATTAGCTTATCCGTTAGTATCTAATTGGATCTAAATTAATCCCATAGAATACTTTGCGATCTATCAGGATCTCAATTTTATATTATTGGATATTATGGGATCTCTCAATTTTGAGATCTATTTGGATCTAATTTAATCCTGTAATATATTTGAGGGATCTGATTGGATATTACTGGATACCCCAATTTTGAGATGAACTTAGATAAGATTAAATGTCGATGTACATATATCAAATTAGATATGACTACATATGCTCGATATAATGTTTTTTTGATCGGGTATAATTATATTTACTTTTATTCAAAAAATATTTAACCCTTTGTGGCCGGGGACAAAAAAGGCCCATGAAACTTAATTTTAATTATGAATACAAGATTGGTAAAGCTTTTAAATTGATAAAAAAAATCTCCACTTGATAAAATTTTTTATGTTGTGAAAATTGATCCATATAGGGTTAATGTTTTCACTTTACACCAAAGACCCACTACGAAATTTACAGAATAACATCTTTCAGATTTTTATTAAACGCATGACACTTAGTCAAGTAAGGCATAAGGACTTGGTATTGATATTTTCTACTACCAATAATATGAAATCAAATATTATTGGTAGTAGAAAATATCAATACCAAGTCATTATACCTTACTCGTATAAGTGCCATGCGTTTAATAAAAATCTGAAAGATGTTATTCTGTAAATTTCGACTTGAATATCCCTTCCCAGAATTTGATTTGATTCCCGAAATATTACCAAAATCGTACTTTGGTTTAGGGCAGAGAACTGCAAAATCAACTTTTTTCTTTATTTAATCATATACTAAAATTCTTATTCACATTTAATCAATCAACAACACTCAATGTTGAATAAAATCACTATCATGCTACTGAACGCGTATCTCGGATCAGTTTGAGTCGCCTGTCGAACATGTTTTATTCACATTTAATCACTCAAAAAAACTCACTGCTGAATAAAATCACACTGTTGAATAAAATCACACTGATCGAACATTTGAACTCACATGAATAAATCAAAGTATTAGTTGTTTTATAAAATAAAAAAAATTAAATCTTATTGTTTTATAATGGGAATGTACACTGTACCATTTATTAAATGTGTTTCTGTTACTGTAAACCCGCTATTTATTGTTATGAAATTATTTTTCTTTGGTTTCAATCATGAATAAAATCATAAGCGTTCATTTTTGTTTTTTCTGATTTATTCTACATCAAAATGTTGATCCAAACGAATATGAATGAAATGAATGGTATGAAAAGGACCAATTATTAAATCAAAGATGCAACAAAATTCACTTGGTTTGATTGATTTAAAATCAGCAACAAATATGTGTATTTGAGTATATTCTGCGCTTGAACGTAAACGAATGTTTATTCGGGTGTTGATTACATATGATGGTTTTGCAATCAGCAGTTGCAGTTCTCTGGTTTAGGGTATCATTTCAGTCGGCATGCTCGACTTTAAATTACTTGTTTTAATTTATGTTTTTTTGTTGGAAGTGTTTTTTCTTTTTCTTTAATTTTTAAATATTCTTTAACCCATTGTTCATATTATTGTGTGTCAAGAAAATCTTATGAAAACAAATAAAATACATAGTAGCAAATTAAACGCCTAAACTAACACTATAAAAATACATAAAAACAATAATGTGTTTTTATATTTTTATACACAATGCATTGTTATTAATGGAATTTAGAACAAAATCAATTAAAAAAACTGCGTAGTTTAGTATCATTTTGGAAAATAGCGAAAGGAAATTATCAAAAGCTGTTTTTGTTCATCACAATGTCTATCGGGCAGCTAAAGGAGTTTATCAGCCAGCTTGTCATGGTGTTATTTTATTAGTCAATTTGTCATTCAGTTTGTCAGTAAGTTTGTCATTCAGTTTAACACCCAGTTTGTCATTAGAATTTTCAATTTAATTATTATTTCGCACGTCTTGTTTATTTTCATTCTTTGTTTTTTTTTTCCTTTCATTTGATTAAGGTTTAATAATCTCAATTTATTTAAGAATATCTATTTTTGTTTTTATTTTTTAACTTTTAGGTGTTGCCTTCATATGTCCTTATTACGCTTTTAAGTTTATTTGTTATTTCTTTTTAAAATGTCCTTCCTTAATTCTTTTTTAAGTTTCAATAACTGACGTTTTGTTTATTATATTGTCTATTCAATTATCTTTAATTGCATTTAGTAGTTATATTTTGACAGTTTTAGTTTCCTTTAAAATTATTTCAAGTTCTTTTCATGTTGTTTTTATTTTTTATCAAAATCTAGGTCAAGATTATTTTTTGAAAATAGAAAATATTTTCTTGGGAAATATTATCCAAATTTGTTTTAAATTGTTGATGAGATCCTTGTCACAGCAACCTACATATATATGAGGCTTTCCATAACAACTGTGCAGCTTTAAATAAATATATCGTCCCAGCAAAAAAAAAAATTGAAAGTAATGCTTTACAAAACTACTTCTTTCACTGCTTCACAAGTATCAGTTAGTGTATTTTTACTGCGTTTTGTTAGAAGTAAGTCTGAAGTTCAAAAAATTACTTCTTTCATTGCTTCTACAGTACCCATTAGTATAGAATTACTTCTGAACAACATCCAAAAAATTGCTGTAAAAGTCATCCTAAAAAGTGATTCTGGTATCATGAGGTATTTCTAAACAGATGATTCGATTTCTGGAGAGATCAATATTTTTTTTTTAATTTTTTTTTTATTTTTTCTACATAGATGATTAGATTCCTGGAGGGATCACAATATTTCTTTAATTTTTTTTTTGTTTTTTATTTTTTTTTTTTATTTTATTTTTTTTTTTTTTTATTTTAATTTTTATTTTTTTTTTTTTTTATTTTATTTTTTATTTTTTTTATTTTTTTTTTATTTTTTTTTTGTTTTTTTTTTATTTTTTTTTTTATTTTTTTATTTTTTTATTTTTATTTTTTACTTTTTTACTATTTC
Organism: Leucophora obtusa; assembly: GCA_949987735.1. Taxonomy (NCBI): domain Eukaryota; kingdom Metazoa; phylum Arthropoda; class Insecta; order Diptera; family Anthomyiidae; genus Leucophora; species Leucophora obtusa. The sequence continues at coordinate 162,030,178 of OX465299.1, read as the reverse complement.
AAATTAATTTGTTTAAATTCAAAACCTTTTTAATTTTTTTATTTTTAAAAATATATAAAATAAAAATGATGAAAAATAGCTTTTTATGCGCTTATAAAAATAGTACTGAAAACAATAATGAATTGCAGTGCACTTTTTGCACTTGTTTAAAAAGTACTTTTATTGAAGAGAATAAAGCACAATATCTCGCAATGACAAAGTGGTGTTTTTGTAGCAGTCAACTTTCATATCAAAGAATAGCTCAGCTCAGGTAGAAAGCTAGACTAGCAGTCATGAGGTCGCAAGTTCGATATCCGGTGACGGCAATAAAAAGCTTTTGTAAAATGAAAAAACTACAATTTTTTTTGCGAATAATTCTTTTTAGCTTTCAGTTGGTAAAAAAGAGCTTCCTTTGCACTCGTTCAAAAAGTACTGAAAAAATATTGAAGTGGGAGTACTCCTTTCCTATGGCAAGTCAATGTTAAAATCATTAGTATTTATGTTAAAAAATAAGTACATCTAGATTATCAGTTGTAGTGCTTTTTCTACTGCTTCGGCATCTCTTTTTTTTGCTGGGGTAGTTAACCAATATATTCTAGTGCATCAAATGTTTCTTTCGTTTATGTACTATGCGTGATTGGAACCGAAAGTTTTTCATTGGTCTTATACAGTAAACCCGCTTTCAAGCTGAGTTTTGAACTGTCAATAAATAATCTTCAGTCATCTGCTTCATATTTTATTTCCATTCCGTCTATCAATTTTCCAACATTTGGGCAATATACGGAAGTTTTTTCATCATTCACAACGAATAAACTTTGGAGTGTTGCCTGACGACTATATGGGGGATCATCACTTGAATCATATGTTGGTTCCAAATTCGGAGCAGTCATAGAAGATAGAACATCGGAGCTGGAAGATTTTGGCACAAGAATGTGTTCCGTATGAGGCAATGGTGTTTGGAAACTTGCAACAGCAATGTAATTATACGATTTTCTTTCCGTTTTTCTCAATCAGAGAACTGCAAAATCAACTTTTTTCTTGATTTAATCATACACTAAAATTCTTATTCACATTTAAACCCTTAACAATACACAATATTGAATAAAATCAATATCATGCTGCTGAACGCGTAGTTCGGATCAGTTTGAGTCGTCTGTCGAACATATTTTATTCACATTTAATCACTCAAAAAAACTCTCTGTTCAATAAAATCACACTGTTGAATAAAATCACACTGATCGAACATTTGAACTCACATGAATAAATCAAAGTATTAGTTGTTTTATAAAATGAAAAAAAAATAAAATAAAATCTTATTGTTTTATAATGGGAATGTACACTAGACCGTACCACCTAACAGGCAAAATAAAAAGTGCATCGTACACCCTCCAATATGAAATATTTTTGCAAGGCAATTTAAAAAAAAAAAATTTTTCCCGAACGTAGGGGTCGCCATTTTACATTTTTCGTTATATCTTTGGCATTTACAGTCGGATCTTAAAGTATGATACATCGATGTTTTTTTCTCGAGGAGACCAGTGATTTGCTCTAAGGGCCATTGACCTCAAGTATCCCGTTCTAGTAGTTACCCACCAAATCTCAGTTGCTACAACCCTAATGTACCACCCTAATGTCAGAAAATTAAAGCCCGCAAAAAATCATTAAACTTTTGCTAAGGAAGTTTTTCAATAAACCCAGCAGAAATTTTTTTTATTTTTTTTTGTTGCCGATAAAAATTTTTTTTATTGGATTTTTTCCTTTATAGCAAAACACTGGTCTCCTCGAGGCAAAAAATTGATATATCACACTTTAAGAAATTACTTTAAATGCCGAAGATATAGCGAAAAATTAAAAAAGGCGACCCGGCAAAAAAAATTTTTTTTTTTTGAAATTGCCTTGCCAAAATACTTCTGGAGGGTGTACGGTGGATTTTTTTTTGCGGTACGGTCTAATGTACACTGTACCATTTATCAAATGTGTTTCTGATACTGCAAACCCCCTCTTTATTATTATGAAATTTGGGTGCAATCATGAATAAACTCATACGCGTTCAATTTTGTTTTTTATGATTTATTCTACATCAAAATAATCGTTGTTGATCCAAACGAATATGAATGAAATGAAGGGTATGAAAACGACCAATTACACTATGCGACAGTCAAAATCGGGATGTGATGAAACCAACGGGAAATGTTATATCGGTCAAAAACAAGTTATACGTGTCCCGGCGTTTCGCTGGGTCAACCCTAGGAATCGAGATATATCTTTTTTTTGACATAACTCGAGAACCACTAGTCCGATTTTGCTCAAACAATTTTAAAAAAATTAAAAATTACAATTCCTTTAATCTGTTCATATAACGTTTTTCTATATACTCAACAGTTTTGCCGGTAAAAATAAATGTTTGTTACCGCTACCATAAAAATCAAATAACCTATTGTTTATTACTTTTTTTTAATATTTTAGGCAAAAAATATTTTTTTCTTCATACATTTATTTTTACCGGCAAAACTGTTGAGTATATAGAAAAACGTTATATGAACAGATTAAAGAAATTGTAATTTTTAATTTTTTTGAAATTGTTTGAGCAAAATCGGACTAGTGGTTCTCGAGTTATGTCAAAAAAAAGACCACCAAAGGTCAAATCGATATATCTCGATTCCTAGGGGTGACCCAGCGAAACGCCGGGACACGTATAACTTCTGTTTTACCGATATAACTTTCACCGGTAGTTTGAACCCTTCCCGATCACTGACCCCTACCATTTGTCTCACAGTGTTATGTATGATGGTTTTGCAATCAGCAGTTGCAGTTCTCTGATGTGTAGCAATTCAGTGGATTGTGATATCATCATCAGGATTAGTCCAAGTCATTGTGATACCGAATGGCATATATTCACGTATTTTATTTTTCCAATCCATTAGACGATTGTAGTAACTTTTACCCACAAATATGGCACCCAATTTTTGTTCACTATAATATTTTGGTTGAAGTACATCTCGAACGTTTGATCATAATTTGCACTGAAATTTTCCTTTTTCTTGTTTTGATACATATTTACCACAGCAAATGCTATACTAATAGAAAAAAGTCAGTAAAAAATTTAGTTAAAACTACTAAAAATTAGTTAAAAATTATGCTGCAGAAAAAAACTGCTTAATTAGCAGATTATATTTGCTATATATTAGTAATATAGGAACAGAAAATAAAACTGTTAAATGTACAGAATTGTAGTTACATGTGAGTTAAATTTTTGTTAATTGAAAATAGCAAATTAACCTGCTACAATCAGAAAAAAAATTTGCTAAATTATTAGTAGCTTTAAAAATAAAAAAAAAATTTTAAATTTTCGAAGTTTTTTTTTTATTTTTTTTTAAAGCAAATAAAAATCGAGCCTTTCTAAAACAGCAGTTTACAATTTTTTAGCAAATATTTCTGCTGATTTTAGCAGTATAGACTGCTATTTGCATTCAACTAAATTTAGCTTAAAAATAGCAAAACTTTTTTAGATATAAAAGTTTATTTTTGCTATTTTTAGTCTACTAATATTTAGCAAAATTTTCTGCAGATTTTACAGCACAATTTTTTATTTTCACTTAACTAAAAGTTAGCTTAAATATAACTAAAATTCTGTAAATTTAACATGTTATTTTTACTGTTCTTATTTTACTAGAGCTGTGTGTAATTGCGATTGGCCTAATAAATCGCCATCACCAATGATACCCCCAAAAAAATTTATAATCGCCTTATAGAATTGGGGCACTGGGTTTTCACTCAAGATGATACCATCGTTTGGAAATACGAAGGAAAAAGTAATCTGCATTCTCACAAATATCTTGAATTGTCTTTGGCTTTATTTTTTCAGGGGTTTAGGCCAGAAATTTGGAGTTTGAGTTTTTTTTTTTGTAGAAAATGCTTAATTACAAGGTTTTATGTCGATTTTCATGTTAAATAGCAAATTTGTACATTTAAAAATTTGGGATCATTTTTACCCCATGTTCCTATAGGGGTTTATTTCTAATTTATCATTACTATTTATAAATTTAATTTATCATTACTATTTTGGTGTTATTAAAGTTATTTGGAGAACTTTGACCAAATTCTGTAGCAAAAAACACAATTTTTGATATACTTTCAGGAAAAGTCGAAAATTTTCAAAAAAACTCACCTTTGACCTTGGGAAAGGGTCAACGTTGTCGAAGTTTTACATAATTTTCGGAATCGATTTTGTTATGTCTACACTAATAAAAAAAAGTTAGTACAAAAGTCTCTTCTGATTAAATTGAACTAATTTTTCTCTTATTTTCTCTAAAAAAGTCCGTACAAATAGGTAAAACTTCTGCTAAAATAACAGGAAATAGTACATGTATTTGCGCCAGCACAATTTTGACCATTTGTACGGACTTTTTTTATGAGTGTAGCTAAAAAACGAATTATTTTTATTTTAATAAGTTTCATAGTTACTTTAAAAATGTTCGTAAGAAATAAGATGTTAATTTCAATATGTTATTTTAATTGATTTAACTGTGATACGATAATTTTTATTTAAATTTATTTACTTAATTGAAAATTTGCTAACAGTTTCTAAATTTTCCATTAGAATTCCATTGTATAACTTAAAATTTGCATCTTCTTCGATATTTGTTTGGATAAATAAATATTTGAAAATATCTATAACACAAATTAAGTTCGTTTGAACAAACACAAAGAGGGAAATTATAATAATGATAATATTGCTTTTAATTATTTTTTGTTTTTTTCGGAATGACGTTTGTCTATCATATAACTATTCAAAAATTATATTTATTTATTTTTTTTTTCCTTTTAATCAAAAACATGAAAGTACTTGTGAAAAAAAGTTGTAATTTCCATTACAGAACGTATTTTGCGCAGTTTTTTTTTTTTTTTTTTTGAAATTTTAATTTTTGCAGAATACAGGAAAAATTAATCAATAAAATATAATTTTTGTTGGTTTTAGTATTTCTTAAATAAATATTGTTTTATTCTTGCTGTTGTTTTTAAATATTATAAATTCATTCATCTATCTAGTCGGCCAGCCATCCATCCATTTACCTGGTTATCAATCAAAAAAACTTGTTAACAGGAACAACAAAAAAAAAAATATATAGATATATAAATTAAATGGAATTGAATTTTGTGGAAAAACATTATTGTTTATCTTCAAATGTGTTGTTTTTTCTTTCAGGGTTGGCAGGCAATAACGCTAAAATAACGTTATCGATTCGAAACCCGTTTAAATTGGCTAACGTTGCGCTTAAACTACCGTTAACGAATTAAGCGAAATATCGTTATCCTTGAAATACCGTTAACGAAATAAGAGAAATACTTACTCGTAAAATACCGATACCGAAATAAATGAAACACCGTCTCCCATAAAATACCGTTACTAAATGAATTAATCCAAAATAGCGTTACCCTTACCAATAACCACATTGGTTTGGTTACCAACCATGGATTTTTTTTTTCTTTTTTGTTCAACAGTTTAAGCAGATTATACCACATATGTTGAGTTGTATGGGTTTTTTGCGGTATTATGTTTAATTTGTTATTTAGCAAAATATAATGTACAGAAAAATTAATATGTTACTATATGAAGTAATTTTGTTGTTGTCAAATATGTAAATTATTGTTATTATTTAACAATATAATGCCCAAGGCCGTCAAAAAGCGGTCTTTAGATCTAAAATAGTTTTTTTTAATAACAATTTTATTAAAAACTATTTTTTGCCTTCAAAATTTTTTTGTACAACGAATGACATTCAAGCGAGAAAACTGTAAACACGTGTAATAAAGATTGGATGTAATCAGATCTATTTACATCTAATTATATGTGATTTAATATAATTTGATCTGTTGCCTGATCAGATCATATATGCTAAGCTATGTCATATGTTATACACTTTGTGAACAGATCTGATCAGTTCTAGTGCCAGATCTGGTCATTTCTAAAAGATATCTGGAAAATCGGTTATTTTTATAGCTATATATGAGCAGATCTGGTTATATAGAATCATATCTGGTACCAGAGCTATCCATAGCTGAAAAGAGATGCAAAATTTCATAATCTTTTTGTCCAGATTTGGTACCAGATCTGACACCATTTGAGCCGTTTTCAATGGTACCTAAGTTAAAAGATATAAACAAATTTTGTTTAAAGAACACTGTACAACAATTTCGAACTTTTTCCAAAATTACTGGTGGAGGAGACAAAAAAATATACATGTGTTGGCGTTTTGAAAGATCACATCGGAATTTTATTTTGGGAGTGGTTAAAGTTTCCCTCCAGTTTCCCTTGCAAATATTATTATGAATCGACATAGGAAACCATGTGAAGCTTCCATTTTAGGTATAGGATGTGTTCAGCGAACTTTTGTAAAACACTACGAGGAACATTTTCGAGGAACATTTTAACCTTCTAACTCTTCAACTAAAGGGACATTTTTGTCCACTTTTTAAATATGGGCAAAAAGTACCCGTATTATGAATCGACATAGGAAACCATGTTAATCTTGCATATTAGGTATAGGATGTGTTCAGCGAACTTATGGAAAACACTACGAGTAACATTTTCGTGGAACATTTTAACCCTCTAACTCTTCAACTAAAGGGACTTTTTTGGTCACTTTTTAAATAGGGGCAAAAAGGACCCGTAAGTTGAAGAGTTAGAGGGTTAAAATGTTCCACAAAAATTTTCCTCGTAGTGTTCTACAAAAGTTTGCTAAGCAGATTATATACCTAAAATAGAAGATTCACATGGTTTACCCCTAAAATCCAGGCTTTGTTGGACTTTTGAGCGCCAATTCTCAATAAGTACAAGATTAACCTTCAAACACATTTTAAGTTTTGACTTATTTCTGGCATTGAAGTTAAATTTTCAGTTTTGTTGTCTTCAGATAGTAGTAGAATTTCATGACAAATATTTTTGCGGAACATTTTAAGCCTCTAATTGTTCAAGTAAAGGGACTTATTTGACCCCTTTCTAAAAAGGGATAAAAAGGCCCCTTAAGTTGAAGAGTTAGAGGGTTAAAATGTTCCGCAAAAATATTTTTCATAAAATTCTACCATAAGTCTCTGAAGACATCAAAGTTGAAAATTTAACTTCAGTGCCAGAAATAAGTCAAAATTTAAAATGTGTTTAAGGGTTAATCTTGTACTTATTCAGAATTGGCGGTCAAATATCTAACAAACCTGGATTTTAAGAGAAAACCATGTGAATCTTCCATTTTAGGTATAGGATGTGTTCAGCGAATTTATGTGAAACACTACGAGGAATATTATTGTGCAACATTTTCACCTTCTATGTTAGAAAAAAAATTTTTAATTGCCGCCACCCCGTATCGAACTTGCAACCAAAAAAGTAAATAATATCTGCTGGGTTTATCGAAAAACTTCCTTAGCAAAAGTTTAATTATTTTTTGCGAGCTTTAATTTTCTGACATTAGGTTGGTACATTAGGTTTGTAGCAACTGAGATGTGGTAGGTAAATACTAGAACGGGATAATTGAGGTCAATGATCCTTAGAGCACAACATTGGTCCCCTCGAGAGAAAAACATCAATGTATCATACTTTAAACTCCGGCTGTAAATGCCAAAGATATAACGAAAAATGTAAAATGGCGACCCCTACGTTCGGCAAAAAAAAAATAAATTTTTTTTGAAACCTCCTTGCAAAAATAATTTAGATTAGGCGGTGTACGGCGAAGTTTTTTTTTGAGTTACGGTCTACTGTCCATAGGAAAAAGCAGAAACTGGATCTAGTCTGATTTGCAAATTTAATGTGTTTATAACTTTTGAAAAAATGTTTATTCTTCTTAAACTCAAACCTACTAAAAAAAATTATGTTCATTCACAAACTTATTGATCCACCCTCGTATATTAATATTTCTGCCAGAAGGTGTAACGCCCTTAAAACTTTCTGTCTCAAAATTTTGTTTTTGTATTATATAAAATGGACAGGTCTTTTATTTTTTTCTTTCAAAGTCTAGAGCGGAAATTAAAAAATATACTTGCCGCCAATCATTGTTAATGATTTTTATATTAAACATAAAAGTAGCAAAGAAAAAAAAAAAAAGAATACACATAGAAATTAAATATTAAAAAGTAAAAGTTCTCAAATATAAATAAAATTTAATTTAATCATACTTTTAAATCAATGAATTCCTATATTTGTTCTATTGGGTACAACTTTAAAATTAATCTTCTAGCTAGAAAAAAAACTTTTTTAAAATCCAATAACTTCTTTTCAATAAACATCAAGAAATACATAGAATAAAACAATATAAGTCAATTGTTTAGTACCTACTTGACATTCATTTCACTTAGGAATAAAACACCCTTTGTGAGGGTGCAAAAAAAAAAAAGAAACACGACTAACCCACTAGGAAATCACAAAACAACTTGACCTTTTTAACCTTCTGATGTTCTTTTTTTTGGATTGCTTTGATATAATGGCGCTGTGGTATAATGTTTAGCGTGTTGGACTGTTACACGTGAGGTTGCGGGTTCGAGCCCCAACCAAGGCAACATCAATTTATGAAAAATAGTAATATGCATGAGTTTTTTCTATCCCTCATACATATCGCAGCGTCCTCCTTCGGTGTTCCCATAGCAGTTAACCCCACCGAAGTAAAATAATATAACAGGGCTATGAACTAAAAAAAAAAAAGCTTCAACAAAGTTCGCCAAGTCACCATCAGATGGCGCGCAACAACTGTTCTAAAATTCAACATCTCGCGCAATTACAGTATTTGCCATATTTGAAGCCTTTCATCTTTCACCACCTTTCACTTCTTCTCTATCCCCATTTCCAAAGAAAGCAACACGTTAATTAACAGGAAGAATTTCCTGAGTGTTGCTTCTCTTAAAAAAAAAAAAAAAAAAAAAAAAAATTGGTATTAAATATTAATTATGCAGTCATAGAAGAAATAAACCTGTCAAAAGCAGAAAAAGCTACTAAAAATTAGTTGAAAATGTCCTTGCAGAAAAAACTGCTAAAATTGAATTTTTTTCCTAAATAAAGGGTTCTTCAATAAGAGCGCTACAAAATATTTTTTTAACTAAGTTTTTTTTATGATTGATTTATTATAAGCTTTTTTTTATGTTCTTTGTATTTTATAAATCGCCTAACAATGTACTGATTATACTATTGTAAACCCCTGTGCTAATAATTATAATAAATAAATAAATAAAACAAAAACCGTTTTGGATATCAATGAAATTCTTTATTCCTGTGAAAGTACGTTTGATGCCATTATGTATGGAAATCGATCTCTTTTGCATGGCCACCACGGGCACGCTTGCAGAAGTCCAGAAGTCAAAAATCGGCCGATATTTGTACGAAGTTCATCAATCGTCGCTGGCTTGTTGGCATAGACCATAGATTTGACGTAGCCTCACAGGAAATATTCCAACGGCATCAAATCGCACGACCGAGGCGGCCAATCGACTGGACCATTTCGTGAGATAACACGTTCTCCAAACTTGGTTTGCAATAAATTGATTGTGACATTCGCTGTGTGGCTTGTGGCGCCGTCCTGTTGGAACCACATGTCCTCCAAGTCCATATCATCCAATTGGGGCCAAAAATATTCGGTTATCATTGAACGGTAGCGATTCCCATTCACAGTAACGTGCCGGTCTTGATCATCGCGGAAGAAGTACGGCCCAATGACGCCGCCGGCCCATAAACCGCACCAAACCGTAATTTTTTCGGACGCCTCGAAAATGATTTTTTTGATATGTCGTAGTGGAACTTTTTTCTTCCTCATGCCAAAAGCTATCGAAAAATCGATGGCACAATATCAACAATTTTTTTTTTATACAAATCGTCCCACTCTAATAAGTACATATGTTTAACAAATTATGGACGATAAAGCCAGTGTTCCTCGCGTTAGTTTTCAAATATTGGTCCGATAATTCTTTCAAAATAAAAATCGAAGGAAAATATTACATCTTAAACATTTCAGATTTATCTTATAATGGATTTTGGCGGAAAATTATTATTTCTTAAATTTGATAAAAGTATTTTTAGCTTGACATATTATAATTTAGCCTCCAGGCCTTGTGGCAACCCTAGTTGACTGGCCTAAAAACACCATTTTGTCATTTCAAGATATTGTGTCTTATTTTCTTCAATAAAAGTAAGACACAAAGTGCAAAAGTTGTACCGCAAACCAATATTATTTTTAATACTTTTTCCACAAGTGCATAAAAACCAATTTTCCTTAATTTTTATTTTTAAAAATTGATAAATTAAATAATATTGAATTTAAACAAATTTATTCTTAATACTAAAAAAATAAAAAAAATATTGCTACCGCCAGGATTCGAACCCGGGATCATCTGTTTGGAAATATGTAAACTGTATCCAAATCACTTCTTATGATCACATTTAGAGCAATAATGCTTTAGAAGCAATAATTAAGTGATATTTTAGATGCTGTTCATAAATACTTCTGAAAAATCGTACTGTGGTGTAGGTTATCTTAGTCAGTATTTTTATTGCTTAACTTCGCAGTCGAAAATTGACAGTGATACAAAAAATCAAGCACTGGTATACCACTGGATAACCGTGATGTTAAAAATATTTGACTGGCAGAACACTCATTTTGCTAATATTATTTTATAAAATTTTTAGAGGTTTATTAAAAAATTGGCTTAGATTGCTATAGAAACATTTGCCAACGGTACGAAATCGATGTGGTGTAGAGCAGTGATTTTATAAAAATTATGACGTTTTGTCAGACCTTTAAAAAAATAACTCAATCATCAGTAATAGTTCAGTTTCTAAAAAAGAATCAATTAAATTATTTTTTGATTCGGGAATTATGTCTGGATTTATTTGATTCGCGCGAATGATCAGTTTATTTTTTGATTCAAATTGTATTTCTATGATTCGCCAATCAATTTTAATTATTTATATATCTGTAAGAAATAAACTTTCATTGAATACTTTGACCTAACAATCATTTTAAATACAAAATTCAATTTACTCTTAATATATTAATGTTTTAGATTGTAATGGAGTCTTTTAAACAAATTAAAAAACTGACATCATTTCGCGAATGAAAACAAAAAAATTTTATTCACGAATCAAAATTGAAATCATATATAAATACAGGCACTATCCACGGCTCTCATCTGAAAAACTGAACTGGTTTTAAGAGAGTTTCAATGTAAAATAACAAAAAACGTGAAAAAGTGGTATTTTTAATTAATTATTTTTATAGTTTTTAAGCAATTTTAATTAAATTGTAAAGTGCACTTGTGTTGTTTGATATGTTCTCTGCATTAGTTTTGCATAATTAGCACAAAATTTTGCTTATTAATATTAAAAAATACGCGTTAAAAAAAACACTAAAAACTGTTTCTCTTAAAACCAGTTTGCATATAAAATTAAAGAGACTTTTTAACAGCAGTTGAGGCTGGTGGTTTGTCTTTAGTCTATATGGTCGTTGATAAATAAATCACTTTTCTTGAATCATTTTTGAAAATATATTTTTTTTTATCAATTCTTCGCAGCTCTGCGCTTTGTTAAAAAAAAGGTTTGTAGTCAGAAGGTTCTGAGTTCAAATCCTAAAGCGGACAAAAAAATTTTTTTTTCTATTTTTAATTTAAAAATATTGTTACGTTTTTACCTTTTAAAAACGTTGGTTTATTTCCTTTAAATAAACCGGGTTTATTTTCTATTGCAATCAAAATAACCAGTTCAATTGCTGACACCAATTGTTACGTTTTACCTTATAAAAACGTTCGTTTATCTCTCTCAGATAATGCAGTTTGGTGCTCTCTTATAATTAAAATAACAACACACCAGTGTTACCATATATTTTTTTTAGAAAAACTGTAAATAAAAACTGATTCTTTAAAGAAAAACTGTTTTTCGAAAAAATTTTAAAAATCAGAAGAAATTCTGGGATCCCGAAGTATAATGGGATTAAATATTATCCCAGGGTATTACTTTTCAAAATATCCAAATTTAAATAATTTAATTGCCTTTGATATAGTACTCGACTTTTTGCATAGCCTCCTGATAAAATATTTTTTTTTTATAGATTTTCGGTCTCCTAGGCCCAAATCTAAAGTTAAAAAAAGTTAATCGAATCACCCTTCCGAAATTAACCCCTGACTTAGGATAGAATACTTTACTGGTTAATGTTGTACTTCAAAATATTCTTTATTGATGTGGAATGCATTCCACATAATATTGACTTTCATTTGATTGATTATTGTTATGTCGGGAATTACTTATGTGTTTGAAAAAATTACGTTTTTTGGAATTGTCCTTGATCATAATTGAAAAAATAGTAGTAAATTGTTATCGAGAATTGGCAAATATTTATTAAAAAAAAAATAAAAAATCAATTTTGGAGTTTTTTGATGAGACATTGTATTAATTTTTTCAAAAAATATAAATTTCTAAATTATCCTTCATTAAGAAATGATCTGAAAAGTTCGGGTCTATGTCCATCGGGTCTATGACGTGTCAGATAAGGCTTAGCCAATTTTATTTCGTGCTAATTTTTTTATGAAATTTGTTATACAAATATTTCGGTTTTCCATTAAGGATACTTTGTAGTATTATATTGGTATTTTTAAATTCATTTATTTTTCGATTTGTACCTAATTTTTCACAATATGAAAGAGTTATTGTAATTTTTGGGTCATATGCATAACCACTTTCTAAATTCATAAATGGCTTACAAAACAAATATTTTATACAAAATTCATTTTATAAACATGTTATAGAGCTTTCAAATTATTATGCATAATCACTTTTATATTTTAATTCTTAAATTTTAGTTTAAAAAATAAAAAAAATTAAAAATGAAACAAATGTTCCGATTTAATATGAAAAAACTGTAAAAAAATCCATGAATTAAAAAAAAAAACAGTTTTTTACATGAAAAAACTGGAAAACTGTTAGCAATACCAAAAAACTGTAAAAAACAGTTAAAACTGGCTATATGGCAACACTGCAACACACACTTACACTTAGGTTTGAGTATTGAGGTTATACTACTCTTATTTATTTATGCCCTCTTTAGTTGAAATTAGGTTCACACTTATTTATTACACGCTGTATTAATTTAAATACACAAACACACAAACTCTAATAATCAACTGACCATACAGCTACTACGCAATTAACACTCTAGTACTTCACTTAACAGCACAATGTTAATGTAGAACTTTACTATACCAATATTAATGCACGACTTCCCTTTCCTTCATAACGTTCGGTCTTTTATAGTTTAACGGCCGTAAATGTAGAACATAGTAGAAAAATCCAGTGCATCCATGATTATAACTCTTATGTTATTCTTAACAGAGCCCAACTACTTAACATTATTTTTGGCATTTGCCTAGAGGCATAATTAAATGTGCCAGATTTACGTATTTTGTACATTTCGCCTCTTGGGCTATTTTCTTCCAGAATATTACAGAGTTTTCGATACTAGACTAATCTAAATTCGCAACAATATTGTTTGTTTGTGAAAAATCTCCTTAAAACTATTTTTATTATTTTCCCATCGTTGGCATTTAGTTCCAAGAAACTTTTTGCCACTGCTGGCATTTTTGCACCATCAGTAGTTATCCAGCGTTATCTATTATTTATGTATGTCTTTAAGCATCAAGTAAGTATTATATTTCTCATTCGCTTACTGGGTATGACTGTCGTCTGCAAATTTGACTGTACCACCATTTAAAGTTTCATCACTTTCCCGTTTGTAATTTTCTCACTGTATTATTTTAATATTACGAAATTGCCTCTTTAAGTCTTCTTCTCTTCCAAACTATATACGAATTTGTGGGCTTAAAACGTAAGGAATTATGTTTTCTATGGAAATAATTAAATTTTTTTATTAAAAGTTGTGAATTTGAAGTTGTAAAGGAATAGCTGTTTATAGAGTTAAGTTAAATTATTCCAATTTCCTACTGGGTATCTTAAGATTTGCTATTGACATGTATGTTAAATTGAAAATATCTATTTTCTGGTTGTTGGAAAAACATAAGAATTTAAATGTTAACATATCCCTTTGACATTTGTACTAGTATTAAAAAAAATAAAAAAAAAAATCAATAGAATTGTATTGAAATACCATATTCAATGAAAATGCAAATACTTGTATATAGTGGCTCATTTTACCCTAGCAGTGGTGGACAGGGTATAATGAGTATGAACAAAAAAAAATATGGATCGGTTTAGCGTGTCCGTCTGTCTTTCTGTATGCCCCCTACGGGAAATTTTAACAAACTGTCACCGAACTGGCCCCTTTACATGAAATAGACTGGTCACTTTTACATGGCGTTGTCATAGGAGGGGGCAATTGACCCCTTGTGACATGTCACAAGACAAATCCCAGGACATGTCCCTGAACTTTGTTTTTTATGAGAGTTCAGTAACCTGTCCTAGGATTTGTCTTGTGACATGTCACAAGGGGTCAATTGCCCCCTCCTATGACAACGCCATGTAAAAGTGACCAGTCTATTTCATGTAAAGGGGCCAGTTCGGTGACAGTTTGTTAAAATTGCCCGTAGGGCCTATTTAGCTGTCTGTATATCCGAAACTCATATTTAATTTCGCTTGATTTAGCCGAATTGGGTGGTTCATCCAAAAGAGCCTTCATTGTTGACTCAAAAAAAGATTTTAAAAAATTGTATAGGCCAAAATATAATCCTTTTTTGAACAGCCTTTAAAATTTTAATTTTAAAATTTTAAAAACATGTGTTTTATTTGAGTAATTTCTGACTTATAAAATAAGAACACTGAACAAAATTTGCTGGCTGGGATTGTTTAAGTAAATTCGCTATAAACTTTTAAATTATAAAAATTTCAAAATATTAACAACTACATAAGAAGGCTAACAAAACACTTGTTCTAATTCTTCAATTGTGGAAACGCGGTCAGTGGAAAATTAGAGAATTGTGCAACAACTTGCAAACACACAAAAGCATTTACCTATACAAGAAAAAAAAAAATATAGGTAACTTAACACCATTAAAATAAACAGGATGAAATAGAATAAACAAGTAACGACAACACTGACGATCCCTACTAAACGGAAGTAGCAAGGATAAAAAACATTTTATCCTGCATAGAAACAAAAAACAAACAAAACAGGGATAGAAAAACTATAATCTACACGCAAAGAAAAAAATATGGTTGGGCAGACCATATTCGAAGAGCATATTTAATATATTTTTTGGTTTACATTTTTTTTTTGGTCATAATATGATTCTTAAATTATCACATTATGATCGCAATATTATCTTCAATTTAAGTAATCATTTGTTAGTAAATAAAAATTAATTATGGAAACCTGTGATAGCAGGCACTTAGAAAAATATAGTTAAGAATATAGTTTTATAATATGTTCCTAATGATCATAATATATTCCTAATGAATATAATCGTGGTCTTTATGAAATCCGTACTTGAATTGGATTAGAAACAGAATTGGATTGTGTAAAAGGGTTTATAATAATACCAGGAAAAAATTTTGTTCAAAAATTTCCTTATGCTTTACAACCCCTTCTACAATCAATTCTAACACCGATTATTTTTGTTTGAAATTGTCCCAAAAGCAACCACTTCTATAGCTCCAAAGTGGAACCGGTTGCCCTAGAATATGTTCTGTAACTAGTTCTAGAACTGATTCCACATCAGTCATACCTTCCAGTTTCATGGAATCGGTTGCAGAACTGGTATGGTTAGCTACCGATTGTACATAAATACTTTTTCTGGGATTTACTGAAATGGAATTACAATGACTTCATAAAACTTTTTTAATATTTGTGTTTCAGAAAATTTAATAAATATTTGTAATAAAAAAATAACTCTACGATAAAAATTAACTTCACCGATTTTATTATTTTAAGAAGAAAATATTAGTCTGATCGGAAATTTCCTCATTAAATCTGTAGAGTGTATTTATCGGATTAAAACAATCGGAAATTTTCGTAAGAAAAAGTTAGACCGTTTTTTTTCAGTAGTTAACATAGTTTTGCCGCAGTAATCATACCGCAAGCATATCTTTTCTCTGCATGTATAACAACCATAGCTACAGAATTGTCTTTTCAATTAAAATTATTGCCAACAACAATTTAAAATAGTTTCAACTGAATTTTCAATTTTCCTAAAAATTCCATTACTATTTGCTTTAGCATTTCTAAATATTGGAAAAAAAAAGGATAATAACAATATTGATGGAAAATTTAGAGGCATATATTTTCTTTAAGGTGTGGTATTTAATTGTATGGGGACTTTAACGGATGTTATGATTGTATAGACTGAAAACCAGCAAATAGACAGGCAGACAGACTGTTTGAAAAAACATCAATATCATCCTCATCATAAAGTGCGTCCACAAATAAAAAAAGGGACCATTAGTTGAGTATATTTTATATCATATACTAGTTAGAAAGTTTTTCAATACCAAACATAAAGCCGTCATAACATTCTATGATATCATCTGTAGTATGTGATCTGAAAGGCAGAAAACAAATAATGATTGACTAAAAGGCAATGGAAAATTTAGTTTTTCATTTTAAAAGGTATCCTCAATGAAATAGAATATAAGTTAAAGCTCCTGGCGTTAAGGCTCGTTTTCATTCAATTACGAGTACGTGATTTTTAAAAACGAATTTCGAAATAACTTCCCAGAAAAAAACCACTTTTTTCATTACTTTCAAAGTATCTGTTAATGTATTATGACTGCTTTTTTTAGATATAATTCTGAACAACTTCAAAAAAAAATCACTTCTTTTATTGCTTCCAAAGTATCCGTTAGTATATTTTTGCAGCTTTTTTAAAAGTAATTCTGAACAACTTCCAAAAAATCACTTAAGCATGGCTTGGAAAGCATAATGGCTCTAAAAGTGATCCTTAAAAGTGATTTTGATACAGTCTATTTCGAAACAGATTATCGCGGGTTCGATTTCCGGCTAGACCAATATTTTTTTTTTATTTTTTTTATTTCATTTTAGTTTTTATAATTAATTTGTTCAAATTCAATATTTTGTAATTTTTGAATTTTTAAAAATATTTGTATACCCATGTGAAAATCGAAATATATATGAACGTACATGATCATACATGGACTAGTATATGATCATGCATGGGCATACGTGATCATATACGTCCATGCATAGTTCAATGTAAGACCATACATTATCTCATATATTTCCATATATCTTCGGATCCGAAATTTGAGGGTATGCCTATGCATGATCATATACTAGTCAATGTATGATCATGTATGTTCATATATATTTCGATTTCCACATGGGTACCCGAGTAAAAACAGTTACATATAGTCGTATAAAATGCGATTAAGTTATATCTGTATAAATATACTGTTTCATCCGAAAAATGGCCCGATGTAATTGTATTAGTTGTTTATCAGTTTTTATCTAATTGTATTAGTTTAGATCTCAACTAATAAAATTATACATTATTCAGATGAAATTATATCCAATTTTTGACCTGATACAATTTTAGTGGTTTATATATAATGGTATCTGTTTAGATCGATGTTGGTACAATTTTATATAAATAAAATATATTTGTATACGACATTTGCCTTATATAATTGTATCAAAAATTAAAAGCAGATCTAATTGCATCAGGTCAAAATTCAGATATAACTATATAAGTTTGTATAGTAATGTATCAATTTGGATCTAAACTAATACCATGCGACATAAACCCATAAAATTGTATCTGGTCAAAAATCAGATAAAATTTCATATGCTTAATATATAATCTAATCAGTTAAGTTCTAAACTGATACAATTAGATAAAAAGTGATAACCAACTGACACAATTATATCGGGCCATTTTTCGGATGAAATGGTATATGGATCACATTAAGTTATATATTACCATATAAAGCTCCATATTAATTTTTTTTAATAGGGTATACAAAAAAAAAAAAAAAACGAGTAAAAAATTTAAAGTCGGGCATGCCGACTATATAATACCCTGGTTAATGTTTGGATCCGAAATTCGTATAAGTTAAAACGGACTTGTGTCAAAATTTTCTATAAAATCATAAAAGAAGAGAAAATCGAAAATAAAGCCCATATGGGTGATAGGTCCAAATATGGACCGATCCGATCTAGAATCAATAGGCTTTGTGCTTGGGACCATGTGAGTCAGCAAACCAAATTTCATTGAAATATCTTTGTATTTGCGACCTCCAGCGTGTAAAAAAGCCAATTTTTGGGGGGCCTTGTATGGGCACTAGGTCTAAACATCGACCGATTTTAACCAAAATCAATATGCTTCGTCCTTGGGCCGACATAGGTCTGTGTACCAAATTTCGTTGAAATATCTTCGTATTTCCGACCTGCAGCGTGTAAAAATCCAATTTTGGGGGGGGACCCTTATATGGGCACTGGGTCTAAACATGGACCAGTTTTAACCAAAATCAATAGGCCTCGTCCTTGGGTCGACATAGGTCTGTGTACCAAATTTCATTGAAATATCTTCGTATTTGCGACCTGCAGCGTGTAGCCAAGCCAATTTCGGGGGGACCCTTATATGGGCACTAGGTCTAAACATAGACCGATTTTTACCAAAATGAATAGGCGTCGTCCTTGGACCAAGGGAAGTCGGAAAATCTTGATATTTGCGACCTGTAGAATGCGCAATAGAATGCAGGGACAGACAGACGGAGGGGCAGGGACAGACTATTGGACACGTACCCACTATAAGGTGGGTACGTGTCCAATAGTTTTTGGTGTTACAAACTTATTATACCCTGACTACGTAGTGGTGTAGGATAGAATGATGAAAAATTGCTTTTTATGCACCTGTGAAAATAGTACTGACAACAATATTGAATTACAGTGCACCTTTTGTACTTGTTTAATAAGCACTTTTATTGAAGTGAATAAAGCACAATATCTCGCAATAACAAAGTGGTGTTTTGGTGTCAGTCAACTTTCATATCCAGGAATAGCTCAGCGGTAGAGAGCTAGACTAGCAATCTTAAGGTCGCAAGTTCTATACCCAGTGGCGCAAATAAAAAAAAAATTTGTCAAATAAAAAAATATAATTTTTCTTGCGAAGAATTTTTTCAAAACGTTGGTTTTTAATTTTTATTCAAAAAATAAAAATTGTTTTTTCGACCTTTTTATTGATTAATTAGAAATTTATTAATTCAGTTCGAGGCCAATTTCCTTATTATGAATTAACATAATAAGTACTTTTTTCAAAAACTGTTATTTTTCTTTAACTTTTAATTGGTGAAAAAGAGTTTCCATTGCACTCGTTCAAAAAGTACTGAAAAAATGTTGAAGTGGGAGTACTCCTCTGCTATGACAACTCAATGTTAAAATCATTAGTGTTTATTTTAAAAAAGAAGTACATTTAAATCATTAATTGTAGTTCTTTTTCCACTGCTTTGGCATCTTTTTTCAGCTGGTTATATTATTTTCTATTTTTTTTTAATATTTATAATAAATTGGGTTAAATTTTAAATTTAAAAATTTTTTAAAAATAAATTTATAAAATGATATTAAATTTCTTTTTATGCCCTGAAAAAAGTTATGAAATTACAGTGTAACTTTTGCACTTGTTTAATAAGTTGTTTTATTAAAGAGAATAAGATGCAATATATCGCATTAACAAAGTGGTGTTTTGGTGTCAGTCAACGATCATATCAAAGAATAGCTTTGCGGGAGAGGGCTACGTTAGCAATCTTGAGGTCTCCCAGTGAAATCAATATAAATTTTCTTTTTAAATAAAATAAAATGAGTGTTAATTTTGTTCGGTCTTAAGATCAGACATGGCAAATTGCAAATAGAACTCACAATTTATTTTACAACAAATAGAAAAAAAAAAATTTATGAAAAAAATTTTTTATAGAGCCAGTGATTGACAATTAATGCATTTTCAAGTGCAACCAAGCACTTTCATCAGATTGTCTTTATGGGTTTCTCTCTAGGTTATCATGTAGATTTTAGTTTTTATTTGTATATATGTTAACTTTCAAAGTGAAAAACATTTGGAGAAGTAAACTCAAACATTTTTACGTATTTATTTCATATTATAATGAAAATCACATGTTTTTAACAAAGCTGTTATTTTCCTCTATATTATAGTTGTTGCTATGAATGAAGCTCCTTGAATAGCAAAGCAATGTATGTTGTGCTTTTTTTTTAATTTTTCATATTTGATCTTAAAATCGAACAAAAATAACACTCATTGTCACAATCTTCAGATCAACTAAAATTTACGATAAAATAAAATATTGTTTTTTTTTGCTAATTTTTCTTTCAATTAATGAAATAGTGTTAACCTGGCTGGCACTCTCTTAAAAAGTACTGAAAACATGTAGAAGTCGAAAAATGAATTATATTTTGAACGAAGTCCCTAAAAATACGTTTATGCATAGTTTATGCATACATGATTTCATATATATCCATATATGTTCGGATAAAACATTTTGAGGGTATTTGGCCGTATATGATCATATATGTTTATATATAAGCGTATATGAATCATGTATTATCTTATATAATCATATATTATTTCATACCCTCAAATTTAGCATCCGAAGATATATGGTCACATATGGGAATATGTATGCTCTTCTATTAAACTATGCATGGACTTATATGGACATTTGGGTCCATATATATTTATATACATTTAATTTGCACATGGGAAATCAAATTCTTATCAATATCTTTTCTCTCACCTCCCTCAACACAAGTTGATATGAATTTTTTGCGTTTTACCATTTTTCGTTAACACGCCATTTATTTACTGTGAACACACCCAATTGTTGTTGTTGGTCCCTTCAATTAAAAATAAACCATAATTGTTCACTATTTATATGGAACATAAACTGCAATACTTGATGGCGTTATCGCTTCGAGTCTCAGTTGACTGACAGGCTGATGCTAGGTTTTCATATCGCCACGTTTCTTATGTGTGTTAAGGACACCATTAACAATTAAACACTTTGATATTTAAATACAAATAATTCATCCGTCATGAATACTTGCATGGAAAATACAATAATTGGCGAGTTTTTTTTAACTTATTTTTTTTTTTTTCATTTAAAACAGTGACTGATACATGTCAATATATTATTGTCATTATTAAGTTTATATTTCAGATATGCTAGTAAGAAACGATTTTAAAATTATGCCACACAACTTTGACCAATAGCGGCTGATACCCAGTGAAAAGTTAAAATCCAAAGAACTGGTTGCAGAACACTTTATACTGCTTTAGCATTTTACTCTATGTTCTACAACCGGTTCTTTTTATGTGGAGTTTGGTCTATTAGCAATAGGTCCCTTCCTCCAAACTAGAAAATGTTGCTTTAGAACCGGTTTTAGAACTATTCATTACACTGGTGTTCTAGGACAGTGAAACTTTAAATTTTGGCGTTCAGGAATTCGTTATTGATAGAACCTGTTTAGATATAGATTCGGAGGAAATTTGGTTCCAAAAAATTTTGAGAGAGAATTAAGCCTCTATTGTTATTATTCTATCTCACTAATATTTGTAATCCATTTTCCTACTGGGTTCAAACCACATCATTTATTACCAAAAAATATCTGCTCTTATTCTAAAGATTTTTATTAGCTATATTTTCGCTCATACCTATCAACGTTAAGTATTTAAACTAAATCTTCACTCACAATATATTTTCTATAACCGATTGAGGTTCATTTGAAAAGTAATAGGTAAAGTTTTTTTTCAATCGAAGAATCAATTAAAATACATTGAACATATTGTTTAACTTTTTTTATCAGTCAATAAAAAAAAACTACAAAAAAATATGTATTGTCTGTTGGAGTTAATATTTGCAGTTAAATGTTTTATTTTTAGAAAAAATAATTTAAATAATTTCGTTGTTTTCTGTTTTAAAACAAAAAATTAAAATATTTTCGGTTTTCTTTTTTGTTGAAATAGTTTGTTTAAATACAAAATTATTTCCAATCAAATTACAAGAAATTCTTTACTCATACACACAAACATAGCCAAAAAAAAAATATGAACGTGTGTGTTGTGTGTGTAGTGTTTTGAAAATTCAAACAAAAAAAAAACTTTCAAATATGAAAAAACAAACCATAAAATCGTTTTTTTCTATCGTTTGTCAGTTAAAAATTGAAGATTGTTTTAACAGACTTTCCAGTTATTTTTATTTCTTTTATGGATTATTTAAACAATGTTTGAAAATAGATAGCAAAATTGTTTGAATATAATGAATAATCAGTAGTCCTTTTTTTAAATTGTGTTTTCAATTAATTTAATATGTATTTTAGGTTGTTTTTAACGATAAAATATTGTGTGTACTAAATACAAACGGGAAAGCGATGGCAAATTATTTTAACAGGTGATGCAAGGACTGGGAAAAAGTGCTTTCCCATTTACAAAATAATAACATTATTAGACAAAAGGACCGGCTGTTCAAAAACCGCCGGAATAGCACTGGACGAACAATATTTTTTAACGTTGGCAAAACCAATAAATAGGTGGTCGGGCAATATATTTTCGAAAATAAAATTTAAAAAAAGTTCATATGTATTTTTTTTTTGGTCATGCCGTGATTTGAACCCAGGCCGTCAGATTGGCAAACGACTGCTCTATCCACTGAGCTAACGGCACTTATAATACTTGGTGGCTAAACACATAAATGAATGATAACAGCTGGACAACTACTGGCTGTGCTAAAATGCTAGTATTGGCAAACAAGTTTTTTGGGACTAATATGCCAGCGTTGGGAGAGCAACAAAAAGTTGGTCTTAAAGGTTGGTCCCTTAAACAAACAAAATTTATTTTATAAAACAAAAAAAATTTTAAATTAAAAAAAATAAAAAAAAATTTTTATTTGAAAAAGGATTTGACCTCGGAACCTTCTGACTGCAAACCTTTTTTAACGAAGCGTCAGCATTTTTATAAAATTATTGCTCTACCAGTGAATTGGTTTTTGTACCACTTGTATCATTGGCTAGGTAGCACTGAATAACCACTGGTCGAAAACCTTGGCATATCACTCTAATCCCGTTCTTTGCCAGTGGTTTTTTTCATAAACCACCGAAATTTTTGTGAAACAAATACTGGCTAAACGCTTTTTGCAAACGCTGGCAAAGCGTCCCAAATGAGGGTACTCCCAGCCATTTGTTTTTAACACCGTGGTTACCCAGTGATATGTCAGTGCTTGATTTTTTGTAACACTGGCGATTTCTGACTGGGTAAGTTTAAACAAATTTTATAGAAAACATATTATTTTCTATTATTGTTTATAGATGAATGGATGTCACTACATTGCTAGATCTGTCAAAACAACATAGTAGTATATTGGAAGATGACAAAGCAAATTGTGGTACATTTTTGTTGTTGCTTTTGTTTTTTCTTTGATATTTTAAATGATTAATAACGCTGCTAGACGAGAACAAGAAATTCTCATTGAGTTTGTAATTTAACTTAACAAATATTTCCAGAAAATTCTAAAATTCTAAAAAAAATTCCTTAGGCAAGAAAGAAATCCGTTTAGGGACATACCTTCAACAGAACATTTTTCACAATTTATTAAATAAGTTTTGGGATTTTAGCACATTTAATTCCTTTAATGCAATTAATGTACGTCCCGATAAAAAAAATTTAAACAGCTAAAGTTTGTAAAATTTGTAGTATAATCGAACGTATCTCAGCAAACATTGTTTGGAATTAACGCTTAGATGTTACGCTAGGGTTGAAATAGTATAAACGTTGAGTTTTCAACGTTGATAATTATTCACATTGCAAGTTAACGCGCATATGAAAAGTAATGTGTAACTTTTCGGATAAAACACATTTTTGTGTGCTTTGAGTTTTTTATGAGTTAACGGATATAGTTAAACCGAAAACAGCTATTATTTATTGTTCTTTTAACACTTTGAGGACCATACATTTTCTGCCGAAGCGATTTTGAAGATTTTACGATTTTCATAATCTCTGACCTAATAATAGTTATGCCAAGAAAAATTGGTTCCCCGGAATGCCTCCTTTCCCCTCATTTCGCTTATCAAAAATATTTGCCATTTGATGACCCTGCCGTTCTGGAAGAAGCGGTTTTTATTATTATTTTATTTTCGTGATCTGGAACTTCATTATTACAGTTTGTGCATTTTACCCCTTAAATGAAGAATTCTAAATAACTAAGTTCGAGGGCTCGCAAGGGGAAAGCGGGACTAGGTAGGGATTTACCGCCTACTACATTTTTCTTCCCCCTTTTCTCCTTTACAAATTACTTTTGACAATATTTACTCTCTCTTGTCTGGGCAATTATAAGTGCGAAAAACCCTTAGGCAAGCATACTTGCCTGTGGTCATCAAAGTGTTAACTTTTTGCTATTTCATACTCCTGAAAGTATGCCACATATTATACTTGTTTGTTTATTTATACACAAATAACAACTGTTACTAACGCAAACTTTGTGAATAGTTGGTTAGTTGATGTACTAACTTAAAGATTCACATTTTACCAGACATTAAGACTCTTATTATATTTAACATGTAGTTAGTAACTAAAGTTTTTTTTGTTGTTGTTTGTTTCTAAAATACTGCCACAGTTTAGTAATTTTATACCACTTTATAGTCATATAAGTACTGCTCATGTTAACACTTGCCTGTCAACTATGGTTGTATATAAACGTTTTATAAATTCTTTTTAATTAAGCGCGTTGAAATTTCAACAGGTGTAGTAATATAAAATTAAAAAGTTAAAAAAAAGAAAAAAAAGAAAATTACAAAAAAATTAAATGAAATATAAAATTGTGCAAATTATTTAAAGAACAAAAAGGAAAACCGTTAATAATATTGTAATAAAATTATAATAAAATCTCTAGTTTTTTTTTTTAATTAATTATTAAATGATGCTACAACGGTTTTCTATTATAATTAGTTTAAATAATAAAAATTATATTTATCTTTTATATTAACATTAAAAATACTCTACTGTAATATATAAAGTGATTCTTATAAATTATATAAAGTTTTTGTAAAATTGTCTTAACAAAATTTCAATCATGAAGAGTAAAATACGTTATACACGCAGTAAAAGTTTTAAAGAAATATTGGGTTACAATCATGATAAGTAAGTATAATAAATATTGTAATATAATTATTATTATTTATTTTATAAATAATTCTTAAAGCCTAGTTTAAGGGGCATTAAACTATTGCATACTTTAACAAAAAAAAAAAAAAAGCCAAAGGTCATGTTGATTTCGAAAAGGTTTGGGCAAAAGATTGTTAAAGATACGTTGTAATTTTTTTTTTTAAGTTTGTATTTATATACACAAATTGCCTGCACTTGTACGTACAAACAATACGTCAATGTGGCAATATTTGTGAAAAGGGGACACGGAGGAAATAAGAAGATAAACAGAGAATATCTGAAGTAGAATGTTTGTATATGTCTGTTTGATCACTTCTGAAATTATTCATATAGAGACAATCTGACAATAAAAATATAAACAATAATACAATTTAATGGAAGATCACTGATGAAGCCTGTCCATAAAAAGGCAGAAACTAGATCTAGTCTGATTTGCAAATTTAATGTGTTTATAACTTTTGAGGAAGGTTTATTCTTCTTCTTTACCTTAAACCTACTAAATTAGAATTAATAAAAATACATATTAATGACAATATTAATTGTATTTGGTCTATACGACGCGTTTGAAAAAACAACACTTTACTATTTATATTTTAATTTCTTTTAATTTAAATTTTAATAAAAATGAAAAGTCACATACTTTTAGGCCGCTTGTTCTTTTTTTTATTTAATTGAAGCAACACTCAGGAAATTCTTCCTATTGACGTGTTTTTTTTTTTTTTTTTTTTTTTTTTTTTTTTTTTTTTTTGCAAAGTGGATAGTGAAGAAATGAAAGGTGGTAAAAGATAAAGGGCTTCAAATATGGCAACTCTATAATTATGCCAGGTGTTGAATAATAGAACATTTGTTGTGCGACATCTGATGAAGAGTTGGCTTACTTTGTTGAAGCTTTTTAGTTCCGTAGCCCTGTTATTTTATATCGGTGGGGTTAAGTACTATGGGAACACCGAAGGAGGGCGCTGCGATATGTATAAGGGTTAGAAAACTCATACATACACAACGCCCACATTACGTGAGTTTTCCAAAATTCGGTGGGAATTTATGACTTTGAAGGTAAAAAGAGATATCATATAACCACTCGTATAAAAATATATTAGATCTGACCAAATCTTATTAGGTCTATTACGAGCTCTAATTAGATCTTAAAATTGGCGAAAAATCACAAAATTGGGAACAAATTTGTTCCGGCCTTATATAATATCTTAACGCTAAAGCAAAAAATATTATTTTAATTTTTGCATTAAAAAATACAAAAATTGTTTTTTTGGACTTTCTATATTTTCATATGTTTAGTTAGAATATTGTTCTACCTCAAGTCCAAATTCTAATATGATATTGTCGTATTAGAATTTATTTGTTGTTTCCAAAAGGTCGACCATTTTCATGATAGACAATACAATTGTTTCCTGGTCATCACCCCAACTCATCAGTTGTCCGCAATAAGAAAATGATGATTGAAATACACAAACTAGGCTATGTTGAATATGATTCCC
Organism: Leucophora obtusa; assembly: GCA_949987735.1. Lineage (NCBI taxonomy): Eukaryota > Metazoa > Arthropoda > Insecta > Diptera > Anthomyiidae > Leucophora > Leucophora obtusa. The sequence continues at coordinate 162,003,557 of OX465299.1, read as the reverse complement.
TCAGTCTGCCCTGCACCCACCTAAAAAATAAACCCACTACCCGAAAAAAACCTAAAACTATTCAGATCCTCTTAAGGAAACATCCCGCACACTGTCCAGTATCAAATTTTACATGTCCCAGCCAAAGAGGCCATAAAAAATATGAAGAAACCCAATCTTACTTTTTCGCTGCTGTCAAAAAAGTTCCCGCACCAAAAGTGTTGAAATTTGGTCTATATGGTTTTAGTTTAATTAAAATATTTCTCCGAAGTTTTAAACAAATGAGACTCAAACGATTCTTATTAATAGATATTTACGGTAAAAATTACGAAACCTTTTGGACACATTTTCTGTCATTTACAATAATTTTTGTAATAATTCGTTATGTAAATTAAACAAAATCCCCGAGGAAAAATTATTTTTAGAAATTGCATTTGGTGCGGAAGGTTTTTTTTTTGCCGAAATGACTCGCAAACACGATTTTTATTATTAATTTAGTATTGCCTATCACGTGGTGATATGTAAAATTTTTGTTAAAAATGAGTCATAACCCTACTGTCCGAATAATCAGAAAGCAAATGCTTCACTGTCTTCCTCCGCGTCCCCACAACACCTACACTGATCCATATGGGAGTGATTCCATCCACTAGAGTTGTAAACTGCCTGTAGGTACTTTTAAATATTCGATACTACTCAATACTTTGTGTATTCATAAAAATTGCCTGAAATTTTTTTCATATAAACAGGGTTGTGTTTTCATACTTTTATACAAAAAAAAAAAAAATTGGTTAACTTATAGTTAACTCAAAAGCCTTTAGTATGAAACCAGCTCATAGTGCGGGAGTGCTCCAAGCTTTAGAATAGAGTGTACTAAAATAGAAATGATATGATACAAGTAAATACAAATAAGGAACCAAATCTACTCTATAGAGGGGAGTACTCCAGCTTTATACAGAAAAATACAACTCTGAAAGTATTGAGTAGATACTTTTAAGTGTTGAGTATTCTTAAAAACAGTCGGTATTGACTACTCAGTACCCAAACACTCAATAATTTTACAGCCCACAGTTATTCGGCCTATCGCGTAGTATTCCGAAAAATTCCTATAAGCATATTGATTAACCGCTTACCAAAACCAAACACTGAGATTTCAACACTCCGAATAATGGAATCAGCAGCCCAGACCTCTCTGGTCGGCACAATGAACTCAAAAGTCCTTCGGAGGTTCACGTATCCCCATTGAGTGAAGCAACAGCAATCTCAAACAGAATAGCACTGTATCTCCCTCAGTGTAAAAGCTGCCTTGGCCTCTAGGCCCTTTATATATATATATAATTTCATCGGCGTTATGCTGAGCATCACCTACAAACTTGCCTGCGGTGCCAAACAGGTGGCTCCCGGTACACCCAGATATATCAGTCGTTGCATCTTAACCAGATTGAAGAGATATGACTTTATATTTATATATGGGTGAAATCAAAAAATGTGATAAGTTTTTGGGCCAAATTTGTGAGAAGCAAAAAGTGTTAATATTTCGGTTTTTTCTTAATGGAATCAGTAAGTTTAGTCATTATAAACCTGATTGCAAAAAATCTCTTCTACAAGTTGTCGCAATAACTTTTTTTTCACAATTTTAATTTTTTTTTTGGTAACGGAGTTTACATTTCCGCAAGCAAAAGATATAACAAAAAAAAATTGAGTACGAATTTTCTTTAATTTATTAGTTTTTCGTATTTGGGTTTTCAGCATGCTTTTCAATAATATACAATTTGTGTTTATCAAATTGGCGGTTTCGCGAATAAAAATACAATTCATTCCTTGAAAAATTTTTTTATTTATTTTTTTAATTTTGTATTTTTGGTACTTTTAAGTGCTTTTAAAAAATATAAAATTTTTTAAAACCCAATCAGCGGTTGCGAAGTTACAAAATAATATATTAAAAACATAACATTTCGCGATCAAAAAAATTTTTAAATTGTGTGAAACAAATTTAATTTGTCAAACTAATGTCAGTAATGGCTCGAAATATCGATTCCAAACCAATGAAATGCAAAATCAATCGTTTTTCACTCCAGCAGTTTAGGGTTAAAACCTGATAACTTTTTTTGATATGGCGCAAAATTATCGGTTGAATCATCTTCTGACACATAAATATTAGTAGAATCACCTCTGTTTATGGTTTTTTTAAAATATTTTAAACATTTACCTACATTTTTTTTTTAATGCAATCTGATGCAAACAATTTTGGTTACGGAGTTTACAGTAACGGAGTTTACATTTGGTTGCTTTTTTCGTTTTCTTTCAGAAACGCTTTGTCGGAATTTTCTTTCTTGGATGCCTACAAGGTGAATCCAAATATGACATTGTTTTTCTTACTCGTTAAATGGTTTGCTTAAATATTAGGAACGGAGTTTACAACATTTTTTCAAATCTTATTGAAGACATCCTTTTTCATCTCGAGAATGTTTCATACTGCAGAAAAACTTCAAGTCTGTTATACTAGATGATTATCTATAGTCCAACGATAATTTGACTATAAATAACATTATACTTTTCCCAATATAATTAATAAATAACTCCAAAATTCTGGTGTATGCATTTTTATTAAAAATTATGACGAAAAATCGTTACAAAGTTGAAGTCGTGTTAGCAAAGATATACGAAAAAGTTTGTAAAATGTATTAATTTTTATTAAAAACGTCACTTTTCCTCTTCATAAAAATTCTTTCGGTTAGTGTTTGGCTTCATTGGTTATTAAAATATAAGCTATTAAAGTTAAAAAACCTTATGACTTACTGGTTACGGAGTTTACATTTAGCGTATAAAATTGGTCACAAATTTTATGTATTAACCAAAAATTGGTCAGATTGTTATAAATTTTGTAAAACAGGCGACAGTGCGCTGATATATATCGAAATATATAACTCAAGTTTAATCAATGCATTAGAAATTAGCTGGTTACACGGTTTTTATCACATTTTTTGATATCCAGACCAGTGCCGCATAGGTCAATCCTCGGTCTGATAATCGCCGTGTACACCAAATGGATGATATACGGCTGTAGACCCCACTTCCTCCCAAAAGTCCTCCTGCAGGTGTAAAAAGCACATAAAGCTTTTCATCCAGATTGTCACCCAGGTACTGCGCTCTCTCGACGGTTGTTACTGCTGCTGCCTGCTCCCCCTCGAGAGCTAAAGAATGGCCTCCTCCAGTCCAGGGAGATCAAACTTTTCCAGAATGTATTTCCTTATAAACAAAACAAGTTCGGTTTTCATCGATTTAACTCCCAGACCATTCCCCTTTGTCTATGTAGATAGTTTCAAAAGGGCTGGGTCCATGAGATCACTGATCATTTAAGTAAATTTCATCCTGATCAGCAGCACAATGTTATCAGCGTATGCTCCAATTTTCGACCCCGTTCTACCATTAAGTCGAGGATTCCATTGATCACAAAGTTCCAAACAAGAGAAGAAATTACATCCGCTCGTGGAGTGCTCGTTCCGCGCCTCCTCATTCCCTATATTCGAGTTTATCACCTTGCTCCAGGCATCAATGATCGATGTTATATTTATGTTGTTGAACGGTTCTTGCACTTCCAGGAAAAATGCCAACACATATTCACGATCGTGTAGAGCATCATCAATTGTGCTGACGACCTCACTCCAAGCAGTTTTCACTGACTTCCTCTTGGAGTATGCGTGTTGGGCTCTACTGAAATTACCTGCCTAAAGAAAGCTTCTCACATAGATATCCACCAGTCTTTCCAGCGTCTTCAATAAAAACTATGATAGCACTAATAAGTCTGTAATCCTTAGCGGTCCTGAGTACCGATTCCGAATGGTGTGTGAAGCTGTAAAACGGTGAAAAATATTGTTCACTCATTTAAAAATAATGATAACAAATTACAGTTTTAAAATTTCACCGTTTGCAAACTATTCAAAATCGCTACTCTATCGGATAAATAACACTCTGGCCTTCCTCCATCCAGATACACGACTACCAGCAAATATACGGATATAATAATGTCCAAGGAATCCCGCAAAACTGCCGTGAAAATCCCGTCCCGCCTTGCTGATGCGTAGCGATTTAAAGGACGTATCGCGTAAGCGATCTTGCGGTTGTCTATCATTGACCAAATGTGGCTTAGTGGCTTATCTGAATTGCGGTTGGTGAGAGTGCATTCAACGGGACACTGAATCTCATCACTGGAAATTGAGTTTACATAAGAACTTCAATGGTTTCCCCACTGCCCATCATGGATGTACTGTCTGGCCTCAAAGAAACTCCTGGTGAACTGTAGGCCTTATAAAGCACTTTACAAATCCTCATAGCTTCGGTATTACCCTCTAATTCTCCACAAAATTTCGACTACTACACACTAAGATTCCTATGACTTTTTCCTGGAGGAAAATCCTATGGTCTTTAGACATTTTTTATAGAAAACTTCTCATTTCTAAAATTAGATTCTTGTAAATTTTTTTATAACTAAATCCTTATAATAGAAAATTCCTCAGATTCTAGGAACTTTTCCTCTCATAAAATTGCCTGAAATTGGATTTTGTCTCTAAGAGTTTTTACTTAATAAAAAATCCCTTGAATCTGAATTTTTCTAATAGAAAAACCCTCAGATTCTGGAAAAACTGTTAGACCTACTGAGAATAAACTAGCTCAAATTGATTTTGACAAATATTTTCTTTTAAGGTATTAAAATAATAAAAAAAATTTTGGAGAAAATAAAATTATTGTACTATTTTTTATTATTTTTTTTTTTTGTTAAGGCTGAAACTTATGAAAATTTTTTTGATCCTTTTTTTAAGAAAATTCTTTGGATTCTCAGGACTTTTCTTGTAGAAAAATTCGCAGTTTATAAGAACTTGTGTCTGGATAAAATTAGTGAAACTCGGAGGGTTTTCCAATTAAAAAATCCTTGAAGTCCTTTTTAGTCCTTTTTCTTTCTCAATTATAAAAAGCGACCGTTTCATAAATCCGAAAAATTCAGCCTTACCAAAAAAACACACTACATCAGCCTATTATTTGTCTGACCCATATGCCACAAAGTCGTTATCGAGAAAAACGACAAATCAAAGTTACATTCTTTAATTTTTTTATGTAAAATTTGAAGATAGATCAAACTCGATACAGGATATCTCAAATATGAGAGAAGGTATCAAGAAACCCATTTTAAAATCAGGAAAAATTATTATATGTATGTAATTCATACCTAACTCATTTTTTTAATGGTCTTTGGGTCAAACCAATAATAAGCCGACGACTAAATAAATTTATTTATAAATTTAATTTTAACAAAAATTGTTTAAAATATGAAAAAGTCAATGAAAATTTTTAAATAATAAATAAGTCTTACGAAAATAACTGTCGATTTAAATGGATATTTTTTTTTTTCTTTCTTTCTTAATAAACTTTAGAAAAATATTTATATTAGAAGAATCTCCAGACCAAGAATTTTTTTTCCTTGAGAAAATTTGTAAGACACTTAAAGGGTTTCCTTTTCAAAAATCACTTTAGATTTTAATTTATTCAGAGAAAACCCGCAGATTATAAAAAGTCAGCCTTACCAAGAAGACAATAAATCAAATTTAAGTTTAACAAAAATTCGGATACAAATATGAAAATGTCAGTGGAAATATTAAAATAATAAGAAAATTTTTAGAAATAAAAGATTAACTGTCGATTTTGATGCATTAGGTTTTTTCTTAAAAAGGCCGAAATTGTTTTCAGACTTTTCTTATAGAAAAACCTAGAAAACTTTTGAGAAATCTTTGCTCTATAAAATTCCAAAAATTCATTTGGTTTTACCTATAAAAAATTACTTTTAAGTTCTCAATCCGTTTTTCTTTAGAGAAAACCGTAAAAATAATAAGCCAGCCAGCCTTACCAAGAAAAAAGACTAAAAAACATAAAATGTAACTTTAACAAAAGAAAGTTGGATTAATTTTTTCTTATTAAGGCTGATCTTAATGTTCCAGTCTTTCAAATGCCTTCAATATAACAGAAGTTTTCTCTTTTCAAACTTTTTTTTCTCAAATATTAACAATATTTTTCCTTAACTTTGTTTTTTTTTTTCTCCAGCGATGACCAAGCAGATTTGGGTCTATCCAATTCCAACTTCACAGCAAGTTCAAATTCTAGTCTTTCATCGGGTGGTGGCTCTGAGAGTCCATCAACTTCAATGGAACAAATGGGTGGAGCAGGTGTTAATATAGCAACAACCTCAATACATCAACAACAACAACACCAGCAGCAGCATCATCATCATCAACACCAGCACAGTCATCAGGACTCGTTTCATGGTAGTATTGGGGGATCATCAAATGCTAGTTTTTGGGGCGGTTCGGGTGCGACCGGACAAATGACAAGGCACTGGAATTTTGATAGTGATGAAGATGATGATCTCAATGAGGTCGATTGGAGTTCAAATGTAGCGGCCGATATACTTGCGGCTTTAACAGATGCCGAAAAGAAAAGGCAGGAGATTATAAATGGTGGGTATTGTAATAAGTTATAATGAAATTTAATTATTGATTCATCTCTCTCTCTCTCACTCTCTTTGTTTTAGAAATTTATCAAACTGAACGTAGTCATGTCCGCACTTTAAAGCTCTTGGAACGTCTTTTCTTTTATCCCCTCCAAGATAGTGGTTTACTTACCCAAGATCATCTACTCTTACTATTTCCACCCTCGTTGGTTTCATTGAGTGATCTACATGGTAATTTTGAGCAAAAACTCAAACTACGCCGTTTGGAACACAATCATATTGTAAATAGTGTTGGCGATTTACTCGCCGGTATGTTTGACGGTAAGTCGGGTGAAGAGTTGCGTGAATTTGCCGCCCAATTTTGTGCTCGTCAACAAATTGCATTAGAAGCTCTTAAAGAGAAACGTCGCAAAGATGAACAATTACAAAAGCTACTTTCAAAAGCTGAATCCCATAAGGCATGTCGTCGTTTGCAATTAAAAGATTTACTACCCACTGTGCTACAACGTCTAACCAAATATCCATTGTTATTTGAAAATCTATACAAAGTAACGATACGTGTGGTGCCGGAGGATACTGGCGAAGCGGATGCTATACAAAAGGCTTTGGAGTCATCGAAAAAGATTTTAGTCGATGTAAATCAGGCAGTAAAGACAGCTGAAGATGCACATAAGTATGAATAGTGAAGAATTTTTAGTTTAGACATTTTTTTTTACCAAAACTTAAAATTATTTCAGATTGCAAAATATTCAGCGTAAATTAGATAAATCTACATTTGATAAGGACGAATTCAAGGTAGGTTTCAAAATGAAAACAATATTTTTTAAATTTCTTTGTGTAAAACTATTCAAAATTCAAGGGTTTTAAAGAGAAATCAGAAGTTTTCTTGGCGGTGGAAGTCACTAAATTGTCGAATTTTTTATTAAGTAAACGTAAACTTTATATTAAAAACATAATCCCACAATTTGAAAGTTTTCTATAGGAAAAAGTCTGTTAAAAAAGTCTTTAAAAATACTCAAAGTTCACAGTTTTCTACAGAAAATAATGAGTTTCCAAAATCAAAATTTTTATTTAATTTTTTTAAAGAGAAGCAACACTCAGGAAATTCTCCCTATTAATTAACGTGTTGCTTTCTATGAAAAGGGATAGAGAAGAGATGAAAGGTGGTGAAAGATGAAGGGCTTCAAATATGGCAACACTGTAATTGCGCGAAATGTTGAATTTTAGAACAGTTGTTGCGCACCATCTGATGGTGAGTTGGCGAACTTTGTTGAAGCTGTTTAGTTCATAGTTCTGTTACATTATTTTATTTAGGTGGGGTGAAGTGCTATGGGAACACCGAAGTGGTATGGGATAGAAAAGTCATACATATTGAGAATCGAACCCGCAACCTTATGTGTAACAGGTCAACGCGCTAACCATTACACCACAGCTTCAACAATTGTTCTATTCAAAACATTTTAAAATAAGTTTCTATTAAAAATAAAACATTGTCAAAAATCTGAGAATTTTTGTACAGAAAAAATGTTACGGAATTTATGCACAAGTCTTCTGAATTTATGTTTATTTTTTTTTTTTTAACAAAGTCCTTAAAATCGAGGATTTTTCTATAGAAAAAAATTATTAGGGCCAGTTTTATAGTCGGAACTAAGAACGATTTTTGTCTTAAATTTTCAAACAAAATTTAGGAAAAATTAGTTCCTAGTTCTGAGTCTTAGTATCTGGCAGATTGCTAAGAGAAAGAATTTGAAAATCTTGGATTTCCTTTCAAAAAGGAGCTTGACACTTGTGAAGTTTTCTGTAAAATAAATAAGAAGAGTGAAGGGCAATGTAGAAAATCGAGATCTTTAAAAAAATCCTCGAAAAGTTGAATTCATTGAATTCTGTTAAGGCAAAAACCCCGACAACTCTGTGGAATAAATTACTCAAAAGTAGTTCTACAAATATTGTAGGTACATTTGTGTAGCCTGATTAGTATTCCACTTTAACCAACATTGCCCTAATTAATGTTATTCTTTAACCAAAAGCCTTCTACATCTAATGGCTTTGTTATGAGTACATGAGATCTGAGAGTTAGTGCTTTGAAATCCAATCAATTTACAGAGTTATCGATAAGAAAATGTCCATTTTTCTATAAAAAAATGTCCCTAGAATCTTAAATTTTTTTTTTATTGGAAAATGATAATTTTCAACAAGAACACTCCTTTGAAATTCAAATCAGTTTCTGTAGAAAAATAGTTTTGAGAATCTGAGGGTTTTTCTAAAGGAAAAAGTACTCAGAATCTAAGAGTTTTTGTATGGAAAAAGTCCTCCGAGTCTGAGGGTTTTTTTGTATGGAAAAAGTCCTCCGATTCTGAGGGTTTTTCTATAGGAAAAAGTCCTCAGAAAAAACTCAAAACCTGGAAATTTTCTATAGCAAAAAGTGCAAAGAATCTGAGTGTTTTTTTTTAAGGAAAAAGTCCTTAGAATCGGAAGGGTTTTCTGTAGGAAAAAGTTCTCAAAATCTGAGGGTTTTTCTATAGAAAAAAGTCCTCAGAATCTGATGCTTTTTATGTAGAAAAAAGTTATCAGAAAATATAGGAAAAAGTCCTCAGAAAAAAACTCAAAATCTAGCATTTTTCAATAGAAAAAATTGCTTAGAATCTAAGGGTTTTTCTACACGAAAAAGTCCTTAGAATCTGAGGGGTTTTCTGTAGGAAAAATTCCTTAAAATCTGAGGGTTTTTCTTTAAGAAAAAGTCTTCAGAATCTGAGGGTTTTTCTATAGGAAAAAGACTTTAGAAGCTGGGGATTTTTCTATAATAAAAGTCCTCAGAGTCCGAGGGTTTTCTATAAAAAAAGTCTTTAGAATTTGGGATTTTTCAATAGGAAAAAGTCCTCTGAAACTGAGGTTTTTCTATAGGAAAAAATCCCTAGATTCTGAGGCTTTTTCTATAGAAAGTCCTCGTAAAATATAGGAAAAAGTTCTCAGAAAAAAAAATTCAGAATCTATGATTTTTCTGTAGAAAAAAGTGTTCTGAATCTAAGGCTTTTTCTACAGAAAAAAGTTCTCAGAATCTGAGTGTTTTTCTATAGGAAAGAGTCCTTATAATTTGTGGGTTTTTCTATAGGTAAAGCTCCTTAAAATCTGTGGATTATTCTACAGGAAAAACCTTTTGGAATCTGAAGATTTTTCTATAGCAGGGTTTTTCTATAACTTATAACAATCTGTGAGTTTTTCTGTAGTAAACATACCTTAGAATCTGAGGGTTTTTCTACAGTAAACGGTCCTCAGGGTTTCTCTATAGGAAACAGTTCTCAAAATCGGAGGGTTCTTCTATAGGAAAAATTCCTCAGAATTTAAGTATTTTTATCTAGAAAACTGATGGTTTCTAAACACTTTTTATCTAGAAAAGTGACCCAAACCTGAAGGTTTTTATATAGGAAAAAGTCCTTAAAATGTGAAGTTTTTTCTATAGGAAAAAATATTCAGAATCTGAGGGATTTTCTATAGGAAATAGAATACTATCCACCGATGTCTAATCTTACGATCTTGGAGGCCAATTCACAGGTCTAAAACGCGAAAATATGGCACGCGTTGTGTGACATGTTTTCCAGTTCTGCCACGTGAAGGCAATTCAATTCAGGAACAAAGAAGTCATTGAACCATTAACTATAACATGCTGGCTGGCATCGTTTCTGAAGAAGTAAGGACCAATGACTACACGAGCCCAAACAGAAAATTTTTCTGGATGTAACGGCGTCTCAGCAATTGGTTGAGAATTGTTTTCACCCCAAATGCGACAACTTGACGTAGCCATTCAAACAGAAATTAGCTTCATCGCTGAAAAAAATTTGGTTATGAAGATCAGGATTAAAAATTGGACCACATGTGAGCCAGTCGCGGCTGCCAATAAAAATTACAAAAAATATATTTCAAACAATGCTGTTTGAAATATATTTTTTGTAATGTTTTTTTTTTTTTCATTTCTGGGCCAATGCTCTCTCAAAACCCAGTTCACAAGTTCAGTTCAGTCTTCCGATGCTCACAACTATATTTTATAAGACATTTTTTCCTTAAAACATTTTAACCCTATTTGTATCTGCCTTTTGCGTGGGTCATTTAGGTCCTTTTTTCAAGAAACATCAAAGTAATCCTTAATACAAGCATTTTAAGTTCTCTGAATATGTTCTGTTGAATATTTTCTAGCAAAATTTTACATTACGCACCAAATCTACAAATTTTTCAGAACTGCAAGTGATAAATAACACTTCAGCTTTTTCAAGATTTTACATCTACCGAATAGTTTTTTTTTTTCACTTTTGCAACTTCTAGTTAAATTTGCAGCAAAACACATTCATAGAACAATTTAAACCTTGAAACGCCCGTCTTAGGAGACTTTTTTTCAACACTTCTTGAAAAAAGGACTAGAGACCCATGAGAATTTAAGCTACAGGGTTAAAAAGAAAACTTCAAATAAAATTTCATAGAAGGATGTACCAAATCAGATTTTCCTGTATTTTTTAATATTCTACCAGGCCCACTAGCGGAGATATTTTCAGCCAAAGTCTAATCCAGAATATGAGCGATTTTCTCGAGGAAACGCCCTCAGAATCTAAAGGGTTTTCTATGGAAAAAAAGTTCTTTGAATCTTAAGTTTGTTTCTTTAGGTTAAAATAATCAGAATCAAATGGGTTTTCTATAGAAAAAAATTTCAGAATTTGGGGATTTTTCCACGATTAATTTTTTAAGAAATTTTTCTGAGATTTAAGAAATTGTTGATAGAATTTACCTTTATTTTATGTTTTTTTATCTTTTTCAGAATTTGGATTTAACACAATACCGTTTGATACATGATGGTAGCTTGACTATGAAGAAAAATCCAAGCATACAACTACATGGTTTATTATTTGAAACAATGATTGTATTGCTAACAAAACAGGTAATTAATAATTGAAATATTTCAAAATCCTCACAAATAATAATTGTTTACAAATCTTTTCTTTTTCTAGGACGATAAATATTCATTGAAATATTTACATGCAGCCCGTAATACAGAAGTCAATAATAAACCCGTTAGTCCCATTATGAGTATTGATTCGGAGACATTGGTACGACAAGAAGCAGCAGATAAGAATTCATTTTTCCTTATTAAAACAAAAACATCTCAAATGTTGGAATTACGTGCACCAAGTAGTTCAGAATGTAAAACGTAAGTTGAGACAAAGTTTTTTATAATAATCTAAACGAAAAATCTCTAATTTTTATACAAAAAATCTCTCATTTTTAAACAAAAAATCTCTCTTTTTGATCAAAAATAAAATCTTTTACTTGTCATCTGATATTTAAAAAAATATTTTAAATATTTTACTATAACAAGTTAATCCTATTTTATGTTAATATTTTTTCTTTAAAATTATATATTTTTCATTGTCGATTGTCTAGTTTATTATCTTCCCCCACAATTTAAATAGTTATTTTAAATTTGCTGATTTTCTTATTGTCATATTTCCATTGTCTGTCGACATTAAAATTTTCATGTTATTTTATTATAAATTCATAAATTAAATATTTTCATTTTCGAAAAAATGTTGATTCGTTCATTTAACTTGTATTTTAAATTACATCCAAATAATGCGGAAATTTTTTATATTTCTGTTGACATTTTTAAAATACTTTCCAATTTATTATTTTAGTTAGTACGTACATAATAAAATTACATTAATACATATTTTAAATATTGAAAATTTTCTTTCTTTATATTGTTTGTGTGTTAATTATGACACATTTATTTAATTACTTGTTAATTTATTTATTGGCCACTTTTTAACGCGTGCTGTTGTGTGTTTATGTTTTTGTTGTCTTGCCGCTGTTGTTGTTTATGATTTGTTTTCGAATGCCAAAAATAATATTTTCAATTTTATTTGAACATATGTGGTGTCCATTGTTAATTGTTCTGATTTGTTAATAATAAATTCTTGTTGCAATGAATAATAAGAAAAAGTGCGGCCAATCACAATCAATATTTCCTCTTTCATTATATCAACCCGCCACCATATGTGATTATACCTAACCTAACTGTTACATATTGAAATATAGACCTGAAACCACATAAACTATATATATTCTTAATCTTTATACAATTTTAAGCCAATCTAGTGATGTCCGTATGTCTGTCTGTCTGTCTGTCTGTCTGTGTGTATGTATGTCTGTCTTTGGAAATGCCTATTGGACGCGAAGAACATGCCTCCGAGCAGTTTGGTAAAGTAAATGAATAAAGTCTGCCAAGCAATTAAAGAATTGTGAGTAAAAATGTGACGATACTTCTGAATTTTCCATACAAATTGGTGTATTTTAGTACAGTTTCATAGTACCATCTAGTGAAAAAAAAATATTTTGTCCTAATTTTTCAGGTCAAAAATTTTTTCACTTCAAAATTTTTTCCCCTTAAAATTTTTTTCAATAAAACAATTTTTTCACCACAAAAATTTATAAGGGTAATACACCCTTATTCTAAACTTTATAACAATGACAAAATTGTGACAACACAGACCATTCACCACATTGTCACAATTTTGTCATAGTTATAAAATTATTTTTCTCATTTAATTTTTTTTAGTGTAATGAACTTCTTTCAAATGTAACATTTTTGTTGCCATTACAATAGTACGATTTGTCAAACACCAAAAATAGGCCTCCTTTTCCGAAATGATAATGAATAAAAGTTAAAAATTCTGATAAAATCTTTTATCTTTGGAGCCATCTTTTAAAGTTGGGGCACCAATGATAGTTCCTGGATACCATATTAATAGAATATGGTAGTGTGGGCAGAAGTTCCTAATGCAACGAACGTCAATGTTTCCATAGCCCCTTCTTTTTCATACCCAAATGCTCATATAATATATGTCAAACACATCCCCTCGATATCTCCATGTTATTAGTAATTTTAACAATTCTAACTTTTCGGTCTTCGAAAACAATTCGGTTTTATTTTTGTATATTTTCTTCAGTAGCTGTCTTATTTAGACGACTTGGGTTCTGCAAAGTCAGTATTAGTATGGCCACGTTTAAATTTAAAGTACCAACTTTTATCACGTTTTTGAGGCAAAACTGATAAATAAAATTATTTCAGATCTTCCTACCAAAAAATTCTTAGAAGCTAAAAACTTTTTCTTAAAGAATCTAAGGACATTTCCATAGAAAAAGTTTTGACTATAAAGAATTTTTTCTATTGGGTATACGAGTTAATAATAGGTGTGTTCCACGTAATTCTGAGTAAAGTCTGGTAAAATGAGAGTAAACAAATAATTATCTCAAAAAATGGTAAAATTGCTTACAATACTTGGAACGCATAAAACCACATTTCAAGCCCAAAAATTAACGTCAAAATTATTCATATAAACAAAAGCTATTTTTAAGAATAAAATATCGAAGGGAATAAAGAAAAAATGTTATAACGTGGTATTTGTTAACGATATTAATTATTGTTTACAAGTTTTGTTAATATTTTAATTATTTTTACAAATTTAAAACAGCTGATTTATAAAAAACTATTGATTTGACAGTTTACCATTTTACCCGCAAAAAAGGACGGGTAACTTCTGGTAAAAAGAGAAACAAATTATTCTCTCATCAACGCTCTCATTTACCCAATTTTTAACAATAGAAACGCTTTTTGGAAAGATTGGGTTCCCGCGGGTACCCGCGGTAACGTACGTGGAACAGAGCTAATGTCGATTTGGACAACATATGGCATAACTGTCACATATGGTTTGTGTGCATAATAACAAATATGGTATTTTGGTGGGTAAACATCTGTCATTATAATTCAGTATTCGATAGACGCCAAAGTGTAAACACACATTTTTTCAATCGCTATAATAATGTCGAATTTTATGCCTAAAAAAGATGTTTTGCGGGGAAGTCTGATAACCTTCTTTTATTTGAAGAATATGGCTGAAAGTTATCGATTGTTGGTAGAAGCTTACGGTCAACATGCACCAACTGAAAAAACTTGTGAACGATGGTTTGCGCGAAGACAAGGAGAGTCCTGGTCAGCCGAAAAAGTTTGAGGATGAGGAATTAGTAGCATTACTGCACGAAGATTGTTGTCAAACACAAAAAGAACTTGCGTTATCATTGGGAGTCACACAACAAGCCATTCCCCTACTTTTAAAAGCATTGGGATTCCTTCAAAAGTCATATGTAAAGCCCGGCCAACCAGCCAAATCAACGCCGAATCCGAATATCCACGGCGCCCAAGGTAATGCTCTGTATTTGGTGGGATCAGAAGGGTATTTTGTATTATTAGCTGTTGAAATCGGGTCAGACGATCACAGGGGACCTGTACCGAACACAATTGATTCGTTTGAAGAGATCAATCAGCGAAAACCAGAATATGCGGCCAAACATGAGTCAATAATCTTCCATCATGACAACGCTCGGCCACATGTTGCAAGACCGGTCAAAACCTATTTGGAAAACAGTAGATGGGAAGTTTTGGCTGACCTGCCTTATAGCCTAGACCTTGCCCCTTTTGACTACCATTTGTTTCGATCGATGCAGAAAGCCCTTACTGGAGTACGCTTCACTTCAGAACAGGGTATCAGAAATTGGCTTAATTCATTCTTTACCTCAAAACCGGAGCAGTTCTTTTGACGCGGAAGCCATATGCTACCACAAAGATGGGAAAAAGTAGTGGCTAACGATGGACAATACTTTAAATAATGTATCAATTCATTTTGTTATTATAATAAATGCATTTTTCAAGCAAAAAAATCGACATTATTAACTTGTATACCCAATATGAATAACCCTTATGCTGCGTTCACATACATATGTTTTTAAATCCCGAGATTTCAATGGAAATTTTGACCTTTTAAATTTGCAGTTTATGATAGTAGCGATTTGGCAACCTCATTTTTTTTTTTGTAAACAAAGTAATATAAAAAAATAACCTTAAATTTAAAATATTTATAAAAACCATTTTATTCTTATTATTTTATGTAAAGATGTAATGCTAATTATGCTATTGAATTAGATTTTTTTTTAATGAATTTTCAATATGTTCATGGGAGGAAGCCATGAACTTCTCAAAGCTTTCTTCATAGTTATACTTCGACGGAAGCCAAAATTAGAACTGCTCAACACTTGTCTTAATTATTAGTACATTTCCATTGTGTTAAAGTTTATCTTTATTTTGTTTTTAATAATTATTTTATTTCATTATTTTTGGTTATTTTTAGGTTATTTTTTAGTCAGCTGTTAACCAGCGTTACCACTTTTTCGTGCAAAAACTCTATAAATTAAGCAAAACGCAGTGTTGTATTTTATAAAAGTTTATAAATTTGGGAGATTTGTATGAGATTTCTTGCAAACCTCGATTTGTCGATTCTAATGGCTTTTTTCTACAGAGAAATTTCAGATTTTAAAAACGTTTTCGTACTGAACATTTCCTATAAAAACACTGACTTTGAAGTCATTTTTCCGGCAGGTAACTCTTATAATTTATAAGACTTCTATCTATAGCATAAGCGATAGTCTAGGAGAATATTTTCCTATTAAACAACCTTAAGACTCTGAGAACCTTTCTTATACCAAATTTCTCTGATGCAAGAACGTTTTTCTATAGATTTTTTTTGAATTCTGAAGATTTTTCTTTATAAAAATCCTCTGGTTTTAAACCCTTTCCTATACACATTCCTTTAGATATTAAGGACCTTTTTGCTGTTTAGAAAACTATAAAGATTTTTAAGATTTTTTTTTCATATGAAACTTTTCTTATAGAAAACCACTCAGATTCTATACTCTTTTTCTATAGAAAAATTCCCATACTCTAAAGAATTTCCGACGTTCTAAAGTATTCTTCCTTTAGAGTCTGATCTTTGAACGATGTTTTCTATGTGAAAATGTTTTGATTTTTGGAATATTTTGCTATAGAAATATTTTTTGATTATAAATAAGAACGTTTTGCCACGGATTCCCTAATTCTAAAGACTTATTTTGTTTAGAAAACGCGTCAGATTTTGAGACGTTTTTTTGATACGATTGGCATCAGAGACAGGGTATATTTGTCTTTAGTAGAGACTTACAACTCTACAGGCTTTGACTTACAGAAAATCCCTCACAAATAAATAGATATTCTAACGTCGGACAGATTTTTCATTCTTAGAAATTTCCTTTAGAAAAATCACCTCGATTTGAAGGAATTTTTTCTAAAGAAGTTCTATGATTCTGTTAACTTTTCCTATTGAAAAATTGTGCAATTCTGATAGATTTTTATATCGACAATTTTTAGATTATAGATATTGTTCGTTCAAGAGCCTCTTTAGTCTTAGTTTTTTTACAGAAAAAAAATACTCCAATTTCGGGGAAATTTTTTCTAAAGAAGCTTCTTATGAGTTTGTTAACATTTTCCATTTATCACTCAATTCTGAGAAGTTTTCCTATACAAAAACTCAAGATTCTGTTAATTCTTAGTTCTAGTTAAAGATCTCTGGATTCTTAAGACTTTTTTCGCAGAAACTTTATGATTTTGCTAAGTTTTCCTATTGAATAATCGTTCAATCCTGCCTTGTTTATTTTCCTATAAAATTTTTGTTTATAATAATTTTAAACTTTTATGTAACGCTGATTCTAAAAACTATTTAACCATAAGCGTTAACAACTTCGAAAATGGTTATAGAATATAGAAAAGTTTTCGGACTCTGACGACCCATAGAAAAACCATTTCAGGTTTCTGGACTTTGAATTCTTTAAATTCTGAAAAGTTTACAGATTCTTTATGATAATCCCATGTATGTGATTTCTTTTTATAATTTCTTTATTGCATAATCTTCCAAGAATTTTTTCTCGGAATCTGAGGGTTGTTCTATAGGAAAAAGTTTCCAAAATCTGAAGGTTTATCTGTTGGAAAAAGTCCTCAGAACCTGAAGGGGTTCTCTATAGGAAAAAGTGCTTTTCTATTGGAAAACTACCTCAGAATCCAAGAGTTTTTCTATAAGAACAAGTCTTCAGAATCTGACGAGTTTTCTATAGGAACAAGTCCTCAGAATCTTAGGATTTTTCTACATGAATGTGAGGATGTTTCCATAGGAAAAAGTCATCAGAATATGAGAATTTTTCTGTAGAAAAAAGTCTTCCAAATCTGAGGATTTTTATATGAAAAAAAGTCCTCAGAATCTGCGCATTTTTTTACAGAAAAATCCTTGGAATCTTAGGATTTTTCTATAGGGAAACTTCTTCAGAATCTAAGGATTTTTCTATAGAAAAAGTCTTCAGAATCTAAGGATATTTATATAGGAAATAGTCCTCAGAATCTGAGGATTTTTCTATAGCAAAAAGCCCTCAGAATCTGGAGATTGTTAGATAGTAAAAAGTTCTCAGAATCTGAGGATTTTACGACAGCAAAAAAAATTTTCAGAATCTGAGAGTTATTCTATATGAAAAAGACCCCAAAATTCTAAAGTTTATGTAAAGATTTATTTTTTAATCTCCACATGTCATTGGGCTTCATTTGAAACTGTTAATAAAATTTGTACAATATTAATATTTATAGATATCGAATTTCATTGTGAGAGTATATTAAATATTCGACAAGAATTTCGTTTTTAAATATTTTTGAATAAATTTAATTTTCGTATTTTACTTTTAATGCTGTCAACTATTGTTCTTTTGTGCAAATATTGAAATAATATAAATCTTTTTAAATCTCTATTCTCGTGAAGGCAAATAAATATTATATAAAATTCGTAAAAAGTCTACTTAAAAGTTCAGTGCTAAATGAATATTTTGTAACAATAACTACGTGAACAAAACAGATCTATTTTAAATAAAATCTTAACACAATTTACAAAACAATATTTTTTTTAGATAAATGCACAAACAGTGAAGGAAAAAATAGTGCATAAATTTCTAAATAAAACAAAGTTTTTAAAAGTTTCCAACATTTATATTCTAAATCCCGAGTAGTTTTTCTATTGAAGAAAGGTTCTGGGGGGTTACCGCGTAACACGATTCGAAAAAAAATTTTCGAATTCGTAAATTTTGTACCTTTCGTAAAAAGAAAAGTTTTAGCAAAAATCTTACTTTTTGAATTTTTATGTGTAGTGTACAAGGTTTAGGATAAAAATAAATTAAAAAGTATAATTTTTATACAGAATTATATTTTTAACAATATTTGCAAGATTTACGAATTCTAAAATTTTTTTCGAATGGACTTACGCGGTTACCCCCTTGATTATGCGGAGTAATTAAACAAAGCTGTTTAAATTCAAACATTTTTTTTTTAATTTTTCAGATTCAAAATATAGTATCAGATACATTTTCTTCTTCACTGTATTTAATGTATGCTTTATTTTATGTATTTACGCATTTATATTTATGACAAAATATCGTAATAAATGATTAACATGCCAGCTTCTGTTAAACTTGACAATGAAAAATATTTTACTCTAACAGAAAAAAAATAAGTGTCAACCTTTTTTATGTACAACACAAAGTGACAGCTTGTAACAGAACACATTTTGTTTGTAATGCCTTAAAAAGGTTAAACTGGTTGTTTTTTTTTAAAAAAATAAATATTGTTTCTTAAAAGGAAATTGAAAAGCTTTTATTTAATAATAAAGATCGAAAAAAAATAACAAAATGGGCGATAAATTATGATTTTATTTCATGAAAGTCTTATCACAATAGCATATACTTATTGTTAAATTATGTATGGCACGTGCTTTAAATTTGTTCAATAAAACAAAGTATGAAATTTATTTAAGTCATACAAATACTAAATTTATATTTTTTTTGCAAAGTATTGGGATTTACTTAATTTGCTGAAAGAATAATAATATAATTATTCCGATTTTTTGGAGATTTTTTTTTTTATAAAAAACCTCAGGTGCAGCACTTTTACCGATAAAAAAAACCTTTGTTCTACAGAAATATTCTTAGATTCTGCATATATGTATTTTTTTAAACAAAAAATCCACAGATTCTGAAAACTTTTTCCTATTGAAAACACCTTCATATTCTGAGGACTTTTTCCTATAGAAAAATTCTCAGATTCTGTGGACATTTTCCTATCGAAAAATCCTCAGATTCTGTGGACTTCTTCCTATAAAAAAATCCTCAGATTCTAAGGGCTTTTTCCTATAGAAAAATTCTCAGATTCTGAGGACTTTTTCCTATACAAAAAACCCTCCGAATCTGAGGACATTTTCCTATAAAAAAAACCCCTCAGAATCTGAGGACTTTTTCCTGTAGAAAAATCCTCAGAGTCTAAGGAATTTTTCCTATAGAAAAATCCTTAGATTCTGAGGAATTTTTCCTATAAAAAAATCCTCAGAATCTAAGGAATTTTTCCTATAGAAAAATCCTCAGATTCTGTGGACTTTTCCTCATAGAAAAATCCTCAGATTCTGTGGACTTTTTCCTGTAGAAAAATCCTCAGATTCTGAGGACTTTTTCCTATAGAAAAATTCTCAGATTCTAAGGACTTTTTCCTATAGAAAAATCCTCAGATTCTAAGGACTTTTTCCTATAGAAAAATCCTCAGATTCTAAGGAATTTTTCTTTAGAAAAATCCTTAGATTCTAAGGACTTTTTCCTGTAGAAAAATCCTTAGATTCTAAGGACTTTTTCCTGTAGAAAAATCCTCAGATTCTAAGGAATTTTTCCTATAGAAAAATCCTCAGATTCTAAGGAATTTTTCCTATAAAAAAATCTTCAGATTCTGAGGACTTTTTCTTTAGAAAAATCCTTAGATTCTAAGGACTTTTTCCTGTAGAAAAACACTCAGATTCTAAGTACTTTTTCCTATAGAAAAATCCTAAGATTCTGAGGACTTCTTCCTATAGAAAAATCCTCAGATTCTAAGGAATTTTTCCTATAGAAAAATCCTTAGATTTTGAGGACTTTTTCCTATAGAAAAATCCTCAGATTCTAATAACTTTTTCGTACAGAAAAATCCTCAGATTCTAAGGACTTTTTCCTATAGAAAAATCTTTAGATTCTGAGGACTTTTTCCTATTACACCGGTTATTTTAATTTTCTTCCTCGTAATTAATCCGCTTCCTGGAATATTACCCAGATTGTAATGTGGTATAGGGTTTCGTATAGTCGGCATTCTCAACTTTAATTTGTTTTATGTGTTATTCTTTTGATTTTAACACCAGCACAATTGAACCTTAGAAGTCGGCACATATAAATAAAATAGAAAGATTTATTATATAATTTTTTCTTTGAAAAATATTTCAGTTTAAATATAATATAATGAGTGTTAACGTTTTTCTTTTTTGCCTATACTTTATATAACATATATGTATGTACAGGAAATTGTTTAGCTTTTTCATTTGTGTGTGTCAAATAGATTCTGTTGTAGTATTTTGCCCCCTCTTCCCTTTTCAGTCTATACACATTTTGGTGAAGACAACATCATTACTACTTCCGTCAATACAATAATATCCGTTTGGTATAATAAGATGTTTATGTCGTTTGAATGGATTTTTTAAGTACTCGCACATTCTCTAGCCGTCTAAATTGAAATTTCGTTAAACTGAAAAAAAAAGAAAATAGAATAAAACAAAATTTCAAAAATAATTTTTTTTATTTAATATAAAACGCTACTAAAAGTCTTGGATAATGTACAAGAAATTAGGTTGAAGTTTCTTGTTTGAAAATAAATTATGATTATGGTTCAAGGACTCCCAGGATTGTGGCAGGATGTACAATTGGGTTGCCACGATATTTGGTATAATGAATATTTTCTCAACATGTAGCTAATAATATAAATTTGAATGGAATATATTGAAGTGAAGACATTTTTTCAACCAATTTTGCTATTTTCGGAAAGCGATAATCTGGGGTTTACAGTTATATCTTTATGGGCGAGTAACTTATATCCAACATAACCAAGGTTAAACCCTAACCACAGATATTTCCATATAAATTTGACATTTATTACTACACAAAACCAATTTAAAAAATTCTAATTAAATTTTTAAACACCTTTCGAGTTACAAATATTTCAAACAAAAAAATTGTTGGGAATAAAATTTCAATTTAAAAGAAAATATGATTGTTTTTACAAATTCTAATTGTTGGTGCCTACTGTTTTTTCTGTGTATGGTTAAGCACTAAACTCAGTGTATTTGAAGATAAGTTAGCAGGTCTATGAATTCGATTTCTTTTGAGCATTGTTTTTTGGATAAATTTAAAAAAAAAATTTTTGTCCTTATCGCCTAAATTAAGCGATAGCATTAAGTTAATAAAAAACGTTACGATAATAATTTATAAGATCAATAAAATGTTCCATAATCCTGTTTTTATATTACGAAGTTTATTTTTTCCCTTTCCTAATATTCCATTATCTTGTAGAACGTTTTCAATATTTTATCTTTTACATTAAAGTTTGTTTACCTTAGATGATTATTTTTTCAATATAAATTTCCTCTTCTCATTTTCCTAACATTTGCCTACAAACGATTATATCGGTTTTCAGTCGATTGATTTGTATTTGATGGCGGTTTATTTGAAAACAATTAAAGTTTGCTAACAAGAAAATATTGGTTAACGTCCCAGCAAAATTTTCTGTTCCAAAGAATAGGCTGTAGAACAGCTGCTTTCCCTTGTATCCCCTTCTACTGGCGGTTCTAATACCGATGAAGAAACCCCTTCTATAGCTTCGAAGTAGAACCGGTTCCTAAAAGAATCAATTCTGGAACTAGTTCTAGAACTGAACTCAAAAAGAACGAAAAACATTCATTTTTTTTTAATAATATATGATCGTGCCTGGGAACTGAACCTGAGACTCCAGATTGTCAGTCAAAACTCACCGGGGAAATGGACCAGTACCAGATGACACGTATAATAGATCCCAAGGGGGCAACCACCTGTCCTTGATCGCTCTTTTTATTTAAAAGCGACCTATCACTTTAACATGGGGTTGTCATTGGAACGGAACAATTGCCACCTTTTAGACACTTTTTGACGTTACCTAAATGACCTAAAAGAACAGAGTTCACCAAACTAACCCGAAAGAAACTGACATAGAATGCATCACATTTTTTGACATGTCGCCCTAAAAGAAACTAGCACAGAGAACCAATTACATTTTATACACGATTACTCTTTTTAATACCACTAGAAAGTGTAACTAAACTATTAAAAACAAATTTTAAATGTTTACTGGGAAACCTACTATCCACTTAATTTCGTCAAGTAATTCGCACGCAATCAGTGGCTTAGGCTGGGTGATTAAGGGATCAGTTTTTCCCTTTTAACCTCCCTTTTCATCACATTCTTGACGAAAATTTTGAAAACTATCTCATCAGTGAATAATACAGAGAACACATTTAATATTTCAGGTATCTACCCAAAGCGGCTTAGGCAGGGCCTTAAGTGGGAAACTTGTAAACTTTCTGTCCCTCCACGTAGGACCTGGCCTTAGTGGTTGTCCCGTCTTAAAGGAGGTCTCGTATTAGTGGATGTCCCGTCGTAGCGGATGTCGACGCCTGGGAAGGAGCCTTTATACCAAATTTGATTTATCCAGCCTGAGCGGGTTGGAAAGACGATTAAGGGAGCACTTTTTCCCTTTTGAACTCTATTCTCTGTTTCGCTCCTCTACGTAGGATCCCGTCTCAGTGTACTCGGTAGATATCTGCGCCGTAGGAGGTCTCTTCATATTGAAACTGTAAGTCAACCCAAACCGCTTGGGCTAGGAAGTTGAAATTTGGTGTATAGGTTCTTTTACCGGCTTAGAAGTCCACTAAGATGGTATTATTTCAAATTTCTCCCTTGACGGCCTGCCTAAGGGTAACGCTATTTCATTTATTTCGGTATCGGTATTTTAAGGATAACGGTTTTTTTTAGTTATTTCGGTAACGGTTTTTTGATTATTTCGGTAACGGTGTTTTAAGGTTAGCGATATTTCAGTTATTTTGGTAACGGTATTTTAAGGATAACGGTAGTCAGTTATTTCGGTTCATGCCGCAATTTTTTTACAAAAAACAAACGAGATGAAAAACAGAACCAATTTATCAACGTAAAGTACGAAAAATACTCAATAACCACGTGCAATTACCAAAAGTAGAAAATTGAAAATAACGGTAACGGTATTTTAGGGGTAACGTTATTTTAAGGGTATCGATATTTCACTTATTTCGGTATCGGTATTTTAAGAATAACGGTATTTCAGTTATTTAGGTAACGGTATTTTAAGGACATCGGTATTTCGGTTATTTCGGTAACGGTATTTTAGGGGTAACGGTAGTTAGTTGAAAGGGGTTTGAATCGATGTTGGTTAAAATCGGTCCATGTTTAGACCTAGTGCCCATATAAGGGTCCCCCCCAAAATTGGTTTTTTAAACGCCGCAGGTCGCAAATACGAAGATATTTCAATGAAATTTGGTTCCCTGACTCACATGATCCCAAGCACAAAGCCTATTGAGTCTAGATAGGATCGGTCTATATTTGGACCTATCGCCCATATGGGCTATATTTTCGATTTCTCTTCTTTTATCATTTTATAGAAAATTTTGACACAATTCCCATTTTAATTCATTCGAATTTCGGATCCAAATTGGCTTTTAACCAGACTGGTGTAGGGTATTATATAGTCGGCATGCCCGACTTTAACTTTTTTACTCTTTTTTTTGTTCTGTTTTAGCGATTTTGCTCAGAATTCATTTATTCGAAAAGAAATTCAAAACCATTGTCATTGATCAGTCAAATACTTAAATCATTTTCAGTTAAATAAAAAAATGATAATTTAAATACAATTGGTAATGAAAATAATTAATGGGTCCACTAAATAAGTAGGTCAAAAATTGGGGTTCGCTAATTCACTGCAGAAAATTTGATTGGGAATTCTCAATGAACTCTGTAGGAACAACTCCCTTACACTGGGATGGATTCCTTTTCATGAAGGGCACGAGGGTAACGAAAGGACTGATTGTCTAGCCAATTGTGGAGCACGTCTAGCCCTTTATCGGCCCAGAACCATTCTTTGGAATACCCGGGGGGTACGCTAGGGAAAAACTCAGGCTGTGGAGAGAGACAGGGTTTGCTACACCGATAAAATTCCTCACTTGCTCAGTTAATGTATTACTCAGTTGAAACCAAAAAATTTCAAATTAACTGAATTATTAAAATTAAATGAATTATCAAATTAAGTGAATTAATTAATATCAACCAAAGTTTTATTCAAATAAATTTTGTTTTCTGTTACCCTGTAAATACAAATAAGAAAATTTGAAATTGTCAAGAACTTTTCAATACAATTACAAACAATTGCAAACAATGGGAAATACAAAGATATTTAATTTTCAAAAAAGGGGTTTATATTATTTAAGGAGCATGGTAAGTTTTTGTTTTGATTATAGATTTGATGAAATTTAGTAAATGGGATTTATTTTTGTATAGATCGCAAGTAAAAATGTTGCATGTGCAATTGTGGATTTATTCACATGGAATTAGAAATCATTGTGGACAAAAATACAAAAAACGGTAAATCAAGACATGAATTCAATTTTTAATTTTGTTGTATGAGTTAAAAATAAAGTTTAAAAAGTAAATTAAAATATCGCAAAAAGCAAGAGAAAAATTTTAAATGTCAATTTTATTATATACTTTTAAATCGCTTGTAATTAACTGAAGTCAATGGTTATTTTCAAATTATTAACAAATTCGTTGTTTTCAACTGAGCCTTAATTGCTTTCTTTCTTAAAAAAATATTAGTTATTTTCAATTAATTTAAATAACTGAGACTCAGTAAGGGGTATTTCACCTGAAACTCAGTTGAAAATTTAGTAGCCAACAACTGAGGTATTTTTTCGGTGTAGACATTGGGAAACTTCTACTGGCCAAAGACAGGCCAAAATATTTATTTCCTTGTCCAGCGTAGCATCAAGGCGACTATTGTCACCCGAGAGGGGTAACCTTGGGACCCTGACTGGATACTTAACTGGGCACTGTGGGCTCAGGTACCAGCTTCACAAACAGGGCCGCTCGGACACTGATGTTCGCAGGTTTTGTAAGCTGGAAAATGAGACATCAGAGCATATTCTCTGCGAATGTCCGAGACTATGTGACAGGAGACTCAGATTTCTGGGTGACCGTTTCGTGTCATCTTTGGACGTTTGGAGAAATTCTCCTAACGGGATTATTGGCTTTATTGGTAGCCTGAATCTCTAGGGAACTCTAGGCAGCACAAAAGATCTATATTGTTCGCGGTGCGTAGTGCCTTCGTATCTAATCTAATATAATGTTTTGTCTAAAAGATCAAGTAAATTTATTAAGAGTGGAAAAAGTCTTAGGGCAACCTTACACGTTCAATATTATTATTGATCAATGTTTTTAAAAGCAGGAATTCACGTTCAATATTATTAAACAAGTTTTCAAAAATCAACCAATCAGAACACTTAATTTTAAAATAATTTATTCTGATTGGTTGATTTTAAAAACATTGATCAATAATATTGAACGTATATGGTTGACTTTGGAAAAAGAATGCAACTTTCTTCTAAATATATTCCGCACCAGGAAAAATTTTTACAAGCGGTAGCCAGCCACACCTGGTTCGACTGCAACCGATTCCTTGGAACTGGTTCCGGAACCAGTTCCTGGGATCCCATATGCAAGGTGTGATTGACGTAGAATCAATTCCAGAACTAGTTCCAGAACTGATTCTAGGGCAACCGGTTCCACTTTGGAGGTATAGATATGGTTGCTTTTGGGACAATTTCAAACAAAAATAATCGGTGTTAGAATCGACAGCAGAAGGGGTTGGAAATGAAAAGTAGCTATTCCACAACCGATTCTTTGGAACAGAAAATTTTTTATGGGTTGCATTTACATATCGTTTTGGCTCGCTAATTATTTTCCCGGAAATATGATTGAGAAAACAAATATTAATGGCAAGTTCAAAGAGAGAACATATTTTGTTGCCACGAATACCAATGGTCCCCAGTGACATTACAATGAAAATTTAAACTGCTACAGCTTCCAACACGTTTAGCATTTTCCATAACAATAAAAATAAGCACAAGGTCAGTTCATAAAAATAGGCGGCTTAGATTTAGAGAATATGTGCTCACACGTCTTGGTAAACGAAATGAATTATTTTTGCAAAATTTGCAGAGACTAAAATCGTGTTCATACTTTAGCGTTACAATAAATCATTAACTATTGTTTTAAATTAAATTTATAATTAAATTAAATTTATAAATAATTTTCATCAAAATATTTACTTCTTATCCAAAATAAATTACATTTCAAACTTAAAGGCATACTAACAACTTGGTTGGCTTTACCCGCCGTTCTGTTGATATGGAATGCTTTTTATAATGTATTTCATTTATAGGCTGTGTTATTAGTGTAATTGATAAAATACAAATAAATATAAATTATAATATAAAAAATGATTTTTGAAGGTTTTGGTTGTTAGAAAATTAAATTTTCGACATTGAATATTACTATTTTTGTTTCCTTGTGGTTTTACCTGACGTATGATTTATATCTAATTTACAATCTAATATTCATCCTACGCCATTGAAAAAAACATTTACAGGTGTTTTTTACAAGACGTTCGTCTTGAGACTAATTAGTGACTTCATGTACATATTTTGCTTTTGTTTTGCATGAATTGTGTTATTGTACTTACATTTGTAAGAGGCGAAACGTTATCTGGAAACACGACCTTCGATTTTTTTTTTTTTTTTTGTAATAATTCTTTGTAATTTTACAAAATTAAATCGCTTAAAGCATAATTTAACAAAAAATACATTCATAGCTGACAAATATATTTGTCAAAAGCATAAAACCACAGAAAAAAAAGTGAAAATACTGACACACGACAATATTAAACGTGACTTTTGCACAAAAATTATAAAATAAGATTTCATTTTTGCGGATAATTTGCTGTAATTTTTTATATACTGCAACACGTAATAAGTAACGACTTATGTACTATAACATGAATTAATAATTAAAATGTTATACAGCAATACAGCAGAGCTGTAAATGAATCATTCATTTTTTAATTAATTCACGAATCATTCATGCATTAAATTAGCAAAATTTTTAATTAATTCTTTTTACAAAAATCACGAATTGAATGAAATTGTAATCAATTCACATGAATGGGAAATGAATTGCAATTCATTTTGCCAAATTCATTTGAATTGGAAATGAATTGCAATTCATTTACGCCAAATTAATTTGAATTGGATATGAATTGCAATTAATTTTCGTCAAATTCATTTGAATTGAAAATGAATTGCAATTAATTTTCGCCAAATTGCAATTCATTTCCAATTCAAATGAATTTGGCAAAATGAATTGCAATTCATTTCCATTTATGTGAATTGATTCAAATTTCATTCAATTCGTGATTTTTGTAAAAAGAATTAATTAAAAATTTTGCTAATTCAATGCATGAATGATTCGCGAATTAATTAAAAAATGAATGATTCATTTACAGCTCTGCTGTATTGCTGTATAACATTTTAATTATTAATTCATGTTATAGTACATACAATTAATTAAAAATTTAGCTAATTCGTAATGAATTAAAATCAAAAAAGAATGATTCATTTACAGCTCTGCAATACAGCAATGATAAATACAGTGGACCCTTGTTTAACACAGTTACTTTAAAGTAGGCCGAAGAATAGCTAATACTGTCTTTTTAAATTTATTACAAAGAGAAAACAGATGCACGACAAACGAATTCCTTGCCAACTGAATCGTTTGGTTGCAGAAACCGAATTATTTGGTTGTCACAGTCAAATGCGTTACTGGTACAATTGAAGTATATTGTTGCAACCGAAATTTTGTTATATTATCCGAATTTCTGTTGGTTGGCAAAAATTCGGTTGTGACAATGAATCTGTTTTCTCTGTGTAGAAATAATGTTTTCCTTTTTTTTTTTGTATTGGCAAATGACAAGCATTTCTTTAAAAAATTTTAGCACTATTAAAGACCGTTAATGTAGGCATATGTGTTTATTAATAATATTGCAACGGAAATTTATTTTATAAACTACATAAATGTCCTTTTAGTCCATTTAATAATGTTAATGACATTTTCAAAGAAAACCAACAACATGACCGCACAAAATTGTTATAATATAATTATCATTAATCATATTTTCTCATTTAAATCTTCTTATAGAATTTTTAAAACTTTCAAATTTCCCTGCCTCTTTTACAAATTTAAAGATTTTCTTTATGTACTTCGCCAATTCAATTTTCCAGATTTTCTTCAAAGGTTTCTTGTGGATTTTTACAATTTAATCTTATTAAATGTTAAAAATGTTTATTAAATTTGTCTCTTATGGTTTTTTTTTTTTGTTTTGTGTATGGCTGTTCACTGAAGTGTTTTAAATTATTAATGATATTCTACTAATAGACCTTGAGTTATAAATTACTGATAATGAAGTAGAAAAAAATACAAAAAAAATCAATTTAGGGGGAAAATATTTGAATTGTCAAAAGGAGTACATAACATTGAACTTTTGATGCTTGATAACAAGGAAAATATATAATAGAGAATTATTAGAAAACTAATAATAATTCAAGATAAAAATTTCACATATTCACAAAAATGTTTGTAGGGCAGTCTGGCACGTGTTTTTCCGCAGGTCCCTATTGAACTAATTATTAGTAAATTTAGAAGAAGAAAAAACGACAAATTGCCGACTTTTTTCGCCTAAACTAAAACAAAATTTTAAAACCGGTTTGCAATTTGGTTTTATTGCTCAAACCATAGTTTCAATTTCATAGTAAAATAAATTCATACATTATAGGGTCTAACACATTGGGCCTGTTTGTTTACATTTTTAGTAAAAAATAGTAAACTTGAAAAGTACAAAAGAATTTTCAAAAATGAATTTCTTTTCATGTGGAATGCAAGAAAGTGATGTCAGAAGGAGTAAATAGAAACAAATGAGTTAAAGAATTACATAATAGGTCTGTTTCTTTACATGCTAGTTTTTACTAGTTTTTCTCTTAAATTCGTTTTTGGTGTGATATTTGCTCATCTTTTCATTCTTTGGATTCTGTATACTACTTTTGATACCATTTTCTTTCATTTCACTTGAAAAGAAAATCTCTTGCGCACTTTCTAAGTTTACTATTTTTTACTATAAATGTAAACAAACATACCTATTATTCCACAGACATTTTCAAAATTTTTAAACATTTCATTCTAGAAAATTTCTCAGAATTTCAATGAGCTGCCTTTAAAAAGTTTCTGAAATTCTAAAGCATTTTTATACTCAAAGGTTTTTTTTAATTACGTAATATTTTTACCACAAAGTTCTGATATTTGTTCAAAGACTGTTTTGATTAATAAAATATAAAACACATTTTAATTGTTGTACGAAAATTTTTTATATTTTTTTCATAAACTTTTTAATTTTTTGTATGAAAATTTATATTTTTGTATGAAAAATAAAAATTTTTGTATTAACATTAAAATTTTTTGTTTAAAAATTAAAATTTTTTTTTATCAAAATTTTAATTTTTTATATCAAAATTAAAATTTTTTGTATGAAAATTAAAATTTTTGGTATCAAAATTAAAGTTTTTTGTATAAAAATTTAAATCTTTGAATGAAAATTTAAATTTTTGTATGAAAGTTTTAATTTTTTGTATGAAAATTTATATTTTGGTAAAAAAATCTATTTTATTAAAATATAAAATTTTTGTATGAAAATTTTTATTTTCTATATTTAGATATAAAAAAAATTATATTTTTGTATGCAAATATTAATTTTTGTAGAAAATTTATACTTTATATATGAAAATTTATTTATTTGTTTTTTAATGAAAATTCATATTTTTGCTTGATTTAAAATTTTCATACAAAAATATAAATTTTCATACAAAAATATCAATTTTCATACAAAAATATCAATTTTCATACAAAAATATCAATTTTCATACAAAAATATCAATTTTCATACAAGAGTATAAAAACGTGATATTTTGAATTTCTCCGCTTTTATATGAAAATTGGTATTATTGTATGATTTTTTTCTGTATGAAAATTGAAAATTTTTATATAAACCTTTATAAATTTGTATGAAAATTATATTTGTATGAAAATTTATTTTTGTATGAAAATTATATTTGTATGATAATTTATTTTTGTATGAAAATTTTTTATTTTTGTATAAAAATGTTTGTATGAAAATTTATATTTTTGTAAGAAAATTTATTTCTATGAAAATTTATATTTTTGTATGAAAGTTTATATTTTTGTATGAAAACTTATATTTTTGTATGATATGTGTTTTATTTTTCTATGAATATTTATTTTTTTTTTTATGAAAATTGGTGTTTTTGTGTGATTGTTTTTTTATTTTATAATTTTTGTATAAAAATTTATATTTTTGTATGAAAATTTATATTTGTATAAAAATTTATATTTGTACGAAAATTTATATTTTTAGAAAATTTATTTTTGTACGAAAATTTTTACTTTTGTATAAAACTTTATATTTTTTTATGAAAAAATTATATTTTTGTAAACAACTTTATAATTTTGTATGAAATTTATTTCATTTCATACAAAATTATGCATGAAATTTATTATTTCTGTATAAATATTTATATTTTGAATGAAAATTTATACTTTGTATTTTTATATAAAATGTTATGTTTTATATGAAAGTACCTTTTATTTAAAAATTTTTTACTTTCTACTTTTTATTTTTAACTTCACAATTTTCTTGAACATAAGGTTTGTTTTTTATATATAAAAAGTTTTTTATTTTCAATATTTCGCTACGCCATTGTGTAGCATCTTCAGGAAATAATAATTAAATTAACAAATTATGTTGATGAAATATTGAAAATAAAAAACTTTTTATATATAAATAAAACAAACCTTAAGCTCAAGGAAATTGTGAAGTTAAAAATAGAAAAAAAAGGTTAAATAAACGACAAGAAAGTACTTTTTATTTAAAAAAGTACTTTTTATTTAAAAAAAGTACCTTTTGTTTAAAAAAGTATAAATTAAATGCGGAATTTTTGGCAAATGTGAAACAATGGTACAAAATAAATTATTTTAAGGCATTGGCCATCGTTAGCTGTGACCTTTACCCATCTTTCTGAAATATATGGATTCCGCGAAAGAACTGCTAATTTTTTGAGGCCAAGAACAAATCAAGCCAATTTCGGATAACCTGTTCTGAAGTAAAGCGTATTCCAGTGAGAGCATTCTGCATTGAGCGAGACAAATGGTAGTCGGACGGGGCAAGGTCTGGTCTATAAGGCGGGTGAGGCAAAACTTCTTAACCACTATTTTTTAAATAGTTTTTAACCCATCTTGCAACATGTGGCCGAGCGTTGTCATGATGCAATATTACGGCTTCATGTCTGGTCGAATATCCCGGTCGTTTTTGGCCAATGCTTGCTTCAAGTAAATCAGTTGTGTTCGGTACAGGTCCGCTGTGATCGCCTGGCCCGATTTCAGCAGCTCATAATAGATGGAGCCCTTCTGATCCCACCAAATACAGAGCATTACCTTGGCGCTATGGATATTCGGCTTTGGCGTTGATTTGTCTGTGTGGCCGGGCTTCACATACGATTTCTTCCCCTTCGGGTGGTTGTAATGTATCCATTTTTCATCGCCAGTAATGATTCGATGCAAAAATTACTTCTTTTTATGGCGTTCAAGCAGCATTTCGGACATACAAAATCGTCTTTCAACGTCTGTCGGCTGCAACCCGTGTGATACCCAATTTCCTTGCTTTTGGATGCTGCTTGAGTGACACCCAATAATTTTGCAAGTTCTTCTTGAATTTGACAACAATCTTCATCGAGTAATGCCTCCAACTCATCATCTTCGAACTTTTTTTAGCTGACCTAGGCGGTCTTTGTCTTCCGTGGCAAAATAACCACTTCTGAATCGCACAAACCACGTCGCGCACGTTGAAATCGCTGGAACATATTCAGGATAAGCTTCGGTGAGCAATCGATGTGGTTCAGCTGCACTTTTTTTAAAGTTGAAGAAATAAAGCAAAACTTCCCCCAAATGGTGCTTTGTTGGCACAAAATTCGACATTTTCGAAGCATAAAGAAAAATTTTGTTTACACTATTTGGTTCAATGACTAACAATAAGTGAGAATAAATGACAGATGTTTACCCTCCAAAATGCGATTACATATAAATTATTAAAGACACAAACCATGTGTAAGAGATATGCCATCTGTTGTGAATCCCGCATTTTTAAGTTATATACCCAGTATTTAGAAAAATACATTTTATGTAAAAAAGTTCCTTTTATTTAAAAAAGTACCTTTTATTTAAAAAAAGTACCTTTTATTTAAAAAAGTACATTTTATTAAAAAAGTACTTTTCATTTAAAATAGTACATTTCAATTAAAAAAGTACGTTTTATTTAAAAAGTACATTTTATTAAAAAAAAGTACCTTTTATTTAAAAAAGTACATTTTATTAAAAAAAAGTACTTTTCATTTAAAAAAGCACCTTTTAAAAAAAGTATCATAAATTTCAAAAAGTACCTTTAATTTCAAAAAGTACATTTCATTTAAAAAAGTACCTTTTATTTAAAAAGCACCTTTTACATAAAAAGTACCTTTATTTAAAAAAAAAGTACCTTTAATTTAAAAAACTACCTTTAATTTAAAAAACTACCTTTTATTAAAAAAAAACCCTTTTATTTAAAAAGTACCTTTAATATCAAAAATTTAATATAAAAATACATTTTATTAAAAATACCTTTCATTTAAAAAAGTACCTTTTTAAAAAAAAGTACCTTAAATTTCAAAAAGTACCTTTAATTTCAAAAATTACTTTTACATAATAAAAGTATCTTTAATTTTAAAAAAATCAACTTTTATTTCAAAAACCCCCGTGGCGTATGAGTGTTTTTATTTTTCTTTAATCTACTACTTGGGCGTATGAGTATTATTATTTATCATTTATTTGAACTTCATAAAACGACCACTGTTACGTATGAGTGTTTTTAATTCTGTTTACTAAATATGCTTTTGTAATACTAGGGCGTATGATTAATATTTAATAACACAATTTTAAAGGAATCAAATAATTTTGTTTTAATTTTAAACTTGTTTAAATATTTATTCTTAAATTTCCCTATACTTAATACATTTTCCTTCATATTCGTAAACCCAGTCAAAACCACCAGCTTAAATACTTTATTTATTAGCTAAAATTTTCCAAGAAAAAACTTTTCAAAATTGAAAAAAAAAAACTTATCTCATAACACCATAGTTAATTGTAAAAGTTTTTTTTTCGAAGCGATTTAAGTTATTTTTAGTATTGAATATTTCCGTTACAAAACTATTGAAATAATTTTCTTCTAAAAATGTCTTAGCTTAGGTTGGCTGTAATACAGCAGTTAATGAACTTGAAAAACTATGTACGTGTTTAAATTTAGTTTTTTTTCGTGCCTTTCTAGATAAGAAATTGCAGCAAAATACTTGTAATCATAAAAATAACTAGAAAATAAAAATAAATGAAAAGAAAACTTTGTAAAAAAGTTAAAAAAGTTTAATATTTAAAGGGGTTGAGGTCACATATACACAGAAAATAGGGGAAAATATTTAATGCATTGGCTGGTAATTGGAAATGTATAAAATACAGTTGAAGTTAAAGGGGTTTCTGATGATTTTTAAGTAAATATTTAAGACATTGTAGAAATGAATAGAACATAGGGCGTGTTCTAATTGATGAATAAAAATTTTAAAAATTAAATTGAAAACAATTATTAAAAATATATTGTGGCTTATCTTTTCCCATCTCTAACAATTTCAATACATCAGACTGACGATAAATATTGAGATGCTATTATTACAGAAATTGCTACAAAGTTTAGGTGTTAAAATTTAAAACTTTCTTAATAAAATTACAACTTAATTTTAAAGTGTAAATTTAATAATAATTTAATAACACTCATACGCTTCAGTAATTATAAAAGACTTACATAATAATAAAAAAAAAACGCTAGAAAACATTCGACAACTTTTTATAATACCCACAATCTTGAACATTTTAATTGCTTTTTAATCCCTGTTCAAAAGTTTTACAATTCTTTATTTTTCATTAAAAAAAAACTTATACATAATATTTGTAATTAAATATTGCCTATACGCCTTGATTATTCCTTTTTTTTTTTCTTTAAAATATTTTTCCTTTAGAAAATAACAATTTAATTCTGTAAATTAATTTTCATCTTAATCTTTCTTTTGAAAAGTTTAACAATTATGTATTTTCTAGTGTTTTCAATGTAAGTAATCGATTATGGAACTCCTTAGACAACATTTCTGTTAACTTTTTAATCTGAGGTTTGTTTTTTTAATTTCTGTAAGGAATACCTTAGAATCTGTAAATTTTCCTATAAGGGAAATGCCTCCGAATCTATGTATTTTCTATAAGGAAAATGTTTCAGAATCTGATGATTTTTCTATAAGGCAAAATACCGCAGAATCTGCCGAGTTTTTTTAAGCAAAAAAATTCTCAGAATCTGAGGTTTTTTTATAGGAAAAATGCTTCAGAATCAGAAGTTTTTTTTCTATAGGAAAAATGCCGCAGATTCTGAGATTTTTCGATAGGAAAAATGATTCAGGATCTGAAATTTTTTCTATAGGAAAAATGCCTTAGAATCTGCGAATTTTTCTATAAGAAAAATTCCTCAGAATCTGAAGTTTTTTTCTATAGGAAAAATGCCTAAGAATCTGAGTTTTTTTCCATACGAAATATGCCTCAGAATCTGAGGTTTTTTTTATACGAAAAATGCCTCAGAATCTAAGTTGTTTTTCTATAGAAAAATGTCACAGTATCTGAAGTTTTTCTATAGGGAAAGTGCGTAAGAATCTGAGGTTTCTTTTTATATGAAAAATGCCTCAGAATCTGAGGTTTTTTCTATGGGAAAAATGCCTAAGAATCTGAGGTTGTTTTTCTATAGGAAAAATGCCTCAGAATCTATAGGAAAAATGCCTTAGAATCTGAGATTTTTTCTATAGGAAAAATGCCTCAGGATATGAGATTTTTTCTATAGGAAAAATGCATCAGAATCTGAGATTTTTATAAAAAATACCTCAGAATTTAATGTTTTTTTTATAGGAAAAATACCTCAGAATCTCAGGTTTTTTCTATAGGAAAAAATCTTCAGAAACTGAGGTTTTTACTATAGGAAAAACTGCCTCAGAGTTTTTTTTATAGAAAAAACGCCTCAGAATCTGATATTTTTTCTATAGGAAAAATGCCTTAGAATCTGGGGTTTTTTTTCTATAGGAAAAATGCCTCAGAATCTGAGGTTGTTTTTCTATAGGAAAAATGCTACAGAATCTATAGGAAAAATGCCTCAGAATCTGAGATTTTTTTTTCTATAGGAAAAATGCCTCAGGATATGAGATTTTTTCTATAGAAAAAATCCCTCGGAATCTGAGATTTTTTCTGTAGGAAAAATACCTCAGAATTTAATGTTTTTTTCTATAGGAAAAATGCTTCAAAATCTGATGTTTTTTCTATAGGGAAAATGCCTCGGAATCTGAGGTTTTTTCTATAAAAAAAATGCCTCAGAATCGGAGGTTTTTTCTATAGGAAGAATGCCTAAGAATCTGAAAAATGACTCAGGATCTGAGATTTTTCTATAGAAAAAATGCCTCAGAATCTGAGGTTTTTTCTATAAGAGAAATGCCTCACAATCTGAAGTTTTTTTCTATTGGAGAAATGCCTCAGAGCTTGAGGTTTTTTTCTGTAGGAAAAATGCCTAAGAATCTGAGGTTTTTCTTTAGGAAAAAGCCTAAGAATCGAAGGTTTTTTTTATCTATAGGAAAAATGCCTCAGAATCTGAGGTTTTTTCTATAGAAAAAATGCCTCAGAATCTGAGGTTTTTCTATAAAAAAAAAATGTCTCAGAACCTGCAGATTTTTCTATACAAAAAAGTCCTTAGAATGTGATAAATCACCGTTTTTTTCGTGCCAGTAATTACTCGATTAATGCATTCACTGGGTATACATTGGGGTTTACATTTAATTTTATTTTTAATTCCCTATCTAAAAACTTTTACAAATTTCTAATTAAAATGAATTTATCCACAAAGACGTATACGTAATATATGAATTAAAATATAACGTATACGCTGTAGACAAAAACTATGGTTCCTTGGTTATTCTAGTTTCTTTCATAAAATGAGGAGTCAGTCGTCATTGGTTGTTTACTTATTTGTTGTTTCATAACAAAAATTTTTGCATAAAATAATTATTTAATCTACAAAACCAATTAATTCAAAAACTTGCCACCAACAACTAAAACAATCTTCTTCTTCATGTTGTTAATCAAAACATAAACAACAAAAACAAATAATACTCGTATCCTAAGAGCAGGGTAATTAATGTTTATTCCTAGTTTGCAAATAAAATACAGCAACAACATCTACGAAATACAATAAAAACAAAAATAACAACTAAGAAAACAATATAATAAAATACAACAATAGAATAACAACAAACCAGCATAACAGTCCTATTTCATATTTCCGCCTATTTAAACAGAGACACAAACAAAATTATAAAAACCACAAAAAAAAACGTAAGCAAGAAAACTGTTTTTAAAGATGCCGGTATTAAATCTCTAGAACAAAAAATTTAAAAAACAACGAATTTTTAGTGTTTTTTGTTGTTCAGTTTCTGCACAAAATATAAGAAAATTTCTGAAACAAAATAGTAATGAGATTTTTTTTAAACGAATTTTTATTACCAATAAAACTTTCTGCTCTTTGAGTAAATAAAATTTAAAATTTGCTAAAGCACATTTTATATACAGGGTGTTTAGTGATATAAACTTTACTTGGTGTATTTGATTTGGTATAAATTTAAAATCTCTTTTTCTGTATTGTGTTCTCTTAAATTTTTCTCCTTGGTGGTTTGTATAATTTTATATTTTTTTCTTCTCAGCCAAGAGACTAATTTAGCTGTTTTTGTTATAATTTAAGCGAGTTTTAATTACTATAACAAAATTAGTTTGGCAGTGAAAATTAACTGTAAGAAAAATATTGATATTTTAGTGTATCCCTTAATTTAAGCAATATGGCCCCATATCGTTTGAAAACATCACAAAAAACAAACAACGAAG
This sequence comes from Leucophora obtusa, assembly GCA_949987735.1. NCBI lineage: Eukaryota > Metazoa > Arthropoda > Insecta > Diptera > Anthomyiidae > Leucophora > Leucophora obtusa. Next base: position 161,965,981 of record OX465299.1, on the reverse strand, counting down.
GCCTTTTTTTAATTTTATTTCATCGCTTAATTCAGCCGAATAGATTAATACTTCATAAAATGTTACATATCTCGAAAACTAAGCGAGATATGTAGAACAAAACGGACAAAATTTTTGCTCCTTCGGGGTGCCCTTACATGCCCTTAAATGATATGGACTGGGCCCAGGGAGGGTCCCTAGACCCTAAATTTTATCAAATTTTACGACCGAGTATAATTACAAATAAAACTGTAATTCTACTAATTTCTAAATTAAATTTAGTTTTGTTAAATTAAAAAAAAACTGTTTCAAAATCAGCAAATTTTATTTTAAGCCAAAAAACAGAAATAAATTATGTTAAAATAACAATTTTTTCTTTTAGTAGGTTTGAGGTTTAGTAGGTTTGAGGTTAAACCTTTTTCTCTAAAAATTATAAACAAACTAAATTTGCAAAAACTAGATCTAGTTTCTGCCTATTTCTATGGACAGCCAACAGACTTATTATTTTGAGTGTAGAGAGATTCCCATTAAGACAATCTGATGATAGTGCTTGGTAGTACTTCAAAATGCATTATGTTAATCTGCAAGCATTGTATTAAATATAAATATTAAAAATGAAAATATACATAAAAAAAATTGGTTCCGCCGGGAATCGAGTTCGCGATCAACTGTTTGGAAATAAATTGTATCCAAATCAGTTTTTAGGATCACTTACAGAAATTTTGCTTTAGAAGCAATACTTAAGTGATTTTTTGGATGTTGTTCAGAATTACTTCTAAAAAAAGCTTTAAAAATATACAAACGTATACTATGGAAGCAATGAAAGAAGTGATTTTTTGAAAGTTGTTCAGAATTACCTCTAAAAAAGCAGTAAAAAACACTAACGGATAGTTTTGAAGCAATGAATGAAGTGGTTAGAAAAGCATGGGATGTTTTATGAATTTTAATTTGTATTTTTCGAATTAAAAAACCATGACCTCTAAATTCGTATATCTTTCATAATTTTCTTTTCTCAAAAGGACTTTTTTCTAGAATTTATTCATATTCTTAAAAAAATTAATTTGCGAAAAAGGTAACAAGGAGGAGACAAGAAAAAAAATCTAAAGTAGAATTTTTGTATTTCTATTTGATCACTACTGAGAGTAAAAACAATAACAGAAAGCTGAATAGGAAAGAAAAACTATGAATTAGCCACACTATGAGCAAGGCCTTACGTGGGTTAGATGGCTAAGCTGTCGAACTCTAGTATAGTTACGTTTGTAATGTGGGAGTGCATGGGTTCGATTCCTACAGCCGACAGGTTATTGAAAAAAATTATCATATAGAGACAATCTGACAATAAAATTAAAACAATAATACAATTTAATGGAAAATCACTGATGAAGCCTGTCCCTTAAAAAAAGGCAGAAAATAGATCTAGTCTAATTTGCAAATTAATAATGTGTTTATAACTTTGAAAAAAATGTTTATTCTTCTTAACCTCAAACTACTTAATTCATTTTTTTTTTATTCTTTAAAAAAATATAATTTTTTATTAGAAAAACCAAAAAACAAATTTTTTTTAGAAAAAGCAAAAAAAAAAATTTTTTTTTTTTTCGGAAAAACAAAAAAAAATTTTTTTTTAGTTAAATTTTTTGCACGATGAAAAATTTTTTTTCCAAAATTTATTTTTATTTAAAAGTTGTTTTTGTAGAAAAGTAATATTTAAAAGGGAAACAAATTTTTGGGTTTCGTGAAAAAAAAAATTTCCGTCAAATGTTCTTTACATTAAAAAAAAAAAAAACAAAAACAGAATTTGCGAGTAAAATAAATTTTAATTTTTCTTGCAAGCAATTTTTTTTTTTTTTTATTCGAAATTTTTATGTATTCTTTTGATAACGAGATATTTATCGCGAATAAATAATTCTTTTTACACGAATAAACAGATTACGGGTTTTGTTAAATGATTTTTTTTTTTTTTTTTTTTGTTTAAAGACTTTTTCAAAATTTTTTCATTGTTGGACACCGAAACGAATTAGGTTCGATTTGATAGTTCATACATAAATGCGCTCGGCACTATACTATTGAAATTGAGGTCGATATGAAGGGACGAAGATCAGTGAAGAGTGTTTAAAAATAGTAAAATGTTCTTAATTTGTAGAAACTCGGCCACCAAAAGTATAGTGTTAAGTAAAGAAATCACCCCTGATTTATTTTCGTTGCCAACCATGACTTTTTTTTTATAAAAAAAAAACCTGGTTTTCAATTAATTTTTCTTCACACGAAAATATTTTTGTTTGCACGAGATCAAATTTGTTCCTCCACAAAAAAAATAAATAAACAAAAATGTTTCAGATGAAAATTTTTTTGGATAAAAAAAGGTTATAAAATCTAAAATTTTTTTCAATCAATTTTTTACACAAAAGAATTTTTTCCGCATGAAATCAATTTTGTTCCTTAAAAAAAAAAAAAGAAAATTAAGTGAAAATTTTTTTCGGGTACAGATTTTTTACGCTTAGAATTTTTTTTTTAAATAAAAAAAGATTTAGCGATTAAAAAAATTTTTAATTTTTTTTGCAGGAAAAAATTTATTTTTCTGCGAAATTTAAATAACACATCGTCTGAAAAGTCCGTAGTATGACACATAGGTGGAGCCACTAATGAAAAATCCATATGATTTTTTGGAACTACCAACCTTCAGATGATATCTGTCAGAATTTAATGACAATTCGTTCATTAGGGAACAAGAATATTTTTATTGTCAATTTTTTTTTTTGCACATATCTTCTAAATTTAGCTATAAAACGAAATCGTTAAATCACATTCATTGTTTATTCCTCGTGCCAAACTTAAATTTAGGCATTACAGGGTTAAAAGGACTGAATTTTCCAACACTGCCTTAAGCCTGTCGTTAAATTGTTTCTCTTTCTCGACCAATTTCACTGGCAATTTTCCTACTCTAACTATATTAGTTGCCATCGCCTCGTTTTGTCGTTTGTTATTATTCATCGTCACTCGTTTACGATTTAAAATTTACAAAAAAAAAAAAACAACAACAATAAAGAGATGTGAATGTGTATACCCCAAATGTATCCAATGCTTCTAGTTTATCAAATGTGTGTGTTTTTTAACTTTACAACCAGTTGTAGTCAGTATAAAAATTGGCGTTAAACTTATAACACTGTACGGTTATTGCAAAAAATGTTGCTCTCTATAATATAAACATTTTTGTTGATTTGATTGTTTTAACAAATTAAAAAACGTGTGTGTTCGGTTCGTTTGATTGTTTTCAACAGATTTTACGCGCGTTAATAAAATAATTTAAAAAACATAATTTTAAAAACATAATTTACTGTTAAAAAAATGTTATAAATTTGCGTGTTTTTTTTTCTTCTCAATACTGATTACCCTGAAAAATTTATCATATTTTTTATAATTTATTTGATTTTTTCCTTAATTTTACTATACCATTTTTGGTAATATTTCATTAAATTGTCATTGTTTTATGTTATGTTTGAAATGCATCAATTTACTAAAATGGAAAATTTTAATTAAAAATTGAAATGTTGTTCTTGAAAGTGCGTGTCTAAAAAGTTTTTTTGTTTGTTTTAAGTATAAAAATGTGTATAAAATAAAAAATTAATAAAAACAAAATTTAATTAAAATGTTATTGAAAATAATGGCTAAAAACAGAAATCAATGAAATTTATAATATTGTGTTAATAAAGTGATTGAATTTAATTAAAAAACAAAACATAAATATACAATAAAGAAATTTAGAAAATTTTCCAACGGCATCTATAAATTTTATAATAACAGGTTTTTTATATTGAAACAAAATTTATAAATTTTGGAGTAAAATTAAGGGCTAGTTTTACAGTCAGAACTAAGATCGATGTTTTTTTTAAATATGTCATTTCTTACATTAGAAATTTTAAAACAAAATTTCTGACTTAAGAAATATTTAAGAAAATCGAAATCTTATTTCTCACTATAAAATTGGCCCTAAGAGATTGTTAAATTGCAACTAAATATTATTTAAAAACATAAATTGTTTTACTAAAATTATTGATAGTTATCTTAAAAACTTGAAAATTACATTGAGTGTTATTTTTTGTTCGGTTTAAGATTAAATATGACAAATTCCAAATAGAATTCACAATTTATTTTACAACAAATATACACCCAGAAAATTGAGGTTCGGTACTGACAACCGCATTTGTAGCCAATCGAATGGTTTGGTTGTGGTAGCCGAGTTTTTCACTTGTGACAACAGAAACCCAATTGAGACAGGACTAATTTAACTGTGACAACGGAATTTGTGCTGTATCAATAATAATTCGGTAGTCGAAACCAAAAAATTAATGCATTTTCAAGTGCAACCAAGCACTTTTATCAGATTGTGGTTATGGGGTTTTCTCTAGGTTATAATGTAGATTTTAGTTTTTGTATATATATTAACTTTTAAAGTGAAAAACAATTGGAGAAGTAAACTCAAACATTTTTACTTATTTATTTCATATTACAACGAAAATCACATGTTTTTAACAACCCGATCAAAAAAATGTATATATAGTCGCATATAATAATATCTTGTTTTATCTTATAATATGTGAGTATATATGTTGTCATGAATAGCCATATATAATTATATGTTTCGTATGTGGTACCTTATATAACCATATATTTTTATATATTGTCTTTTATAAAATTAGATATCAACCATATATGCTATACATAATGAGATATGACAGATCTATTGTCATATGTAATTATAAATGATCATATATAACATAATATATGATCACATATGGTGGCATATAAGACATATATTTTGAGATATAGTAATATATGCCCTGTTATAAAAATTTTTTGGTTGTATGATGTAAGATATTTTTATATATGATTATATATTACATTAAATGATATAAGATATGATTATATATGATTCCATATATGGTGCAAGATTAACAATATAATTTTAGATATGGTTATATATGGTCCCACGTCGGTAATATTTTCTATGTGTTTAATATATAATTATATATAGTCACATATTACCTGAGAGACCCTACTATCGAATCCCAGCTCGGGCACAAAAAAAAATTTTTTTTTTTTTTACTTTTTTTAACTCTTATTTATAAATATTTTTTTTACAGATCTTAAAAAGGTTAAACCATTTTGTGTCAACAGCATCTGCAAATTATGTTTTCAATTAATAGTATTTTAAATATATAATTCGATATCCTAATATATAATAATTTCGTTAAAGTTCTGAATTTGAGTTCTTCCAGAGCGAAATGATTTTTTTTTTTTGTAATATTTGTACATACAATTTTGGAAATATTTTGATTTTTGTACTCCTATTTTTAATACAAACAAAACAATTTGTGAAAAAGTGTTGGATAAGAGTATTTTTTCCAAAGGATTGCTAAGCTTATATATGTCATACCTTATTTAAAATACATTTATATTACCTTTTAAATAACATGTATATTGCTCTTAACCCATTATTAATTTCGCAAATACAGACTGTTGATATTTAGATTTTTGAGCCATATAAATCGGTGCCTTGACCCTTCAACAAACATTTTTTTATCTTATTCACCAAAAAATTTCCCTCAGTGTAAAACATTTAAGATTTTTAATTTTTGGTTTTTTGAAAGAATGTTATTAATTTATTTTTTCTAAGTCATCTATATATATAAAATTATATAATTATATATAACTCAGTAACACGAACAATGTTGTCTCATATAGTCAGTCATGTTGTATAGCAGTGTTTGGCTGAGTGAGTTAAGTAGCCGACTACAACGCCAGCAACCTGGGTTCAAATCCTGCCGACGGCATTTTTTTTTTTTTTAATGAAATAAATATTTTTTAAATAATAAATGTTTTTTTAATTTTTTGTATTATTTTTTCAAATTTTTAAAATTTAAATAATTCCAAATATATCATAGGATAAATTTTGATCTCAAATTATCCAATTCGATCTGCCAAAATTAGCTTATCCGTTTGCATCTAATTGGATGCAACTTAATCCCATGGGATATTTTAGGATCTATCAGGATCTTAATTTGATATTATTGGATCTCCCAATTTTGAGATCTATTTGGATCTTATTTAATCCTGTAATATATTTGAGGGATCTGATTGGATATTACTGGATACCCCAATTTTGAGATGAACTTGTCGATCTATATCAAATGAGATATGACTACGTATGCTAGATATAATGTTTTTTTGATCGGGAAAGCTTTTATTTTTCTCTATGTTTTAGTTGTTGCTTTGACTGAAAATCCTTCAATAGCAAATTTTTTTTTTTTGGAATTTTAACAAAAATCTAAATTTTTTTCGGCTTGTGCCAGATTTATTATTTCCATTATTAATTCTATAATTTCTTTTTTTACTATTTTATTCAGAAAGAGTTAAGAAAAATCCAATTTACTAAAAGCTTTAGGAGTTATCTTCAGTCGAATTTTAATACAATTATTTGTTTTAGTAGTTAATGGCCAAAGTGATTTTTATCTACAAATTAAAAAAAAAATTTGGAGTACTGTATTGCCGCCGGCAATATGCACAACAACGATCGAAAATATAGTGATTGGAGCAATGTTTAGAAATAGTCTAGTGCAGAAGTGGCAAGATTTTTTTCGCTGCGTGCCAGAAACGGACAAATTTGTTTTATGAAAATTTCTCGCGTGCCACTTTAATTTGAGTTGTTTTTGAAGGACCTTTTTAAAAATTTTTTAAATTTTTAAAATTTGGAAAATTTCTCTTAAAAATGTCATCGCAGATGTACATATTTATCAGCGCTATGGATAACCCCCAAAGGGAAAAATTAAATAACATCGAAGAAATGACGTAAAAATGTTTGACGGTTATTTAATTTTTGGGGGTTTATTTAATCTTTAAATATTGAGATTATTTCATTATCAAAAAATCCCCAGTGAAATAAAATTCAAACAGTTTGAACTTTATTGCCTTTTAATTTTTTAGGGGGTTATTCCATTTTTGGTGGTTATTTCATATTGTTAGAAAAAGTTAAATTATTAGGCGCCATCAATTATTTAAGAAACTAGTTGAAAAGTGTGCTTTCGGCAAAAATTTGATTTTGTTAAAATAAATTGCGTGGTTTTTATCATCATAATAATTAATAAAAAGCGAATATTATGTATTTGAACAGAGAAATTTCTATTTTAGATGAAATGGCTCTGCGAAACGCGATAAAAACCCAATTTCAAATTACAACAAAGGGGGTTATTTCATTATGAAACTTATTTTCAGCCTTTATTTCATTGAGGGTTATTTCGTAGCACCTATTTTCCCTTAAAAAAAACTTAATTTTTTAGATCATAGTTTTGCTAGCCCTGGTCTAGTGTTTAAATTGCCTCTGTCAGCCAGAAATATACATTATTTCCGAAGCCCTGCTCAACTTGAAGTACATTTTTTAGCGCTATTCTGCCAATAAAAGAAAGCAGATCGGGTATTGTTGTATGCTTGGTGTTAAATTTTTGGAAGGAAAAAAAGAGAGAAACGTAGTTTGTACTCTTTTCTGGGCTGTCAGTTGTTAGTAAAAGGCCTTACGTTGGATCAGTGTGGATTGGCGAGCTGAAAACATTTACATATGAAAATCAGTTTGTCCATTAATAATATTAAAATTCTACTGAAGATTGCTTGGTATATCGTTGGAACGTGACACACCACACTGTCTATATGTAGCTGCTAATAAATTAAAGGTTCATTACTAAAAGTAATGAGAAAAAGTTTTCCTTTAGTAGGTTTGAGGTTAAGAAGGAGAATAAACCTTTTTCTCTAAAAATTATAAACACATTAATTTACAAATCAGACTAGATCTAGTTTCTACCTTTTCTACCTTTAATGATTTTTCCATTAAATTGTATTATTGTTTATATTTTATTGTCAGATTGTCTCTATATAATAATTTTTCAACAGCCCGCCGGCTGTAGGAATCGAACCTGTGCATATTCCTACATTACAAATGTAACTAAACAAAGGTGCGATAGCTTAGCCATCTCACTCAAGCAAGGCCTTGAATGCAATGTAGCTAATTCATAGTTTTCTTTCCCATTCAGCTTTCTGCTATTGTTTTTTTTTCTCAGAAGTGGGACACATACACACATTCTGCATTGATATTTTTGTTTATCTTCCAATCTCCTCCGTGTCTCCTTTTTCGCAAATGTTGCCAAACTGACGTATAGTTTTTACTATTAGAACCGAATTTATAATTTTTAAATAAGAAGACGTGTCCATTAGACCGTACCACCTTACAGGCAAAATAAAACTACGCGGTACACCTTCAAATATAAAGTATTTTTGCAAGGCAATTCCAAAAAAAAAAAAAAAAAAAAATTGCGGAACGTAGGGGTCGCCTTTTTTAATTTTTCGCATTTAAAATCGGATTGTAAAGTGTGATATGTCGATGTTTTTTCCTCGTGGAGACCAGTGTTTTACTATAAAGAAAAAATCCAATGAAAAAAAATTTAAAAAGGCGACTAAAAAAATAAAAAAAATTCTGCTGGGTTTATCGAAAAACTTCCTTAGCAAAAGTTTAATGATTTTTTGCGAGCTTTAATTTTCTGATCTTAGGGTCGTACATTAGGGTGGTAGCAACTGAAATCTGGTGGGTAAACACTATAACGGGATACTTGGCGTCAATGCTCCTTAGAGCAAAACATTGGTCCCCTCGAGAGAAAAACATCGATGTATCATACTTTAAGATCCGACCGCAAATGCCAAAGATATAACGAAAAATGTAAAATGGCGACCCCTACGTTCGGGGGGAAAAAAATAAGTACGTTATACCGCCTAGAATAAAGTAATAAAATAATTTTTTAATATTTTATTAATTATATATTCATGCTTAATACAAGTCCTAGATTCGGGAGTGATTTCTCAATTGGAAACCTCAGATTCTGAGAGCTGTTTCTTATAAAAAAAAACCTATAGGAGAAGCCTTAAATTCTGGGCACTTTTTTCTATACACTGATTATAATCCATGCGTAAAAATACATTTTTGTAAAATAAAGGAAAATTGGTACATTTTACTAAAGTTTTCGTTGTTTTAACAATAATTTCGTATTTTTATGCATGGTTTTGCAAGAAAAAATTATCATAATTTTCTTTAGTTAGCAAAAAGTTCTTAAAATCTTACAGTTTTCTACAGGAAAAATTCATCAAAATCTCTGTGGGAAAGGTACTTAAAATCTTACTGTTTTCTGTAGGAATGTATTCAGAACCTAAGGGTTTTTATTTAGGAAAAGTCCTAAGAATCAAAATTCAAAAAGGCTGCTTTTCATAAAGTGTTGATTTTAGACTGATTTTACCCAATCAGACAGTTCATATACAAAAGTACAAAATTCTCGTCCCGTTGAATTTTTGTACGTTATATAATTTTTTTTTTATATAAACTGGAGTTTATATAAGATTTATCTAAAATCTTGAAACAAATAATCAATAATTAATCAAAGCCGGGCTCAAGAACTATTATAAAGAGTACAAAATCTTCTAACTTTAAAATACTAAAATCGTTTCATCCACAACATTTAGAAAAAATAAATTTTGCCTAATTTCAAAAAGAAGTAGGGATTTTGTAAGCTCGATTTATACAAAATAAGTGTCAAAAATAGTTTACAAGCCCTAGTAGAATTAAACCTATAAAAATCCAACAACTTCTTCTTACTATGAATCAAGATTTATATTTTTTCTTTTAAATAGGTTTTTGTTTAAATTAAAATAAATTGGGTTCAAAATTGGAGGTTTAAAATTTTCCTTGTGGGGATTCTTGTGTATTTCAATTTGCGAAATGGGGATATGAGATAAAACTTTTCTGGCAACACTGACTGACATCACAAATAGGTAGCGCTTTACTTGGGTTAGCTGCGCCAACAACCAAAACCTATTTGATAGTAAATCAGCAACAAAATGTAACTAAAATTTAGTAGATTTAACAAAAATTTTAGCTGTTTTCATTTAGCTAATATATAGCACACAGATTCTGCTAATTTTAGCATTTTTTTTTGTAGTTTTTTATGCAATTTTTACAGACTTATGTTAGTTCTATGAGTGTAGGTAAGAGTTACATCGGTAGATATGCTCTAGTTAAAAATAATGGGTTTTGTAATAGAAAAATAACAACTTACCTCTTTATTGAATAGCACAATATACGAATACTTACAATATTTAGCACATCCCTTGTAAACAAATTAATTGTTTATTTTCTGTTTTAATTAAAAATTTTCTTACTATCAAGTTAAATCCCTCAAAATATGCAATAGTTTTGTATAAATATGCTATAGTTTATAAACAATTTTTTTTTATAACAATTCATATTATTTATATGAAAAATTATGCTTCTTCCTCATTTGTTATAATAATAGCATATTTAAATCATCATGAGCAGCATAATAAACAATAAAAAAATAACAATAATAATATAGTCTGATATTGCAACAAAATGTATATTGCAACAAGATTGATGAAAACAATATGTAAAATATATTGTTGTATAGAAAAATTGTAGAAGCTTTTTTTATACCATAAATGCGGTTTTTCTTTCTTCTTTCCATTTAAATGGTGGGCTTTACAAATGGTATAAATAGGAAAACACTTTTATTACTTCACTTGAAGTTCAGGCCACCTCCCAAATGCACAAACAATGGAACAAATAATTGTGGCAAAAAAGAAAGAAAATAAATCAGAAATTGTAACAATATGCAAATAAAATATCATCACTTGTTAAACGGCCTGCATTCATAGTGTTGGCTGCTGTTTGTTGGAAACCATCAGCAGTTGCTATGCTTTTTTTTGTATTTATTTCATTTTTACTAAGTAGTAGTAACAGTTATTCTTTAGTAAAAGTACTTTACTTTGTCTGCTCCATTTAATATTAACAATATGTGACAATATACCAAGACACTATTTCCAAGTACATAGAATAGAAGACAGAAATCTATCCGCTGTGGTAAATGACAGAGAAAGTTCATGGTTATACTAACAAGGAAACTCTGTTTGTGGATTCCCTTAGATTTCGCTAAAATTTGAATATTTGATAGAGGCGACAAAATGGAAAAACTTTTGGTTCTAAAAATATCAGCACAAATTGATATTTAGGGGTTGAAAATGAGTCCTAAAACTGTTCCAAACCTTTTTATTTGAGAACATGTTAATATATTTAGAACACAATTTAATAGATCTTCAAAAGTACCTTTCATTTGATAAAAAATTCTCAGCAAAAAAAAAAAATGGAAGTCATGCTTTACAAACCACTTCTTTCATTGCTTCCAAAGTATCCGTGAGTTTATTTTTACTATTTTTATAGAAGTTAATTATGAACAACCTCAAAAAAAAAAAATCACTTCTTTCATTGCTGCCCAGTAGAGCGTACCATAGAGCGTACCACCTTACAGGCAAAAAGAAAAGTGCGCCGTACACCCTCTACTATGAAGTATTTTTGGAAGGCAGTTTCAAAAAAAAATTTTTTTGCCGAACGTAGGGGTCGCCATTTTACATTTTTCGTTATATCTTTGGCATTTACAGTCGGATCGTAAAGTATAATACATCGATGTTTTTCTCTCGGGACCAATGTTTTGCTCTAAGGGCCATAGACCCCAAATATCCCATTCTAGTATTTATCCACCAGATCTCCGTTGCTACACCCTAATTTACAACCCTAATGTCAGAAAATTAAAGCTCGCAAAAAATCATTAAACTTTTGCTAAGGAAGTTTTTCGATAAACCCAGCGGATTTTTTTTTTTTATTTTTTCGTTGCCGAACGTAGGGGTCGCCTTTACAAATTTTTTTTCATTGGATTTTTCCTTAATAGCAAAACACTGGCTTCCTCGAGGCAAAAAATCTATATATCACAGTTTAAAATCCGATTTTAAATGCCAAAGCTATAAGGAAAAATTAATTACTGCTTCTAAGGCATTTTTTCTCTAAAAACGATTTGAGACAGGTTATTTCCAAACAGATGATCAGGGGTTTGAATCGGCATAGGAAACCATGTGAATCTTCCATTTTAGGTATAGGATGTGTTCAGCGAACTTATGTAACACACTACGCAGAAAATTTTTGTGGAACATTTTAACCCTCTAACTCTTCAATTAAAGTGACTTTTTTGGCCCCTTTTTAAAAAGCTACAAAAAAGACCCGTAAGTTGAAGAGTTAGAAGGTTAAAATGTTTCACAAAAATGTTCCTCGCTGAGTTTTACATAAGTTCGCTGAACTACCTAAAATGGAAGATTCACATGGCTTCCCCCTAAAATACAGGTTTGTTGGACATTTGAGCGCCGATTCTGAATAAGTACGAGATTAAGCCTTAAACACATTTTAAGTTTTGACTTATTTCTGGCATTGAAGTTACATTTTCAACTTTGATGTCTTTAAAGACTTACAGTAGAATATCATGACAAACATTTTTATGGAACATTTTAACCCTCTAACTCCTCATTTTAAGGGGATTTTTTGCCCCTGTTTAAAGTCACTTTAATTGAAGAGTAAAAGGCTTAAAATGTTCCGCAAAAAACTATACTAATGATTTAGCAGAATTTTTTGCTAATTTCGCCATGCTAATTTGTTGTTATTCTATTAACTAAAATTTAACTCAAATGTAACAAAAATATCTTACTAATATTAAACACAAATAACCTGCTGATTTCAACAGTGGCAGGGTCATTTTAAACTAATTTTTATTAGTTTTCAGGGTTGGCAGGCAATACCGCTAAAATGCCGTTATCGATTCAAAACCCTTTCAACTGACTACCGTTTCCCCGAAAAAACACCGTTACCGAAATAACCGAAAACCGTTATCCTTAAAATACCGTTACCGAAATAACTGAAATACCGTTATCCTTAAAATACCGATACCGAAATAAATAAAATATCGATACCCTTACCGAAATAAATAAAATAGCGTTACCCTTAAAATACCGTTAACGAAATAATCTAAAATAGCGTTACCCTTACTGATAACCGCATCGTTTCGGTTAACATGCATGTTAGTTTTACATAAAATTTTAAGGCAGATTTTTGGGATGTTAGTTAAACTGAAAACTAATTTTATCAGCCATTTCCAAGTTTATTAACAAAAATTTAACAGAAAAACTTATTCTCCTTAACAACCAAAGGTTTAAAAGGCGTACATAATTCTTTCATTCACTTTTTAAAAATTAATGAAATTTGGGTTAAATTTCATTCCCTAATAGCATTCTTATGGAGTTAATTCGATAGCTTAATTCCCTATAGCTTTAAATTATATGAATTCATTCTATTTTGATTGAATTCTAACTGAATGAAACCCAATTTACCTGAATTCATTTAATAAAAAATTGAATGAAAAATGATTTGTTTTCATTCACTTAATCAAATGAAAAATTTAAATTTGCATGTAATTGCTGAAATATTAGCATAATACAATGAAAAACGTTTAAAATTCATCTAACAGAAATAAATAGTATCGTATGCTTTGTTACAGCTTTTATGCTTTGGTTTTGATTATATGTTAGTTTCAAATTACACTGCACTAAGTGAATGGTAATAAAATTTCTTCATTCAATTAGTAAAATGGTGAATGAACATGCGATTTGAATGATTCAAGTTAGGAATTCATTCAATTCATATTAAAGCTTTGGGAATGAAGCTTATGAATGAATTCTTTACGAATGGTTTAAGGGAATGGAACATGAATATTTTTAAAATCTGACTTTAATTTTTCGTGAATTAAGCTTAAATTGAATTAAGTTTTTCGAAGCTCTGTTAACAACTTATTTATTTATTGAAATAAATTTAGCCAGACTTTAAAAGAAGTATTCCAATTACAAAATGCGTTTAACTAAGTTGAATTATAATCCACATCCTCAAAACTGGGCCTTAGAGACTTTTATTGCCGCCACCTCGTATCGAACTTGCGACCTCAAGATTGCTAGTCTAGCCAATAAGCATATATAACTAGGAGATACAATCGCTATCGAATCGCACATCGGACCGGACAGAAAATTATGACCTTGTCAGTCAACGCCATAATATTCTCTGACAACTCTGACAAAGTTATAATTTTCTGTCCGATGTGCGATCCGATAGCGAATAATAAAATGATAGATGTTTACCCTATGAAATGCCACATAAGTTATTAAAGACACAAACCATTTGTAAAAGATACGCCATCTGTTGTGAATCCCGCATTTTTAAGTTACACACCCAATACTTCTAAAAAACCTGTAAAGATATACTAACAGATAGAGATGAGCGATCCGGTGATTTATGAATAACGCTGCTACCAGTGATCGTGATTTTCAAATCACCGTTATTTTAAACAGTGACCGTGATCACGGGTTTGTAATAGAGATGTGCGATCCGGCGATTTTTCAGTAACATTGTTCTCAGTGAATGTGATTTGCAAATCGGTTCTTTTAAACTGTGATCGTGATCACGGTTTTTCTATGGAAAAGACTGCGATTTTCTGATAAATAAACGAAATAATATTTATGGCGAGTTTTTAAGATGTCAGTTAAACTTGGTTTAGTTAAACCGAAAACGAATTTTGTCAGTCATTTCAAAGTTTATTAACAAAAATTGGCCGGAAAAACTGTTTCTCGAGTATAATTTATTTCTTTATTGAAATAAAACAAAATAAACCACATTTCAAAAGCAGTATTCCAGTTACAAACTGCGTTTAACTAAGTTTTATTCAGAAGAGTGTGAAAGCAAGTCACTGTTATTGAAAAAAAAACATGTATTACTGTGCACAATGAAGTTTGCAAGACAGAATAGTACAAAAATATTAAAAGAACGACATTCCGAGTAACTGCGACTTGAAATATTTGATCACTGCCGTTACCAGTGATTTATCAATAACTGTGATTAAATCACCGGTATGAAAATATCGCTCATCTCTACTAACAGATACTTTGAAAGCAATAAAAGAAGTGATTTTTTTTTTAAGTTGTTCCAAATTATTTCTAAAAAAGCGGTAATAATACCCTAACGGATACTTTGGAAGCAATGAAAGAAGTGGTTTGACTTCCAATCATGATGCATGACTTCCAATTTTTTTTTTGCTGTGAGGTTTTAATGTATAGTTTCAAATTACTGGCTTACAGGGTTTGCACTTGTCATTAAAGCACGCACATTTCCTTGTTTTGCCCCTCGTAAAAATTTTCTAAAATCGTGTCATACAAGGAAGGTATTCCAATTGGGTCTCTCCGACTTTAATGAAATTCTTTTATTTTTCTATGAAATTGTGTTTGAAATTTACGGAATTTAGATTTATTTGTACGCAGCGTTAAGACAGGGTTGCCACTTATTCAAAATGTTTTTAAAAAAGGCTCTATGGGAAAAGTCGTTTTAAAGCCCAACGACAACGAATATCGAAAAATAAATTAAAAAAGTGAAAAATTGTGTAATTATTTACCTCACATTTTAACCCCAAAACATGAGATTGGGCCCTACAAAAAATACGTGCACATATTTTGTTCTCTTCTATCATATCACACATTCAAATCTCATTAATATCTGAGACATCGGAAGATACATTCTTTACTTAAATATTTCTTAAGTAAGAAATTTTATTTAGTTTGTTGTTCAGTCTGTTAAAGTGGCATTCACGGAGCAAAAATGCAATCGGGGTTGCGCGTTTTTACTTTCCGAGCAGTTTGATATTGAAAATTAGCAGAATCGGTCCAGCGGTTAAAAGAATAGTGCTTTGCTTTGAATTTTTTGTTATTATTCTTTAAAAAAAAGTTTTTCTTAGAGCTTGAAGTTGTTATATTTTGTTATCAAAATATTATAAATTATAACCTTGAAATATATAAATTTAAAATATGCATGTGTATTTGGTTATAAAGATGTGATTGTTGTTTTTTTTTAATTAAAGGTTTTAAATTAAGGAAATTGTTTTATCAATATATAAAACAAACAACTTGCATAAAATTTAAGTAAATATTTTAATTTTGATTAAATTTTTTTACACAAAACAACGAAATTTAATAATAAAAATTAATAAAAACATTTAAATATCATTATATTTAATTTATAGTTTTTGTTAAAGGTTTCTCCCATAAATTATTTATTCTTATAAAAAGACGCATTTTTTTCCGCAAAAAAACTGTTGAAATTCAATTTTCCTATTGATACAACAAACTCCATAATATTTAACCTTCAAAAAAACTGAAGTATATTTTAAGGTTAAACAAATTATTGATAAAAACCTTCAATTAATCAAATTTTTAAACAGCATTGTAACTAACGACAGCTTAAGTGCAAAAAATAACATTGGAATTATAAACATAACCTTAAAAGTATGCTTTAAAATTTGCCATAAATAATTAAATGCGTAAAACAAACAAAGGCATACTTTTAGGGGTTTATCAAACAAACAAAAATTTCACATCAACTAAAGACAAATTTAAAAAATAAACATTAAAAAAAAAAGAAAAGCAAAATCATAATATTATATACGAGGGTGATTCCAGAAGTAGTCGACCTGAAGTTTGAAAAAAAATACTTTTGTGAAAAGTGGCAACCTTATAAAACATAGGTTTTAAATTTGAAGGCTTCACGTTGTTTAGTAAATTTTTCTTGCAGCTCTCAATAGCAAACGATCTCAATTAATTTTTAGACACGAAAAAAATGTGTTCTTTCATCAAGACAATGCACCATTTCACACATCCACTATTTCGATGGACAAAATCAATGAATTAAAGTTCGAATTACTTTATCGCCCACCTTATTCGCCAGATTTAGCTACCTCGGATAATTTTTTTAAAAATTCCTCGGTGTCCAGAAGAAAGTGGGATTGTATATGCACATATAAGATCATATATGATCATATATGGCTATAGCTGATTATAAATGTTCATATATAGTTTTATATGATATCGTATCATATACGCCCATATATGTTAGGGTCCAAAATTTGAGGATATATGGTCGTATATGATCATAAATATTCATATATGCACATATATGATTAACATATGATCATATATGTTCATATACGGCCATATACCCTCAAATTTTGGAATAGAACATATATTGGCGTATATAATACCATATATGATCGTATATGGAACTATATATGAACATATATGATCAGGTATACCCATATATGATCATATACGAGCCCATATATGATGTTCATGTACGATCGTATTTTCATCTGGGTGGTAAAAAGGTACCGAATCTATTGAAAATCATTGGGAAAAGTGTACCGAGCTAAAAGGAAACTATTTTGAGAAATAAAGAAAATATTTCCCCAATTTTTCAGTGTTTTCTTTGTTAGGTCGGGTTAGTTCTGGGACAGCCCTCGTAGGCATTAAAAATGTACTCATATGTTAATAATACAATTTAACTTATAAAATTATGTTTTCAAATGGAAACTTTTTATATGAAAAAATGACACCAACTTATTTTTTTTTCATAAAATAACACATATAAAAGAAAGATATATAAAAAAATCCAAGAGAAAGGTATTTAAATAATTTAAAATATTTGAAGCATAACATATCAACTTTTAATATAGTAAAAATATTTATTAAAATTCATATGTAATATGAGATTTTGTACAAAAAAAAAAAAAAAAAAAACTAATTACAATCTCCCTAGAGCTGTACGGAATATAAAATTGTAATTAATAATGTTGCCCGCAACAACCAACCAACAACAGAACAAAAAGTGAAAATATATAATTTTAAAAAAAAATATTAATAAAAATCATGTTAACAACTGTAATCTTGCCAAATGTTTTTAAATACACTCTCGAAATGGACACATTTTAGAAGCGCATGCTTGGGAATTAAATTACAAAATATTGTATCAACATCGACATTATTAACTACACTTACTAACATGTTTATACCCTACACCACAATGTGCTGATGTTTGTAACGCGAACACGACCTAGACCTTTTAGTATACCGATCTACGAAAAATCGCAATTTGGGTTCATTTAGCAATGTCCGGCTGTCCGTCCGTCCTTCTATCTGTCGGTCTGTCGATGTATTCTTGTCTACACTCTACAGGTCGGAAATATTAAAATATTTTGATGAAAGTTGGTTCACCGCCCTACGTCGACACAAGGACTAATTTTAGGTTAAAATTGGTCCATGTTTAGACCTAGTGCCCATATACAGATCCCCCAAAAATTGGCTCTTTTTACGCACGCTACACGTTGCAAATAGGAACATATTTTATTGAAGTTTGATATGCTGACTCACATGGGCCCAAGGACAAAACCTTTTGATTTAAGATTAAATCATATTCAGACTTATGGACTATATTTTCGATTTTTTCTTTAATACCCCTCACATTAGGTAAAATCAAAATATACTTTTGATTTTCTAATTTTTACCATTTTATAGGCAAATTTCGACACAAGTCCATTTCAACCCATTAAAATTTCAGATCCACACATACGAGTAAGTTGACTTCTAGCCAAACTGGTGTAGGGTATCATTATAGTCGTTATGCCCAACTCTATTTTACTCGTTTTTGTTTGTTTTTCAACAATGATGAACTTTGAAAATTAACCATTCACCTATTACAACACATACACATTGTACCTGCAAACCCTTAAAGGTATGCAAGTGTTTGTTAAAAGCTTCTGTGGCACACATGTTCTAAAATCATGAATTTATTACTCGCACTTTTAAATAAAATTTTTTTAAAAATTTTTTATTGATTTAAATAACTGTTTAAATTTTTTTGCGTTCTAGTTTTGTCTATACTAATAGAAAAAAGTCTGTAAAAATTTTAGTTGAAACTGTTATAAATTAGTTAAAATGACCTTGCAGAAAAAACTGCTGAAATTAGCAGATTATTTTTGCTATCTATTATTAAGATTGGAACAGCTAAAGTAAAACTGTTAAACATACAAAGTTATAGTTATAATTGAGATAAGTTTTTGTTAATAGAAAATAACAACTTAACCTGCTAAAATCTTTAAAAATTTATTAAATAATCACACAAAAAAAAATAAAAATAATTTTCAGTTTTATTTTTCAATTTTTTTTTAATGCAAATACAATTCAAGCCTTGTGAAATCAGCAGTTTAATATCTTTTTAGCAAATATTGCTGCTGATTTTACCAGGATAGACTGCTATTTGCATTCAACAGAATACATATAACTAAAATAAAACCGCCCCAGTACGGCGGCGGTCATAGGTAGGCCACACCTTCCTTGTAGCCAAGCAGGTTGGCTCATTTGCCCGCCTGGCCGAGGTAGTGACGCTCAACCCGCTGCTTGCTTGCTGCGAGCGGTATGTCGTGCGTGTGATCGATCTCCCCATCGTGAAGCTTCGTCCCGCGTGCAGCTAGTCCATCCGCAACATTGTTTCCATCATTGTCCCCGTGTCCCGGCACCCATGGACAATACTCGATGTGGTAATAACAGTACTCAATATCCTCTGAGGATATTCCTTGGCACTTTATCGAAGTTATAGCCCGCTGTATGGCCGCTACCTCAGCCTGTATAATGCTGCACTGATCCGGCAGCCTAGAGGAGAGTCGATAATCATAGCGGCCCACATTAACCCCCCCCCCTCCTCTTCCATCCCTCATGGAGCCATCCGTATAAATTTACAGTGCCCCCGTAGGTAGGTCGAGCCCCTCTGACCATTCCGATCTGTCCGGTATCTGAGCTTTGAACTCAAAATCGAACGAGTGTTGTGGGGTGCGATAATCAACACGCACCGAGACGTGTCCTGGCATGTCCAAACAATCTGTATGTCGATGCCCCAAGAGCCGCCAGCCTTATGGCCGAATTCGTAGCCATTTGCCTCGCGATATGGTCTAGTGGTAATCAGTGCAATATAACCAAAAGAACCTTCATCGGAGTAGTGCGAATAGCGCCCTTAATCAGCAACGCCATTGATATCCAGATCCTCTAGAACCTCATCCGGTAGGTGCCCTTATCCAGCCACTCCACCAAATAGACAGTCCATATATCAGTATGGGTCTGATGACTGCCCGAAACAGCCAATTAACCTTTCGAGGATTGATACCCCAGTTCACACCAATGGCCTTTTTGCAGCAATAAATAGCAACAGCCGCCTGAGACACTCTAGCCTAAGTATTCAGATTCCAAAGCAACTTTCTATCAAGAATAATTCCCAAATAGCTGGCACTCTCGGAAAGTGTAAGTGTAAGTTCAGCTTACACATTCAGGGGCAGTTTGATCTCCCTGATCCTATTTCTAGTAAAGAGAACAAGACCCGTCTTGCCCCAGTCCACTACTTTCACTCCACTCAGAGAGAAGTTTTAGTGAGGACTCCATGAGCTCCTACAGAATATCCGGATATATCCGATACCGCAATTGCCACATCATCCGCATAAGCAACTGCCATAACGCCCATATCGTCAAGTTGAACGAGTAGACGATTCATGGTCAGATTCCAGAGTAGCGGAGACAGTACACCCCCCTATGGGGTGCCTCACACCGCCACTCTAAATACCGTCGATGCGCCTAGCGTGGATACAATCACCCCAGTGTACTCCCTGGACTCGAGAGATCTTTCAATACATGCCACGAGTGAGTGAAGTGCCGTCTCCACTGACCTGCCCCCATTATAGGGATGTTGGGTGGCAGATAACAGACCTGGTTCAATGGACATCCTAAGGTGTATATCGATAATTCTCTCCAGGGTCTTCAATAGAAAGAAAGATAGACTTATTGGTCTATAATCCTTCCTCCTTCACTTCACTTCTATTTGCAACAATAAAGATCGGTTCACTGACTACATACGCTATCGATAAATTACTTCTGAGAATAAAATCCAAAAGTGACACCTCTTGCATTGATGTCCAAGCTTCCCCAAACTGTGTGGTGCACGTTTGCATCAGTGCATATTATGACCGGCGTTTTCTCCGCTCTCGCCGCTCATATCAGCTTCCTGACCACAATGTTGGGTGGTTGTTCACCATGGTCATGCGTCATATAACTGGATACCATCCAAAGTTTCTTACAGCCAATTTCCAGAGCTACCGCCATTATTTGACAGACTAAAATTTTAACAGACATTTTTTTTCTATTAGTGTGAGAAATTTTTTTTTTTTGACTAACTGTGTTGTCTTTATCGGAGACTTTAAAACCACATTAACACAAAATTTCCATTTGATGGAACTGCAATTTTATTTTTCCCCCATATTGAATTCTTTATTTTAATGTTTGTTTTCCGTACCTCGAAAACACCATGAAGCACCATTTCACAAAACTGTGACTACGGAAAAGACTTTTGGCCAAAAAAAGTCCTATATTTAATTTTTATGGATTTTTTTTTCCAGCAAATTATGATTTTAAACCACGTGTGCTGTATACAGTGAGTGGTGTTAGCATAAGGAAAGATGGATTTGAAATTCAAACATATATTATTAACCAAATGACTTCGAAAGTTATTAAAAAAGTTACACATCAAAAGGCCAAGCATTATTGCTCTTACAATTTTTTCAACTGCATTATTTGCTATTTACTAAAATTCATTGCGTTTCTAGTATTATTCTGCAGCTTCTGAAAATATGTTATATTTTTATTATGTTTTCATCAACAAGAAAATTTTAACAAATTAAAGCACGAAATCGATAAATCTTATGCCAGCTGAGTATATTAAATTAGGTTAGATAAACCCGCGAAGGTTTTGGCGCTGTGTGGGTATACAGAAAAAATTATTGCGTTTTTTAATTAATTAAAAAGTAATAAATTTAACCGACCAAAGGTAATAAAATGAACGATTGAATTAAAAGAGCGATTAGAAGTGAACTAAGTCTTTCGATCAATTGGGTGACTAGTTCAATTGAACTAGTTCGTTCACGAACGACACAAGTCTACTACTGAGCTTTATTCTGTGTTACGATGTTCACAATGAAATTTTATGAGAAATTTTTAGAGCATTTTAAACCTACATCTTTAGGTTTTAAATGGGTCATTAAGTCCTTTAACAAAAAATTTAAAATTTTGAAATTAAAGTTTAAAAGGTTAATGGGTGCATAAGAGGGTTTTAATTGACTTAACCTTATTCATATAACCAACACTGTTTCTATTTATTGTTAATATAGTCACTCACATCTATTTAATATTTATGATGATAAATTCACTCTAGTGTTGTAGCTTTTTTTTGTTGAACATGGTTAAAAAAAAAAAAAATCACATAAAACTCAAATATATGCAAGGTACAGAACATCATCAGTAACAGTAGCAATACTACATACATTTTCATACAGCAAAACAAATATATTCCTTTTATACAGAGAATATAACAAGCTTAATTGAAAATTTAAATAAAGACCCCTAAGGTATGCAGCAATATTTTTTAATTTAATTTTATTCATTATTTTGTCATTGCTGTTGTTTTAATATTCATAATAGACAAGCGATTTATCAGGGTAAACCCCGGAATGGTCAACAACAGAACGTTTTTTTATTATATGTCATTGTATAGAAAATTAAGTTAAAATTAAAAATTTTAGTAGCATACTCTGAAAGTTAATTTTGGGGAAATATATATAAGAATTTTGAATTTTGTCTTCAAATTTAAATCAAGTGTTGAAATTAAACCTTAACTAGAAAATTTTCTTAAATAAAAGTTTATTTCCATTGGATAATATAAGATGTATTTGTTTACTTTATCGGTTGTATACATTTTTTGATGAAAAAATTATTGCATACTTTCAGTATAACTTAACATAAATATTACATGGCATACCTGAAGGGGTTTTTAAATAAACTAAAGTAAAATAAGTAAAATTGTTAGTATTCCACTTATTCAGTGTGTTCGGTTACTCGAACTTCTTACTACTTTTCCTACAATTGCAAAGTTTTGCTTACTTTTTGTATTGAATTTTTCCACCTGTAGTAAAAGTAGTAACGCCTATTATTAGTAATTATTGAAAACTTTGCAAAAACTTGATTATTGAAATATTTTCAAAAACAGATTTTATCTAAAGTTCTTGCCAGATTACAGATAGCTACATTATTAAACTATTTATACATTTCCAAAAACCTAAAGAGACTCCAAAGGAAACTTTTATAATTGTTTAATAAAATTTTTGTAATTCTGCTAAAAATATTGTTTTACCTTAACTTTAATGTTTACAAACCAACTTTCTCTCTTTTAAACCACAATTCTTGATCAAGTTAATAATTTTTCCAGGAAACTAAAATTCAATTTCATTTTCTTTCCTGTTTATGAACAAAAATGGAAACTAAATGCTGAAAGAAAAACTACACTTTTTACCTTGTTCTGTTTTATGCCAAATGTTTTTTTAAGCCTTAAGGTAGACAAAAGTTTAAATGAAAACCAGAGTAACAGAAAAAAAAAACAAATATAATGATTTACTATCAGTGTTAAAACAGAAAAACTGTTCGAAAAACTAAAGTTTTCAGGCAGTAATTGAGAATATTAACAAAGTTTCATTTTCTTAAAAAAAAAATATTAAAACAAAGAAAACAGTTTTTATACATAGAAAACTTTTACTTAAAAAGAAACATTATAAAATAATGTTTGTAATCATTAAATAGTAGGCCAACCAAGATTAAGCATTTATGATATAAAATGTGTAAGCCCCTAAAATATGCAACATTAATTTCAAAATATCCACTTTAGTTCCGTAGTTGATTTATATTATTTATTTATGCATAACAATTTGAAAACCTTATAACACGTTTATAAAATGAATTTCGTATGAAAAATTTCATAAGCCATTTATAAATTTAAAAAGTGATTATGCATATGCCCCGTAAAATTCGTTACTGTCTATTTTAAGGTCTTAAATTGAATACATAAGTGCTTAGTTTTAGTTGGCCCAGTAATAAATATTTTAAACCAAAATGATAACTAAACCCAGCTAAATTAAAATTTCCTTAACAAAAACTTAATCCTAAAAGTGGGCTACATTTTTTAATATACATCAATTTCTTCATACAGTAATTTTCTTATGATACGACATTTAGGTTTTGAATTTCAGCTAAATGCATTGAATATCTTTTGAATAAATTGTCTTGAAACTAGGGTTTATGTCCCGGGAATTCCCGGGACGGGATTCCCGGGAATCCCGCCCTTTTTTCAATCCCGCAATCCCGGGAATTTAGTGCGGGATTTCCCGGGATTTTTTTTTAATCTTTTACAGAAGTTTTAGCTAATATATTAAAATTTTGGAAGCTTTATTTCAATTAAAAGCATTGATTGTTTTAAAAATTATTTAAATAAAAAATATTTAAAATTAATAAATGCGATTTAAAATTTAATAATATAATATATAATATAAAAAATATTATTTAGGCCGAATTTTTTGGGTTTAGTTAAACCGAAAACAAATTTTATTAGACATTATCAAGTTTAAATACAAACAAAAATACTCGTACCTCGGAAATTTTATATTTTTTAATGATGGTCTTTGTTCAAATAAAGCAATATTCATACACAACATATAAAATCAGTATTTCAGCTCCAAATACCTCCAAAAAAACTCGGCATTAAAATTAAAAAAAAATTATAATATTTTCGTATTTTCAATTGATGTAATTGTTTTGAGTTTTTATTACTTCAAATAATTTCCTTTAAATTTCAATTGCTATTCCTTTATTTCAGTTGTATTTTTCAAAATTTTTGTTTTTGTTAGATTAAATATTGTTGAAATTTGGTATTGTTATATTTTTAGTATTGTTTGGCTTTAGGTCATAAATTAAAAAAAAATAAAAATCCAAATATTTTGTATTTTATTTTTCAATATTTTATTTTTTAATTTTCTTCCGATATTTCGATTTGCATCGCAAATCATCCTCTGGGATATTTAAAAAATACAATTAGGTTGTTCATAAGGGGTGTGCTATCTGTTGTATCGTTGTATTGTCCTAACAAAAAACAGAGTTGTTAAAATTTTTATTTGTGTTTAACAACGATTTTCTATTCAGTTTTCTATCGGTTAGCACACTCAAACATAGGGCACTAAATATACGTAAAAATGTTGTATCGTGCTATTCTCAAATGTTGTATTTTTTCAATTTAATTTTTAACAACTCTGGTTTTTGTTAGGACGATACAACGATACAACAAATAGTACACCCCTTGTGAAAACCCTTAATATATTAAAAAATATATTTTTGAACTGGACTGAGTTGTGCCATAAAAAATTTCTATTCAAAAAAGACCAATTAAATTTATAAAACTATTTAATAATATTTTAGTGTCTATTTATATAAAAATATTTAGACGATTTGCCTAAAAATTTGTGTGAAAAATACTCACTTTTAAACTTTTTAATAAAAATAGACGAATTCTTCTGAAAATCTGCATAGAAACAGAATATCTAGGAATAGAAATTTTTGGATTCCATATTTAATCAAAAAATTGATCTTAGTTCTGATTCTAAAGCTGGTCCGATACAAATTTGCACCCAATAACAATTCCATTATATCCTGAAAGAATTTATGATTCAATTTGTTTAACCGTTTAAACCGCGAATTAATATTTAATTAATGTATTTCTAAGAGTTGTTTTAAAATTAAGACTGCCTTCCATACAAATATATTATCTGCATATTAGTTCGCTATTTGAACTGTTAAACGAATTGATCTCGAAAAAGATGGAAGATATGGATATTTTATATTAAGCCCTTATTTTAGAATATGTATATTAAGTAGATTTTCTCATGACTACAACCAAAAGATGAACTTTGTCGTAAGTTTTTTTAATAGATATCGAATTTTTCAAGTAAACATACGTCGGATATATTCATTTTCTAACGAGCGGGAATTCCCGGGATCCCGGGAAATTCAGAAAAAAATCCCGCTGTCCCGGGAAATGAAAAAGTCCGGGAAAAGAAAAACCCTACTTGAAACCCACTCAGACTTCTTTTTGATAGACATTCAATACGTGTTACTGAAATTAAATGTTAGATATTTTTAATAAATTTTGTCAACTGCCTAAATGTCTACTACATTGTCGTGGGAGTCGTTTATGTTAGGAAAATTTGTGATAAGGCAACTACCCAGTGTAGAAAACCATTATCAAATAATGGGTCTTATAACACATTACCTGTACCGGTATTTTATAACTAGGTGAAAAGTTTCTCACATCGTAAAGTGCAACTCTACCAAATTTATCACAGGGGGAGTCAAATAATTTCAAATTTTATATATAAGTTTCTTACATACCTCTAGTTAAATATGACATTATGCGATTGAACCTATTTTAAATATGGCAGAGTTGCATTTTTTATGTGAGAACCTAGTCAGAAATTAACAGTGGTACAAAAAAGGCAAGCACTGGCAAACCACTGGGTAACCGCGGTGGTAAAAATAAAGAACTGACGTAATAATCATTTGGTGCGCTTTGAAAGCGTTAGTATCATATTTGTAATAATAATAAAAAAGCTATTATGTGTAACTCATTCTTTTATGCTTTTGGTTAGCACATTGGAGTGTTTCACATAAGGTTTCGGGTTCGATCCCCCGCGATGGCAGCATCAATTTAGATGAAATATGTATGAGTTTTTTTATCCCTAATACACAGCATTTAAAACCACCAAAGTAAAATATCATAACTGGGATATGAAGTGAAAAGCTCCCACAAAGTTCGTCAACTCTCCATTAGATGATACCCAACAACTGTTCTAAGATTTAGCATCTCGCTCAATTACAGTGTTTCCCTATTTTCAGTCCTTCATCTTTCACCTCATTTTACCTCTTCTCTATCCGCTTCCAAAGAAATATAGTACTTCCTCTAACTCCCTGTGGAGCGTAGTTTTTTCTAAAGGAAGCAACACGTTAATTAATTGGAAGAATTTCCTGAGTGTTGCTTATAAAATTATAATAATAATGCAAAAGTTAAGAAGTTATCATTATTGGTATTCCAATTGGCGTTTCAACACTGGGTACTTAATAAAATTCATTTTATTGAAATTAATAACACACTGTGACAGCAAGTCTGACGTCATGAATAATTTTTATCAATGTTCATATTTTTTTTTTGTAAACGCTATGATTATAATCAACAAAAAAAAAATGGAGTATACTTTAGGGGCTAACTCATATAAAATTTTATTGCATATTTTCTAATGATAACAAACCTCAAAATTCTTTTTTTAGAATTTCATATCTGTTATCATTGGCAAGTAAATTCCAACAGCACCAATCGTTATTGGAAACTGAATATTCAAAACATATAAAATTAAGATTTGATTATATTCTCCTGCAAGAAAGCCCTTCAGTAAATTTTGTGTCGAAAATTTTTTATAATTTTTAAATAGTTATTCTGGAATACCCTACAACACTCTTTGTAATAGGGTATATCAAGTTTGTTTAGCTGTCTGTCCCAACCGAATTTAGTTTCAACCCAATCGTTCATTTGCTACAACCCGAAATTAGGTAGTTGCAACCCCAATTCGGGGTTCACAACCGTACATCAGTTGGAGTAACAGAAATTCAACCACCGATCGTCTCAGAATCACTTTTTTTTTATAAAACAATACTTTTTTAAATAAAAAAAGTATTACTATTTATTTAATAAAAAAAAATTAAAAAAAAAAGAAAATATTCCTGCAAACTGATTTGAAATCAAAACCTTCTGACTTTTTTAACAAAGCGTTATAATTTTTATAAAATCACTGCTCTACCAGTGCATTGATTTTGTACTATTGGCAAATTCTGACTGGATAGTACTGGATAACCACTTTTTGCAAACATTGGCAATGCACTCTTAGCCAATTCTTTGCCAGTGGGTTTTTTATAAACCACTGAAAATTTCGTAGCACAAAAACTGGCAAAGCATCCCAAATAAGTGTTCTGCTAGCCACTTATTTTCAACGCCACGGTTACCTAGTGGCATAGTGCTGGATTTTATGTACCACTGGCAATTTCTGACTGGGTGGTATTTCCAATGCCAAAGCGATTTCATGCAGGCCACCTACACTTGAAAAAGTTAGACAGTTACTACATGACAGTTATTTGTGTAATAATCAGTTATTGTTTTTAACTGTAATTACAGTTGTTTTTCCATGGAATAATACAAAACAACTATTATGATAGTTATTTAAGAAGACAAGTAATAACACATACTGTTATTTCGTAACAATTTTTAAAGCAATTATTTTGAATATCATAAACAACTACCAAAACAGTATTTTTGCAGTAAACTGTTATTTGTGTTAGTTATATAAAAAATAAAAAACTTCGTTAGTTTTTTTTTAATTCTTATTTAGTTTATATTTGTTGTTATCAGAGCAGCAATTTTAAAAATTTTAGAATAAAAAAAAAATATTGCATTAAAACAAATTAATTATAAATCCCAGCCAGCAAAGATCAGTGGCTCAGAAACTAACTCCAAAAACATACATAATTTTTTTCACTTTTTCCTATGAAAGTAGTCACTCTAAAAAAGCCGGCTGTATATTCAGAAAAATAACGTATAAAACCGAAAGTTTCTTCATAAATTTAAACACACTCACTATATATTTTCCATAACCGATTGAGGTTTTTTTTTTGAAAAGTAATAGGTAAAGTTTGTTTTCAATTGAATCATTTAAAATACATGGAAACATATTGTTTAACTTTTTTATCAGTCAATAAAAAACAAACTACCAAAAAATACGTGTCGTCTGTAGGACGATATTATTATTAGTCAAACATAGAACATTTGACTTTTATATTTTTTTTTTAGTTTTATATTTTTAGAAAAATTGTTTGTTTGTTTTTTTTTTGTCGTTGTTTTCTGTTTTAAAACAAAAAATTAAAATATGTTCACATTGATCTCCTGCTGACTTGTCCTGTTTACATTTTTACATTTGTATAAAAATGTCAGTGAGTGTCCATAGGTATTTTGTATAGGAGCTGATCATCAAGTCAGCAGTGACCGTGATGGGTCACTGAGCCATTATGAAGACGTCTTTAATCCCTCAAGGATTTGAGCCCTCGTCTATCTAAATAAACTGTATCCAATTCACTTCTTAAGATCCATTTTAGAGTAATAATGCTTTAGAAGCAATATTTAAGGGATTTTTTGGACATTATTCAAAATTACTTCTAGAAAAGCTGTACAAATTTACAAACGGATACTTTGGAAGAAATGAAAGAAGTGATTTTTTTTAATTTGTTCAAAATTAATTCTAAAAAAACAGTAAAAATACTCTAACGGAAAATACTTTGGAAGCAATGAAATAAAAGATTTCTAAAGCATGACTTCCCATATAATTTTTGCTGGGTTATAGTGAATATTACTTTTCTAAAGCCTAAAAGTATGCAATATTATACAACAATTTCCAATTTTCCCACTAATATGCCACATTTTTTGTATTGTTCTTTGAAATTAGAATTTGTTGTTATTTTACATGTCTTACTCATGCAATTATTAAACCAAATGCACAAACAATCAATTGGTATGTTGAAATACTTTAAGGAATTATATTTGAAATATTTTGTTTACAACTGAATAAACAAAATTGTGGTTAATAAATAACTCATTACAATTAATACTTTAATGTTCTAGGTAGCCTTTAGGTACCTGTTAACCTTTAAGACTGTTTTTTACGTGTGTTGATATTTGTAACAAGAAAATTATTGAACTTAGACCCAGGTTTTAGTATGCCGATCGACTCAGAACCACGATTTAGTGATGTCCGTCTGTCCCAAAAATGGCGACTGGTGTAGGGTACATATAGTTCGCTCGTCCAACTTTAACTTTTTCTTAACAATTTTTTTATTAATTTAGAATTTAAAAATATTATAATAGAAAACCTAATTTACTGCATTTTCAGTCAATCCTTTCATCTTATTAATTTTTTCTATATTTATTAAAAAATATTAAATCCTCACTGAAAAACGTTAATTATGAACACAAAAATAGGCTGAAGTATCTACTTTGAAAATATAAAGAGTACGCCATTTAAAAATGTAACACAGAGAAGTTTTGCTGGTATTTTGGCATCAACGTTCTTCTTAGCATTTCTGTCCGGAACTTTAGATGTTTTAAGCCCAACATTTCCTTTAAATCTGCACACAAAATTTTCAAAAAATTTAACTTAAAATTGTGATTAAGGAAAATACTTTTAAATTAAATTGCGATTAAAGAAAATACTTTTAAGCTTAAAAATATGCAACAATTATGTAAAAATTTTAATGCCTTAAAGTTGTGTTATGTTGCGGCCCTATGCTCCTTGCAGGAGTAAAAGGAACAAATATATATATATATAAAGTTATGTTACAAAATTTATTGTTGTTCAGTTAAATACATTTTATTTTTCATATTCCAATTAACTAAGAATTACACAGGTCGACAAAATTTAAAAAAAAGTTACGACCCTGGGACTGTAGTGGACTTTCTCCATCACATCAGGTTTTTGAGATATCTCAACATAAAGTTTAAAATAAATATTCGGTACGTTCTGAAATTGTGAATTAAGCTATATTCACAAAATTTGTTATATCATCTGAAAGTCCTATCTATTGCCTTCGAAATTCAGGTTTAACCTTTTCTATATCGTATTAACCTTTGCAATATCTTATTCCTTCTCTGAGAAATCGTCAGTTAAAGTTAATTGATATACAGGCTCCGCCAAATAACTTTTTTATTTTTGAAAATGCTATAAAAAAAAACTACTGAATATTTTCTCAAATTTCTTTTTTTATTTGAAAGTACAATCCTTCCGGTTAATAATGGAAAATAATTTCATTCATATGGCTGCCTCGGCTGGCCATGCAGTAGCCTACACGATCGGTCCAATTTTTAAGCACATTATCGATTGTGTGCAGCTGTATTTCACCAATGGCTTCACGAATATTGTCCTTTAAAGCGTCAATTGTCTCTGGCTTGTCGGCGTAACACTTATCTTTGACGGCACCCCACAAATAATAGTCCAACGGTGTCAAATCGCAGCTCCGAGGTGGCCAAACGACATCAGCTCTGCGGCTGATAATGCGATCTTCAAAAACAGGGCGCAAAACATCGAGTGTAGCTTCGGCTGTGTGGCAGGTAGCGCCGTCCTGTTGAAACCAAATGTTGCCAATATCCTCCTCTTCAATTTTTGTGAACAAAAATTCGTTCAACATGGCCCGATAACGATCGCCATTGACTGTAACGGCCACTCCTTGCTCATTTTCGAAGAAAAATGGCCCAATTATGCCTCTGGACCAAAATCCGCACCAAACAGTGACTCGTTGTGGGTGCACCGGCTTTTCAATGTATGCGTGCGGGTTTTCTGTGCCCCAAATGCGACAATTTAGCTTGTTTACATACCCGCCAAGATCAAAATGAGCTTCATCTGAAAAGATGATTTTTTGGCAAAATCGGCATCTTCTGTAAGTTGATCGCAGGCCCACTTAGCGAAGCGTTGTTCAAGCGTATGCACAACCATATTCGTTCAGCGGAAGGATAAAACTAATTATCTGTCAAATCAGACATGAGCTAAGTGTTACCATTCACGAAATAAGCACTAGTTGAAAAAAAACGTTAGATGGCGGACCCTGTAGTATTTTCGCTATAAATGCAAAAAAAGTGACTTTTCGGGATTTATAACACCGCAAATTTGTTAGCGTTTGTGAATAAACCTCAATTTGCGATATAATCCTAAATATAGCAAAACCACGCGTTATTTAAAAGTTATATTAAGATATTTCGAAAACCAAATATGATGGAGAAATTCAGATTCAGCGCAACTCAAACTATTTAAAAAGTGTACTCTGGCTTCAGGGTTAAAAAGTTTTATATTATATTATTATATATTATTATATTTAGTTATGCAAATCTTATTCAAATAAAAATCCTCTTTGAAGCCTTAAAATATGCAACAATTTTTACACTTTATTTTTTACATCTATAAAAGTTTAGCATAATCCAAGGCATAAACAATTCCATAGTTTGTTAATCTTGTGAGTTATTAGGCGTCTACAAAATTTTGAACTTTTCTTGCTAGTATTTATGTTTTTAAAGCCTTAAAGTATTCTTAAAATCTTATTGATTAGATAAGTAGATAAACCAAACCATTTGAATGGCATCAAATCTATTGTCCTGTTCTATCGTGTTATGTCATGTTCTTTTCCTAATATTGTTTGTCATATATTATGATAACTTTATTAAGCATACTTATACAATACTTAAGCATTCAATAAATCTAATAAGCTTAAGAAATAGTTGTTATACATATACAAATGTGATGGTCATAAGTTGTCAAGTCTTATAAAAATATTTTTTCATAAATTTAAAATACTAAGGACAAATGACTGCTTGTATGATGGAGATGTCATTGTAAAAATTTACGTTACAGGAAGTCGAATTATGACCATCGACATGTATACTAATATAAATATTTTTTATTGAATAAACATTTTGTTAGTATATTGTCCTCAGCGAATAATATATCCACAACTTGACCAACTTTCTAACTGTCGCAAAATTTTAAACTGTTTCCGAACTTTACAGAATTCAAATTTGAAATTAAGCCCAAATCAGATGGTTAAAGTGCCAGTGGATAGTAGGTAGTGCTCTCAAGTTTCGTTGAATTTCGCCAAAACTGTTCAATATTAATTAGAAATTTATTAATTCAGTTCGAGGCCAATTTCCTTATTATGAATTAACATAATAAGTACTTTTTTCAAAAACTGCTATTTTTCTTCATCAGGATACTCTCCTGACAAATACTTCACAGAGTTTTTGCTTTCAAAAACCTCTACACTTTCAGGAATGAAAAGACGATCGTTTCGGGGATTTTCCAGGTCCCCTTCATCAGTTTTCTTTTGAAAGTGGTGGCAGTAGTGCAATGCAATTTGAAGCATCAAAATCTCATATTAAATGTAGTCTGCTACATTAACAAAATGGGAATGGAGCAAACAATAAAATATGTTTTCGAAGTCTTCTGCAAAGCATAGCCAATAATTGAAATATTCTGAATTAGACAGTTGGTCATTATAAGCAATCTTTTTTCCATATAAACTTTTCCAAACCAAACTTGTATATCAAAAAAAAAAATTATATAAAACATGAACAATTTTTTTACAATAGAACCACACCAACGTGAGTACTCCTTATGGATTTTTGAAACATATAATGGAATATGAAAAAAAAAATTTATCATAAAAAGAATTGACCCATATTGTGTTGACATAAGCAAAATTGTAAGCCATAGATTAACTTTAAGATGTTCCTTTGTCACTGAGGCCGTTTGTTAAAGGACATTTTATTTTTTGTCACTATAAACTCTTTTTATTTTGTAATTTGATCGTTGATATGGCTTTTGTTAAATTTTATGGTATTTGCAATTTTTTTTTTCTGTCCTTGCTAAAAATGTTTACAATGATTTCATATTCTATAGGGTTTATGGTTTATAACTAATAGTAACTTTAAGTGCTAAAATTACTTTAATATGTCTATACATATTTTATCTTTAATCCTTATCTTGTTTGCCGTTTGTCAATACAATTTCTTTGGTATTTTTTTTTTCTATTTACTTGATTGGCAAATGTTAGTAATTTGTTTAAATTATTACAAATTAGTAAATAAATTATGCCATTACTGGCAAAATTATATGCACTAGTGATATAACGACATTTTCTTGGTAATGCCTGGATTTATACTATAGCATTTGTTTATTTTATTAAAGCCTTGAGATATGCTATGACAATACAAAATTTTTTGATGACAAATATACAAGTCAGGGAACTGCTACTACAGTCGGAATTTTAGTTGTTTAAGTAGTATTTCAGTATTGTTGTTTTAATGAAAATAATATTTATTTGTAGAAAAAAATTAATTTTAACTACAATCGTACATTATTAAAAAAAAAACAACATAAAATACTGAGAATTCGTAGCATTCGTTTTATTCTGTCCTTTTGTTTTCTAAAAAAAAATAAAGCAATCAAATTGTTGTGTAATTTTTGTTAGTTGTTTTGACTAATTTGTGGTTCATTTTATTAACAGTGAATTTAATTTAACGAAAACTGGGGCATTTCGATTGAAATTTTATTGGTTTTTAAATACATTTGCAGCGGTCTTTACATACAAAATATTTTAATGCATAATGTTGCCTTAAAGCATGGTTAAACTTTCAGTATGTATTTTTAAGATTTACAATTTTTTATTAAAGAATTCAAATTCCTTCGATAGAATGCATTAATAGAAATAAACCTGTAAAAATAGCAAAAAAAAAACGTAATAAATATTAGTTGAAAATGACCTTGCAGAAAAAACTGCTGAAATTAGCAGATTTTTTTTGCTAAACCGTTAAATTTGCATAATTTTAGTTATAGTTTACGGAACTTTTAGTTAATTGAAAATGAAAAATTATACTAAAAAATCTGCAGAAAATTTTACTAAATATTAGTAGACTAAAAATACAATAACAGAAACAAACAGCAAAAATAAACTGTTAAATCTACAAAATTTTTGCTATTTTTAAGTTAAATTTAGTTGAATGGAAAAAAAAATTGCTAAAAAATTGTAAACTGCTGTTTTCAAAAGGCTCGATTTTTATTTGCATTTAAAAAAAAAATCAAAAAAAAACTTCGAAAATTTTAAATTTTTTGGTCATTTTTTAGCCTACTAATTATTTAGCAAAATTTTTTGCTGATTTTAGCAAGTTAATTTGCTATTCTCCATTTACAAAAATTTAGCTCAAATATAACTAAAATTCTGTGTATTTAACAGTTTTAGTTTTGCTGTTCCTATATTACTAATATATAGCAAAAATAATCTGCTAATTTAGCAGTTTTTTTCTGCAGCATCATTTCTAACAAATTTTTAGTAGTTTTAACGAAATTTTTTACGAACTTTTATCTATTAGTGTAGCAGTCTATCCTGCTAAAATCAAGAGAAAAGTTTGCTAAAAAATTTGTAAACTGCTAAATTCAGAAGACTATATTTTTACTTGCATTAAAAAAAAATCGAGAAAAACCTCTGAAATTTATAATTTTTTTTAATGATTTTTTAGTCTACTAATTATTTAGCAATATATTTTGTTGGTTTTACAGGTTAAGTTGTTATTTTCTATTAACTAAAATTTAACTCAAATATAACTGAAATTTTGTATATTTAACAGTTTTATTTTTGTTTTTGTTTCTTACTAATATTTCAACAGTTTTTTCTGCAAGGTAATTTTTAACTAATTTTTAGTAGATTCGACTAAAGATTCACAGACTTTTTTCTATTAGTGTTGTAGTGCAATGTAAAATGAATAATAGTGCGTTTAGACACAAAAGTTAATCTCGTGAAATTGGAATTAATTGCTTAACCAAGCACTAAACAAGTCGATCAAACCCTATTTTATTTTTTTTTTTGATTAACAGATAATCCCACTTTTACTGTTTTAAATGACTCTGTATTCATACTACTACTTATATGCAACGGTGTTTTTTGTTATAATTCGGTTGGCGGCACTGTAAAACTCACACACTAAAGTCAGATAAAAATTAACGTTAATACGCTTTGGCGCTGTCTACAAATATTTTGCTAACGCTGAGATTTTCCATGTTCATCGCATTCCCTATCGCTATCGGCGATGTACCTTGGCATTTTAAACCGACAGAGTTAAATTTTTAACTGTCAAGTTAATAAAAAAAATGTAAAGTTGGATTAATTTTAATCAAGTAAGATTAACTTTTGTGTCGAAAAGCACTATAATTCAACTTTTAATGTGGGCAGGTACTATTTCTAAACGACTCTGTATTCATACTTCTAATTGAATGCAACGCTGTTTTCTATTATAATGACGGTTGGCAGCACTGAAAAACACACACACTAAAGTCAGTTAAAAATTAATTGTCGAAAAACATATTGCTAACGCCGAGATTTTCCATGTTCATCATTTGCCGGACCGCTATCGGCGCCACCGGTATTTTAAACTGACAGAGTTAAACTTATAACTGTCAAGTTAATCTTTTAACTGCCAAAAAATGCATGTCTAAACAATGAAGATGAAAAATTTGGAATAACTTTAATTAAGTTATTCCAAATGCACTATTATAAGACTGTGCAGCACGATTGCCGGCCGTTTGCGGTTTCTATGCCATATGAACGTATTATGTTATTATAGTAGAACGCCTAAAGGGTTTGTCGCTGAGTGGATTAGTCAAGCTGATCGTAATGATAGTTGTAATGAAATTTACAGCTCCTAAAATTTATGAAATTCCAGCTAAGTGTAAAAAAATAGCCTAGCTCTGTTTTTCATACAAAGTTGTATTTTTATTTTTTGCCAACATTTTACAAAATCTAAATAAAATCTAAAATCCTCATAAATTCCTAAGTCAAATTATAAACTTTTCAATGTTTGAGTTGTAATTTCTTAATAACGCATGTCCATTCAGCTACTAACCGACACTTTTGTTTCGGTTTCCCATATAAAATTGGAATTTAGCTGTCCGCGAAATTTTAACTGGACATTCAGTAATCGGGCTTAAGAAAAATAGTTTACGTTTAAACTCACTCTGTTTTAGTGATTTACTTCCAACCTTTTTTTCCTTTACAAAATGCCTTACAGTAAATGTAAAACCGTTGCATATTTGTAGGGGTAGTATGTATAAAATTTTATTGCATACTTCGGGGAAAATTTTTTAAGAATCTGACACAGAAGGGCACTCATCTATTCTGCTAAAATTTGAATATGTGATAGAGCAGAGAAAATTAATAAATATTTTGAATATTTTAGTGGCCCCAGTTTTTCGATTTTTTTTTAAGAAACTAAATTTTTTTTGTCAAAATTTAAGGTAAATTGGTTATCAAATTAAAGGTATTCGAAAAACATATCTAGTGGTCTGCAAGACCTGTACAATTATGTTAACTATTTATGTTGTATATAAGGATTCATAAAAATCTAATTATGCTGGAACCCTTGGGTAGTAATTTAGCCGGTTTTGTGAAAAAATTAGAAAATTTTATGTTTCATAAATTCATTTAATATCAAAAAATCTGAAAAAAAAATCTCATAAAATCTTTTGGGGCATAATTATTAATATGTATTCCGTTCAAAAAAATTTTAAATAGTCAACCATTCGAATGATGGGGAAATATGCTTAAAGCTTAATATTCCAAGAAGTTTGGTGTCGCTAATGGATAATTTGATATCAGGTATTTTCAAATTCAAAATAATTTTTTGGGTCGCTGAACACAAATCATCATCATTAAATTTTAAAACTTAAAATGGCGTTTGCAAAAATTTAAATGACGAATGAGTTAACGATCCTTAAAACTTCCCTAAAAGATGTTTAAAAAAATATACAATACAAGAAAAAAATCTCAGCATATTTCTAGTAATATGTAGTGAAAAAAATTTGTTGCATACTTTAAGGCATATTTAAAAAAAAATCTTTTTAAACTATAATAGATAAAAATTGACAGTATAAATCGTTTTTTCATAGAAAAATTTTAAAAACTGTCTTAGAATTCTTCACTTGTACTTATTTTAAATGTATTTCAAGTTGTTTTCAGTAAACTCGCAATTCATATGGCGCCTATAAGTTTTAAACAACTTTTGGATATAAATAATTTATAAAATGTTGTTCCATTATATACAACAAATATAATTTATGATATTATTTTAGTTTTGTAAAATTTTTTAAATAAAGAACAAGATACCTTGACATATATTTGACGTAATAGACACCAAAAAACGAAAATTTTTAGAATTTTACAATTTTTACTACAACGTAAAATTCAAATAATAATTAAAAGAGGTTAAATTTATTTACTCACAAAACGAAAAAAAAAAAAACATTAATATTTGCAAATATGTTGTTTTTTTTTTGCAAATTAATGAATGAATATTCACACATTTCTTTTTAAAAGTCTTTTAATTGTTTAATATGATCAAATAAATTTTTTTGGCTAATTTAGCGGAAGCATAAACAATTTTTTTTTTTCATGCATCGATTCATTTAATAAATATTTTGACACCTTAAAGAAAATATAAATTAAATAATTTCCATATGAAGCTGGAAATATAAAGTTTGTCGGATGATGATGTGAAACTTTCAGTACTTATTGACCTAACTGATACGAATGAAACATGGAACAACTTTAAATCGTTTTATATGGGAAATTTTAAAACAAAGTCATAATATTTAATTTTTCATTTTACAAAATAATAAATTCTGAACTTTTAGTGTAATAGTTGATCAGTTGATTCAGAATAAAGCATTTATTGACTATTTTACATCGCAAATATTCAATAAAAATTCAAATATTTGTTTTATAATCAGTTACAACCTTTGTACGTACACTAATAGAAGATTGCCCTTAAAAAATTTAGTTAAAACTACTAAAAATTAGTTAAAAATTATGCTGCATAAAAAAACTGCTAAATTAGCAGATTAATTTTGCTATATATTAGTGATATAGGAACAGCGAAAATAAAACTGTTAAATATACAGAATTTGAGTTATATTTGAGCTTAATTTTTTTTTAATGAAAAATAGCAAATTAATCTGCTATAATCATCAAAAAGTTTTGCCAAATAATTAGTACCCTAAAAAATCAGTTTTTTCGAGTTTTTCCGATTTTTTTTAAATGCAAATAAAATTAGAGCCTTTTGAAAACAGCAGTTTACCATTTTTAGCAAATAATTTGCTGATTTTAGCAGAATAGACTGCTATTTGCATTCAACTAAATTTTGCTTAAAAATAGGAAAAATTTTGTAGTTAATAACAGTTTATTTTTGCTAATTTTAGTCTACTAAAATTTTAGTCTACTAAAATTTTAGTCTACTAAAATTTTCTGCAGATTTTACAGTACAATTTGCTATTTTCAATTCACTAAAAGTTAAGTTAAATATAACTAAAATTCTGTAAATTTAACAGTTTTAATTTTGCTGCTCTTATTTTACTAGTATTTAGTAAAAAAATCTGCTAATTTTAGCAGTTTTTCCTGCAGCATAATTTTTAACTAATTTTTTTAACTTTTTCTACTATTTTTACAGATTTATTTCTATGAGTGTATAATCAATATCATATGTATTATACGTACGAATGTTCCTCATATAGACCCTACAGAAAAAAATTTGCAAGACATGCATGCAAATTAAGAATCACTTCTTACATTGTTTCCAATGCAGCCGTTTGTTTATATATTTTTACGGTTTTTTTTTTTAGATACATATAATTCCAAACAGATGATCGCGAGTTTGATTCCTGGCGAGAATTATAGAAAAGCCACCAAACATCTTAAAAAACTTTTAAATATTTTTAGAGTACTTTATTCATAACAACTAAAGAAACTTGTTAATTTCCTAATTTGATCTCAACAAAAAATTAATATTTATTTATAAAATTTTTAAAAAACAATAATTACTTTTATCGTATTGTGTTACGTTTTAAAATTTGTCAAATCTAGGGGGCTAGAGCCTATATTAGGACGCCTAAACTTATAATTAATATAATAAGTATACGTCCAGAGGTACTAACAGGTTATAGAACATATATTTGAACTTATATTAAATATTTGCTATACCCAACATTCAAAAAATATTTTCTCCAAAACAAAGCCGAGTAGCTCGATAAAACTTCCAAAATCGATAGAGATACTTCGGACTATTTTTTAGAAATAAAAACAACATTGGCCGATTTTAGAATTAATTGAAAATCCTATTACATTAAAAAATTATAATTAGTCCTTATTTTTTTTTTTTACAAATTTCCCGTTTAAAACTCTTGTTGACATAGTTAAATTTCCAGTATTTCATAAATTCCAATAAATTATAATAATTAATATGAGTGCTATTTTTGTTCGGTTTTAAGATCAAATATGACAAATTTCAAAAAGGATTCATTCACAATTTATTTTACAACAAATAGAGAAAAAAAACTTGTGAGAAAAACTTTTCTAGAACCAGTTAATGCATCTTCAAGTACTACCAAGCATAATCATCAGATTATTGTTATGGGTGCCTCTCTAGGTTATAAGAGTAGAGATACAACCTTGAAGCCCAAATTACTTGAAAGTAAATGTAACGTGACGAATCAGCTGATTCAACCTGCTTAATGAGAAACACATAGTGCTGAGTACTAGACGTAAACGAGTCGTAACGTGCCGGACATTTCTGTTGAAAACAGAATTTTTTCTCCGTTTTTACGTGAGAGAGCAAAACAGCTGTTTTTAATTGCATATCAGTGATGGGATTTGTGGTACAATTGTTACATATTTGGCACAATCAAAGTTTGATAGGTACACTGGCACATTTTTGTTATTTCCAAATATTCTATAGAAATCCAGTTTATTTAAAAAAGAAATTAATTGGCAAAAACAATAAAAAAAAAATACAGAAAAATACAGGAACGTAATTTTTATTCAAAAAATTTAAATCATTCTGATTATTTTTTAAATTAAAATAATTTTTGAATTGTTTAAAGACCCTGTGTAATTTTTATTTTTAGTTCAAACTTTTGTTTAAAACGAACACATAAAATATTAGTGCTATTCATATAAACTTGTAAATTCCTTGTAAAGCTTGTATAAATACAAACTATATTTCTCATGTATGGAGTTTGACATTAAACTCACAAACATACCAGGTTACACCATTTACGAGTAGAATACGAGTTTATATGAAAACCCCTATTATATTTGAAAAATAAATTAAGTAAATAAAAATCGATTAAATTCAGAAATAAATTAAATTTGGCACAAACTAATTTAATGATTGAATGAATCAAATGAGCTAAATCGACTACAAATTATTTTCGATTTAAAATGAAATTGAATCCGATTTTCAGGGATAAAATATAATCCACAATGAATTTTTATGAAAGTTCTTGCTTGTTATTTTATAAAAACATGCAAGTTTTGGTACTATAGGGGTCGAAAATGTACTATTTTTAAACTGGTTGGTACTATTCTGAAAATCAAATTTATCAGTCCTTAATAGCACGTTACATATTTTGAGTAACTTAGCAAAAATAAAATACCACGTTACGAGTCGTTCTCGTTACATTTACGATCTAGTAACGAGACCTTGAGTCTTCTGCATTTATTTTTTTTTTTATATATGTATGGAGATTTGACACTTAAAAATGCACTGCGAATTCTCTCAAAATTAAGACTTAGAGATTAATCACAACTGTGTCGATTGTCGACCGACGACAGCAAAAGTCGTCACGATTAATTTAAATTCAGCGACAATCGACCGTCGACATTTGTTGACGTTTAGAAAAAATGAAAGCAAAACAAGAATATGTTTGTATTTGTTTCGCTACAATTCTTCACCAATTCAATTGCTTTTGCATTAATTCTGGTTGTTTTGCATTTTTTTGTATTTAATTTTGCTTTTTTGCGGTAAATTATGTATTTTTATTTTCAATTATATTTCTTCTGTCAAAAAAATAAATTTTTTGTAAACAAAGTACGAATTTTTGCAACTTTAATACGAATTTCTGCAACTCTGTTCCCTTAATTAGTTAAAAATATGGCAACATTTTGACAAATATTTTGAGTGTGTG
Source organism: Leucophora obtusa (assembly GCA_949987735.1). NCBI lineage: Eukaryota > Metazoa > Arthropoda > Insecta > Diptera > Anthomyiidae > Leucophora > Leucophora obtusa. The sequence continues at coordinate 161,924,606 of OX465299.1, read as the reverse complement.
TTAGTGTGTCGTCACGAAAATAGAATAGATTCTATTACGACGACAAATCGCCGGACGACATGGCGACATTTTGCTTCCCATACAAAATATATGAAAAAGCACATGTCGTTGTCGTTGTCGACTCAGTTCTGATTAATCTCTTAATTGAATTTATCTGCGTTTTCTCTCATACTCGCATATTTTCATTCTCACTCTCTCTTCAGTGTTGCCATATTTAAAAAAAAAAATCCAATTATTTGATGATGTTCAGTGATGGAAAAATTGAAACAATTGAAATTTTATTTTGAAAAATCCTTGTTTTTATGTTTATTATTAATTTCGAACTCATTAGCCTATCATTTTAATTTAATGATCTTTACCGAAGTTAAAATGAAGAAAATTAAAAATTGTCCTATACCGAAACAAAAACCTCATTTCTCATGATGTATCATACTTTAAGATCCGACTGTAAATACCAAAGATATAACGAAAAATGTAAAATGGCGACCCCAACGTTCGGGAAAAAAAAATTTTTTTGAAACCTCCTTGCAAAAATAATTTAGATTGGACGGTGTACGGCGAACTTTTTTTTTTGACATACAGTCTAATGTACACACATTATGTAAAAAAAATGTGAATGTATATATAAAAAACCGTCACCGCAGCCGCTATCATTTAGTTTGTTTTCTCTCACCGCAGCGGAATCCGCAGCCGCAAGGTTGTATCTCTTATATAGATTAATATGCTAATTCATAAATAAAATTTATTTGGTATTTGAAGCTTGCTATAGTTAAAGTACATATTTCGCTTAATAAAGACCCAGGAAAATTTTCTGTTCCAAAGAATCGGTTGTACAATAGCTGCTTTTCATTCACAACCCCTTCTACTGTCGATTCTAACACCGATTCTTTTTGTTTGAAATTGTCCCAAAAGCAACCCCTTCTATAGCTCCAAAGTGGAACCGGTTGCTCTAGAATCAGTTCTGGAACTAGTTCTGGAACTGATTCTACGTCACCCACACCTTCCATATAGGATCCCAGGAACTGGTTCCGGAACCAGTTCCATGGAATCGGTTGCAGTGGAACCAGTTGTAGAATGGGTGTGGTTGGCTACCGATTGTAAAAAATTTTCCTGGGGAGTTATTGGAAATCTTTATTCATAATCGTATTTTAACTATAAATTAATTTTTCAATTTGATACTGGCAACACTATTGTTTATTTTCTCTCTTCTCCCAAATAAGTCGTAAATGATGTACAAATTTAGTAAACGATTGACTTGGTAATCGGAAGTGAAAATGTATTTTCTTAAATTAGAGAACTAATGATGTGCTAAGATAAATTTAAAATGCATTAAAAATATATTTTTTTTTATTTATAAAGCCAATCAATGGAAAGGTGTGTAAAAAAGTAATTTTTTAGAACATATTATTCGAAGCATACAAAATTAATCGAATTTCGAATAATGTTTTGACAGTCTGTACATCACTATTGTTTTGTTTTTCTTTTTAATTTTATTTTTACATTTTTTTTTGAAATTTTTCGAAAAAGGTGATTGGCTACGCAATTGTTGTAGCTTTTGTCAGTTTGATGGATGCAAGTTGTTGGAAGCCACACATTCTAGGGATGGGATGGCTTTAATAAATCATTTCATGCCTGAAAATGAAATAATTAACAATTAAATGGTGGCTTCCTCACTCCAAACTTTATAAAAGGTTTAAAGTAAATGAGTATCGACTATAAACCTATATTATTTTTTTCGTTATTAAGCAAATATGAATACTGTTTTTCACAAATTAGCTTAAAATCCTGCAATAAGACTATTGTAAAAGTTTATGAATTAGACCATAAAATTTTTGTATTTATGTAAACTCCCAAGTAAATAACGAATTGAGCAATAGATTCAAACATTTTTACTAGTTATTTATGTATTACAACGAAAATCACATGTTTATACAAAGCTATTATATTTCTCTATGTTAAGTTGTTGCTTTAACCAAAGTTCCTTTAATAGTAAAGCAAATGTTTGTATGTTGTATTTAACATTCAAGCTTCTAATTCTATTTATAGTCATTAGGACGAAAGCAAAGAATTTTAACAACGATAACTTGTTATTTTTGTATTACACCCTATAACCCATCATGCCATACTAATGACTAACATGTTGAAATTAAGGAATATTACTTAACAATTTGGACTGTACCTCGTCGGTGAAGTATTTTACCGTAGACTTTTAGTGGATCTACGGTAAAAAATAATATATTTAAAAATCAGTCTAAATTTCTCAATATTTGAAAAAATTTTAAATATTGTTCCATGTTTCAGGACATTAAATACTGTTAGTTTGACAGTGCAACGATGGAATTCAATTTTTTTTTTTTTTTATTTCATAGTTTGTACAGAATGCCCCATATTCTAAAAATGTTAGTGTCATTTATTGTTGTATTATTTTGCCATAAAAAATTTACTTTTCTTTTTTTAATGGATTTTATTCAAAAACACAAGTGTTGAAATTTTAACACCAGAATTTAATGTTTATTAAGTAGGTGGGTTTAAATATTTTATGTACCTGTTATTTGAATAGTTTAGTTTATATTTTAAAGACCACAACAAATTTTCATATAAAAAAATTCAAAGAAAAACAATTTAGGACTTTTTTTTAAATAACCTCAAATGTTATATCTTTTTTTTTTTTTATAAATATTTCATTAATTTGCCTTTAACCCTCGAATGTACGGGGCTGACTATGGTTGGTATATTCTCAAAATTTACAATTTACAATTAAGTTACTTCAATTGTTTCGATAAAACACATAATTTAGTACATTTTTAATCTAAAATTTTTTCGTGTAAGGGTTACGGTTCAGAAGTGATTTATAGTTAATTTTTGAAATTTGGTTTCTTTTTCTTATTTCCCAATATTTATTACACATCTCAGCAATCGACAATAAGCAATTGATCTTACAGTTGGTGTGGTGTTTATTAAATCATTACCTAAGATAATTATGTTTAATATTTGTGTATTTAAATTAAGTGAAAAATATTTATAATACATTTTGACGTCAAAAGAAGCAAGCAGATCGTCCCGTAGGACTAAAACGCTTTAGTATTCTATTCTTTAGTCATCTGAGTTCAGTGTTCGAATGTAGAGCGAATTATTTCCTTTACGATTTTAATGTCTAGATCACGATAAAAGTCCTTATCCACACTAATAGAAAAAAGTCCGTAAAAAATTTAGTTAAAACTACTAAAAATTTGTTAAAAATTATGGTGTAGAAAAAAACTGCTAAATTAGCAGATTATATTTGCTGTATACCCAGCAAAATCTTTCATTACCAAATAAGTGGTTATATAATAGAAATTCATAGCTCCACACAACTTATTTTTTGGCGTCTAAACTCATTATTTTTGTTTGGCGTGGTCGTTTTTATAAGTAGTCACGCTTACCTGCTCGCTTACGAAAAAATGAGAAATAAGTAGTTACGAGATTTTGAATAATAAGTGGTTACACACATGCTTACAAAAAGTTGAATTATAAGTGGTTATCCGATTGCTTACTTGATTCTTAAAAATAAAGATTTAAGCAAATACTATTAGCTTAAGGAAATACATTCAGAAAATTTTAAGTTTTCTCTAATGTGTAATTTTAGTACTCGTCATAAAAATTTAAACATAAAACATATTTACATATAATAAATAAAAATGTATAAAATTCAACTGTGTAAAAAGTACTTATTTAAACTATGACGAGTAAGTCATTATTTTATATTTAGAAACAATGAATACAATAGGCCTTTATTAGGAAGTCATTATTTTATATTATAAAATAATGCAAAAGGTAATGATATATCATTTTTGGTAATGCAGATAGTAATGAGGTGTCATTACCAATATTTTGCTGGGTATTAGTAATATAGGAACAACAAAAATAAAACTGGTAAATATACAGCATTTTAGTTATATTTGCGCTAAATTTTTGTTAATAGAGAATAGCAAATTATTCTGCTAAAATCAGCGAAAATTTTTGCTAAATAATTCGTATGCTAAAAAATCACTAACAAATTTTTAATTTTCGAAGTTTTTTTTTCGATTTTTTTTTAATGCAAATAAAAATCGAGCCTTTTGAAAACAGCAGTTTACAATTTTTTAGCAAATATTTCTGCTGATTTTAGCAGAATAGACTGCTATTTGTATTAAACTAAAATTAGCATAAAATATCAAAAATGTTGTAGATATATGTAACAGTTTATTTTTGCTATTTTCAGTCTACTAATATTTAGCAGATTTCACAGTACAATTTGCTATTTTCAGTTAACTAAAAGATAACTTAAATATAACTAAAATTCTGTAAATTTAACAGTTTTTATTTTGCTGTTCATATTTTACTAGATTTAATTTAAAAATCTGCTAATTTTAGCAGTTTTTTCTGCTGCACAGATTTATTTCTATGAGTGCATGAGCAAAGTAATTTTTAATTGTTAATTTGTCTATATGAAAAACTTTTTGTGTATTGCCATGACCGGGGATTGAACCGGCAACCATCTGCACAGGCTATAACTTGTAGCATCACCTCTTAACTAGATACACCACGGTCGGCATAGCGCTGAGTGTGGCTAATTGAAGTTTTTTTTCAATCACAGCCAATACAATGTATGCTTTTTGTAATCAGAAGAGCCAGAATTAACTAATACTTGAGCAATTTATTTTTCAATTGGAATGTTTTCTCTCTTAATCCTATTTCGTAAAATGAACCACTTTCGTTTATTTTACAAAAATGTTCGTTATTTCAACAATAATTTCGTATTTTTATGCATGAATTATTATGAGTGCATTCTGAAAATTGTGTGAAAATTTTTATTGTTTGTGCTATTTCGAGTTGTTTTGCGTAATAATCGCTAATTGGCCTAATTATTTCTGATCACCGATTATTGGCCGCCCGTGTAAAAAAGTTTAGATCTGATCAGATCTTTCTGGATCTAAATAGATATGATTGAATCTAATTAGATCCTGTAACAGATCTCATCAAATATGATCAGCTATGGCATATGTGATAATACCTTATGGCAAGATCTAATCAGATTTAGTGCCAAATCTGTTCAAATCTAAAGTGATCTGAACAATTGCGCCAGATATGCCTAGATCTGGTAAGATCTTGCCAGATATGCCTAGATCTGGTAAGATCTACTGAGATCTGGCCAGATCTGATATTTTTTACACGGGCGATTGTATATTTTTGGCCGAAGCTGATTAATCGATCGGACACTCAGGATTATGGCTAAGTAAGAAGAATATTTTATATTTTCATTTTCATGATCTACTCTCAGCCTTTATCGGCCGGTATGCAACGAAAATAAATTTAAAAAAAAAAATATTTTTCTTTGTGCCAAATACATGGCATAAATTACATGAAACTCTTTGAGGGTTAAATATTGCATGATTTTATTGCCTATTTTCAGGCTTAAAATATTTTAAAATTTTATTGGTTTTATTAGTTTGAAATTTATTATCATTTTTATTAAAATTCATCATTCTTTAATAAAAAAAAACGCACACACACATTCCATTCCATTAAATATTTTCTTCTAGATATACTCAATGTCATCAATATTTATGATCGACCTTCTTCTACACTATTTAAGCTAAAATACCCCTTTCTTGTGTTGGTAGCCACTTTTAAAATATTTTCATCATTAAAACTGGCCACTGAACTTGCACAAATGATTTATTTTAAATACAAAACATTTGGAAATATTTTATCATTTTGAATCGAGAAAAAAAAACTCAAGTGAAATTTCTCTGTCTTCTTTTTGTCATACTCGTAGCATTAACGTATTTTAAATCAAATTATAAAAGTACAAAATGAAAAATGCGTCTTTTGAACTTTTAGCAATATGAATACGGGGCTAAATAATGGCACAATACATTAATAATTTTAAATTACAGAAAGAAAAAGGAAAAAGCACACAGAGGTGGAGGTTGTAATATGGGGGAGAAGTTAAAATTGTATAATATTTTTTGTTTGATACTTTTAAAAAATTATGTTTTTGTATAAGGAAATATAAATTTCTGTTTGCTACTCCTCTGATTCGCCGTTTCCTTGTTTAGATTTTTTGGTTAAGGTGTGGGTGTTTTGTATTTTGGAGCTATTTCATGTAAGACAGCTGTTAATTTACATATGTTTTGTTTTTCTTTTCAAAAATTCTTTAAAAATCAATTTTTAATAATTAAGTTCATATCCACATGAGTGTGTATTAAAATAAACAAAATAAAAACACAAGTTTGTTTAAAAACAATGCGGTATGAATATTACTTTTGTCATAATATGACATGAACAATATTGTTAAAAAAAAATACATGTAAATTGTACCTACAAACGTAATTTTTGCCAGAGTAGTGTTAAGTTTATGTAAATATATTTTTATACTTCTTAAATTCTAGACAGATAATAATTTTTCATTATTATTGAAACAAGGTTTTGTAAAAAAAAAGTTTTAAATATAAAATTTGGCGCCCAACGTGGTAGTAAAATATTCTGTTAGAACATATCATGTTGCTTTGAATGCTTTTCTATTATTTACTGAACTGTAAGAAATCATACAAGTCATCCTCCTGTGTGAAATTTCCATTAAATATTTTATACAAAATTGGCGCCGAACTTAGAGCAAATCTGCTTTCTCAAGCTCGTTTTTCGTTTGGCCCACGCTCAAGCGACACATAACTACTATTTATAAAACCTCATGTGAAAATCGAAATATATATGTATAAACATACTTGATTATACGTTGACTTGTAATTGATGTATGGCCATACATGATCTCATATATTTCTATATATCTTAGGATCCGAAATTTGAGGGTATGTGGATCATATATGGGCGTAGTATATGAGTCAAGTATGAGCATATATGGTCATACATAAACATGTACGGTCATATACCCTCAAAACCATGTATGGTCATTGAACTGTGTTTGGATGTATGTGACCATGTATGTATGTTCATATGTATTTCGATTTTCTAATATGGGATCTGAAAAATTCAAAATGGTGGATCCAATACGGCGGTCGCTTTTTTTTTAATGGTGAGTCGAATTGTCTCAAATATTTGTTTGGCAAGTTTTGGCGGTTGATTAATACATAACATCGGATTTTAAAAATTCAAAATGACGGATCCACTTAATATAGTCTTAAATATTTTTTTGGAAAGTTAAGAGGGTCGCTAAAGACGAATCTAAGAATGGCATTAGATTTTAAATTATTCCGATAAATAATTTACAACAAAATCGTCCGCCATATTGAATGCGCCGTTTCCAATTTTAAAAATCTGATATCAGATTCGTATTCAGCGACTGTCAAAGTTTTCAGAACAAGGTTACTTTTCATAAAATTCAGCGACCTAAAAAATGTTCTCAGTGAAATATTTGAATCCAATCTCTTTAAGAAAATTATCCGTCATTGTAATTTTTTTAAATCTGATATCAGATTTGTATTCATAGACCTTGCCAAAAAAAATATTTGACTCGAATGCAATTACTTTTTTTAAAAATCATACACCATATTGAATCGACGACTTTAAATTTTTTTAATCCAATGTCAGATACACATTCAACGACTAGAATACGAATCCGATGACTTTTTAAAAAAATCGTTCGCCTTGTTGAATACACCATTTTGAATTTTAACAATCTACGTCAAACTCATTTTTGGACAGCAGGGGTCTCTCGTTCACAAATAAAGCCCGAATGCCCCATAGATATACGTACAATAATGAAAATAAAAGAATTTACTTTTAACTGCACAATTTTATTGAGCTTAAGGTTTGTTTTCTATATATAAAAAGTTTTTTATTTTCAATATTTCGCTACTCCAATTTGTAGCATCTTCAGGAAATAATTAAATTAACAAATTAAAAACAATTTGAAAAAATTTGAAAAATGTTTTTCAAATTTTTTTCAAACTCTCAAATTGCTAATAATTTTTTAATTTAATTGTTATTTCCTGAAGATGCTACACATTGGAGTAGCGAAATATTGAAAATAAAAAACTTTTTATATATAAAAAAAACAAACCTTAAGCTCAAGAAAATTGTGCAGTTAAAAATAGAAAAAGAAGGTTAAATAAACGACAAGAATTTAAAAGAATTTACATTACTTAAGTTATGCTCCGTTAGAAAACATGCGAAAGTGTACTTTTTAGACTTAAATATGTTTGTTTGTAATTATTAGAAAATCAGAGTATTTATTTGGCTTAGAAGTACCTTTCTGTAAAAATATTTAAAAACAGAATGCCAATTTAATTATTTGCTTTTATCTTTGAATAAAAAATTCATTTATCTTATATATTTATTTACTTTTGCTAACATCTATCAGTTAATAATATTGTTTTCATTTCGGAGAAATAAATTTCAACACTAAGCAGGTTAATTATATAAAATGGAATCACAACAACCCATATTGCGTTTTTTCCCCCCGTTAATAGCAATGCAAATGATAGGTAAAAGCTCACGAGCATGGTCATGTGAACAAATAAACAGAGATGGAAAATATTGATTTTATTTTAGGAAGTAATTTATTAAAAACAACTGAAAATTACTGAAATTTCTGTTTACATTAGCATACTGCAAAAATCCATGAGTGAAAAATACATATGTACCAATACAACAAAAATTTCATTAAAAACAACTAACAAATTTAGTAAAAATGAATGACAGAAACAGTTAAATTTACCATAACATTTTTCTTAAAATTTTTTAAATTAAATTTTCTAAAAGGAAGCAACTAACTAAACAGTAAAATTGAACAAAATTAATTCAACACATCGCAGTGTTACAAAAACGTTTGAATTGAAAAATGTTTTCCTAAATGATTCCCATCCCTGAAAATATATGTAGCTGCAGATTAATCATTGATGCGCGGAGGTATGTTTAGTGAATGCATAATGACTTGTCTCTTTTTGTTATAGTTTTTCATGGCTTGAGAAAATATTGAAATTATTAACGTCATTATCGATGACTATTATTGCCCTTTATCTATTATTTTTCTATAAATATTGTATATTTTTGTATAAATGTACGAACGTCAATATTAAATAATGAAAATTTATATATTGAATTTAATTTGTTGTACGATTTATATATATATTTTTTTACAAAAATTGATTTTATTTAAAATTTTTTATTTTTAAAGAAATATGTTTCATTAATTTTTCGTTCGATTTAGTTGACTCACACTAGACTGATTTGTTGAGCATTTTATTTTATTTAAAAATACATTTTTTTAAATATTTCCGAAACATAATTTTAAGTTATTTTTATCTGTAGCTAATTTTATACACACGAGATATTCGTAATATATATCAAAATTCGTCATACTCGTTCAAATTTGACAGTGAACTTAACAAAAAAAGAAACTGCTAAATAGGTTTATAGACTTTGTTTTTTCGTTGTTGTTATTTATTTTTGAGATAAATATTTAAATTTGTTGTTGTTTTTTTAATTTTTCTAAACGGAAACCGAAACAAAATTTATACAATACATTTATTAATGATGTTTCTTTCAGAAGTTAAATAAACAATTTCTTATATTGTTTAAGAAACTCAAAATGGAATTTAAATATGTAGGAATAAAATTTGTCTACTTCAAATTTATGCACAATTTTTAACAAAATTGCGTTTTAAAGAATATTTTGTTATTTGTAATGCTCAAATACGCAGTTAGTAAAAATATAGGTGGGTTAGTTTCAAATTAAGACTTGAGTTTTTTTTTTTTAGAACTGTTTAACGTAACAACAGTTCACGTATTTGTGTAGTAAACGAGAGTTGTTATTTTTGGCGGCAATTGCAGTTGTTTTACTACCATTACAAAAAGTTTCACAGTTACTACATGACAGCTGTCTGTGTAGTAATCAGTAGTTGTTGTTTTTAACTCTAATTACGGTTAATTTTCTATGGAAAAATACAAAACAAATGCTATGACGGTTATTTAAGAAAACAACTGACGAAAAGTACTATAATTTCTTAACAGTTGTTTATAAAGCAGTTATTTTTTAATATCACAATAAACAACTACCAAAACAGTATTTTTACAGTAAACAGTTATTTTTGTTAGTTATTTAAAAAATAAAAAATTTAATTTAAAAATGCTTGTTTACTTTATATTTTTCATCATTGATATATTGTATTATATCTCCAATACATTAAAGCAGAATAACTGGAGAACGTTTTGGAATTTTTTACTTCAAATTTTAAAAGGGCTGAAGTAATTACACATACATATTTTTGTAATCGAAAGAAAAAAAATGTTTTTTTAATTAAAATATACTTTTATAATACCAAAAGAATTAACTGTAAAAACAGTAGTTTTCACCGATTTTGTCAGTTGTTTTAAAAATTTTCTAGTAGAATTTGTTAGTTAATTTTACTGCATTGTTAGTTATTTTTAGTGCATTTGTTAGTTATTTTTCAACAGTTAGAAATAACAAAATGTTTAGTATTTTTAAAGGTCGCCTTTTTAACTGCACATACCTTTGTTTTAATTGTCATTTTCAGTAGATTATACCGATAAACTTTTTTGAGAGTACCCGTGTAAAAAAGTTTAGATCTGACCAGATCTTTTTGGTTCTCAATAGATATGATTGAATCTAATTAGATCCTGTACCAGATCACATCAAATATGATCAGATATGGCATATGTGATAATACCTTATGGCAAGATCTGATCAGATCTAGTGCCAAATTTGTTCAAATCTAAAGTGATCTGGACAAATGCGCCAGATATGCCTAGATCTGATCAGATCTCAAATTTGTCCCCAATTTTGAGATCTAACTAGATCTGGTAAGATCTACAAAGATCTGGCCAGATATGCCTAGATCTGATCAGATCTAATTAGATCTCAAATTTGTCCCCAATTTTGAGATCTAATTAGATCTGGTAAGATGTGCTGAGATCTGGCCAGATCTGATCTTTTTTACACGGGTATGAAAAAGTCCACATAACAACTATTGTAGCAGTTATTATAAAAAAATAACTAACGAAATTTACTGCATTTAGTAACAGTAAAAATGTGTAGTTGTTTTGGGATTTTATAAAATATTATTTAGTTGTATTACAATTCTCAATTCAAAAACTATGAAAATAGTTATAGTTAAGAAAGTGACTGTAAATACTGTTAAATTGTTAGTTGGTTTTATTACATTTTGCTGTTATTTTTTAGAATAATTTTTATTTCATTGGCCACATGTTTTTTAACAATTTAAAATTACTAAATCTGTGGACTTTTGAAAAAACCACTTAAATCGACTTAAGAAAAATTTTTTTTTTAATTTTTGCATTTTATATAATACATACTGAGTTCATCGACACATTCTTGTTGAGATAATCCACGTCGAAAGTTGTGAAAAATAATCCAACGAAAATCTTCTCTTGAAATTTCCATTTTTTGGCCAAATTGAATTTCTTAACTCACTGTAAACAAAACAAATAGCACTTGTACATCAAAACATTGTGAGTACGTTTATGCTAAAAAATGTCAAATTTTATTATGGTGTTACCAGATTTTAGCATTGACATTAGTGTTGCCAGTTTCCGAAATATAAATAGTACCCCTCGTAAACTTTTAAAACGCCCATATCTGTACACTAGTACAAAAAAACCTGTAGAATAATTAGGCAAAGCTACTAAAAATTAGTTAAAAATGATGCTGCAGAAAAAACTGCTAAAATCAGCAGATTATTTTTGTTATATATTAGTAATATAGGAACAGCAAATATAAAACTGTTAAATATACAGAATTTTAGTTATATTTGAGTTTAATTTTTGTTAATGGAAAACAGCAAATTAACCTGCTAAAATCAGCAAAAAAATTTGCTAAATAAGCCTAAAAAATCACAAAATATTTAAATTTTCAGTTTTTTTTATTTTAAATGCAAATAAAAATCGATGATATTGAAAACAGCAATTTACATTTTTTTTGGCAAATATTTCTGCTGATTTTAGCAAAATAAACTGCTATTTGCATTCAACTAAATTTAGCTTAAAAAAATACCAAAAGTTTTGTTGTTATAACAGTTTATTTTTGCTATTTTGAGTCTATTAATATTTAGCAAAATTTTCTGCAGATTTTACAGTACAATTTGTTATTTTGAATTAACTAAAAGTTAACTTAAATATAACTAAAATTCTGTAAATTTAACAGTTTTAATTTTGCTGTTCTTATTTTACTAGTATTTAGCAAAAAAAATCTGCTAATTTCAGCAATTTTGTCTGCAGCATCATTTTTAGTAAATTTTTCTGCTATTTTTACAGATTTAATTCTAAGAATGTATATTTTTTTGTGGTCCCCTCTGCCGGAATCAGTTGTCAGAACATTGTCATTTATTCTTTTTTGTATTGTGCAGTGTTATCCGGATGGTTTCTGTAAGAAACAGTCCTTCGAATCAAAAGATATAAAAATCTAATATTTTGTCTAAAGGAAAAGTCAATTGTGGGCGTGTAATGGTTGTAGCGCGTTGGACTGTTACACGTTAGGCTTCGGGTTCGATCCCCAACCAAGGCAACATCAATTTATGAAAAATACTAATATGTAATATTTTTTATATCCCTCATACATATCGCTGCGTCCTCCTTCGGTGTTCCATAACACTTAACCCCACCGAAGTAAAATAATATAAAAGGGCTACGAACTAAAAAGCTTCAACAAAGTTCACCAACTCTTCATCAGATGGCGCGCAACAATTGTTGTATGATTCAACATCTCGCGCAATTACAGTGTTGCCATATTTGAAGCCCTTCATCTTTCACATTCTGTATCCCCTTTCCAAAGGAAATAACACGTTAATTAATAGGAAGAATTTACTGAGTGTTGCTTCTCTTTAAAAAACAAATTCTAAAGACTTTTTAACTGGAAAAGTTTTTTTTAATCTGGAGGCTCTACTATACTAAAAATTCAGTTCTTAAAAATGCTTTAAATGTGAGTGGTTTGGTACAAAAAAAGTCCTCACAGTAATAACTTTAATAAAAATGGCCAATAGAACAGAAAAGGTTTGCAGGAAAAACGTCTTCAGAATCTGACTGTTCTCTGAATTTCACAGAATTGCATTTGTTCATTTTGTGTATGAAAACCCTTCAACAAAGATTAATTTTTGAACCGTTTTAATTGGCTAAAAGCAAATTAACCAAACAGAAAACTTCAAGAATATACGAAACCAAAATGTAAAATTTAAAATACAATAAGTCTGTTCTAAATTTTCCTATAGTACGGCAGATAAATTTCTACTATATATTTTCTCTTTAATTTATAGTCAAAAGAAAAATACATTTATTTACTACTTCAAAAACTTTTTCAGCGGATAAATCACACATTACTTTTAACAACATTTTCAAATTTATTTAAATTAGGTATTGTATTAAATAGAATTGTAAATTAGTTTATAATTTCAGCAAAAGGATTTCAATTCATTTTTTTTTCTCTATTTATGTATTTCTATTTTCTATTTATGTAAATCTTGCATATTAAATGTATTTTATTGTTTCCAAGTTAACAAAGATGATAAAATATGTATAAAACATTAGGAGCATCCTTACAGACAAGAGTATGTTTACTAGGAATATAACTAATGGTTTATAAGGATAAAAGGATTTTTATTTATAATATTTGCTGACACAATCAAGGTCATACATATGTACATATAAGGCTTCCCATATCAATTGCCCCGCCACAGGAAAAACTATGTTGGATTAATATCAAACTTACTTAATATCAAACTAAAAATTAATATGTTAAGTATACGTACAGAGCAACTAACTAATTATAGAACAAATATTTATATTTTTTGTTGAATTTTTGCGAAACATAATATTCGAAAATATTTTCTCCAAAATGAAGCGAATAACATGCTAAAGATTTCTGAATCGATAGAAAAACATGTGAAGTTTTTTTTGGAATAGAAAAAAAAAATGTTTCCCGAGTTTCAAATTTTGTTATTTTTCTTTTGCAAATTATGCATATAAAACCCTCGTGACATTGTCCAATTTCCAACATTTTTCAAATTCCATTAAAATGTAATAAATATTGTATTAAAATAAATTGCTAAATTTGTATATATTTAACACGCCCACTTGACCAAATTTTAGGAAAAATTTTAATAGCTGTTCAATGTTTTATTCGTATTATATAGGGGAATAAATAACGTAAGTTTAACATTGATACAGAATTTTTTTATCTGTACAGTTGGTATGGAAAGCCCCATATTAGGTTGTAAAAACAAACAATAAAATCGCTTTAAAGAATATTTTATAAAATATTTTTATACTATAATGGGACTAAAACGTTTGTGTCCCAATTCCTTTGAATTAAATGGCAGATTAACATTGTCATTCTGTTATACATTATAACACCTTGAAATATTTATATCAAGGATTTGAGTAATTATAGTAAATATGTTGTAAATATTATACAAGTAATTAAGGTTAAAAAACTAGTGATTTTTCAATGCTTTCCCTGAAAAAAATTTGTCGGTAGAATTTACTGAAAATTACAATTAAATGCAGTTAAAAAGGCGGCAAAGGTATTTATTTATCTTTAACCCTCTTATGCCCAAGGTCGCCAAGAAGCGGTCTTCAGATCGTAAATAGTTTTTGGCTAAATAACAATTTTTTATTAAACAAATTCTATTACATCGATAGAAAATATAATTACCTACTTTTTGCCTTCAAACTTTTTTTTGTATAAGGAAGGATTTTCAAGCCAGAAGGATGTAAAGTGAAAATTTCGTAAATTTGAAACATTTAACTTTATAAATCAGAAAAAAATATTGGAAAAATCGTCAAAATACATTTACGATCTGTTTTACATTATCGATAATAAAAAAGCTAACTTAGGGTCTCTACTTTTAAAATGATTTACAATTGTAGCTCCAGGACTCACAGGATAACAAAAACTAGCTGACAGATTTTTTCGAAATTAGACACAGATTATATAGTAGATTATATAGTAAGTATTAAGCAAAACTAATTTCGTTAAAATTTATTGAGGTAGTGCCAAATTCGCCCAATTTCGCAATTTTCAAGAAGAGAAAATCTCCATAACTTCTAAAAAAACCAACACTAGATCAACAGTTTTTTGTATGTAATTTTATTTTACTCACAAAGTTATTTGTAGCAAAAACCAAAATTATTTGACTATTGGATTTCTTGATTCATCTTCAACCTTTATTGGGCTATATCGACTAAATAAAGAGATAAATTAAAATTTTAATATTCCATAGTAGGTTTTTAATGCCAAATATATAGTTTAAATTATTATAGAAATCAGAAGAAATAGTATTAGAGGGTTAAAATAACTGAAAATGTTATTTTCAACTGTTGAAGAATAAATAACTAAAAAATTCATTAAAAGTAACTACCAATGTCTCGAAACTAAACTACAAATTTTTACTACAAAAATTTTAAACAACTGGAAAAATTGGTTAAAAAACTACTATTTTTACAGTTACTACTATTTTTACAGTTAGTTATAAAAATAGGTAGAAACTACTGTTTTTACAGTTAATTTTTTGGTATATATTAACAAAAAAAAATTTTTTTTTCTTTACTGTTTTTACAGTTAATTTGTTTGATATTATAGAACTATATTTTAATAAAAAAAAAACAATTCTTTTTCTTTCGATTATAAAAAATATGTAATCACTTCATCGTACTTGAAATTTGAAGTAAAAATTCAAAATGATTCTCCAATTCCAAACGGTTCTCTGATTATTATTTGCAAACTAAAAATATGCGAGTATCAAAGTTAAGAAATATAAACTATTTAAACAAGAATTTTAAAAAATTAATGAAATTTTGTATTTTGTAAATAACTAACAAAAAAACTGTTTAATGTAAAAATATTATTAATACAGTACAGATATCGATACTATACGTTAGTTTTTTTAAAATAACTGTCAGAATAGTTGTTTTGTATTTTTCATAGAAAAACAACTGCAATCACAGTTAAAAAGAACAAGTATTGATTTCCACACAAACCACTTTCATATAGTAACTGTTAAACTTTTGCGAGTGTTCAAGTTAATATTAACCCTCTAACGGTTAAGGATGCGTCGGGGCAGCTTTCATAAAATTACGCATAAATGCGTCAAATTTCCGATAGAAAACAAAATTTCCTAAGTCTTTCGAGAAGAAATTTTTCGTATGTAATACGGTTTGGAAGCGAGAAATTGTCTAAATTAAAATTTCATAAAATTTCAAAAAATAATTGTTTCAAAACGAACACAATATTCAGAAGTCTAAAAAACTTGCTTAAGTTCACTAAAAACTTTTTATAATAAGTCCTTTGGTCCAAGGACACGCGGTGTTCTATCAGGATTCCTTTAAATAACATCGTCTTAGCTTGGAATAGGCGGACGTTTATGAAATTTGGCAGAAAGAATATACAATATATATTGAAGTTAAGGTCCATTTTCGCTCAATTTCGCATTTTCCAAAAAACGAAAATCGCAAAATATTCTTAAGTAGCAGCACAATAAATGTAATTTTTGGATTGCAGTTATATCTTCGTAAGAGAAATCACTTAGCCTTTACCCTGCATTATGCATTATTTTTCAAGATTAACTCGAAACCTTTTTTGGCCATATCGCCTAAAGTAGGTAAAAAAAACAAAATTTTGTGGAAGAACTTAAAAATTATAGTTTATTTTTAATGCCGAAGACATTCTATAAATTTCATTGCAACACAGCATAAGACCGTTGGAGGGTTGAAAAATTTCGCGCTTGAATTATGGTCTTTCGAACCGGTTATTTATGTTGGGACAAATGCATATACCAGTGAAAATGTTTTACAAAATGCCTAAACTGCTGCTACTATAATCTGTTTTTCAAACTACAATTAATAATGTTATATTTAATCCAATATTTTAATGTTTTAGCTAAAAACCAATGTTCCTTCGAACCAAAATCAACTGATAAAAAAATCAATTTTAGGTAGTACCGATATTTAAAGCTTTGTTTTAGTTAGGAATCTTGTGTTATAAGCTGTCGTTTGATTACTCCGAAATTGATAAGTAAGTCAATTTAAAAAAAAAAACAAATTTTCTCTTAAAGAATTTTCCTAAAATTACAATATTTTATTTATTTACTTTTCAAAATTATTTTTACATCTCTTTGATTTTAATTTAAATATTCTGTTGTTCATTAACTTGCCACCTTTGTTATTATTTCCTACATAGTTGGGCATTACATCACTGAGTATCAAGTGCAAGTATGTACCAGGTACTTGGAACGTATTTGGTACGCATTATAAATATTGTACATTAAAAATGTACTACGTAGCAGAGCGGTAAATGTATCATTAATTTTTTAATTAATTCGCGAATCATTCATGCATTGAACTAGCAAAATTTTATATTAATTCTTTTCACAAAAATCACGAATTGAATGAAATTTGAATCAATTCATATGAATTTGACAAAAATGAATTGCAATCCATTTCCAATTCATTTGAATTGAATTGATTTTGAATTAATTTAAATTAATTAGAAAAATTAAAAATTAATTGCAATGAAATTATTAATTGCTTCTTGAATAATAAATGTATTTTTGTCGTTCATCGTATGTCAAAACCAAAATAAGTAATATTGGAAGAAATAAACTCCAAACACCATGTTTACTTTGATTGATTGCAATTCACTTTTAATCCATTTGAATTAATTCAAAATCAACTCAATTCATTTCGCCAATTGATTTGAATTGGAAATGAATTGCAATTCATTTTGCCAATTCATTTGAATTGGAAATGAATTGCAATTCATTTTCGCCAAATTCATTTGAATTAATTAAAATTTCATTTAATTAATTTCCTTGGTGAAAAGAATTAATTAAAAATTTAGCTAATTCGTAATGAATTGAAATCAAAAAAGAATGATTCATTTACAGCTCTGCTACGTACTTATAAACTTCTTTGGTATTTGATAAGTACTACTGCTAGTTGTCAAGTACCTAGGTTTATATTTGTACTTTAGTATTGTACCTAGTGTCTTGACATGCAATAAAAAGATAGCAAGCAATTGTCACAATGATTTCATCTCAAGTGAAGATACTTAATTTCAATGTTATTGTAATATCATGACATTGCTGACATGAAAGCTTCTCTTGCAATGATGCCTGCCATCAAATGTCACTTTTCGTGTTAATTTTGTTATAAAAAAAATTACGGAAATTTTTGTAAGAAAAAGAACGGGAAAAAGTTTAATTATTTGTTATTTGTAAACAAAAATTAATTGTTGATAAAATTTTGCGTTCTTCGAAGAAAAAAATATAATATTTCTTTGAGATGAAATGGTCAAGTTTTCTCTACCACAATGCAACTGATATCATTTTGACATTTCTCTGCAATCATTTTGACATTTCATATCGTTTATTTTATTTGAAGACAGCGGGTTAGTCGATGGAAAATTTGATACTGACAAGGAAGGTCAGGACATGTGATAGAAAAGAAATATGAAATTGGGCCGCAACAAAAAAATACTTGTACATTTTTTCCTCCCCTATCACTTATCCGAATCTTATTAGGATCGGAGGGAACCCATTGGGATACCTTTTTTGTGAGTCGATTAGTAAAATTATTGATGTATTTACCATCATAAATTTTGAACACCAAATAATGAATCCACTCATAGAAATAAAGTTATGAAAATAGCATATAAAGCTACTAAAAATTTGTCGAAAATGAATGACCTTTCAGAAAAAACTTGTAACATAAGAACAGCAAAAATAAAACTTAAATTTACATTATTTTAGGTATATTTGAGTTAACTTCTAGTTAATTGAAAATGACAATTAATGCAGAAAATTCTGTTAAATATTAGTAGACTAAAAATAGCAAAAACAAACTGTTATATCTACATAATTTTTATTATTTCTAAATTAAATTTAGTTGAATGCAAATAGCAGTTTATCCTACTGAAATCAGCAGAAATATTTGCTAAAATAGTAGTAAACTGCTGATTACAAAAGGCTCGATTTTTATTTGCGTTAAAAAAAAATCGAAAAAAAACTGAAAATTAAATTTTTTATGATTTTTTTGGCCTACTAATATTTAGTAGAATTTTTTATTTTCCTACTAATAAAATTAATACATTTTACAAAATGTATTGACAACAGACATACATATAAATAGTACCCAAAGGGTACTTTTATGTAATTGTTGCTTTCAAAAAGGAGTTGATTTATAACTGGTTTTACCAAATCAGACAGTTCATATACGAAAGTACAAAATTCTCATCCCGTTGGTTTTTTGTACCTTATGTAATGTCTCGGTTTGAGTAGGAAAGTTATCATTTTCTTATTGCGGACAACTGAAGAGTAGAGTGATGTCTACGAAACAATTGTATTGTCTATCATGAAAATGATCAACCCTTTTTGAAACAACAAATAAAAATCTAATATGACAATATCATATTAGAATTTGGACTTGAGGTGGAAGAATATTCTAACTAAATATATGAAAATATAGAAAGTCCGAAAAAACAATTTTTGTATTTTTAATGCAAAAATTAAAATAATTGTTTTACTCAACTGTTACTAAAATTCTGTATATTTAGGTTTTATTTTTTCTATTCCTATCTTACTAATGTATAGCAAAATTAATCAGTTAATTTCAGCAGTCTTTCACTAATTTTTAAATATATTAACTAAATTTGTAACAGACTTTTTCCATTAGGTATAAAATTCAAACGGAATATGGCAAATTCACAGTTACGTGTATTAAACAACTCTTAATGCAATTCTCTGTCAGCTGAAGTATCGCAGAACTTTGTAGGAGCTAAAGTTGTGTATCTGAAGTACACTTTTAAGTACCAAGTTATTAATAAGTACCGAGGTAGGTACCGGACAAGTACCTTAGTATTTAGCAAGTACCGGAAAGTAATTCTACTGAATATCAAGCACATTGCAAATCCTTTAAATACGTTTTGTTATGTAACAATGCATAATCGTTTAGTAGTAATAAATACACAAGTACTAATTACGTCCCAATTATGATTTTCTATTTAGTTAGTACTTACATTCCAATCTGAAACCCACCCAATATTTTTTGTTATTATTTGCCATCATTTGTGGTATTTTATATACTCGTAGTATAAATTTTCCTCTGTCTGTTGTGGTCCGGCATAAGAACAAGCATTTTGTTTATTTTCAATAAACTGTATAATATATTCAGTTAATGGGTTAGTTTCTTTTTTCTGCCCTTACGTGTCAGTTCTACTCCCAATATTTATTGAAAACTACAGAATCTAACAAAAACGGAAGTACAAGGTCAAAATAATGTAGAAGACTTTAAAGGTGGATTCACAATGATGGATTCAAGAAAAAAAGCGAAGGAATGATACAAAAAATATAGAAGTGCGAAGGTGAAAAGCGCAAAATATACTCTGTAGGGTGAAGTACTCCAGCTTTCTGAATCGACTTTGAATAGAAATTCACACGTGTACTACCCTTATCTACTATTATCGAGTATTGGGGATATGAATTTGTTAAATTTTTGTAAATTCTCTTTTGAAAGTGACATTTCGTATAACCAATACAGGGAAGTAGTAGACACGGATGGACAGTGATAGATAGCTTGTGAATCAAGCTTAAAGTAAATTTGTGAACACATTTAGGGTATTCACTACACCATACAAGATGTTGGTAAACCAAATTAATTTAAAGGAAATTAAATGTTATCGTCCAAACCAGTTTGGTATTGAATATAAGGAATATCAATTAACGTGCTGAAAAGTTATAAGTGAAAATGTGGAAATATATTTCAAATCAGTTGATTCTACCGACAAAATTTGTTTAGTGTACTCGAAATTTGTACCAATTGCCACAAAGTCGGATTTATATAAATCGGTCCTGTCGCTTTTACACGATATTGCCACAGTGGAGATAATTGACTTTATGATAATTTGCTTAACTAGTCTGGTACATGTCACCAAACTGTTACGTGACATATTCATACATATTCATGACATACATAGAACATGTCACCGAATTGTGTTTTTAAGAGAGTTCAATAAAGGGTTCTAGGTTAGTTTTGTGACATATTGTAAGGGGTGAATTCCCCATGGACCGCTTCTGTGATGGTTGTTTAAATTCCCGTAATAAATTGGAGTACAATTTTAATATTTTTAGATAAATTAATTTTTGTTTATTTTATGTAGCTGATGTTTTATTTGGTTGATCTTTATATTCCTTCAATTTGAGATCATACTATCAAATTTTCTTTAAATTATATTTTAAATAAAAAAAAAGATGATAATATTTTCAAGTAAATTACCGAGAATAATAAATATTTGTATAGAAAATTCTTTGTCCCAACAAATCTTTAAAAGTTACCCTTTATCTATAAATTGTATGCCTTTTGGAAAATCTTTTAAAAATATTATTTTAAACAAACGCGTATTTTCTTTTAGTTTGCTAAGAAAAATACTAAAAAAAATGTATAAACAAAACTCGAATAATAAATATTTGAATATAAATAATATTCAAAGTGAAAACAATTAAAAATAATATCAACAATACAATATGAATTTTTTATCACCTGATGATATATTTAATGGTGTGAGACGTAAAAGTCTATGCAACGGTGCTCTCTTAACACTCTCCAATAAACATAATGCTGCTGAGAGTGGTAGTACAACACCGAGTAAAAGTAAAAAAGAACGAAGACGTGGTAGTTTTAATGAGGCAACCACAAATGCAAGTAGTAAAGAGAATGGTGGACGCAGAGCTTCGCTGGTGTCAAGGTATATGTATAAGAGAGATAAAAAACCAAAAATAATTTTAAGAAAATAATGAGAAAAAGAAGAGGGTATTAATTTAAAAAAGTGGTGAGTGAAAAACTTGAAAGAGAAAGAATTTAACAAGTGTAGAAACAAAATAAGAACGTGTACGAATTGGCATATAAGAGATTAAGCATAACTTGCGTACGACAATAAAATGTAGAAATACAACCTTGCTGTTTGTTTTGCGTTTATTTTTTTTATATGGAGTTTTGACAATTAAGAGTAGAGATACAACCCTGCGGCTTGTTCTGCGTTTTTTTTTTTTTTATAATGAGTTTTGACATTAGAAAATGCACTGCGGATTCTCTCTAAATTAAAACTTAATTTATCTGCGTTTTCTCTCATATTCGCATATTTTCTTTCTCACACTCACTACAATGTTGCCATATTTTCAAAAAATAATCCCGATATTTGATGATGTTCAGAGATGGAAAAGTTGAAACGATTGAAATTTTATTTTGAAAAATCATTGTTTTTCATGTTTATTACTAGTTTCGAACTCATTTAGCCTATCATTTTAATTTAATGATCTTTGCCGAAGTTAAAATGAAAAAAAATATAAAAAATTAAAAGTTTTTCTATACTGAAACAAAAACCTCAATTCCTATTGCTGGTGCTCTTCACACATAGACTAAATGTACACACACATACATGTAAAGAAAGTGTGAATGTGTGTCACAGTCATTTAATTTGTTTTTTCTCACCGCAGCGGAATCCGCAGCAGCAGCCGCAAGGTTTTATCTCTATTCAAAGTGGTCGCGATTAATTTAAATTAGAGATTAATCATAACTGGGTTGACAGCGACTACTTCTTTGTCATACATTTTGTAAGGGAACCATAATTTCGACATGTCGTTCGGCGATTTGTCGTCGTAAAGACACATTTACACGCGACAGAAAACTGGTAGAGGTAGTGCGAAAAACACCTCTAATTTACTAAAATCATTCAGTAACAGAATTGAAAAAATTCGTACTTTGTTATAAAAATTATTATTATTATTTTTTTTACAGAAGAAAAATAATTAAAAATAAAAAAAAAAATTTAGCGTCAAAAACCAAAAATTAAATACGGTAAAGTTTAAAAGTCTCACTTGTTTGTGATAAAGTTCGAACAAGCAAGTTTCGTTTTCTTTGAAATAATAAATCTAAAATTAAAAACAATAATAATTATCAAAATATGCCAACAAAATTTTAAATATTATGTGTGTTCGGGTACTCAACATTGGGATCCCGCGGGATCCCAATTTTACCAAAAAGGGTTTTCTTACTCCACAATTGGGTAAATGAGAGCTGTCAGGAGAGAGTAATATTCTTGTTCTTCTTGTTCAACTAGTTCAATTGAACTATTCACTAATTTGAACCAAAGACCTAGTTCACAACTAATAGCTCTTTTAGTTCAATCGCTCATTTCATTGATTAAGAAAAATATGTGTACCATTTACAAGGATTAGTGTAAAAGCTGCAAAGGCTTATCGGTAATGTTACAACTCCATAAAATTTTGTTTAAATGTGTTAAAAAGAAAAATATGTAAATAAATCGAAGCTTTGTTTAATATTAAAATCTTTTTAAGAATTAATAAACTTTTTGTAAATAAAAATGCCTGAGAAGGAAATTTTTATTAAAATTTTTGATTTAAAAAGGGGTTTAACTAGAAAAGCTATCTAAATTTTTACAACAAATTGAACAAGAACTAGAAAGAGCGCTCACCAAAACGAACTGTAATGCACAAATCTATTAATTTTTTTTTTTTAAGTGTACCGCTATTTCATTTTTTTCGGTATCGGTATTTTAAGGATAACGGTATTTGAGTTATTTCGGTAACGGTATTTTAAAGATAACAATATTTGGGTTATTTCGGTAACGGTATTTTAAGGTTAACGGTATTTCAGTTATATCGGTAACGGTATTTTAAGGGTAACGGTAGTCAGTTATTTCGATGCATCCTGTAATTTTTTTTACGAAAAACAAACGAGATTAAAAATAGAACCAAAAGCAGAAAATTAAAAACGGTAACGGTTTTTTAGGGATAACAATATTTCATTTTTTTCGGTAACGGTATTTAAAGGGTATTGACATTTAATTTATTTCGGTATCGGTATTTTAAGGATAACGGTATTCCGGGTATTTCGGTAACAGTATTTTAGGGGTAACGGTAATCAGTTGAAAGGGTTTTAAATCGATAACGGTATTTTAGCGGTATTGCCTGCCAACCCTGCTAACAAAGCGTTTTACTAAGAATTTTAAATTATTTTTCTGATATTTTTTTTAATGTTGTTTTTAGGCCCTGTGCGAGGTGGCTAAATAAATTCTGAACTAAATACGAATTGACAAAAGGGTTTAAAATTTCTTTGAACAATTTTAAAAAACGTTTTAAAATTTCATACTAATTTGGAAACTTGAATTTAGTTTAGATTCCATTCGCACCCACCCTTAATTTTAAAAACATTACCAAATGAGAGATTTTTTCGAAAAATATTGAAATTTAAAAGAGAGCTCTATAACAGAGATTACAATCACATTTATTTATTTACCATCTTATTTTTCTTCTCTATTTTTAGATGGTTTAAACACATTTCCGATGCTGCTGAACAATATAAGCCCCGATCGAAGAATGCTAATCAAGAACCTGTGGACGATCCAGCTATTGCGACATTACCACATTCCAATACACGTGAATCGCTGGAGTTGACACCCGAAAGACCACCTCCACTATCAGCCACAGCCACCGTGATAACCACTCCTTTGGCACCGATGATGTCAATGCCTTCGGTTACCCAAGAACGTAGCGGTTTTGCACACTCCAACAATAACAATGATGTACAATTGCGTAATGGACGACGTGAAAGTACACCAACATCAGCATCGCCCGGCATAACCGGTGACGCTTATCCTCCCTATTATAATATCAAACAAAGATTAAGTCACAATGAATTGTCACCCAACACAAATGCTGTCAATCGTACCATGTCAACACGTAGTTGTGGTGATGCCAATCACAATTATAGTAATACTTCTGGGGACTTTGGTGGTGCCAATGGTGTAACATTAAGGCATACACAATCAGCCCGACAGGCTAATGGTTCGACCGAAGATAATGCCTCAGAAGCTGCTATCGGTGCAGTTGGCGGTGGTAATAAAAGAGATAGCGCTAGTATTGTTTATTCCAATAATTCCAATAATACCCGTACTTTAATGCAGTCATCACCTCCGTTAGTAGATCCAACCGCTATACAGATTAGTATAAGTCCGGCTCATACCGCCGAACCGGTATTGACACCAGCCGAAAAGCTAAGGCGCTTAGATGCTAGTATACGAGATGGTTTAATGGAGAAGCAAAAAATTATATGTGATATGTTCCGTTTACCCGTTGAACATTTCCATGAGATTGTAGATATAGCGGCTATGCCGGAAGCGCCAAAAGATAGTACTGATATAGCATTGGCAGCCTATGCCCAAGTACAGTCACTAACCGAGGTGATAAATGACTATATGAAAGTAACACCCGAACAAGAAGTATCGGCTGTATCAACGGCAATTTGTGATAAATGTCATGAGAAACGAGAGAATCAACAGCATACACGTTCTCGTCCCTCTATGGGGGCAAATTCAAAGATGGAAGTTAAACCTGCAACGGGCTCAGATACTCCGCCTCCATTACCGCCGCCAAATAAACAAATGGCACAGGCCCAACAACAGACACCTGCTCCATCGGCACCCAAATTGCAAACATGCTCTTTGGAAGAGACAAATATACATGAAGATGATGATGGTTATTGTGAAATTGATGAATTACGTTTGCCGGCATTACCTCCCTTAACAAAGACAACTACAGCACAGGCAACGGTTTCATCAACACCACCACCTTTGCCACCACCAGCAACAAAATTAAGTGGAGCTAAGCAAGGTTCGCCTCCACCACCATTACCACCACCAGCTGGAACCTTTAAAACTCCACCAACACCACCACCGCCGCCAGCAAAAACAACAGCAACAAATCAAAATTCCTCCTCCGTTAACAACCCAACCGCCACAACAACACCAGAATTAATTAAACGTCAGAGTACGATTAGTGCTGATAGCATTCCGGAAGAATCAGCCGATGAAGTAACAAATGCACTTAATGATCATCATCAACCTCAGCACGATGATAAACATCGTGCCGAGGTTACCGAACAGAAGGAAACAACAGATAAAGATGAGACGACCACCACCAAGCTCACCAAAGAAGTACTAGAAGATGAATCTGAAAAGACCAACAATAGCCAAGATAATAAATCTCAAGATATCACTGAGTGTGCAGAAGATAAAGAAACTGTTATCGCACCCATAGCCACTATTGAAGATGATGAAGAGGAAAAGGATGAAGATTCAGCCATGCATACAGCCGAATGTGAAAGTGCTCCCTTAGAAGATAAGCCACATAAAGATTCTGCTGACGGCGATGATATTAAGGATCAAGATGATGGTCCGGTAACAAAATCTTCTATGGCTGCAGAACCACAAAGACAAAATAGTAATGCCACACAGGCCGATGAAATTTCCCTAAATAGTGAACATATCGAAATAAATGAGGCCTATGAATGTTTGGTAAGTTTGTTATAAAGCAAAGAAATCTCAGGACTGGTTTAGATTAATATACAGTTTTTTCTTATGGTAACACTATTTTTAAAGCGAAAACTTAGGTAGGAAGACTTATGTAAATATGAAATCGTTAGAATCTTTAGAAAAATGTAGAAGAAAACTGCCTTATTAAAAATCTCAGCAACACTTCAGCTAACTTTGCTGATTCTGATCTTGTAAAAGTTTTAAACAATGGCCAAATGGCGAGGTCACTCCGAATTATTAAGACCTATCGCGATTTCCCTCAGACTCCCCGAAATCCACAAGGAAACCCACGTACCGAAAAACTAAAACCATTTAGATTCCCTCAAAATGACCGCAAAAACGGACAAAAAAAGGCTATCCAGGTCTTCGAGAACTTTCTTCTCAGATATCTGTGATGCCGCTTCTTAAGTCTTGGACACTCTCAAATCAGAAGCTGCACTATCCCCTCCTCCTCGTCCCCAGAACTCCTACAGTAATATGCACAGGAGAGCATATTACCATTCTGCCTTCTGCACCAAAAAAATAATTGTAAGCGTACCCAGTCTGAAATTGTCAGTGGTATAACAAAATCTAATATCGTACCTACCACTGGGTAACAGTTAGGCTGTTCAGTCGAGTAAAAATCGAGTAAGCCTTTTAACTATTTTAGATATTGACCAATACAAAAATTTAGAGTTTTGACAACATGGATAAGATAGAGAAACAATTGATATAATTAAAACTATCAATTTATTTGCATAGTTTTGGCAAAGTGACGATTTTTCGAGTAAGGGTATCACATTTAAATTTGCACAAGCACTTGCATATTCGATATTCCAAATTTATTTTCATCTTCATAAACATTGATTGTGCTAAAATCTGCAAAAATTATTTAACAAATTGTGAAAAATATTCTGTTGAATTGTCAGTGGACGACGTTTTTAGAATTTCTAGTAATATTTGTTAGTTTAAATTACACACTCATTTTCAACATAGTGGACATTGTAGTGTAATACATAAGGTTGCGGATTCGATCCCCAGCAACGGCAAAAGCTATTTAGAAAAATAACGAGTTTTCTATCCCTATGTGATTTCTAGCCCTCATACATTCCCACCGAAGTAAAATAACATAAAAGTGCTATGAATTAAAATGCATCAACGAAGTTCGCCAAATCTCCATCAGATGGCGAGCAAAAACTGTTATAATATTCAACACCTCCCGCAATTAGAGTGTTGCAATATTTGAAGACCTTCATCTTTCACCATCTGCAACTGATATTTATCCAGATGTTATCATTTACTTACGATTTTAGTTATCAAGTGTTATATGTCTTAAATCACGGTACGATAAAAAAGGATTGGTAATTCTTTTCCACAGTGCTATTTTGATAACTCTTTTTGTCTAATAATTTTATCATTTTGGTTTTGAGAAAACACTTTTTGCCGGCACTCGTGTCAAGTGTTAAAATGTCTTGCCAGCCTACCAAACTAAGAAATGTAATCGTTCTATCTGGTTAAGGAAACGGCCGGTTCTAGGGCCTGTACAGGGCCACCGGCCAACTCAGCCTCATTGCTCGCACATTGATCAGCTAACTCATTCCCCATGACCCCAACGTGTCCTGGGATCTATGTCTTCCTGACTGAGAGCCGAAGGATTTTGCTAAGGGACTCAATATAGCCTCTCATGCACCTAGACCTTATTGTATTGGATTTTAAGGTTTTTTGAAGTGACAAGACTATCTACAAATATACTGCGGAATTAGGGATCCATATCCACTATCGGCAAGGCTTTTCCCTGAAAATCGCTACAATTTCATCCAGACAACTTGAATATCAAATTCGCCTAAAAAAGCCCGACCATGTTCCAATCTCCATATGCAAACCGTACGTATAGGCCGATATTTTAGCACTGAATAACAGAATCTGTGGCCCATTCCTCCATGGTCGGTACAATCAACCCCGTACGTAAAGGTCGATATTTCAGTACTCAATCCCCCTGATTATGTAAGGCGTAGACGTTTTTAGTCGTTTTTACAGCAAAGTCGCCAGAACAAATATTTTTACAATATTTAACAGTCGAGTAAGACTTATATTTTATCAAAATTGTATTAGATTCGTCAGAAAAATTTCACTTTTTGTTAATTTCGATTTTGAAAAATTCGATTATTATGGAAGCGTTTTTACTAAATACGCCAACGCCTTACATAATCAGGGGGAATAACAAAGTCTGCGGCGCATTTCTCCCTGGTCGGTACAATCCCCTGTAAAGTTATTCGTGGTCGGTAAAAATTTGTGGCCCCTACCTCCGAAAATTTAATTTCCGATTAACTAATGACCAACATATGCTTGAAGTTTTGAAAGACAAATATTTTTCAAAATAATTTAAGTAATATTAGCCTTCGTTGACTAATTTCTACTAATAATTTATTTATCTTTCCTTTCTCCCAGGCAAATATCAATAAATTGAATACATCTTTGGCATCAATGGTTGATAATTCAACACAAACCTTACCCGTGACGACAGCACTTCCAGTGATTTCGAGTACTATGGCAGCAATGATGTCAAACATCAGTCCCAGTACCTCCGGCACTAGTAGCACTATACCAACTACTAACATCACCAGCACCAGCATTTGCACTTATGCCAATGGACATTTACCGCCCTTATGTGGACCAAATCGTATACAACATGCTAATTCATTGGAACCAAGTGTACCTTGTCATGCTTTAAGCAGTATTGTTAGTGCTCTCAATAATCATATTTCGTTATTAATGGTAAGATTTTTCTATGGAAATTTTAACAAAATTCGTTTAATGATATTATTATTATTTTTTTTCTCCAGCCCAAAATCAGCGAACGTGATATGGAACGTGAACGTTTACGTAAAGAAAATCAACATTTACGTGAATTACTAAATGCGATGCATGAACGTCAGCGAGTTGAAGCAAAATTGGTGCGTAAAAATATTTATGAAATTAATTTTAATTACGAAAAGATTTTAGCATTAATCGTTGGAATTCAAAGAGTTTTTCGGATCAAATATTTTATAGAATCTGGTACTTTTGATATAAGTCTTATAACCTAATCTACAAAACGTTAACTGAAGTTACTTATTACTGTCATGGCTTAAATCGTATCCAGCTTGTTTAACTAGCGTTTTAAAATAGTTTGTTTATTCTAGCAAATTCTGATATTTTGGCAGCATTCCATTCCATATATCCTTTGCAGCTTTACTTCCCAGGTATAAATTATGTGTGGTAATTAAAAAAAAGCACTGGTAAAGCACAAGTAGGATGTAGTTGTACAAAAAGAAGCACTGAATACAAATGCTTCACGAAAGTTTAAAATAAGTGGGTTTTCAGCGATAAAGTGATTTTTCTACGGTTTTTGAAAACAGAAAAGCACTAAATTTGGACGCTTTACAACGCTTGAAAAATCAGTTACTTCCCAGTGTTTGTTTTACTAAACATTGTTTTTGAAAAAGTCTTTGTGTACTTTTTGTGTAAAGTTCGGTAAGATGAGAGCTAACAAAAAATACTATCACAAAGTGACAAAAATGAACAAAAGTACGCGAAAAATTAAATTTCTTGACTTGTGCGTTATAGTTAATTTTTGTGAACGCTCTTATGGCTTTATAATTTATCTAACAGTGAGGTTACATGATCAAGATTTTGCTTTCAAGTTGATAACACATACTGCTTGTCAAATTCAGTTGAACTTGAAGGTGTGACGTAGGCTGCATGCAACTTGATAGTCAATTTTGCTTTCAAGATGCCGTCGTCAAGGAAAGAACTAAAATTGCTCGCCTCTGTGGGCTGTTTCCGCACTGTAGGCTGTTCGAAAAGACTTTATTTTTTTCTTCACATCTTCCACAGACATTTTCATGTCAGCAGAAATTGGTTTTTTTATTTATTTTGATTTTTAAATCATTTCGTCGATATACCGAAATATTCACATTCCGTATTTTATCAATCGTGTTTTATTGCGGCACAATATTTGTAAAAAGAACAACAAATTTACAAGAAATTTGATCAGCTGTTTAAAACTTGACCGTCAAGTTTTCTCAAAACTTGAAAGCAAAAATTGATATCAAGTTGCTGTTCAATTTTTAAAATGTGAGTGTGTTAGTAAAAAAGTGTGAGTGAATTAAAACTTGAAAGGAAAAAATTTAACGTGTACCCCTATGTAAGCCACTTCAAGAATTTGTCGGTAATTTTATATAATTGTAATATTACCGAGAAACTTTGGCAACTTTTTCACTAATTTATGTAAATTAAACATATATTTTTCAGAGTGAATGAAATGTGCGATTAAACTAAAATAACTACTAGTTGTGAACTAGATCTTTGATTCAAATTAGTGAAGTGAATAGTTCAATTGAACTAGTTGAGCCCAGCTGATGATATAACAACTGATAAAAGCAATTTACCCAAATTTACACGAAAAAAAGTGTGGGCTTCTTCGTGAAAGAAAAAGAAGAATACCTATTACTTACTTTCTCAGTACTGCTCTGATTTACCCAATTGTGGAGTACGCGTACGCTTTTTGGTAAAATTGGGATAATTTACAAATAAACTCATTTAACCTAAGTTTTATTTCTAGGAATGAATTTACGGTCATTTCTGTAAAAAGTGAAATTACACAAAAACTGCATAAAAACGTCATTATTCAAGAATTATCCAACTAAAGTGTACAGTCCCCCGTTATTGAATAAATATTCAAATAGCGGGGATACTGATTATGAGTGCCCATAATCAGAGAAGAGAAAAAAGCAAAAGCCGATTGATTGTTTGAAGCTGCCAAAGAGCAAATAAAAAATCAAAAGTAAGAAAACCTGGAAAAACAGCAGTTTTTTAAGAAAAATCAAAGTTAAGAGAAAAAATATTTTTTTTGTATGCAAAAAACAAAACATTTTTGGGCAGTCTTAAAATCTTGATTTTCATTTTTAATGGCTGGAACGGTGTTATCATTTGGATGCTGGGAAATTTATTTTTTTTATTTGGGCGTTGGGAAAGCCCTTGATGTTTTTGTTTCTGGGTGCTCTCTCAGCGCTTGATAAAACATTGGAATGGTGTTATCATTTTCGCGTTAGGAAAGCACTCTTTGCAAGTACTCATACCATTAAACAACCATACTAGGTAGATGTATTAGAACAACATACAACAACAAAAAATGGAATCGACTACTCTTGATACATAGCGAAAGCATACGAAAAAATCCCTGAACTGTCAAACTATCCCTAGTATGGTTGTATCATCACTCATACCATCTATTTCGGTGAATTGCCAACGCTGACCGCTTCGTAATTGTCTACCTGGGAAAAAGTGAACAAATATCGGGCTTGTTCAGAATGCATCACGTTCCTGCTTCTGATGCGCATCTGCGATTAGTTTGAGATGCTGATGCAACTCAGTCATTTTTACTTATGATTACACTTACCTTTTATTGAAAACAGTACATTTTATTAGAAAATTACCTTTTATTTAAAATAGTACAATATATTTTAGTAAAAAAAGTACCTTTTATTTAAAAAGTACCTTCTACTTATTAAAAAAATACCTTTTGAATGAGGGGTATTTATAGTTGATCTTTTATTTTGGTAAATGAATGTTTTTCGTTCGGTCCTGCTGGCCTTATCGAAGTCTTTCAAACATGTTTTATTCTTTGTAATTTACTTGAGAAAATTAGATCGTCTTTCTTTAATTTGAAAAATAATTTAAAGAGAAAGAGATATTAATATACAGCTGTTGAAGTTTTTATATAAAACAAAATTAATATTCATTTATTTCATAATATTTTAATTAAATATATTCAATTGTTTACAAATATTCAAAAAGAACTTAAAAAATTATTTAGTCTTAAAAATATTTTATAAATTTATTATATTGTTTGAAATATAACAGCGATACCTAATTAGAAACGATTTTATATTATTAGAAAAAAAAAACTAACATTAATTTATTTTTCTTACTTTTTATCAATATTTTGTTGCAAATCCCTTTTGCGTTATCACAGCCTCACATCGGTTGCGCATTGACGTTATTAGACGCCGACATCGCTATACTGGTATGGCCACCCATGCTTTCTTAACATCCTCAAAAAGAGTCGCCATATTTGTTATATTTTTCAGACTAACGGCTGTTTTTACGTCCCCCCATAGATATTCTATGGTGTTCAAGTCCGGACTGGATGATTGCCATTCCAAAACGTTGATGAAATTCTCGTCAAAGAATTTTTTTGTCAGCCACGCCGTGTGCTTCGGATCATTATCCTGCCATATAATAGGCAAATTCTCCTCAGACCACGGGAGCATGACAGTATTTGGTATATCAACGTATTTCTCCTTATTTAAGATTCCATAAATTTTATAAATTGGGCAAACACCATTCCAGGAGAAACTTCCCCATACCATAATTGACCCTCCAACATGTTTCACTACCCGTGTATCGAAGCGAGAATTAAATTCTTGGTTAATGTGGTATCTAACGTATCTCCGACCATCTGGACCAAGGCGATTAATCTTTTTTCATCGCTCCAAATCACATATTTCCATTGATTTGCTCTCCAATTTCAATGGGACTTCGCGAAATCAACACGACGTTTTCTTTGAATCCTACTCAGAAGTGGCTTCTTTCGTGCTGGTCTTCCATGTAGCTCGGCTTAATACTTGCGATCTGCAGCGTGTAACCAAGCCAATTTTGGGGTGGGGGACCCGTATATGGGCACTAGGTCTAAACATGAACCGATTATAACCAAAAATTCGTCCTTGGGCCGACGTAAGTAGGTGTACCAAATTTAATCAAAATATCTTAATATTTGCGACCTGCAGCGTGTAACCAAGCCAATTTGGGGGGGGGCATTTATATGGGCACTAGGTCTAAACATGAACCGATTTGAAGTAGGTAGATAAGAAGGTGTACCAAATTTCATCAAAATATATTAATATTTGCGTAGTGCTGGTAAAAATATGAGTAGTGGGTATCGAGATCGAGTATTTGTGTTTTTTTTTGGATACTCGATACTCAAAACTACTACTCGATATTTTCAGAGTTGCATTTTGGACAGACATAATATATAAAAATGTGATTCCGCTAAAATATTTACCACAAAAATGCGACTCTGCTAAAATATTTGTCACAAAACTACAACTCTGCTAAAAGAAAAAAATCAGAATTAAAATATTTAAAATTATATGTTAAAAAACTATGAAAAACGCAATGAATAATTGATGAAAAAGTTTAAAAATATGTTTAAAAATTTAAATATTGAATTACCATAAACATTTTTAAAGAATTTTACTAAAGAATTTTAAAAAATTTCAAATTTAAAAACCGTTAAAAGTGTCGAGTAGTATCGAGTATCCAAATCAAAAATATCGAATAGTATCGAGTATTGAAAAGTAACCGAATTTACCAGCACTATATTTGCGACCTGTAGAGTGCGCACAATAGTGCTGGTAAATTCGGTTACTTTTCAATACTCGATTTTATGCCTAATAAATAAAACCAACGCTTTGGCAACACTCACTGTACGGAGAAAATGTTTTTGCCTCTTCTTGTATTGACAAAGAAGTAGGGTAAAAATAAAATTTGTATTTAATTTATACCGATGGTATGAAATACAAAAACAAAAAACTTTCATAATATTTCTATTGTTGGCTAAGCTTTGTTAATGTAGCAGACTACATTTAATATGAGATTTTGATGCTTCAAATTGCAGTGCACTACTGCCACCACTTTCTAAGGAAAACTGATGAAGGGGACCTGGAAAATCCCCGAAACGATCGTCTTTTCATTCCTGAAAGTGTAGAGGTTTTTGAAAGCAAAAACTCTGTGAAGTATTTGTCAGGAGAGTATCCTGATGAAGAAAAATAGCAGTTTTTGAAGAAAGTACTTATTATAGGTGTGTTTCTTTCAAAGAATAATGTTAAACAGTGATGGGACTTGAAAAATTTTGTTTTGTGCCAAGTGTGTGACTAAAATGTGCCAAATGGGCCTTTATTGTGCCAAAACTCAATTTTCACTTAGAACCCGTGTTTTCAACTTTCATTTTGTAAATACATTCTTATGGAATTAATTCTATCTTGAATTCTTATGGACTTAATTATATTTGAATGAATTAAAATTTTCTTTCAATTAAAAGGTGAATGATAAATTAAATTCATCCGATTCTTATTAAAGATTTTGGAATGCAGCCAATGAATGAATTCTTTAGGAATGGTTGCACGGAATGGTATATATATAAACATTTTCTAAAACTGAATTAATTTTTTCATGAATTAAACTTAAATTAATTCTTTCGAAGCTCTGATATAATTTTATAGCATTTGAATTTTTAAAATTCTATGGATTAAGCACCGTAAGTTGTTCAGTTTTCACGTGAAAAAACTGTTATACTCCATATAAAAAAAAATTCTTTTTCACGACAATGAGTTTCACGTGAAAATTGTGCAAACTTAGTTTTCACGCAAATTTAATGTACAAGACTATTATTTTTCTGGTGAAAAAGTGACATTTTGTCTTAATTGTGATTGTGGCTTTGTTATAAAATTAAAATATTGTTAATTTTTTTAAGTTAAATTTCAATTTAAAGCATTTAAAGTGTGAGAGAAATTTTTTCACGTGAAAAACAACTTACGGTGCTTTATTTGGTAATATCTTCGATGCCATTTTTTAGTTTTGCTTTATTCGAAAAGGTATTTTAATACCAATAAATGCTTAGAAACTAAAAATTAAAGAATTGTTATTTTTTAAATTCATTTTCTATTAAATTTTGTAGATAACCAAAATGTGCCAAAATAGTATCGGTTGTGCCATTGTACCAATCAATCTTAGATTGTGCCAAAAATCCCATCACTGATGTGAAAATACGTATAATTTCAGTTTGCAAATCGGCACAAATAGACATATTTATTCGCATTTAAAAGTTGTTTTTGATTTTATTCAATTAATTTTAACAAAAAACCAAGTTTCTTTTGCTTATTTCTTTATTTAATTACAATTTTTAATTTAATTTCACAATTGTTTTTTGTTTATATTTGCATCAGCTGTTTTACCAAAGTTTACCGGAAGAAAAAGTCTGGGTAAATTAGCGCTCTCATTAGCGCTCTCATTTACCCAATTCTCGAGTACGGGAACGCTTTTGGCTAAATTTCGTTAACTTTGGGTAAATTGCAGTAACTTTGGGAACGTACGGGAAAATAATAAGAAAATTGGCCTCGAACTGAATTAATAAATTTTTAATTAATCAATTAAAAAGGTCAAAAAAAAAAACAATTTTTATTTTTTAAATAAAAATTAAAAACCAACGCTTTCAAAAAAAATAAAACTCATTGCGAATGAAAATTGGAATTTATTTACACTTATAGCAAATCTATTCTTTCTGGGAGAAGGTTTTAAGAAATTTTATTCTTTTTGCAATGTTATTCTATTTAATGTTCTTTATTGGGAGCATAGACGATTAATTCGAATTTCCTTACTTTATAGGAAACTCCAAGTGACATCACAACAAGCGCCGATGTGGCCGATGACGATATTGATGGCTTCTCGCCCGCAACCTCTACCACACCAACTCCGACTCCCACACCTACCACTACTGCTCACTCTGCAGCAGCCCTAGGTGAAGACCAAACAGAAACCACCACCACAACATCAACAACAACAACAACAGTCGAGGCACAAAATTAAATTTGAAAAAAAATCTAAATATATTTCAAAAACAATTATTTAGTATTAAAACTTAAGTAAAACTTCCCCAATATTTTTGATAAAACAAAATCCATCTGCCAATTGAATTGGCTCAGTTTGAAAACAAGCAAAAAAGGTTTGAAATGGTAAATTTTATTTTAAGATCAGGATACTGTTAATATTTTATTTTTTCTCTATAAAATGTTTATAAATGTTTTATTTTTCATAATTTTAAGTGTAAAATTTATTTAAAACTAAAAATATTGCAAAAAAATATATAAATACATACCAACCAACATTATTACACCAACTATACTGTAGCATGTTTGATTAAAACATAAAATAAGTATGATTTTTTATTTAGTAAAAACAATTTAACAATAAATAAATACATGGTTTCGGGTTTGGATTT
Organism: Leucophora obtusa; assembly: GCA_949987735.1. Taxonomy (NCBI): domain Eukaryota; kingdom Metazoa; phylum Arthropoda; class Insecta; order Diptera; family Anthomyiidae; genus Leucophora; species Leucophora obtusa. The sequence goes on along the minus strand of OX465299.1, from coordinate 161,888,136 downwards.
TTTATACAAATTTGTCTGAGAATTATTTAAAATTGATTTTTTCTTATATTTTGGCATGATTTATTTAATAAAATGTATTTTGATAAATATTTATTAAATAGAAAAATATATATTTAATCCGAATAAAAATAAAAAAAAAAACTTTTTAAATAAATTTATTGAGATAAATTAAAGATTTAACAACAACTAAGTAAAATTTAAGATTTTCTCAAAAAAGTAAAAATAAAATAGAATCTAAAGCGTACTTTAGCAAAGCTGAAAATAGGTTTTATAGGCTAATGTAGAAATTTATAAATGCTTTATAAATTTATAGGAGGCTTATTAAACAAATTTTGTATGAAAAATTTGTGTTGCAAGCATCCTCCTATAACTGTACAAAGTATTTATGAATTTACACCTAAATATTAACATGTTTGCAAAATTATTTGTAAAGAAACTATTTTAGAATCGATGAAATATTTAATGTATTAAGAATATTTAAATTTTTCTGTAGACCAAATATTGCAAGAATATGAAAAAAATGTATGTATGATTAGAATTTCCTGACAGTAGTATTTTTTTAGGTCATAAGCTGACGATAAAATTACCACTGTCAAATCAAATGCCAAATGATTTCTCTCAATATGAGGGAGAAATCGTTTGGCGCAATATGATTTACCCCCATTAACAATAAAAAAAAAATAAACTAAAGTTAACACAAACTGAAAGTTAAAAAATTCAAATTTGTATGGAATTAGGCATCTGTCACTCTTAAGTTAGGTCAAATTTTAGGTTAATTTGGTTATTGTTAATGGCCCTTAGAATCATTTTGGAATTTAACTGTCAGTTATGTAGTATCAAGTTATGACCATCGATATTAGAATATGTGAAATTTTTTTTATAATGAAAATATCTTAGATTCTGTAATTTTCCTTATATAAAAAATATAAAGAATTTGGGTAATCATATTCGAATGTAAGGGCCGGTTTTATAGTCAGAATTAAGATCGATTTTTTTATTAAATATTAATTAAGAAATTTGGGGCCTAAGAGTTTTGCTAAAGAGACAATATTTCCTTTCTATAGCAAAATTTATTCGAAATCGAAGAATTTTCTATAGAAACAATGTTTTAAGTAGAGTTGTGTCGATTATGAACGAACTAGTTCAGTGGAAATATTTACTCATTTGAACGATAAAACATCGTTCACCATTATCCGTTCTTTTCGTTCAATCGTTCATTTCTGTCTATGTACAATAAAATTAAATAAAAAGCATGTAAAATATGATTGTCAAACTAACGACACAGTTTACGGACCGCAGTTCAGTCACAGCTCAAAACAAACAAAAATAAGATAAAGGAAATAAGAAGATAAACAAAAAATCTAAAGTAGAATGTTTGTATATGTCTGTTTGATCACTTCTGACAATAAAAATATAAACAATAATTCAATTTAATTGAAAATCACTGATGAAGCCTGTCCATATAAAAAGGCAGAAACTGGATCTAGTCTGATTTGCAAATTTAATGTGTTTATAACTTTTGAAGAAAAGGTTTATTCTTCTTCTTAACCGCAAACCTACTAAAAAAAATTAACTGTTTGTATGGACTACTAGTGCACTAAATTGAATTAAACGATAATCACCGAGTCTCTAAAATAAACGATTAAGCCCAACTCTAGTCTTAAATCTAAAATATTCTGCTTTTCGAAAATATCTAAGAATTTGATATTTTTACTATAATGAAAATATTGTTGAATCTAAGAAATTTTATAAAACGTGAAATTTCTGTTACAAGGTAGTTTAAAAATTTCTTGTTAGAAATTAAGTATAAGAAAACTTAAATTGATTAAATTAAAAATATCTTGATGTTTTCAGAAAAAAAAACTTAAAAATCTAGCCTTTAATACTACAGTTGAACACCGGTTTTAGTTCCCCTTTTTTGTACAGACGAAAATCGGAACCGCAGTGCCTTAAATTGGGGACGATAAACTCTAAAACGAAGTTTTTTATTTGATACATCGTTTAAATTCCATTATCTTAAATTTACGGCATAGGTGGCCTTTATGCGTATTTCAAAAGGGGGTGGTGACTCAAAACGGAAGTTCGACAGTGCAAAGTTTTGAAATTGTAGCGGGGTGTGTATTTTATATTTTATTAAATAACAAAAGTATGTAACAAAAAATCAAAGTATTTTATATAAATAAAAAAAACTGATCTTAAGAAAACAAAAATCTCCATTTAAGCACCATTTCTCCAAAAAAAAAAAAACACCATCTTCCCTTAAAAAAAACCTGGTTGCATTATTATCAAAAAGCCTTAAATGTTTTAAATGTAAACAAAAAAAAAATCTACCATTAAAAAACGATGACATTTATTATTGAAATTTTTTCAATTATTGTTTAAATTTTATACTTTTAACATTTTTTCCATAATGCGCAATGTTATTGAATTTTTTTCTTCTCAAAATCAAAATTTAAAATTTTTGTTCAAAACAAAATAAAAAATTCAATTATTTTTTTAATTTTAAATTATTTTAAATTACCGTTTTTTCATATTAAGTTTTATTTTGTTAATTTGTATTTTTTTTGTTTATTTTAAATAAAATATTTTTAAAAGAAATTTATAAACATAAAATATCTTAAAGTTAAAATTGATTGTATTAAACAAAAAATTAATAAAAAATTGTGTTTTTTTTTAGTTTATAATAAATATATTACAATATTTTTTAATATTATGTATTAAAAAGTTTCCCCCACACATACATACATAAAAATATTCAAAAAGTAATTATATCTAAATTAAAATTAATATATAAAAAAAGATCAAATAAATATGAAAAATTTATTGAAATAAAAAAACTAAAAATAAAATAAAACAAAAAACTTACAAAAAATATTAAAATCAATTGTGTTTTTAATGGCAATATTTAACAAGAAAGGAAAGTATTAAATAATTAAAAAAAAATCGAAATGTAGTTTAAAAATACTAAATAGTTTAGAAGTCAAAGGGGTTAGAATGAAAAAAACAATTTTACTAGAGTTTTTCAAATATAATAAGTGAAATTTGTAAGCCAGTTTCCTGCGAAAATAAGTGCTGAGCACAACAATTTAGTTTTTAATTAAGAAATTCACCTAGAAGACTTAAGACTAAATAGGTTTAATTATACGCCGTATTAAACTGTACCAATCCCCAAAATTTTCATTCAAATATCTCTACTCGTTTTCGAGTTATAACGTTATTAAAAAATTTCATAATAGGGTAGCCATGTTTCCGAAAAATTAAATTTTCCCGGGAAGTTTCAAATCAAATTTGGGTGAAAGTTTCTGAAAGAGCATGACGCGGCCAGAACAGTAGGTTTTCCAGCCAAATCGGACCAGAGTTGCCGGAGATATTCAAAAAACGGGGAAGTCATACGATTTTTAATGTTTCCTTTTTTTTTACTTAATTATACAAATTAGTTTCTTTTTTCTATAAATCCAAAACTACACAAGATTTTTCAATAAAAATTGCTATTCAGCTAGAGTAAAGTATGATTTAAAATTCTCAAAAAATAAATATTGAATAGCTCCAGCACTTTTAGAAATATTCAAAATTTAATTTTATATTAAGAAATTCGCCTAGAAGACTAAAGATTGGAATGAAAATATTGAAGCCATTCCAGCGTACCAATCCCCGAAAATTTCATTCAAATATCTCTACTCGTTTTCGAGTTATAACGTTTTTAAGAAAATTCATATAAGGGTTGCCATGTTTTCGAAAAAATAAATTTAGCGGGGAAGTTTCAAATCAATGAAATCTCAAATTTGGGTGAAAGTTTCTGAAAGAGCATGACGCGGCCAGAACAGTAGGTTTTCCAGCCAAATCGGACCAGAGTTGCCAGAGTTATTCAAAAAACGGGGAAGTCATACGATTTTTACTGTTTTCTTTTTTTTACTTAATTATACAAAATATTTTCTTTTTTCTATAAATCCAAAAATACACAAGATTTTTGCATAAAAATTGGTGTACAGCTAGAGTAAAGTATGATTTAAAATTCTCAAAAAATAAATATTGAATAGCTCCAGCACTTTTAGAAATATTCAAAATTTAATTTTATATTAAGAATTTCGCCAAGAAGACACAAGTTTGGAAGGAAAATAATGAAGCCATTATATAGGCCCAACTCCAACCTACCAATCCCCGAAATTTTCATTCAAATATCTCTTCTCGTTTTCGAGTTATAACGTTTTTAAGAAAATTCATATTAGGGTTGCCATGTTTTCGAAAAATTAAATTTAGCGGGGAAGTTTCAAATCAAATGAAATCTCAAATTTGGGTGAAAGTTTCTGAAAGAGCATGACGCGGCCAGAACAGTAGGTTTTCCAGCCAAATCGGACCAGAGTTGCCAGAGTTATTCAAAAAACGGGGAAGTCATAAGATTTTTAGTTTTCTTTGTTTTACTTAATTATACAAAATATTTTCTTTTTTCTATAAATCCAAAAATACACAAGATTTTTGCATAAAAATTGGTGTACAGCTAGAGTAAAATATGATTTAAAATTCTCAAAAAATATATATTGCATAGCTCCAGCACTTTTAGAAATATTCAAAATTTAATTTTATATTAAGAAATTCGCCTAGAAGACTAAAGATTGGAAAGAAAATATTGAAGCCATTATATAGGCCTAACTCCAGCGTACCAATCCCCGAAAATTTCATTCAAATATCTCTACTCGTTTTCGAGTTATAACGTTTTTAAGAAAATTCATATAAGGGTTGCCATGTTTTCGAAAAAATAAATTTAGCGGGGAAGTTTCAAATCAATGAAATCTCAAATTTGGGTGAAAGTTTCTGAAAGAGCATGATGCGGCCAGAACAGTAGGTTTTCCAGCCAAATCGGACCAGAGTTGCCAGAGTTATTCAAAAAACGGGGAAGTCATACGATTTTTACTGTTTTCTTTTTTTTACTTAATTATACAAAATGTTTTCTTTTTTCTATAAATCCAAAAATACACAAGATTTTTGCATAAAAATTGGTGTACAGCTAGAGTAAAGTATGATTTAAAATTCTCAAAAAATAAATATTGAATAGCTCCAGCACTTTTAGAAATATTCAAAATTTAATTTTATATTAAGAAATTCGCCAAGAAGACACAAGTTTGGAAGGAAAATAATGAAGCCATTATATAGGCCCAACTCCAACCTACCAATCCCCGAAATTTTCATTCAAATATCTCTTCTCGTTTTCAAGTTATAACGTTTTTAAGAAAATTCGTATTAGGGTTGCCATGTTCTCGAAAAATTAAATTTAGCGGGGAAGTTTCAAATCAAATGAAATCTCAAATTTGGGTGAAAGTTTCTGAAAGAGCATGACGCGGCCAGAACAGTAGGTTTTCCAGCCAAATCGGACCAGAGTTGCCAGAGTTATTCAAAAAACGGGGAAGTCATAAGATTTTTAAAGTTTTCTTTTTTTTTACTTTATTATACAAAATATTTTATTTTTTCTATAAATCCAAAAATACACAAGATTTTTTCATAAAAATTGGTATTCAGGTAGAGTAAAGTATGATTTAAAATTCTCAAAAAATAAATATTGAATGGCTCCAGCACTTTTAGAAATATTCAAAATTTAATTTTATATTAAGAAATTCGCCTAGAAGACTAAAGTTTGGAAGGAAAATAATGAAGCCATTATATAGGCCCAACTCCAACCTACCAATCCCCGAAATTTTCATTCAAATATCTCTTCTCGTTTTCGAGTTATAACGTTTTTAAGAAAATTCATATTAGGGTTGCCATGTTTTCGAAAAATTAAATTTAGCGGGGAAGTTTCAAATCAAATGAAATCTCAAATTTGGGTGAAAGTTTCTGAAAGAGCATGACGCGGCCAGAACAGTAGGTTTTCCAGCCAAATCGGACCAGAGTTGCCAGAGTTATTCAAAAAACGGGGAAGTCATAAGATTTTTAGTTTTCTTTGTTTTACTTAATTATACAAAATATTTTCTTTTTTCTATGAATCCAAAAATACACAAGATTTTTGCATAAAAATTGGTGTACAGCTAGAGTAAAATATGATTTAAAATTCTCAAAAAATATATATTGCATAGCTCCAGCACTTTTAGAAATATTCAAAATTTAATTTTATATTAAGAAATTCGCCTAGAAGACTAAAGATTGGAAAGAAAATATTGAAGCCATTATATAAGCCCAACTCCAGCGTACCAATCCCCGAAAATTTCATTCAAATATCTCTACTCGTTTTCGAGTTATAACGTTTTTAAGAAAATTCATATAAGGGTTGCCATGTTTTCGAAAAAATAAATTTAGCGGGGAAGTTTCAAATCAATGAAATCTCAAATTTGGGTGAAAGTTTCTGAAAGAGCATGACGCGGCCAGAACAGTAGGTTTTCCAGCCAAATCGGACCAGAGTTGCCGCAGTTATTCAAAAAACGGGGAAGTCATACGATTTTTAATGTTTTATTTTTTTTTACTTTATTATACAAAATATTTTCTTTTTTCTATAAATCCAAAAATACACAAGATTTTTGCATAAAAATTGGTGTACAGCTAGAGTAAAATATGATTTAAAATTCTCAAAAAATATATATTGCATAGCTCCAGCACTTTTAGAAATATTCAAAATTTAATTTTATATTAAGAAATTCGCCTAGAAGACTAAAGATTGGAAAGAAAATATTGAAGCCATTATATAGGCCCAACTCCAGCGTACCAATCCCCGAAAATTTCATTCAAATGTCTCTACTCGTTTTCGAGTTACAACGTTTTTAAGAAAATTCATATTAGGGTTGCCATGTTTTAGAAAAATTAAATTTAGCGGGGAAGTTTTAAATCAAATGAAATCTCAAATTTGGGTGAAAGTTTCTAAAAGAGCATGACGCGGCCAGAACAGTAGGTTTTCCAGCCAAATCGGACCAGAGTTGCCGCAGTTATTCAAAAAACGGGGAAGTCATACGATTTTTAATGTTTTCTTTTTTTACTTTATTATACAAAATATTTTCTTTTTTCTCTAAATCCAAAAATACACAAGATTTTTGCATAAAAATTGGTGTACAGCTAGAGTAAAATATGATTTAAAATTCTCAAAAATAAATATTGAATAGCTCCAGCACTTTTAGAAATATTCAAAATTTAATTTTCTATTAAGAAATTCGCCAACAAGACACAAGTTTGGGAAGAAAATATTGAAGCCATTATATAGGCCCAACTCCAGCGTACCAATCCCCGAAAATTTCATTCAAATATCTCTACTCGTTTTCGAGTTATAACGCTTTTAAGAAAATTCATATTAGGGTTGCCATGTTTTCTAAAAGTTAAATTTAGTGGGGAAGTTTCAAATCAAATGAAATCTCAAATTTGGGTGAAAGTTTCTGAAAGAGCATGACGCGGCCAGAACAGTAGGTTTTCCAGCCAAATCGGACCAGAGTTGCCAGAGTTATTCAAAAAACGGGGAAGTCACAAGGTTTTGAAGATTTTTGTTTTTTGTTATTTAATTATATAAATTTTTTCTTTAGTACTTTCCAAGTTTACTAGTTTTTACTAGCCATTTTTAATATTGATAGCATATTCAAAACTTATGGAAGAACTTTGAAAATTTCTATGGTCTGAAGTTTATACTACCAATTATCGGAATTTTGCATTCAAATAAATCCACTCGTTTTCGAAAATTTATAAATTCTTACAACGTTAGAACTTTTCTGAATTTTTTAGCCGCTAAAGCCCATTTACTACATGTCCAATTTTTCCTCTACCTACACAGAAAAAACAGTAGGCACCAACAATGGTAATTTGTAAAAGCAATCACATTTTCTTTTAAATGAAAATTTTATTTCCAACAATTTTTTTTTGTTTGAAATATTTGTAACTCGTTTGTAAGTTGTTATCTTTCATATAAAAATTGTTTAAAAATAAAAATTCAAAGTTACAAAAAAAAAAGAAAATGTTTTTTTGGATTTACAAATTTCTTTGTTGGTGCCTTTTTGAAGTTATTTTTTGTATTTACAAATTTGGTATGAAAAAGTTGTTTAAAAATTTAATTCGAATTTTGTAAATTCTTTCTGTGTACACATAATTTGCGATACCTCTTACCTGGATAATATAAAATTTTTCTTTAATTTCTCTAATCGTGTTTCGTTTTTTCAGGGATTAAAACTTTTATGTTTTGTACATTTCCGTTTTATTTAAAATAAAAAACTCTGCATTTTTTCACATACATATTTTTCTATATTTAGATATTTTTTTTATTTATTTTTTTTTTTCTTGAAATAACTTAATTTGGTATAAATTTATGTATACAATTATAATTTAAATATAAATAATATTAAACTACTCTTATAATTTTTATATAAAATCTTAAATTAATCTAAATTACAAGTATTAATTAATATTAGCATTTTATTGTTATATTTTATATAATTTATATGTTGTAGGTATAATATCGTTTTATGTCAATTTTTATTATGTCTAAACAATAAAAGGCAAGTTTTAGGTTGCATTTCAAAGTCTTTTTACTTTTATTTAGAGAGTAGAATTAACAGAAATTAACAAACAAAAATGTTAAAAAAAAACAATTGCAACAAAAATTAGTTTTTATGTCTAGGCACATTTACAGAAAATTAAAAATTATATTAAAAAATTAGTAGCTGTGTTAAATGGGCTGTAATTTAAAAATATTTTGAAAACAAAAACAAACTGTTAAAAAACCTCCTCCAAATAAGGACGAAGGACAATAATTTTAAAAATTCTTACATTTTATGTCTTTATTTAAAGGAAAAAATTTACATTTTTCTTATTAACTTAAAAAAAAGTTAAATCAGACAATTTAAAATTTTGAAAAATTTTATTTTCGTTGAAATTTTTGTTACACAGAAATTTAAGGCATATTTAAATTTTATTTTAAATAGGCACATTTTTATAAATATTTTTTCTTGGCGCTACGACTTAACCCCCAAAGGGGAAAAAATTAATAAATAAATAACCCTCCAAAAAACTACGTAAATATTTTGATGGTTCCTACTAAAATAAACTCCAAACTCTTTTTTCCTACTAAAATAAACTCCAAAATTAATTATTAATTATTTAGAGATTTTTTAATTTTCGTTTCTTTTTGAGAGTTATTTTAATGTGTAAAGGTTATTTCTTTTTCTTAAAAGCTAAATTTATGCAATATTTGTTACAATTAAAACAGGTTTTTATAATTATTTTTTCGTTTGCTGATGTACCAAAATTATGCTAATCAACATCTAATATTTGGAAAATTATTTTATTTTTTTTTATTTTGTCAATTACACTATGGAACATTTTTGAGATTATTGTCTGGGGGGTGAGAAATTCCAAGTCAGGGTGATGGTACTAGGTCAGTATAGTAAAACCCTCAAAGGGTTTGGCGTTCGTATGTGTCATTTTTTTTTATGACCTTTTAAATTTTTTCCTTATCTTGATGTTTTTTCGCTTAGTTGTAACTCGAGAACCACTTGTCCGATTTTGATGAAACAAATTTAGAAAAATTTAGAATTACAATTTCTTTAATCCGTTCATATAACATTTTTCTTTATAATCAACAGTTTTGCCGGTAAAAATAAATTTGTGGAGAAAAAAAAATATTTTTTTGCCTAAAAATTAAAATTTTTTATGAATTTAAAAAAAAAAAAATTTAATTTTTAGGCAAAAAAATATTTTTTTTTCTCCACAAATTTATTTTTACCGGCAAAACTGTTGATTATAAAGAAAAATGTTATATGAACGGATTAAAGAAATTGTAATTCTAAATTTTTCTAAATTTGTTTCATCAAAATCGGACAAGTGGTTCTCGAGTTACAACTAAGCGAAAAAACATCAAGATAAGGAAAAAATTTAAAAGGTCACAAAAAAAATGACACATACGAACGCCAAACCCTTTGAGGGTTTTACTATACTGACCTAGTACCATCACCCTGACTTGGAATTTCTCACCCCCCAGATTGGCTGTTGTACTGTGTTATTTTATTGGGTGTTACTTCATCTCTTGTTTTGGGCGTTATTTTATTATGAATCAGCCCCCAAGCTTTGGAGCAGTGATACCAACCCATTTTATTGAAAATCGTCATTCTTAGTGAAAAAAAATCGTCGAAATCGTCAGTTTGTAATGAGCAGGGCAAGTTTTTTTTTGGCATTTGCTATTAAATGCCATTTTTGCCATTTTTTCACTTATTTTGTAAAAATGCCATTTTTACAAATCCTTGCCAAAAAAGCCATTTTGTCTATTTTTTTTAGACTTTTCATTATAAAAATGCTATAAAATTCAGTAAAAACTCAATCTTTGTAAACAATTTTTGGAAAAAATTAAAAAAAAACGATATTTTTAGAGTTGATTTATATGAAGAAGAAGAAAACATTTTTATTGAAAAATTTAACAGACACAAGGGAATCATATTTAATATTTAATAAAATTCCAGATTTTTTTTAAATCATCCTAATATACGGCGAATGCACATAAGCAGTTCAACGGTAAATTCTTTAATTATTGTATATTTGTTGAAAACATTCAGAAAGGCACTTAAATCAACTATTATACTTTAAAATTTTTGGAATAACCTTGCCATTTTTGCATTTTTTGTGCCAATTTTACTATTTTTTCGTGCCATTTTGCCTGCCAAATTCAACTTTTTTTTTGTGCCATTTTAAACTTGCCCTGGTAATGAGATATGGCCAAAAAAACTTTAAACCAAAAACTTCTTTACTCTGAGTCTTGACGATACATCAATTTGTTTGCTTAAGAACTAATTATCGGCAGAATAACGGGGAAAAAATTGTTCATTTTTTTGGGGTGGGGAATACCCAGCAAAACCTTGGTAATATGTGGGTATTATTACTATGCATATTACCTGGTAACATATCAAACCGCTTACCCTTGCATTACTTTGTACCCTTACACCTTACCCTTATATATATATTTGTTCCTTTTACTCCTGCAAGGAGCATAGGACCCTTGCATTACTTGTAATACCAAGTTCATACGTTTGGATGTTTTATTGGTATAAATAATTCGGTTTTCTATAAAATTTTAGAAATTCAATTTTTGTTTAAAAATCTGTGAATTTAAAATTAATATTCGGTTTCAAAAATTAAAATTTCACTACCTGTAAATTCAGAATAACATGTTACTAGGTAAGGACTTACATCGATGGGAATGCCCTTGTTAAAATAATAGGTCTTGTAATAGAAAAGTAAAAGCTTACCCCCTTCATTACAAAATGCTTATTTTTATAACCAAAACTTATTAAAAAAAATTCCAAAATTTTTTGTTAAAAATATGTAAATTTTAATTTAATACTCAATACAAAACACATTATTTTAAGGTTATTTTTAACTTAGAGGTAATAGGTAAGCGTAACATGTAAGTTCAGAATAATACTAGGTAAGGAGTTGCCTCGGTGGACATGCCCTTGTTAAAATAATAGCTTTTGTAATAGAAAAGTAAGAGGTTACCTACCTTTATTTCTTATTATCAAAGTCATTACTGGTTAATAGAAGGTTTTGCTGGCTACGTAATGTCAGACAATTCATTATTTTTTTCTTTTCGGTTGGAGTAAGTCGCAAACGAAACGATTTATTTTCATGTTTTCAATGTGTTTTCCCCTATTTATTTTTTTCAATAATAAAAAGTAAATTGCATTAAATTTAATAATAATGCTAATCATTTACTTTTTCATAACATTTTATTCCTTTTCTTATATTTTCTTTGTTTTTAGTAATGCCACTAAGTAAAAATTAGATCTGGCATCATGTTTGATGTTGCACATATTTAGTTGTGGGAACAATTGTGCAGATAGGTTCTTTGAACAACAACAAAACATGAACAAGAGCGGTCCACACGGAACAAATTCATGGGCGAACAAGGAATTGTTCGCTGAATTAACAAATCGATGTCTCGTCAAGATACGAAGTTATTTCAATGAAAGCAGGGAAGTGTTTATTCGAAAAGCATTTTACACAACATTTATTTGTAACAATTTCGTATATTTGTGTAAAAATGTATCCCAACAATTAGTCCTATATTTCTGACTTCTGTCAGTAGCGTAATGCGGGGTAAAGTGCTAAGTGTACCAAGAATATGTGTTTGGCTTATTTTAAGGGCCCTGGACTCTATTGTAACGGAATACAATTAATGATGATTGAACCACTCAAACCGAAACATTACATACCGTACAAAAATTCAACAATTTGTATATTGTCTATCATGAAACAAATAAAATCTAATATGACAATATCATATTAGAATTTGGACTTGAGGTAGAATAATATTTTAACTAAATATATGGAAATAAAGAAAGTCCGAAAAAACAAAGAATTTAGAATACAATAAACTTAATTTTTTGAAGTATTTATCGAAATTGTTGGTCGTTCCACATTACACCATGCTCTCCTACTAATTACCCGGAATTGAAACAGTAATTTTCATGACGAATTTTTTAACATTAATATTTCATTCGATCTAACATATTTAAATTGTTTTCAACACATTGAATTAGTAGAATTCAAAATTATCAAGGAGTATGATGGAACCTGGATTTCGCTCAAAAAAAAATTATTTTAAATCATTTAATGGTTTTTGTTTTTCTTAGTAAAATTGCATTTTTTTAATAGTAAACTATGGAAATTATTTAATTTAAAAAAAATCGTCATATTTCATGCATGAAATTAAGCAAAATCAATCGTCATTTCATCAAATTTCACTTTAAAAATCGTCAAAACGGAGACAAATCGTCAAAGTTGGCAGCGCTGCTTAGGAGGTTTTTTAATTTTTTTTGTTTTTGGGATTTTTTGCTCTTGGAATTTATTTATTTTTTGTTTTTGCTTTATTTCATTGGGGGCTATTTCATTTCTTCGTTTGGGGGTAATTTCGCAGAGCCTTATTTTTTGATTAATTTGTTTTATTATTTATACAAAGTTATACAACAAATATTGTTGTTATAATTATTTTATAATTATTTCTTTGGTTTAAAAAAAACTAACTTAAATTAACAATAATTAAGCAGCATTGCTTCAATATAAATAACGGAGGGTTAAAACAAAAATACAATAGGGGTTTTCATATAAACTCGTAAATGCCTTGTAAACCTTGTATAAATACAAAACATATTTTTTATGTATGGAGTTTGACATGAATACATGAATACGAGTTTATATGAAAACCACTAATATTTAAGATATTAGAAGTGTTCTTTTTTATTTTAATTTTGTGTTAATATAATTTGTGTCTTAATTTTTAAATACTAAATTATTTTTTTTTATTACGAATTTTTCTAAATTACACTGAACCAAATTATGTTTTTTTCTTTTTTGTATAATAAAAGTAAACTTATTGCAAAAAAAATAATATGAATACCAAATAAATTTGAACTCTATTGTTGTATTTGTGATTTGTACTGAAAATAAATTTATAAATTAACTATGGTAAATTTAATTATACTTGAATACTGTTTGTATTCAAAATATTTTTGTACATTAAAAAAGTGGAATAAATCTATTGAACTGCCAAAAAAAAAAAAATCCAAACAAAGCTTGTGTGACTGCAGAAGATATTGAATTTTTTTTTAAGGGAACAGTTGTTTTTCGATCATTTTTACTACGGTTATCATTCGCATCAGTTTATAAGTTGTGTCGATCAAGCGAATAATTAAAAAAAAAAACCTTTTTATTAAAACCTTGTACAAAAGTTAACAATTTTAAAAAAACATTTTATTAAGCACCAAAAAAACATTAAAATTATAATTCAGATCTCGTTTTATGCTGATTTTTTTTATGAAGTTATGTGGTTTCGACGTTTTTTTTTTTAATTTTTAAAAAGATTTTTTATTTAAAAAACTATTTTGTTTTTTTAATTTTTAACATTTAACGTACAGAGATTCTTAATAAAAAAAAACTGGTTACAATTATAGACTTTCTAAACTACCGATCCTACAATAGGAAAATTGGAGAGAAGAATATAACGATGGCTTTTGTGAGTTCCCTCGTGCTATTTCCATGAAATTTTAATATTTGATAGAGCGGGCAAAATAAAAAAGTTTGAGTAAGAAACATATGAATGATTCTCTTGCCACATCGACTAACTCCATTTTCTAAATTTTATTAAATCTTAATGTTAAAACACTTTATTGACTCCTAGCGGTGGGTCTGTAGGGTTAACTTTAACTTAGCTACGAAACAAAAGAAAATGTCAAAAAGTTGTATATAAAACAACAACTATAACTTAACTCATAAACCTTTAGTATGAGTCCCACCCAGTGTTGCCAGAACTTGGTTACCAAAAATGGCTAAATTTCTGGGGAAAAATGACTGAACAATTTTCAAGATTAATCTCCCGATTTTCCTTAAAAATTTATTGAACACAGTGAAATCTACCAACAACATCCATTCCAACTGTCATTTAACAGACAATTTTTGAGCAGCGGCTGTTTATATGAAAACTATGGAGTTAAGAATTACCTAAAAGTATGGAATCATCTCTTAGTCAAATGCGGCCACTTAAAAACGCACTTTTTGTAATTTTGAAGGATTTTAAACCTCTCAATAGCGAACAATTCTTAAGATTTTTACCACCGAATATTATGTTTTTAATTTGTCCGTTTTGCTCTATCTCGCTTAGTTTTCAAGATACTAAAAAAAGGACCCAAGGCACCACTAGGATAGAGATAACCTTTTCACGAGGATATTATATGGTTTTTCTTTTGGGGCATTTTATTAATTGGAAAATTTTTATTAAATATTTTCAGGGTAGTCGAAATTTTCGTCAATTTTACTCTATCTCTCTTAGTTTTTGAGATATGAGCCATTTTAAAAAATCGGGAGGGAAAGAAATACCGCCATCTTTAAAACAGATTGTTTTACTGACGTATTATTTTAAGTCAGTCGACTTTAAGTATATTTTATAATATTTGTTTTGATATTTTTAACTTAATTAAATAAAAATTTTGGTTTTCTTTTAATTAAAAAAAAAAAACAGTTTTTCTTCAAATAAACTTTTACAAAGTGTAGAAATTTATTTTTATTCCGTCATTTTTTAAAACAAAGTAGGTGTTTGGAATCTGTATCAATACTTATTATACATATATTCAATTTTATTTGAATGAATTAAATCCGGATAAGGACAGGCTTTCAACAGATTATTTTACGCAATTTGTTAAATAAGATTTGGAATTTTAGCATATTTAATGCACATAATTTCGCAGATTGATCAAAATTCATTAATTTAACTATAAATTCACGCTCAAAAATTATATTTTGTACAAAACCGAAAAATGGCTAAAATAATGGCTAATGGCTAAATCCAATTTTTTCTGGCTAAACGTGTTCAAAAATGGCTAAATTGGCAACGATGGTCCCACCGTAACTGTATTATATTTAAAACCAATTTCTTTGATAATAAGTATTAACACTTAAAACTTATTATCAGATAAATTTGTTTTGAATATTATACAGTTGTTAATATCCTATTATAGATTTAACTTTCACTTAACTATGAAACAAAAGAAAATATCAAAAGGTTGTATATAAAATTACAACAAATTTTTGGGTTAACTATTAGTTAACTCCTAAACCTTAAGTATGAAACTCACCGTTAGGAGTCAATAATATATTTTACGGATAACCCCAGGAAATAATCCCCAAAGGGAAAAATTAAATAACATCCAAGAAATGGCGTAAAAATGTTTGACGGTTATTTAATTTTTGGGGGTTTAATTAATCTTTAAATATTGAGATGATTTCATTATGAAAAAATCCCCAATGAAATAAAATTAAAACAGTTTGAACATTATTGCCTTTTCATTTTTGGGGGGTTATTCCATATTTGGTGGTTATTTCATTTTGTTACAAAAAGTTAAATTATTGGGCGCCATTTATTAGTTAAGTACATAAGAAAAATAGTTGAAAAATATGCTTCGGGCAAAAATATGATTTTTTTAAAGTAAATCGCGCGGTTTTTATCATAGTAATAATGAATAAAAAGCGAATATTATGGATTTGAACAGAGAACTTTCTATTTCAGATGAAATGGCTCTGCGAAACCCGATCCAAACCCAATTTCAAAATCCAACAAAGGGGGTTATTTCATTATGAAACTTATGTTCAGTATTTCATTGGGGGTTATTTCGTAGCACCTATTTTCCTTTTAAAAAATAAAATAATTTTTTAGATCCAATTTTAATGCAAGTTGTTTTCCATTTTTGTGCAATTTTCTGGTACTTTTTATTTCTCCGATCATGAGGCATTTTCTCATCGAAACATTTAAACTTCTTTCAATCTAGAATTTTAGAAATTTTCCCAGAATTTTCTGATAATCGAATTTCATTAAACAAAAAATGGTGGCAATGCAGAGTTTTATTCATTTTAAAAGACGATTTACAAGCTGTATGAAAAATTTCACCATTATGGAGTTAATCACACAACCATCTGCTGGTGATCTTCTAATAGTTTAAATTTTTTGAAAATATCCAACAAAAATCCACTCGCGTGCCACTACTGACACGCGCGTCATAGTTTTGCCAGCTCTGGCCTTGTTGATATTTAGGGGGTAAAAATGAATTTCAAAGTTGTAAATTGGGGAATTTCCACCGAGGCAGGCGTAGAGATATTTTTTTTAAATTTTCAGCTAAATCCGAATTCATCTTCAGGTTGAGATTTTCGACCGAATGTTTAAATTTTTCGACCAAAGTAATTTATTTTTTGAACATTGAACGTTGTTTCACGAGAAATGTATTTTAATAGTTCTTTTTTATTAGCGAAACTAAACACGGTTATTTCGATCGGATAAATTTTGCAGACTCTAAAGAAAATTAATACTCCAACTTATTCACGGTCTGAAAATTTGTAATTTCGTAAACAATTTAGCATACAACTAGTTGTGGCTCACAACTTATAACGGATTTAAAAATTTAAACTTTTTAATTTAAAAACACTAAATTATGGAACGAAGTTAAATATGAGACAGATTTTCAGCTTAAATTTTTAAATCTATCATAAAAAACGGAGTTGTAGAAATTCGTATTAAAGTTGCAAAAATTCGTACTTTGTTTACAAACAATTTAGTTTTTTGACAGAAAAAATATAATTGAAAATAAAAATACATAATTTAGCGCAAAAAAGCAACTAAATACAATAAAATGTAATACAATAAGAATTAATGCAAAACCAATTGAATTGATGAAGAATTGTAGCGAGCAAATACAACCATATTCTCGTTTTGCTTTCCTTTTTTTTTCTAAACGTCAACAAATGTCGACGGTCGATTGTAGCTGAATTTAAATAAATCACGACCACTTTTGCTGTCGTCGGTCGACAATCGACCCAGTTGTGATTAAACTCTATGTTTCATCTATGGATTTAATGTTTGCTCTTTTTTTAAGCCATGAATTTACTTCATCTTAGTTGCTTTGAAAAGGTTCTTTTATTATTCCATCAAGGCCTGATTTCATTGATTCTTAGGAGTCATGAAAGAAGCGCACTTTTTCTGAAGAAAAGAGACCTACCGAGTGGAGCATCGCGAATAAAAATTATGTAACCTGTAAGCACTTTATAACTCAATCATGACTTGCAAAACTGCTTCTGGGTAAGCAGTATTTTTTGCTGGGTAAAAGAGAATTAATGATTGTAATATGTATAAAATAACCGTAGAAAGAGCTTTGTCGTATAAGATTGTACCCCATATATTCCCTTTTAAAATTTGTGACAATTTTTTTTAACACAAAAAATATTCGGCGGCAGTTCAATAAAAAAATATATATTATTTAAATTAATTATTAACTTTTTTTATTTTAAAAACAAATTTGGTCCAGTGAAGATGTTTCTTTTCAACAATACATAAAATTTACACTAAAAATATCTAGAAAACTAAAATACATAAATAATTACACAGATACTTGATAAGGCATATAAATTTAAATTGCAAAAAAAATAATTAATAAATATAATATCACACACAAATGAAGTGGGGAGGGGAAGAAAACGAGAAATGACAAACTAGTGTTTAAAAAAAATTTCAAATTAAATAAATTTACGAAGGAAGTTTTATATACAAGAAAACAAAGGAAAACTTAAACAAATCACTGGGAAAAATTGTAACAAATTTAGGATTAGAATAAGCTGCCTGGCAGAAATTGAAAAGCTGCTTTTTTAGGGGGAAACCCAATTACAACTGTATTTGAAAAAATATTTCTATTGTTTACAATTGAAATTGATTGGTCTTAAAGAAAACGTAGTTTGTAGATTAATTAAGATTAAACTTAAAAACTAAAAATAATTTAATGACATTTTTTATATTTAACATCATATCGAAACAGTCTTTATATTTGGTTTGAAAACAAACAGTGGTTGAGTGTTTTATAGTTTTAGTATAAAAATCCAAACTAAAACTAAATATCAACCGTTTGTGTATGTAAAGGCAGGGAAGATGTAGGCGATGTTGGATAATTTGTACTTGTTTTACAACTCAATTGAGGATGTGATGCAGGGGAAGAGGAAATGGAATTGTTATACAAAGACCTACCTTGTAAATTTCTATCATCAACTCCACCGTCATCTTCATTATGAACATTTTCTTGTTTATAATTTAAAGGAGAATGATTATTATTGCTAGACAAATTATTTAAATCATCTTCATCATGATATAATGACACTCCCAAAGTAGGTGAGGTAGTGAATTCTTCATTATCACTACTATTATTATGATTAATATTTGGCGGACTATGATGATGATCTGGTGTATTAGTTGCGGTAGTTTGTATTTGTATAGAAGGTATATTATATTCTTCATCTTCATCAGTATCTTGTTTAGCTAATGAAGCTCTACCTCTAGGTTTCAATAAACATTCTGCGCCGTCTAGTTCCTCTCCTCCTCCGCCAGCTGTAGATGTAGGTGTTGAGGAATTTGGTAATAGAGTTATAGAAAAATCCTCTAGACTACGTTTAACGGCTGCATCGGATCCTGTACCCGAATCTTTACTTGACAAATGATCTTGATGATGTTCCGTATCGTGAGAAGTATTTAATCTTAGATATTCTAAAGTTAAATGTTCTTCATCACCTCTTTCATCATCATTAGCATTACGTTGCATTAACAATTGTTGATAATTGGGTGTGGTAGTGACAATTAAACAACTTCTTTGTTCGGTCAAAGGTTGATTTTCATCTTCACCACCCGGATAGCGACCTGCATTTAATTCTAAAGCTGCCAAACTTCTAGGTCTTTGGGCCGTGCAATGATTATAGCTATCTCTAGGAGATCTTAAATATGTCCGACTTAAAGTCGTCATTTGTGTTTGATCTAGTGTTCCTCTACTGGAATTTAATAAATTGTGACTAATTGCTGCTCCTACTCGTGATCCTCCCACGGTTGTGCCATTTCTATTATTTCCGCCACTATTCATATATAACTTTTTCTTTTGATAAAACAATATAATCCATACTATCAATGAGCCTATTATAATACAAGCCACAGTCACAACAATCACACCAATAATTATGACATTTTGACTGAAATCTTCCTTTACCACTAATAATTCCATTTGCATGGTATAGGTTTTAGAATTATCGGTAATTTCACAACGATAGTGACCAGAATCCACAGATTGTGTATTGACTATTATTAAAAGTTCCTTTTCGGAGGTAAAATAATATCGATCTGTATCGAGTGTGGGTGTAATGTGAAAGGGTTTATTGTCTTTATACCACTCACGGTGAGGTTGATTTAATTCTGCTGCCATCTCGTTTAAACATTCCAAAACACTAGATTTGCCAACAACAATTTCTTTGTGTACAACCGGTATGATAGGTTGAGGTTTATCTGGAAAAGATAAAGGAAAAATAACCAATTTTAATTTTGAACTGGAAAATTTGAAAGTTCTTAAATATATTTGTGCCTGTTGTCACATTAGTCATTGTTATTATGATATATTTCATGATATCAATGGAATTTCAAGCATTTAATGAAAAATTTCATTGGAAATTTCTACAAAACATTATTTAATTTGTTTGTTTTACTGAAATTCAGCAAATTTAATTAAAAATTTCATTACAAATTTCTAAAAAACATTCTTTAATTTTTTTAAATTAATAAATGAATGTTTTTTAATTTGATTCTAGATCATAAATTAATATCACTTTCTGTTTAAATTATTTTTAAAATTAAAGAATTTCCACAAGTAAATTACAAAGAATAAAAAATTTGGAAGAATTCGATAAGGACAGAATACGTATTTTCGGCTTTCGCTACAAAGCCATCATCAGTGTCATTTGCCTTGACCGATTAATCTTTGGTATTCATCTACTTATGTGAATTTTTAATTAACTTTAATTATATCTTTCTAACTTTCGTTATATCTATGAAATTTTTTTATAATATGTACATATAAATAAGTTTGCCTTCATGAAAAATTTCATAAATTTAATGAAAAAATACATTCTTCTCAAAAATAAAGCCTTCACTAAAAAGTTTCTTAAAACTATGAAAACTTTCATCAAACTGACTATTAAACTGGCCCTATGAAACTTTCCATTAAAGTTATGAAAAAATTTAATTGTCTTAATAAAAGTTTTATTGTTTGAATTTTATAAAATATTTGCTCAGTGGTTGAGTTAACAAATGAAAGAAAGCTTCATTGATACTTATTGTATTTAATATTTAATTAAAGTTATGAATTTTTGCATTGATTTTAGACAATTAAACATTTTATTGAATGATTGAATTGTTAATAACTGAAAAAAATATCATAGTATGTAAGAAAAGTTACATAAATTTTATTAAAATTTTCATAAGTTTTGTAAAGTTTAAATTTTTTAAACTTTATTTCAATGCATTCTTTCATTTTATGAACATTTTACTGAGTTCATTAAAAGTTACATAAATAAAATGAAAAATTTCATTGAATTTATGAATAATTTTCATTAATTTTCGAAAAGTTTCATGTATTTATTATACATTTTTTTATAAAAATTATGTTTTAAAATTTAAGGAAAAATTCTTTCAGTTTATGATTTTCAAATTATACTTACCATTAACAATTAAAGAAGCATTAACTTTAATTTCCCCTGCCGGACTTTCAGCGGTGCAAGTGTATATACCACTATCACTTGGCTTAGCATTTATAATGACAAAAGCATTTTCATCACGCAACACCTGTAAACGACGTTCTGTGGCGGCTGGAAAATCACTGGCACCAAATTTCTGTAAAGCTATTTCCGGCATAGGATCACCAGTAGCCGAACAAACTAAACGGGCTGTATCACCAGAATCGATTGTCAAATTAGAGGGTATTTGTAAAAATGAAGGATGTACTAAAAATAAAAAATATATACAATTACAAAAATATCTATAGAAATTTCTTAAATCTTTATCAACTTACTTCCTATAGACATTTTAAATTTCTGTGAATATGTTGTACCAAAAGCATTCGATACTACACATTGATATTTTCCAGCCGATTCATAGCTAACATTGTATAATCTTAAATAACCAATTATTGTAGTTTGATTATTCGAAGGGTCATGATGTATTTGTGTTTCGGTGGTAGTATAAGATGTTAAAGAAATTGTGGACGGCAGTAGAGGTAAATTACGATCTCTTTCTTTGATATTATGATTATCATGACGCCATTTTATTTTTAATTCATCTGCTGCTGCTAAAGAGGCTGCCGTAGGTGATGTTGCTCTGCATTCCATGGTTATATTGGTACTTTTAACAGCCAACTGATTGGAGGGTTCTTGGGTTAATACCGGTTTAGGGGTTTCAGCTGAAAAAAATGGAAAAAAAAAAGTTTTCCAATTTTTATTGAAACATTAAAAAAAAACAGTGGTCATAATTTTATTTATCAAAAATTTCGTAGAATGTGAGAATTTCTTAAAGGTGGTTATAATTTAAGAGTTTTTATCTACGACAAAGTTCTTAGAATCTGAGAAGTTCTTAAAAACAAAATACAAAAAAACTGTAAAATTTTTTTTTAAGGAAATTCTCAGATTCGGAGAACTTTTCATAATAAGAATATTGTCAGGTTCTAAAAAAAATTGTCTATAGTAAAATTCTCAGATTCTAAGAACTTTTTCATATAAAATAATCTTCAGATTCTGAGAAAAATTTTGAAAATTTCAGTTTTTTTCTATAGAAAAACTATAAAATAGAGGACCCCCAGATTCGAAATTGATTTTTACTGAAAAATTCAGATTTTGAAAACTTGTTTCAACAGAAAATTTCACAGATTTTAAATACTTTTTTCTGCAGATTTTTTATTTTTTTTATTTCTTAGACCTTTCTTTATAAAAATCTCTCTCTAGATTACGCGACTTTTTTCTATAGAAAACATTTAGATTGTGAAAACTGCTTTATAGGGAAAACTCATCAGATTTTGAGAACTTGTTTCTTTAGAAAATATAACAGATTCTAAAAACTTATTGCCTTAACTTTTTTTAAATTTGTCAAATTCTGAACACACAAAAAGTAAAAACCAGGTTTAATTATCAAATTGTTCCAGACAATTACTATTTTCTCTGTTTCTGCACCTACCACACAAATGATACTATCAATTACTAAAAATTGTGTACGATTAATTGAATCAATTTAAGAATTCAAAGATTTAATTGATTCAATGAAATATTTATTTAAAAACAATTTTATTTTAAACAAATCTTTAATTAGATGATATTTTTTTATGTGAAGGCTTTTTGTTCTACAAAATTTCGCATATTCTAAGAACTTTTTTAAAAATAGAATATTTCTGAAATTATAAAAACTTGTTGTTCCAATAGGAATTTTTTTCAGATTCAGAGAACTTTTTCATATAAAAAATTTAATTTTTATAACTTTTTTTCCATAGGCATTTGTTCTAATTCCAAGAACTTTGTCTCATAGAAAATTTCTTAGATTATAAGAGCTACATATATCCTACAAATCTCATATTCTACGAATTTCTTCCTATATAAAATTTTTCATATGCAAAACACTTTATCCTATAGAAATTTTCTCAGATTCTGATTACTTTTTCCCTTAGAAATATTCTAAGTACTATTTTCCACAGAAAAGTAAATTTTTCTTATAGAAAATTACTTGAATTCAAAAAAGTTATTAGATACTTTCCCTAAAGAAAAATTCTCTCATTCGAAGACATTTTCGTATAGAAATATCCTCAGATTCTAATTAATTTTTTGATTAGAAAAATTCCAGGTACTCTTTCCTATAGAAAGAATAGTAAACTTCTCTTACAGAAAATAGCTTAAATTCAAAAAGGTTCTTTCCACAGAAGAACCCTCAACTTTTTCCTATTAAAAACCATCAAATTTTAGCAACTTTAGTCAATAGAAACACTTAGAATTTAAGATATTTGTCTTATAGAAAATCCATGTAAAATTTTTTTATAGAAAAACAATCAGATTATTTAAACTTTTTTCTATACAAAAATTTATAGTAATTTTTCTTTTATAAAAATATTCTCACAAACTGATCATTTTTCAATTAGAATAACTTAAATTTTTAAAGTGCTTTATCACAAACAAAAATTTAAAATATTAGAAAAACAATTTATTAAAAAGAATTGTAAGTTTTAAAGATTTTGTATTTTCACTTACCACATGTTAATTCATTTTGTTGCAGTGTCAGTAACTCACGATCTAATAAATGTTCTGGATAACCACAAACAGCTTGTGATGAAATTGAATTTTGTTGCTGCTGCTGCTGCTGATTACCAGTAGTTTGATAATGTCTATTAAGCCAACGTCTAAACCATAAAATATCACAATCACATATAAAATTTAATGATTTAAACATAAGTTTTTGTAAATTAGTCATATGATCAAAGGCTCCCGATTGTATGGAAGCCAAAGCATTGCCACCCAAATTTAAAGATTCTAAATTGGAGAGACCGCTTAAGGATTTGGTATTGACTTGTTTCAAATTATTGCCATACAAATCCAGCTTTTTCAATTTTCTTAAAGCCTTAAAAGGTGGTGCGGCCCCTGGGTCTTCAATAATCCAAGACAGTTTATTGCGGCGTAAATTTAAATCTTCTAGATTTTTAACACAATCAAAGGTGTTTTCCATAAGATACTGTATTTTATTATGACCCAAATTCAAATGTTTTAAACGTTGTAAACAATCTAAATGTTGAGGTTTATATTCGGAAATATTATTGTGGGAGAGATCTAGTGTTATCAAAGACTGCGTAAATTCCCAGGTATCAAGTTCAATGCGGGAAATTGAATTATTTGATAATGATAAATGGTGTAGTTTAGTTAAATTGAATAGACCTTGACGACTTAGAGAAGTTATATCATTATGATCTAATTCTATGGTTTCTATAGAACGCATTACATGAAATACGCCATCTTGCAATGCTCGTATGTTATTTGATTTTAAAAATAACTTTTGTAAAGAAGTTAAACCCTTAAACGTAGACCAATTTATTTCCAAATGATTGTAATTTAAAGATCTGAAATTAAAAATAAGAAATTTATTAAATATTCTATAGAATATCAATAAAACTGCTTACAATTTTCTTAGTTTATTCAGATTTTTAAATACGCCAGCTGGCAGTGAGGATAAACGATTATTATTCAGTTCCAAATCTAATAAATCGGGGAGATTTTCAAAAGCCGTTTCTTCTATGCTGGCTATTTCATTGCTATTGAAAATTCTGCAAAAAAAAAATAATTTTGTTAAATTATTTTCAAATTACTTTTAAATATTTTTTAACTTACAAATGAGCCAAACGATTGGCGGTTGGAAAATAATTGGTCTCTATAGTATGTAGGTAATTTTTAGATAAATCTATTGCTTTAAGTCTTGGCAAAGCGGCCAAAGCCTCTGCAGATATTTTCTGTATACGATTATGAGCCAAACTTAATTGTTTCAACGATGAAAGGCCCACAAATTTTGGTACCGTTTCCAATTGATTTCGTTTTAAAACTCTGAGAAAAGAAGAAAATAAATTAATTATTTTAATTAAAAATTTAATATAAAAAAGGTTAAAACTATAACATGAGAAAATTCTAATATAACAAAATTATAATATTATGAAATTATGAAATTACAAAATTATAATATTATGAAATTATAAAATTATAATATTATGAAATTATAAAATTATGAAACTATAAAATATGAAACTATAAAATTATGAAATTAAATTATAATTATTGATATACTATTCAGAATATTATTGTAGTTTTTAATCAGATTTTTAAATTAATACTTACAATTTGTTCAGATCGGGTAAATTTTTAATTTGTAATACAGTTGTATCATTTAATTTATTGCCAATAAAATCTCTGCAATTAGATAATAGGAAAAAATTAAAAAAATAATTATCATAAGTAATTATATAAACATAGAAAATTTTTGTTTTACAAATCTCACCCTCTTTTTGAAAATAGAGGGTGTTTTTGTAATGGATCAATTCTAATATTCGTCTTGTTAAATTTTAGGGGTTGTGCTAAATTACTTTATTAAGTACATATTTGTAATTCTTTTGCCAAAGATGTTAGAAGATTAATGACCAGGGCAGCGACTTTTGGGGAAATGCATGTTTGTAGTCAGTAACACGAAAACTATTTTGAACAAATACTTTTCCGAATCAAAAAATTTACAACAAAGTGGCATCATCGATTTGTTGTTGAATATTTTTCTATATTTTGGTATAACTGCATATTTTGTTTTTAAGTGAATATTTTTTGTATATTTTATGATTTTTGTTGGATACCCAGCCAGAAATTGCCGATGGTAAGAAAAAAAAAGCAATGGCAAAGCACTGATTCCAAGTGGTTTATTCGAAGCAACTTTGAAGACATCAAAGTTGAAAATTTAAGTTCAATGCCAGAAATAAGTCAAAACTTAAAATGTTTTTAAGTGTTAATTTTGTACTTATACAGAATTGGCACTCAAATGCCCCCAAACCTGGATTTTAGGAGGAAACCATGTGAATCTTTCATTTCATGTAAAACACTATGAGGATCATTCCTGTGAACATTTTAACCCTCTAACTCTTCTGTTTACGTGTCTTTTTGTCCCTTTTAAAAACGGGGCAAAAAATTCCCTTTAATTGAAGAGTTAGAGGGTTAAATAGTTCCACAAAAATGTGCATCGTAGTGTTTAACGTTCGCTAAACACATCCTATACCCAAAATGGAAGATTCATATGGTTTCCTAGTGCACATATGTAAAAAATCTATAACTCAGAATCAGTTTTTGGGCTTTCTGTCATGGAATGGACGAAATATTAAAAAAAAAACTTAACTTTGCTTTTAATCTACGCTAAATTTCCTATTATATTATGAAGAGTATACGTATTTACAGATCTCAAAAATTAAATGAGAAATTCAAAATTTAGTTTTAACAAAAATTTTGATGTTTTCCGCTTAAAACACCACTAACGGTCATGAGAGGGTTAAAAATTTGAATAAGGAAAATGTTTGCCTTTTCATTGTGTAAACAACAGCTATGTAACTTAGTAACCAGAAGCTTCTAGTTTAAGAGTTATAGATGGATAAATACATGAACCTTTTTTGGGATAATTTTGAGGGCATAAATGTAAACGGCCCTTTTGCACATTTATTATTTTTTGCTCTCAACCTATCCGAAAATGAGCGAGGAGCTGGAAAAATAACACTTTTTCACATAATTTTTGTAATGCACATAAATTTTGGCGCCCAACGTGGGGATCAGAACTTTTTTGGTATTGCTAGTCTAAAAGCAGAGAAGTTAAAAAAACAAACTTTTTTGTTGTTTAACTACAAAATACGTGGATGGGTCAGTTAGTAATCGAGCCAAGTACGGCGAAAATGATATGTACAGATACGAAAAGATATATTGGAGAAATAATAAAATGGATATCATTTGTCCTGAACCATTGTTCTAACTAGGAATCCCAGGACTGAATATATAAAATTACGGTATGCCTGACTCGTAGTTTCTCAAATTGGCGCCCAATGTGGAGATAATTTCGTTGAATGCCGCAATTTAAAATGTAGATGAGTAAATAATATAACCTGAGTAAGATAACCTCGCTCGTTTTTATTTAAACATCTATTTCAATATCGTGACACAAAATTATTTTGTAAAATTAAATCAAAAAGTTAATAGAGTAGAAAAATAACAAAGTTTAATTAAAAAAACAACTTACATAGTTTGTACATAACTGGGCAGTGTTGGTACACGATCTAAATGTTTTTTACCACAATCAAAATAATCATTTAAACATTTACATTCTTTGGGACAATTCATATTATTATTTATGCCGGCAGATGATTGTTGTTGCTGTGAATTATTACTATTAGCAGCACCAGACGCAGAAGAAGCAGCAGCTAAAGCTTTTTCTGCCTTTTCATATTGTTGGCCATCGTCGGCTACAAAACCAGTAGTTTCTAATAAAGTACTACGATTAACGGGAAAATGTATATCGTCTTTATCATCGTTTTCATCATCATCATCCTCATCAATTTTGTCCTTGAGGCGATGATGTTGCAAATGTTTGTCCTTAAGATTTTTTGTTCTTAAAGCCGAGGATGAGGGAGAAGTTTTTTGTTGTTTTGTTTCCAACGAGGGTGGCTGTGGCACACCATTCAATTTTAATAAAGCAAATAATTGCTGTTGCTGTAACTGTCTTTGTTGTTGGGTAGCTGAAGATATAGATGATGAAGATGCTAAAGATGTTAATGAAGAGGACGGATTATTTGATGTTGGTGAATCTTGTGCTGCTTTTAATAAGGCAGTCAGTGGTGGTATTTGAAGTCCCTGTGCTGATGCTGCCGGTGTTGCTGCTGCTGCGATCGAGGGACAAATTGTTGTTGAACATGTCATTGTTATCAGTAACATTGTTATAATTAGTAGACAATTATTTATAATTTTTCTACAACAACTGTTGCTGTTACAACTAGAGCTTCTGGCTTTTGTTAAACTCCAACATTTGAATTTATTTGGTATTGTTGTAGTAAAATATTCGCAGGTTGTTTGGCTTTCAAAACTACATATTGTTGTTGTTGTTTCCGTTGCTGCTGGAAATGTTAGAAAATCGTGATTTGTAGTTGTTGTTTGTTGCAAACATTTTCTTCGTCTTTTACCATGTTTATATGACTGTAACAATTGCTGTTGTCGTTGTTTGTAATAACTTTTTGTTGTTGGCATTGTAGTATCATTACAGCAGTGTTGTTGTTGTTGTCGCTGTTGCTGTCGTAGTCGTGAAGACACTATTATATTTTCATACATTTTCTTTCAAGTTTTTGTCTTGTTTTTGTATATTTTTATATTTTATTAACTTTTTTTCTTAAATCAAATAATATTAATACAAATATATAATTAATTTAATCATTTTCTTTGATATCATGATTATTTTTTATTGTTATCATCGTCCATAATTATATCAAAGGCGTGGTTGTTTGACATCAAAACACCTTATGATAATGTTTTTGTCGCTGTTGTCTGTTGCAGTTTTTGCTAGTAACATTGAATATTGTCATTGGGTGTTATTGTTATCGATATTTAATTTTGCATTTAATTGCTAACAGATGTGTTTGAGTTTTATTAAAAAAATCATTTTATTTCAATACTATTCAATATCTGAAAATAAAGAGACACAAATAGTAAATTAAACAAAATGATTAAAATAAAAAATGTCATTAAAATGCATTCAATTTATGTAGAAAATGGCGTGGCAATTACGTTTTTAAAACGCAAGAAGTTATTTTCTTTTCACAAAATCAAAAAGTTTTTGATAAAAAAGTTACAATAAGGATTTTGTATACTTGCAACACTGCTTTATATTTGGCGCACAACCAAGAAGCAAATGCTTACTTATACATATAACGGCTCATCATTTTTAGACCTGGCTAATAGAAATCTACACTTATAGAAATAAATATGTAAAAAACAGAAATTAGTTTCTCAGAGAGTTAATAATACTATTTCCCAGCAAAAAAAACCTGCTTCGCTGTATGCAGCTTTGTAAGGGAATACATAAAATTAATCCCTTACAAAGCTGCTTACGGATGCATGATTTTTCCATACAAAGGGCCCGCTTGGAAGCACGTTTTTTTGTGAGAAAAAGCGCATTATTCGCTGTTGAAAAATTGCAGTAAATTCATGTTTTTAATAAGTGCATTTAAAAGCAAATAAACTCATGCGATTTTTTTGTGAGAAAATGTTCTTTATTTGCTGCTGAAAAAATGCAGTAAATTCATGATATTCATTGAGCGCATTTAAATGCGACTTCTTATGAAAACAAATGCATTCATTTGACGAATTCAAAATGCAGACTGTCTCATGTTTATGTGGCGTCTCTACATTAAACTCGATTAAGGCAATCCTACTAAATAAGAGTAAAACACGATTGAGATGATTCAGATTTCGTGCGCATTAATCGTGGGATAACTTACATTATATTTTACTCCCTTACAACCTGCTTCGTCGTAAGGGAATAGCGTACCACTATAATTTTTTAAATAACTTGCTTACGATTTGCTTCGTTTAAGGCAATTATGCAGGGTATACAATCAAATTGTAAAATTTTTTGTGTATTGTATATGCATAATGTGGCGTAACTCTGTAAAGCAGAATTTGTAGAGCTCTTTTAAGCGTTTCGTATTTTTATTGCTTCCAAAGTACTAAAATTTTTTTGCTGGGTTGGTACACTTAAAATAATACGTCAGTAGAATAATCCGTCAAACCGGTTTCAAATCGATTTGACTAATTTTTAACAAATTTTTAGTTGAAACACTGTTTTAAGCAAATAGTTTAGTTATCTTCATTTAACACAATGCGGTCCTATGCTCCTTGCAGGAGTGAAAGGAACAAATATATATATATTTAACAGAATACTAAAAATCCTCAGTACTTTAACTAATTTTGAGTGTTAATTTTCAAAATTATTTAAAATAAATTTTTAAGAACCCATTCGTTTAATTTGACAAAATTTATTGTTAAAATATAATATTTTCATGTTACTGTTATTACCCGGTATATGGCGCCACCAATGTAACCGAAGTTTTAGAGATGGCGCTATTTCGTACACTAATAGAAAAAAGTCCGTAGAAAATTTAGTAAAAACTACTAAAAATTAGTTAAAAATGATGCTGCAGAAAAAAACTGCTAAATTAGCAGATTATTTTGGCTATATATTAGTAATATAGGAACAGCAAAACTAAAACTGTTAAATATACAGAATTTTAGTTATATATGAGCTAAATTTTTGTAAATGGAGATTAGCAAATTAACCTGCTAAAATCAGCAAAAAATTTTGCTAAATAATTAGTAGCCTAAAAAATCACCAAAAAATTTAAAATTTTCGAAGTTTTTTTTCGATTTTTTTTTTAAATGCAAATAAAAATCGAGCCTTTTGAAAACAGCAGTTTACAATTTTTTAGCAAATATTTCTGCTGATTTTAGCAGAATAGACTGCTATTTGCATTCAACTAAATTTAGCTTAAAAATAGCAAAAATTTTGTAGATTTAACAGTTTATTTTTGCTATTTTTAGTCTACAAATATTTAGCAAAATTTTCTGCAGATTTTGCAGTACAATTTGCTATTTTCAATTAACTAAAAGTTAGCCTAAATATAACTAAAATTCTGTAAATTTAGCAGTTTTAATTTTGCTGTTCTCATTTTACTAGTATTTAGTAAAAAAAATCTGCTAATTTTAGCAGTTTTTTCTGCAGCATCATTTTTAACTAATTTTTAGTAACTTTTTCTGCTATTTTTACGGATTTATTTCTATGAGTGTACCCTCTCGATTTTTAAAATGGCATATATCTCGAAAACTAAGAGAGATAGAGCAAAATCGATGAAAATTTGGACTACCACTAACCCCAGCGAAAGGGGTATCTCTATCCAAAAATGGACCTTGGCGGGGCCTTGGGACCACTTCATAAAATGGCCCATATCTCGAAAACTAAGCGAGACAAAATGTTTGCTCCGCGGAACTGCCGTTATATGCCCACACATGATATGGACTAGGCCCGGGGAGGGTCCCGAGACCCTAAATTTGGATAAATTCTACGACTCAGTATAATTACAGAAAACACTGTAGTTTTACAAATTTTTTACTTAAATTTAGATTTGTTAAATTTAGCAAAAGAATTTGTTAAAATCAACAAATTTTATTTTAAGCTAAAAAACAGGAATAAATTTTGTTAAAGTAACAAATTTTTCTGTTCAGCCAAAAGACGTATTATTTTGAGTGTAGTTATGTTTCGTATATTTGTCAGTAATTTTTAAGGAATGTTATAAAAGTTAATTTTGCTAATTGGTAGTTGTTTTTTCTAAATTTGTTAGTTAATTTTCCAGTTAAATAACGTATATAACGAAAATATTAATGTTTATTAATGATTAATTCAGTGCAGGATATTTTAACTACAAATTCAGTTGTTTTTACGGTTTTAGTTAATTTTCGGACATAATTTGGTGAACATTTATTAAAATTTTCAGGAAAATACTCTAAAAAACTGCTATTTGTATAAATATTATATAAAACACATATAAAAATAGAATTTTCTTACATATTTTAGATTCTAAAAATCTTACCCAATCTTCATTTTCTCACTCACTCATGTGACTGTTGCAAATACTTAAAGTTTTTTATTATTTATTTAAAAAAATTTTGTTGACTTTATTTAAAAGTCATTTGCAACACACATGTGAAAATGCGTTTTACATTTCATTCATTCACAAAAAGCAATAAAAAAAGTTGACCGGATGTTTTTGGTATAAAGATAATGCTAAATAAAAATAAGCACACAATATACAACTGTGTGAGAAGTAGTAAAAATAAAAAAAAAATATATAAAAAAAGAACATAAAAAATACTACAAAATTATATAAATAAAACAAATATTTGTATATTTTTGACAATATTTCAACAAATAATACAATAAAGATACTGCATAACCCTGCAACATAAATATTTATAAAGAAGTCATTTGGAGATCATTGTTAATTGTTCAAAGAAATTCTTAAAACCAATAAAATAACTAAATAAAAATTATATATCAAGCATAAATTATAATAATGATCGTTACATCTCAGTTCAGATTCTACAAATCATAATGATAATTATGATTGTGATTACGAATTGTCATCATTCAATAACCATATTCACAGAAAGTTTAATCAAAGAAATTTTCGTTGAAATGACTTAATTTTCTATATTAAATAAAACACAAATTTTTTAACATTAATCATTAGACATCATTATTTTTATAAATTTTATCGGAACTTCATCTATTTGATGGAATAATTCATTAAAACTGTAAAGATAAATCTTTCAGTTTATCTACCAATGCCAATTAAAATTAAATAAAATCAAAAATATTCTAAATTTAAAATAAAACATTTCAATTTACGCGGCTGTTCTGAAAAACGAATCCACATAAAATTATTATGTGTAAATTCATAACTACTTTATAAAGTTATAGGAGGTTTATGGAACAAATTTTGTATGAAAAATTTGTTTTGTAAACCTCCCATAACTCTAGAAGCTGTTTATGAATTTACTAGTGTTTCCCATTCGGTTAACCGATTACTTGATTAATCGCCTCAACTTTGGTTAATGTCGAAACAAATAATTTAAAACTCAAATAATTATTCGACCGGAATAATCGTTTAAAATTGGTCGATTAACCGTCTAAATTTTTAGTATGGCCTTTTTCCCATTCTTAATTTTCTTAACTTTGGTTAAAATATGGCAAGAAAAGCTTAAATAAACAAGCACTAATCAAGTACCATCAAATATAAAATTTTTAAAGCAACTCATAAGCTTTAGGAACTACGATAAACAATTTTAATTTCTGTTTTTTTTTTTATTTAATTTTAAAAATTAAAATTAATAGGATTTGCCTTTGGCGTCTATAAGTCCGGGTACCAAGTTTCAACCGACAGTAGAACGGGTTGTATAGGAAAAGAAATTGTTCTACAAGCCGATCTTTGGAACAGAAAAGTTTGCTGATGAAATTGAACAGTGCAACAAGAAATTTTATAATTAAGTTATAAAAAACTAGCAATTGCATCGGGAAATGCCTGTCTGTTTAAATGGCAACCACAGCGGGAAGACGCAAGAAAGGTTTTCCATTTTTACTCAGATTGTTTGTCATACTTCTGAATAGTGTTATTGTTAAATTAATCAAAATCAATCTAGCGGTTTAAAAGTTGTGACTAACAGCACTAAAAATGTAAGCACTAAAAATGTACCATTTTGAATGGAAAATTTTGAGGTGTCTATTTTTTTTTTTTTTTGACCTGCTGGACCGATTTCAATAATTTTTAACATTAAACTGCTCAGGAGAATAAAAAATAATGGGGTTAAAAATGCGTCTTTGTGCCGTGATCGAAATTTAAACAGACAAATATTGGAAGAGGACGTAAAATAAAAATCCGAGTCAACTTTCAAAATCCATTGCGGGCTTCGTTTTAGCAATAGTGCATTTATTTTGCTTTTAAACCATTGAGGTTGATGGTGATGACTCAATATTTTTTGCATAGTTGGTCTGTTCAGAAATGCATAATTGCTCTGCATCTGAAGCGAATCTGTGATTAGTTTGCGATGCTAATGCAAATCAGCTGACGGTTGTTCATTAAATATTTTTATTTAACATTAGGTGTGTTTGGTTACTTTTCCAGTAAAGTCCAGTAAAAATTTACTCTTAATAAGAAAAATATCTAAAAATGTACGCAAACAGAAAAATTTTAAGAATTAGTAAAATACTGCTGCCAACTTCTTTTCTAAAAATATCGCTAAATCAAACTAAAAAATCACTAGAAAATAGCTAAATTATAAAAAACTTGAAAAAGTTAGCGATAAATCGCTAAATTTCACGAACTTTTCAGGTTCTGTTGAAAAATTTCACAAAAATAGCTAGATTTTTCAAACTTCTTAAAACTTTCTTAAAAAATTATCAATACATCGCCAAATTTTTCGAACTTTTCAGTTTTCCATAAAAATTTATCTGAATAATAATGATTCAAAAATTCTATCAAGGAAATAAATGTAAAAAATGCTAAGAAAATGTGAAGACTGACTTAAAAAAAAATTTATAATTTTCCCGCTAATAGCTAAATTATATTTTACCCGCTAATCTATCTGAAATATCGCTAGATTAGAAAATAGCTAAATTGGCAACAGTTATTAAAATAGCTCATTGCGAAATAAACCTATTCAAATTATTGGATTAATAAATAAATGTAATAAAATGATCACTTACTTACTTCTTCCATCGTAAATAAGCTTAATATAAGCTTAATATATTTTTTTATTTTTGCAAAAAATTATTTAGACAAATGTTTTCTTTTTTCAATCATATGTTTTTTTTTCCTATAAATTCTTACTAGCAAAAATTCATACAGTAAAAACTTGTAAGTTCTCTGGTATTGAAATGTCACTTTACTCTCTAAACAAACACCTTCCAGTTAAAACTTGTACAAATTTGTACGAAGTTGTACAATTTTCGGGTACGCAAATACACTTATTAGTTCATCATCTGATTTGATGATGCATTTTCGACAGTGTTGCCAACTTCAACAGTGTTGAAGGCAGGAAAGCACCGTAGTAAGCATTGTGAAAACGGGTAAAAAGGGTAAAAACTTACATATTTTAGCTTTGTAAAATCGTATGAAAAAGGTTAAAAAAATAATCAAAAAAGGGGTAAAAAAGCACCAAAATAACATTCCAAAATTTTGAAGATTAAATACAACGAAGTTGCTATTTAAAATTGTACTACAAACATTGTAAAAAATGTAATTTTTTGTATGGTTCGTATTATTTGTTCAACTTTGACAGAAAATTCAAGAAAAATTTAAAAATACGAGAACAAATACCAAAAATATAAACTGTACAGAAAGCACTAAAAGCACTGCCAGAAATTTGAGAAAGCACTGTAAATACGCGCTTTTTTTAAAAGGGTATTTGTAAAAAATCACCGGGTACGGGAAGGAAAAATACCCGAAAAGCACTGAAATGGCAACACTGATTTTAGAACATCTGGCAATAGCAGTGTTGCCAGCTTATACTTTTACGAACCTGTTGAAATTTGATTTTCTTTCCGTATTTATGTGACAGCTGATATTGTACACTCAAAATAACAGAAAAATTTGTTACTTTAACAAAATTTATTCCTGTTTTTTTGGCTTAAAATTAAATTTGTTGATTTTAACAAAGGCCTAGTCTATATTATGTGAGGGCATATAAGGGCACTCCTTTTTGCTCTATCTCGCTTAGTTTTCGAGATATGGGCCATTTTATGAAGTGGAAAATTTTTATTAAAAATTTCCGAGGGTCCAAGGCCCTGCCAAGGTCTAATTTTGGATAGCGATACCCCTTTCGCTGGGGTATTATAAGGTTAGGGGTAGTCGAAATTTTCATTAATTTTGCTCTATCTCTCTTAGTTTTCGAGATATGGGCCATTTTAAAAAATCGGGAGAGAACGAAATGCCATATTTAAAACTTCGGATACATTGGTAGCGCCATCTACCGGGTAATAACAGTAACATGAAATTATTATTATTTTTTTTTTAAGAGAAGCAACACTCAGGAAATTCTTCCTATTAATTAACGTGTTGCTTCCTTAGGAAAGGGGATAGAGAAGAAGTGAAAGGTGGTGAAAGATGAAGGGCTTCAAATATGGCAACACTGTAATTGCGCGAGATGTTGAATTTTTAGAACAATTTTTGCGCGCCATTTGACAGTGAGTTGGCGAACTTTGTTGAAGCTTTTTAGTTCATAGCCCTGTTATATTATTTTACTGCGGCGGCTATGGGAACACCGAAGGAGGACGCTGCGATATGTATGAGGGATAGAAAAAACTCATACATTTTACTATTTTTCATAAATTGATGTTGCCTTGGTTGGGGCTCGAACCCGCAACCTCACGTGTAACAGCCCAACGCGCTAACCATTACACCACAATCAATTTTGCAAAATTTAACGAATGGGTTCTTAAAAATTTGTTTTAAATAAATTTGAAAATTAACACTCAAAATTAGTTAAAGTAATGATGATTTTTAGTATTGTGTTAAATGAAGATAACTAAAATATTTGCTTAAATCAGTGTTTCAACTAAAAGTTTGTTAAAAATTAGTCAAATCGATTTGAAACCTGTTTGACAGATTTTTCTACTGACGTATTATTTTAAGTGTATGTTTAATAAACAAAATTGGAAAACAGCTAATCAAAAGGGATAAAATTTAAAAATTTTGCAAAACTAATAATGAATTACAATGAAAATTAAAAGTTTTTGTTAAAAACATATGATCCGTTTTCGTTTATCTATAACTGCAGATTTTCTGTCCCGTCCCGTTACGTTAGGGTACGTTACGTCTACATATGGCTAATGAACTGGCAATAATAAAAATGGCAATCAATTCACTTAAGAGTCAATCTAAACGCTTGCATAAATAAAAAGTGAATTCAATTGTGTTGTGTGTGTCCCGAAATGAAACTTTGTGTATGCACAAAATTCAATAATGAGATCAGAGAATTAAATTCAATTAAAAAACAACAGAAATAAAATAAAATTTTAATTTGGTTGAATATACTCGTAGAATAAATGAAGGCAACCACAACGAAATTACTGCAAATTAAAAAATAAAAATAATTAAGTATCAACAAAATCGAAATGAGACCTAATTAAGATCAATGGACTTTTTGCATTTTGTTACTAAAATAAAAAAGAAGAGCAATTAAAAATGCCACAAATACAAAGCAGCAGTAGCAGCCGCGACAATAATAGCAACAAGTACGATGAACGGTCAAAACTGCATGAGAACGATAAATGTTGAAATGGAACACAAAAGTAATAATATATAATTAAAATTCCATATTACACAGTAAATGCAATTAAAAAGTTAAAATTTTTATAAAACTTTTAAAAAAGAAATCTATCAACTGAACAATCAGATCACTTTTTCGAATAAAATTTTCAGATATCCGTCATACAAACAAGAGTCGCTGCTTTACAATTCTTACAAAATTAATACTAATATTTTTGACTTTTAAACATCTTAATATACAGGTTCATTTAAGTAGATAAAGTTATAACTAAGGCAACATAAAAGTAGCCCTTAAACCGTGATTTTGCAATTTTGAAATAGTTTTGTGTAAAAACTATATATGATAAATGGCTTATATTTTCTACAAAGTCTTTAAAAATGCAATTTTTCAGATCAATTATATCAAATTTTATTTTATAATTATTTTTTTTTTTTTTGTAAAAAAAGTCTTAAATTTTTATAAAAATTTGACTTTTTACAAAAAACACTTTCAGAAATAATTTTTGTGGAGTATTTAAAAATTATGCACGCTAAATCTAATGTACGTGCAGTTTTGGATTTACGATTATGTTGTTAATTTAAATTTTATAAGCCAAAAACAATTTTTAAGGGCTACTTTTATGTTGCCTTAGTTATAACTAAAAGTTTGTCACAAACCAATTATGTTACTTTCAACCCTTTAATGCACGAATTTTTGTTTGCAATAAAATTCAACAATTACTGAAAAAAAAAACTTTTTTCTCTACATTCAAAATAAGAAACTGCAAAAATTAAATACTACAAACACAAAAACACATAGAAACTCGATGCACAAGCATAGTTTTCTACGGAAAGTTTGCTAAATTTACAATGTTATCGGGTTTTCCTACACTCAAATAAAAAAGTTTGGAAAAAAATTTGTAAACAGTTTCCAATCGCACTATACTATTTTTATACTGATTATTAGTACAATTTTTATTTTTAGTAATCATTTTTGCTATTCTCTTATTCCAAATTACGGATTTTTTTTTACTAATTTTCGCTGCTGATTTCAGAAAAACATTTTACTAATTTTTCAAAACCGAGTGCTAAATTTAGCAGAAAAATATACTAATTTAAAAATATTTTTTTTTTTGATTTTTTACAATTCTTGTTTAGTTTATATTTGTTACTATTGATATATTCTTAGTTTAGAAATAGCACCCAGAAATTTTTATTGCATCTCCAATGCATAAAACGGCAATAACTGGAGAACCGTTTGCAATTTTGACTCCAAATTTCAAGTACGATGAAGTAATTATACGCTTGTTACAATCGAAAGAAAAAAAAAATTTTTTTTTAGATTTTACAGTTTTTTTATTTTTTAGTACAATTTTTTGCTTATTTCAGCAGATTGATTTTAAATTACAGTTTACAGCAATTTACTGAAATTTAGTAGCTGCAACTAATTATTTATACTAATTTCATTGTACTAAAATTATGATATTTAGTAAGCTTTTTAACGGATTTTAGCAAATCGATTTTCTATTGCATTTTACATAAACTTTACTAAAATTTAGTAGCGGCTACTAATTTTTTCTACTAATTTTATTGTACTACAGATCAGCAGACATATGTTGCTAAAATTAGCAAAAAAAAAATACCGCTGGCCTCAAAACAGTTAAATTTTCCGTAATAACAGCAAAATTTTCAGTAGCCATTACAGACTTTTTTGGTTGAGTGTATGACACGCGCATGTTAAATTCATTGATGGAAATGGCCAGTCTTTTAAAAACACATTTCCTTAATTCAATTTTTAAATCTGATTTAATTTTGATAGGAAACGATTCGCAAAACTCATTTTATTTAGTTGAATATTTCCTACTTTATTCAATCAATATCTTATTCATAGAATCAATTTCATTTTCGCTGATTCTTTTCATAAAATCAAGCGAATTGATTCAATATTAACAAACCAGTTTAAGAAAAAAAATTGTTGCCTAGATTTATAGTTAGCGAATCAAATCAATAAACAAATAATTGAATGGAATCAAAATTGAATCAGTTGAAATTTAGACAAATCATATCCTCACTTTATTCAATATCAAATCATTGATTTATAGTGATAATGAATTATTCACTGATTCATAAAATTAATCAATTTAAATACGTACGAGTATTGTAGTGGTTGGCTAAAAAATGAGGCAGTGAAACTGGCGACATTAATCGAACGTTGCTACCGCTCGGGGTCACTTGTAATTTTGTGTATCGTGCTTGTGAAATTGTGCGAGGATACTGGTGGAGTAGCAGACCATCCGAGATATGGCCGCCCGCGCAGTGTGTGAACTTCCGTAAAGAATCGAATTCGTCGAAATGCACCTTCGAAAGCAGCAAATATTGTCGCGGGAAATGAATATATGAAATTTATCTTCCTCTCGCATTATTAAATATGACTTGAGACTTCGGGCTTACACTTAAAATAATATGTCTGTTGGCTCAACAGCGAAATTTGTCACTTACAAGTCTAAATTTAAGTAAAAAACTACGGTTTTATTTGTAATTATACTTATTGTAAAATTTGTTCAAATTAAAGGGTCTCTGGACCCTCCCCGGACCTGCTCCATATCATCTAAGGGTATGTTGGGATACTCTATTAGAGCAAAAGTTTATCCATTTTGCTCTTAGTTAGTTTGCTTAGTTTGATATGGGTCATTTTATGAAATGGAAAACTTTTATTAAAATTGCCGAGAGCCCAGGGTGCTACCAAGGTCCATTTTTAAACAGAGATAACCTTTTAAAGGGGGTTTTATGTTATATTGTTAGGGGTAGTCGACATTTTGGTCAATTTTGCTCTATCTTTCTTAGCATTTGAGATACGGGTTAGTTACGGGAGGGAAGAAATTACTCCATTTTTAAAAATTCGAATACACTGGTGGCGCCATCTACCGGGTAATAACAGAAATATAAAAATGTTATATTTTAACTAAAAAATTGCTTAAAATTTAACAAATGGTTTCTTAAAAAATAGTTATAAATAATATTGAAAATTTACACTCAAAATTAGTTAAAGTTCACTCATAGAAATAAATCTGTAAAAATAGCAGAAAAAGCAACTAAAAATTAGTTTAAAATGATGTTACAGAAAAACTGCAAAAATTAACATAATTTTTTGCCAAATACTAGTAAAATAAGAAGATCAAAAATAAAACAGTTAAATTTACAGAATTTTAGCTATATTTAACTTTTAGTTAATTGAAAATGACAAATTGTACTGTAAAATCTGCAGAAAATTTTGCTAAATATTAGTAGAGTAAAAATAGCAAAAACAAACTGTCATATCTACAATTTTTTTTCTGCTAAAATCAGCAGAAATATTTGCTAAAAAAAAATTGTAAACTGCTGTTTTCAAAACGCTCAATTTTTTTGCATTAAAAAAACGAAAAAAACTTTACAAATTTTTAAGTTTTTGTGATTTCTTAGGCTATTAATTATTTAGCAAAATTTTTTGCTGATTTTAGCAGGTTAATTTGTTATTTTCTATGAACAAAAATTTAACTCAAATATAACCTAAATTCTGTATATTGAACAGTTTTATTTGTGCTGTTGCTTATCTTACTAATAGCAAAAATAATCTGCTAATTTTAGCAGTTTTTACTGCAACATCATTTTTACTATTTTATAGTAGTTAACTAAATTTTTTACAGACTTGTTTCTATTAGTGTACTAAGAATTTTTAGTTTGTGTTAAATGAAGATAAATAAAATCTTTGTTTTAATCAGTTTTTCAACTAAAAATTAGTCAAATCGATTTGAAAGCCATTTGATAGATTTTTTTTACTGACTTATTATTTTAAGTGCAGTTTCGATATAAAAGTCATAAAATATTTTGATATTTTATGATACAAAAATCTTTCTAAAGGAAAAAGAAGAAAACATGTCCATAATCTGATGTTTTTTTTTTAAATGCTTAGGCTGTAATGCACAAACTTTTCTTAATTTTGCGTACAATTGCTAAAGTATAGATTTTCCTTATTAAACGTTTATTAACAAATGTCATGCATAATCGTTAAATAACAGTATGTTAGTTTCTCGTTTTATTCTGGCAACACCCTTATATAATCTGTCTCCACTTTCAAATAAATTGTTAGTGAATTATAAAGTTAGTAAACGATTGACTCCTTAATAATAAATGAATAATGTGGTTTTGAATATTTTACCAATAAATATAATTTATAATAAATCAAAACAAGATAAAAAAAAAACAATTTTTATACATATCTTGTTTATGTAGTAGTGTAAAATAATATTTTAAAGGAAGTTTAATACTACGAATACTGAAAGTATTCGAATGACGAATATGTTTTGATTACATCAACATCACTATTTTGTTTCATTTATTTTTTATTTTATTTTGTGTAATTTGAGAAAATTTAATAAAAAAAAAAGGTTTAAATGGTGCACATGTTCCAGGTTTTTTTAATATTCTTGGGTGGATGACCTTTGAAAAAGCCTTTAAATAAATGAAAACTCAATATTTTTGATTTAAACAGGAATTTTTATTTTCCAAACTTTATGAAAGGCTTATTTAGGCTTGACCCTACTTTAACAGATTGTTAAATTGTTCGTTATTAAACAAATTATGCATACTGTTTTTGTCAAATTAGATTAAAAACGTTTAATTAAACTGTTTAGAAACATTATGCATTCGGCAGTTAGAATCTAAGGATTTTCTATAACATAAAGTACTTAATATTTTACCATTTTTTATTGCACTTTTCCTATTGGAAAAGGCCTCTGGTTCTGAAAATCGTCTTCTATTAAAAGGTATAGAATTTGAAGCCTTGTCTAACGGGACATGTCCCCAGAA
The DNA here is from genome assembly GCA_949987735.1 of Leucophora obtusa. Lineage (NCBI taxonomy): Eukaryota > Metazoa > Arthropoda > Insecta > Diptera > Anthomyiidae > Leucophora > Leucophora obtusa. Next base: position 161,846,572 of record OX465299.1, on the reverse strand, counting down.
TCTATGACTTTTTCTATATGAAAAAGAGATTTAAATGTAGAAAGCGTTAGTATTAATAGCGATCAGAAAATGTAGACATTAGAAAAAATCCTGTAAATGGTCAAGTGTTTTTCCTATAGAAAAACTGACGAATTTTCTATGGAAAATATTCCGAGAATCTAGGGCAGTTCTGGCGAACCATACATAATCACATCCAACTTATTTTTAACTTTAAATTAAAATTAAAGAACTTTTACCTATAAACTGATCTTTCCGAGCAATTCCTCGACCATTTGTTTGTACATTTTTATTTTGGTGGCAGCTCAAATGGATAAGGTCTGGTGCCAGATCTCATACCAAATATGGTACCAGATCTGATACCAAATATGGCCGGATCAGCTCACATCAGGCCATAACGTTTACCACATATACCATATCTGATCAGATCTGGCACCATATCTAATAAGATGCAAACAAATATATTTAGGTCTAAACAGATATGATCAGATCTATCCCTCTTTAAACGAGAGGCAAAAAAAATCTTAAAAATATCAAGTTCGGCAACCGATAAATTTATAATACCGTTATCCGTTTCAAAACCTTTTCGAATTGATAACCGATACCGATAACCATACCAAAACTCTTAATTTTAAAAAATACTGGTATCGAAAAACCTTTTCCCTCAATACCAGTATCGTACCGGTATTGAATCGGTTCCTAAAAAATATAAATTGTTTTATACAAAATTTAAAATTAATTTAATTCTATCTGTGTTTTTAATATAAAATCGTATTCCTAGCAGGCGTATTGCTATTATTTTTTTTAATTTGGTTTAGTAACGTTGTGTGTTTTTACAACAACACATAATTTATTGTGAAAACACAATTCTTCAATAATACCGGTACGTACCGGTATTGATGTTTCGGTATCGGTAATACCAATACCGATACAACTGAAATACCGTTACCGATACCAATACCAAAACAAATAAAAAATCGATACCGTTATTCGTTTTTTTTTTGGAAAAAAATTTTAATTTTCAAAAATTTTTTAAATTTTTTTAGTGCAAGTAAAAATCGAGTCTTTTGAAATCAGCAGTTTACTATTTTTTGGCATATATTTCTGCTGATTTTAGCAGGATATCCCGCCATTTCCATTCAACTAAATCTTACTTAAAATAAGAAAAAGTTTGTAGATATAACAGTTTGTTTTGCAATTTTTAGTCTACCAATATTTAGAAAAATTTTCTGCAGATTTCACAGTATAATTTGTTATTTTCAATTAACTAAAAGTTTTCTCAAATATAACTAAAATTCTGTAAATTTAATAGTTTTATATTTGCTGTTCTTATTTAGCAAAAAAAAAAAATCTGGTAATTTCAGCTTTTTTTTGGCAAGGTAATTTTAACTAATTTTTTTTACATTTACTGTCAGTTTTATTTCTGAGTTTTATTTATTCTGAGTGTGCAGTAAAATTTTATTCTTGGTTAAATTTGGTTAAATTTGCGGTTCAGGTTTTTGAAAAATACCGCTTACGGTATTTCAATCGGTTACGGTTTTAACCGATAACAAAAAATTTTTGGGAATAAATTATAAAAAAGTTATGAAACCTCTTATCAAATTAATGAAATTTTTCATACTTAACCGTATGTTTGTGAAAAAAATGCATTTATTTAATGAAAACTTATAAGGCTAAATTTTTATAAATATACAAATGTCTGTGTGGAAAAAACTGTACGAACTAGCAAAATATTTGTGATGTGAAATATGTTAGAAAACATTGCGAAGAAATCTTTATACGATAGTCCAGCCATTTAGAGATGAAGGCGGCTGGAAGAGGGTGGTGTGAATGAAAATAAATAGATTTTCTTTAAATTGGCCACAACTACAATCATTTTATAAACGTTGGCATTTCGATTGTTTTTTATTTTATTTTTTCGTTATATGTGTATTTTATATCTGCTTGTAATGAAAATAGTTACGCTAGACAAACTGCCTCAACAGAAAAGGAAATAGAATCAACTAAAAATGGACTTTTCAACTTATATGAAGTGAATCTGCACATATATAAAAAATATACAGCAGAGCAACTAAAATTACCCAACGCAAAATGGTAAAAAGCTTTAATATTCTGATGGGAAATGCAGAATATTTAAGATCAGGGTTGGTAACCAAAACGATGCGTTTACCGGTAACAATATTTTTGATTATTTCGGTAATGGTATTTTAAGGGTAGAATTATTTCATGTATTTCAGTAACGATATTTTAAGAATAACGGCATTTCCGTTATTTCGGTAGCGGTATTATAAGGGCAAAGGTATTCAGTTAAAAGGGGTTTGAATCGATAACGGTATTTTGGCGGTATTGCCTGCCAACTCTGGAAAAAAAAAATTAAATAAGACACTTACTACTCAGTTAATTTTCTGAGAATTAATGAATGTTCTTAAAATGAATGATGTTTTTGTAAAATTAATAAAATTTTTGGTTAATTCAGAAAAAAAAAACTCAATATTTGTGTTAACCCTTAAGAAAAATGTGTCAGTCCACACAATGTAATCGATTTCGTGATATGATATAGGACTCTTGTCAATTCTATATGAAACTTAAAATATTTGAAATTTTCCAAAAATGTTGTTTAACATCCATGCCACTATACTTGTGTGCACTTACGAAGTATATTGGCTTGTGGGCCTTTAGAATGAGGCTATACCCTGGGTAAAGTAAGCCAGCTTGTGTGTAGGCTTTAAAAGTACTCGAAGATACTTGTGTGTACTTACACTCAGATAAAAAAGTTTGTAAAAAAATTTGTAAACAGTTTCCAATCGCACTATACTATTTTTATACTGATTATTAGTACAATTTTTATTTTTAGTAATCATTTTTGCTATTCTCTTATTACAAATTACGGATTTTTTTACTAATTTTCGCTGCTGATTTCAGCAAAACATTTTACTAATTTTTCAAAACCGAGTGCTAAAATTAGCAGAAAAATATACTAATTTAAAAATATTTTTTTTTTTTTTTACAATTCTTGTTTAGTTTATATTTGTTACAATTGATATATTCTTAGTTCGGAAATAACACCCACAAAATTGTATTGCATCTCCAATGCATAAAACGGCAATAACTGGAGAACCGTTTGCAATGTTTACTCCAAATTTCAAGTACGATGAAGTCATTATACGCTTGTTACAATCGAAAGAAAAAAAATTTTTTTTTTAGATTTTACAGTTTTTTTATTTTTAGTACAATTTTTTGCTAATTTCAGCAGATTGATTTTAAATTACAGTTTACAGCAATTTATTGAAATTTAGTAGCTGCAACTAATTATTTATACTAATTGCATTGTACTAAAATTATGATATTTAGTAAGTTTTTTAACTGATTTTAGCAAATCGATTTTGTATTGCATTTTACATAAATTTTACTAAAATTTAGTAGCGGCTACTAATTTTTTATACTAATTTTATTGTACTACAGATCAGCAGACATGTGTTGCTAAAATTAGCAAAAAAATACCGCTGGCCTCAAAATAGTTAAATTTTCCGTAATAACAGCATAATTTTCAGTAGCCATTACAGAGTTTTTTGGTTGAGTGTACTAGAATCGTACGTGCATGTCGAATATATCGTGACAAAGAAGCATCGTCTGATAACACTATTCGTCGTTTAGTGTCGAATTTTGTTGAGCACGGGACAGTTGGAGATCATACACATGCCGGTCATCAACGTCCAAGACGTTCCAATGAACTGGTTGAAGCTATAAGAAAAAGTGTTGCCGAGAACCCAAATGAGTCACCGCGCTCAGCATTTTGGCGTTAGTGGAACCACTTTGCGGCGCATTTTGAAGAATGATTTGCATTTGTTTCCGTAAAAAGTGCAATTACTCACAGAACTTTGCTGGTGAAACAGTCGTTCGAATAATTGACACTGAACCTGGTTTTTGGAAGCAAATTTTGATGAGCGACGAGGCCTATTTCACACTCTGTGCGGCGTTAACAAGAAAAATTGCCGCATTTGGGGAATGGAGAATCCACACGACATCCATTGCATGACCAAAAAGCGACCGTTTGCGGCCGGTGTTTGCGCCAAAACGATTATTGGGCCATTTTTCTTCAGAAAAGGCGAAACTGTCGATGGGAAACGAGATCGGTGGATGTTGGCTTATTATGTCTGCCTGAAAATGCGTGAAAATGGTTTGGACAAACAAATCAAACAATGCAGCTTCAGCAACAAAAATTCCCTGCACGTGTGATATCAAAAAAAATGCGACATCATTCCAGATCTGACCCCTCCGAACTTCTTTTTGTGGGTTTATTCGAAAAGCAAAGTATACAACAACAAACCTCAGACCATTGACGAGCTCAAGGCAAATAATCGTACCAAATCATCGCTATACCGCCCGAGATGCTCAAAAAAGTTATGGAGTATGCGTCGAAAAGGCCACAGTTTGCCGTGTCCAATAGAGCCGGCCATTTGATTGATGTTGTATTCAAAAAATAGTCCAAATGAATTGAAGATGACCGAATTAAATAAAAATATCACACATATGGAAATTGGTTGTTTTTTTTTTCAAGTTATTCAGTATTCACATATGTGACGCGCAAAATAGAAAGGGACCTAAGGGTAAAAACCGGTTTTGTTCAGGAGAGCCATTTTAAAGATTTAAATACGTGTATCTTTGGTGTACCATCACTGAGCGTGTTGGTATTGGTCTCATTTGAAAGCGACACATCTCATGACGTCAGGAACGTGTTGGTCAACCTTGAAAACGCGCGTAGGTCGTCCCTACCTCTTGTTTTGTGTAGTTGGTTTTTACTGTTTTCTACCTAGCGCGCTGTTTCCATGTGTTTGATATCAATTTTGCTGGCGGTTTTTCGAATCCAGCTTTATTTTCTGAAATTATTAATTGTGAATTATAACAAATACTCATTTATAATTCTTTTAAATCGTGAATATCACTTTCTTAGTACGAAAATTTTTTCACATAACCTTATTATGTTATTCGCGAAAATAATTTAAAACTGATAACATTCTTACTGTTTGTTTTAGGATGAAATGGTGGACGAATCCCTTTATATTTGCGCTTAGAATCGTCGACTTCACTTTCATAAAACGCGCATATTTCTGGGAGGGAACACTTTTGGGGCATGGGATCGGTCTCATTCGATGCTCAGATGTTGTCCACATAAAAAAAAAATTTGATTTTTTTACCCTTAGGTCCCTTTCTCTATGCGCTGTCACATATAGACGTTACAGATGGCGCACCCTGTTCTTATGGGGATTATTGTTTTTGTGCATAAAACTATAAGATTTTTAACTAAAATTTAAAAAATTCCAACTTAATTGTTGATTTTCCAATTAGAAAATGAAATTAAGGGTTTGTGTAGCGTAGTTTGGAAACCAGTTTACTTCTGATTAACCACAGTTCCATGTATTCGGGAAAGAAAGTTTCACCAAATGTAGTAACACTTGATGAAAATAAATGTAATGAAACTTTTCAAAAAAAATATATGAAACATTTTAAATAACTTCTTCATTATTTCATTAAAAAAATGACAATATTTGGAATATACCCATGAAGGATTTTATAAAAACAATAAAATTTGAGTACAAGTTCTACTCTTCAAAATGTTTAATTAAAAAAAAGAAAAAACCTGTTTTAATAAGATAATAATTGTTCTTACAAATCACCTAAAACAAAGCATTCTAAAACAATTTGCTGGGTTATTACAAGATGCCGACAATTCACTAGACGTTTACGTAGCTCAGTAGTCGTCGTCATTACGTTTGTTTTTGTTCAGATATATTCCTAAATAGTGTGTCTGTTCATATACTATACAACCAAATTTAGACGAGACATTTAAGAAAACTATTTGTGGCGTGTCTGACTGAGTTTTGTGCCATTTTTTCTTCGTTTTCAATTGAAAACAATTTTATAATTTTATTCACCTTTTTTGTACATAAAATATATAAATCTTGTAATCATTTATTTAATTTCTTAAGAAGAGAGAAAAGTTGATTTTTTTCTTAACTATCCTAAATATAGGCTTAACTGGAAAACTTGTTAAATTTGAAAAAAACCATATAAATGTCATAACTAGGGCTCGGAATTTCATGTTAATACATGTTTGTTGTTATTAGCGAGAGAACAACGTTAACCCAGTATTTGCGAATTAACAAAGTTGCAGCATATTTTTGCATATTTTGCTGTAAATGCATAATTGTACATATTTTGATATAAATACAAGTCGTTTTTTGCATATTTTGTCAATAAATGCATATTTTTGGAAATTTAGTTTACAGCATATGTTTGAGATTTTTTTACTAAATACTTTGTTTTTGCTCAATTTATATCTTTTATTTCTTTTTTTTTCAAATTCATAAAAATTTTTGCAGTTTTTTTATAATATAGATTTTCAAAGTTTAAGCTACTTTTAAAGGCAAGTAAAACTAAAGTTTAATTGATAATAAAACTATTATAAATACATATTTTTTAATTATAAATTCATGTTTTTCGATTTTAAATACATGTGTATTTTATGTACATAAAACATGATTATAAATGCATGAATTTCCTAGCCCTAGTCGTAACAAAAAAGAAATAATGCAACCATATTCGATAATAAAGTTCTATCAGTTTTAGAAGTTGTCATCTTTGGTGGGCAAATCTGCTTTTAAAGGAAAATATAAATTTTGAATAAGGAACTGTTAGTGGAAAAAACTACTGCGGGGAGTTTGGAAATGATGCAGACATTGATCATGTCTAGAAAAATTAATTCCTACTGATATTTTAGGCAATAGTGGCCGTAAAGTGTTGACAACGAATGTATAGAACTAGAGTTTGCCGTTTGAATTTAATCGAAACCGAAACCGCGGGTTTTCAAGCCTGAAAACCAACAAAAAAATAAGTCGGTTTTTAATAAATACTTTACCCAATTAAAATTATTAATTAAATTACATCCCATTGTATAATTATAGTCCAAAAAGACTCATAAAAGAGCCCAAAGACCTGCTGAAATCATAGTTACATGAGGGTATATTTCTTCGCCGATGAAGCATCTTTACGAATGGACTTTTATAACTCATAAAAGAGTCCGAATTTTAAGTATTATTGGAAAATTTTTAATTTTCTGAGCCATCAGTAATTTATTATTAATTTTCAGTCATTTATGAGTAGTGAAAAAAATTTTTCAATACATTCATAAGTACGAGTCTGTTATGTTTCATTTATGACTTCAAAATTTCAGCACTCTGAAAATTATCATATTTTAGAGTTTTTTAAGAGTCTTAATTTCTCAGCGCTCCGAAAAATGTTGGCTGGGATATTATTGAATTTGAAAAGGTCTCAGCTCCTTTTTTTACAAAATTTTGTATTTAATTATAATTAACATTTTCTCCATTAAATATAACTCTAAAGAATTTTTTGTTATTACAGATAACATAAATTGAGGCGTATAACTTTAGAAAAAAAATTGAACTAAAAAGTCGTGGTTTAAGAGATATTGAGTTTCACATATTCAGTTCAGATTTTCACAGCGTATTTTGTAAAAACCTAAAATTTAAATTATTACCCCTAAATTCATAAACGCTTTGTAAAATTATAGGAGGTTTATTGAACAAATTTTGTATGAAAATGACGTTTTGTAAACCTGCTATAACTTTACGAAGCATTTATGAATTTAGGGGTTATATTTTAGCTTTTTTAAATTATGCAAATAGCAGTTTATCCTGCTAAAATCAGCAGAAATATTTGCTAAAAAAAAATTGTAAACTGCGTGCTGTTTTCAAAAGGCTCGACTTTAATTTGCATTTTAAAAAAAATCAAAAAAAAAACTTTGAAAATTTAAAATTTTTTGTAATTTTTTGGGCTACTAGTTATTTAACAAAATTTTTTTCTGATTTTGGCAGGTTAATTTGTTATTTTCTATTAACAAAAATTTAACTCAAATATAACTAAAATTACGAATATTTAACAGTTTTATTTTTGCTGTTCCTATCTTATAGCAAAAATAATCTGCTAATTTAGCAAGTTTTTCGGCAACATAATTTTTAAATAATTTTTAGCAGTGTTAACAAAATTTTTTACCGACTCGTGGACTTATACAGTACTGCATTTTTGTAAAGTATCGCGAGTTTTCTCTCGGGTGTAAATGTGCCTTTAGATTTATTTTCTCTACTATACATACCCAAATTTTATACAAATTGGAGTTATCGGGTTGGAATACTTTCTTTATTAGTGCGTGGTTAAACTTTTAAGATTTTTTCATTGTAAAGTATTCTGAGGACTGTCTGATGTCGACTAGTTACTGTGTATCAAACCAGAAACTTTGGTGGGAATCAAAACCATGACTACTTGCATATTCAACACCACTTCTTTATCTTTCTAATTTTCTTTAATTTCTACTTAATTTGTTTACTTACAGTATTTGTTGACATTTAACTTTTCAATGTCAAGGTAGTACTTATTCATTGTTTTTATTATAATATTTTGTGTAAAATTTCAAAATGCGCTTTAAAATATGGTCTCAAGTTGTGCACTTAACAGTACATAATAAATATAAATAAAGATAACAAGTGTTTAATTTTTTGTACAATTAAAAACAGATAATTAAAATTAACAAACAATTAAATTTGACTTGCAGATGATTGTTATTTTTATTTTTGCACGTTTCATACACATTTTTATCACTTTTATGGCTTTTAAGTGAATGTTATTATAAACGTTGTTAACTTGGGTATATACTGAGAAATTGGGTGATGCCAACACTGATGAAAAAATTTTTTACACAATGCCAGTGAAAATTATCCAAAATTACTTAAAATTAGTTTAAAAGTAACACTATAACATAAGGAAATAAACAAGAAAAACCTTGAGAAGTTTCATTTTTGAAATTGGGAAAATTTTATTGAAAAGCTTTCTTAAGAAAGGTATCTATCGGTCACCCCAGAATTTCAATATTTATTGTACATTTTGTCCGTGTAAGAGAAATATGATGGTACATTGGATCACTTTTTGAAATATCTTTCATTTGATATCAAACATTCGAAAACAGATTCGAGCTGACAACCGAATTTGTTGTGAACTAAATAATTCAATTGCAACAACCGAATTTTTCTGTTGTGATAACCGAATTCGGTTCTGACCACAACCGAATTATTCGATTGCCTACGAATGCAGTTGTTAGCACGAAACTGTTTCCTGTGCTTTGGATTTTCTAAAAACATTTTAACCCACTAAGAACATTGCTGATATACACAGATAAAAATTTCACCAAATTTTAGATGACAAATATAACTGTTTATAAATTTAATTTCCACTTCAACAACATTTTTAATTGAATCAATTAAATATTTTGTTGATATGACATCCCAAGTTTTTTTTTCAATTAAACTCTACTAACCTAATCTAACTCTACTGACTCGGTCATTATCGTTAATTCGAGTCAGTGAACTAGTTGGCGCAAATCGTTCTTTTTGTTTTGTGATTGCTAATTTGTTCGTTTCTACATATTTTTTTTTTTTCAAAATTAAAACTAAAAGCGAAAAAAATCAAAATTACATTTTGTATGAAGCGCAAAGATTTGTTGGGATACTTACTAAATTTCGCCAGAATAGAATCTATTCTACGCTCATGACGCAAATTTCACAGTTCTCTTCTTTACTCTCATTATTTGTTTTTAGGGATTCAACATTTTAACAAAATAAAACCTGTTTCACCACAGTTGTACCGCATTGGTTTACAATTTCCGGCAGTATCTTTTAAAGGCCTACATGAATGCATTTAAAACATTCTGTGAAACATTCACTACACTTTTTGCAATTCAGAAATCATCAATTGAAAGTCAGAAAATATCAATTAAAATTTAGAAAACATAATATCTATTTTAATTCATGATTTTCATATTTCAATTGATATTCTCTGAATTTCAATTAAAGATTTCTGAATTGCAAAAGAGTAGTGAATGTTTCACAGAATGTGTTAAATGTGTTCATGCAGGCCTTTAGTGTCTTTTAGCTTAATTATAATTAATCGCAGGTATCTTTTATTGTGTTTATACTACTGTTTCCAATTATTCGACGGCGGTTAACCGGTTAATGCATTATTCGAAAAATCACTAAAATTAATTAATCGGTTATTCGGGTCGGTTAATCGAGAAAATTGGCGATTAATCGATTAATCGTTTAATGCAAAATTAATGAATTTCCTTATTTTTTTGTCAATAAAAACACAAAGAGCTACACCCTTTTTGTTAAATACTTTTTTTTAAATAAACCGAGTTTATAAACTCGATTTATTTTAAAAAAAACTTTTCATATTCGAAGGTTAAAAAGTTTTGGAATCTGAAATTTTGCTAAAGCTACTAAAATTTGGCAGAAAGAACTGATGAAGCTAGCAAGTTTGTTGTTCGCAAATATTAGTAAGTTACGACAAGCAAACATATCGATGACTTAGTATAAATTTTATTATTTCGTTAAGGTACATCTACACGAGAGAGACAACTTCTAGAGATAGAGTAAAAAACACCTTTAATTAGCTCTATTGTGAATGATTTTAGCTATTTAGAGGTGTTTTTTTGCTCTATCTCTAGCAGTTTTCTCTCTCGTGCAGATGTGCCTTTAGAAACAAATTTAAAAAACCTTCAAAACTAAAAATACAAAATTTCTTTGAATGTAATGTTGATTAAAAACAATACTGCCACAATAAAATTTAATAAATTTTTTAAGATTTTATTAAGATTTTTCCTCCTCTGAGGAATGCCAATTAAACTTAGTTCAATGGGCGTTTAGTTAATCTCAAAACAAAATTAAACCAAGTTTTACTGGGCATGATGTTTTTCAGTTCTAGTTTAAGAAATATCAAATTAATTGATATAGCCACATTGATTGTGTCGAAATAATTTATATCCAATTGGCATTGTCATAAAATATTGGTAGCATTCAGTATTTTATCTGTGAATACGTTGCAATGTGGCATTGCTTAAACAAATTGTTGTCCAACAGCGGTTTTGTGTCGACAAATTTGTATTTTAGTTTGAATGGCCAAAGTCTCAATTAAAAGAATATTAAACAACATTAACTTTAAACAATGTTTAACTAATAAACAAAGTTGAACTAAACCCAAAAAACTCGGCCTAACAGCCTTTTTCTATTGAGCCATCCATGTACAAAACTTTAGTTCTATTTGAGTTAAATTTGAGTTAATTGAAAATACCAATTTATTCTGTAAAATTCAGCATAAAATTGTGCTGATTTTCTCAGTTTGTTTTATTTTATAAGGGTTATTAACAATAAAAAAAATAACATAAAGTTTGAGCGAACTTACGAAGAAAGAGTTTTATCAGACGAGTTTTGATGAAAACTTTCAATAAGCTACTAAAGTTTTTTTTTCACAAAGTGATGACAAATTTCTCAAATTTTGTGAAAAAGTTTCATCATTTGTTTGAAGCTCTTTTAAAAAATCTGCTTTTTTGGCGTATGAAATTTTTAATAAATAATATGAAATTTTTCATTAAATTTTCTGAAAAACTGCTTCAATTCAATGAAAAGTTTTAGTGGACGAATTCCAGCGAAACGCCGTTGAATCAATGTAAAAATTCATAAACAGCATGTAGTCAATTCTTTCAGTATGCAGTTACAGATGTCAAATTCAATATATATAATTTCAATTTTTTTACTTCCATTTTGTGTTGACTTTAGCTTATTTCCTTTAATTCGAATAAAAATTTAAATACAGTGAAACAGGTTCGGGTTCCATGGTATTCCAGTGGAACATGTTGTAGAATCGATGTAATTTTGAACCGATTATAGACACTTTCTTGTGAGAAATAAAAAAAGTTCGAGTTCTTAAAAAATTAACATGTCAGTTGTGTGACACATTTTTAAAGCAAATGCAACCTTGTCTTAGAGACATGGAAATATAATTTACATTAGTTTTAATTTTTAAAGAATTAAAACAGAAAAAAATGTCTATTGTCATTCCTAAACTTTATTTTGGTCTTCCCGATGTTTTTTAAAGCTTTTTTAAGCTTTTTTTAATATTTTCGATATTTTGTTAAAAAAATTTGCAAACAAATTTATTGAAAATTAGGGGTCTCTTAAACCACATGACGTGTTCCGTTGGTGCAATGTCGACTTGCTTGGAGGTGCTCCAAAGAAGGTATCTAAATGCTTAAGGATCTCTTTCACTCGATTTTTAAAGAATTTAATAGTATTTTAGTTAGTATTTGTTTTTCTAAGCTTTTCTTGCAATTTTTTTTTTACCAAGGTTAAGAAAATTATGAAGTTTTGGGAAAAAATAAAGGAAAAATTCCATATAAAAAATGTAACCGGTTAATCGACCTATTTTAACCGATTACTCGGGTCGAATAATTATTTGAGTTCTGAATTATTTGTTTCGACATTAACCGAAATAGAGGCGATTAATCGAGGAATCGGTTAATCGATTAACCGAATTGGAAACGCTATAAAGGGATCAAAAAATATGCAACATGATTAAAAAGAAAAAAATTGCTTGTGGTAAAATTTTTGTTTGTTGACTGTTTTTTAATAATTTCGAACAAAAATATTATTGTTTCCTAAAAACCACTTCAATTTCAAACAATTTATTGGAAATAGATACAAACAATTATTGCAAGATCGAACAATGATGATCTGTTCATATCATTAAAATGGAGAATCGTTTAATTGAACTAGTTCGTTCATGAACTACACAACTCTATTATGCACACGCGTAAATTAAAATAATTTTTCTTGATCAAAATATACATAAGAAATACGTCAGGTTTCAAAATATATCGGTTTGTCAAATTCGAGTGGTTTATTGGTTTGCAATGAAGAATCGAAGTCAAGTGCACAAAAAAATTGTTGAAACTATTTAAATTAATCGATTGGGACTCATACAAAAATTGCAACATAAGTACGCGTGACCAGGCAATGTGTTTCCAGACTAGTCAAAAAGTTCAACAGATATCTGACAATTGAAAGAAAATCTGGAACATGTAAAGCTAATTACCCATAAAAAACCAAAGCCGAAAAGGTGGAGACGCTATGAGAGCGATTTCTGGCCGCGCGTGTAATGTTCAAAATCTTTTGTGCGTAGAGTTTAAATAAGGTTGGATTTAATACACCTAAAGTTCCGGACAGAAATGCTATGAAGAACGTTGATGCCAAAAAACGAGTAAAACTCGGTTTTAAATTTTTTACTGACGCACTTTTATGAAATAAAAAATATAATTGTAAAACAAATATGTATTTTTTATTTAAAGCGGAGTTTTTAATTAAAAAATAAATTAAAATCAACAAATTCTATTTTTAAATTTTGTATTGAATTTCAACAAAATTGTTTTTTGATATGGCAACATCGTTTGTTAAAATTTGCTTTGAATTTCAAATCTTAATTTGAACTAAAAATTAGTTACAAACTTGTAAAGTTTAATTACTAACTATTTTACAAATTTTTCTACTAACTTTTTTCTATGAGTGCAGTTTAATATGCTCCTTGATAATGCATCATCCAGAAATTTAGAGTAAGTACATTCGTATTACGCAGTTACGTGGTTAATCTCATACCATTTTCACTCATAACTTTTGAACCGCTGAACCAACTTTGTTGTTTTCAGTACCAAACCACTCTACGGAAAATATCTCGAAGTGCGAAAGGAGAGGGCCCATTATATAAAACGGTCCTGTCACTGTTACTTGGCGCTATTATAGGAGGGGGAATCATAGAACCAAGGACAAGTCACGAATTCTCCTAAAACACAGTGGGATTGTTGATGTCATACGAATTGGTACCTTATCCGCCATATTCTCCGGATTTAGCCGCCAGTGACTATTTTCTAATTCCAAACCTAAAGAAATGGCTCGGTGAAAAGAGATTTTGAGGACCTCGAGAAATCCTTTTTTTTTTTTTTTGGAAGGAATAAAAAAATTGGAGAAACGTTGGACTAAGTGTATTAAGCTAAAAGGAGGAGACAATGTTCAAAAATATAAAGTTTTTTTGCTAAAACAAAAAACTGCGTTAAAAACATATCCTAAAACCATAGAACTAACATCATAGAATTAATCTAGGACATGTCGCAGAACTGTGCTATTAAGTAGAGTTTAGTAAAATTACCTAAGTTAGTTTTATAACATGCCATAAGGGATGAATTCCGCACTTCTATGAGCATGATATGTAAAAGTGGCAGAATGGCACTTAGTCCGTCTTGGACGTTGCCGCCTTTCCTTAAATTCGTTACGGGGCATTTTCCATCAGTAACAAACTGATATAAACTCTGTCACACTATGAGGGTGGGGCGGGGCGTATATATAAAAACTAAATACAAATAAATACAAATAAAAACAAAACTACGTCGATATAAACATCAAAACTGTAGACACAACGTAATATTTTGTTTATATAAGAGAGAATCACAATTCATTCATTTTACATGACTTTTTTCTTGTTCTCCTTCTCGCCAACGAATCGTATATTTGTTATCAGACTGACCAGACTTGGGGGTTTGTCCCCAAATTTGGGGATTTTTTCTTGGGGTAATTTTAATTTGGGGACAAGAGTATTTTTGGGAATTTAGACATTTTTTGGGGATATTTAAAATCTTTCATAAATTTTGAAGATTGTATTAACTTTGTATAGTTTTAAGAAAACATCAGTCAAGTTTGTTCACATAATTTCAAAGAAAGTTACAAATTTACACTTTTAAACGGAGAATACACGAAGGAACGTTCGTGAAAAAATTCCCATGTTCCCATATTCATTTGTTTATGTTAATGTGTCGTGCTGACATTCGTGCAATTCGTGTTATCAAAATTTTTTGATAATTTTTGTTCCCAACTCAATGTTCTTTCGTGTATTCTCCGCTTTATGGATTTTTCGTAGTAATTAACACAAATAAATACTTTTTGTATATGATTACTGTTCCAGAATCTAAAATGTTGTTTGTAGAGAAAAAAAACCGTAACATCGATTGTCGATAATAGTCAGACCCTTAAAACCATAATTCTTTAATTCGATTTTTAAATCTGGTTTCAGTTTTGTACGAATCGATTCGCAAAACTCATTTTATTGATTGAATTATTGCCTACTTTCAATATCTTTTTCAAAGACTCAATTTGATTTTTGTTGATTTCTTTCATAGAATCAAGCGAATTGATTAAATATTAACAAATCAATTTAACAAAAATTGTTGCCTTGATTTATAGTTCGCGAATCAAATCATTAAACAAATAATTCAATACAATCAAATATGAATCAATTGAAGTTTGGGTAAATCACATCCTCATTTTATCAAGGATTCAATCATTGATTTAAAGTGATAATGATAATAATTCACTGATTCATAAAATGAATCAATTTTAATGTGAGTTTATTCAAAAAAGAATTATCTTTTTCAAGCTGTGATAATAATCTACTGTATGAATTAAAGAGATAAACTTGAAATATTAAAAATTAAAATTCTTGAACATTTCAAAAAAAGAAATGTTTAGGGTTCGATTGAGTTTTTTAAATAAGGTAGTACAAATCGCAGGTTTTCTTCGTAAAAGTCCCTAAATTGTGAGAATTTTCTAGACATTTATACACTCAACCAAAAAGGTCTGTAATGGCTACTGAAACTTTTGCTGTTATTACGGGAAATTTAACTGTTTTGAGGCCAGCGGTATTTTTTGCTAATTTTAGCAACACATGTCTGCTGATCTGTAGTACAATAAAATTAGTATAAAAAAGTAGTAGCCGCTACTAAATTTTAGTAAAATTTATGTAAACTGCAATTCAAAATCGATTTGCTAAAATCAGTTAAAAAACTTACTAAATATCATAATTTTAGTACAATGAAATTAGTATAAATAATTAGTTGAAGCTACTAAATTTCAGTAAATTGCTGTAAACTGTAATTTAAAATCAATCTGCTGAAATTAGCAAAAAATTGTACTAAAACATAAAAAAACTGTAAAATCTAAAAAAAAAATTTTTTTCTTTCGATTGTAACAAGCGTATAATGACTTCATCGTACTTGAAATTTGGAGTCAAAATTGCAAACGGTTCTCCAGTTATTGCCGTTTTATGCATTGGAGATGCAATAAAATTTTCTGGGTGTTATTTCTAAACTAAGAATATATCAATAGTAACAAATATAAACTAAACAAGAATTGTAAAAAATCCAAAAAAAAAAATATTTTTAAATTAGTATATTTTTCTGCTAAATTTAGCACTCGGTTTTGAAAAATTAGTAAAATGTTTTTCTGAAATCAGCAGCGAAAATTAGTAAAAAAAATCCGTAATTTGTAATAAGAGAATAACAAAAATGATTACTAAAAATAAAAATTGTACTAATAATCAGTATAAAAATAGTATAGTGCGATTGGAAACTGTTTACAAATTTTTTTACAAACTTTTTAATTTGAGTGTATGAAAATAATGTAAGAATTTCTAAAATCAGTTCTTATTGTAAGTGCTACTTTTTATATTTAATTGTTAGTTATTATGCGGATAATATTAAGTTTAAACAAATTAAATAAACTCTGTTACCTTTTTCAAAATTTTTTCTAATTGGGGATATTTGGGATATTTTCAGATTTCTTTGGAGACACCTAAAAAAAAGTATTTGGCAAGCCTGTTTTTTATACAAAACAAAAATTAAATTAAATAAACACAAAAGAGAAAAGAGTAGAAGGCGATGAAGAAGAAGAAACGGTGAAAACAAAATAAAACGTTTACGCTTAAATTCATCAACTGACAAATAAACAGTCACTAGCAATTGATTAACATTTAAATGATCGACCGCCCGCCCACACATGTGAATATAGTATACAAATTTTAGATTTAGATTCTTCTATTTTATGTATTCAAATTGAATACAACTGGTTTTGAATAATTTTTTATGAATTTGAATTAACGCTTTGACGACCACAGGCAAGTATACTTGCCCAAGGGTTTCTGGCACTTATAATTGTCCAGGTAAACTATACGCAGTAAAAAGGTTAAAACCAAAGAACAGGCAGCAGTACAATTTATATTCTGTAACCGGTTCTTTTTGTATGGAGTTTGACTTAATTGCAAAAGATTATTTTACTCCAAAATAGAACAAACCGTTGGTTGACACCATCTCCGCTTCCACAAAGTTGTCAAAATCAAAGTTAGATTTTCAGATTTTTTTTTAATTTAAGAAAAATAGTTTTTACTACACTCAAAATAATACGTCTGTTGGCTGGACAGAAAAATTTGTTACTTTTAACAAACTAGAATCATATTTACTCTAATAAGATTTATACTTGATTTAAAAATTTTTGTAAAAAAAGATGTTAATTCAAATATTATCTAATATTTGACTTAACTATGATTTTTACCTCTGTGTGGTCAAATGAAAGTTATTTTCGCCAATCGAAATGAGCAAGAAGAGATTTTGGGGAGGAGGAATTTTTATTTAGTTATAGCAATTATTAGGTTAAAGATTAAGAAAATCGCAAAAATAAAAAAAAATATCTTCGGCGAAAAGTGTATGGTCGTCAAAGGGTTAAAATATGAACGGATATTAACACCAAATTGTCTGCAAAATTTGAGAGTAAAGAATACAGTAAGATAAATTTTAATAGACGTGTTTAAACTTGGCGCATTATTTATTTAATATGGTAGTCAATTTTGTATCTTTTTATATAATAATAATCACTGAAGGATAAGTTTACAAATTATATGATATTATAGTTATAATATGGCCATACCTATATAATGTAATGTAATACTACTACTTGACACCGACTTATTTTTTGTATTATTTTAAAACATATAATTATGAGTTACTAATAATGACTTATTTTTATCACTATTTCATATAGAAAGTAATTTTCTAGATTTTTTTTTAAATTTTTTTAAATCTCCTTTTAGACTCAATATTTTTACAACACTGGTAAGAATATGTTGGCGCGTAAGCATACTTGTGCGCAGCAGGTCAATTATGTTTTTTTCTATGAAATATAAGATGTCGAGATAGCTCAGATGGTAGAGCTGTCACTAGTAATCTAGAGTTCCAAGTTCAATTCCCAGCATAAACCAGTTTTATTTAAAAAAAATTTACAATAAAAAAATATTTTTTTTATAAAACTTATTTTTTTGAAAATCTATTTTTAGACTCATTATTTTTGTCAATACTGGTAAGCATATAGGTAACGACACATTGACTTTTTTATACTGCAATATTAAATGTAAAAGCATATTAGATGTAAAATAAAAAAAATTTACGAGCGTATAGGAAATAATAATATATGACCATATAACATCAAATTTCGGATCCGAACCCATATATATTGCTATATATGGCCATGTATGAATATTTTCACCCGGGTATTTCGATTTTCACATGGGATATTAAATAAATAATGCACAAAGTTTAAATGCGTCTATTAAAATTTCGCTTGGTGCTGTAGAACTTAAATAATAATAAAAGATTTACTAATAAAAAATGTTAATGGGAAGTTAAAAAAATATAGTAGTAATAAAATTAAAAACTAGTTTAGTTTTTATAAGACTTTGGAACCAGAAATGGATAAGCGTTATTAGCCAATTTATTGTTTCCAATGAAATATTAGGTTTCTATGACTATGTTCTAGTTATAATATAGTTATAATCCTTGGTAATAAGTACATTTCTGGTAAAAATACTAAAAAAAGGAAGAAAAAAATTAAGAAGTTGTGAAAATAAAGTTCTCAAATAAAAATATTGTAAACAAGAAAAAAAAAATACAAAAACCGGGGGGAAATCATTTCTGTGCCTAGCCTCTCAGTTGCTTAAGACGTATATATACACTATTTAAATTTTCCCCAAAACTTAAAAATTTAAAAATTAAAAAAAATTTTAATTTAAACAAATTAGTTATAAATATTAGAAGCAAATTTTAAATATTAAAAAAAAAAAATTTTTTTAATATTGGTCCTGCCAATAAAAGCTCAAAAAAATCAGTAAAAATACACTAACGGATA
This sequence comes from Leucophora obtusa, assembly GCA_949987735.1. Lineage (NCBI taxonomy): Eukaryota > Metazoa > Arthropoda > Insecta > Diptera > Anthomyiidae > Leucophora > Leucophora obtusa. The sequence goes on along the minus strand of OX465299.1, from coordinate 161,827,619 downwards.
GTTTTGAAGCAATGAAAGCAGAGCTTTGAAAAATTAATTCTTTAACTCAGTTTTTGAATTCTGAATCAAAATTCAATGAATTAATTCACAAAAGACTATGGGTCACATGCATAATCACTTTCTAAATTTATAAGTTTTATAAATAAAATTTTTCATAAAAAATTTATTTTATAAATGTGTTTTTTTTTTATAATAAGCGAAGCAACACTCAGGAAATTCGTCCTATTGATTAACGTGTTGCTTCCTTTGGAAAGGGGATAGTGGAGAAGTGAAAGGTGGTGAAAGATGAAGGGCTTCAAATATGGCAACACTGTAATTGCGCGAAATGTTGAATCTTAGAACAGTTGTTGCGCGCCATCTGATGAAGAGTTGGCGAACTTTGTTGAAGCTTTTTAGTTCATAGCCCTGTTATATTATGTTACTTCGGTGGGGAACACCGAAGGAGAAAGCTGCGATATGTATGAGGGATAGAAAAAACTCATACATGCTGGTATTTTTCATAAATTGATGTTGCCTTGGTTGGGGATCGAACCCACAACCTAACGTGTAACAGTCCAACGCGCTAACCATCACACCTCAGCGCCCACAATTACGAATTAATTCAATTGCTATAGTTGTTTTTTTATTAAATCAAATGTGAATTAAAATAAAATTACCTTCACTTAATTGAAAAACAAAAAATTACGTTCACGGAATTGAAAAAAAAAATTCAAAAGCTGTTTTCTGCCATTCAGTACACAGTGGAGTGTTTTCAAAATATTTTGGAAATAATTCAGCTGTTATTGGTTAGTCGGTATGAGATGAAACTCCACACGCCCATAGCAAGACTCTTTTTGTCTCCAGATTTAAAGTTTCTTTATTGTGGGGTTTTTTGCATCTTATCTCAAATCTTTTTTCTATTTTTATATGTATAAAGAATAGTAACAAATAAGGAATGGCTGAATTATTGCCAAAATGTCTTGAAAACACTCCGTTGTGTACTGAACGGCAGAAAACAGCTTTTGAATTCATTCATTTTTCGTTTTTCAATTCAGTGAACGTAATTTTTTGCTTTTCAATTCAGTGGCGTCATTTTTTATTTTAATTCACTGAAAGAAAAAGAAATTGAACGAATTCAGTAAGGAATTAATTCACTTGTTTTCTTCGTACTAAAGTTCTTTCTGCACCACGGGGTAGTAAGAGCTTTTGGTCATTCGTTAAAAGAGTAAAGGATAATGCTAGTTCAACTATCCCAACTCTTATAAAGGATAACCAAATATTCACAGAACCGATTGATAAAGCTAACCTTTTAGCGGAGATGTTTGCAGGTAATTCATTCCTGCCGGAAAGCGATCAACCACTGCCCGAACTTGAAAGAGTGTCGAGTACTATGCCTAAGATATTCTTTCGAGCTCGAGCAGTTAAAAGGGTTTTTGCTGACCTCAACGTAAATAAGTCATCGGGGCCGGATGGTATACCAGCACTGGTGCTGAAACAGTGTTCTTCGACGCTAGCTCGTCCATTGGCAAGCCTTTTTAGTGCTTCGTACCATGCGGGAGTTTTCCCCTCGTGCTGGAAGGTTGCCAAAGTCCAGCCAATCCCTAAAAAGGGTGCGGCTAACAACCCTGAAAATTACCGCCCGATCGCAATATGCTCTGCGCTCTCAAAGGCGATGGAGAGTATGGTTAGTTACCATCTTGTGAATTATTTAGAGTCCAACTCACTTCTTAATGACCGACAGTATGGCTTCCGCAGCCGTCGTTCTACGGGAGCCCTGTTAGCGTTCCTCTCGGAGCGTTGGAGTCGGTCCATCCACCGTTTTGGTGAGAGCAAAGTGGTTGCTCTGCATATTTCAAAGGCCTTTGATCGTGTATGGCACGGGGCGCTTATTTCAAAGCTTATTGCTTTTGGTGTGGGTAATGACTTCGCTCGTTTTATTTCGAGCTTTCTCAGAGATCGCACTATTCGTGTTGTTATAGATGGGGTCTCATCCGACGAGTTTCAGCTGAATTCAGGCGCACCGCAGGGTTCTGTTCTTTCTCATTCCCTATTTCTTATCTTTTTCAATGATCTTCTTGGTCAAACTTTCAACCCTATCTACTCTTTCGCAGATGACAGCAACATTTGTCATTCATTTTGCTTCGATCGTAGGACAAGCCCTGAGGAGATTGGGGGCAAAAGGCAGATTATGAATGACACACTGAATCGTGACCTTTCTACAATCTCAGAGTGGGGTCGTGCGAATAAGATCGACTTTAATGCACGCAAGACCCAATGTTGTATGTTGACCCATAGGGCTGTGGGGTCAACACCGTCATCTGTACATATGGGTGATATTGATATTGAGGAATCGGATACTCTTGATGTTCTGGGCATGAAAATTCAGTGTGATGTCCGTTGGAATAAACATGTTTTTCAGGCGTCGAAAGAAGCATTCAAGTGTCTAGGTTTTTTCCGTCGGTGCAAGAAGTACTTCACTCCATCCGATTTACTCACTATTTATACAGGAAGTCTATTTTGGAGCTTCTGGACCGTGTGCAAAGGAGGGCGTCGGCGCTTATCAATAACAATAGGGTATCCAGCTCTATTGACTCATTGGAGCATCGTCGGAATGTGGGTTGTGTGACCCTGTTCTATCGATATTAAGTACCATGGGAAGTGCTCGGCTGAGATAAGTGAACTTGTCCCCAAAGCCCAAGTTTTTATTCGTAATACTCGCTTATCAAGTAGAGCGCATCCGTTTGTAGTCGATTGTCCAGTGGATCGCACTACGCATTATAGAGAGAATTCGTTTATCAGTCGCACTAGCCGTATGTGGAATAAACTCACCGCAGAAGTCTTACCTGTTACTTCCAATGTTGAGAAATTTAAATCAAATATTCACAAACACTACTCCCTCTTTCCTCCTCCTCATAACCTATTTTCCTAATACCAACACAATGCACTGCGGTAATAGGGGGCATCCCCTGAGTGTTGGTCCATCAAAAAAAAAAAAAAAAAAAAAAGAACTATAGCAATTAAATTAATTCATTGAATTTGTTTTTTGTTGAACGAATTCAGTGAATTACTTAAGAAAAGGAATTCATTCAATTCTAAAGAAAACTGAATTCTAGTGTCCGACCGAACTCACTTTTTTAAGGCCGAACCGAAGCCGAACTTCGGCCAAAATTACTAAGTTCGGCCGAAACCGAAGCCGAAGCCGAATACTTTTGTGTTTGAATAAAAACACAATTTTATGCAACTTTTTCAAATTCAAAAACGCGGATACCAATTTCTAAATATTTTTAAATTGCAAAAACATAAAAAAGTTGTATATTTCTCTCTTTAAGTAAAAATTAAGTTAAAAATGTGCATATTTATAAGTTACTATACAAAATTAAAGAGCTAAATGTTGCAAAATATTGATTTATAGAAAAGTTCGGTATTCGGCCAAAATTTTGCCGAACACCGAACTTGGCCGAACATCACTTTTTGGCCGAACTCCGAAGCCGAAGCCGAATACTCGGTCGGACACTACTGAATTCTATTGGTAGTGAATTCATTGAAAAACGAATTAATTCTTCAAAGCTCTGAATGAAAGAAGTGGTTTGTAAAGCATGATTCCAAATTTTTTTTTTTGTGGGATTGACTGGGTTTTCGATTTATTGATTGAAGCGCATCAATATTATGTTAACGTGTCCAATTGTTTTTTTTTTTTGCGAATTTCAGAGCTGTAAGAATCAGTTAGCCGTATTTTCGAATCACTTGGATTTAATAAATCCAAAAAGTAGTTCTAAAAGTGCTCAACAGATGGGATTAGATTCTCCCTATTTTAAAAAGAATTTTCTGACCGACACTTCTTTCACCCTAATTTTTAATACCGAATTCGATGATGAAGGATTTTACTTTAACTTTTAAGTTTTAATTATATTTTATATAAAACAGCGATAGACAGTCTGCCTTTTCAGTTATATCACTTCAATTTATATTTTTACACAATTGAAAAATTCCATTGCAATATTTAATATTCACTAATTAGATTTAATTAAATTACTTACAGTAGAGTCAAAAATTGCCATTTCTATTTGAGCTATTTCTCCATGTCCAAGATGGAAAATATCTATTTGGTGAGGTGCAGTTTTTATACCCTACACCACTATGTGGTCAGGGTATTATAAGTTTGTGCTGATGTTTGTAACACCAAAAAATATTGGTCCTAGATCCACCTTATAGTATACCGATCGGCTCAGAATTTTTTTTTATTTCGATTTAACGATGTCCGTCCGTATGTCTGTCCGTCCGTCTGTCTGTCTGTCCATGCATTCTTGTGCGCACTCTACAGGTCGCAAATATTAAGATATTTTGATGAAACTTCGTACACCGACTTATGTCGGCCCAAGGACGACGCCTATCGATTTTGGTTAAAATCGGTCCATGTTTAGACCTAGTGCCCATATAAGGGTCCTACCAAAATTATACTGTTTATATGCTGCAGGTCGCAAATATTAAGATATTTTAATGAAATTTGGTACACAGACCTATATTGGCCCAATAACGCAGCCTATTGATTTTGGTGAACATCGGTCCATGTTTAGACCTAGTGCCCATCTAAGGGTCCTACCAAAATTATACTGTTTATACGCTGCAGGTCGCAAATATTAAGATGTTTTGATGAAATTTGGTACACAGACCTATATTGGCCCAATAACGCAGCCTATTGATTTTGGTGAACATCGGTCCATGTTTAGACCTAGTGCCCATATAAGGGTCCTACCAAAATTATACTGTTTATACGCTGCAGGTCGCAAATATTAAGATATTTTGATGAAATTTGGTGCACAGACCTATGTTGGCCCAATAACGCAGCCTATTGATTTTGGTGAACATCGCTCCATGTTTAGACCTAGTGCCCATAAGGGTCCTACCAAAATTATACTGTTTATACGCTGCAGGTCGCAAATATTAAGATATTTTGATGAAATTTGGTACACAGACCTATGTTGGCCCAAGGACGAAGCCTATTGATTTTGGTGAACATAGGTCCATGTTTAGACCCAGTGCCCATATAAGGGTCCCCCCAAAATTGGCTTGGTTACAAACTGCAGGTCGCAAATATTAAGATATTTTAATGAAATTTGGTGCGCTGACTCACATTATAGAAAATTTTGACACAAGCCCCATTTTAACCCATTCAAATTTCGGATCCAAACATTAGTTGGCTTTTAACCAGACTGGTGTAGGGTACGTTAACTTAACTAAAAACAAAATAAAATGTCAAAAAAATGTACACAAAACAACAACAAATTTTTGGGTTAACTATTAACCTAAGTTTAAACCTGCAGTATGAGACCCACCGTTATTTGTTAGTTTTTAAATTTTTTTGTTTCTCTTTTAATTTTCATTCGTATTTTTTTCTGACATTAAATTAATAGGCTGTTTCATATATTTGTGCTTTTATTGTGGATTTATTAAATCCAGCTTTTTTTTGGATTTAATAAATCCCACTTTTGTTTGAAAAATTCTAAATCCAGGTGATTAAAAAAAACGCTAAGTATTTATAAAAAAAAGGTAATTCTCGCTACGCTTTAGTGTAGAGTTTGCTGTTCGGTTTTATTCGAAACCGAAACCGCGGTTTTTTAAGCCTCAAAACCGAAACCGAAAACCGACAAAAATAAGTCGGTTTTCGGTTTTTAAGTTTTTCTTAAATACTTTAACAAATTAAAATAATTTAATAAATTGCAAAGATTCATAAAAGAGCTCTAACACCTTCTGATGCAGCCTCCGAATAATGAGAATTATTGGAAAGTTTATAATTTTCTGAGCAATTATGAGTTATTTACTATTAATTTTTTATTAATGAAAAAATTTTAATGCACTCATAAATACGAGTCCAATATGTTGCATTTATAAATCTAAAATTTGAGTACTCTGAAAATTTTTTAATGAACTCGTAAATACGAGTCTAACATGCTTATTTGTAACTCCAAAATTTGAGTTTTCTACTAGTAAAAATTTCTGGGCGCTCAGTGGAATTTCGGCTGGGATATTATTGAATATTGAATTTCAAAAAGGGCTCAGCTCCTATTTTATAAAATTTTGTATTTAATTTCTCCATTAAATATTACTTTAAAGAATTTTTTATTTTTGTTATTACGGATAACATAAACTGAGGCTTATAATTTTAGAAAAAAATTGCACTAAAAAATCAAGTGGTTTAAGAGATATTTAGTTTCATATATTCAGTTCAAATTTTAACCCTGTATTTTTCAAAAAGTCCTTTTTCGTAGTCCGCGAAATTTATGAAATTTTATCTTTATATTGTTTTAAATGAACTGCTAAAATTTAAATTTGTACTCTTGAAAATACTGATTTAGTTGCCGACAAAAGAATAAAAAAAATTTAATTCATAATAATTTTCCGCGTTTTCTGTGAAATTCAATTGAATTTTAAGTAATAAGTATATTGTACGTTTTAAACTATTTACTATTTACTTTATTTTAAACTATTTACTATATTTATACTTATTTAATTATTTAAAAAAAATTCTATTATTAGCACAAGAAAACCGAAAATTAACCGAAACCGCGGTTTTTATAATTTTGAAAAACCGAAACCGCGGTTATCAGATTTTTCGGTTTTTAGCAAACTCTACTTTAGTGGTTCTTAAAACGCTCTTGAATTTTCCCCTACTTGACTCGTATAGTCAAATTAACAACTCGGAAAGGCTGTTGGATTATATCTGTTTCACGTTCCATTTTTCATTTGTAGACCAAAAAAAATAAAATATTCAGTAAAAGCCTGTGAAAAAACCTTGTATAGTGTATTAGAATTTTAGATTAAAATAATTTTAAATGATCATATTTCCCATCCCTGTTCGGTAAAATAGAAAAAGAGAGAGAAAGAGCGAGATAAATACAAAATATAATATTACTACGTAGGCGAACAGTTAAAAATTTATCGAAGGAAATCAGTTTTGTTTGTATTTTTGTTTTTGCTTGTGATTTTATAACCAAATAAAGGTGTCAGAGTCAATACCTAGAAGAATACGGTCATTAATATGAAACTGTTTCGGTTTTTTTTTCATTTAAACCATGTTTGGTTCATTCTTAACAAAATATACGAAAACAAGTATGAATTTTAAGCTGCCTACACACTAGGGAACATGGTTGAGGGAACAAAAAATATCAAAAAATTTTGTAAACACGAAATGCACGCTCTCAACACGCACACACACACAAACGCACTCACACATTCACAAAAAATGCTCTCTTTTTTTGAGTATGTTCCCTAGTGTGTAGGCAGCTTTATAGCAAAAAAACCTGATTTGTTTTAAGTTTTAATTTTTTTCTAATTTCCATAAACTGCACTATAATCTGTCTGTATTTCTAGTTGTACGTTTGTCTATATGTGGCTTTGTATTGTGGTTGTATGTTAATTTTAACAAAAATCTAGACATTATGCCTGCACAATGCAGTAGAGACGGCAGACACTTCTTACCCCTTATTGGTGCTAAAATGTCTGGTGGCAAAAATGGTGACTAAATAATAAACAACAACAAAAATGATATAAATGAAACGAAATAAATGCACGCAACAACTAATTAGTTGTTGTATTTGTATAAAGTCATATGAATGAGTGATTTGACTGACTGACTATTATACATATATCATAAAATATATTATACATACAAAACAGTGTTGTTTTTGTGTTGTTGTTGTTTTTATTTGTGTTGTCGCTATTTTCTAATATAAAAAAAGTTCTTGATATACATTTCAACTTCACATATGTACATTTTTTGAATAGTTCCACGAAAAACAGAAATCGGAAAAGTATAAAGCGCAATTCTTTGTAAAAACAGTGGGTTGTGGGATTTTCTGAATTTGAGATTTTTGCATTTAACCTTTACAACTTTTAGCAAAAACAAGTAACAAAAATGTTCTCAATCTGTCAATATCAACCATGTAAAACTACAGCTTGTTGAAATATCGAAAATAAAAACAAAGAGGTGTATATTTTTTCGATATTTCAACCCGCTGTAATTTTGTGGCCCGAAGTAAGTCTTTCGTTTTTAGTTAATCCATCAAATGAAATCTGGCATAGAGAATTCAATAAAAATACAATTTATATGATAGGCGGAAGCATTAAATAGGATAAAGCGAAAACAAAATTGAAAAAAGTTGTAGACATTCCTGTAAATTGCCATAGAGAAAAGAGGGAAAAATAGCTCTCCCGCACGAACCTTTCGAAATTCGGTATTACAAATACTGATTCAACTGAAATCTAAGTAGTTCCTAAATAAAGAGCAATACTAATACACTGTATAACAGTTTCATTATAAATTTCACAAACAAAAAAATTTTCCTTTTTGAAAAATTTTGCCAAAAATTTCCTCTTTTTAATTGCTGTCAAATGATGTGAATTTAAAACATGAATGGCAACCGAAACGATGCGATTATGCAATGACTACTAAACGCTCGATGAGCACCCTTGAGAGGGCCATGAATGTAGGTTTCTTGCCCTCAGACAAAATGTTTCTTCCCTGGTGGATATTTCAGTGCTGCGAAAGGAAACGCGTAGAGCTTTCAACGCTAGCTATGTCTGCAAACAATGGACGCCATACCGCGACAAGTTGAGGGCTTATAAGAAATCAGTGGCGAAGCGAAACTTGTAAAGAACCTTTCTGTGAATCGATAGGCAACACTCGTGACTCTGCCAGGCTCAGTAAGGTTCTGGCAAAGGGTCACTCAAACCCTGCTTACGTAAAGAGGGATGATGGATCCTGGTCGGAATCGCCGATCGAGTCATTAGAGATCCTACTTAACACTCACTTTCCTGGTTGCAGGGATGTGACCACTTTGGAAAATGGACGGCTCTGCCACGCACGGGGGGCTTACAGTGAGCTTGGGAACGATATAATTACCCCGGAAAGGATAGCCTGGGCAATTGGAAGTTTCTCTCCTTATAAATCGCCGGGTCATTCTTCCGGATGGCATTCGTCCGGTAAGGCTACAGAGTGCTCAAAAGGTGATCACTGCCTGGCTGCTCTCACTCTCTCAACTACGTGCCTGTTAGCTGGAGGAGAGTTAGGGTAGTATTTATACCTCAGATTAGCAAGAGGGGCCATGAAGCTGCAAAGGAATTCAGGCCGATCAGTCTCTCATCTTTGTTGCTTAAGACACTGGAAAGACTTATCGATGCGCATATTAGACTACAACTAGAGAGATCGCCACAACTCTCTTGTAGTCAACATGCATATCTCAAGTGCTGCTCAACGCAAACTGAGCTTCATGAGGTTATGAACGTAGTGTAGAGATCCCTAGAATTCGGATAATATACCTTGGCTGCTTTCTTGGATATATAAGATGCAAAACAATGACAAAACGGATGTGATACAGAGCGCCCTTTTGGATATGGCCGTGGAGACTTATGTCAGCGACTGGGTGGTAAGCATGTTGGACTCCCGAATTGTCAACGCTCGTCTGAGTAATAGCGAGTAGTCAAAGCAAGTCAGGAGCGGAACTCCCCAAGCTGGGGTGATCTCACACCTGTTATGGCTTCTGGTTATTAACTAAGTTCTTATTAAGTTTGATAAGCAGGGTCGTTTCTTATGCGGACGTTGTGGTGAGAGATGTTTCTGGATGTGATAAGTGATATCATGACCAGCGCTCTGGAGCCTGTTAGAAACTGGCCCACAAGCTGTGGCCTGGAAGTGAATCCGAGTAAAACGGAACTGGTGCTTTTCACCACAAAGGCCAAACAGAGCTTCAGACTACCGCGGATTTAATACTGCGAACTCACCCTCTCTGAAAATGCTAAGTATCTGGGCATCATACTAGACTCGAAACTATCTTGAAAACTCAATACCGAGTACGGATTTAGGAAAATAATGGTTGCTTTCTACTCCTGTGGGAGGATGTTTGGTTCGAGATGGGGTTTGAGTCCGAAAATGGTGTTGTGGATGTACACGTCAATCGTACGCCCAATACTTATTTATGGCTCTATTGTGTGGTGGACTGCGACTTCCAAGAGGGTAGTTACGGACCAACTTTACAGGGTGCAGCGTTCGCCTTGTATTGGGGTTACGGGGGCTATAAGGCTTGTCCCTCTGAGGCTCTCAATGCGATGCTTCATGTCATTCCTAAAGGTTTATATGTGATGGCAGCTTCTGCTAGCAGTGCGGCGATACTCGCCGCTACGGGTTCTATGGAAGGGAAGAACCTACGGCCATGCTAGACTTCCTGAACAGCTGCTCCCGCAGCTTACACTAGAGTCGGACTGCTCCACTCCTAGGATCGACTTCTGTACCTTCTAGAAAGGAATAGGACAGGAGGGAATCGACATCATAGTGTACACCGACGGCTCAAATATGAGTTCTGGTTTAGGCTTTGGTGTCTTCTGTGGTGAATGCGACATACGGAGCTCGTTTAGGCTACCTGATCATGCTAGCGTATTTCAGGCAGAGATTCTGGCTATCAGGGAAGCCTGTAGGCTCTTGTGCGCGGTCAGGGCTCAGGGATCCGTGGGTATCTTCGTTGATAGCCAGGCGACGCTTATGTCTTTGAGCTCCTACATTACATCATCTATCTTCGTCAGGCAGTGCAGGAAAGAAATGTCTATGCTAAGTCATCCCTCCCTGATTACGTTGGTATGGGTCCCTGGCCATAGGCACTTTTACGGTAATGAGCGGGCAGACGAGTTGGGAAGGGCAGGTTCTGCCTTTAATAACTCCACAGTGATGTCAGTCGCTACACCGCTGGGGGCCATTAAGGGTGGCATCTTCGGGCACTACCGCCAAAAAACGAGGAGGATATGGACCAGACTGCAGACCAGCAGGACCGCGAGACTTACGTGGCCCGACTATGATCTGGGGTGCACTAAATCTCTCCTCGGCAGAAGCAGTAGGGACGTGTCGAGGCTGACGGCCGTGCTTACCGAATACTGGATGTTGGGTGGGCACGGCAACAGATTCGGACTGGCGCATGATATACAATGCCTAGCTGTGATATTCCTCTGCGATTGCCCGGCGCTACAGGGCATCCCACATAGGAATTTAGGCCATCATATACTAGACGTCGGTGATATGGGGTTAAGATTAGATGATCTTATCCGGTATCTTAATCTTATGGGTTGGGTCTAGTTCTCCCGATATTAGTTCTCCCGATATTAGTTCTCCCGATATTAGTTCCGGAGCCACTCTTAACTCTACTTCATGCTCACGAGAGCGTGAGCTGCCACTTAAACCAAATGAAAATCAAGTTTACAAAAAGCTTCATAAATCCGGTGAAAAACACAAATAAAACTTGACAAATATGATAAAGTTGCATTTAAAATGTGACATGTTTCTCTATATTTATGAAATTATAATTTCTCATGTATAGGGTGTTTTTTTTAAGCCCGACAGAACTTGAAATTGTAAAAAATTACACAAAAAATTAAATCTTAATCCAAAAAAATTTTTTAGTCCGAAGATCAATACATGGCATTAACATTTGAAAATAATTTTGGGCATATGGCCGCCGCGCTGTATGTCACGAATAACACGAACAATGTTGGCCTACAAGGCGTCAATTGTTACTGGTTTATCAGCATAAACCAGTGACTTCACGTGACCCCATAGGAAATAATCGAGAGATGTCAAATTACACGACCTTGGAGGCCAATTAACAAGTCCATTTCTCGAAATCAACTTACCGCCAAATTTTTTTCAATAAGTCGATGTTTGCGGCATGTAGCGTAATCCTGTTGAAACCACATCTCGGCCGGATCAAAGTCACATTCCACTCAACTGGGCACGGAATAATCGGCAATTATGGCTCTTTAGCGTTCGCCGTTGACGGTAACGTTCTCGTCGTCCTCATTTTTAAAGAAGGACCAAAGATTCCACAGGCTCATAAAGCACAACAAACAGCGAGTTTTTTTTGATATTTGGTGCCTCGTGAATCTCTCATGGATTTTTGATATTATGGCAAATTAGTCTAGAGAATATAGTGTTGGACTGTCAAAAGTATCCTTAAGTTGTATAAAGAAATTGTGAATTGCGATAAGCAGTTCATGGGTATTGAAAAGAATTTGACGTGATAATTCTATTCAGCAAGATATTAAACAGTACTCAAGAAAACTGGTAAATGCCGATTCACTGTCCGAAGCCCCTCTGTAAAATTGGCATAATTTGAATATTATGTCGGACACTAATCTGTGTTGAGGTTTCAAAACTCAACCTATTACTACTCCTTAAACTAGCGCCCTCTCTCTTCCCGTATTAAACTTTATACCTACACATAGCCACTTAAACCGATCAACCTCTTGTCGCCATTTTTGCCAGCAGTGAGAATTACATACATCAGCGTTGTGGTGTAATGGTTAGCTTGTTGGACTGTTACACATAAGGTTGCGGGTTCGACTCCCAGCTACAGCAACATCAATTTAGAAAAATATGTAGGAGTTTTTTATCCCTCATACATATATCGCAGCATCCTCCTTCCTTCGGTGTTCAAATAATACTTAACCCCACCGAAGCAAAATAACATTACAGCGTTATGAACTAAAAAGCTTCAACAAAGTTCGCCAACTTTTCATCAGATGGCGAGAAACAACTGCTCTAAGATTTAGCACCTCGTGCAATTGCAGTGTTGCCGTATTTGAAGCCATTTATCTTTCACCGCCTTCCATTTCTTCTATATCCCTTTCCCAAAAAAAGCAACAAGTTAATAGGAAGAATATCCTGAGTGTTGCTTCTCTTTATAAAAGAAAAATCGACCGCGGTTAGAAACATTTCTCCAGTATTTATGATTTTTGATTGGGAAGAAGTCGGTAGAATCTAATGGTTACTCAGCTGATATATATTTTTTTCTTCGACAATGCTTTAAAATTTCCACCCCCAAATGTTTATTCTAAATTAACCACTGTATTTAACACTTTTATGATTTTCTAATACAAAACATATGATAAGATAATAGCAACAAAAATAATGACAAATACATTAAACATAAATAAACGTATAAGTAGTATAAAATAACAACAACAACAATATGTAGCAACAATTGATATTTATAAATGAATATTACGTATTTTTTATTATTATTTGTAAATAGAACAAAAACAAACCCATTAAAATCAAAAATATATAGAAAAATTAGAAGAAGACACGTAGACGACAGGTATTAATGAAACAAACACATGTGAAAGTGTATGGGAATATTTCAACAAAAAAAAAAAAAAAAATAGTCAAAGAATATTTAAATATGATTTGTTATAGATTTTGATACAAAATTAAAAGACTACAAAAAAAATTGCTATTGAAAATCGAATGAACTGAAATTCGAATGAAATGAAAATTTATGATGAATATTAGAAAAATCAATGATAGTTTGGATTTATCTGATGATAAATGAAAGCTTTCCGTACTATATATAATTATCTCCAATGGAATTGAAATAGAAATAGAATTGGATTTTATAAATGGTCTTTTAAAAATAAACGGAAATGGCATCACTATGCCGTTATAAAACTTTTAATATATTTATATAAGTTTTAAAATATTAAATAAAAACATAATAAATATAGAACATTAAAAATTTTTTATTAAAATTATTTTAATTAAAATATTTAATTAATTAATTTAATGAAAACAATTTTAATCGGACTGGATATTTCCTCAACAAATCCGTAGAGGGGATTTATAAAATCCAAAATCGAAAGTTTCCATTTAAAATTTTCGGTACAAAGAATAGAATAAAGAAACTTTCTACATTTTTCTTACGGAAAACCAATATACGGCTTTGATGAGGAAATTTCCGATCAGACTTATTTTAAAGTAACAAATTTTGAAACCAATTTTTAGAGTTAATTATTACACATATTTATTAAATTTTCGAAACATAAATATTTAAAAAGTTTTATGACGTCATTGTAATGCCATTTCCGTTAATATTTATAAACCCGTTTACAGAATCCAATCCGTTTCAGATCCAATTCCGGTACGGCTTTTATAAAGACCAAGATAGTGTTTCCAATTCTGTGAATTGATTAATCAATTAATTTCTCTATTTCGGTTAACGTCGAAACAAATAACTCGAAACTCAAATATTTATTCATTCCGGATAATCGTTTCAAATATGTCGATTAACCGGTAAAAGTTTTAATATGGACCTTTTTCCTTTATTTTTTCTTAAAACTTCCCAATTTTCTGAACTTTGGCTAAAAAAAAATGGGAAAAATGAGAAAAGAGAAACACTATCTTAAATTCTTTTAAAATCGTGTGAAAGAATTCCTTAAGGCTTCTTAACTTGTTAAACAACTCAGGCTGGCCCGACTTGGGGTTTTGTACCCAAATTTGGGGATACTTTGTTGGTCTTGGGGACAAAAACTTCCATTTCAGGGGATTTTTCGGGGATTTCAAAAATGTTTTGGGGGGTTTTTGGAGATATTTACAACCTATTTTAGATTACATATATGTATTAATTTTGAATAATTTTTAGAAAACACAAGTGAAGTTTTTTCACGTAATTTCAACAAAATCAAATTTACCCTTTTATACATTTTCCGTAACAATTCAATGCTTTCTAACACGAATAAATATATTATGCCTGAAATTTCAATAGGATTAAAATATTGAAAAATATATTTTTTAACCCTCTAATGCTCTTTCTTCTGATTACGATAATATTTAAACTATATATTTGGCGCTGAAAATCTACTATTTTTTTTTTTTTTTTTTCAAAGAGAAGCAACACTCAGGAAATTCTTCCTATTAATTAACTTGTTGCTTCCTTTGGAAAGGGGATAGAGAAGAAGTGAAAGGTGGTGAAAGATGAAGGGCTTCAAATATGGCAACACTGTAATTGCGCGAGATGTTGAATTTTAGAACAGTTGTTGCGCGCCATCTGTTGGTGAGTTGGCGAACTTTGTTGAAGCTTTTTAGTTCATAGCCCTGTTATATTATTTTACTTCGGTGGGGTTAAGTGCAATGGAACAAATATTAAAATTTTAATTTATCACTTTATTTAGGCGATATAGCACAACAATGGTTGAAGACGTATCTAGAAACCCAGTAGTCAAATAATTTCGGTTTGGCTATAAATAACACTATCAGTAAAATTAAATTACGTTCCGAAAATTGTTGATCAATTGCTGTTATTTCAGAAATTATGGCGATTTTCGCTTTTTGAAAATTACGAAATTTGGCGAATTTAGTACTAAACATCAATAGATTTCGACTAAATTAGATCAAATTACTACTACTTCTGAGTATATGCTCTGTGTTTAATTTCAAAAAAAATCTGGTGTCTAGTTTTTGAGTTCAAGATATTCGTAAGACGTATGCTGCGGTTATCCTGTGAGTCCTGGAGAAAAATTGTTAACGGATTTTACAATTAGAGACTCTAAACTAGCTTTGTTATTATCGATAATGTACGCCAGATCGTAAATGTATTTTTTGCGATTTTTCAAATATTTAAAAAGTTAATTTTTTCAAATTTACTAAATTTTCACTTTACATACTTCTCGCTTGAAAACCGTTCCTTATACAAAAAAAGTTTGAAAGCAAAAAAGTGGGTAATTAAGTTTTCTATGGATATAATACAACTTGTTTAATAAAATATTGTTATTTAGCCAAAAACTATCTATAACCTGAAGACCGCCTTTTGGCGGCCTTGGGCCTTAGAGGGTTAATGCTGTAAGTTGTAACACCAATAATTTTTGTTTTAAATTGTCCCAAAAGTAACCGCTTCTATAGTTATAAAGTGGGACTGGTTACCCTTGAATAACTGGGCAGTAAAAAATTACTGAAAAAAGTAGTTAAGTACTAAATTTTTCAACCCTGATTTAGATTCTGAAATGTAACATTTTTTGCTAAAGCTGATTTATAGGAAGAAGAAAACATTTTTATTGAAAAATTTAACAGACACAAGGGAATCACCAGACTGCCGCAGTTTCGTCTCACCCAAAGACTCGTCAGTGGATAGTTTATGTGTCAACTGATCAAAGTAATTTGTAATTGTTAATTCCCTACGGGAAATTTTAACAAACTGTCACCGAATTGGCCCCTTTACATGAAATATACTGATCACTTTTACATGGCGTTGTCATAGGAAGGGGAAATTGACCCATTGTGACATGTCACAAGACAAATCCTAGGACAGGTTACTGAACTCTAATAAAAAACAAAGTTCAGGGACCTGTCCTGGGATTTGTCTTGTGACATGTCACAAGGGGTCAATTTCCCCCTCCTATGACAACGCCATGTAAAATTGACCAGTCTATTTCATGTAAAGGGGCCAGTTCGGTGACAGTTTGTTAAAATTTCCCGTAGAGTTTGTCTGTATATGAAAAACTCTTTATGTATTGCCATGACCGGGGATCGAACCGGTAGCATTCTGCACAGGCTATGACTCGTAGTATCACCTCTTAACAAGATACTCCACGGTCGGCATAGCGCTGAGTGTGGCTAATTGAAGTTTTTTCAATCACAGCCTATGCAACGTATGATTTTTTTTTGTTATCATAAGAGCCAGAATTAACTAATACTTGAGCAATTTGTTTTTCAATTACAATATTTCCTCTCTTAAATTGTTTTTTCTCCTTTTTCCTTTTGTTAGAAAGAAACAATCACAATAAACACATAATATAACTTTTTCATAAGAAAAATAATTATAGTGAAAAATCATTTTTTTTTAATACGGAGTAGGCTTCGTTACTCGAGCGCAAACGTAACGTGACGAATCAGCTGATGCAATCTAAGATAATGAGTAAAAAAGAAATACATACTACACTCTTTTATTTTTTATTAGATTTTCTATAAGGAGATACGTCGCGTTACGTTTACGTTCAAGCAATTTGGTCTTAACAGTTTTTTTTTCACATGAAATCGAAACAACTTAAGCACAAGTGGTTTCGATTGCACACCACAGAGTAGTGTAGTGTAGTGTAAAATTAGGTGTAATTTTACGTTTAGTGTTAATTCTATGATCAACTGTTTTCAATTGAGTTCAAAATTCTGTATCATCAGAAAAATCTTGAACTAATTTTTTTAAACATTTTTTGTTATTTTTGTTCGTAATTAGTTATAATTACCCATAATGCAATTAAGTAACGTACGTAATGGTGTGAAATATGAGTAGCAGCAGAGACTTAAAAAACAAATAACATAATTTTGTATTTGGTATTTATTGTTTGTAACTAAATGTACATTATTACAAATGTGACCATCAAAAGGAATTAAGATTTTTACCAGTTTTTTTAATGTTTTACAAAGGGGTTTCTACATATTTAAATATGTAATTGAAACAAGAACGTTGGTTGCAGCAGTTAAATTTATGTTACAAGGTTTGATTTAACAGAAAAATATATAAAATTTCTTAAAAGCAGACACAAAATAATACAGAATTATAGGTAGGTACATACTAGGGATGCCAAACGGGAAATCCCGAATCCCGAAATCCCGGGATTTTCGGGATTGGCAAAATCCCGAATCCCGGTATTATTTCTCAAAAATTCCGGGATTTTCTTATTTTTTAATATTAATATAAACGCAAATAAACAAAGTGAGCAATTTTAGATTACCTACGTTTTTTCTTGAATTTTCTCATATTGATAAGAAATTGATGCCAAGATATTGGTAAAATTATAAATTAAGTAGATTATTCGAGTAAACTATGCAAAGACTTTGCAGAAAAATTTGAAATTTTGGTAAACAATATTAAGTTTTTGGTACTACATGCGAAAAATCAAGTTTGTTTGTTATTTTACCGATTTATTCTTCCAAGCGAAATTCGATTTCTGAAACTGGGACTGTAAGTTTTGGTTGGGACTGTAAGTTTGAATTCTTCCATGAAAACATATGATAACGATAACCAAATAACTTTGTTGCTGTAATTACACGATTTAGTGGGCAATGTTATCGCAACGAATCTGTTTTAAAATCTGCTTACAAAATACTGGGCGCAAGTGTACTTAATGACAGTCCTTCATATATTATCCCAGCCAGAAAAATACAAACGGGAAAGCGATGGCAATACATTTTAACAGGTGGTACAAGTACTGACAACAATTGCTTTCCCATTTCGAATATGATAACGCCAATAGACAAAAGGACCGGCAGTTCAAAAAGCGCCGGAAAAGTACTGGAGAAACAAAATTTTTAACTTTGGCAAAACGCTGCCAAAACCAATAAATAGGTGGTTTGGAATTATATTTTCCAAAATAAAATTTAAAAAAAGTTCATATGTATCATTTTTTTGCCCTGCCGTGATGTTTTGTAAAACAAAAACTGGCAAAACGATTTTTGCAAACGCTGGCAAAGCGTCCCAAATGAGTGTTCTGCCAGTTATTTATTTTTAACATCGCGGTTACCCAGTGGTATGCAAGTACTTGATTTTTTGTACCACTGTCAATTTCTGACTGAGATGTTTCAATATTCATAAAATGTACCAATACCACATTATTAGTTAACAACTATTAAATAATTATAAAACGCTTTATTCTATAAAAAAATTAGTTACATAACATAAAAATTTTTACATATAAAGGAAAATTTAAATCCCGAAATCCCGAAATATCCCGAAATCCCGTAAAATCCCGGGATCCCGTAGTCCCGAAAATCCCGAAAATCCGAGATCGGGATCCCGGGATTTCATTCAGAATCCCGAATCCCGGGATTTTCAAATATCAATCCCGATTGGCATCCCTAGTACATACTCGTATTAAAATGTGTATTTTTTTTTTATTATTTAAAACAACTTAAGTGTAAATTTTTTGTAAAATTAAATTTATTTGATTATTAAAATTTAATTTGAAAGGTAACATAATCAGGATATCAATTTAAAGTAAAAAAAAATTTTTTTGACCGAAAATTTTCGTTCATAATCCCAAAAATGGAAATGATAATGTGTATGAGGGTTATGCCATGTCACTTTATGAAAGAGGATAATTTTGTTATCTACTTACATTTTTTTTAATCCTTTGCTATATGTGGACCCGTTGAAAAAGAAATCCTTCTCAAATGAACTGCTAAAGAATTAAACATTGCTAAAATTAGAAGAGAGAATTTTAATAAATTAGATAATTTCGAATTTTAATATAAAAGTTAATGTGAATTTAAAATGAAGTGGGTAATTTTACCGCGAGTATAGAAAAATTCACCCAAAGGATTTGCGGTTATGTGGGTACAGTCAATGGCCGTTTAAAGTTTAATTAAATTGTGTGCAAAATACGACTCAAAAACTAGTAAGAAAATTCTACAGAGCTAAATTCATCCTTTGCATAACTATAGTGCCATTTTATAAGGAAAGGAATTTATTTTGTTGAAGAACATTTTAACCTTATTTCTCTTCTCAAGAAATGTCAAAAAATACGTAAAATGCGAAATTTTCTGTCAAATATTCTACAAATATGTCCTGCTATTGTAAATAAGTAGAACGATAGCAGTAGATTAGTCTTTAAAACAGCTTTAATTCGATATCAAATCTGCCTCTATTTCTTTGGAATAAGTGATGTAGGCAATACTTTTCTTGTTGGCGAGAAGTACTTGCATGAGGGTTAAATTTAAAAAATAATTCATGTCAAAAATAAACTTCGGCAACTTTTGATATTTGACAAACATTTTTCCGAAGCCAATAACACTATGGAACATTTTTGGGATTATTGTCGGGGGGGGGGGGGGGGGGGGGGGTATGAGAAATTCCAAGTCAGGGTGATGGTACTAGGTCAGTATAGTAAAACCCTCAAAGGGTTTGGCGTTCGTATGTGTCATTTTTTTTTATGACCTTTTAAATTTTTTCCTTATCTTGATGTTTTTTCGCTTAGTTGTAACTCGAGAACCACTTGTCCGATTTTGATGAAACAAATTTAGAAAAATTTAGAATTACAATTTCTTTAGTCCGTTCATATAACATTTTTCTTTTTAATCAACAGTTTTGCCGGTAAAAATAAATTTGTGGAGAAAAAAAAATATTTTTTTGCCTAAAAATTAAAATTTTTTATGAAATTACACATACGAACGCCAAACCCTTTGAGGGTTTTACTATACTGACCTAGTACCATCACCCTGACTTGGAATTTCTCACCCCCCAGATTGGCTGTTGTACTGTGTAATATGCAAGTGCTTGTGCAAATTTAAATGTTACTGAAACTTTAGAAAACATTGTTTTCTATTGGTGTTTATACATGAATGGATGTCACTACATTGCTAGATCTGTCAAAACAACAGAGTAGTATATTGGAAGATGACAAAGCAAATTGTGGTAAATTCTTTGTTGTTGTTTTTGTTTTTACTTTGATATTTTGAATGTTTAATAAAGCTCCTAGACGAGAACAAGAAATTCTTATTGAGTTTGTAATTTAACTTAACAAATATTTCCAGAAATTCTAAAAACATCGTCCTCTGACAATTTCCTTAGGCAAGAATGAAATCCGGATAGGGACATGCCTCCAACAAATTATTTTTCACAATTTGTAAAATATGTTTGGGATTTTAGCATATTTAATTCCTTTAATGCCAAAGTTATTTGCATTTGAAACAATAAAATTAACAAATTCTGACTGCAGAAGTTGCCTGAGTATATCAATACCTTTTTACACTCAACAATTTTTTTTTAATCTACTGAGAATATGCACATTAAAACAGTTGAAAATCAGCTTGTAATTTTCGTTTAAAACAATTATGTTTTGTCGTTACCCAGGTGGAAATTATGTGTGGTAACTAGGGTTTATGTCCCGGGAATTCCCGGGACGGGATTCCCGGGAATCCCGCCCTTTTTAGGATCCCGCAATCCCGGGAATTTCGTGCGGGATTTCCCGGGATTTTTTTAATACTTGTATGTACTTCGGAAAAATTTTTTTTCTTTAAAATGATCTCTGTTCAAATAAAACAATATTTGTATAGTCAGGTTTAGACTGTAATATTTTCGGAAAGATTCTGCTACCTTGCCTATATGTTTTGCATGTATCTAAGGTAATATCGTACATAAAATCTTATAGTGTAAACCAGCCTTATTCAACATTCCAACATCATTATTTCAGTTCCAAATACCTCCAAAAAACTAGACATTAAAATTTAAATTTTTTTAATATTTTCATATTTTCAATTGACAAGTATTTTGAGTTTCCCAGCAGAAATTCGGAAGCGGTAAAAATGAGTAAAAATGATTAGTGCTTCTTTTCTGCTTCGTTTACTGCTTCTGAGGATTTATAGCTTGCAGTAGTGTGTTAAAAAAGGCAATATAGTTTTGTTTACCACAATTTATCGCTCTAACAAAGCACGAAAGAATGACAATGACAACCGAATTTACTAGCTAAAAGCTGTGATTTCATGCCATTATTTGGAGCTATGATAGAAGCGCATATCGGATATCGAAACAAGAGCTTTCACGCGATCTATCTCGAACAAAAATCATGCCTTATATCAGCAATAATGCAAGCGCTATACTATTTTCTTTCCCTGATGAACCTGCTTCCAAGCAAGCAGTATT
The DNA here is from genome assembly GCA_949987735.1 of Leucophora obtusa. Taxonomy (NCBI): domain Eukaryota; kingdom Metazoa; phylum Arthropoda; class Insecta; order Diptera; family Anthomyiidae; genus Leucophora; species Leucophora obtusa. The sequence goes on along the minus strand of OX465299.1, from coordinate 161,806,197 downwards.
TTTTGCTGGGTTCTTTTATTTAAAATAATTTAATTTTAAGTTAAATTGCTATTCCTTTATTTCAATTGTATTTTTTAAATATTATTTGTTTTCAAAATAATCCATCAGATGATATTTAAAATTATTTTGGATTTTTTATATATTAGTTTAAAATGCCACTAAATACGAAAATAAAATAATTTAGTTTTAAGTAGCTGTCATAAAAAATGTCTATTCAAGAAAGCCAATTAAAGTTAAGAAACTATTTAATAATGTTGTATTGTCTATTTTTATAAAACGATTTAGGCGAATTTGCCTAAAAATTTGTGTGAAAAATATTCACTTTTAAACCTTTTTTATATACATAATTCTAGACGGATACTTTTGAAAATCTGCATAGAAAGATTCAAAATATTTAGAAATATAAATTTTTGGATTTCATATTTAGGAAATATTTTAGCAACAAATCGATCTTATTTCTGACTATAAAACTGGTCAGACACAAGTTTGAAGATAAAATACCCGTGTCTTTCTCTTTTTCTATATCAATTGGTTTAACCGTTTAAACCGCGAATTAATATTTAGTTAATATATTTCTAAGAGTTTTTTTAAAATTAAGACGGCTTTCCATATAAATATATAACCTAAATATTAATTCACGATTTAAATTGTTAAACGAACTGATCCAGAAAAAGTGGAAGTCATGGCTATTTTATATTAAGCCATCCTTTCAGAATATATTAAGTGCATTTTCTCATGGGTACAACCAAAAGATGAACTTTGTCGGACGGTTTTTTAACGGTAATCGAGTTTTTCAAGTGCAACATATGTCGAATTTATATATTTTCTAACGAGCGGGAATTCCCGGGATCCCGGGAAATTCTGAAAAAAATCCCGCTGTCCCGGGAAATGAAAAAGTCCGGGAAAAGAAAAACACTAGTGGTAACAAAAAAGAAGCACTGGCAAAGCGCAAGTAGACCGCGGTCTTACAAAAAGAAGTACTGGCAAAGCATTAAATTTGGACGCATTCCCAACGCTTTAAAAGGGTGAATTCCCAGCGCTTGTTTTCCTATAACATTATTTTGTTTTTGAAATAGAAACTCCAAAAGAGTGAATATTTAAATAATTTTTTGACTCCACAATACAATAACTCCAAGAATCGTCTATTTTTCGATTAATTTAAAATTCTTCAGTGATGAGGGCTCATAATTTGGTAGCAGGGAAAACACTTGATTTTTATGTTTCTTTGTGCTATCTCAATACTTTGCAAAGCATTAAATAGATCGGTGTTATCATTTGGGTGTCAGGAATGCACTTTAATTTTTTTATTTGCGCGTTGGCAAAGCATTTGCTTTTTATGTTTATGGGTGCTTTCCCAGGGCTTGGTAAAGCATTGGCACCACCGTGGAATAGTGTTATCATTTGGGCGTTGGGAAAGCGCTGTTAACAAGCACTCATACCACCCATTTCGGTGCTTTGCCAGTGCTGGCCCCTTTGTAATTTTCTACCTGGGTAGTTTTAAATTGTAAATTTATTAAATGGTAAAATCGATTAAAAAAAAAACAATAGATTTTTCGTTTATTTTTAAACTAATTACAGAATAAGAACAGATTGATTTTAACTGAATATTTTAACTAATACCGTTTATTGAATGATTGATATAAAAAGTTAAAAATATATACATATATTTGTAATTTAACTACTTATTCGATTGAAAAAACTTTAATTTAATGATTTAAATTTTAAATAACTATTGAACCTTTACGGTAAATATATTGTTAAAGTATCAATCTTAAATTTTATATATTATTATTACAATATTTGTGGGATGTATTTTAAAAAATATATTATTTACGACATTCCAGACAATTAGTTAATTTGTTATACCTATCAAAAAGAAAATAGTACCATAATTGATTAATGGCAAATTAAGAATTTCAAGACCTTATTTTAATGTAGGTACAACTTGCTGGGTCACAGTGTATTTTTTTCAATATCTCATACTTCACCTCAAGTTTACTGACCTTCTAGCCAGATATTTTTTTTATATCACTCGTAATAATGTAATATGTATTTACATCCTTAATTCTCTATGGTTTTATTGTTATTGCGAAAGCATTATAAAAATAAAAAGAATTTATAAAACAGTTGCGACCATTGTAATATGATGCTTAATTCACAACACTACTGTATAAAAATTTAAAGAAATTTGATATTTAAATTGATGTGATTTTTTTTAAACACAGTTTATTTGAAAACTATAGTCACTTTTTTTTTATTTAATTAGATATTTCTTTTAATTTTGCCAGTACAAATTATATAATCGTTTATTTAAAATTTTTTTAATTTTGTAGAAATTAAACTTTTTCTCCTTATTTAACAAATCCCGATTTAAATTGTAATTTTTATCTTATTTAAATTCGTATTCCAAGTGTGAGAATAAGTACACATACGAAAGTGAAGAAAAACGGTGTTGCTTAATGAATATAAACGCGCCAACTGTTTTGGTCAAAGTGTTAAAATTACGTCCAAGTCAAAAGACACACAAACAGACAGACGAGCAAACAAGCCTGCCAGATTTGCTGAATTTTCTTCTAAAAATGTCAATTGTTTTTAAAAAATTAAAAATCACAAAAGTTTACTTTTTATTACTTAGAGCGAGTAACTTATTTCTAACATAACCAAGGTTAAACGTTAACCACGGATATTTCCATATGAATTAATCATATATGGTTAAAGCACCGCACAGTGGTATGAAACAAAAAAAAAAGTGGTAATAAATCTGTATCTTCTAAACTATAAGTCCGATTGCATCAGTATGTATGAGATAATTGTTAAGGAGGACCCTTTCTTAATTTTGGATTCATGGTTACGCTGTGTTATCACAGGGTGACTTATTGGGCGTCAAAGTAGACCACCTCAAAAGTAAAATAGCTTTTGGACCGTGTAGATCTTTCAATCATTGCCCAATATGGTTGATTTTTTATATTTTGGAATGAGCTTGCAGAAACTAAGAAAAAACATACTTACTTTACTATAACAACTGTTATGGGTTTTAAGTTATTTCATTTCAAAAATAAAAAAACTCATTTTTCTCTTCGACGTTTTTTAGGTTTTGGCCGATTGTGAATTCGATATTTTGACGATAATTTTTTAAAAAATACTGACATATAGGCAACAGTTTAAGAAATGAAACTGTGCAAACGGTTTTTAAGTATCTCGAACCATTTAGTGTTGAAAAATTTCCAAAGTCAAACATTTTTCGCTGATCGAAAAAATTGCATTTTTTTCTCAAAAAGTTGCTAACAATTTTTCACTTTTTACTGATATGTGCGGGGAGCTGGAAAAATAATAGTTCTGCACATAGGGGTGCTCTCATACCCAGGAAAAAAAATGCCGAAGCAGTAGAAAAACCACTACAATTGATGATCTAGATGTGCTTCTTTTTTAACATAAATACTAATGATTTTAGCATTGAGTTGTCAGAGGAGAGGAGTACTCCCGCTTCAACATTTTTTCAGTACTTTTTGAACGAGTGCAAAGGAAGCTCTTTTTCACCAATTAAAAGTTAAAAAAAATTCTTTACAAAAAAAAAATAATTTTTTTTTTATTTTACAAGTTTTTTATTGCAGCCACCGGGTATCAAACTTACGACCTCACGATTGCGAGTCTAGCGCTCTACCGCTGAGCTATTCTGTAATTCGAAAGTTGACTGGCATAAAAACACCACTTTGTGAATGCGAGATATTGTTCCTTATTCTCTTCAATAAAAGTACTTATTAAACAAGTGTAAAAGGTGCACTCCAATTCAATATTGTTTTCAGTACTATTTTTACAGGTGCATAAAAAGCAATTTCTCACCATTGTTTTATATATATATACGTATTTTTTAAAATTTTAAAATTAAAAAAATATTGAATTTAAACAAGTTAATTATAAATATTAAAAAAAAATTAATAGAATAAAAAAAAATAAAAAAATATTGGTCCCGCCGAGAATCGAACCCGGGACCCTCTGTTTGGAAATGCGAAATGATGCCAAAATCACTTTTTACGATCACTTTTAGAGCAATTACTCTTTAGAAGCAATACTTAAGTGATTTTTTGGATGTGGTTCAGAAGTAATTCTAAAAAAGCTGTAAAAATGTAATAACGGATACTTCGGAAGCAATGAAAGAAGTGATTTTTTGAAGTTGTTCAGAATAACTTCTAAAAAAGCAGTAAAAATACACTAACGGATACTTGTGAAGCATTGAAAGAAGTAGTTTGTAAAGCATTACTTAAAATTTTTTTTTGCTGGGTTGTAGTTAAAAAAGAGAAGATCGGCGATCAAAATTTTAATTTTTCAGAAAAAATTACGTTTTGCTAATCAATAAGAAAATTGTTGAATTTACCAACAAAAAGCGTTTTAAATGTAAATTTTTTTAAGTGAAATAGTTAACGACACTTTAGGGAATACATACCAAGAACTATTGAAAAGCTTTTATGAGTTGAAGCTGCTCTAAATACCAATTCAACTTTGGTGTTTGAAAGTGGAATGAAAACGATTTTTTTTTTTTCGTTTTACGTTTTCTGGAGAAACTTTTAACGTTTTAAGTACCACTATAAAGCCTGTAGCATAGTCGATACTTATCAGAACGTTTTATTTTCAATACAAAATTATCTGTAGCACCCTAAACTGCAAATTCAAAAGGAAGAAAATTGATTTGATCACTTTAGGAAAAATATTGAGGAAGTGAAATTGCGAAATCAAATCAATTCCGAAAAAACCTGTGACATGCCTGATTTAGATTCAGATTTAATAACTATGCAATCTATTTTATCAACACAATTTAAATCCCTGAATTTCGGGATCGGCATCCCTAGTTTAAAGTTTATTTTTAAACTGATTAAAATATTAATAGTAAATGCCTCAAAATTTTTCATAAACGAATTACTTTTCGAATATAATGTAATCGTTGCATAGCACAATCGCAATAAGTACTACAATTAATTCATTTTTCGAGAAGAAGAAGAATTATTTTATTTTGCCGATTCTTCCAAATAGATTTGCCGATTTTCATTGTTAAAGTGGCGATTGTTAACAAAAATCATCTGGCAGCCCTGCGCACAGCCATAAATACACAAATACCTCGAAAAGGGAAGAAAATGAAAAACAAGAATATGGCAACAGAAAAAAGCAGAATAAGCATAAAAATGTTGATATACACAAAAACAAAATAAATATATACAACAAGAAGAAAAAACACATTGCCAAGTAGAAAAACCCTTTTTGCAACATATAAACAACAACATAAAGCAACACAATACACCAACACACCAGCAATAACAGCAATAAGATCGACAACAATACCGATGTACAACAACAGAGAAATAACACCAGGCAAACAGCAATGAGAATGAAGTGCATGATGACTGAATTGTTTTCTGCGATTGTGATACGCTACACTTATGCGGGAGGTGTATTAAGTTTGTTAGAAGGTTTTTTTTAATACTCAGAAATTTCCATCAATCTTCATCAGTGTTGCCATTTTAGCATATTTTCTACTAGATTTAGCAGATCGAGTTCAAAAATTGCATATTTTTTTAGAAAAATATGCCAAATGCTTTTTGCGTTTGACGAAATCAGATTTTCAGCATATTTTTCTCCACGCAAGATTCAGTTTTAATTATTTTTTTCAACAATGATTACACTACTTTTTCAAATGATTAAACGCGTATACGTTAAAAAAAACTGTCAAAAATGTTTATCTAAAGCTGCCTACACACGAAGGAACATTCGTCACAAATTCCCTTCGTATAAGTCGTGTTGACATTCGTGTTATCAAATTTTTTTGATATTTTTTGTTTCCAAACTCAATCTTCCATCGTGTGTATAGACGTTTACTGTTTTTGCCATGTTAGTTCATTGAGAGCAGTCATGCTGTGAGGAGCTCTTGTAATTGCGCATTATTAAAAGGAAAACTGGATTAATATTATAAATGAATATATGAAAAATTAACAAATTAATTAATTTGATTTTCTTCCGCGCATATTTGATGTGATCAGATCGACAAACAGAAATGATGTTTCGTTTGACGTTTTGTTGTTGTTTGGCATCGTCTGTATAAAAAATGTAAAAAAATAGAAACTCATGTTCTGTGACGAATGTTTCTCGTGTGTAGGCAGCATCGGCTGAGAAGTCCGTAGGATGACACATAGGTGCCACAATTAATGAAAAATCCATATAATTTTTTGGAGCTACCAACCTTTAGATGATATCTGTCAAAATTTGATGACAATTCGTTCATTAGTGAACAAATTACAGCAAATTTTTCGATTTTGAAAACAATGCATTCAAAGCAATTTCGTGTGTTGATTTATCATTGCTTTTTAATGGGAAAAAACACAGTTCAAGCCAAAGCTTGGCTTGATAAGTGTTATTCGGACTCTGTTCCATCGAGACAAATGGTAGAAAAGTGGTTTGATGACTTCAAACGTGATCGTACCAACACCGATGACGCCGAACGCTCTGGTCGCCCAAAAGAGGTGGTGATACCAGAAAACATCAAAAAAAAGTTCACAAAATCGTTTTGGCAGGCAGTAAAGTGAAGTTGCAGGATATAGCTGATACTTTAAAGATATCGAAGGAACGTGTCGGCTTTATTTTGCATGAACATTTGTCCATGAGAAAGCTGTTTTCAAAATGGGTGCCGCGTTTGCTCATAGTGCACCAAAAACAACAACGTGTCGATGATTCTGAGATGTTAGGATCTGTTTCGGTTTCCGACTTTTTGCGTCTGTATGTAACAATGGACGAAACTTGGATCTGCCACTTTACTCCAGAGTCGAATCGGCAGTCAGCTGAGTGGACAGCAATTGACGAACCTCGCCTGAAGAAGCCGAAAAAGACGCAACAGTCAGCTGGTAAAGTTATGGTATGAGCATTTTGGGATTCGGCAAGAATTTTGTACACAAATTTTGCCAAAAAAATTGTTGTTTTATTGGTTATTCTACGGACTTTTCAGCCGATGTTTTATAATATGTATGTATGTATATATGTACATTACTTTAAAATTCTGTACAATTTTCTAAACCATCTCCGTGCCTTTCGTGGCGAATTTAGATACTATTTTGATCTTTCAAATAAAGGCAACAACAATAAAAATAGAAGAAAACTTGAAATGACTTAAATGCTTGGCCACAACTATATATTAGAGCGTACCTAAAAAAAAAAGGCGATTTCAAAAAAAAAAAATTTTATGCCGACCGTAGGGGTCGCCTTTTTTAATTTTTTGTTATAGCTTTGGCATTTAAAATCGGAGCGAAAAACTTCCTTAGCAAAAGTTTAATGATTTTTTGCGAGCTTTAATTTTCTGACATTAGGGTGGTAAATTAGGGTTGTAGCAACTGAGATCTGGTGGGTAACTACTAGAACGGGATACTTGAGGTCAAAATGTCCTTAGAGCAAAACAATGGTCTCCTCGAGAGAAAAACATCAATGTATCATACTTTATACATACATATTTGGTATTTAAAATATATATCAATATATCAGTTCTACAGTTTTTTAGTTATATTTTTTTAACACTAAACATTTTTCTTTTTACAAGATTTTTTAAATAATTTTTAAAAGAATAAAGAAAAAACAATTTCTAGATTTAACTTTTCAATGTATAAATGAACTACAGTATGTTTTTTTTTACAAATTTTTTTTCAGTCTACTAATATTTAGCAAAAAGTTTTATTGATTTTAGCAAAGATCTTTTTCATTTGCATCTAATAAATGTTAGCAAAACATTTGCTGAGATTACTATTTATTTTTTGTAAAAATCAGCTCGCTCATTTTCATCAAACCCCTTTCCTGAAATTACCAACTTTTTTGCAAGCAGCCCCCTTGACTAAAAATTTGCTGACATAGCAACATTTTTTGCTGACTTTACTGACTTATTGTTTTTTTTTGTTTATATTTTGATTTTATTTTAATAATACTTAGGAAACAGTTTTTGCTGATTTTAGCTGTTTTTTCTGCAAGGTCATTTTTAACTATTTTTTAGTAACTTTTTTTTCTTATTTTTACGGTCTTATTTCTACAAGTGTAGCCATTTATTATTAAATTCCTACAAAGCATATTTATCATTAAGGTACTACAAAGCGAACCTAATGTAGGGTATATCAAATGGTCAATAGAACTTCTATACCAGATACGTTACTACTTTTTTTTAAATTTATTTTGTAAGAAATCAAATTAAATGAATCTAACAACAAAAACAGCAACAACAATAAATTGTATTGCAATCGTATCAAAGAACAACAACAATAACACACAATACATGTTCATATGCAGAAGACGAAGAAGCAAAAGAAAAGAATATGAGAAATGAAAAATGAAAACAACAATATCTTTAAAAGAAATCAAGATTAATGTTAAACTTCTACAACAGCCCAACAACAAAAACAAGCGGCAGAAGAAAATAAAAATCCAACTGGGGTATCAACAACACAAACAGCAACAGAATACAACAACTATACACAGTAAAAAGATACAACAACAAAAACAATTCTTTTCTTCACACCTCAAGTGATGGTTTAAATGAAAGAAAAAAAATTACAGGAAAAAATACCTTTAAAGAATAAAATCCCAAATGCTGTGCAGCAAACAGCAATATAACAACAACACACTAGCGACAATAGTCGTTAAGGTATTATACAGGAGAGTAGAGTAAAACACTAAACAATAAGTGCAAGAAAAAAACACAAAACGTAATGTGTATCCATATCTACTAGCAGCGATGGCCAAAACATGGCGCACAAAAACTAGGCAGCAGTAGTTACAGCTCTTATAAAGGGTGGTCCAACAATAATACACGATGTTAATTGTGAGTCACACCTTAACGTCAAGTTTTTTGCCCAACTTAATTTGACATTTCTTTGTTTCAGTGTTTGACATACAATTGAGCAGCGCGTTAAGATTGTTGAAGCCTTTTACGAAAATTGGCGTTCAATGCATTTCGTGGAATTTGTGATTTGGTCAGCTTAATCGACCAAATGTATCCACAATCGGGAGAATTGTGCGCAAATTTCACCAAACCGGGTCTGTAGGAAATGTGAAAACACATGTACATGCTTGCCCAGTTCGTTCTGCGGAAAACATTGCTGTTGTTCGCGATAGTGTAGCAGAAGATCCGTCAACCTCGAACCGTGAATGGTGTTCGGTATCGCGAGATGATAACTGACTTCTTGTAGCCAGAAATTGAGGATATGAACCTGGACGATATGTGCTTCCAACAGGATGGTGCCACTTGCCACACAGCCAACGAAACAATGGCTCTTTTGCGTGGGAAATTCAATGGCCGTGTTATCTCACGTCGTGGCGATGTTAACTGGCCGCCACGATCATGTGATTTGACACCGTTGGACCTCTTTCTTTAGGGATATTTAAAAGAAAAAGTGTACGTCAATAAGACAAGAACAATTCAAGAGCTAAAGGATGAGATAATTCGGCCCATTAACGATATTTAACCTCAATTATGTCTCAGAGTCATTGAAAATATGGACCATCGGATAGAGGTATGCCACCGAAGCCGTGGCGAGCATTTGGCCGATATTTTGTTTCACATATGATTGTCATATATCCTTCTATCATAATAAAAAACAATATTAAATGTGTAATAGTTAAGTCGTACTTGTTATTGTTTAATTATTGTTACTCATTTCTGAGGATGCCAGCCAAAGGGTGGCAAAATATTGATTGAAGAGAAAAAAGATAAAATAAATATAAATTTATTAAATCAAATTGACCTCGTGTTTAATTATTTTCCAAAATTTTAAATAAATCTATAAAGGTCGAAAAAACATCAAAATATCTACAACATCAAGATAATTCTCTAAAAACTTTTTGTTTTATTTACTATTAACATCGTGCGTTTTGGTTGCACCACCATTTATAATTGTAGTTCAATTTTGATGCAATTTTGATACGGCCGGCTACAAGAATAATTAATTTTTAAGATTATTCAACTTTATTATTGCTAAAAAAAATGGTTTTTATACAGTCCGCCACAGTCGTACGAAAGAAAGTCGCGTCCATTCAGCTTCTGCAGAAATAGTCAGACGATAATTTAATCATGACAGAATGCAGTTATCAATGCAACCAATTCTTAAATCTCCCGCCAAATTAAAGAAGATTCTATAAGACAATAGACAATTATCGTCCAATTTTAGGAGTGTAATATCTATAGACCTGCTAACTTATCTCAAAATAAACTGAGTTTAGTACTTAACTTTAGTTATGAATGTCAAATTTATATGGAAATATCTGTGGTTATTATTTAACCATGGTTATGTTGGAAATAAGTTACTCGCCCATAATTTTAAAATATTGTAACAAATTTAATTCTACAGGAAATAGTCTTTCAAACATTGGAATAAGTCCATTCATAGATATGATGAAAGCAAATTGGTTGCTCTTGCTATTTCCAACGCGTTCGATTGTGGGTATCGACAACGTCTTCGCTCGATTTATTTTAAGCTGACTTCTACTTTCGCAGAATTCGTTCAAAAGAATATCCGTTGGCTTTTCTTTCGGAACGTTGAATGTGATCTAATGAAAGCTGATTGCTTTTCGTGTCGGCAATGAGTTCGCTCGATTTATTTCGATCCTTTTCAGAGATCGTACTATACACGCAAAATAAATATATTTCTAAACATAATTGTGGAACCGAAATGTTCATAGTATGATCCTGAGGATCATATATATAATTATAAATGATTACATAGAGGACTTATTCTAAAAACTTGATAAACGATATTTTATTGCTTGCTGCTTTTGCTGTTTTCTAAATAGTTATTATTTGATCAACATTTGATAAAGTCTTGCTTAAAAACTTATTGCAAGTTTCTAGAGTATAAATGTCCCACAAAATGGATAAAAGCCGTGGGTGACTGGCCTGTTTTAATACGAAAGGACCAATTTTTGCGGGGATATTATTTTGTACGCCCAATTTACTGCAAAATGCGTGATTCCATATACTTCATGGATGCTCTAATGCATATTATAACCCAGCAAAATTGTTTTGAACTGGTTACCTCTGAATCTGTTCTAGTACAGGTCTTTTTACCAGCGGTTCCATGGAACCGGTTCTTTGCATCTGACAATTTCGCTGGGAATATAACAAAAATTGTGGCCACTTTTTTTAATGCCAAAAAAGACTCCTTTCGATAACCGGCTATCCTAAAGTCAGTAATAAAAATAAGCAGGTGCAGTGATAAATGAAGAACCAACCTCTCCGTCGGAACTAAAATGCATACTTACTTTGCCTAGAGTTAGTTTCAGAACTGGTTCTAGAAGGACAGTTCTAGTTTGCGGTTCATCATCACTGATATAGTCGAAACGGAAAAAGTAAATCTTCAGCCGGTGTGTAACAAAAAATTTGTCTGGAAAGAACCGTTGATTCGACCGTATTTTTTTTAATAAAGGATTGTACAACACTGTTTCATATTATCATCATCATTCCGTATAATCATTTAAAAAAAAATATACCCAAATCGTACTTCATACAAACGTGGAATGAAGCAGCATACAAGAGAAACATCGCAATACAACACAACAGTGTCAGTGTAAAGTACTTGATGTGATGCGGCAGTTGCCAAAAGGTTTTGTTTTCTTTATTCAATTTCAGGCAAAACGAAAGTATCATTAGTTAAGCTGGTAACGAATTCAAGAGCACGTACACGAGTAACATTTTATACTACTAAATGATGTTACTACGATGATCATTTGTGGCCAAAAATTCAATATGCGATCCATGACAGGCACATCTTCTAGTGGAAACACAGCTAAATATGCCTTTTAAAGCGTAAAGCTCTCGTTGTAGTTTGTTACTTCGGAAAAAGAGATCATAAAGAAGAAATTATGAGGGTACGTACTCCTCATACAGTAAATTATCGGTTTAACGACTGTGTAATTTGTTAGCATGTCTTCAAAGACATTCGCTAAACCGGGACTAAATTAGGTTTTTTTTTACTTATAAAGAGAGTCTGTTTGTGAGTTCCGTTTGATTTTCTATGCAATTTGGATATGTGATAAAGGGGAAAAATTAGAATAACTTTCAGTTCTTAACATATCGGGCCAAATTCATATTTAAGCACCGTAAGGTGTTTTTCACGTGGAAAAATGTTACTCAAACTGTAAAGGCCTTAAGTAGTGATTTAGATTCTGAAAATAAATAATTTTTTGATTTTATTAGAAAGATCAAATCATTACACTGTGAGACAAATGGTAGGGGTCAGTGATCGGGAAGGGTTCAAACTACCGGGGAAAGTTATATCGGTAAAAAAGAAGTTATACGTGTCCCGGCGTTTCGCTGGGTCACCCCTAGGAATCGAGATATATCGATTTGACCTTTGGTGGTCTTTTTTTGACATAACTCGCGAACCACTAGTCCAAATTTTGCTCAAACAATTTTAAAAAAATTAAAAATTACAATTCCTTTAATCTGTTCATTTAACGTTTTTCTATATACTCAACAGTTTTGCCGGTAAAAATAAATGTATGAAGAAAAAAATATTTTTTGCCTAAAATATTAAAAAAAAGTAATAAACAAAAGGTTATTGATTTTTATGGTAGCGGTAACAAACATTTATTTTTACCGGCAAAACTGTTGAGTATATAGAAAAACGTTATATGAACAGATTAAAGGAATTGTAATTTTTAATTTTTTTAAAATTGTTTGAGCAAAATCGGACTAATGGTTCTCGAGTTATGTCAAAAAAAAATATATCTCGATTCCTAGGGGTGACCCAGCGAAACTCTGGGACACGTATAACTTGTTTTTGACCGATATAACATTTCCCGTTGGTTTCATCCCATCCCGATTTTGACTGTCGCATAGTGCTATAAACACAAAATGACACTTTTTCACAAGAAAAATAATAGTCTTGTGCATTAAATTTGCGTGAAAACAAAGTCTACACACTTTTTACGTGAAACTCATTATCTCGAAAAATCGTTTTTTTTTTCATATGGAGTAGAACAGTTTCTTCACGTGAAATCGGAACAACTTACGGTGCTTCAGAGGGTAATAGTAAGTGTCAAAGTTATTCGAAACTTTTTTGTTTGAAATTTTTTAATAATTTTAGTACACCATTTAGTCTTCAAAACATCTTTAATTTAACACCAATTTTGAATATATTTCCTTGAAATAAACATGAAAAAATCAAAAAAAAAAAAAACGAAAAAAGGGGATCACTTTTGATCCAACGTTTTTAACCTCAGACACGAGATTGGGCCGCTACAAAGGTGCAAATGTTTAGTTTTTCTATCTTCTCTATTACAAATCCAAACCTGCCTTGTCAGTTTATCTAGCGGGCCTTACATTATATAGTTCGTTAAACCGGGTCTCCACCACACTTTGTGGATGTAGATGTTTTAAACGGGGCATGAAGAATAACGAATTGTAGAATTATTTTTCATTCGTTACAAAGGCAAAATAAAAAGAAGAAGAATGCTTTGGATTTTGGGAGTAAGGAAAAAAATATTTTTATCAGATGTATAAGAAGATTATGGACATATAGACACCACATACATGTATGCATGTACCGCAGCTTTAGTATTATAAATAAAATTTTTAGTAATTTTAAGAATCTGATTTTTTTAAGAAGGGATTTAAATTTTTAAATTAAATTTAATAAAACTGGTCGCAGAAAAACAAAAAAATTCCATTGTGAGATGTGTTTCTTAATAATGAATTCGCTAGTAGGACTTTTTAATAAAACATTGTATAATTGGCGAGGGCAGATATTGTATAATTTGATATAATTATATATAATCAAGTGTGGTTAATGTGATATCATTTAAATTCTATATATCGTCATATGAAATCAAAAAAGCCGTAAGTTACACTTAAAAAATGTTACAGGAGAAGCAAGAAATTTTTTAAAATTGTTTGCGCTTACACTTGGGGCTGTGTTAGAATTTTGTAAATAAAATAGTCTTGTTTAGCCGTAGGAGTGCAGGAATATGTATTTTGATACGGTGCATCATAATCGATCAAAAAGTCGATTTTGAAATTTTTGGAACTTACGACGTTTTTGGTTTTATATGACGATATGTAAATCAAATTAAATTGTTATCTAAAATCAACGAATTTATTTTATAACCAAATCAAAATCAAATTCAATTTAGTAGGTTTGAGGTTAAGAAGAAGAATAAACCTTTTTCTCTAAAAATTATAAACACATTAATTTGCAAACAAGACTAGTTCTAGTTTCTGCCTTTTGCTATGACAGGCTTCATCAGTGATTTTCCATTAAATTGTTTTTTATTGTTTATATTTTATTGTCAGATTATCTCTATATGATAATTTTTCAACATCCCATCGGCTATAGGAATCGAACGTGTGCATATTCCTACATTACAAACGTAACTATACTAAGTTGCAACCGCTTAGCCATCTCACCCAAACAAGGCCTTGAATGCAATGTAGCTTCATAGTTTTCTTACCTATTCAGCTTTCTGTCATTGTTTGTTAAAATATATATGCCAAGGGCTGTAACTGATATAGACTAAAACGATATCTGTCTAATGGCCCACCGATTTGTGGATATTGAAGAAAAGATAAAAAGACTTGCCAAAAAAGTAGGATTGAGAATAAACTTCAAGAAAACAATGCTGATACGTATTGATACTGAATTTACAACACCACTCATTATTGATGGAACGGAAACTGAAGATGTAGAATCCTTCACATATTTCGGATGCAAAATTACAAAAGATGGAGGCTCTTCAGCCGATATATTGTAAATGATAGCATAAACAAGGCACGTGTTGCGTTTTTAAAATCGCATAAAGTTTGGCGCGCAAACAACATCTCGCAGAAGACAAAATTTCGCATATTAGCGTAAAATCGGTACTTTTGTATGGATCCACCACATGGAGCCTACCAAAATTGACTGTGAGAAAAATCCGAACTTTCATTAATCGGTGGCTGACAAGGAAAGACCCCAACGCGGATAGGCAGATCTTAGTGAGCTTCAAATATGTTGTAGAGGGGAAAAATTTAAAGGACCGTATTTTTTTTGGCTGCCCAATCTCATATTTAAGGTTTAAAAGGAAAATGTGGTGTCAAATGAAATGTATTTCAAAGGCTCAAACATGCTTAAACAAGCTTATTTGTTTATGGCATAACACAAAACATCAAAGTTTAGGTGGTTTTGTATGGGGATGTATACAGGGTTAAGGGTCAAATTCACATACAGTTGTGGACACGAATTTAAGTCAATTCAAGTTTTTTCTAATTTTATTTTTAAAGATCAAAATAGTGGCTAAATTCGCCACGAAAGGCAAGGAGATGGTTCCAAATATTGTACAGAATTTTAACGTAATGTTTGTTTTTTCATTTTGTCACTTGTTTTAAGTGGGCGTGGCTTTTAACGTAAAATTAGCGATATCAACCTTTTATCAAATTACATAGTAAAATTTAGGCAGTACTGATCGGTTCTGTACAAACTGTATATTTTTGGAAATGCTATAAAATTTCCTTAAGCCTTGCATTATTTTTATCTACAAATAGTCGCCAGACTTAAAAGTACAGCACTTTGAACATGACCAAATTTTTCTTTGTTTTTAGCGATTTTTAATAAAGTTAACAGCACTGAAATTTTGAAGTGACAAATTTTTAGTCAGGAGCGTGCTTGCAAAAAAGTTGGTAATTTCAGCAAAAGGTTTGCTGAAAATCAGCGAGCTTATTTTTACCAAAAAAATAGTAATCTTCAGCAAAAGTTTTGCTAACACTTAATCGACTGCAAATGAAAAAAAACCTTGCTAAAATCACTAAACTTTTTGCTGAATATTAGTAGACTGAAAAAAACTCAAAAAACTTGTAGCGAAATTTTACTTTAGTTAATTTATTTGCTGAAAATTTAAATATAGAATATGTGTAGAGTTGTGTTTCTTTTTTTTGTCATTTCCGTTTTCAGACAAGCTGCGACATCTATGTACATCTTGTCTATCTGGTTGTCGTCCACGCTATGAATGCGGTTATCAGCACAATTTTTGTAGCAAAATAAACTTTTAAAAATTGTATCATCTTTCTTTGATTTGAAAATAATTTAAACAGAAAGTGATATTAATTTATGATCTAGAGTCAAACTAAAAAAGAACATTCATTTACTTAAAAATAAGAGATCAACTAAATATTCCCCCATTCAAATTAGTAAAACATTAGTTTAAAATTGGTTTAGTACTAAAAAAATATAACTAAAATTTTTCCTGAAAACGGAATTTCAGCAAAAAAATTGTTGAAAACTAGTACACTTGATATACAAGACGTTTTACTAATTTTTCTACTAACTTATTTTTTTGAGTGTAGTAAACAATTTTACGTAAACAATTTTAAAATTTATTATGTATAAAAATTAAATACGCAGTAGCTTGAATTTATTGTTTAAAATCTAATGGAAGTTAAAAGTTAAAATATGAACTGATTTTTTTTACTAAATTTTTTTATTTTTTAACATTAATCATTTCTTATAAGATCTCTGGTGTAAAATATCCATACACTAATAAATAAAAAATGAAAAATTCACACTAAAACTAGTCACTACTATTATTTTGGCCATATAATATTTTTATCATGATCATGTGGATACAGTCAGTATGTATCCAATTAAAATAACCCTTAAATGGTTGGTAAAAAAAAATTATAAAAACGTATAAAAATATATATAATAATAACGAGAAGTAAGAAAACAAAAAAACAAAAACAAAATCAAGAAGTGATGCCGTGAGGTGTCAAAAACGCAATTGTTATAATTTAACGTCCTTAACTCTTAACAGCCGAATGAACTAACCAAAACAACAACAATAACAACCAACATTTATGTGTGGATGATCATAATGATGATGAGGATGATCATGATCATATACAACAACTTGAATACATTTTAGGAGGTAAGTATGAGAATGTGTATACAAGGGAAATTTTAAAACCAGTAGGAAATTTTTAAAGAAAATATGTTTGTAAAAAATTAAGCCCAAAACCGTTATTGTAAGACAACCGAATTTGTCGACAATCGAATGGTTATTGTCAAAATTGTGGACACCGTTTTAAAAGATCCACAGATGATATAACCTAATGCTATATCCGGACTTTACCTACAGATTTTCAAAAACATTGTGATCACGCCAGGTCTTAGGTAACCAGCAAAATCTGTGGTTATATAATGAAACTAAATTTTTTTCTACTTATAATTCTGCGTCAGCACTAGTTATTTTTAAGGCAACCATACAGGTTCAATATTATTGATCAATATTTTTAAAATCAACCAATCAGAACAAAGTATTTAAAAATAAAATGTTCTGATTGGTTGATTTTTGAAAACTTGATCAATAATATTGAACGGGTTTTTACGCTCGACTACCCAGTGTAACAACGGTAATGACATATCATTATTTTTTTGGACTACCAGTAAATGTCACCGATTAACTTTCTGCATTATTTTAAAACATATAATAATGAGTTACTAATAACTAGTTACTTGTTCCATTATTTAAAGAAAAAATAATGCGTTACCAATAAAGACTTATTTTAATTATTATTACCAAATATTTTTTGAGTTTTTGTATCTTGGCGAGTAAGCTGACTTGTGAGCAGCAAGTCAATTATGTTTTTCTCTATCAAACATTACATGTCGAGATAGCTCAAATGAATTTTTTTGAAAGTCGTTTTTTAAACTCTTTATTTTCGTCAATACTGGTAAGCACATAGGTAACGATAGATTTTTCGATTTTTCGTATGCTCATTATTTTGCTCGATATCGCCTTACAAAAATAATAAGAAATGTAATAATAAAAGTAACAAGTTAACATTACCAAGTACATATGTACACTCATAAAAAAAGTTAGTACAAAAGTCTGTTAAACTCGTTCTGATTAAGTTGGACTAATTTTTCTGTTATTTTCTCTTAAAAGGCCCGTACAAATAGGTCAAAAGCCTGCTAAAATAACAGGAAGTAGTACATGTATTTGTGCCAGCACAAATGGGTACTTACTTAATTACAAAAACAATGTGATATTGGTAACTACTTACTTTTTAACAAATATTAAGTATATGAGTAAGACTTATTATTTAACATCTTGCAAGCACTTATATTTTAACGGCTTATTAGCATACGAATAACTACTTATTTTGGTAACCACTTATTTTTTATATAGATTTTTTGCGTTTTTTCATGCAGCGAATATGGACAACTACACAGTGAGAAAAACACAAACGGAAAGCGATGACAAGGCACTTTCACAGGTAGTACAAGTACTGGCACAAAGTGCATTCCCATTCCCAAAAGTGATAACATCATTAGAAAAAGGGACCAGCTGTTCAAAAAGCGCGGAAGAAGCACTGGGGTAACAAAATTTTTAACGTGGGCAAAGCGCTGGCGAAACCACTAAATAGATGGTCTGGAAATGTATTTTACAAAATAAAACTTAAAAAAAATGCATATGTATTTTTTGTTTTTTGGTCTTGCCGTGATTTGAACCCAGGCCAGCAGATTGACAGATGACAGCCCTACCCGCTGAACTAATGAGACATATAATACTTGGTGTCCAAAAATATAAAGAATTATATGCATGATATTAATGAATTTTTGCATAAAATCAAAGAACTCGTCTAGAACTAGAACTCGTCCACTGAAACTTTTCATTTAATGGAATTTTTCATAAAATATTGTGAAAAATTTTATTTTATTTTTTAAAAGTTTGATACACTCAATGAAAAAGTTTTATTAAAACTAATTTATAAAATATATGAAGCTTTTTCATCAAATTTAAGAAATTTTTCATTTAGTATATGAAGAAAACTTCATTAGTTTACTGAAAAATTTCATTAAAATTCGTCAAGTAAAATTCTTTCTGTGTAGTGATAATATGCCAGCGGTGGGGAAACATCAAATCAAAAAAACTGATTTTGTAAAAACAAATTTCTTTTTTAATTAAAAAAAATTGTTTCCGTGCAACCGGATTTGAACTCAGAACCTTCTGACTACACTAATAGAAATAAATCTGCAAAAATAGCAGAAAATGTCACAAAAAATTAGTTGAAAATGATGCTGCAGAAAAAACTGCCGAAATACTAGTAAAAAAGGAACAGCAAAATTACAACTTCTAAATTTTTCACCTGCTAAAATCAGCCAAAAATTTTCCTAAATAATTTGTGGCCTAAAAAATCACAAAAAATTTAAGATTTTCGAAGTTTTTTTTCGATTTTTTTTAAATCCAAATAAAAATCGAGCCTTTCGAAAACAGCAGCTTACAATTTTTTTAGCAAATATTTCTGCTGATTTTAGCAGGATAGTCTGCTATATGCATTCAACTAAATTTAGCTTAAAAAAAGCAAAAATTTTGTAGATATAACAGTTTATTTTTGCTATTTTTAGTCTACAAATATTTAGCTAAATTTTCTGCAGATACTACAGTACAATTTGTTATTTTCATTTAACTATAAGTTAGCTTAAATATAACTAAAATTCTGTAAATTTAACAGTTTTAATTTTTCGGTTCGTATTTTACTAGTATTTAGCAAAAAAATCTGCTAATTTCAGCAGTTTTTTCTGCAGCATAATTTTTAACTAATTTTTAGTAACTTTTTCTGCTATATTTACAGATTTCTTTCTATGAGTGTACAAACCTAGGTAGTACTGGATAACCACTGGTTGCAAACGTTGGCATAGCATTCTAAGCTCATTCTTTGCCAGTGTTTTTTTGTATAAACCACCGAAATTTTTGTAAAACAAATACTGGCAAAACTCTTTTTGCAAACTCTGGCAAAGCGTCTGAAATGAGCGTTCTGCCAGTCATTTATTTTTAATACCGCGCTTAGTGTTTTCAAAAGCACTGTTTTGAGCAAATAACATTTGAAGCCACAATTCTGAACCAATTTCCAAAAAAAATAAAAAAATTATATTTTTGTATACACAATTTCGCAGAAATCTGTCATGGCCGATTTTTGATTTTCTAAACATTTTTTTTACTTCTTTTTTTAAATAAAAAAAACGCAATTTTTTAATTTTTTGTTAGAAAAACTACTAAAACTTTAATTAAAGGTATTTTAATCCTCTATCGGCACACCGAACAAAAAAAATTTTTGTTATTTATTTGTATTTCTTATGATCAATTTAATTTTCAAAAATTGGCATTTTGTTTTTCTTTTATCCTCTTTATTTGGTACTATACTGCACACAATATTTTTTAATTTGAAAACTACTACTTCTTTTTTTAACGCCACATTGTCAAATACTTTAAATATTTTTTATTTTTTCAAAGAAAGAATATATATATATTTTTTTTTTTATTCAGAGATATGAAATATTGAATGAGGGGTATGTATAGTTGATCCTTTATTTGGTGAATGAAATATTTTTTATCATTAAATAGTTGCATTTGTTTTATATATACTGATATATACACTCAAAATAATGTCTGTTGGCTCAACAGAAAAATTTGTTACTTTAACAAAATGTATTCCTGCTTTTTGTCTTAAAATGAAATTTGTTGATTTTAACAAATTTTTTGTTAAATTTAACAAACCTAAATTTAAGTAAAAATTAGTAAAACTAAAGTTTTTGTAATAACACTGAGTCGTAAAATATCTGTAACTTTAGGGCCTCGGATGTAAGGATACCCCATAGGGACAAACATTTTGTCCGTTTTGCTCTATCTTGCTTAGTTTTCGAGATACGGGCAATTTTATGAATTCGAATTTTTTTATTAAAAACTTCCAAGGGTCCAATTCGCCGCCTCGGTTAGGGGTGGTCAAACATTTCGTATATTTTTCTCTATCTCTCTTAATTTTTAAGATTAACACTTAAAATTAGGTAAAGTACTGAGGATTTTTAGTAGTGTTAACTGAATATAACTAAAATTATTGTTTAAATCAGTGTTTCGACTAAAAATTTTTAAAAAATTAGTCAAACCGATTTGAAATTCGTTTGACAGATTGTATTACTGATGTATTCCCTACGGGAAATTTTAACTAACTGTCACCGAACTAGCCCCTTTATATGAAATAGAGTGGTCACATGACATGTCACAAGGGGTTAATTTCGCCCTCCTATGACAACGTCATGTAAAAGTGACCACTCTATTTCATATAAAGGGGCCAGTTCAGTTACAGTTTGTTAAAATTTCCTGTAGGGTTGTTTTAAGTGCAGTTAAGCTGTGTGATCCTCAAGTTGTCGCCCAGGGTTCGATTTCCGATACGGACGAGCAAAACTGTTTTCAAAAGGAAATAGTACTTAAGTATTTTTTGACAGCCTTTTTTTAAGTTCCAGCAAACCTGCGAAAGAAATATCAGCTTTAAAACCCACTTCAATCCCGCCGTTAGTCTTACATATACTTCGACGGTTGCCACAAATGGGTAAGTTTCATTCTTTAGGTGTTTAAATTTTATTTTTTAGACAGTTAAGTTTCATTAATTAGGCTGGTAGTAATTCTTCGAAGCATATTTTGCTATATGAGTTGTGCCTTTCTAGGCAGACCGTCGTCTTTAATAGTATTTGATTAAATGTTTTAAGGAATGAATGCCACCGTTTCACTTTTCAATATATTTCCTACAAGGTTTATGCCAACAATAATACCGATTGAGTATCAGCAGTTACAAGGTATATTCGTATTAAAATACGAAAACATTTATTACATTTTATTCTCCACCATTCAAAAGTTCCACGTATTTCTTGTGTAGGTCGAAGTTATTATGCAGAGATGTATCAAGCAACCAGCCAGCCAGCCAAACCTTACCATCATTTTAAAAACCAAAAAAGAACCAGAAATATATAAATTAGGGTGGCAATGAAAATCAACTTTTGATTTTCGCTGATTTGACATTTTGACAATATGACGTTTAATAATAAAGTTGGAAGATAAAAGGAAATTAATATCCCAATTTTTGAAAATTAAATTGATGATAGGAGCCAGAAATAAATAAATCTTTTTTTGTTCGGGATACCGATAAAGGATGAAAATAGCTTTAATTAATTCTCATTGTTTTTTTCCTAAGAAAAAATTTAAAAAATGAGTTTTTTTCGACATTCACAAAAAAAGAAAAATATTTAGAAATTAGAAATCGGTCGTGACAAATTTGTCCGAAATTTTGTAAATTGAAATACAAAAAAGGAATTTTGAAAATCGGCTAAGAATTGAGGCCTGAAATGTTATTTGGTCATAAAAATTGCTTTTAGACACACTGTGCGACGTGTCACAAGACATAATGAAATTTGTTTGGATTTTTTTTCAAAACTCCGAAACTTAAGAGTTATCTGATTTGCCCCAAATTCTCACCAGGTGAGTTTTAGACTAAAGAAAAAAAATTTGAAAAAATTGTCCATCACATTTTTTTGAAATAACCATTTTAAAAATCATTCAAATTGAAATTTTTTTTTAGTAGGCTTTGAAATGAATGTAAGAAAATTTCATATTTTAAAATTTTTTGCTACACTCATAAAAAAAGTCCGTACAAATAGGTCAAAATTTTGCTGGCGCAAATACATGTGCTATTTCTTGTTATTTTAGCAGAATTTTGACCTATTTATACGCACTTTTACAGAGAAAATAACAGAAAAATTAGTTCAATTAAATCAGAACATGTTTAACAAACTTTTGTACTAACTTTTTTTATGAGTCTAGATAGCAAGCGAATTGGAAGTGCGAAAAAACACTTTTCAAAACCACCGTCAGTGGACATTAGACCGTACCACAAAAAAAAAGTTCACCTTACACCGTACGAAATTATTTTTGCAAGGAGGTTTCAAAAACAATTTTTTTTTTGCTGAACGACCCCTACGCCTGTTTAAATTTTTCGTTATATCTTTGGCATTTACAGTCGGATTTTAAAGTATGATACATCGATGTTTTTGTGTCGAGGGGACTAATGTTTTGCTCTAAGGGCCATTGACCTCAACTACCCCGTTCTAGTACAGGGTGCGGCTAAATTAACTATTTGGATTTGTTTTTTAAATAAATATTGAATGGAATGAAAAACACAAAAGGAATATAGCGTATTAGCAATTGTATTCGCCCAAGTTTAATTCCTAAAATAGAAAAAAATATGAAATATTCACAAGCAAAGAAGTTACAATTTTTTACATCATATAGTGACTTTAGCCGCACTCTTTATTTACCCAGCAGGTATCAGTTGCTAAAACCCTAATGTACCACCCTAATGTCAGAAAATTGGAGTTCGCAAAAAATCATAAAACTTTTGCTAAGAAAGTTTTTCGATAATTCCAGCAGAAATTTTTTTTATTTTTTTTTTTTATTGCCGTTGTCATTTTGAGGAAGAATCCCACCATTTCAGGAAGAAAAGTCGCTCAAAAAGTGGATTGTTCGGAGATTTTTTTATACGCAAGTTCAAAAAGGACGCTGCCTTGAAAACTTTTAAAGTACAAAAAGTTCCAGACAGGAATGTTGTAAAGAACACGGAAGGAAAACAGCGTGACAAAAAATTAAAAAAAAGGAAAAATTCAATTGATACATGATGCATCAATTGAATTTTAGCCGACTTCTTACAGCTTCCAGGGCAGGAAATCTACATTGCAGACCCACGGGAGAATGTGGACGATAAAATTAAGACAAAAAGGTAATCGAAATTTCTACGAAAATTCCTGGTATGACAAGGTATCTGCACTTGTGGTGAGAGGAGCAAGTCTTTCGTGCCCTCAGGTATAATAAACTCGGAAAGTGATATCAAAGAGTGCTTGGAGAAACTACTAAAGCCTTTTGTTAGACAGCATGAAGTGTTTGCTTTCTTTTGGCCCGACCTAGCTGCTAGCCATTACAGCACAGCGGTCTTGGAGTGGTACTTAAATAATAATGTGCTTTTAGTGCCTCGAGAAGCAAATCCACCAAACTGTCCAGAACTCATTCCAATTGAAATGTACTGGGGATTTGGTCAATAGAGAAATTACGGCAACAAAAAAAGTCACCAAAGATGCAAAGATTTCCGCGGAAAGTAGTATTTGGCAGCTCGAGAGGTAGCTAATAATGCCATAAAAGAGTTGATGGAAGCGGTACCAGAAAAATTTTAAAAATTTTATAAAATAAAAATAATAAAATTTTGTATGTAGTTTTATAATAATCCTAATTAAAACACGGTTAAAAAATAGTTTTTATTTCTATATTTGGTTGACAAAATTTTCAAACGCAGTCCTTAACCCCTATTAACACAGTGCCTTGTTT
Source organism: Leucophora obtusa (assembly GCA_949987735.1). Taxonomy (NCBI): domain Eukaryota; kingdom Metazoa; phylum Arthropoda; class Insecta; order Diptera; family Anthomyiidae; genus Leucophora; species Leucophora obtusa. The sequence continues at coordinate 161,782,011 of OX465299.1, read as the reverse complement.
GCTTCAAACTGAGACTTTAACTAACACCTTTCTTATTGTTTACCACATAAATTTTAAATTTAATGTTAAGTTAAAAATATTAAAATTTAAAGTTAAAAATATTAAATATTAAAAAAAAAATTTCCCTATATATTTCTTTGTCACCCTAATATACAAATATACAACAATTATATAAATACATTATGGATCAAAGAAAAAGTAAAGGTAGAATAACAAGAATAAGGAAAAAATACAGAAACGTTTGCTTTGGTTAATGGTTACTTAACATTTGGTCAGGTTTAGTGTTGAATACGTTTTTTTTTTCAGTTGTATTTCTTTATGTCGGTTTACCTTTTTTATAGATTCTTTTTTTTTTTGGGATCTGTGCAATGATCAAGCAAAAGTGAGAAATTTTCACGCCAACACTAACACCAGTTCTTGACAAAAGCAAAAGCAGCAACAACAACATGCAACAGGCTTCTTTCTTGCTCGTTCAAAATATTCAAAACTCCAAAACTATAAAATCCCAACCAACAAAAAAAAAAAAAAAACTACCAGCTCAGAACAATTCAACCTTAAATCTAACCAAACCAGCAGCAACAACAAAAAACAAGTTAAGGAACAAACAATTGAATTCAATTTCAAAAGAATTGTATATTTTTTCTCCATTTTTTGAAGGTGTCAAGAAAACGTACAGATTGTTTTTTAAAGGTTGTTGTTTGGTTTAAAGAGGCTTTTGTGCTTATTTCTTATGATTTTTTTTATTCTTTTGTACCCAAAGGAATAAAAGGTGTCTGAAGAATGAATGTACAAAAAATCTGTACATAAAACTTTAAGCAAAAAGAATCTTAAAACTGGATTTCGGTTTTATTTAGAATGTGCAACGAATTGATTTTATTTAGGGATTCATTTAGGTTTTTGGTTAACAAAATATCTGAAACTATATATGATCGTAGACAATCAGTGACAATAAATACCCTACACCAGGGAAACAAGCCGATCAAAATAATCGGCGGCGGCGGCGCAAGAAAAAAATCGGCGGCGGCGGCGGCGATTAAGGTTGAGCCGGATAAAAATCGGCGGCGGCGGCGCAACCAAATAATCGGCGGCGGCGGCGGCTTGATCGGCTTGATAGAACATTATACACGTGTTTTAAAGATGTTTAAGGTTTTTTCCAAAATATAGCAGTAGAAAATTGTGCAAAAAAATTTGGAATTATCAAATAAAAGATAATTTTAAGTTAAATTCATCGATAAAAATTACAAATTTAGGATTTTTAGTTTTTGAACGGAGCTAGAAGGAGAGATAGTTGGGCTTTCCAAATATATACATATGTTTATATATTCAACAAAATTGTGTGGAAATATTTTCAAATAAAACTGATTTTCTTAATTTTTTCTATTTTAATCGCTTTAAAATTGTCAAAGTTATACATTTTTTTATAAACATGGAATCTCTGCATTTATAAGAAAATTGAAAATATTAAACTTAATGATTGTGCAAACAAGAACCTCGAGTTGCTGAAATTAAATGTTTAGAAAAATTACGATAACTTTTTCAATTTTCAATTAATTTAAACAAAAGATTTTACTAAGAACTAAACCCATGAATTACAATAGTAAAGAATTGTTTAATACTGTAAAAAAGCCGTCAAAGTATACAAATTAAAAAAAAAATTAATTTTAATATTTTAAAAAAAACTGTCAACATATTTCAGTTACAAATAAATAATTCTATATATATTTGGAAAGCTAAATTTTTTATCTTTCCAAAAACGTTACAATATTCAAAATCGGTTGAAAAATTGCTGAATTTCAAATTGTTAAGTGCTTGAAGTCGCTCATAAACAGAGTCAACACTAGCTGTGTTTTCGACTTAACTATATCCGTTAACTCAGAAAAAAACTCAAAGTGCATAAAAACGCGTTTAACACGAAAACTAACACATTACTTTTCGTATGCACGTTAACTTTTAACACGGATAATTATCAACGTTGAAAACTCAACGTTTATACATTTTCACATCTAGCGCAACTTATTCGCGTTACTTCCAAAAAACTTTTGCTGACGTACGTTCGATTATAACGGAACAATTATAAACATAACCTGTTTAAAATTTTTTATACTACAATCGGTTTAACGAAGATTTGTTTAAAAACTTAACGTTGATAGGCATGAGACAAAATACAGCTACTATCACCCCTGTTCTGAATTCCGAAACTTTTTAATTAGAGTGGTTTTGTAAAATCACACAAAATTCAAAATGTCGGAAATTGACTGTTTCAACAAATTTTAAAATAAATTTTAACATATTAGTTTTTGCAACAAAATATTTCTTTTACTTTTACCAAGCTTTTCCAACACGAAATAAAACGAAGAAAATAATTCGGATGTGGATCACAGAACAGCAAAAAAATTCGGAATGTTTCACTTTAGAATTTTTTATGTGGATTCGGAACTTAGAAATAAACAAACTCTATTTTCACTCAAAATTAAATGTATTTTTAGAATAAACTAGAAAAAAATATGGTTCGAAAAAAATTATGCTCGAAAAGATGTCAAAGTTGAAAAACTTAGAAGAAGTTAAAAAATTCAGATATTCACCCCTGTTCTTAGTTCCGAAACTTTTTAATTAGAGTTGATTTGTAAAATCACACGGAATTAAAAATTTCGAAAATTTGTTGTTTCTACCAAATTTTAATATTCATAGACTAATTTTAAAATAAATTATTATATAATAATTGTTGTTAAAAAATATGTATTCGTTTCACTACCATCAAGCTTTTTCTACACGAAATAAAACGAAAAAAAAAATTCGGATGTGGATCACGGAACAGCAAAAAAATTCGGAATGTTTCACGTTAGAATTTTTTTGTGGATGCGGAACTCAGAACAGCGTCGATTATTGTAAATATCTTCGTCCGCAATGTCTTAAAAATGTGTCTTTTGATAATAATTTCAGGTGTACTGAAATTTCTGAAAAATGTGATGTGATCTACTTAACCAAACCTACCACCATAAATTCGAATGAAGTAATTCTTTAATTCACTTTTGGACTTTTAATTAAAATTTACTAATATATCTTACGATTATACCATTCCTTATGAATTCATTCACTGGCTTCATTCTTTTAATTTTCATGCATAATGAATGAATTCTTTCATGAATTCATTCTTTTTATAATGATCTTTCACGTTTCATTCGGTTTGTAAAAGTTTAAAACAAATGTTGCGTTTTTAATTATTTTAATGGGTTGTGTATATGATATCAATATTAAATCCCTAAAATAAGCCACATTTTTATTTAATTTGTAATTATAAACTAAAGTGTTGTCAGAATCATTAGTATATTCATCCCTTAGATCTTTTACTGATTTAATAAAATGACAATTTTGATAAGCCATTTTGTAAAAGATTAGAATTAATGAAAAAATTAATTATTTAAATTGATTGTAATTCTATAAGGAATGTATTCAACATAAGAATGCATTCTATTTAATATTAAAATTTGGGAATGAAACCTATGAATTAATTATAAAGGAATGTTTTGATGGAATGATATATATTCAATTTCTAAAGCAGAATTCGGTTTTGTGCGAATTAACCTAAAATTGAATTAATTCTTTCGAAGCTCTGCCTACAATCTACACTTGGTCATTTGAAAAGTATATATGTATATTGTTCATTTGGATTCTCTCCTCTATTGCATATCCAGCGAAATCTGTCAGAAGTTTTCAAGCAAAACTTCCAACTTAAAAAATATTTATGACAAAAATCCTTCTTAGCTCTGACTATAAAACTGGTTCGTTTATTTTTTTTTAACTACAAAAAAATACTCTTGATGGTTCAGGAAATGATGAAATAGAAAATTTGTTTTAAAAATGACATTTGCTTTTAAATTTTTTATTTTGGAAAATTGATACTTCCAGCCGAAATGAGCCGAAAAAAATCGGCGGCGGCGGCTGAGGCAAAAATGACCGGCGGCGGCGGCTTATACGGCTTACGGCGGCTGGCTTGTTTCTCTGCCCTACACTATAAAAAGTTTCAAAGAATTCAGAACAAGCTTCTTTTTCCAGCAGATCTTAGCAAGAAGAAGAAAGATTAATATGTTTTTCTATTTAGATTTATAGAATTAGTTATTATATTCTAGTACTTTGTCATAAAAAAACTCTTCAACACGAATGTGAAGCTAAACCAAATCACACTCGTTGATCTGTCAATGTTGGTTTAATTCTTGTAAATCCATAGTTGGGCGCCATAATATATACAGCAGGAATTTTTATCTCTCTAACTGGCAATACCGCCGACAGGCGTGATATATGAAATTGACCAATAATACACCAATTAAGTATTTCCCAAAAGTTAATAAGGCATAATTTATAATTTATGCCTTATTAACTTTTAAGAAAAATTCCATTAATACAATGAAAAGTTTCAATGAACGAGTTCTTGTGAAACTTCATTGGTTTTTTGCAAAAATTCTTTAATATCATGCAGATAATTCTCTCAGTGTATATTATACCGTCCCTTAAAATAGCGATTTGTCGATTTTCGTTCATCAGTTTTATTTTTTTTTTTTTTTTGGAAAATGTTAACCCGTGCCGAAAGTTGGACGAAAATGACCCATTTTGGAAAAAAAAGTGTATTACTATTAAAAATTCCCAAATTTCGAAATTTCGAAAAAAAATATTTCTTATTCCATTTATTCATTTAGTATAGTCAAAATGATGCAGACGTGGAATTTTGACTTCATCGCATATCATTAACCCACTTTAGCCTGGAATCCAAAATGACCCACGAATTTGATAAAAATGCAAAAACGTGTTTTTTTTTAAATTAAATTAATTTTAAAGATTTTTTAAAATGCGTAATTTGGAGATGTCAATTGCTATTTGTACCACATAATAGTTGATATTAAAGAAAAAAAAAAAAATAAATTGGAAAAATGATAATTCGAGTTTGTGTTTGGAGCGATTGCTTTCCAGGACATTTTACAAAAATTGCTCATTTTGTGAAAAATTAAACAAAATTTGAATGTTTTCATCAAATTTTACACAGTTTTCAGAAAAACAACACCTAAATATGGCTAGAATATAATTATGTTTACATTTGTTTAAAAAATCTTTAACCCTTAGTGGCCTGGGGTCAGAAAAGACCCATGAAACTTAATATTAATTATGACTACGAGATTCAGAATTTAACTACCAAATTGTTGATGCAACCGAAATTCTGTTGTCACAGCCAAATTGCACTTGTCTCAATTGGTTTTCGCTTGTCACAACAACACAACAATTTGGTTAAGATAACCGAGTCATTGCATTGGCTTATTTCAAAATGACTTTGGCTACAAAAAAGGGATTTTTGTGATTGCTAAATATTCATAGAATTTCAGCGTCTGGAAAGATCAATCGTTTTTGGGAATTTGAATTGAAAGGAAGTAAATGTGATTTTGAATACCTGGAATAAATAAGGAGCATTACACCCAGAAAACAGATTCGTGCTTACAACCGAATTTATTGCCAATCGAATGCTTTGGTTGTGACAACAGAATTTTTCAGTTGCGACTACCAAATTATTGTTGAGACAATAGAAATTCTGTTGCCATTATCAAATGACTATAAATTCTACCGATATTTAGCTGCCACAACTGAAAAATTCGGTTACCACAACCGAATCATTCGATTGGCAACAAATTCGGTTGTAAGCACGAAACTGTTTTCTCGGTGTAGATATAGTGTCAGTATAGAGCAGGGCTGGCAAGACATTTTTCGCTGCATGCCAGAGGACAAATTTTGTTTGTAAAAGTTTCTCGCGTGCCACCTTAATTTTAGCTGTCTTTTAAAAGGTCCATTGGCGGACTTAGGCCGGTCCTAGACTGATTTTTGCCCACCCCAGAATTTAAAAAAAATCTACCTACAAATCTTTTATCTATAATTTTGATGGGAAAAAGTATCACAATATTACTTTTTTCAATTAATCCTGTGTTTTTGGTTTGGGAAAATCTCTACTAGATTCCTAGGCAGCTAAGTTGTTGCAATCTTTTGTTTTAAATATTTCTTAAATAAGAAAGTTGTTTGAAAATTTCTTCCTAAGAAATATTTAAGAAACAAATCGATCTTAGTTCTGATTATAAAATTGACCGACCATACGAGTTTTTCTTTAAGAAAAATTATTAGAATCGCAAAGTTGTTCAATAATAGAAATATAACGCATAATCTTTTTTTGGTGAGTTAAAAATATCTTAGATTTCATAGTTTTCTAAATGAATAATTAGTTAATATCTAACTAGGAAGTTTCTTCAAACTAAACATTACTATGTTATTTTAATGATATTTCAATATTTTGGAGAAAAAAAAATTGTAAGATGAACATCTCACTGTTTTTGACCACCTCGGTAATTTAAGTGATCAGAATATGGGGTTAGAAAGGATTCGTCCGAAGTAGACGAATTAGACAGGTTGATCTTAGATTTCTTTTCTCTATCATAATAATCTGAAAATATAGCTTGGAACACATTCATTGTACGAGGTTTTCTTCAGAAAATTAATGGGTCGCTTGCCCACACCAGGAAAATGGTCTAGGTACGCCAATGAAAAGGTCTTATTTAAAAATGTTTAAAATTTGGAAAATTTCTTTTAAAAATGTCATCAGAGATGTACATATTTATCAGCGCTACGGATAACCACCATGAAATAACTCCCAAAGGGGAAAATTAAATAGCACCCAAGAAATGACGTAACAATATTTGAGGGTTATTTAATTTTTGGGGGTTTACTTAATCTTTAAATAATGAGATTATTTCATTATGAAAAATGCCCAATGAAATAAAATAAAAATAGTTTGGACATTATTGCCTTTTCATTTTTTTGGGAGTTATTCTATATTTAGGTGGTTATTTGATTTTGTTAAAAGTTAAATTTTTGGGCGCCAAATATTATTTAGATATGTAAGAAACTGGATGATAAATAAATCATGCGATTTTTATTTTCATATTAATGAATAAAAAGCGGACATTATGGATTTGAACAAGGAAATTTCCATTTCATATGAAATGCTTCTGCGAAACGCAATTAAAACCCAATTTCAAATTCCAACGAAGGTAATCCCCATAAAATAAATTATTAACTTTTTTACTATTTATTTTTTTAACATTATTTCATTGCAGATTATTTAATTTTTTTCCTTTGAGGGTTATTTCATTATTTTCAGCCTTTATTTCATTGAGGGTTATTTCGTACACTCATAATAATAATACGTCTGTTGGCCTGACAGAAAATTTGTTACTTTAACAAAATTTATTCCAGTTTTTTGGCTTAAAATAAAATTTGTTGATTTTAAAAATTTTTTTGTTAAATTTAACAAATCTAAATTTAAGTAAAAAAAACTGCAGTTTTATCTGTAATTATACTGAGTCGTAGAATTTATCCAAATTTAGGGTCTCGGGACCCTCCCCGGGCCTAGTCCATATCATGTGAGGGCATATAAGAGCACTCCTGTGGAGCAAACATTTTGACCGTTTTGCTCTATCTCGCTTAGTTTGCGAGATATGGGCCATTTTATGAAGTGGAAAATTTTTGTTAAAAATTTCCGAGGGTCCAAGGCCCCGCTAAGGTCCATTTTTGGATAGAGATAATCCCTTTCGCTGGGGTATAGCATGGTTAGGGATAGTCGAAATATTCGTAAATTTTGCTCTATCTCTCTTAGTTTTCGAGATACGGGCGATTTTAAAAAATCGGGAGGGAAAGAAATAGTGCCATCTTTAAAACTTCCGATACATTGGTGGCGCCATCTAATAACAGAAACATGAAAATATTATATTTTAACAATAAATTTTGTAAAATTTTACTAACGGGTTCTTAAAAATTAGTTATAAATATTTTTGAAAATTAACACTCAAAATTAATTAAATTACTGAGGATTTTTAGTGTTCTGTTAAATGAAGATAACTAAAATCTTTGCTTAAATCTGTGTGTCAACTAAACTTTCAAATCGATTTGTTAAAAATTAGTCAAATCGATTTGAAAACGGTTTGACAGATTTTTCTACTGACATATTATTAAAAGTGTAGCACCTAATTTCCCTCTGAAAAAAACATAATTTTTATATCCAATTTTTTTTACAAATTGTTTTCCAATTTTATGCAATTTCCTGGCACTTTTTATTTCTCCGATTATGATGAATTTTCTCATCAAAACATTTAAACTTCTTTCGATCTAGAATTTTAGAAATTATCCCAAAAGTTTTTCTTTTGGCAATACACTAATCGCGGGAAAATTTTCTGATGAACGAATTTGCGAGTTCTGTATTAACCATATTTCAGTAAACAAAAAATGGTTTCAATACAGAGTAGTGCTGGTATCGAGTATTTAGCGTTTTTTTTTGGTACTCGATACTCAAAACTACTACTCGATATTTTCAGAGTTGCATTATGGACAGACAAAATATATAAAAATGTGACTCCGCTAAAATATTAACCACAAAAATGTGACTCTGCTAAAATATTTGTCACAAAACTACAACTCTGCTAAAAGAAAAAATCCGAAGTAAAATATTTCAAATTTTATGTTAAAAAACTACAAAAACGCAATGAATAGTTGGTGAAAAAGTTTAATAATATGTTTATAAATTTAAATATTGAATTACCATAAACATTTTCAAAGAATTTTACAAAAAATGTTAAAAAATTTCAAATTTAAAAACCGTTAAAAGTATCGAGTAGTATCGAGTATCCAAATCAAAAATATCGAGTAGTATCGAGTATTGAAAATTACCTGAATTTACCAGCACTAATACAGAGTTTTAATCATTTTAAAAGACGGTTTACAATCTCTATGAAAAATTTCATCATTATCGAGTTAAGTCGGTTATTGTAGGGCATTCAATGTAGGGTATTTAAAAAGAATTCGTACAAGCACAAAACATATTATATTAACATTTCATCTTAGGTTAAGTTCATTCTCTACAGTCGTTAGGTTTGATGCATTGTTTTCTTGTGGTACATAGTTATTGTTGTTGGTTGGTTGGTGTTTATTTGCTAGGTTCTTCATATCTTAAATATGTACCATACATATGTATGAGAGTCCATATATACATATTGTACTTCCTATACTTGTGTTTAAAAGGACTCTTGACTCTTGTAAAAAAGAAAAACAAAAATTAATATATCTTGCTTAGGCGTTAACTTGTCTCTTAAAGAGGGGACATTATGCTGTCAAAATTTTAACACTTTTAAACTGTTAGTAAAACCTTTTAAGATTAGATAGCTAAGCTGCAACAACAACAGATGAGTAGAAATAAAATAAATTAAAGGCAATGGAAGAAATAGAGGAATTGTTATAGCTACCTTATGATTTTCAATTCTAAATGTAAAAAGAATATTAAATGACAGCTGAAAATATCTATAAAAAATTAAAGAAAACTTGTTTTAAAGTTGAAGACAAATTCATGCGTTTTTTAATGACAATGATAGGACTGTTAAACTGCACAGCTTAACTATTTATAAATTATTCATATGTTAAGACGAATTGCAAGCCATTTATTTTAGTATGAAATCGTTATATTAAAGCAGCATAATACTCAAAAGAAGATATCCTTCTCCTCTATGCAAAAAAAAATGCGTCAAATCCGGAACAAGACGTGCAAGAGCGATTTGCACCTTTAGTTTTATCCAGGGGTTAGATAGTTCAGTTATTACCGTAGGGTTATGGCAATGGAGATGCAAGCCAACCGAAAATAGCATCGTAGGCTTCTAAAGCCAAAAACTTGCGGCTGCTGTTTGGTCTGCTTGAGCCGCCAGGTTTTTCCAGAACGCCGGCTCTTTTACTAATTTAAGATTTAAAGACTGAATTTAGGAAATTATTTCTTAAAAAATCTAATTTTTTGACTGTTTCTTTATGTAAAAAATGAAGCCAATAGCCAGATGCGACTGCGGCTAATAAAAATGATGTCTGCTGCGGCGTCTAAGTGGCTCCTAACCGAATTTTTTTCAAGAGCATCAACACTCAGAAAATTCCTTCTATTAATTCACGTGTTGCTTTCTTTGAAAAGGGGATATAAAAGACATGAAAAACGGTAAAAAATGAAGGTCTTCAAATATAGCAACTCTGTAATTGCGCGAGGTGTTGAACAATGAGTGGAACATACAAACCGAGGCATTACATAAGGTACAAAAATTTAACGGTCATAAATCAACACTTTTCGAAAAGCAACATTTACATAAAAGTGTCCCTTGGGTACTATGACATGTATATTTGTGTGTTAGTTGTGAATAAAATTTGTAAAACCAACGAGACTTATCCGAAACAAAATAAATATTTTGCATTTTGCTCACGAAACAATTGTATTGTCTATCATGAAAATCGTCAACCTTTTTGAAACAACAAATAAAATATAATATGAAAATATCATATTAGAATTTGGAGTTGAGGTAGAACAATATTCTAACTAAATATATAAAACTATAGAAAGTCCGAAAACAAAAACAATTTTTGTTTTTAATGTAAAAATTAAAATAATTGTTGAACAAAGCGTACCGCGGCTAAGTCTCATGTAAAATATTTATTTTGTTTGGGATAAATCTCGTTGTTTTTACAAATGTTATTCACTGTTCTACGTTGTTCTAACAGCATTGTTGAAACATGACCAGTTTTTCCATAAAAACAGGCGACCATTTTTTCGAAATGCTTCGAGAGAGCACAACTTTTGATGAATTTCGTTCATCATAAAACTCCCATGGTGTTTAGTTTCAGGCTCACTAATAAACGAATAAATCATTGCCCGATAATTTTCACGTCTTAATTCCTATTTTTCCTCACACACAACTTTCACTTTTTCTAAACACAAATAATGCTCAAATGACAAAAAATTCTAAGCAAAGTTATGATTAAAAATGTTAAACTTTCTACACCATTTTCACTTTTATTTCAGAAAATTCCAAATATATTTCAAAATTTTCCAAAAATGTTTTAAAATGATCCAAAAATGTTTTAAAATTGTCCAAATATATTTTAAAATTGTCTAAAAATATTTCAAAATTGTCCAAAATATTTTAAAATTATCCAAAAACGTTTTAAAATTTTCCAAAAATGTTTCAAAATTGTCCAAAAATTATTCAAAATTGTCCAAAAATGTTTTAAAATTGTCCAAAAATCATTGAAAATTGTCCAAAAATGTTTTAAAATTGTCCAAAAACCTTTGATATTTGTCCAATTGCATTTCAAAATTGTCCAAAATGTATTTTAAAATTTTCAAAATGTATTTCAAAATTATTCATTTGTATTTAAAAATTTTAAATCTGTATTTGAAAATGGTCCAAATGCATTTCAAATAATTCCATTTGTATTTGAAAATTCTCCAAATGTATTTGATAAAATTCCAAATGTATTTGAAAAGACTATATTTGTATTCCAGAATAATTTTGAAAAGTTTATAATAAATTTTGGACAATTTTGAAATGCAATTGGACAAATATCAAAGGTTTTTGGACAATTTTAAAATATTTTTGGACAATTTTCAATGATTTTTTGACAATTTTAAAACATTTTTGGACAATTTTGAATGATTTTTGGACAATTTTGAAACATTTTTGTAAAATTTTAAAACATTTTTGGACAATTTTAAAACATTTTTGGATAATTTTAAAACATTTTTGGAAAATTTCAAAATATATTTGGAATTTTCTGAAATAAAAGTGAAATTGGTGTAGTGGAAATATCAGCTGGCGCCTAGCAAGTGTTAAAGTGGCAAAGGCTCACAATTAGGGAATTTTGTGCGGGATTTCCCTGGATTTTTTTTTTTAATCTTTTAGAGAAGTTTTGTCTAGTATATTAAAATTTTGGAAGCTTTATTTAAATTAAAATCATCATTTTTTTTTTTTATGATCTTTGCTGAAATAAAGCAATATAAAATATAGACAACATTTCAGCATCAGTATTTCAGTTCCAAATACCTCAAAAAAACTCGTATCTTTCGTATTTTCAATTGATATAAGTAATTTGAGTTTTTATTACTTCAAATAATTTCATTTAAATCTTAATTGCCATTCCTTTATGTCAGTTGTATTTTATAAATTTTATTTGTTAAATTAAATGTCGTTTACCTTTGCTTTAGGTTATAAATTTTTAAATTACAAAAATCTAACCCCTAAATTCATAAACGCTTTGTAAAGTTATAGGAGGTTTACAAAACGAAATTTTCATACAAGATTTGTTCAATAAACCTCCTATAATTTTACAAAGCGTTTATGAATGTAGGGGTAGTTAAATATTTTGTATTTTTTTTTCAATATTTTATTTATAATTTTCTTCCGATATTTCGATTTGAATCGCAAATCATCATCTGGGATATCAAATCATCATATGTGACAGCGCATAGAGAAAGGGACCTAAGGGTAAAAAAATCAATTTTTTTTTTTTGTGGACAATATCTGTGCATCGAATGAGACCGATCCCATGCTCTCCTGACCTTAGGTCCCTTTCTATCCTTAGGTCCCTTTCTATTTTGCGCGTCACATATAGACTTAGGCGATTTGCCTAAAAATTTGTGGGAAAAATACTCACTTTTAGACGAATACTTCTGAAAATCTGCATAGAAACAAAATATCTAGAAAAAGAAATTTTTGAATTATATATTTAAGCAAAAAATCGATCTTAGTTCTGACTCTAAAGCCGGTCCGACACAACTTTGCACCCATTAACAATTACAATATATCCTGGAAGAAGGGATGATTCAATTCGTTTAACCGTTTAAACCGCGAATTAATATTTAATTAATTTATTTCTAAGAGTATTTTAAATTAAGACGGCCTTCCTTACAAATATATTACTTACATATTAATTCGCGAAAAAGTGAACGACATATATTTTATATTAAGCCTTTATTTCAGAATATATTAAGTAGATTTTCTCATGGCTACAACCAAAAGATGAACTTTGTCGTAAGTTGTTTAATAGAAATCGAGTTTTTAAGTACAAAATACGTCGGATATATTTATTTTCTAACGAGCGGGAATTCCTGGGATCCCGGGAAATTCTAAAAAAAATCCCGCTGTCCCGGGAAATGAAAAAGTCCGGGAAAAGAAAAACACTACTCACAATATAAATAGTTACCCTAGTATAACCTTTTCGTAAAAATTAAAAAAAATTAATTTCGAAAAAAATTAGCGATATGGTGTTGGCCGATCGAAGAGTGAATGTGACCGAGATTATTGATGCCATCATATGGCTCTGTGATCTCAATTTTAAATGATTAGTTGGGTTTAAGAAAGCTATCCGCAAGATGCTCTCAATTTACCATAAACGCAATGGTGTGACAACTTCAACTGTTTGCCGTTGCACATCCGCAGTACGGATGAACGGATTTAGCCTCGGATTTACGTATTTAAACCACAGGGATTATTTTCTGTTTCCAAACCTCCAATCATTGATAAACAAATGCCTATTTGAGGATATTGAGAAATCATATTATTTGGAAAAGGACAAAAGAATTTGCGAGAAACGTTGGACAAAGTGTGTTGGGCTAAAAGGGGACTATGTTAAGAAAAAAAATTTTTTTTAAATAACTGTCTTCCATTCACAAAGGCGCAGATTTATAGATCCTCCCTTGTATCAGAGGTTTAAGTATTTACGGTTCTTACATAAATATGTTCTAGACGCTGATAACAAATATATATTTGTTATTCAAGAATCCTTTAGAGGAGCCGAATTAAGGAATTCGTGAACGAGTGAAATTGTTCGAAACCCGTTTTTTAAGAGTAAATAAGTAAATACTAATAATGATAAAATAAAGCAAAAATTTCGATTACGAATTCCGTATTTTCAAAATTAGAAAATATGGTACACTCATAGAAATAAATCTGTAAAAATAGCAGAAATAGTTACTAAAAATTAGTTTACTAAATACTAGTAAAATGAGAACAGCAAAATTAAAACTGTTAAATTTACAGAATTTTAATTATATTTAGGCTAACTATTAGTTAATTAAAAATAGCATATTGTACTGTAAAATCTGCAGAAAATTTTGCTAAATATTTGTAGATTGAAAATAGCAAAAATAAACTGGTATATCTACAAAATTTTAGCTATTTTTAAGCTAAATTTAGTTGAATGAAAATAGCAGAAATATTTGCTAAAAATTATATTTGCATTTAAAAAAAAAAATCGAAAAAAAACTTCGAAAATTTTAAATTTTTTGGTGATTTTTTAAGCTACATACTTTAATTTGCTATTCTCCATTTACAAAAATTTAGCTCAAATATAACTAAATATCTGTATATTTAACAGTTTTATTTTTGCTGTTCCTATGTATATTACTAATTAGTAGCAAAAATAATCTGCTAATTTAGCAGTTTTTTACTGCAGCATCATTTTAATTAATTTTTAGTAGTTTTAACTTAATTTTTTACGAACTTTTTTCTATTAGTGTACGAGTAAGTAAAACTTGATATTACAGAATCGACCGCTTAATATGCATTGAAACATACATGAATTTATGCGCACTTAAAAAAGCATCTATCTAATTTAAGCGGCAAAATTTACATGTAAAAAGAAACTTTTCTATAAAATATTTTTTGTGCTTCTAAAAGTTTAGTTTATTATTATTTTAAACTTGTTACTTAAGGGAATTTGAATATCCAATGTTGGATTAATATTCATCGACGCCAAAAATCCTCAAGTAAACAAGTTTCAAGATATCTCGGCATATGCTGTTTCGCTTTATTTGCCACAAATCTGAAATGGAATTCCGTTTTAAAATAATTTTCAAATTGCACCGATAACAATTATTTACAATAGCAAATGAAACAAGCAACAAATAAATAATGAAATCATCAAGAATTAATACTAAAGATCAATTATCGATAATTGGCAACATTAGTTTTTTTTCCATGTTTTATAAAACCTTAAAATATAAAATTCAAAATACAATTCTCAAGTAGGGGAATGTCGTGTACCTTGGATCGAGTGTACCTTGGAACTTTGCATTTTTCCCCTATTTGTTAATGCTTTATGGTAAAGTCTTCTTCTATGAAGTTTTCTATTTTGCCTAATGATCAATTTAAACTACATAAAGTTTCAGATAAGTCTATAGGATATCCTAAAATTGGGTGCTTCAAAAATTTAAATTAATTTTTTTTTAAATAATCAAGTTACGGGATTAAATCAATTTAAAGTTTGTAATTTTCTAAATGCAGTAACCAGTAAATTTTTTAACTGCATTTTACAAATAAGACAAAAATTATCTTTTTTGTAAAAATTAAAATGCGTGTACCTTGGAACTTTTTGAAAATTTCCTCTTCTATGTATCCAACAAATTTGACACTTGATTAATTGGAGCTCCATAGGATAATTGTGTTTTTTGAATTTATAAGTTTTGATTTAAAATATTCGACATTTCTTAAAAATTACTTTTTCCCAAATATTAAATTGGATTGTCTCGTTTCAAGTAAATATCAACGTTACTGCAAATAATGCAATAAATTTCTTTATGGTGCAGAATTTTCTTAAGATATTCTCTTCATTTTTTACTAGTTCCAAAGCACACGCCAATTTACAATTTGGAATACTTTTGCGCTTTTCTAAGAAATTATAATTTCTTAAAACGAATCCATACCAACACTAATATTTCTGCATTTAAAGATTTTCCGCATCTGTCTTAATCTTAGAGATATTAGGTCTATTTTTTAATCACTGGATTTATTTTTGGATTTATTTTATTTTGTTAAAAAATTAATGCTTTGTTTTTTAATTTGAAAAATTTATAATTTTTATTAAATTCTTATACTTATTCGCCAATGTAATGTGCAGTAAAATCATTAAATTTTGTAAAAATGTGAACACAGGAATTGAAATAAGCTAAATCCAAAATGGATTTAAAAAATAAATTAATCCGTTTTGGATTTAGCTTAATTTTATTCCAGAAATTCCATTTTCGCAAAATTTAATTTTTTTTCTTTCACATTATATAAGGGAATAAGTGTTATATCTAGATAAAAATATAAAATTTTAAAAATTGAAAAACAAAATGTGGATTTTTTAACAAAATAAAATAAATCCAAAAATAAATCCAGTGATTAAAAAAAACGCCAATTGATTGACACCGAATTTTCAAAAGTACACGACATTCCCCTAATATATGTAAATTAGTTTAGATAAAAAAAGTACAAAAATAGTGGAAAAAAGCTATAAGAGAAATAGAAATGTAGAAAACTTAGTGTAACTTAAAGCAGAGGAATTAGTAGTTAGATACAACACCAAAAAATTAGTGGATGTTTAAACGTGTTGGTTTGTTTGTTGCTTTGATATATACAGTGAACTCATTATATATTAAAATAAAACGAGCTGTAATTTAAAAAAAATACAAAAACGAAAGAAGATATTGAATAGCATAAAATTACTGTTAATTTTACGTACAATGTGCTTATGTTTTTTAAAAAAAAATTAAATAACATGGTTGTTTCAAATTTATTTTCATCGGTACAAACAATAATTGCAATAAAGGAATTAAATGTGCTAAAATCTCAAAACTTACTTGGCAAATTGTGAAAAACAATATATGGAAGGCATGTCCCTATCCGGATTTCATTCTTGGCTAAGGAATTTGTCAGGGGACGACTTTTTAGAATTTCCAGAAATATTTATAAGGTTAGGTTTTAAGTAGGGAATGCATCCCGGGATTTTCCGTCCCGAGATTCCCGGGAAATTAGGCATTTTTCAGTTCCCGCATTCCCGGGATTTGGACCGGGAACCCCGGGATTTCAAAAAATGCAGCTTAAACTAATAAAGTTAATTATTTAGTAAAAATCTTACATTAGGCTTGCTCATTTATTTACAAAATTGTAGTAAAAGGTAGTATGATTTTCGAGTAAACGAACACACTGATTAATATATGTACTTGATCGAACTTTTTTAATTCCTTTTTTTTAACAGGCACTAATAGGAACTTAAAAAATATATTTTTTAAGAAAACCACTCAACTAAATAGAATTAAAGACAAATTTGTCCATTGATTTTTAAAATTTTCAAGTAAGTTAGAATTTTTTCCCATCATTTTTAAATTTTTTTCCAATTTTCTAAAATTATTGTCTATATTAATTTTTTTATTCATTTTTTTTCGGACAAGTGTTTTATTTTAAAAATTAGTTTTAGTTTATTCAATTTTTAAAAATGCATATCGTTAGCTGAAATGCAAAACCACGTAACTAACATTTTTACTATTTTACAGGAGAAACAAAAAATATTATATATTGAAAAATAAATGGAATTTTGGTAATCAAATATCGCAGATTTTCTAAATATAGACTGATTAATTCATTTCTGGAATAAAAGTAATAATTTATTAATGTTTTAAAGAGTTAAGTTAGTTACGCGCTTTTGAACTCGTATTTTCTTAAACAAAAACACGTAACTACAATGAAGTTTTTTTAAGTTTCAAAGAAAATTTTGTTTTGCATTCATAAAATGTAGAATAAAAGAAGTTGTTCTCTTGTTAATATATCGCTTTATATATTTATTATTTTTTTTTAAATATGAAAATAAAAAATGATTTACAAAAGCAAAAGATAATTAACAACAATAACTACAATACAAATAAAGGAAAAAATTAAACCTTTACTTCTCAAATCGAATTTCATTGTAATAATAATGACAATCGGGTGGAAGAAATGGTTTAAGGTCCTGAAGATGTTGCCATTTTGTGCTTGAAATTTTTATTCTTTGTAAATGCAACTTCAAAGTTTCAAACGCTTTTAATTTGTTTCCAATTCTTTGTGGAAATTCCTTAAACACATCTGTTGCACTTAATTTAAAATAAATTACTGCAGAGGGATCATACGCTAATACACGAATCATATTGACTGTGCGATCTCCAAAAAAAAAATTTATTATAATTAACAAAGTAAAAATTTCAAACTATAATCACTATAATTATGAGAAAATAGGACTACGAGGGGAGGGGAGCGTAGTAGCACTATCCGCTAGTGAAATATAAAAATTCAAATCCTACTATGAATAAATAAAATTCAATAGAAATAAATATGTGTTAGTTACAATTTTCAAGCAACAAGTATGTAGTTACGTGCTTTCGATTTTCGCTAATAATATGTCTAATTTTTATTATATGACAGTAAAAATTGGAGAAGACGTGGACCTCGTTGATATGCATCATAATCGATCAAAAAACCGATTTTGTATTTTTTGTTAGTTACGTGGTTTCGCATTTCAGCTAACGATATATAATTAGACTTATATAATTTCTAATATAAAATTAATTCTTTACCAATCCAAAATTTCAAAGAAAAACCACCTGAGCTTTTTCACGATCATGGAAATTTGAGGTCTTTAAGAATAATAAAAACTTTTAAATTACTATGAAATATTTTGTAATTCATGTCCCTTGCGGGATCCCGGGAATTCAAGATAAATTTTCCCCGGGAAATCAAAAAGTGCGGGATTTTGCATTCCCTACATATAAGATATCAAAGAAAAAACAAAAACAACAAAAAACTTCACCACAATTTGCTTTGTCATCTGTTTGTTCATTTTATTTTACATAGTGTCCAACTTTTTTTTTTGTTCACTGTACACTCAAAAAAAAAAGTCAGTAAAGTCAGCAAAAAATGTTGCTGTGTCAGCAAATTTTTAGTCAGGAGCGTGCTTGCAAAAAAGTTGGTAATTTCAGCAAAAGGTTTGCTGAAAATCAGCGAGCTGATTTTTACCAAAAAAATAGTAATCTTCAGCAAAAGTTTTGCCAACACTTAGTCGATTGCAAATGAAAAAAATTCTTGCTAAAATCACCAAACTTTTTGCTGAATATTAGTAGACTGAAAAAAACTCAAAAAAACTTGTAGCGAAATTTTACTTTAGTTAATTTATTTGCTGAAAATTTAAATATAGAATATGTGTAGAGTTGTTTTTCTTTTTTTGTCATTTCCGTTTCCAGACAAGCTGCGACATCTACATCTTGTCTATCTGGTTGTCGTCCACGCTATTAATGCGGTTATCAGCACAATTTTTGTAGCAAAATAAATTAGTAAAACATTAGTTCAAAATTAGTTTAGTGCTAAAAAAATACAACTAAAATTTTTGCTGAAAACGGAATTTCAGCAAAAGAATTGCTGAAAACTAGTACACTTGATATACAAGACGTTTTACTAATTTTTCTACTAACTTATTTTTTTGAGTGTACATACGATGTATGTTCGACGAGTATTAGGGTGTCGTTTCACCAAAAACATTTTTGTTTTGTTTTTGCAATTCTTAAAGCGGAATATAATATATGTAAATACTTATGGCCCAAAAGATTTTTGAGAATTTTTTGACATTTTTGAAGGTGGGCATGGGGTTGCTGAAATGGACTTTATTCAAAAAATGAGGTTATTATGAAATATAAATTTTTTTTCTTCTTGTGCTTTGATTTCACAAAACAGAATAAAACGCCAGTGATAACAACTTTGTTGAAGAAAAACGCGCAGTCAGGCCCTTAAAAAAGCGCTAAACGATAAATTAAGCTACGGAACAGCCAAAAAGCGCTAAAAAGGACTTTTTTTAATTTAAAATTTGTTGGCCTTAAAAATTTTCAAAATTGAAAAAATTGCAGATTTTTTAAATTCAAATTTAAAGCAAAAATTACACACACAGATTCGTTGGGCAACCGAATTTTAGTAGTTACATGTACTATCACACTATTCGGTTGCAACTACTACACTAATAGAAAAAAGTCCGTAGAAAATTTAGTAAAAACTACTAAAAATTAGTTAAAAATGATGCTGCAGAAAAAAACTGCTAAATTAGCAGATTATTTTTGATATATATTAGTAATATAGGAACAGCAAAACTAAAACTGTTAAATATACAGAATTTTAGTTATATATGAGCTAAATTTTTGTAAATGGAGATTAGCAAATTAACCTGCTAAAATCAGCAAAAAATTTTGCTAAATAATTAGTAGCCTAAAAAATCACCAAAAAATTTTAAATTTTCGAAGTTTTTTTTTCGATTTTTTTTTTAAATGCAAATAAAAATCGAGCCTTTTGAAAACAGCAGTTTACAATTTTTTAGCAAATATTTCTGCTGATTTTAGCAGAATAGACTGCTATTTGCATTCAACTAAATTTAGCTTAAAAATAGCAAAAATTTTGTAGATTTAACAGTTTATTTTTGCTATTTTTAGTCTACAAATATTTAGCAAAATTTTCTGCAGATTTTACAGTACAATTTGCTATTTTCAATTAACTAAAAGTTAGCCTAAATATAACTAAAATTCTGTAAATTTAGCAGTTTTAATTTTGCTGTTCTCATTTTACTAGTATTTAGTAAAAAAATCTGCTAATTTTAGCAGTTTTTTCTGCAGCATAATTTTTAACTAATTTTTAGTAACTTTTTCTGCTATTTTTACGGATTTATTTCTATGAGTGTACCATTTGAAGTTATACCTACTATATTACAACAATATAAAATTGTTGTTCCAATCGTATTATATTGGTAATCCCTACCTAATTAAGCATTTAGTAGATATAACCGGATTTTCTGAATTCCTGTTGAATTGAATTAAATACTGTTTCCATAATATTGAATAATGTTTTGTTTAATAATTATAATATAAAATAAATAGATAAATTTTATTAAAAAAAAAACCAAAATACTTGAATTTAAAAATGCGTCATTAGACCATCCGTTAAACAAGAGTAAATTAAGCATTTATTTCAGATTTTAAGGAGTTTCTTATATAAAACAGAACTTAAAATTAAGAGCAATTTTTATATAAAATCTTATCACAAATTTTTCAAATTTAAAGTTGTTTTCCACAGACAAATGTGGGTTTTAATCTGTGGTGTCTGTCCAGAAAAAATAAAATTTGACATTATTCCATTAAAAAAAACCTGTCGAAGAAAAACACAGATTTTTTCCATTCTGAGCACATATAAAACTATGATGTTATGGCGATTCTTGATTTCCATTTTCAACAATAAGTGTTTTTACTTCGATTTTTCTGGGAATTTGTTTCATGGGGACATTATGAACAACTGGTAATAAATTTATGATTAGAAATATATTCAGAACTGCACTTTCATTGTAACTGCAACTTACCTTAGGGAGAACAAGATGAATTTTGACTGTATTATTTTAATTTTTTGCTATTTTACACAGTATTTCTATATTATTTGTTTGTTAGTTTTTTATTTTATTTTTATTTTTTTTTTTTTTGACAGTTTGTATTATTATTGTAAATTTTGTAAACTTTTGGAATTCGGTTAGTAAAATTTCGAAAAAATAAATATTTTAAAACAAACTAACCCCTAAATTAATAAACGCTTTGTAAAATTATAGGAAGTTTATTGAACAAATTTTGTATGAAAATGACGTTTTGTAAACCTGCTATAACTTTACAAAGCATTTATGAATTGAGGGGTTAATTTTTAAAAATCTTAAAAACATTTATTTATATTGACTAAAACAACTGATAATGACCACAAAGAAAGATTGAAGCTTAATCTGTTCAAAAAATTCCTTCTTTGGTCCAAGGACACACAGCATTCCATAAGGATACCTTTAAAGGTCATCGCCTTAACTTGAAAACGAATGGACGGATTTTTCTGAAATTTGGTAGAAATAATATACCATATTTGGTACAAGTAGCAACAAAGCTTATAAGTTTAAATAATATATATTGAGGTTGCGGTGTGTTTTCGCTCAATTTCTCATTTTTTGAAGAACGAAAATTCACAAAAAGTTTTTTTTTCTTCGGCCGGAGGCAATGATTAATAATTTTTGGCATTATCCAACGTTATAATTGCTATAAAAAGTGAATTGACATTATCCGCCCCAGTCGGAAACAAGATATTTCAATTTCTAGTTAAGGGACAACTTCATGGCTGTTTTTGTTCACCGGAATCAAAATTTAATTAATTGTTTTGTTCATCTATCACTTTAATAAGAAAAAAAAACACATTTTAACTGGTTTTTTTTTAAATTTAGTTTAAATTCTTGTCGTTTATTTAACCTTCTTTTTAATTTTTAACTTAAACAATTTGAAAGTTGAAGATGCTACACAAGTAGCGAAATATTGAAAATAAAAAACTTTTTATATATGGGAAACAAAACTTAAGCTCAAGGAAATTGTGGAGTTATAAATTTACCCCTAAATTCATAAACGCTTTGTAAAATTATAGGAGGTTTATTGAACAAATTTTGTATGAAAATGACGTTTTGTAAACCTGCTATAACTTCACAAAGCATTTATGAATTTAGGGGTTAGTTTATTTTATTCAATTTTAATTTTTTTTTTATTTTTCTTGCTGTGTTTTCTTCTGCTTCAAACTTGTCATTCAACAATAACTGATATCAAACTTATCGTGTTTAACAACGTGTTTAAAAATTAAACACGATAATTTAACGTGTTTAAGGGCAGAAAAATGTACTGTAAAACATATCACTTAAACATGTTTAAAGCTTAAAGCACCGTAAGTTGTTTTTCACGTGAAAAAAATTCACTCGAACTTCGAAGGCCTCAAATTGCAATTTAAATTATAAAAATTAACAATTTTTTAACAGTTTTTTCACGTGAAATCGAAACAACACGTAAAATCGAGTTAAACACGCATGTATAAGGAATAATTTATGCTCATATATAGTAATTTTATGCGCTAGTTTTCGAGATGGCCCATATCGCCTAAAGTAGGAACACGTGGTATAAATTTCATTGCAAAAATGTTTAGGCCGGTTAGAGGGTTGAGTTGTAAAGCGGAGAATACACTGGGGAACATTCGTGAAAGAATGCCCATTTTTTTGTGAATGTGTGTGTGTGTTTGTGCGTGTTGACATCGTGCAATGCGTGTTTACAAAATTTTTTGATATTTTTTGTTCCCTACTCAATGTTCCTTCTTGTATTCTCTGCTTAAAAATCCAAAAAATCAACCTTTGAATAACAAACAAACAATACTATGTGTTCCTACAGTTCCTACAATATCGACTTCAACACACCACACAGTCTGTATGTCTGCTTTTGAATTTATATATCTTTATGACCCGCTTTACTTGCTATGCCGGCTGCTATAAATGTTGTTAAGGTTTCGTTCTCGTCGTCATATAGTTTAGATTGTGATTTTTCTTACTATTCTTTTACTTTGGATTTTCGTTATTCTATTTACTTTTGACTCTATTTTCTTTAATTATTGACTAATTGTCATATTGATGTATTTTCTAAAAACAACAACACCAACATAATAACAACGAACTATGATGTAAAACAAGTAGAAAGATCAACGTCACACAAATTAATACTTTTCAGAATGACAAATTAGATGAAATGTACTTTTTAAAAGTGTATTGTGATAATCGAATGGTTCGGCTGCAGCAACAAGAACCTTACTACCCAGTGTAGAAACGGTAATGACATATCATTATTTTTTATACTACCAGTAATGATACATACTAACTTTCTGCATTATTTTAAAATATATAATAATGAGTTACTAATAAATACTTACTTTTTTCATTATCTCAAAATAAAAAATAATGTATTACCAATAATGAATTATTTTTATCATTATTTCAAAAATAAAATAATGTTCTAGATTTTTTTGTAAATTTTTCTGAAATCTATTTTTAGACTCAATATTTTTTCAACACTGGTAATGATATATGTAACCACATATTATTTGATTTTTTGTATGTTGGCGAGTAAGCTGTTGCAGCAAAGTCAATCATGTTTTTATCTATCAAACATTACATGTCGATATAGCTCAGATGGTAGAGCTATTGACTGGCAACCGGAAATCCCAGGTTCGATTCCCGCACAATAAGTGTGTTCCTTTATTTTTGTTTCAAGTTCGGTAAAATGAGAGTAAGCACAAAATCCTATCACAAAATTACCTAAAAGTGCGGGAACGCAAAAAAAACACTTTTCTAATTTTTACAAAGAATAATGTAAAAATGCGTATAATATAGTTTGAAAATTCGCACAAAAACATATTTATTTGCATTCAAAAGTTGCTTTGATTTTATTCAATTAATCAGCAAAATAAATTGGATGCCATTCCTAAGCAGAGCTTTGAAGAATTCCTTTTTGAATGAATTCACTACCAATCGAATTCAATTTTCTCTAGAATTGAATGAATTCTAGAGAATTTTTTTTTTTGGAAAAACGTGTTATGGAGGGACGAAACAAAAATTCACAGGATAGGACCAGATGGCAGAATCTTTGTTCGTCGTCCTAAAGGCCAAGAGTTTAATCCTCGGTTCACTCAGAAGACGGTAAAACATGGAGGTGGCAGTATTATGGTTTGGGGTGCATTTTCTTGGCATGACGTAGGTCCGCTTATAAAAATCAATGGAAAAATGGACAAATTTCAGTATTTAGATATTTTAAAAAACCATATGCCTTCAACTCCATGCCAATAAAATGGAAATTCATGCCAGATAATGACCCCAAACACTTCTCCAAACTAGTAAAAAAAAATGGTTTTGTGCGGAGAAGATTGATGTTTTGGATTGGCCATCCCAGAGCCCTGACTTAAATCCAATAGAGAACCTGTGGAATGAAGTCAAGGTTGAAATCGCCAAGAAAAATTACAAAAATTGTGGTCGGCCGCACAGGAAGCTCGGTACGCCCTCCCCAAAATAAAATGCCAAAAACTAGTGGAAAGTATGGGTCGCAGGTGCGAAGCTATCATCAGAAACAAAGGCCACAGCACTAAATATTAACGGTAAAATATTTTTACATAGCAAAAAATTAAACAAATGCAATATTAAAACCATTTCTTATCTTTTCTTAAGATTGTGCCATTTATGTGTCCAGCTCATTTCAATGGATTTTTTTTCATAATGATACGTTTTTATTTACATTAATGAATTTCAATTAAAGTTTATAGCAATATTAAATGTGCATAATAAACATTTGGAAAAAAACAAGAACTTGTTGGTTGTTAATAGTATTTGCAATATAGTAGCATAAGAAAGAATTCATGGTAAAATGTGCCATTTATATGTCCATAGCTGTAGGTAAATTGATTTTAGCTGTGTTTGTGTGACTGCCTATCAAAGTTATCTAGAACGATTTTGACAGTTTTTCAACGTATTCCGGCTTACTACTTTCAAAATTATTCGAGATAGCATTGATAGGAATGCCGCACGATATAAACGATAAATATAAACTCTTCCGAATTTGGGGACATTCATAAGGGGAGAATGCGTGAATCAGAGCTTCGAAGAATTAATTCCCTTTTTTTGAACTGAATTTATATTTTGGGAATGAATTCCCTGACCAAACTTAAGGAATTGAATGAATTCCTTTTTTTTGTCATTCGATTTATCTTAAAGGAATTCATTAATTTTTTTCTAATGCCTTCATAAAATTTAATGAATTCATTCAACAAGGAATTCATTCAATTCTAGTTAATTCAACTTTTGGTCAAGGAATTCATACAATTCTAGTTGATTCAACTTTTGGTCAAGGAATTCATTCAATTCTAGTTAATTCAACTTTTAGTCAAGGAATTCATTCAGTTCTAGTTAATTCAACTTTTGGTCAAGGAATTAATTTAAATCTAGTTAATTCAACTTTTAGTCAAGGAATTAAATTTATTTCCTTTAATTCCCTAAGGAATTAAATTTTTTTCTTTTAATTTTCTTGGAATTAAATTTTTTTCGTTTAATTCCCTGATTTTAAGTTTTCACTCAATGCACATCTCTTAATGCTCTATCTTAGTTTTCGAGATACAGGCCATTTAAAAAAATCTCCATTTTACAAAATGGCGTCTATCTCAAAAACTAAGCGAGGTAGAGCAAAACGGACAACATTTTTGCAAGTTTTGGAACAATGTACACGCTCCTACTATTCACATGAGGTAGGTCCGAGAGCGATTCTCAGGAATTAATTTTTATGAACAGTCACGGTGACCCACGTGACTGTTTTATAGAAATTGATCAATCGGAAGCGTTACAAGACCTGGCCTATTTGTATTATTGGGGTGTATTAATACTCCTATGGAGCAAAAATTTCGTCCGTTTTGCTCTATCTCGCTTAGTTTTCGAGATACAGGGCATTTTAAAAAATCGCCATTTTACAAAATGGCCTCTATCTCGAAAACTAAGCGAGATAGAGCAAAACGGACAAAATTTTTACAATTCTTGGATCAATGTACACGCTCCTACTATTCATATGAGGTAGGTCCGAGAGCGATTCCCAGGAATCAATTTTTATGAACAGTCACGGTGACCCATGTGACTGTTTTATAGAAACTGATCAATCGGAAGCGTTACAAGAACAGCCTATTTGTGTTAATACTCCATAGTAGCAAAAATTTCAGTTTTGCTCTATCTCGCCATTTTACAAAATGGCCTGTATCTCGAAAACTAAGATAGAGCATTAAGAGATGGGCATTGAATGAAAACTTAAATTCTGGGAATTAAACGAAAAAAATTTAATTCCTAGGGAATTAAACGAAATAAATTTAATTCCTTGACTAAGAGTTGAATTAACTAGAATTCAATGAATTCCTTGACCAAAAGTTGAATTAACTAGAATTGAATGAATTCATTGAACAAAAGTTGAATTAACTAGAATTGAATGAATTCCTTGACTAAAAGTTGAATTAACTAGAATTGAATGAATTCATTGACCAAAAGTTGAATTAACTAGAATTGAATGAATTCCTCGATCAAAAGTTGAATTAGCTAGAATTTAATGAATTCTTTGACTTAAAATTGAATTAACTCGTGTTGAATGAATTCCTTAGTGAATGAATACTTTAATTGGTGGTTGTAAACCCTTTATATTTGCAGACGATATACAAATACTATTGAGCAATGAGAGGCAATTTTTGGATGTTTTAGAAGTAGGCGCAAATTTTTGTATGGATAATATTTCTTCATGGATAACAGAAAATAAATTAAGAATTAATTTGGCTAAAACCAAGTGCATAGTTTTCGGAAATACTTCTGAACGTGACTTTAACATTACTATTAATGATTCAAGCTTACAATTTGTAGATCATATGCGATGTTTAGGGGTAATTATTGATGAAAATCTTGATTTTGATAGCCATGTTAATGCGTTAACAGGTAAGATTATTTACACGTTACGTCGGTTACGTAATTCTGATATTTACTTGCCGGTGGATATTTAAAAAAAGTAGCATTTGCATTACTAATGTCACAAGTATGTTATTGTTTAGAGGTAATATCGGGAACAAATTCTACGAACTTTAAAAAACTGGAAAGGGGTTTCAATATGATTGTTCGTTTTGTATACAATGTCAAGGTCAGAGAACATATAACGCCATATGTTATTAAACTATTGGGATGCACTTTCCAAAAATTTGCAGTAGTTCGATTATTATTTTTCTTTTATAAACTTATTTTAAACTCGATTCCACCAAGCTTACGTAGCAGTTTCCATTTTTCGAGATCCACTAGGAACAAACAGATTTTGATTCCTCTTATATCTACATCCATCTTCGAACGATCATTTCTAGTAAGAGTGGCTCGACTTTGGAATGATTTGCCTCTAAACCTTAGAGTGTTTACATACTCTAATAAGGTCTTCAAAGAGAAATTGCTCTTTCACTTTCGTAATGCAACCTAACATAATGAACGATTGTAAAGTCTTAATGTAATGATTGCTTGGAACAGTTTGTTTTTTGTTTTTGGTTCAGTTTTACGGACATAATGTTTTTAATGTTTTTATATTTATATTCTTACGTTTCAAAATAACAAATCTGTCACTAACCTGGACCTATATCCGTCATTGTAGTATACTTTTTAGTACTTCTTATGCTTGGCTGGGGGTCCATATAAACAGTTTATTATATAAGAAACCTATTAATTAAGTTATATTTTATTTTGAGTATTAGTATTATTTAACTTGTATACTTTAATGTGATAAACTCTGTAATATTGGTTTTGGCCTTTAGGGGCTTTTAATATTACTTCAAATGAAATAAATAAATAAATAAATAAATAAATAAATAAATAAATAAATAAATAAATAAATAAATAAATAAATAAATAAATAAATAAATAAATAAATAAATAAATAAATAAATAAATAAATAAATAAATAAATAAATAAATAAATAAATAAATAAATAAATAAATAAATAAATAAATAAATAAATAAATAAATAAATAAATAAATAAATAAATAAATAAATAAATAAATAAATAAATAAATAAATAAATAAATAAATAAATAATTCGAATGATTGGTGCTTTGGTCAGGGAATTCATTCTATACATTTGAATTTTTTGAATTCATTCACAGGAATTAATTCCTGCTTATGTTTTATTAATAAATTCGTTCCTTGAATTAAAGAATTGAATTAAATTTTTGGGAATTCATTCCAAAAAGGAATTCATTTTTTAAAGCTCTGGCGTGAATATCCTGCAACAGTGGCAACAGCTTCACTGATGTGTTCAGGTAATTAGCCGCTTACTTCAGCATCGGCGCATTTACTTTACCCCTCTCGACTTGTATCTCTGATCCCGTTATAAACAACTTTGGACAGAAAAAAAATTTAATTTTACTTACCGGATAAGATCTCCTGGTAACAAGACACTTTTTAAGTTCCAAATTAATGTAATGTACTTTTATAACACTTTGTTTATATATGTTAGAATATTAGCACAATAGAATTTTCTATAAGAAAAATTTAAAACACTAGTACACATGTACGCTATTTTACACTTGATGTTTCTTGTCCATGGTTATTTATTACAATAATGTATTGGTGTAGCATGGATAAATCTCATAAAAAATTTAAATGAAGGGTGTTTACAAATGTTAAATGATGCTTTGATTTTTTTAATTCTTTAATTTTCTATGATTTTCATACACAAACATTTTCATAAACAAACACACGGACAAACGCTTACGAATAAAGAAACCAAAGAAAAAGGCCATAAAACTCCGCACAAAAATAGTAATCCACGAAAGAAATGGAGATTTAATAAATAGAAGAGCCATCAACTTAAATGAAAATTTTATTGGAAATCTTTTTGGAACCTTTCACTGTTTGGATTTTTTAAGTTTTAATATTTGTTGTATTTAGTTTTTTAATAATTTATTTTTTCATGTTTTAACTCGTATGTAGATTTTTCTTGTCTCCAGATGCTTTTTCAAGAATTTGTTTTTTCTTTGATATTTTATTGCTTTCTCACAACTTTGATTAAATTTGTAACTTAGTTGTTTGCACATTTGTTGTTTTCATAGTTTAATTTATTTTTTGTTAACTAATTAACAAATTGTTTATTTTAATTATATATAAAAAATATACATCACTGTCTCAACCGCCCCGTTATACCACACAAACTTCCACTGAGCTCAAATTAGAAATGAATATACAAAAGAAATGAAAAAAATAACAAAAACTCTTCTCTCCAAATTGTAGGGTTGCAATATTTAGTAGCAGTGTTGCCATTTTTGCAAAATTTCTGCTAGATTTAGCAGATTAAGTACGAAAATTGCATATTTTTTTAGAAAAATATGCTAAATGCTTTTTAGCATATTTCGTTGGAGAAAAGCAGATTTTTAGCATATTTTTGTTCACGCAAGGGGCTAAACTCTAGTTTACGGGATTAACTCGGAAGTGTTTCAAATTTTCACGGACGATAGAACTTTCAATGCCGAGTTCAACGATTCATATTTTTTTTGTCGGCGAAGCCCGGTTCCCGAGTTATGGACCCCCAAAGTTTGATTTTGAATTCTTTGTTTCTTCGCCATTTATTATCGGATAAAAACAGAATATATATCGTTAAAAAGGCTATTGAAATGCCTTTAATTTGAGATATCCCGAATCCATTAACTGATTTAGAGTTAAATCGTAAAAGTAAAACGCCCATTATCTCTATATTTCACCAACATAAAATACAAAATAATTATTATTCAATTGTACTTAAGGCTCTCAGCTTTAATTTAAGATATAATTTATACCTGTAACCCTTATAACACCGCATATATTAACAGTTAAATATATTAATTTTTTTATTTTCGTGCTTATATACATAAATACACGCAGAAAAAAAAACAGGTGTATCTTAAAAGCCTGCTATGTAAAATTTGCATAGTATTGAACTAATACAAAAATACAAGCCTCAAATTCCTGGTAATTAATTGATATGTATTTTTGCTAAATTACGAATTCTTTTTTTTGTTAAGTTGGCTAAGTACGTGCTTTGTTAAATTTACATTGGTGAAATTTATTAAAAAACGTACTATGTAAAATTTTCATTGATCAAATTCCATTTCAAAAACAGAAAATCATGTGCTGGGCCGCAATGGGTTAATAGTATCGAAAATCGAAATGTGCTTGAATAAGATACCCAAGAAACATTTTTACGGACTCTCCGGCATATACGGAATCATCAATCCGGCTTTTACAGAACATTATCGGTCCGTAAAACAGGTATCCGTCAAAGCTTGTACGTATACGGAACAATAACGGACCGGATTTTCGAATATAATACGTTTTGAATCCGTTTTGGTGTATCCGTTTCTGCACCGTTAAATACGGACTTCACCAATTTTCATCAGTTTGAACTCCGAAGCTCACGGTGTCTTTCTTCAGTTTATTCATGAATTTTTGTCCGCAAAATAGAATTATTTAAATAATTTAATACGGGTCGCGCGGTAAAGTCGGTTAAAAAAGTTTCTGGAAGTCGCAAAAACGAGCATCCTGTCTTGGCCGTTGCCGCAGTAGCCAAATTACTTTAATTCACATAGAATCATTAAATAGTAAGTGTTTATGAAATTTTATGTTTTTTTCACGTTAGTTTGCGAATTGCGTATGAAAAAACTCAATCGTGAATACATTTAATTAAACCTTGATTAATAAATTGTTTCTTTTGCTTGTAGATATATTTTGGATCTATTTATGGGTCAATTTTGCCAATTTTGAGGCCGATTAATGAAGTTACTTGCACCGGCGGTAAACATAGTTTTTAATAAAATTAATAAATTATTTAGTTAATCTATTAAAAAACATACAATATTAAAGTTAGTAATGTGTCAATTTAGGTAGATATAAAAGTCCGAAAACGGCATTCTAAAAACGGAGTCACTCCGTTTATTACACGACATAACAGTCCGGAAACGGTCCGGTTTTGACGGACTTTCAGCGGACTAGTCCGTTTTTTACATGACATAACGGTCCGTAAACGGTCCGTCATTGACGGACTTTAAACGGACTTGTCCGTTTTTAACACGACATAACGGTCCGTAAACGGTCCGTCATTGACGGATTTTCAACGGATTCGAATCAGTTTCGATGTTCCTTATATTCCGTTTTCTGGTCCGTATACGGATCCAAAAAACGGTACGTATACGGAGTTGGATTCCGTTTATGACGGACCGAAAACTGTGCGTAAACGGAACGAATTGTTTATGGGTATTTAATGACAGCCATTTCGTTCCGTTCAGATAACGCATTCCGAAGTTAAAATATATAAATTAAATGATATATCCAAATTTAAGAGGCGCATAATTCGGAAAATATGGGCCGCCGACAAAAAAAATTTTTTTTCTGAACTCACCTATTTTACAACTAATTTCGGTTTTTTTTATTTTTTATTTTGAGCTATGCCCGTAACAAATGAACAATTTTTTAATTTTATAACAAACAATCAATATAAACACAAAATGTCACTTTTTCCCAAGAAAAATAATAGTCTTGTACATTAAATTTGCGTGAAAACAAACTCTACACAATTTTCACGTGAAACTGATTGCCGTAAAGCACCGTAAGTTGTTTTTCACGTTGAAAAATTTCACTCGAACATTAAAGGCCTCAAATTACAATTTAATTTATAAAAATTAACAATTTTTTAATTTATAACAAAGACACAATCAGAATAAACACAAAATGTCACTTTTTTCCTAAAAAATAATACTCTTGTACATTAAATTTGCGTGAAAGCAAACTCTACACAATTTTCACGTGAAACTCATTATCGTGAAATATCATTTTTTTTATATGGAGTATAACAGTTTTTTCGCGTGAAACTCAAACAACTTACGGTGCTTAAAAAATCATTTTTTTATATGGAGTATAACAGTTTTTTCACGTGAAACTCAAACAACTTACGGTTCTTTAGGTGTGAATGTCGTTTAAAGTAGATTTGTTTCCTACAAATATTAGCCGAAACTAGCCGCTCAATACGGCGGCGGCTCGACTCCCAAAAAAAAGTCGCTCAGTTTGTATCACTGCACTGGCTGCTGCATTGTTTGTGCAGTTTTGTTTTTAAATCGATTGAACAGACTTTTTTACCTAGTGTCTTCAAATGCAATAAAAAATGCGATAAAGTTTGCCAATTACACACAGAGCAACAACAAAATTATTTTCTTTCTGGTTGTTTTGTGAGTTATTTTCAAATTTCATTGCACATTTTATTTCGTTTGCAGACACAAGGTTGCGACGGAGCGAAGATATACCTATTAATATATCAAAAAACATGTCTTTATTGCATAATTTTAACAATATAAGCAGAAAAATATTCATAAATGTGACAAACAGTGGAGTAAACTGGCGACATCAAAGAATAAAGCAATTGCCAGTAAAATCTCTATGGAGCTATGTGGCCATAGC
This sequence comes from Leucophora obtusa, assembly GCA_949987735.1. NCBI lineage: Eukaryota > Metazoa > Arthropoda > Insecta > Diptera > Anthomyiidae > Leucophora > Leucophora obtusa. The sequence continues at coordinate 161,749,462 of OX465299.1, read as the reverse complement.
CTTTAATCGTGTGGACAATGATCGCCTGCAGGATGTAGGACCAGATCGCCTTTGCGCCGAATGGGTTATAAAAAATGGTGGTGTTATACGTACTGTGGAGGCTTCCAATCGTGTTTACAGCGACTACAATAGCCTACCACCCGAAAATCATACTTTAAAAGTTAAAGTTGTTGATGGTTCTGATTCATCAATAATGAAAATGGGCTTTGATCATTTTAAAGGTTGTAATCACATTGATACCGTTATATTACATACATGCAAACACTTGGAAAAGGATGGTTTATATGGTTTAGTACAACTTAAGGATACCCTTAAGGTGTTACAAGTATCAGATTGCGATAATATACGGGATGATGGTCTGATGCAATTAGGACAGTTGACAAAACTTGAAGAATTAAAAATATTTGAAATGCGTTATGTTCAAGATTGGAATAATGTAAAGCAGAAATTATCGGAAATGCTACCAAAATGTCATATCGACATTAGAGAATGATAATTGCAAGATTAAGGGACTAAATTGGATCTAAGCACTTTATGCAGTTTGCTAATTCTGCACCCCGTTCCTGTGTTCATCGCATCGAAAAAGTTTTCTCAGATATCATGCAACGCTGTTTTATTATGCATAGGGTGAGTCGCAAACCATAACATACATTTAAAAACGAAGCCAGTAATGCATTGTAGGCAACGTATTCCTCCCTCTAATTACATATTTTACAAAACATCCAGTAATAAAATTTACAAAACCTAAAAGATTAGCCACTAAAATTCTATAAAGCGGGGCGACCATGTATTTCTCGATTCGCAAATTTCTCGCATTAGATACAGGAGCGGCGTGCTGGTGAGTTATATGTTTCACTGTTTTGTTAACCTGTTCCAAAAAAAATAAATAAAGATATCCTTATTTAAAAATGAAAAAAGTATTGAATAAAAGCACACGGAAAAAATAAAAAGTGTATAATTATCGAAGTACTTAGGTAAAATACAACTTTAAAAGTATATTTTGTAAGTTAGTAAACAAATACATGTAGATTTATGAATTTTTGGTTTTTGTCAACTTGCCTTAGTTTTTGACCTATTCCATTTTCACGCACTTCAAAAAATGTTAAGTTACCAAAGTTTTTTCCTTTATAATTTGTGTTAGAAAATTTTATATTTTAATTAAAGAATTGTGTAACTTAGCAAAAAGCTTTTGAAGTTGTATTTTACCGTAGTACTTCGGCAATTATCCAATTTTTATTTTTTGCGTGCAGGGTGCCCAATAAAAGTTTTATAAAATATTTAAGTGGGGTATTTTGTAATAGGCCATTCACATGAACAAAATAACAAATCTCTATTTTGTTTTTTATTCTATTACCACATAAGGTCATTGTTTGACGCTATATAGTAATAGAATAACAACCAAAAATGAGGAGATTAGTAATGTCGTTCATATGAATGGCATATAAAACGCAAAGGCTTGCGTTGATTTGTGTATAAATTGTTTTAAAAACAATTTTGTATGTAAAATATCGCAAAGCGATGCGTTTAGTCAATTACCCAGTATATGTTTTCCTGTATTAAAAATTTTTATTATTGCTTTTTGTTCTCAATAAAAAACAATCAGCATTACCTAAATTTTCCAAAATATATTTTTGTTAAAGTCGACTTTATTTTATACTACATTTACTTACCTACAAACTAGAGGTTTTTTAAAACAACTTGCATTTATTTTTTTATTTGTGTTCTCATAATCAAATTCATGTTAAATTCCATACAAATTTATAACAAATAGTCGTGAAATCGAAACATCTTATTGCGCTTAATCAAAAAGATTAAATTATGGCCTAATCTACTTGCAGAGTACTTGATGAAGCAGTTAATCCGACTTTTAAGATATTCATTCTTCTTTCTAAACGGGTATTAATTTAGTGTGAATCCGCAGTTCGGTTTTAATCATCTCCTTATGGAAAATCTAATGAGTTAAAAGAGCATAGCTGACGATCTATTTCTTTTTTACTCATTATTTTAGATTGAATCAGCTGATTCGTCACGTTGGGTATGGCTAAATAAAGGCTCATTTAGCTATACGTAACGTGACGAATCAGCTGATTCAATCTAAAATAATGAGTAAAAAAGGAATAGACTGTCAGCTCTTCCGATAATTTGTATAATTGGTTTAACTAAAACGGATTTTAATAAAGTCTATGTATACCTCCTTTAATAGCAACAACGACATAAGTTAAATTAAATACATATATTAGAATTGTATAAATAATATTTAGTTTTTCATTTTATATTCTTAGGTGAAAAGACATATCCTTTTGGGCATTTAATGAAAAATTTAAATTCAGGGAATTAAACGAAAAAGTTAATTCCTTAGGGAATTGAACGAAAAAGTTAATTCATTAGGGAATTAAATGTACTAGGGACCAAATGTTGAATTAACTAGAATTGAATGAATTCCTTGACCAAAAGTTGAATTAACTAGAATTTAATGAATTCGTTGGTGAATGAATGCATTAAGGAATTAGAAAAAATGAATTATGAAGGAATTAGAAAAAAATAGTAAATTCCTTTAAGATAAATCGAATCAAAAAAAGGAATTCATTCAATTCCTTAAGTTTGGTCGGGGAATTCATTCCCAAAATAGAAATTCAGTTCCAAAAAACAGTATTAGGGAATTAATTCTTCGAAGCTCTGACTCACTCAATTACGGTTTTACTCACGCCTGATTCACGTGAATCACGCAAAATTCTGCTCACGTGCCCATCTCTAATCTGTACTCTTGCAAATATTTCGAACATAATATGTGCGTTCCCGTACGTTACCGCGGGTACCCGCGGGAACCCAAAACAGCCCAAACAACAACAATTTACACCCAATTTTGAGTACGGGAACGCCTTTGGGCTAGTTTGTGTAACTTCGGTAAAGTACGGGAACAGACATAATATGACTTAATCGAGACTTTACTGTAATTATATTCAAACAACTGACCAGTGTTGCCATAACGGCGATTTTCTCGTCAGATCTAGCGATTTTATTTAGCCCCTAGCGGTAAAAATTGTCCTGTAGCTATTATCCAAAAATCTAGCGATTTTTTATCAGTCGCAATATAATTTTTAAAAATTAGTTTTATGTTGAAAAATATTATAAAATTCGCATATTGATATTATTTTATTATGAAAAAACAACTTCTTAAACGATTTTAGTAAAAAAACTTTCTAAAAAATACACATTTCAATAAAATATGGGTAGGTAGTTTTTCACTGTAGAATGCACTCTTTTGAATATTTTCAATACTAATATTAATTCAATGAAAATCGCGATTCATTATTTGCAGCTTAATCGTAAATTTTTTTATTATTTACAAGTTTATAACTCTTCTTATGAACATATTAAAGAAATTTTTGAGTAAGAAACTCCTTTTGAAGACACTAGTCAAATGCAATGAAATGTGCAAAGAAATTTGAAAATAACACACAAAGCAACAACAACGAAAATAATTTCGTTGTTACTTTGTGTGTTATTTTCAAATTTCTTTGCACATTTCATTGAATTTGAAGACACTAGGTTTAGTGTTGCCAGAACTCTTAGAAGGAAATATGCTAGATTCCTAAAAAATTTCTGCTAAAATCTGCTAAATCCTAAAATAAAAAATATATGCTTAGAACATGCTAAATTAAAAAATCGCAATTTTTTATTATATTCATTATGCTAAAGATCTGCTAAATTTAATACAAAAAATATGCTGAAAATCTGCTAAATAATTTTTTAGTATTATTTAATAAAGTCTTATTAATAAAAAATACTTTTTTTAAACAATGCTTATAAAAAATTATATTTTCATAATTTTTCAAACTATCTTAGAATAAATAAGGGGTAACCCTTAATTCATAAATGTTTTCAAAACTTATAGGAGGTTTATCGAACAAATTTTATATGAAGAATTTGTTTTCTAAACCTCCTAGAACTGTTCAAAGTGTTTATGAAGTGAGAGTTAAACTTTTACATTTATTCTAAGATACTTTAAAAAAGTATGAAAAGATAATTTTTTGTAAATACTGTTTAATCTTTCTTTGAGACTACAAAAATACACTTTCTCATTTAATTTTTTCACAATAAACATAACTGATTTTAAATTTTTGCAAGATTTTTTTATGGGTTTTGTAGCATTTTCAAATTATTGTAGTATATCAATACTATTAAAAAAGTTTACACTGAAAAAAGAATTGAATAATTACGCATGAACTAAAAAGTTATGAAAACATTGATATTGTTATAAATATTGTTACAGAAAAAATTATTCTGTTAAAAAATATGCTAAAAATATGCAATTGCCCAACTCAATCTGCTAAATCTAGCGGAAAATATGCTAAAATGGCAACACTGACTAGGTTAAGTACCATTTTTCAACAATCTAGCGATAAAATCGCTAAATTCTTGCACTGTTTATAATATGGTTTATAAATCTAGTGATTTTCTAGCGATTTTTGGGTCTGATCTAGCCATTTATTTAGAAAATTTGTTGGCAACACTGCAACTGACTTTGTGTACTACAATAAAAAATTTGCAAATTGTTTTTGTTAAAATTTCGCAAGTATCAAAAAGTAATATCAAAAAAATTATGGCAGTTTTCCAAAATTTTAATAACATCAGCAACAAAATCCTTAAAAACTGTTTACAAAATGGATTAATACAAGAACAATCAAAAATAAATCGATTGACGGTAAAATCTTTGTGGGGTTATGTGGCCGTAGCCTTTAATCGTGTGGATAATGATCGTCTACAGCTAGTAGGACCAGATCGTCTATGTGCCGAATGGGTTATTAAAAATGGTGGAGGCATACGTACAGTAGAATCACCCAACCACTTGCATACAGATTATAATTCGTTGCCAGCTGAAAATCATAGATTTAAAGTGAAAGTGGTCGATGGTTCTGGATCTTCAATAATGAAAATTGGTCTAGATCATTTTAACGGCTGTACTGATATTGATACTGTTATATTTCATCAATGCAAACACTTGGAAGAGGATGCTTTACATGGTTTATTACATCTTAAAAATACCCTAAAGGTGTTGCAAGTCTCAGCATGTGATAATATAAGTGATGATGGTCTTATGCCTATAGGAGAATTGTCAACTTTGGAACTGTTGAAAATATTCGAAATGCGTTACGTTAAAGATTTGGATAAAGTAGAGAAGAAATTAACTGATATGTTACCAAAATGTCGTATGGATATAAAAAAATGATTGATTCGACAAACTATATGAGGAAGTTAAATTTTAAATGGAAAAATACTAAAAAGTTGATTGTTTTTGTCGGTGACAAGTTTTTTACAAATTGAAGACTAACGGTGGGTCTTATACCGTAGGTTTACGGTATGAAAATGTCAAAAAATTGTGTACAAGACAACAACAAATTTTTGATAGACCCACCGTAACAAAATATTTTTTTTTATATATCGGCTTTACTATCTACATTTTTCAAATACATTATATATATTTTTGTTTTGTTTAAGTCGACTTTACCTTACCATACAGAATATTTAAAATAAATGTCAAACATACATTAAAATTTGTTTTGTTTGTTTTTATTAAAAACCAAAAAAAAAAAAATACTATTTACTTTTATTAAAGCCAGCATCGTGAATCCGTCTTAAAAGTAGAGCATAATATACAAATCGGGATATTTCAGCTTTAGAAGTCAATCTGTTTTTGTTCTCAATAAAAAATGAACACGGAATATGTAACTCAGAAATTTAAAATTTGTATTTATCAAAAATGTCCATTAGATTTTCTATATGAAAATTGTCTCAAAATCCCATACACAATTTTCTTTATGTAAAATGTCTCAGAATCAGAAAATTTTTCTTTATCAAAAACACTTATGAATCTAAAAAGTTTTTTATGTCAAAAATGTCCAAATCTGAGAGTTTTCTTTAAAAAATAACTCAAAATATTAGAAATTTTTTCGACAGATTCTGATAATTTTTTTACATTAAAAATTCCTCAAAATTTGAAAAAAAAACATTTTTATATAAAATGTTATAGAATATAAGTTTTTTTTCAATACAAAATGCTTTGAAATCGGAGTGTTTTTCTGTTTAAAATAGGGGTTTTCATATAAACTCGTATTCTACTCGTAAACGGCGTTAACCTGGTATGTTTATGAGTTGAATGTCAAACTCCATACATAAAAAATATGGTTTGTATTTATACAAGGTTTACACGGAATTTACGACTTTATATGAAAACCCCTAATATATCTGAATTCCAGGCATTTTACTCCGAGACATATAATATCCAGTGTGTTCGTTTACTCGAAATTCTTACTACTTTTACTACAATTGGAAAGTTTTGTTTACTTTTTGTATTGAATTTTTCCAGCTGTAGTAAAAGTAGTAACTTGTAGTAGATAAACGAACACGCTTATAGAGATGCAACATCGATAATTTTGTAAACAAACTGTAGATGTCGCTAGCATGTGGGAAATTCTGTCAAAGGAGGATTTTATTTTGGGAAATTTTCTCAAGGGAGGATTTTTTTATGTCAAATGAGGTTTTACAGGGTTTTTAGGTAAGGGGATTTGGGCCCAAATTAGGGATTTCGACTTCGTTTTGGGGATAGATATGAAAAGCTTTAGAACGTAAACATTTTCAACGTCATAAATTTCTCTGAATCTGAGAGTTTTTTTATATGGAAAAATTTCTGTAATCCTCATAATAAGAAAAAGCCCTAGTTATAAAAAGGTGTCAGAATCTTGCAAATTTATATGAGAAAAATATCAAATAATACAAGGCCCATCAAAGGAAATAATTGGTAAAAATCTGAGTTTTTCTTTTAGGAAATTTTTGAGAATTTTGGGATTTGTTCTTTTCGAATTTAAGAATTTTTGATGGGTAAAAGTATTAATTTTTTACGAAAAAACCTTAAAGAATTTTTATGGCTGTGTTTTTAGTTTTACTCCTTCTTCATTGACACCTCTGGATGTCATAAATATCATAAAAATCCTTACTTAACATTTGCATAACTTAAAATATATTTGGTGTCAATTGAATGTAACATAAATACACGAATAAATACAATAAATACTTAAAAAATCGAAAAGATGAGCATTATAAGGGATTATTCACTAATATGTCGTTAACTAAGATGAAGCTAAAATATAAGGACGTATATCTTCCACATCTAAAAGTTGTTCTGGAGCTACATTTTCTCCGCACATAGGACATTCATTTAGCTCAGATAAAATGCTGAAAACAGATTTTTTTTTTAAAGTAATATTCATAAAACAAAACATTTTCAAAGAAATTCTTGCTCACTTTTCCATTTCAGCTCTAAAACAGGGAAAATCACAAGTAGGACAAGAGGTCATATGTTGTTTTATGATATGCTGACCAGTGGCTATACATATGGGTAGAGTAGTTTTACAACTAAAACAAGTAACCTCCATATTGGGTAGATTTGTATCACATATGGGACATTCCATAGTCTCATCGTCGATTTCATCACGAAAATTTTTAATACCCTTTGGTGCCTTGCGAACAATTGATTCAATTTTTTTAGAATATCGAGAATCAAGATTATTACGATATTCCGGCCGCATTAACATGGAGGCATACATAAAAGCAGATTTTTTTAAACCCGAACGATGACATTCAATAACAGTGGAGGTTAATATGGGAATAATATCTGAAAATGGTAAGTGGAAAGTAATTTATAAAGCTTTACTTTGATTTTTATCAAAAAGTAAACTTACGCTCTGGAAATTGTGATATATTAGCTGCTACTTGTACTAACAATTTAGCCGCCATTAAATGATTACCCAATTTTACATGAATTCTTACCAATGTATAACGATGTAATAATATTAAATTATGTCTCATTTCTGCCGTAACCGATAGATTATTCCGTCTTAATTCTTGATACATAGAATACAATAAATCTCTGGCCGATTTATAATTACCCGATAATTGTTCTTGATTCGCTATAATAACAGCAGTTTTAGCGGCATCTTTATAATGTCTACGAGCCATATATAATCTAAATAAATATCTGGGATCTTTGGGTGAACCATCCACCTCACCTAATAGAAATTCTATAAGTTGTGTAGCCAGCTGTTCATTATTCGAGGTGGCCACACAATCGATTGCCATTGATAAAGCCTGGGATTCGTCATTACTAAACGAGGAAGCCTTTAAGAGAAACCTTAAAGCCTTAGTAAATTCTCTAGCCAAAAAATAATATTTTCCAGCCAATAGAGTATACTTTTCTCCTTCAAAGTACTGAGCCAATGCTAAATAATCACTAGATTTAGCATTTTCATACCTCTCCAATAGTTCACCATGTCTTTTAAGTTTATTATGTCTTTGGGCCAAAGCAAAAGCTTCTTCTACGCAACCACATAACACCAAAAATTGTAAAGCTTGATCAATATCACTGATTTTCTGATAAAACTTAGCCAATAATTTGGCACTTTCCATAGAACGGGATTCTAACACTATTTCGGAGGCCGCATGTGGATCACACAAATGATCTAGATAAATTCTAACACAGGCATCCAAGTCGCCAGCTATACGATAACTATTAATAGCTTCTTCGAACTGACCATCAGATTCTTTGGCTTTAGCATATAGGGCATGTAATTTGGTCGATTTAACATTTGGTAATATTTGATTTGCTTTATTCCACATTTTTAACGAAATATAATGAGAACAAGCTTCATCGTAATATTCACCACGTTCATAAAGTCCAGCTGCTTCGGTAATATGACCTACAGTGGCTAAAAGTTCAGCACAATCGTATAGTAATTGTTTATCATTTAATTCAACAGCATATTGGATCTGTTAGAAGAAAACAAATATGATGGGCAAGTATGATAGGTGAGGATTTATTACTCGACTTACCCCTCTTCTAAAATCTCCTGCTCTTATGGAGGTACGTGCTATACCAATTTTACAGAGACGTACATGTTCTTCATATTCCGGTGAGGTATTAACTATTTGTTGTACTTCGGTATTATCAATTAAATCTTCCTTATAACCTTTCTCATAATGATACAAAGCATCTGAATAATTGCCACTAAAATGAATAGAAAATGAGTGAAAATATACGTAGAAGGAAGACGAATTTTTGGTAATAGAATCTGAAAATTTTTCTATATGAAAAATTTTTCAGAATCTAAGAATTTTTCTATATGAAAATTGTTTCAGAATCTGAGAATTTTCTTATATGAAAAATATTCAGAATCTAAAAATTTTTCTATATGAAAAATGTTTCAGAATCTGAGAATTTTTCTAAATGAAAAATTTTTTAGAATCTCAGAATTTTTCTATATAAAATTTTTTTTTAGGATCTGACAATTTTTCTATATGAAAATTTTTTCAGAATCTGGGAATTTTTCTATATTAAAAAATTTTTGAGAATCTAGGAGTTTTTCTATATGAAAAAATTTTCAGAAACTGCAAATTTTTGTATATGAGAAACTTTTCAAAATTTAAGAATTTTTCTATATGAACAATTTTTCAGAATCTGAGAATTTTTTTATGAAAATATTTTCAGAATCTCAAAATTTTTCTATATGAAAAATTTAATATGAAAACTGTTTCAGAATCTGAGAATTTTTCTGTATGAAAAATTTTTCAGAATCTGAGAATTTTTCTATATGAAAAATTTTTCAGAATCTAAAAATTTTCCTATATAAAAAATTTTCCAGAATCTGAGAATTTTTCTTTACGAACAATTTTTCAGAATCTGAGAATTTTTCTTTATGATGAATTTTTCAGAATCTGAGAATTTTTCTATAAGAAAAGCTTTTCAGAAACTCAGAATTCTTCTATATGAATTTTTCTTTGGAATCTGAGAATTTTTCTGTATGAAAAATTTTGTAGAATCTGAGAATTTTTTTATATGAAAAATTTTTCAGAATCTTAGAATTTTTCTATATGAAAAAATCTTCAGAACCTGGGAATTTATATACATGAATAATTTTCCAGAATCTGAGAATTCTCCGGTATGAAAAATTTTTCAGAATGTGAGAATCTTAATGAAAAATTTTTCAGAATCTGAAAATTTTTTAATATGGAAATTTTTTCAATCTGAGAATTTTTTCTATATGAAAAGTTTTCCACAATCTGAGAATTTTTCTATAAAAAATTTTTTTCACAATCTGAGAATTTTTCTATATGAAAAATTTTCCGAAGAATCTGAGAAATTTTCTGTATGAAAAATTTTGCAGAATCTGAGATTTTTTCTATAAGAAAACGTTTTCAGAATCTGTGAATTTTTCTATATGAAAAATTTTTCAGAATCTGAGAAATTTTTTTGTATGAAAATTTTTTTAGAATCGGGGAATTTTTTCAATATGAAATATATTTTGATTAAATTTAATTCACAACTTACTTAAACTCCAATTGTTGAGCATATTCACGTGCTATAAAGGGCACTTCCGAAGGTTCATATTTATGAGCCAGTAACAGAGCTTGTTCCCATTGTAATAAATCACGACAAATATCTAAGGCATCTTTGGTATAGGAACCTTTTAAGAAAAATTCTTTGGCTTCTTCATATTTCTCCAGCAGCAAACAACAAAATCCACCAATCAAATGGATATCTTCTAAATAACGTATATCCTCTAAAACATTGACCATACCCACATCTCCAATTTTACGAAAGGCTCTCAAAGCTGTAACAAAGAAATAAAGCGAATTATTTAATCTACGAAAGTACATAAAAAAATCTTACCTATCGTCGGTTCTAAATCTGCTAAAGCTTGTTCAGCTAATTCCATCCATGCTCCTTTTAAAATTATCTTTTCACATAGTTTGAAAGCCTCGGAATATTTCCTTAAATTTAAGAGATTTTTCAAATTACTGTTTTGACTAGTACCGGGTAATACTAAATGAGAGGTCAGAGACTGAGTAGCATATTGACCACCATCTATATGTAAAACCATTTCACCATCACATAACATTAATGGAATTTGTGCTGTACTCAATTTAGTTTCTCCTGCCTTTAAAGTATGTTTACCATACACTGAGTAACGGGTAAAAACATATGTAAAGGCCAATTTGCCATCATAGCTTAAGAAATGATTGGGCTGTGCTAAATCCCATAAACAATTTAAACAGTTTTTAGGGAAATCTGTTATTATTATAGCTTCCTCTAAAGCGGGTAAGAAAACATAACCCTGACCATGATCATCGATAAATATTAGTTTAGTACCCTCGTTATCAGTAAACATTTTAGCCAATCCCATATTATGGCGATACATAGTACAAATTTCCCATTTTTCCAAAGAGAAGTACAACAAATGACCAATCTGGAACAGCAGAAAGAAAATTTCAGTTACGATTTGTATGTTCTAAATTCAAAAATTCTACTTACATCTGTAGCAAATATTAAATATTCCTGGGTTAAGCCAAAGCACGTTATAATAGCATCATTTAAAATCGGCACCGCATTTGGAAATGTTTGCATTAGTTTATCTTTAACATTGGGATTATCCGTTACAATGGCTTGTAACATTAATTGTGGTGGACACAATACTGCACAGTAATCGGCATTTAGTTGTATTTCTTGTACCGCTAACGAAAAATCCCGTTCACTTAGTGGTTTTGGTTGATCTCCTAAAGTTTTACCCAAATCATAAAACCATATATGTTTGTCTACCCCAGAGGCCAAATGATAAGGCCCAATTGCTAAAACAGTTGGTTCGGTTGCAAGACTCTGACGATAAGGTAGGGGCTTTGACTAGAAGTGAAAATTGTTACAAAAATTATCTTAATTATAGAAAAAATCCAAATTTAAGTAATATTTGTTGTAAAAAACAAAATAGTCAGATTTTCTTTAGAAAAATCTTAAGTATTGAAAAACCCTCAGAATCTGAGAAATTTTTTATAAGAAAAGTCCTTGGACTCTTAGAAATTTTCTATACAAAAAGGTTCTTAGTTTCTGAAAATTTCTTCAAAAGGAAAAAAATAGTAAATTTTTTTTATTAAAAGAAATTTTAAAATTATAGAAAATCTTTCTGTGGAAATATTCCATCAGATTCTGAGAATTATTTCTTACAATTTTCCTCAGAATCTTAAAGTTTTTCTATAAAAAGTTTTCAGAATGCAGCATTTTTTTCCTATAGGAAAATGCTCAGTTTCTAAGCATTTTTTCCTATGCTGAGTAAGTTTTTATATAGATAAATCTAGATTTTGAACATTTTTTCCTATAGAAAAATCCTTAGAATCTGAGCATTTTTTTACAAAAAATCTTCAGATTCTGAGATTGTTTTCTTATTTAAATTCTGAGCAGTTTTTCCTATAGAAAAATCTTTAGATTCTGAGCATTTTTTCTTATAGAAAAATCCTCAGATTATGGAAATTTTTTCCTATAGAAAAAACATTAGATTCTGGGCATTTTTTCCTACAGAAAAATCATCAGATTTTGAACATTTTTTCCTATAGAAAAATATGATCTTCTGAACATTTTTTTTTCGATAGAAAAATCCTCAGATTCTGAAAATTTTTTTCCAATAAAAAAACCCTTAGATTCTTAGCAGTTTTCCCTATAGAACAGTACTCAGATTCTGAAAGACTTTCTATTTAGAAAAATCCTCAGATTCTGAGAATTTTTTCCTATAGAAAAATTCTCCGATTCTAATCTTTTTACTTATGGAAAAATCTAGCAATTCTAATACTTTTTCTTATAGAAAAATCCTGCAATTCTAAATACTTTTTCTTATAGAAATTTTTTTAATTTTTATAGAAAAGTTTTGGACTCGTAATGACTTTTCTCAAATAGAAAATATTTCAGCTTCCAAGTCATTTTTCATATAAAATCTTTTCTTTAGAAAATTTCTTAAATTCTGAAGACCTTTTTGTTTTTTGATATTTTGGGGACTGTTTTAATAGAAATATTTTATCATTTTAGGGATTTTTTTCTGAATTAAAATTCATAAACTTTTAAACACAATTTACACTCAAAGAAAAACTAGTAGTTTTTAAAAACTTAGTTTTTGATTCAAAAATTGTATGGACTTTGGTAGGTAATCACAAGTAGTTTCCAAAAACTACTAGTTTTTAGTTAAGTGTAAATATAGTTTAACTTTTTCTTATCGAAAAATTCTAAGAAAATTGTCCTTTAGAAAACCTGAAAGGTTCTGAGGACTGAAATAATAATGTTAGAAAACTCTGGAATAATTACATTTCTATACTTACCTTATCTGGTGAATAAACATATATGGAAACCTCCGCTAAACTGCTTAGCATAGCAATTCTTGGAGCTGAGACAGCATACATGCACGGTAATTTGGTAACATAAATATACACAGAACCACTCATGGTAGTAACCGACAACAGCTGACCATCAGCAGACCAATCAATCATTTGTACACCCGAATGATCGGGAACATTTATTATTCTTTCTGTTTCATGTAAATTGGTAATAGAATGGATTTTAATGCTATAAAAAGAGAACAAATAATTTAATAAAAGTTTCGTTACAATATAAGAACAAACTCTTACTTATCATCACCACAAGAGGCTACTATCTCCAAAGCTGGGCAATAGGCTAACCCCGTTAAAAGTTCTTTATGATTTTTAACTTGCCATAACTCTTGACCAATATCTTTGGGATGTGTTGAAATGGCTACAACATGACCATTAGAGAAACCCAATAGTATATAACCATCTCCGAACCATTTATGTTGTAGTAAAGACCCATAACGTGATTGAAAACCCAATTCAGTGGGTGTATCCGGTTCGAGTAAATAATATAAATATAAAGTACGTTTTCCTATGATCATACTAATGGCATTATCACCACTTAAACGATCCTCATTAGCCATTTCAGCAAAATACATATCGCTGGGTACATCACGCAATTGTACTACCCTCATGGAGTCGCCCTCCTCATTGCTCAGAGAAAATGTTTTATCATCTGATCCTAAGGCCAGAAGATTTTGTGCAGACCAGGCCCCACAATTAATACGTTTGGAATGTTTACCCAAGACTGGTATACGTTTATTGGTTTTATGATTATAAATAGCTAGATTGCCTCTAGCTGTGCCAACTGCCATAATTTTTTCTTGTTTGGACCATATAATACAAGACAAGGGATCTCTTAAACCAGATTCAACGGAGGATTTTTGTTGAGTATTTGAATTCCATATGGTAATGACTGGTGAGGAGGCAGTTATAATGCCTAAAACTTCTCCCTCATTGTCCCAAGCAAAACCGGAACACAATCTATTTAAGAAATATAAACATCATTTGGATTCTCTTCAAGTCTCCCTTGTAAACTTACCCTGGTAACATTATTCTTTCCACCATTTGTCCTTGTCTATTAAATACGGCCACTGTACCATCGAATCCTGTTGTTGCCAACATTGCCCCCTGTTGTCCCTTTTGCCATATAAAGTATACATCTCCCGGACCATGGGGCTCTTCATATTTATAGAGCACTTTCTCAAACGACATGATTTACCGATGTTTTCACTTTTTTGTTTCTCTTGAAAAAATTTTCTTATTGCACTATTTTTTCCAAATAAAACACAGTTTTTCCACATACATTCATGTGTTTGTCTTCATTATTTGTTGGTTGATTGAAAAGTGTTAAGAAGAAAAATTCTTATAATTACGTATTTTTTGTGGTGCTTTGTTTTGTTTCTTGTTTGTTGTTTTGCTCTCGTTTCCATAACAGCAGGTGGTTGGTGATGCCAGATTGTGGATTTTTGTTAGATATAACTAGGGCAAGTTTTTTTTGGCATTTGCCATTAAATGCAATTTTTTCACTTATTCTGTAAAAATGCCATTTTTACAAATCCTTGCCAAAAAAAGCCATTTTGTCTATTTTTTTAGACTATTCATAAAATTCAGTAAAAACGGCGACTCAGATATCTGGGGTGCAGGTTCTTCGACTACCTGTACAGTCTACGCGATGTTTATCTGTCTGGTCTTGCGAACTTTTTAAGCGGATCGGGATGGTTCTAGATTGCTCGGGTCGTGGTATTTCTTTCCATGTGATGAGGGGAAGACTAAGGGAATCGCAATGGGCCCTATGGCCTCCGAGTGAACTCGCCGTTGGCGAACCTATATCATCAGTTGCGTTCAACTAGTTAAATTAAACTATTCACTAATTTGAACCAAAGACCTAGTTCACAACTAATAGCTCTTTTAGTTCAATCGCTCATTTCATTCAGAAAATATGTTTATCATTTACAAAAATTAGTATAAAAGTTGCAAAAGTTTATCGGTTATGTTACAACTCCATAAAATTACCGACAATTTTTTGAAGACGCTTGTTTAAATGTGTTAAAGAGATAAATATGTAAATAAATCGAAGCTTTTGTTTAATATTAAAATATTTACCAAATTTAATAAACTACGTATTCCTTTTTGTAAATAGAAATGCCTAAAAAGGAAATTTTTATTAAAATTTTTGATTTAAAAAGGGGTTTAACTAGAAAGGCTATCTTGATTTTTACAACAAATTGAACAAGACCTAGAAAGAGCGCTCACCAAAACGAACTATAATGCACAAATCCTATGACGTTTGTTTTTCGGGCTTGAAATGTGGTTTTTCGCGTTCGTTTCCTTTTGTGCATTTTTGTCACTTCGTGAGAGTATTGTTAACTCTCATTACCCAAAAAGTAAAGAAACAGACCTACTATACTAAATCCAGGGGTTGGATTGTAGAAAAAGAAATCACTTTTTTGTTACTGATTTTTAAAAGAATTTATTTAACAATAAAATATACTATTATTGATACATTAAAATCAGTTATAAATAATGATAATTATGAAGAAACAAAGAAAACTTATTATATATGACTTTTTCTAAGTATGAGAGAGTGCGCGTATTTTTTTTTCAATTACATGACAGAAATATTCTAATTAAGCGGAAATTTCGGTAACAAAAACACATAGTTATTATTTAATTTAACAATTAAGAAACTTAAAATTAAAATTATCATTAAGTTAAACTAAAAAACAACAATTTATTATTTCATCGTTTAAATAATTATCACATAATTAATATAATTAAACCTGATGTGTGACGTGTGTTTGTATTTAAAATTAAAATATATGAAAAAAAAAACAGTTTTTGAACTATTAAAAGACTATCAATTATAGATTTTTGTTTGATACAACCAAAAACAAAGTCTTCTCTTGCTGAAAATATCGTTAAAGATTTTTTTTATCTGCTGCATCAGCCATAACCCATTAAATATTTGGGTATATATGCTATAGATGATATTAAACTGTAGCTAAATGTTTGAAAAAAGAAGTAATGAAAAAGTAGAAAATAAATATAATATTTTGCACATTTTAATTGTATATAATTTTTTATTTTGTGTTTAATTAAAAAAGTGTGTTTATTTACAAAATTTTTTGAAACCGTAACCAAAAATCATCAATTTTCTTATAGGCGATTTTAAAAATTTAGGCATAAATAACATCCGGCACCTGCCATTCTGTAGTAGTTTCCATTTTCGGGTTTTTCCCAACCATCAGTTCATTATTGCTGCTATCGACGTAATCGATAAGTGTTATTAGGCCACTGTTAAGTTAGCAGTAAAATTTGTTAAAAAAGAATTGTGTTATTAAATATACCTTTACCAAATTTTATAATTATAAATAAAGCCAATTATGATTTGAAATACGATTAGAATATTGCAAATATATTGAAAAATAAAACCAATTTGTTATGTGAAGTTTATATAATTTTATGTGCTATACTTAATGTGGTGCCAAGCCTATAAACAAAAAAATATATTGAATATTAATTTCAAAATAAAATTTCCATATTTCTTTTTTATCATTAGCTGTGATTAGTGGGCAATTTGTTAAGCAGATTTTTTGTGATCATGAATAAGAACCAACCAACCAATTACATATATTTTTCTTAAATTTAAACAAAGGGACATTACACATTGTTATTATGTTAATAATACGTACGAATTGCTTAGACCCCTATAGAACCATGATTTCCATGACTTTCCCGATTCATCATCTACTTTTGCTTCTAAGGCTGAACAAAAATGACGTCGATCATGAGAACGTCCACACTTGGCATCACACAATATTCGTTTTCGACATTCAGCATCACATGTAGGTTTTACTGGTGAATTTTTCCAGTAATTTCTAAAAAAAAATTTTTTAAATTTTTTTAATAAATTATTATTTATTATTTTAATAAATTATTATTTATTTTTATTGTTAAAGCTACTAAAAATTATTTAAAATTTACCCGCAAAAACTGCTGCAATTAGCTTATTTTTGTTTTTGCTAAATACACTAAGTGCGTTCCTTTATTTTTGGGTAAAGTTCGGTAATGAGAGTAAGCAAAAAATCCTCTCACAAAATGTCAAAATTACCCAAAAGTAAAGGAACACACTTATCACTTTTCGAGCCCAAAAATGCATTTCAAAGAAAAATGTTAAAATGCGTATAATTTTAGTTTGAAAATTTGAATTAACACACATATTTATTTGCATTTAATAGTTCTTATTGATTTTGTTCAATTAATTATTATAAATAACACATTTCTTTTGCGTATTGGTTTGCTTAATTTAATTTTTCAATATTTGTTAGTTTTACAATTTACCAAAGTTACCGAAGAAACAGTTTGGGTAACTTTGGTAAAAAGAGAAACACAAATGCACTCTCTTGAATGCTCCCATTTACCAAATTTACGAATACGGGAACGCTTTTTGGGTAAGTTTGGGATCAAGCGGGTTCCCGCGGTACCGTAAAGGAACGGACCTATTATATAAGAGCTAAAAACCTTTTACTGCAAAACAAACTTTGGTGTGCTGACTCCGAATTTAGCAAGAAAAATAATTTTCAATGGATATCGCGGTTTTTATATTTTTGGTAGATGTCTTCATAAAGTTTATTTAAAGATAATAAATCTACACTCAAAAAAGTTTGCTATATACTACATGACAGTTGTTTTGTGTAGTAATCAGAAGTTGTTGTTTTTAATTGAAATAACAAATGTTTTTCTATGGAAAAATTCAAAACAATTTTTATGACAGTTATTTAAGAAAACAACTGACGAAAAGTACTGTAATTTCGTAACAGTTGTTTAAAGTAGTTATTTTTAATACCATAAAGGCACGTCTACACGGGATAGAAATCTCGTAGAATTTGCGCTAAATTTGTCATCTCTAATATAGTTTGCACTAATTTTTATCGTAAAAGTATCATCTCTAGTTGTCATGTATTTGTTTTTATTAAAATTGTTGTATTTTAAAGAATAATTTTTTCTCAAAATACTAAAAGGTGCATTTAGTAAACTGAAATGTTAAATAATATTACAAGACATCTTAAAAATTGTTACTAATTAAATAAATTATGTATGACACCAATTATCAATGGCCTAGAGATTACATTTCGTAGACTTATACAGAGCTGCATTTTCATAAAGTCTGGCGAGTTTTCTATCCCATGGACATGGTGTCCGCTATTAACGCTGACGAGGCTCTGACGACCGAGTATGGGTGGTATAACCTTGTTCCCACGGTAATCGGACTATGTGCCGGAACGATTCGGATGTATTAGAATTTTCGAATTTATCCGAGCAAGAATTGCCACTCCGGCTTTAAATAAGAATTATTAACTACAAATTCTCATTTTAAAGCCGTTACAACAACAATTACTAAAATAGTGTTTTTACAGTAAACAGTTGTTTTTGTTAGTTATTTAAAAAATAAAAAATATCGTGGAATTTTGTTGAATTTTAAAAATTCTTTTTAGTAAAGTGTTGTTTTTTCATACTCCAAATACAATTAATATTGTAGTTAATATGTATTTTTATTAATTCTAATTTAGTAGATTTGAGGTTAAGAAGAAGGATAAACCTTTTCTTCAAAAGTTATAAACACATTAAATTTGCAAATCAGACTAGATCCAGTTTCTCCCTTTTTTTTGCTTGTTTAGTTTATATTTGTTATTATCGATATATTTCTGGGTTGCAAATAAAAATCAGAAATTTGTGTTGCTTAAATTTGTGATGCTTAAAAACATAATAACTGGAGAACTGTTTGGAATTTTACTCCAAATTTTAAGTAGGCTGAAGAAAGTACACATATTTTTGTAATCGAAAGAAAAAAAATTGTTTTTATATTAACATATACTTTTGTAATACCAAAAGAATTAACTGTAAAAAATAGTAGTAAAACTTTGTCAGTTAATTTCAGGACATTGTTAGTTCTTTTTAATGTATTTATTAGTTATTTTTCAACAGTTAAAAATAACAAAATTTTTAGTTATTTTAAAGGTAAAACCTTTATCCCCCTTTTTAACTGTATATACCTTTGTTTTACCTGTCATTTTCAGCAGATTCTACCGATTCTACCGGGCACATATCCGTTCAGTTCCAAATTGTTCTTCAGTGATTACCTTTTTATGCATTGGAGATATAATAATAACAAATATAAACTGAAGAATAATTAAAAAAATCAACGAAATTTTTTATTTTTTAAATAACTAACAAAAATAACTGTTTACTGTAAAAATACTATTTTGGTATTCGTTTATTATGATATTAAAAAAATTCTTGAAACAACTGTTACGAAACTATAGTCCTTTTCGTTAGTTGTTTTCTTAAATAACTGTAATTACAGTTGTTTTGCATTTTTCGAGAGAAAAACAACTTTAATTACAGTTATAAACAATAAACACTGATTATTACAAAAACAACGTCATGTAGTAACTGTCAAACTTTCTCCAGAAAAATGCTCTAAGTACGCCTGTGGGTATAATAGTTGATTTAACTATGATTTTTCTCCTTGTGTAAGCTATCAATCTTCTATATTGTCTTCGGCACATCTATCCTAATAGTGAACAAAGCCCAATAGTATGATCCTGTGAAAGAGTTTTTTGAAGTCGCCCTGCTTCTTAGAGATATTGCTGTCATACAGATAATGCTATGATATTTTGCATAGGGACGAAAAATCCTCTACTTTCCCCGTATTAAAAGCCCCCAGTAGTGTGACAGAGTTGTGAAATTTCGATACTTTTTGAGTACTCAATACTTTTCAATTGAGTACTCGATACTACTCAATACTTTTAACGGTTTTTTTGAATTTAAAAATAAAAATGTTAAGAGTTCGTATTTATAAAGAAAAATAATAACAATTCACATACACGTGTTAAATAACTATTGTTACTTACATTTTACTAAATTTAAAACATTTTAAATAAATTAATTAAATAATTTTTCCCAAAAATTCATTACAAAATTCTTTGCTTCACATATAGAGTTGTATTTCCAGAGTTGTATTTTTAAAGTAGTATTTTTAGAGTTGTATTTTCATACGAAAAATACTCATTTCTACGGAAAATTGCATCTTTAAAAGTATTGAGTAGTACCGTTTTAGTATTGAGTACTCAAAAAAACAGGCGGTATTGAGTACTCAATACCGGAATACTCAATACTTTTACAACTCTATAGTGTGATTCTGTAATGTGTACATAACTTAAAAATGCAAATGGTTTGTGTCTTTAATAACTTATTATATGTCAGTTTGGAGGGTAAACATCTGCCATTTATTCTCACTTAAGGCTCAATTAGACGTGCCATAACCATAACCATATAAAACAGCTGTTCAAACCAATATTATGGGCTACAATGTATACGATTATTGGTGACATGCCATAACGCCATAACCGTAACCATAGAAACCAATTGAATTTTGGTTGTCTGCTATGGCGTTATGGTTACGGCTATGGCGTTATGGCACGTCTAATTTAACCTTAAGTCATTGAACGAAATATTGTAAACAACAAGGTATTCTTTGCTCCGAAATTGTCGAATTTTGTGCTGGAAGTTTTGCTTTACTTCTTCAATTTGAAAAAAGAGCAGCTAAAGCACATCGATTGCTCACCGAAGCTTATCCACGTAAGACAAAGACAGCCTAGAGTTATATATTTAGTAATTCCCCAATCCTTCCTTCCTTACCCTTATTCAATTCGTTATTATTTTGTATACTTCTAACAGTATTTATTTTAGTTTAATATTTAATCATGTCTTTTATCACTATTATTATTATTATTATTATTATTATTATTATTATTATTATTATTTTAATTGTTATTATCAAATATTTCTTTAAATTCATTATTATCCAATATTTTCTTTAGGTTATTTTAATTATCCTTATTTTACTTTATTTAAAACTAGTCTTAACAGTTATTTTTAAACATATAAAACATCCCAGAATCTAAAAATCTGGGTCAGTTTGTAATTGGAAGTCGTAATAAATAGAAACACTTTAAATAAATCGGATAAGTTTTAAACATTTGAATCACACACAAACTGTTGTTTTATTTAAAATTACTCCAGGTCAGCCTAAAAAATTCGAAGATGATGAATTGGAGGCATTACTCAATTAAGATTGTTGTCAAACTCAAGAAGAACCTACAGAATCATTGGGAGTCACTCAAGCAGCAATTTGAAGACGTTTGCAAGCACCAGGATTCATTCAAAAGCAAGGAAATTGTGTCCCACACCAGTTGATGCTGAGACACATTGAAAGACGATTTTAAATTTCCTAAATGCTGCTTGACCGTAAAAAAGAATCCATTTTTCATCGAATCATTACTGGCGCTGAAAAATGGATCCATTACGACAACCCGAAGCGCAAGAAATCGTATGTGACACCCGGCCAACCAGCCAAATCAACGCCAAAGCTGAATATCGATGGCGCCAAGGTAATGCTCTGTATTTGGTGGGACCAAAACAGTCCCATCTATTATGAGCTGCTGAAATCCAGCCAGGCAATCACAGGGGACCTATTTCGTTTTGAAGCGAGGATTGGCCGAAAAACGCTTGGAATATGCGACCAGACATGAAGCTGTAATATTCCATTATGACAACGCTCGGGCACATGTTGCAAGACCGGTTAAAAACTATATATAAAATAGCGGATGGGAAGTTTTGCCTCACCCGCCTTATAGTCCAGACTTTGCCCCGTCCGACTAACATTTGTTTCGATCGATGCAGAACGCTCTCAGAACAGGGTATCCGAAATTGGATTGATTCGTTATTGGCCTCAAAAAATGAGCAGTTCTTTTGGCATGGAATCCATATGTTGCCAGAAAGATGGGAAAAGATCATAGCTAACGATGGCCAATACTTTGAATAAACTTATATTGCAGCAACGTTTCACAATAAATGCTCAAAATTTGCCAAAAATCCCGCATTTTTAAGTTATACACTCAATAACTTTTTAACGACAGAATTCGTTGGATAAGGTGTCAATTTACTATGAAAACTTGTCAATTTAACTACCGAATTTTGTCGTTAAATTTTCAAGTTTTCATAGTAAACTGCCAACTACTTAAGCTACTGAGTTTTGTCGTTAAAAAATTACAGAATCCTACTACAGTATGATTGGTTCATTATGATTGGCTAAAGACTAATGTACTATCAAGAATATTTAGCCTCATTTCCACAATACACTAATAAAAAAAAGTTAGTACAAAAGTCTGTTAAACGCGTTTTGATTAAATTGAACTAATTTTTCTGTTATTTTCTCTAAAAAAGTCCGTACAAATATGTACAAATTCTGCTAAAATAACTGGAAATAGTACACGTATTTGCGCCAGCTTAATTTTGACCTATTTGTACGGACTTTTTTTATGAGTGTAGCTGTGTTTGTGCGGCAAGCTATCAGCTTATGTTATTCCCATATAAATTTGCCAACGTTTAGTGTTAACTCTCAAAGTTACTAATGTCAAATTTGTATGGGAATGACATAAGCCAACGTTGATAGCTCGCCGCACAAATACAAGCTAATGTACAGTAAGGTTGCGTTTACACTTGCATCGAAATCTTGAGATTTCGATATTCACCACTGTGAAAAAAAGAAAGCTTACAGATGTTGAATTTCGAATACAGCACACATAGTTCGCTCTAATAAATACATTCTCTAAAAATTTAACGACTATACAATTTTATCTTCACTGTTTTTTCAGAGTGGTGAATATCGAAATCTCGGAATTTCGGTGCAAATGCAAACGCAGTTTTAGCTTCTTAAAGTGGGACTTTTACTGACACATTTAATTTAACTGTTGACTGAATTTTAACTCTACATTCTGTAATCGGGCCTTAATCTTGTATTTTAAATAGTTTAAACTCACTTGTAATATAAATCAAATAATTCTTGATTATGAGTCAATTCATTTATGAGATTATCCCAATCGACCGGTCTCAGTGATTTCATATTGTAAGCAGCACGTGCCGTATACAATTTATACCAGATGGGATAATCATATAAATTAGCTTCTTTTAAATTCATAATCCACGATTCATGATCCACTACAAGTCGGGTAGTTGTATCATGATCACCATCCACATAGTAAATACGATAACCGGGATTCAAATCATAATAAGGTGAGACAGAAGGACCAATATATGCGATATTGCTGGCATGACCTGAAAAATTTTAAAAATAAATTCAAAGTGAGAAATCGCAGTTGTTTAAGAAGAAGACGAGTTCAATCTCATCCTTCAATATCCGATAATGATGATACTGAGGAATAAATTATATGATACAGGACCAGGCTAGGGATCTTTTACTTTAAAGTAGCGTTGTACTAGCAGAAAGTTAGTTAATTAACCCGTTTTGATATGGCAAATTGCGTAACTACAAGACCTACTGTAACAATGCCATTTTTTAGTGCCAAATCCCGGATCCAGTTCGTTTAATACTTCCTATCGGAGAACAAAAAACCTCTTTTCTTTTCTTTACTTACTCAAATCATTTGGATCATAAAACATTTCAAATTCATCATAATGTGTATGACCATAAAATTGTGCCATAATAGTATTTTCATAACGAGAAATTATTTTATAGAAATTACGTGACCACACTTTTAAGCAATCCGAGTGACCTGGTGGTATGTGACCAATAACGTGAACTTTTTCATTTGAGAATTCTGCACTTTGTAATTCATAAATAAACCATTGCAACTCGGTAGCCGGATCAGTAGAGTTCAGAAGTAACCACCTGAGAAGGGAGAAATCGAATTAAAAATAATTGTAAGTTTAATTATTCACAATGCTAGAGTACTGCACCCTGCTGAGTGGAGTGTTTTAAAATAAATATGGCATAATACAAAAAATACACCTACAAAAAAATTTTGTTGTCCCAACCGAATCGTTCGGTAGCTGCAATCGATAATTCGGTTGTCACAACTCTATTTCAGTTGGAACAACAGAAATAGGGTTGTGGCAACTGAAATATGGTTGTGACAACAAAAATAGGGTTGAAAAAACCGAAAGATTCGGTTGGAACCAAATTCGGTTGGGACAACATATTTTTTTTGTAGGTGTAAGTAAGTGAGAAAGAGAAAAGAACAAACTCCAATATGCACGGCGAAGTACTCCAGCATGAGAATCCGGCTTAATGATTGCTGGAGTACTCCAATCTGCAGAGTGGATTTTGTTTCTTTCTTTTACTGAATTTCATTTTTTTATCATGCCATTTCAATTTCAGTACTCTTCCATCTACATCACGAAGTACTCCGGAATTGTGAATGCAGTTTAATCTGCTATTAATTACAAAACTTACCAATTTTTATTGTTGCAATAATTCATATTAAGTGATATGATACGAAAACCCGGTCTTACCAAAACCGAATAGAAGGCACCACGCCGTACCGTATGAGAAACACTTTGTGGTAACCATCTGCGCCATTGATTATCTAATTCATCATATAGCCATGATATGGAATTTTCTACTTGATTAACATAGGGAGGTGGAAAACTATTAACCGGAGCACTTTCATGATTACCCAAAGCGGGGAATATTGGTATGCCGGGGAACTTTTCAGTCATTTGTTTAACAGTTTCTTTAATAATTTCTAAATTTTCTTGTTTGGTTTGATTCCAAACATCATGTGGTGGTAAATCTCCAGTCCATAATATATAATCAATATCATTGTGGGTATCAGCAATATGTGACAACATATTGTCTACCGTTCTCTTGGGTGTATCACATTTACGATAATCACCCCATTTGCCAGCTGCAGCATTTGGACTTGATGGTCTGCCGCTGCTTAAGCGACAACACAAAGGTTCATTACAATCCGCATTGGCGCCCTCAACATAATGCGGATCATAGTGAGTATCGGATATGTGTAAAACTTTAAAGAATGGCGCTCCCTCCTTGGGAATGGGTAAATCTAGCACGGGTGGCTTAGGTACAGGTGGAAATATTACCTCCCATTCGTGATAGGGATTATATATATCATCACAACCATCTCCTATAACAAAACTACAAATCTCATCGGGACTTAAAGTAGTACGCTGTAAAACATATACCACCTCAGTACCAAATAAATTGGAAACTCCTTCACAAACTCGGGGGCTTTGTATATTTAAATTAGCACAAAACTGATATATCATCTTGATAATATCCTGTTCCGATTTTCCCGTATGTATATAATGCAGCAGTAGCCCCGCTCCAGCTTTACATGCTGTACACGATACTTTCGAAAGCAGGCTATTTTCGATTTCATATGATACCTGTTTAAGATTCAGCAATCTTAAGGCTTTATCCACAAATGGTGGATAGGTTAAACCATCTGGTGTATTATCGCCATACCATAGCATTCGTGATGACGATGTTTTATTTTTAAGTTGTCTAAGACGATCCAAAAAATCTTCTTCCTCATCGCTTTGGGAGGGTTCAGAATTTGTACGATTTGAAAAATATTTAAGTTCTACATGAGGTGTTATACTGCGTGGTAAAGTTAGAATATCCCATTCGTCTTGTGGTTGTGTCCAATTTACCACTTGACGTCTAAAGTTGTGTAGAGTTGGAAAACCTTAAAGGAAATTAATTCAAAGTAAATGAAAGTTCAATAAAATAAGAAATGTTTAAGAAACTAAATAAATCAATTGAGGGTTTTAAAGCGCCACAGGACCGGTCCTTGTTATGAAAAGGATCTACTCTATTAAATTGGATTGTCATAGAAGGAGGAAATTTATCTATTGTGACTAGATCGTGTTATAAAATCTTCTAAAAACTAGTCCTAGGTTAGTTCTGTGATATGTTCCAGGAAATGTCACCGAACTGTGTTTTTAGAAGAGTTTTGTGACACGTCCTAAACTTGTCTTTCTATGAAAATAACATTTAAAAGCGACAGCTCCGTTCCATAAAAAATTGATATAATGTTGGATGAGGTCAAAATTCGGTTAAAACGAATAATTTGATAAAACTGTATCAATAGAAAAAAATGCTCCTTATATGAATTTCTTGGAACCAATAGAATAAAAAATGTCTTTGTAGTAGATTATTTCAAGAAATTTTAAAATTTGGATCTGAATTTCTTGAATAAGTGGCCTACAGCACATCAGTTGCCGGGGGAAATTTTAATAACTCGGCTGTTTTTTAACCCATTCAAGTTTTTATTGCTTTATAAAAAAGAGAATTCAGTCCAAATCACGTAAAATATCAATGTTTTTGAGAAAATTTACAAAAATTCATATTTTCCCCTTGTAAATTCGTGTTCCAAACTTTAGGGCCGATGCGACACGTCTTCCCGATATCCGATTATCATAATTTTTTGGGGGACGTAGTTTTACATCCAAAAAAATATTTCCAATATTTGTACACTCACGAGGCATATTTTTCTATATCAAATAGTAAAATTATAAAAACTCGTTTAAATTTACACAAAATCATTCTATTTTACCTTTTTTTTGTTAATTCCACCGATTAGACACTCACAATTATAATTAAATCAATCTCTAAACCTTGCACTTGCACGTTCAAATATAAATGCACATATAAATATTTCTATTGGCAATGAAGTGATAACAAGGTACACTTGCTGATAACGGTAGTATTGAGAAATCGAATTAAAAATATAATATTACAAAACGGGGTACTATTGGAACCTCAAAAGTACTATGGTACTCCTCTGACTCATTTAGTACTATTTACACATTTTCCGATATTTAAATTTTTTGTGCTTTTTTAATTTTCATAGATATTATTCTGTTTATAACGAACACTTCAAATATCGGAGTTTTAAATAAAAAAGACTTATGTTGAAAATATTTAAAATATTAGATATTACTATTGAAAACTCAAGTTAAACACATAAAAAATGTTCTTTCGCATTTTTAATTAAAATACCTATACAAAAAAAAAAAATATTGAAAATTAGGAGAATTAAGAAATCTAGAAATTTTTATGTTTTTTGGAACTAGCAAAATGTTTTTCCCCATCAAAACTCATAAAGAATTCACTCATTAGATTTTCCATTCTGAATGACTAAATACCTAAACCCTATTTCGAATAATCGAATGAATTCTTAATCCACCTAATTCAATCATTAAATTCATTTGCTTTGATTGTTAATCAATTTGTTCAATCGAAAATATTCTTATGACATTCACAAGGTAGAATAAACCCGTAAATACCTTTAAAATAATAATCGCTTTAAAACTTGGTTGAATAAGGCTTTTATGGACTTTAAATTCTAAATCCTACACTCACAGAAATAAACCTGTAAAAATAGCAGAAAAGGGCAAATAGCTAAAAAATGGACTTACAAAAGAAACTGCTGAGATTAGCAGATTTTTTTGCTAAATACTAGTAAGATAAGAACAGTAAAAATAAAACTGGTAAATTTACAAAATTTTAGTTATATTTAAGTTACTTTTAGTTCATTGAAAATAACAAATTATACTGTAAAATCTGCAGAAAATATTAGTGGACTAAAAATACAATAGCAAAAATAAACTGTTATTATATCTACAAAATTTTTGTTATTTTTAAGTTAAATTTAGTTCAATGAAAATAGCAGTCTATCTTGCTAAAATCAACGGAAATGGTTGCTAAAAATAATAAACTGCTGATTTTAGAAGACTAGATTTTTGATTCTTATTAAAAAAATTTTAAAAAAACTTTCCAGATTTAAAATTTTTTCTGATTTTTTAGTCTACTAATTATTATTTATTTCTGATTTTAGCAGGTTAAGTCGTTATTTTCTGTTAACTAAAATTTATTCCAATATAACTGAAATTTTGTATATATTTTTAATAGTTTTGTTTTTGCTGTTTTGTTGTCTGTTCTTATCTTATAAATATTTTACAAAAGTCATCTGATTGCATTTTTTATGCAAGGTAATTTTTAGTAGTTTTAACTAAATTTTTTACATTTTTCTATTGCCGTATGAGTTAGATCAACGAGCATAGAAACTCAAGAGGATGCATGTGTCTCTTTCAATGTTAACTGGCTCTGACCGATATTTGAAGAAATTTTATTAGAAGGTGATAGGTTAGGTTTTATTGCCAAATTTTAATAAATATTAAAAATTGTTTCAATAAATATGCATAACATGAAATAATTTAATTAAAAAACTAAACCCGTTAGCTGCAATTTAACTTCTTGAAATCTCAGCCAGAGCCAGTGAGAGAGCGGTTAACAGTACGTGAGCATCTTGCATAGAGCCTGGTTAGATATAACAGAACTCTTCATTTTTTATGCGTTTTTATTTGTTAATTTATAATGATAAAAAAAATTAAATGAAAAAAATGTTTGGTACTATAGAGATCGAAAAAATACTATTTTTTAAGCCGGTTGGTCCTATTATAAAAATCCCATTTATCATCCCTGTTACAAAACAATACGCAAAGAATCTGTAAAATTTTATGCGTACTTAAATTTGACCGTTAATACCATTATTACAATATAGAGAGTTAAACATATAAAAATAGCCTATGCACATATCGTATAGTAATTTCGCTCACAATTTTCATAGAAACTTCAAACCAGATTCTACCTGGTTTTCGCCAAAATCCAAGTAAAAATATCTGAAGAGCTTATCTTTAATAAATAATTTTCGATATACCCTATTAAGGCACATCTACACGGGATAGAAATCTCGTAGAGTTTGTGTTAAATTTGTCATCTCTAATATTGTTGGCTCTAATTTTTATCGTAAAAGTACCATCTCTAGTTGTCAAGAATTTGTTTTTATTAAAATTTTTGTATTTTAAAGAATAATTTTTCTCCAAATACCAAAAAGTGTATTTAATAAACTGAAATGTTCAATAATGTTACAAAATATTTTCAAAATTGTTACTAGTTAAAAAAATTGTGTATGACAGTAATTGTCAATGGTTTAGCGATTACATTACGTAGACTTATACAGAGCTGCATTTTCGTAAAGTCTCGCGAGTTTTCTATCTCGTGTAGATGTGCATTTACAACGAATATAGAAGTAATGCAAGTGTGAAAAATATTTTATTAACCAGTTTTTTAGTTTGTATGAAAATTGCACGGAAAAACTACACTACAACTATAACAAAACTAATTGTAGTTTTCGGATCAAAAACTAAAAATGGCCAATAACCACTACTTTTTGCTCAGTCTAAATTGAGTATAATACTGCAATTAGACTGACAAGGAAGATATCCCAATGGGTTCTCTCGGATAATCTTTAAAGGCACATCTACACGAGATAGAAAACTCGCGAGACTTTATGAAAATGCAGCTCTGTATAAGTCTACGAAATGTAATCTCTAGACCATTGCATACACGATTTCGTTAATTAGTAACAATTTTTAAAATGTCGTTTAACATTATTGAACATTACAGTTTATTAAATTCACTTTTTGGTATTTTGAGAAAAAATTATTCTTTGAAATACAACAATTTTAATAAAAACAAATACCTGACAACTAGAGATGGTACTTTGACGATAAAAATTAGTGCCAACAATATTAGAGATGACAAATTTAGCGCGAACTCTACGAGATTTCTATACCGTGTAGATGTGCCTTAATAATAACTATTTTTTTTTGAAAATCAAATTTGTAAAATTTTATTATTATTATTATTATTATTATTATTATTATTATTATTATTATTATTATTATTATTATTATTATTCTTAAACTTGTATTTTGTGTCAAATTAAAATGTCTGATCTTTGTAGCAGTAAGTTATTAATTATTTTTTTTTATTTTTGTCGTTTATTTAACCTTCTTTTTCAATTTTTAATTTCACAATTTTCTTGAGCGTAAGGTTTGTTTTTTATATATAAAAAATTCTTTATTTTCGATATTTCGCTACTCCATTGTGTAGCATCTTCAGGAAATAACAATTAAATTAATTTTTTTATATATAAAAAACAAACCTTACGCTCAAGAAAATTGTGAAATTAAAAATATTTTTTTTTATAATATTTATATCGAAAAACTGTAAACTACAAATTTATAATTCTATACTGTAAAAAGAGACATTGGAATTCTATACACAAGAATTCCCCAAAAAAAAAATTCACCATTTATTGTACCAGTTGTAAAGAAAGGTTTTGATTTTCTTCCACAATAATAAGTTCCTCGCCAAACCAGGTACTTTTTGGGAAATTTGGACCTGCTTTTCTATTTACAATTATCTGGAGCATCACCACGGCAAACGACAAACGTTCATTTAAGTTTTGTTTTTATCACTTTTCTAACCATGGAATATGGAAATTTTAATTTTCTTGCTATAAATCGTATGGAAAAACTTTTATTTTCATTATATTCGTGCAAAATGAGTTTTCTTCGTTCAAGCTCCGAAGCGGGTTTTCACAATTTTAAATTTATTTATTGACATAAGATAAAGATGTACATAATAGCGTACTTAAATCATAAATCTTATTTTAATTAGTCAAGTAGTTTTTAAGATAGCTAAGATTAAAAATGATTCGATTTTGGTTATCTCAACCTTTAAACATACGTGAAAATGTTATATAGTGCTATTCTCAAATGTATTTTTTCAATTTTATATTAACAGTTCAATTTTTTGTTAGAACGATACAAAAGATAGCAAACCCCTTGGATTTTCCTGCAGGGTATTTTCTCTGTGTATTTTTTTCTTAAGTTAACAAAATCTAAAAACTCATAATTCAAGCTTAAGCTGCACCGAAATCTCGAGATTTCGATATTCACCACTCTGAAAAAGCAATGAAGGAAAACTTATAGATGTTCAATTTTGTAGAAAACACACAAAGATTGTTCTAATAATTACAATTTCTAAAAATTTGACGTTTATATGCCTATCTTCACTGTTGTTTCTGAGTGGTGAATATCGAAATCTCGGGATTTCCATGCAAAAGTAAACGCAACCTTAAGTGATTTCCAAAATTATTCAATCGTATGTATTTCAAGTTTATAAAGATAATAAATGACACTAATACTACATTTATACCTGAGCAAAAACTACCTGGTTTTTGGCTTTTGTAGTTTTTAACTTGTCAAAACGCATACAAAAAAACAAGCAAAAACTATTTTTATACAAAAACTAGGTGGTTTTTGGTCAAGTATAAATATAGTATAATACTTATCTTGCTAGAAAACACTTTCTTCAAAATGTCACGAAATTGGCTTCACTTACCTAAGACCCCAATTTGGTTCCAGCCAATATATGCAAATATTACCATCCATATTATGATGGTCTTTTGTGGGGTCATAATGTTGTTGGACAATAATATCTTCGTGAAGCCGTTATGATCTTGTGTTATACATCCAAATTAATAAAAGTAAGAAAATGAAAACTAAAATGAAAAGAAAAAGAAGAAAAACGTATTTAAAAAATCATTAAAAATTAAGTGAGTTTTGCTTTGTTTTTATTTAACTACAACCATTATACCATTACCATCAGCAACACCAACAAACCAAACCGACAATAATTACAAAAGTTTAATTAGAAGTCAAAAACTTGAGACAAAAACCCAGAATGTACAAGTAAATCAAGCGTGTTAGAAAAATTAGTTTTTTGTTTGATAATGGCAAATGTTTTCATAATTTTTTTTTGTTAAGGGAACATTTTTGGTTGCAGCACCACAAAACAAGTATAAGTTGCATAAGACACTTGAGATTTGTATAGCGAGAGAAAGAGAGAGAGAGTTTAACAGAAAATCAAGAAAAAAAACCAAAAATCCTCAAAAACCTGCAAAGTCATAGAGTTACGGTTTGCTATCTTAACGTAAAATTTTTTGTATAATTGTACTAGTGAATTGCATAATTACACATTTTTTTTTGGGAAAATATAAGGTAAAATAGCTATAGATAAGTAACTAAAAATTCATTGACCTACTTTTATAGAATACAATGATTTTTAGGAACTTTTCTATAAAAGTATTAAACTAATAAAACATGAAGAAAATTATTGCAAATTGAATACGTCCGAGTAAGAAAATTATATATATTCATATATATAGTCAAAACTTCTAATATGTGAATATACATGCTGTCATGAATAGCCATATATCGTATATTGGGTGTATAACTAAAAATGCGGGATTTTTTTTTTTTGCAAATTTTGGGCGTTTATTGTGAAACATTGGTACAATATAAATTTATTCAAAGTATTGGCCATCGTTAACTGTGACCTTTTGCCATCTTTTTGGCAACATATGGATTCCCCGCCAAAAGAACGGCTCATTTTTTGAGGCCAAGAACGAATCAAGCTAATTTCGGATACACCCTACAGAGCATTGCCTTGGCGCCATGGATATTCGGCTTTGACGTTGATTTGGTTGGTTGGCCGGTCTTCACATACGATTTATTGCGCTTCAGGTTGTGGTAATGGATCCACTTTTCATCGCCAGTAATGATTCGATGCAAAAATTACTTCTTTTTATGGCGTCCAAGCAGCATTTCGGATATGAAAAATAGTCTTTCAAGATCTCTTAGCTTCAACTCGTGTGGTACCCAATTTCCTTGCTTTTGAATGAATCCCGCTGCTTGCAAAATTTTTGAAATTGCTGCTTTCAAAACATTTTAACCCTCTAACTCTTCAATTAAAGGGGATTTTTTGGCCCCTTTTGAAAAAGGGACAAAAAAGACCCGTAAGTTGCAGAGTTAGATGGTTAAAATGTTCCACAACAATATTTGTCTCTGAAGATATTCAAAGTTGAAAATTTAACTTCAATGCCAGAAATAAATAATTCAAAACTTAAAACTAACCACCTTTTGCAAATGTTTATTGTGAATCGGTATAGGAAACCATGTGAATTCTCCATTCTAGGTGTAAGATGTGTTCAGCGAACTTATGTAAAACTCTACGAAGAACATTTTTGTGGAACATTTTGACCCTCTAACTCTTCAATTAAAGTGGCTTTTTTGGCCCCTTTTAAAAAGGGGACAAAAAAGACCCGTAAGTTGAAGAGTTAGAGGGTTAAAATTATCCGCAAACATATTTGTCATGACATTTTACTACACGTCTCTGAAGACATCAAAGTTGAAAATTTAACTTCAATGCCAGAAATAATTCAAAATTTAAAATGTGTTTAAGGGTTAAAGTCGTACTTATTCAGAATTGGCATTCAACAAACTTGGATTTTAGAGGGCGATACATTATGATATTTTTCTGATATTTGAAAATAAAACTGGTACACTAACAGTGAAGACCATCTAATATCAAATTAATAAAATAAAAATCAGTTTACGAAATTTTTGAAATATTTAATTTAGCCATTACTTACATTTTGTTTCGCGAATTTCTAGGCTTTATTACCACTGCCTAAATTTTAACATAAATTTTATTTTATTATAAAATTCCAAATATAAATACTTTGCATTGGTTTTACGTTTTTTAATATTTTTTTTATAATTTGTTGACAATTAGAGATGTGACCAAATTAGTGATGTGTTTTTTTTAACACTGAAATGCATGATCTCTTCGATTTTAACCATTTTTTATATATAATTTTGAAAGGCGTGTACATTTCAAGAAAAATACCATAAAAAAAATTTATAAAAAGGTGATTTTTATTGAAAAATATGGTTTGGAAAAAAAAAAAATTTTATAAACTATAATTTATACATTTATTGTCGCCAAAATGAATTTTATTGCGAAAATACCACTTTAAATATTTAAACAAATAATTTTGAAAATTACACTTTTTGTAAAAAAAACGCGTGTTTTAGATTTCTCACAAATATACAGAGCAAAACCAAGATTTTTACTCTAACTGTTTAAAAATTCTGCGCTAAACTATAGGAACACTATGTACAGAAGGGGCCCCTAATGCCCAAAAATGCAGTTTTGTGCAACAAGTGGGGTTTTTTTTAAATTAAAAAACCGGTATGTTGCCAAATGGCTACACCATGCATTTAAGGGTTAAGGTATATTTGTCAAGTTAAATAGTTAACAGATCAATGTTAACTCTAGAGTGCAACAAATCCGTACTCCAGAGTCAAACAAATTTGACTCTGGATGGGAATAAAAAAAGATAGCAGAATTCAAAAATGTATTAGTAAGAAAGAGAAAAGAACTGAATTCGCTACAGATTAGAGTACTCTATCATTGTTAATGCACCTTTAAAGTGAGTACGAAAAGTAATGTGTTAGTTTTCGGTACTTTGAGTTTTTTATGCGTTAACGGCTATAGTTAAGTCGAAAATACAGCTATTAAAGTCTTCTTTTAATACCAAACAAATATATAACACCTTTTAGTATACCGATTGACTCTAATCACTTTTGGATTCCATTTAACGATGTTTGTCCGTTTGACTCTCTGTATGTTTATCTGTCTTGCTTCGTTTGCACGCTACAGTTCGCATATTTTGATGAAATACTTCTTTAAATACATAATGTCTCGCAGTTAAGAGTTAATAATCCGTATTAAAACGATTAAATTTAAAATTAATTTTTTAACAAACCGATGGTACTATACTAAATTAGAAAATGCAATTAAAATAAGTAAATATAATAATAAATACACACTTTAAAAAA
This sequence comes from Leucophora obtusa, assembly GCA_949987735.1. NCBI lineage: Eukaryota > Metazoa > Arthropoda > Insecta > Diptera > Anthomyiidae > Leucophora > Leucophora obtusa. Next base: position 161,714,737 of record OX465299.1, on the reverse strand, counting down.
ACTGATAATCAAATACGTCAGTGAATATGACAAAAATTACAGATTAATCAAAGTATTTAAATTAAATTTTAATAAATAAATATCACTACCAATAAATATATGTATGTAGTTATTGCAATTGTAAATTTTTTATAAATTATAAAACAGCCATATCAATATTTGCTCAAACGTTTTATTTACCTTTTGACCTCAAAATTATTTTTATATTACAAATATTTTATTTTTATGTACAAAGACATTTTATTTGATTAAAATTTAAAATTAAAATGACACAAAAACAAAATTTATAGATCCATTTATATTTGGAAAAAATATATGCAAATTATATGAAATAAATTCCAAAACAAAATAAAAAAGAAAAAAGGAAAAAGAAACTTCATCTATATAAATATTTGTATTATTCGCATATATAAATATAAACATTAGGGTGGTACTGAAGTACATACCAAATGGGGAACAATAGAGGCGTTTACCACAGGACCATGTCATCACCAAAAAAAAAAAGTTATAACAACATCGTTATCAATAGGTGGCGCTTTGTTCAGTAAACTGTCACTTTTCATTTTTATTCAAATTTTTAATAAAAACAAACAAAAAAAGTAAAGCAAATAAAATTTTATTAGTCAAATATATTTAGCGCGTATTTCCTTTTAATTTTGCGCTGTTTTCAACGATTTTTGCTTTTGAAATATAAGCTCAGCTGATACTAAACGGATACTAAATAGTTGCTCAGGTAATACTAAATTTCAGCGCCCCCTACCGCTGAGTAGTGTACTTCTTAATTTCCTATCTCTATAATTAATTGTCTCTGGTTTACCAGACCCTCAACTGTTACTAATCTGCTACTCAACAATTTCGTGAACGATTTGATGTTGAGGCAAGTACAAACTGACTGTGAGGCATTTTCTCATCGTGGGAACAAAGTTTGCGCGGCCGCTAAAAACATTGTTCGCATGCCCAAAAAACGCCTCACAGTCATTTTATACATCCTTGTTTATGTGTTCCTTTGTTGAAGTAGCGTAAAAATTATTTTGATAGCGTAAAAATTGTATCAGTTACTGAGAGATATGTACATCAGCTGTCGGTGGTTATTTTTTAAGTAAAATACATTTTTAAATCAAAGAAAACTATACAAATAATTTTATTTTATAACAGGGGTCTCTCATGGTCCTGATGAATGGCAACACCGATTTTTAATGCAACAGATGGTGCTAAATGCTGTTTTGTTTTTTCCGGCAATACTGTGTTTTTTTTAGCTTATTCCCATATTAAATGTTTAAATCCCCAATGTTATACCCAATTCATTTTAATTTAAACAAAAACTCAAAAAAGGAGCTAAGTTAGCATCGCTCTTAAGTTAAGAAAATTATTAAGAAATGAGTGAGCAAATTAAATAAAATTGAATATTTTTTCCCTCGAACTTTAAAGGCCTCAAATCTTTGTTAAAATTGTGAAACTAAAAAAATTTTGTTATACGAAAGACAAATCACAATTAAGCTGAAATGTCACCGTTTCAAAATAAAAGTCGTATATTAAATTTTTGAGAGAAAAAATTCTACACAATTTTCACACGAAGTTCATTATGGTAAAGTCTTTTTTTTCTAAAATTTGTAAATCTAAATAGTAAGGTGTAAGTTCTAGGGCTCGTAAACTCTTTTGAACATTGAGTTTGCATAAGTCGAGTTTACACGATTCAGAAGGTACATAAGAGGTTATATAAAAACCCCTGGTACTTTTTGAGCCTACACAAAATTTATTTTTTCGGAGTCCTTGGCATGTAACAATTTCAGTATGTATTTGGAAAATATAAAATTTTTTGATTAATTATTGAGCTTGGTTGCTTTTCGTTATTTCAAGATTTATAAATATTTGGAGAACATTTCTTCATTAATTCAAATATTTTGTAGAAATTTTGAAATTCTTTAACAGACCTAATTTGATCGACTTGAATTTAAAATAATACGCATATAATTTATACCAAAATTCTTCTTATTTTGGGCCTAAAACTAAATCTTTTAAAATTTACAAATTTTTTAATCTGTTCCCAAAACGAAGTCGAAATCCCTAACTTGAACCCAAATCTCCTAACCTAAAAACTCTGTAAAACCTCATTTGACATAAAAAATCCTCCCTTGATAAAATTTCCCAAAATAAAATCCTCCTTTGACAAAATTTCCCACATGCTAGCGACATCTACAGTTTGTTTACAAAACTATCGATGTTGCATCTCTAATTTATATGTCTCTGTTTTAAAATAAAAACAAAAGAAGCCTCGTTCACCAGATTAACTTAATCATAAAGTACTACATATCAGTTGCAGCGGTAGCGAGTTTCTCTGTTTAACCTGCCCAATGTTTTTCAGAATTTCAACGTGCAACTTACACGAGAAAGCTCCTAAGGCTCACTTGTCAATTTGGTTGAATCTAAGATATTTCATAGAGATTTCAAGTCTAAAGTTTAGCTAATTTTTTTTTATATGCCACATCCAATATTTAAAGAAAAAAAACGGGGGTAAAAAAGGACATTTTCGGCACTTTTTTGTTCAGGATTTTTTTGAAATTGAGTTTAACTTCAATATTGCCCTTGTGAAAAGAGGCCTATGTAAAATTTTCTGCAGAATCAAACATTTACAACTAAAATACTTTAAGTAAGTGTTGTTTTTTCAAACGCGTCATATTAATTTTAATTTAGTGGGTTTGAGGTTAAGAAGAAGAATAAACATTTTTTCAAAGTTATAAACACATTATTAATTTGCAAATCAGACTAGATCTAGTTTCTGCCTTGTTATGGACAGGCTTCATCAGTAATTATCCATTAAATTGTATTATTGTTTATATTTTATTGTCAGATTGTCTCTATATGATAATTTTTTTCAACAACCTGTCGGCCGTAGGAACCCATACCCAGCTTAGCCATATCACCCACGGTAGGGCCTTGCTAATAGTGTGGCTAATTCATAGTTTCTTTCCTATTCAGCTTTCCGTTATTGTTTTTTTTACTCTCAGAGGTGATGAAACAGACAGACAAAGATTCTACTTTAGAGTTTTTGTTTATCTTCTTATCTCCTTCTTGTCACCTTTTTCACAAATGTTGCCACACTGACGTATGGTTTTTACGTTCAAGTGCAGGCAATTTGTGTATATCGGAGACGGACTGCCGCAGGACATTTTTTATTTTTTTTAGTAAAGTGTTGTTTTTTAGTGAAGCTGTTAAATATTTATCCATTTAGCGATTATAAGTTTACTGCGCTCTTCTTGATTCATTCACTCATAGAAATAAATCTGTAATAATAGCAGAAAAAGCAACTAAAAATTAGTTAAAAATAATGCTGCAGAAAAAACTGTTAAATTAGCAGCAAAAAAACTGTTAAATTTACAGAATTACAGTTATATTTAAGTTAACTTTTAGTTAATTGAAAATGATAAATTGTAATGTAAAATCTGCGAAAAATTTTGCTAAATATTAGTAGACTAAAAATAGCAAAAACAAACAGTTATATCTACAAAATTTTATTTATTTTTAAGCTAAATTTAGTTAAATACAAATAGCACTCTATCCTATTAAATTAGTAGAAATATTTTCTAAAAAAAATTGTAACTACTGTTTTCAAAAGGCTCGAATTTTATTTGCATTAAAAAAAATCAAAAAAAAACTTAGAAAATTTTAAATTATTTTCTGATTTTTAGGGCTGCTAATTATTCAGCAAAATTTTTTACTGATTTAAAAGTTTAATTTGTTATTTTCTATTAACAAAAATTTAATCAAAATGTAACTAAAATTCTGTATAGGTACTTAACAGTTTTATTTTTCCTGCTCGTATCTTACTAATATGCTAATTTATCAGTTTTTTTTCCGCAGCATAATTTTTAACTAATTTTTAATAGATTTAACTAAATTTTGTACAGACCTTTTTCTATTAGTTTTATTTTACACGTATTTTTGGGTAGATCGAAACTAGTTTAGCTTGATAACAATTTTACGATGTTGACAAATATTTTTTACGTAAGTTAAAAATTATACTTTTGAAATTTAAGTAGTACGATAGATAGACTGTTTTGAATTTTTCAAAAATAACTCGTTATATTCTTTAATTTTCCATTTTGGATTTGTTCCAAAAATGCGCAACTTTATCCAATTTGGCGAAAATTTCCACAATGTAGGTTTTGCCCTATGCTCCATGCAGGAGTAAAAGGAACGAATATATAAGTTTTGGAATAACTCCCAACGCTTACACTTCAATCTGGATGAAATTAGAATAAAATGTGTATGCGCGAAAATCCTAAGTAGGTTTTTTATTGCCACCCTAATAAATATTTGTATTTATACATATATAAAAATAGGACAAGTGACAAGTTACTAAAATTACTATTTTGTCACCAGTGGTATTTTACAGGTATTTTACATCGTTATCACTAGGTGGCACTTTGTTCGAAAAATTGACAATTTTCTTTTTTTATTTAAATTGAAATAATAACAATCATAAAAGCAAAAAAAAAAAAAACAAACGAACATCTGAAATTTTATTATTTGAATATATTTCGTACTGGGTTTTTCTTATTTTGAGCAGTTTACAGCAATTTTTGAGTTTTCAAATATAGGCTGAGCTGATACTAAATAGTTGCTCAGGTAATAGTAAATTTCAGCGCCCCCTACCGGTATGTAGTGTAAGTTATGATTTCCTATCTCTATAATTAACAGATACTATTAATTATAGAGATAGGAAATCAAAACTTACACTACTCACCGGCAGTGGGCGCTGAAATGCAGTATAACCTGAGCAACTATTTAGTATCAGTATAGTATCATCTGAGCCTATATCTAAAAACTCAAAAATTGCTGAAAATAAGAAAAATTCAAGCGCAAAATATGTTCAAATAATAAAATTTGAGAATTCCTTTTTTTCTGCTTTCTTGTTTGTCATTATTTCAAATTAAATTAAAAAAGAAAATTGTCCATTTTTTGAAAAAAGTGTCATCTAGTGATAACGATGCCGTTATAACTTTTGTTTTTGGTGATGCCATACCCCTGATAATTAATAGTCTCTGGTATTTTATATCCTTCATTGCCATTTTGATTGAAATATCTCTCTAGTTCACTATGGGCAAGAATCTCCGTTTTTTGGTTAAAAGAATATTTCAGGTAAAGGGGAAATCTGACGCGAATTTCCACAAGCGTCAGTATTCGAAATTTTTTTAAATTAGCATCTTTAATATGTAAATAAATTAATACGAAAAAAAATCGTTACGAATTTTAATTACAACTAAAATCTTTGGCAGAAACTTAACAATCCGAGCATTTAAAAACTGATATTAGTATTTTGTTATTGTAACTTATTGTTCCGAAACCAAACTTCGATCAGTGAGATTATAACGTTGGGTTTCATTGCCATTATCTTTTGATAAAAAGTTACGCTAAAGTTAACCCTGCAGTAAAAGATTCGAAGTCAGATTTTAAAACTTCAATATAGAGAATCCAATAAACATAGCTGCAGTAATTTTATTAGTACATATTATTTTTTTTTGGTTGACTGATTTTCTTTAAAATTACTACTTCCCTATTAAAAATGGATATAATATAATGGTATATAATTTGATACAATCATATCTAATCAAGTGTGGTTAATGTGATATCATATAAAATTGTATGTAATTTCATCAATTTAAACAAAATTATACAACTTAGATCTAATAACATTGGGTCATTTTCTCTATCAAATTATATTAAATTTTATGTGGTTATATATGGTCTAACAATTTATATATACTTATATACAATTTAATAGGGAAATTGACCCAATGTTATTAGATCTAAGTTGTATAAATTTATTTATGTTGATTCAATTATATACAATAATATATGATATCACATTAACCACACCTGATTAGATATAATGGTATCAAATTAGACAACATTTTATTAAAAGCATTTTTACTAGGGTTGAAACTTTTTTTTATTTGAAAAATTGCTCCGAATCCCGCTCCCCAGGGTATATTTTGTGAGGTTACTGGAAAAACTAATCTAGAAAAAATTTCAGTTTAATAGAATAATTTTTGTGCCACTCCTGGCTTATCAATGTTTTGAATACGATTTACAAGGGGAAAATATTAATTTTTTTTGGCTTTTTTGAAAATACTGGCTCTTAAATCACTGTGTTTCGCAAAAATGTCGATAGAATCGAAATCTAGACTGAATTACTTTTCTAAAAAGCTTTCATAAAAACCAAAAATCGGTGGCAAAATATTTAGGTAATTGCTCTTCATCCAGGCCACTATAGGGTTAAAATGGAATAATTTATGAAAATACGTAAAAAATTAAATATGTTTTTCAAAAACTTACAATGTTATTTTATTTATTTTTCAACTTACAATTTAAGGTAATTTTCAAAAACTTACAATGTATACTCTAGTTTCATTTCTAGGATCTGTAAATATTCAGATGTAAAATTTTGTCTCTCTTGGATTATGCTCACCTAGCCCCAGATATGGCCAAAGATGGGATTCTTTTTTTTTTTGTAAATTTGCAAAACTATAATTTGGAATTTTTTAAAATTTTGTTCAACAAAATATAAAAAACGTCGTCAACGCATAATTTTTCTTTAATACACCTCAGAAAACAATTCTACTGAAAATTACACATATCCCTCTTTTAACTTAGTAAAGTGTGATTTTGCGAAATAATTTAGATAAAAGTATCCTTAGGCAAGAATGAAATCCAGATAGGGACATGCCTACAACGGATTATTTTTCACAATTTGTTAAATACGTTTTTAAAGATCTTGGAAATGAAACTAAAGTATAACATTGTAAGTTTTTGAAAATTACCTTAAATTGTAAGTTGAAAAATAAAGTTCACCCTGGTTTGCATATTTATGTACAATACGACTTCTTCAACTTTTGGAATAGTAGTATCTCAGGAATGGTGATATTTAGGTGAAGAAGTGTATTAATATTTTTTTGTAGAGAATTGCATGGTCTAAAACTTTTGTAGACTTAATTTTGCGATAGCACTTACCGAGAAAAATCATTGAAAAAAAACATATGTTGGACCTTGAATAAATTTCTTAGCACATGTGGGATCGGTGGGGACTTTTGACATTTTATTTGTAACAGCGTACTCAAGATCTGTACCGAATTTTGACCACTATGAGAATTAATGTAAACTGAAATGTCTATTTTGACTGGACTATTTGATGGTTATTTTTAAAATCAACAAAAAGTTCATAGTAGTAGAAAAAAACGAGTAAAAAGGTTAAAGTCGGACATGCCGACTATACAATACCCTACACCAGTCTGGTTAAAAGCCATCTAATGTTTGTATCCGAAATTCGAATGGGTTAAATTGGGACTTGTGCCAAAATTTTCTATAAAATCATAAAAGAAAAGAAAATCGTAAATATAGCCCATATGGGCGATAGGTCCAAATATGGACCGATTCTATCTAGAATCTATCAGCTTTGTTCTCGGGACCATGTGAATCAGTGAATCAAATTTCATTAAAATATCTTAATATTTGGGACCTGCAGCGTGTAACCAAGCCAATTTTGGGGGGACCCTTATATGGGCACTAGGTCTAAACATGGACCGGTGTCAACCAAAATCAATAGGCTTCGTCCTTGGGCTGACATAGGTAGGTGTACCAAATTTCATCAAAATATCTTAATATTTGCGACCTGTAGAGTGCGCACAAGAATGCATGGACAGACAGACGGACATCGTTAAATCGAAATAAAACGTGATTCTGAGTCGATCGGTATACTATAAGGTGGGTCTAGGTCCAATATTGTTTGGTGTTACAAACATCAGCACAAACTTATTATAACCTGACCACGTAGTGGTGTAGGGTAGAAAAATCTTGATGAAATCTGCATAAAAAATAAAATTTCCATACAATTTTTAAGAACTTTTCAAGAATTAAAAAATTGGTGGCCAATTTTCACAGTTATTTTATTTTTTTTTTGCAGTAAAACATTTTGGTTATTTTTGCTACGCTAGTTATTTTTACTGCATTTATTGTTTGTTTAAAAAGAAAATAACTACATTTTTCTGTATGTTTGAATGTTCTACGTTCATTATTTGCAGATATTATTGAGTTAGAGATTAATCAGAACTGGGTCGACAATGACAAGTACTTTTTCATATATTTTGTATGGGAAGCAAAATGTCGCCATGTCGTCCGGCGATTTGTCGTCGTAATAGAATCTGTTTTATTTTCATGGCGACACACTAACACACACTCAAAATATTTGTGAAATTGTTGCCACATTTTTAAATAATTAATGGTTGCCATTAGAACAGAGTTGTAAAAGTTCGTATTAGATTTGCAAAAATTCGTACTTTGTTTATAAAAATTTATTTTTTTGACGGAAGAAATATAATTGAAAATAAAAATACAAAATTTACCGCAAAAAAGCAAAATTAAATACATTAAAATGTAAAACAACAAGAATTAATGCAAAACAAATTTAATTGATGTAGAATTGTGGCGAAACAAATACAAACATATTCTTGTTTTGCTTTACTTTTTTTCTAAACGTCAACAAATGTCGACGGTCGACTATCGCTGAATTTAAATTAATCGCGACGACTTTTGCTGTCGTCGGTCGACAATCGACCCAGTTGTGATTAAACTCTTAACTGTAATTTTTGACCAATTCTATCGACACAGTTTTTTGAGTGAACTTTACAATTAGCCCTCGCAAAAATATTAGTTATATTTCTGTACTATCGTATTCATGATATTACTTGTTTATTCAATGATGAAGTGTCAGTGATTTTTTCTGTATGGTCTGTTATATCAATGGACTCTTTAATACAAGTGAACGTTCACTACTACATGTATGTATACAAGTGTGTAGCAGTGTCATTGTCATCGACAAGTGTTACATGCACGTACTACATATGTCTAAAAAAAGTAAAAAATGTTGAATAATTAAATGATTTAAATCATAATTTAAACTACAATATGTAAAAGATCATAATACAAAATATGTAAAACTATTGTAGAAAATTAAGTTTAATTTATCTTGAGTTTATTTCTTAAGTACATACATACATACGTACTTACTGATGCTTTTGTATGCAACTGTATTTTACACTATTCTATAGGGTACTAAAATTCACACAATTATATACAATTTATAGTTCACATTTAATTTTATACTTGACTAAGCATGCCGCTAGTTAGTCACAACTTTGCCATTCTACTAATTACTGTGACTATGATTTGAATACTATATTTAATACATTTTTAAAATTAAAACTTGTTAAAATTAAAGTTGTTTATATATGTTTAAAAAAAAATGCGAAATTTTCAAGGCTAAAAAGTAAATGATACTAAAAGAATATGTCTATACTCAATGGAAAAATAATAAAATTTGGAGACTTTTTTGTATAAAAAAAATTTACAAATTTAGAAACCGGAAATTTACAGCTAAATTAAATTAAAATGTTGTTTGTTCTGTTAAAAAAAATAAAATTAAAAAATTCCTTTATTTTTTTAATTCAAATTAGAACTTGATGAACTTGACACAAATATACACACGTAAATCTATTAAGAAAACGTTTGTTTGAAGTGTTTGTGTTTATATTTTGCAGATTTAAAAAACAAAACAATAAATTAACAACCAAAACAATTTCAAACAAATGAATAAACCTTTATTTTTACCTCATCAACAGATAAAATTCTAACATTTATTTTTAACTGAATATTCATTTGTTTTTACTGATTTGTCAGTTGTTTAAACAAAATGTAAAACTAAATACCAAAAAAAAATTGATTTAAATGAATGTTTATTTCTTTACAAACTTTTTTAGGTATGTTAATGTTGCTTCACTTAAAATATCTGTTTATTTATTTTAAATTTAAAGCTGAGATAATTTAAATTACTTTTTAGGTTTTTCCTCCTCCTTTACAGAAAATTACCCATAACATGGAATATCATCCTTTGTTAAACTGAACAACTTGTTGTCATCTAGGGCCGTCGATAAATTTTTGATTTATAAGTATTTCTATTAAACTAAAATCCATTTCGGAATTTAAGTTAACTTTCTATACTAATTTTTATTAGAGCTAGAGAAGTTTACCATTTGAGGAACACTGCTTTCAATTGTTTATCTTATTTTTTCAATTGCCATTAGTTTGTTTTTTAACGTGATCAATGAACCATTTTCTTTATTATTTTTAATTAAATAAACTGAGCTTAATTAAGTTGTTTTTTGTAAAAAACAAAAATTTGGGAAACGAAGAATTTTAAGAATTACAAATAATTATATCAACATCAATATTGAACTACACTCTAATTAATTTTTGTTAAAATTTAACCAACTAATAGTAGTAAACTGGACTCCTACTATAAATATGGTAAACTTACTCCCAGTGTGTAAATGAAACAAATTATAGACATTATACATAAGTTAATTACACACAAAATGTTTAAATTTACATTGAATTTTACCACTTTTGCGCGTAAATTTACAAAATAAAATACGTCATACCTCCCGAAAATAAAAGAATAAAATTTAGCGTGTTTTTTAATCACCTGGATTTAGAATTTTTCATACAAAAAGTGGATTTATTAAATCCAAAAAAAAGCTGGATTTAATAAATCCATAATAAAAGGACAAATATGTGAAACAGCCTATTGATTTAATGTCAGAAAAAAATACGAATAAAAATTAAAAGAGAAACAAAAAAATTGAAAAACTAACAAATAAAAGGTTTTTATTAAATTTTTTTTTTATGAAATATGTTAAGAAAAAAAATCTATACCTCACCACATACATATTTTGAATCTTGGATATGGAGAAATAGCTGAAATAGGAATGGCAATTTTTCACTCTACAGTAGTAAGTAATTTAATTAAATCCAATTAGTGAATATTAAATATTGCAATGGAATTTTTCAATTGTGTAAAAATATAAATTGAAGTGATAAAACTGAAAAGGCAGACTGTTTATCGCTGTTTTACATAAAATATAATTAAAAAGTTAAAGTAAAATCCTTCATCATCGAATTAGGTATTAAAAATTAGGGTGAAAGAAGTGTCGGACAGAAAATTCTTTTTAAAATAGGGAGAATCTAACGCCATCTGTTGAGCACTTTTAGAAATACTTTTTGGATTTATTAAATCCAAGTGATTAGAAAAAACGGCTATTGTTTTAAAAATATTTTTTTTTAACTATAAATGTTATAATATTATTAAAGTCTAATACAAGCCTCAGATTATAAATAGATTTTTCTCTTGACGCACATTAGATTCTGAGCATTTTTTTTACTGAAAAAGCCTCAGATTTTGAGTATTTTTCTACAGGATTCGTAGATTCTGGTCACTTTTTCCAAAAAAAAAAACATCTTATTATGAGAAAAAGATATTTTCAAAGGAAAAGCCTCACATTCTGTGGAAAATCAACAGATTCATATAACTTTGCTATAAAAAAACCTCAGTTTTCAAGGAATTTCTTCTATGGAAATTATAAAAAATTTGGGCGTAAATTAGGATTTATAAACAAAATAAAAAATGGACGCACAACATGTTTAATTATAAACAGATAATGCCTATAATTACATTACGAGTGGATTATTGTATTTACATATGTGACCTTCTCCGAGAAAAGGGACCTACCCAAGAAACATTTTTACGGACTCTCCGGCAAGTACGGATTCATGAATCCGGTTTTTGCGGCACGTTAACTGTCCGTAATGTACGTATCCGTCAACGCTTGTACGTATACGGAACATTAACGGACGGTATAAATGGATTTTCGAACACAATACGTTTTAACTCCGTTTTGGTGTATCCATTTTCGTACCGGTAAATACGGAATTCACCTGTGTTAGTTTGTTTTTAAAATAAAAGTTCAAGAAGCAAAAGATTTTTGCTTAAATTTTTCATACTTTTAACGATCCTAAATGGCTGGTAATTTTTCGCAAAGATCTCATTCGCAATGGATCACATTCTAGATCGTCAAGACTAAATACGGGAACGTCAATATGATTTGCAGTAGCTCAGCGAAGAAGAATATCAAAAAGTATTCATATTCTTTGCCAATATCATCAACGTTTTGGGTGAACAATAAAAGCTACGCCAGCAGATTATTACCACCAGACAGATGTTTGTTTGTTATATCCACCATAACAGCTTGCTATTGCCTGCTTACAAATTGCTTGTGTTATCGCACAAAAAGATTCAATGAAAGGTGGTTTGCTGAATTAAATGTGGACCTGGATAAGGTGCAAGAAAATCTCTTTGAGCTATGAAAAGATTGGAAAGGAAAAGATTAAATACAAAATTTGGTACGGAAAATTCCTAAACCAAAACCAGTTAAATAAAAATATATATATTTTTGAGCATTAAATTTTATAATTACATATTTTAAAAAGTCATTGAATTCTATTATAGGCCACTATTGATGCATTGGATAGAGACGTAACCCGCACCAGATGTAAATATAGTATATATTTAAATAATAAATGTTAATATTAACAAATAAAAAAAAAATACTACTCATAATTAAAAAATAGGGTGAATTTATGTAGATATAAAGTCCCTTTTTGTTTAAAACATCGGTATGGATACGGACCGGAAACGGAGTGACTCCGTTTTTTACACGACATAGCGGTCCGTAAACGGTCCGTCATTGACGGACTTTTAACGGACTCATGTCCGTTTTTACACGATATAACGGTCCGTAAAGGGTTCGTCATTGACGGACTTTCAACGGATTCGAATCAGATTCGATGTTCCTTATGTTCCGTTTTCTGGTCCGAATACGGATCCAGAAAACGGTGCGTAAACGGAGTTGGATTCCGTTTACGACGGACCGAAAATGGTACGTAAACGGAACTTATTGTTTGTTGGGTAGTGTGTGAAAATGAAGTTTTGAGAAGAACGCATTTAAAGTTAAATTAAAAATAAAATTTTAATGTTTTTCTCATTTTTATCGAAACCCGTTTTTTGACACACTAGGTCCCTTTTCTCGGAGAAGGTCACATATGTATATTCGACATTGAAGCATTTATGCGATAGCAACAGAAAGCCAGATAGAAATTTACACTGCTTCAAAATCTAAATTCATCAAAAGAGGTATCGAAGTTCAAACCGCAGTACCCATGTTGGCGAGTGTAATTATTGAAATTTTACATCCAGACTTCCTAGATACTTTTTTAAAACCGGTTTCCCCATTTCTTATGCATAACTTTAATTGATCATTCTTTTAAAGTATTTTTTTTTTTTTTTTTGTTTAACTTTATACACACATATGGTCGAAAAAATAAGTACACTTGTTTATTATTTCTTTATGTTCAATTTTAGTTAACAGAAAGTAGACATGACAATTAATTATACCCTACACCACTATGTGGTCAGGGTATTATAAGTTTGTGCTGATGTTTGTAACACCAAAAAATATTGGTCGTAGACCCACCTTATAGTATACCGATCGGTTCAGAATTTTTTTTTATTTCGATTTAACGATGTCCGTCTGTCCGTCCGTCCGTCCGTCCGTCCGTCCGTCTGTCTGTCTGTCCATGCAATCTTGTACGCACTCTACAGGTCGCACCTATTAAGATATTTCGATGAAATTTGGTACATAGACCTATGTTGGCCCAAGGACGAACAAGTTTGATTTTTTTGAACATCGGTCCATGTTTAGACCTAGTGCCCATATAAGGGTCCTACCAAAATTATACTGTTTATACGCTGCAGGTCGTAAATATTAAGATATTTTGATGAAATTTGGTACACAGACCTATATTGGCCCAATAACGCAGCCTATTGATTTTGGTGAACATCGGTCCATGTTTAGACCTAGTGCCCATATAAGGGTCCTACCAAAATTATACTGTTTATACGCTGCAGGTCGTAAATATTAAGATATTTTGATGAAATTTGGTACACAGACCTATATTGGCCCAATAACGCAGCCTATTGATTTTGGTGAACATCGGTCCATGTTTAGACCTAGTGCCCATATAAGGGTCCTACCAAAATTATACTGTTTATACGCTGCAGGTCGTAAATATTAAGATATTTTGATAAAATTTGGTATACAGACCTACATTGGCCCAGTAACGCAGCCTATTGATTTTGGTGAACATCGGTCCATGTTTAGACCTAGTGCCCATATAAGGGTCCTACTAAAATTATATGGTTTATACGCTGCAGGTCGCAAATATTAAGATATTTTGATAAAATTTGGTACACAGACCTACGTTGGCCCAAGGACAAAGCCTATTGATTTTGGTGAACATCGGTCCATGTTTAGACCTAGTGCCCATATAAGGGTCCTACCAAAATTATATTGTTTATACGCTGCAGGTCGCAAATATTAAGATATTTTGATGAAATTTGGTACACCGACTTATGGCAGCCGAAGGACGAAGCCTATTGATTTTGGTGAACATCGGTCTATGTTTAGACCTAGTGCCCATATAAGGGTCCCCCCAAAATTATATTGTTTATACGATGCACGTCGTAAATATTAAGATATTTTGACGAAATTTGGTACACAGACCTATTTTGGCCCACGGACGAAGCCTATTGATTTTGATGAACATCGGTCCATGTTTAGACCTAGTGCCCATATAAGGGTCCTACCAAAATTATACTGTTTATACGCTGCAGGTCGCAAATATTAAGATATTTTGATGAAATTTGGTACACAGACCTATATTGGCCCAATAACGCAGCCTATTGATTTTGGTGACATTAGTTGGCTTTTACCCAGACTGGTGTAGGGTATTCTATAGTCGGCATGCCCGACTTTAACCTTTTTACTCGTTTTTATTTAAATATATTTATATGGCAATGCCTTTATAAGTAATAAATCAACTAGGGCTTCCCTGTTGTTTTTACTTTGTGTCAGTTTTGTATAGGTGTGCTTTCAGTGCTTGGTCAAAATAATAAATACATTTTTGAATACTTTCATATTTTAGCAGTCTGCTCTGTTTTTTTCTTTCGGATATATGGATCAGTACCTATTTTTTGTTCAAAATGCTTTAAAGCCTTAAAAGCTGGAAGACTAAAAAAGACATAAAAACAACAGATATTCGTATTCCTACACTGAGAGAATTATCTGTATGATATTAATGAATTTTTGCATAAAACCAATGAAGTTTCACTGGAACTCGTCCATTGAAACTTTTCATTAAATTAGTGGAATTTTTCATAGAAAGTTGCTAAAAATTTAATTTTATTTATTAAAAGTTTCATACACTCAATGAAAAATTTTCATTAAAACTGGATTCATAAAATATATGATGCTGTTTCGTCAAATTTAAGAAATTTTTCATTTACTTTCTGAAGAAAACTTCACTGGTTCACTGAAAATTTTCATTAAAACTCGTCCAGCTAAATTCTCTCTGCGTATTCTTGCGAAAAAAGCCCATTTCTATCTTCAAGAGTCATTTCAGCAGACACTGGAAATGTAACCTCTTCGCACACGATTCGTCGTAGACTATAAGAATGCAAATTGTTCGGACGAATAGCCAGAAGAATACCTTTGCTCAGACAGAAAAATTTAAAGGGTAGGTTAGCGTTTGCAAGAAGTTATTCCAATTGGTCCATAGCAGACGGCGAAAAAAAAATGTCGAAACATTTTGTGGAGCGATAAAACAAAAATAAATTTATTTTGAAACGACTCCGCCCGGAATGTTCGACGCCCTAAGGGTAAGGAATTCAATATTCGCTTTACAAAAAAGACAGACAAGCACGGGGGCAATATTATGGTCTAGTTTATTTCTCGTGGTAATGTGTCGGTCCAATACATAGAATTACCGACACTATGACCAGATTCCATTATAAGGATATCTTGGAAAATACTATGTTGACAAATGCTGAGGAAAGTATGCCACTCAGATGAACATTTCAAATGGATAATAATACGAGGCATACTTCTAAGTTGGTAAAGGATTCGTTTCAAGACAATCATGTGATCCTATTTGACTGGCCAAAACAATTTCCGGACTTGAACCTAATCGAAAATCTTTGGGGAGAATTGAAGAAAATAATAGCAAAGGAAGTTTTCTAAAATAAGGATTAATTATGGAATTTTATCCTGCTGAAATCTTATCGTCAGCATACCAAAAAAAGTTAACAAAATAATTCAAAATAATGGTAGATAAATCGGCTACTAACGAAACTCAACAAAGATGTGACGCGAAAAATAGAAAGGGACCTAAGGATAGAAAGGGACCTAAGGTCAGGAGAGCATGGGATCGGTCTCATTCGATGCTCAGATGTTGTTCACAAAAAAAAAATTGATTTTTTTACCCTTAGGTCCCTTTCTCTATGCGCTGTCACAGATATACGTGATAAAATTTGGATTATATACAGTTTTGCCTATTTTTACTAAATGTACTTATTACTTTGTCCAAGGATTTTTTTTTATTGATTTCTTACTTTCTAACCAAGACTGAATTTTATTATCTTATCGTTTTTGCATTTATTGTATTTTATATGTTGTAAGAAACAAAAATTGCATTTGTTTTTATTTTAATTTATATAAATATTTGGCAGCGAGCTATTAAAAAAAAATCAGCTGTTCTTATTATTTTGACCATACGTGTATATACAGCTATGGACATATAATTGGCACAAATTTAAATTGCGCATAAATTTAAGTGTTTCCCAACTAAATATATTTAAAAATGCAAGTTTTATATCTTCTGATTGTTGTTGAAAAAGATGTTTGTCTTAATAGTGCTCAAATGTTCCATTATGTTTTGCTTATTATTACCGTTATCATTTTTGCGTTAACAATGCTGATTTAAAGTGGACATATAATGGCAAATTTACTTAAAATAGGCAGTAGTCGTGTAGATTTAATTCAAAGCAACAAATATTTTTCGTAGTTCAAAAATAAATATAAAAAGTTAAAAAATTTTTAAAATGGGATCAGGAAAACATACCACAGGTGAGGAAAGGCGGATCATATGGCAAATGTATGAAGATGGAAAAAAAGTAGCGGAAATTGCTGAGATAATGCAAATTTCTCGCAAAAAAGTCTTCAATGCAATTAATTCTTGTGTTGAGGATCCCGATATATTGACTAAGGTTAAAATTCGGAAGTCAAGGAGGTGGCAGTATTATGGTTTGGGGTGCATTTTCTTGGCATGGCGTAGGTCCCCTTTTAAAAATAAATGGAAAAATGGACAAGTTTCATTATTTAGATATTTTAAAAAACCATATGGAGCCATATGTCTTCAACTCCATACCAATAAAATGGAAATTCATGCAAGATAATGATCCCAAACACTCCTCCAAACTAGTAAAAAAATGGTTTTGTGCGGAGAAGATTGATGTTTTGGATTGACCAGCCCAGAGCCCTGACTTAAATCCAATAGAGAACCTGTGGAACGAAGTCAAGGTTGAAATCGCCAAGAAAAGTTACAAAAATATGGACGAACTGTGGTCGGCCGCACAGGAAGCTTGGTATGCCAAAATGCCAAAAACTAGTGGAAAGTATGGGTCGCAGGTGCAAAGCTGTCATCAGAAAAAAGGCCACAGCACTAAATATTAACAGTAAAATATTTGTACATACCAAAAAATTTAACAAATGCAATATTAAAACCATTTCTTCTCTTTTTTTAAGATTGTGCCATTTATGTGTCCAGCTCATTTCAATGGGTTTTTTTTTCATAATGATAAGTTTTTATTTATATTAATGAATTTCAACTAAAGTTTACAACAATATTAAATGTGCATAATAAACCTTTGGAAAAAAACAAAAACTTGTTTGTTGTTAATAGTATTTGCAATATAGTAACATAAGAAAGAATTCATGGTAAAATGTGCCATTTATATGTCCATAGCTGTATTTTTTTTAATATTGTCATTTTTTATGTTATTTATGTTAATAGCTCTGATTAGAATTCTTAAAAAGTTTTTTTTTCCAATATAATTTTTAATAAATAATTCATGTCACACGTTTTGAAATTTTATGGCAAACAAATTTAATTTAACAAGTCTATTTATGTGTAATTTTCAACTGTCTTCTTGTTATATTATTAATTTTAGAAGTTTATTATCATAATTATTGTTTTACATAATGGGGATACGAGAACAAAAAACAGTAGATTTTTGTGATGAATAACAATCATTTTTTGTCGTTTCTACCAGAAATGGGGCGTGAGTGAATTTTCGCCGACTCTTGAGACAAAAATTGCGCTCGGGCGGAATCACACATGAAAAATTTTTTATACTAATACACACTTGAGAAAATTCAGTTTTCACTCACAATTACACGTGATTCATGTGAAATACGCCAATTAACGAATTAGAAACTTACCAGATAAATAAAGGCTTCATTAGTCTGATCGTAAAGTAAAAAAACGTATCTGTAATCAATTCAATGTGTTAAAATAATATAGAAATATATTTTTATCTTTTTTCTATGCATTGAAACTGTTGTCAAGTAAAATCGTAAAAAAGTTCTGTTGAAAATAGAAATTTTCTATTTTATTACTTGACATTTAATTCTATGCCCAAGAAAAAGATAAAAAATACAATATTTTTATTTTTTATACTCTTTTTATTCATTATGAGAATGATACGTTACTTTTTTTACGATACTTCCAAACTAATTTGGGCTTAAAATACAAAAATTTGTGAAAGTTAGGCCTGAAGTAGCTTTGATTTTGTAGTTTTGCCATTTATTTATTTATTTTGTAGGCAAAAAGACTTAAAAATATAAAATAGTCCTAAAAACAAGTGCAAATATATGTAATTGAAAAGCTCAACTAAATTTTCGTTAAAACTTGACTTACGCACACTCACTGACTCAGAAATTTCACTCGCACATACGAAGATTTTTTTATCTACTCACTGACGTTTATATAAGTAAATTAAGATTTCACACACACAATCGCGTGATTTACGTGAACCATGCTTTGGAATGTTACACATAAGGTTGCGGGTTCGATCCCCAGCGACGGCAACATCAATTTAGAAAATTATATATTTTTCCTTCCTCCATCGGTATTCCCATAGCACTTAAACCCACCGAAGTAAAATAATATAACATGGCTACGAACTAAAAAGCTTCAACAAAGTTCGCCAACAACTGTTCTAATATTCAGCATCTCGCTCAATTATAGTGTTGCCATATTTGAAGCCCTTCATGTTTCATTACTTTTTTCTTTCTTCGCTATCCCCTTTCCAAAGAAAGCAACACGTTAATTAATAGAAAGAATTTCCTGAATGTTGCTTCTTAAAACAAAAAATTATGCTCACGTGCCCATCTCTAGTTTCTATTGACCTATTTTTTGTGGGTTCTGTTGAAAGTTTAATAACCTACATACATATATTTAAGCGGTTTATCTCATATGTTCGTTGCTCTTTAATTTCCATTGCTGAACAAAACACATTGGCAACTCTATAAAATTTATACAACTCTGGTTAAAAAAAAAAAAACTTTGTGTATCAAATCCCATATTAAATCACATAATATGCAATTTTTAGCTTTTGTTGTAAAACCCATTGCATTACAACATTTTCGAAAAAAAACCTGTCTTTTGGATTTCTTGTATAGACATTCCAGTATGTTCTGTAATGCAATCATCAACACCATTTTATGGTCGTACATAAGTATATAAAAAAGGTAAAACATTTCACATTATTTGTAAACTTTATTTTAATACTTTCACTTTCTTTCATTTTTTCCTCACATCATTTGTTGAAATAATAAAAAATTTATTGATATTTATTGTAGTAGACAAATAAACATTTTGTTGTTTTTTTGGTCTCTTATACTTCGTGTGTTTGAATGGCTAGCAATGACACTGAAAAGATTTTTATTATAATTTTCATTAGTAAAAGGTGCTAAGTGCTGATATCAAGATTAAGTTGTAGAAAAAAGAAAATAATAAAAGTGAAAAAACGACGTAACTTAATTTCTTTTAGGGTAGGACCAGCTTCTTATTTCGATAAGGTAATCATTTTACATAAGATAATAAATCTAAAATTTATTAACATAAAATCTTAAGAAATGAGTCAGCAACAAAAAGATTTTTCAAAAGTGTGAATGAAATGAAACAGAAAGTTTAGTAGGTTATAATTTAACTATACAATAAAACCGGTTTTTCTAATAATTCTAAATTAAATGTGTCAAGTTATGTTATAGTATCTGGCTAAATATTGTAAAAAATAAAATATGTAGTTAATCTTTTTTGACAGCCGTTAACAAGTTTGACACGTGACATCGCAAAATTTATTAATTCTGTTTACAGCGGATTTTGTGAGAAAGTATTTCAGATCCCAAAACATTTTTGTGGGTAATATCCCAGCAAAATCTTCCATTTCCCTGGTAATTAGTTTTGTATTAAGAAATAAAGGTAGTAACCTATTTACTATTACAGGTTCATTTTACTATAATAAGTAAGAATTTTTTAAAAAAATATTTTATTTAAATTTTTTATTTTTTAACCATATTTTAATTTTTAAATTCGCAAATTTATAATAAAAAATTAAATTTATAAAATTTTATAGAAAAACGAATTATTTTTATCAGGATATTCTGGTAGTAGGAATGCGAAGATAGGAATATGTATAAACAATCTTGTTGTCAGTTGTTGTCAATATCAGTGCTGCCAACCCATTTTGTTGAAAAATTGTAAATAAGAAATCACAAATTATACCAGATATGAATCAGCTGATTTGGGCAATAGCAAAACAAAACATTTTCAAATTATTCGATTAATCGAAAAAATTTTATGTAAAATAATATACATATACTTGTTGTGTTTTTAATAATTTTATTTAAAAAAAGGAACAAATATAAATTCAGTAACTCTTCTGAAATTCATAAAAATAAAAAAATGTTATAGCTGAGATCGGATTTTGTCAATATTTTCATTTTTTTTAAGAGGGGACTTTCACATATTCAAATTTTATCCAAATCGGGGAGAACCAAACTGCAATGAGTTAAAAAAGAATGTAAGACCCCGTTCATTAATTTTTATCTCTTTCGTATGCATTCAATACATAAAAAACATAAATGCAGAGAGGAATTCTGTTGAGAATTGATTTTCCCTCCACGTTTCCGTACCTCCATCCCTTTAATTTATTTTATTAATTCAGAGTGCGCACTAAACAAGCTTTATTACATTGAGCATTAATTATAATTAATAATTCTAATAATCACTAATTACAATAATTATTATTGCTTTCGTTTAATATCAACGTTTAAAATAAATATACTTTTATAATATGAACAAAATTAACTGTGAAACACAGTAGTTTTTACTTATTTTGTCATTTGTTTGAAAACTTTTGTAGTAAAAATTTGTCAGTTAATTTTACGACATTGTAGTTATTTTAAAGCATTTGCTACTTATTTGTCAACAGTTAAAAATAACTTAATTTTTAGTTATTTTAAAGATAAATACCTTTGAATATACCTTTTAATTTTAATTGAATATACCTTTGTTTTAACTGTAATTTTCGGTGGAATCTAATGACAAACTTTTTTAAGTGTAGAGTAATTTCGTTGATTCAAGGTTTCTTACGACCACATGGAAATTTTGTTCTTTTCAAAAATGTCTTGCTGGCCATTCTTTTAAATGGGGATTATGATCAAACTCATGACCAAACTTAGAAATGGGGATAATGTCTCTGTGGATTGTAACATATATATATAGTTATTTACCTAATATATAGTTATTTACCTAAGTACTAGAAAAGCATCCCAAATCAAAAATTTTTTAAATCTAATTTTGTCAGTTTTCAATATTTATTTTATTCTTTCTTTATTTATTGTATAAACATTTTGTTTTCATTGACATGTGTCAATTTGTTAATTTTACCATACCAAAGATATAAAATTTATAATAGTTTACAAGTTGTTTACGAATATTTTATATGTAGCTTAATATATTTGAGTATTTATCGTAAATAGTTGCAAGTATCACCTTACAAAGTAAACTTTTTATAAGATTTATAAAGTAACAAAAATGTTTAGTTAAAATCCCAATTACAACTTGTGTTTATCTTTGTGTGTTTTTTTGTAAATTTTTTTTGTTTACATGCCACTATTTGTATTGAATCATGTTTCTTTGTTTTTGTTATTTTATTTTATTTAAGCCATTTTGTATGTGGTTATGTACATTGTGGTTTTTGAAGTAATTTGCCAAATTTAAGCAAGCAGAGTTTGGTTGAAAACATGTTTTAAGAAATTGAAATGAATAATAAAAACCAAAACTTATAAATAAGTCAAAAAAGGTCACGAATTTTAGGTAAGTGGAAATGTTTTAAAAATATTTAACTTATTTTTTATTAAGAGTTGAGGAAATTTATTTTATACTACATTTAGACCTGAGCTAAAACTACCCTTTTTTGGGTCTTGTTAGTTTTTACTTGTCATAAAAAACAAGCAAAAATTAGTTTTGTACAAGAACTAGCTAGTTTTGGCTCAGTTGTAAATGTGGTATGCTAAATTATTTAAAAGGAATTTTAGTTAAATACAGGAGTTTTATTTGTAATATAAAAGGACAAGCGTTTTTTTGTCTTTTCAATTTTAATACCATTATTTTTTGGTCGTTAAATTGTTGGTAGTTTCACGCACTAATTACATTTTGCTTATACAATTGTTTCATTCCATCATGTTCCACTACATGCATTTGTTCCATCCTTCGTTTCATGTTTTAATGAATATCTCAAAATAATTGCATGTTTAAATTAGTTAGGGGAAACTTTTAATAAATTCAATTTAATTATTGTCATAGTGGTTTTAATTGTTTACATTTTTTCTGGAAAATGTTATTTAGTTGCTATCTTTTTTAATAATATTGTAAAAATGCATATATAATTATTTAAAATTTTCATCACTTTATCTGATCTTGAAAACAAGTGCTTTTGTTAAAATACAGTCATACTTGGGAATTTATCATTGGCATTGAAAGTTAATTGGCATTGCTTGTAATCTATGGTAAAGCAAAAAAAAAAAAAACATTACAATTCAATGCCAATGAAATTTTTTTCATTGGCAAACCAATGCCTAAAAACAATTATAGTTGAGAAAAAAAAAAGAATTGTTTATAAAGAAATTTGAAAACTGGTAAAATTGAGATGTAATTGCTGTGTAATAAATTTAAAAATATTCCCAACTTCCTTAAGTTTTATCAAGTATATACACTGGGCAGTAGAGCGTAACACCTTACAGGCAAAAAAAAGTGCGCCGTACACCCTCCAATATGAAGTATTTTTGCAAGGAGGTTTCAAAAAAATGTTTTTTATTTTTTTATGCCGAACGTATTCGTTATATCTTTGGTATTTACAGTAGGATCTTAAAGTATGATACATCGATGTTTTTCTCTCGAGGAGACCAGTGTTTTGCTCTAAGGACATTTTGACCTCAAGTATCGCGTTCTAGTAGTTACCCACAAGATCTCAGTTGCTACAACCCTAATGTACCACCCTAATGTCAGAAAATTAAAGCTCGCAAAAAATCATTAAACTTTTGCTAAGGAAGTTTTTCGCTAAATCCAGTAGACATTTTTTTTATATATTGGTTGCCGAACGTAGGGGACGCCTTTTTAAATTTTTTTTAGTTGGATTTTTACTATATAGCAAAACACTGGTCTCCTCGAGGCAAAAGAATGGATATATCACACTTTAAAATTGGATTTTAAATGCCAAAGCTATAACAAAAAATTAAAAAAGGCGACCCCTACGGTTCGTCCTCGACGGATTGTCACCTTGTCGCGATGAGGGCGCTCAGTAGGCGCAAGGACCCTGAGAGCGATGCCGGCAGTGCATCCGGCTCTCAGTGCCGGATTATTGCAGGCTCGGCAGTGCTGGTAGGGCCTCCCAAGCCGGTAAGGTCGAGGGGGAGCGCTGAAGCTAAGAACAATCCACAACGTGGGAAGTCAACGGCTGTCGAATATCGAAGTCGGAGGAACTAACCACATCAGCGTCTGTTCATCAGGTTAGATGCGGCTGGAGCGGGTGTCTGACTTGTAGCAAGCGGCTCGCTATATAAATACTATTAATAGCCTTCCTGGAGGTGTTGCTAGCAGCCCTAGCACCAGGATCGGAGGCTGTAGTCTAATCCACTGCACATCTTAAACGTAAATGATTAACGAAACCGAAATAAATATAAACCAAACTGATTTAATGATGACGACTTTTAGCATGAAATACCGGAAAAGAATAGGAACTTGGAATGTTAGAACGCTGTTAGAAAGTTCACGTCTTGAGCAACTGAGCCGTGAATTTATAAATTATGGACTCTGTTTTCTTGGTTTGAGCGAGATTCGTTGGCCTGATGCTGGCGAAGTTACGACAGAAGATGGTCTCACGATGTTATATTCCGGTAAGCCAAGCGACCAACCACGATCTAGTGGTGTGGGGTTTCTGCTATCACGTGAAGCTCGCGGTGCACTAATGGACTGGAAACCGTACTCCGATAGATTAATCACGGCAAGATTTCGAACGCGAGCTAGAAACTTAACGTGTATTCAATGCTATGCTCCAACAGATCCCAGCGAATATAGTTTGAAGGAAGAATTTTACAGCCTCCTTGATGGAGCGATTGCATCTACTAACCGAGGTGATATCCTGATTGTAACGGGTGATTTCAATGCACAGATAGGTTCTGATAACAGTAACATGGAAGGTATCATGGGTGTGCATGGTATCGGAAGAAAAACAGAAAACGGTGAGATGTTTACAGAGATGTGTGCAACAAATAATTTAGTTATTGGTGGATCTATCTTTCCACATAAAAATATACACAAGGGCACATGGATGTCATAAGATCATACAACCATTAATCAAATTGATCATATTACGATTAGTAGAAAATGGCGAGGCTCTCTGCTTGATGTGCGTAACAAAAGGGGAGCTGATATCTTCAGTGATCATCACTTGCTCTTGGCAAGTATCCGCTTGAAAATTGCAGCTATTAAGAAAAATGTTGTACAGCGGCAAAGGAGATTCAACACAAATCGACTTAAGGACCCTGTAGTATCGTCACGTTTTACTGATACCCTTAAACAATCTATTTCTGAGGGAGGCAATAGGGGTAATCTAATTACATCAATAGATGAACAGTTAGAGCTATGGGCTGACTATTATTCGGGCATGTTGTCGCTAGATAACCCCATGTCAAATACTTTGTGTGAATGCCAATCACATACTGAGAGAGCGGATATTCCTACTGATTTTCCATCACTATGCGAGATAATTGACTCTATTAAAGCGCTGAAGAACAACAAAGTGCCTGGCTTTGACGGTATAGCACCAGAGCTACTAAAAGCTGACCCTAACATAAGTGCACAACTCATTATGCCTCTAATAAGAACATTTTGGTCGAGTGAAATGCTGCCTGATGAACTTAAAGAAGGAATTATTATTAAGATACCAAAGAAGGGAGATTTAACTGAACGTACTAATTGGCGGGGTATAACACTTCTTAGTATGGTGTATAAAGTTATTGCCCATATAATAACAAAAAGGCTATCGAATAAATTAACACCCGAGTTGCGCCCAGAACAAGCCGGATTTCGTCCAAATAAATCTTGTGTAGACCACGTTAATAGCCTTAGGATAATTGTGGAGCAATCTATTGAATGGCGATCGCCTTTGTATCTGATCTTCATTGATTTTGAAAAGGCTTTTGATACATTGCCGCATAATGTCATTTGGTCCGCACTCGAATGTAAACAGGTACCGAAGAAACTAATATCCCTCATTAAGGCTTTATATGAGGACGCCAGCTGTCGTATCCTGCATGAAAACCAATTAAGTAGGAACATATCGGTAAATACGGGTGTAAGGCAAGGCTGTGTGTTGTCTCCACTGCTATTTAACATCGTATTGGATATAGTTATGAGGCGTTTCACAAGATTAGGTCGAGGTATAATGTGGGGAATGAATGCACGGCTGGAAGATCTCGACTACGCGGATGACATTTGTCTGTTGTCACACAGTTTCTCAGACATGATGACGAAGCTTGAAACTATTGTCAACTCAGCAAAATCAGCAGGGCTGAGGATAAATATAAATAAAACGAAAACAGAATAAAAACAGCAAAACAGGCTTTTGGACGTCTGGACGTGTTGAGATCAACAACATTATCCCGACATGTTAAGATAAGAATATTTAATTCCAAAGTCTATCATGCTTTATGGATGTGAGACCTGGAATGCAGCACCTCCTGACATAAACGCAATGCAGGTCTTTGTCAACAGATGTCTACGTAGAATTCTGAGGATTTTCTGGCCCATTGCAATATTTAACTCAAGGTTATGGTCACTCGCACAACAAACACCAATTGACCTTGAAGTACGAAGGCGAAAGTGGAATTGGATTGGTCACACCCTCAGAAAAGATCCCGATGATATAGCCCGTACTGCAATTGAATGGAACCCCCAAGGTAGCCGTAGAAGAGGGCATCCAGCGCATACATGGAGTAGACAGGTCAAGAAGGAAGTCACAATGTCTAGAAGAAGTTGGGGTGAAATCAAGAACCTGGCACCGGATAAATCAGAATGGCGAAAATTTGTTAAGGCCCTATGCTCCTTATAGGAACCGAGGGAATATATATATATATATATATATATACGGTCGGCAAAACAAAAAAATTTTTTTTTGAAATCGCCTTCCAAAAATACATCATATTGGAGGGTGTACGGCGAACTTTTTTTTTGAGGTACGGTCTACTGGGCAGTCTTGTATTAGCACTGAGTGCCGATTCCGAATAGTTTGTAAGCGGTGAAGTGATAAAAACTGTAATTTGTTGTCATTAATTTTAAATGAGTGAAAAATATTTTTCACCGCTCTGGTAAGTCGTCATATATCAGCCTCTAGTATTGTCTATAGAGTTGCCACATGATCTGGAATGACCTTGGTCGTCAAATTATTTTAGATCTTATCTTATTATACCTCAGTAAATTCTTTCTCTTAATTAACGTGTTGATTTCTTTGGAAAGGGATAGAGAAGAAATGAAGGTGGTGAAAAATGAAGGGCTTCAAATATGGCAAAAGTGAAATCATCTGACGAAAATCTGATGGACTGTGTTGGAGCTTTTTAGTTCATAGCCCAGTTATTTTACATTAAAAAAAGTTATACAATTACTACATGACAGTTGCTTGTGTAGTAGGTAATCAGTAGTTGTTGTTTTTAACTGTAATTACAGTTGTTTTTCAATGAAAAAAAATGCAAAACAACTGATATGGCAGTTATTTAAGAAAACAACTAACGAAAATTACTGTAATTTCGTAATAGTTGTTTAAAGCAGTTGTTTTAAATATCATAATAAACAACTACCAAAAAGCATTTTTACAGTAAAAAGTTGTTTTTGTTAATTATGTAAAAAAAATCATTGAATTTAAAAAATTCTTGCATAGTTTATATTTGTTTGCATAAAAGCATAATAACTGGATAATCGTTTGGAATTTTTACTTCAAATTTTAAATAGGCTAAAATAATTACACATATTTTTGTAATCAAAAGAAAATAAAAAACGTTTTTTTTTTATTAAAATATACTTTTATAATACTAAAAGAATTAACTATAAAAAGACAGTAGTTTTTACCCATTTAGTCAGTTGTTTCAAAATTTTTGTAGTAAAAATTTGTCAGTTTATTTCACGACATTGTTAATTATTTTTAATGTATTTATTAGTTATTTTTCAACAGCTAAAAATAACATTTTTAGTTATTTTAAAGGCCAATACCCTTGTCGCCTTTTTAACTGCATATACCTTTGTTTTAGCTGTCGTTTTCAGTAGATTCTACCGAAAAACTTTTTTGAGTGTTGTTAAATTGCAAAGAAATATATTTTTTAACTTTTCTATCAGTCCTTCAAAAAAAAAAAAAAAAATAATAATAAAGTCCTTCATAAAATACGGACTTTTGGCATAAGTTAAAATATTTAACCAAAATTTCCTGTTAAAAATAATCAGTTCATATAAGATAATTAGTTTTGAAACGAGTAAAAAGTTTAAGTCGGGCATATCATGTATCATACATTACACCAGTGTGGTTGGCCAGCTAATGTTTGGATCCGAAATTCGCATTAGAAAAACGGTCAGAAATTTCAATTTTACCTAGCGTTAGGTGTCTTCAAGAGAAAATCAGAAATATAGTTCATATGGGCGATAGTAGTTTTTTAAGTAGTTTTAACTAAAATTTTTGCAAACTTTTTTCTGTTAGTGTATTATTTCTATGTATTTTACATTGTATTACTTTGTAATTGATACAAATTATTTCATTAGCTTTTTTTAATTTTTGCCAATTATGCCAGTGTTACCATCACAGTCGTCGTTTTATCTCTAATCATATCTGCCATAAATATGGCATCTCGTACTGATATGTATACTCGTACATACCACACTAAAATTGTATTTACCGTCATTTACAGTTTAACTTCAGGTCATGAGTCATGACATTCATTCACATTTTATATTATTGTATTCTCTATTGTTTATACCGTATGCTTTATTAGCTTCAAAATAGATGAGAGTGAAGGAATGATATATTTTGATATCATAATTTCAAATTATTTTTATTTGAAACGTGACAGTAGCACACAATTGTATTTAGGTAATTTGACAGTTACATGTGAATAGTGAAAATAATATTTAGGCTGCGTACGGGCTGGCTAAATTGAAGCTAAACTAATATTTCTGTCATACAGCTTTCAAAAATTAAGACTAAAGTGTGCGGAGTCCCAACTTGACATTAAATTTAGTTCGGCATCCAGAATTTTCAAAATTTTCGTCTTTTTTCACAAAAATTTATTCAAATTTATGGAAACACAAATTAAAAATAATTTAAAATTTTCAAAATTTTCTTTACAGTTCTCAAAATTGACAACACATTTAGTTTAGGTTTTCAAATAATTTAGTTCAAAAAATATGTTCTTTTAATTGCGTTGCCAACTTTTATATCAAAACGAGTAAAAAGGTTAAAGTCGGGCATGCCGACTATACAATACCCTACACCAGTCTGGTGTATTGTTTGGATCCGAAATTCGAATGGGTTAAAATGGGGCTTATGTCAAAATTTTCTATAATGTGAGTCAGCGCACCAAATTTCATTAAAATATCTTAATATGGACCGATGTTCACCAAAATCAATAGGCTGCGTTATTGGCCCAATGTAGGTCTGTGTACCAAATTTCATCAAAATATCTTAATATTTACGACCTGCAGCGTATAAACAGTATAATTTTGATAGGACCCTTATATGGGCACTAGGTCTAAACATGGACCGATGTTCACCAAAATCAATAGGCTGCATTATTGGGCCAATATAGGTCTGTGTACCAAATTTCATCAAAATATCTTAATATTTACGACCTGCAGCATATAAACAGTGTAATTTTGGTAGGACCCTTATATGGGCACTAGGTCTAAACATGGACCGATGTTCAAAAAAATCAAACTTGTTCGTCCTTGGGCCAACATAGGTCTGCGTACCAAATTTCATCAAAATATCTTAATAGTTGCGACCTGTAGAGTGCGCACAAGATTGCATGGACAGACAGACAGACGGACGGACGGACGGACAGACAGACGGACATCGTTAAATCGAAATAAAAAAAAATTCTGAACCGATCGGTATACTATAAGGTGGGTCTACGACCAATATTTTTTGGTGTTACAAACATCAGCACAAACTTATAATACCCTGACCACATAGTGGTGTAGGGTATAAATATATTTTTTTAGCCTGTTCGCACACACCCTTAGTAAACAAAAAATTAAAATTATGGAACTTAAAAATATTTGATACTTACAAATTATGAATTGAATTTATTTTAGTAGCCATGTGTGAAATTTATTTGTTAGTTTTAAGAAAATTTGTCATGCATTTTTTAAATTTAAAATTGCTTAAAAAATAATAATATAAATTAATAAATATAGGGGAGCATTGTCGAAAGCGGGAGGTAGGATATTGTGGAAAATCACTGACTAATTATTCGTAGAAAAATAGTCACGAGGATTCCGCGTTCCTGAGGAGGAGCACAGCATTCCATGGCTTTTCGACGTGTATTCAGTGTCTGTTTATTTCACATAGTTATAGCATTTGCAAAAGTTATAGCATCTTCTGATGGGTTGATACATTTTGGGTCACCTTGTGTTATAATTGACTTCACTATGGTTTGTTTTCTCTGTGTATGATGTTCTGATCTCCCTGTATCCATCGAACACCGAATAAAATTTTGGCAAAAACTAGGGATTAGCTCGCGCTTATCGTCCAGTACCATATGCGGTATTTTTCTCTCCTCTATCATGTATCCAAATTTCATTAAGATCTGACAGCTTAACCAAAACTGTTAAAGAATTAATCTTACAATTGGTTGTGGTGTTAAAAATTCAGGTCAAGTCAAATATCTTACAACGGTTTCTTATTTAAAATTACAATTATTTTTGACAATGTCTCTCTGTCTGTCTTATTACTCATTCCATTTACAACATTTCTTTATGTACAATACAGAAAAAAAAAACTTAAAAGTTTATTGTCAACCTTTTCGATACGTGTTTAAAATATTTAATTTTTTTTAAATGTTTTTTTTTATACATAAAACTACAAAAATTAACTTTAATTGTCAATGGTTTTTGTTAATGGCCCCGTTTTTGGTATTCGTTCAATACATAAACACAGGCCCACCGCAATGAATGCAATAGAGTTTTAATATATTTACATCGAACACAATTGGCCGCTTTCTTTTTCTTTCTTTGTTAATTAATTAAACAGCAATTTTAATTTTCAGTAATATTTTTCGATTATTATTTAATATAGAAAATAAAAAAGAGGGAAATTTTGTAAGTGTTACGAAATGATATTTCCATTAATAAAGATTTTATAACATATAATCTACTCTCTCCTATTCGGTATAACCAAAATTGGTACGGCGAACCTTAATACAAAACTGCTCACGGGAATAACAACATTTTATAGAAGTCTTATGTTGCATTTACATCTGCACCCAAATCCCGAGATTTCGACTAAAATTAAGATTTCAGTGAAAATCTCATGTGAAATCCCGAGATTCACCATACAAAGGAAATCCCGTAAATTTGCGAGATTTCGAAGAAATCTCATGAAAATCTCACAAATCTGGAGACTTTCGCAGAATACAACACTGTGTTTCGCTTAATTTGTAGAGTTTTTGCATGAAAAAG
This sequence comes from Leucophora obtusa, assembly GCA_949987735.1. Lineage (NCBI taxonomy): Eukaryota > Metazoa > Arthropoda > Insecta > Diptera > Anthomyiidae > Leucophora > Leucophora obtusa. Next base: position 161,683,609 of record OX465299.1, on the reverse strand, counting down.
TGGCAACGATGGTCAACAGCTGACTAAAAAAATAACCTAAAAATGACACAAAATAATGAAATAAAAAAATTATTATTAATTTAATAAATATGACTTTAGACCCAATGAAAATGTACTAATGATTATAGGAAGTGTTGCGTGGTTCTAATTTTTGCTTCCCCCGAAGCATAACTATGAAGAAAGCATTGGGAAGTGCATGTCTGCCTTCCGCCAAAATATTGCAAAATCTGGGTTCTAGCTTGTCGTCCTTATAAAAAAACAAATTTACTAATATATTTAGCGTTAGATCTTTACATAAAATAATGTAAATTGTACTCCGCCAATGAATAAAATGGTTTTTAGAAATATTTTTAATTTGAGGTTATTTTTTATGGTACTTTGTTTACAAAAAAAGTGCAGCTGTCAAATCAAAATCTCGCTACTGTCATAAAGTGCAAATGTAAACGGTCAAGATTTCGGTTCGAGATTTCCATTGTAATCTCGGGATTTGAAAACAGATGTAAACGCAACTTTAACATTTTAACTCATAATTTTTAAAGTCTACAATGGATTTTATTAATTTTGAATAATTTTGAATTGCTTAGGAGAATGAGTCAAATCTGCAACTCTGCCCACTAAAACTGGAAGTGATCTAATAATTACAATAAATACTCTATATCGCTTATAATATCTTGTAAAAATACAATTAAATAGAACTTAAAACTTCAGTAATTCGTTTAATCTGTATTACTTAGAACATCTCATGAACAAATTATAACCAGCAATCATAGAACGTAAATTCAAAAATATGCATTCATATATTCATGGACATTATGCACATCAAAAAAAAAAAAAGGGAACGGAAACAGGACACACATCACATATACAAATTTTGAAAATTCAATTTTCCAGTTAAATGAGAAAGTATGAAAACATAATCTAGAAAAATTTACAAACACAAACATACGAAGTAATATGTTAAGAGCGTTGACCAACATCATGTAATCAGAATATTGTAAAAATAAAAGGATTGACCAACAAAACAACAACACTCTGACATCGTTCTCATCATCGCTATCACCATTGCACCCCAACGTTATTATCATAGGTCGTGCATTTAGAGTATATCCACCTTAATATTGTATGAAAGTAATTTTGAATGCATAGAAAGTTGTTCATGCACACAGGGAAAAAAAAGTGCAAGATTTCAACGAAAATACGTTTACCACGACTAAAGCTTGTTGGTACAACTTAATATTAGATATTATGCCGCATTCATACTGAACCAAAAACTAGTAGTTTTCAAATTTCTTGTGTTTTCGATTGTCAAATCCCATAAAAATTTCAAATCGAAAACATAAAAAAAAAAACGAAAACTTCTAGTTTAGGGTTCAGTATGAATGAGGCTTTACAGCATAATTCGAAATCAAGTTTTAACACGTAAAATATTCCGTAATCACAGAATATGATTGAGATTTGGAGATTTTACAATTCGGTTGGAACTTTATTTTTCTGTGTGTAGTTATCTATGAAAATGCGTATGTTTGTATGGTCCTGGCATCTATTAATCAGTTATAAAAGACCGGGAAAATGTAATTTTGCTCGACTGTAATTTGAAGGGTTGCCAAAGAATGCTGTTGCTGTTTGTTGCAGATTATCTGGGAAACATGTAACGCTAACGAAATATCTTAACGGTTAGCAGTTTTCTCCGTGAAATAACATTCAAACCCACCTCTCATAAAAGCAGTATTCTTACATAATATCATTCTTTCCTTTAGGTACTGGTTTCGGCTCATTTGGTACTGGTTTGTTTTTTAGTGTCGTGAAAGAAAATAAGGTTGTTCACAAGGGGTGTGCTATTTGTTGTTTCGTCGTATCGTCCTAACAAAAAACAGAGTTGTTAGAATTTAAATTGAAAAAATACGACATTTCAGAATAGCACGATACAACACTTTTATATATGTTTATTGTCCTATGTTTGAGTGTGCTAACAGATATAAAACCCAAAAGAAAATCGTTGTTAAAGCAAAATAAAAATTTTAACAACTCTGTTTTTTGTTAGGACGATACAACGATACAACGGATAGCACACCCCGTGTGAATAACCTAAATGTTTAACTAAAATTTAGTTAAATGAATTAAATGTGCTAAAATTCCAAAACTTATTTGGCAAATTTTGAAAAATAATCTGTTGCAGGCATGTCCCTATCCGGATTTCATTCTTGCCTAAGGAAATCATCAGGGAACGACGTTTTATAATTTCTAGAAATATTTATTAGGTAAAATCATAAACTCAATGAGAATTTTTTGTTCTCGTCTAGGAGCGTCATTTAACATTTAAAATATCAAAGAAAAAACAAAAACAACAAAATTTTTTTTAATTGGCAGTTACGTTTAAATTTGCACAAGCACTTGCATATTCGTTATTTCAAATTTATTTTTATCGGGATAACATAATTTGTTAATTTGTCCCAAGGGGACAGGGACCGGTCCTTGATTGGTCTTTTTGTTTAAAAGAGACACGTCACTTTAACAATGCGTTGTCATTGGAAATGACCAATTGCCACAGTTTAGACGACTTGTGACACGTAAGGTGGTGTGTCTAAAAATAGCTTTTCAAATAAACTAATAAAAAATTAAGAATTAAAAAAAAAAACCTACTGGGCGTCAAAGTAGGGCTCGATAGCACAACCTTCTGCTTGTAAGGCAAACGCTCTACCGACTGAGCTAATGTTGCTTGTGCATGGTGCCTGGCTGATGGTAAAGTTATATTTTTTTCGTTTCTGTTCAAATGAAAAGTATTTTTCTTTTTCACTACAAGCAAAAAAAAGGGAAAAGAAAAAAAAAATAGAATATGCCCCCGATTGACCGGTCATGGGATAGGTCCTTTAATGGCAGTTGACTCGTTTTTTGCGTTGGCCATAATTAAATTAAAAAACAATTAAAAATTTGAAAATTACTTTAAAAACTCTGATAATATAAATAAAAAATTTAAAAAATTAAAAGTTAAATGAAATACCAATTGTTAAAACTAAAACAGCTTTAACATTAAAAAAAAAACCTTGAAAATACAAAACTTAAAATTTCTTAGCAAAAAATTATAGAAATTTAAAATAAGAGCTAAAACAAGAAAATCGTAAAAAAATAAAGTTAAAAATAAATAAAAGAGTAAAATAAATAAAAGAATATTTTTAAAAATATGCCGCGAATTTTATTTTTTATTTCGATATCGGTCAAGTTTTTTAAAAGCAACAGTGAAAATAACGGATCAGAAAATACTTAGAAAATTAATTCATTCTATTTTGTTCATATTTGTACTAATTTAGTAATATGCCCTCGGTTGACCGGTCACAGGACAGGTCCTTGCAGGGCAATTGACTCCTCATTCCTCGTAGGGTAGTTAAAGTACTGAGGATGTTCAGTATTGCGTTAAATGAAGATAACTAAAATCTTTGCTTAAATCAGTGTTTCAACTCAAAATTTCCCTACGGGAAATTTTAACAAACTGTCACCGAACTGGCCCCTTTATAAGAAATAGACTGGTCACTTTTACATGGCGTTGTCATAGGAGGGGGAAATTGACCCCTTGTGACATGTCACAAGACAAATCCCAGGACAGGTCCCTGAACTTTGTTTTTTATGAGAGTTCAGTAACCTGTCCTAGGATTTGTCTTGTGACATGTCACAAGGGGTCAATTTCCCCCTCCTATGACAACGCCATGTAAAAGTGACCAGTCTTTTTCATATAAAGGGGCCAGTTCGGTGACAGTTTGTTAAAATTTCCCGTAGGGTTGTTAAAAATTAGTCAAATCGATTTGACACCGGTTTGACAGAACGGCGATTAAGTTCGAAAAATATTCGCCCATAATTCCCATATACAGTTTTGCAATACGGCCTCCGGACCGTTGAAAACGAATGGCAACCTTTATGCTATCTTTTCATAGTATTTGTAAAGTCATCTTTTCAATATGAGATTTTGGCCTGTTTTATAATTGTATATACGAGTATATACTGAAAATTGATGTTGTTGACATGTTCACATTATAGTTGTATGCAACGTTTCATATGTTTGGATGTTTACATATTATTTATGTTGAACATTGTCAACAACAACAACATCATCATCACCAGCAGCAGCAATATGACAACTAGTCCAATAACACTATTGCAGCTACTACTACAACTACACTACATTTTCAATTATGTACGTGGTGACAACAACATTGTCATCAACCTCGTCATCATACTCATCATCATCATTGACATGTCCGTCAATTTTAAGTTATACTTATAGTTTTCATCTGTTGTAGGTTTTGTTGTCAAAATCAATATTGTACTTCCACAGCACATGAGTAGAGCGTGTATTTGGAATAAAATGTTCGACAATCTGTTTTATGTTTTGTTACCGTAAACATAGGAGTCTTCACATCTTAATCACAACTTGGGGCATCATCATCATGACAATTTTTTTTATGTTTCCCTACAATAACAACATCATGTTCAAAGCAGTGTTTTAAGATATATATTCGTCTATGGAAATTTCTATTATTTAATTTAAGTTGGAAGTGATTCCGGATGTAATCCTTAATCTATAGCCTAATAATCTGCTGACAGAAGAGACTGCAAACAAATCCACAATTCGCTGAAGAACTGCGGGAAAACTTGCCATTAATCCTTATGAGCATGGAAAGATTATTTTGGATATCAACTCGTACATTATCGCTAAACTCAACTTTATTTATAAATAATTTTTTACACTAGACTAGAAGGGCTCGTTAGCAGTTCTTTACTCTAATCACATTACCTTCAACTTCTTTACACATAATTTAAAAGTTTAAGGATTCGGGTAGCATTTTATGTCGAGAGCTGTTTGTTGAGAAGTTTTATAAACTTTTTGATCCCTGCAGCATTTTTCAATCCGAAACCTTTGCAGACATTATAGCCAAGGAGATTTTATAATCAACGAGCGTAGAATCTCAAGAGGATGCATACGTCTCTTCCTCTGTTAACTGACTCTGGCCTACATTTCAAGAAATTTTATTGGAAGCTGATAGCTTAAGGTTTATGATTAATTTTTAATAAATATTAAAAATTGTTTCAATAAGTAAACCCGTTCACTGCAATTTAACTTCTTGAAATGTCAGCCAGAGCCAGTGAGAGAGCGCGTAACAGTATGTAAGCGACTTGCATAGGTACAAAACATCAAACAAAACATTTTGGGCGTAGGCACTCGGGGCACGGTATACCGAAAAAGCCGAAAAGTGGAGAAGTGGTGAAAAATGAAAAAAGCTCCTAACAGAAAAATAAATAGCGAAAAATTTTAAAAACAAAATCTCCTTGTTACAGTCACTAATATATATATTATGTCCTATGGTTCCATTACGAACAAAGGGCCATGAATTACAGTCACTAAAGTAGGTAAAAAACAAATACGTGTAGACGAATTAGCTAAAGGTGGGCCCCAGCACTAAAACGCTTCAGATTGAGTTCAGAAGGAACTGATAGTGCTAAGTCGAGTATAAAAGTTAACGTCGGGCATGCCGACTATATGATACCCTACACCAGTCTGGTTGAAAGCCAGTTGAAATGTTTGGATCCGAAATTCGAGTGTGTTAAAAAAGACTTGCTATCCTATCTTTGGACTTTGTCTTTGGGCCCATGTGAGTCAATGCACCAAATTTCATTAAAATATCTGCGCATTTGCGACCTGTAGCGAGCGAACAAGACCATTTTTTGGATGCTTTTATACGGGCATTAGGTCTACACTGGATTGATTTGTCCATGGGCCCATGTGGATCGGTGTACGAAATTAATAGGCTTCGCCCTTGGGCCGATATAAGTTCGTCCAACGCATTTCATCAATATATTTTAATATGTACGACCTGCAGCATGCACACAAACCAATTTTTGGGGGAACTTTAAATGGGCACTAAATCTAACTACGGACCGACTTTAACTATATTCAATAAAGTTAATCTTCGGGCCGATGTAATTAGGTGTACCAAATTTTATTAGAATATCTTATATTTTCGACCTGCAGCGTTCGAAAATACCCCTTTTTCGGGGCCCTTTATACGGGCACCAGGTCTTAACAAAACCCGATTCTAGATAAAATCAACAAGATTTGTCCATGAACTCATGTCAATCGGCGTACCAAATTTCATTAAAATATCTTTGCAGTTGGGGCCTGTAACTTCCGAACAAGCCAATTTGGGGCGGACCTTTATATGAGCTCTAGGTCACATGGGCCAATTTTAACCAACATCAATAAGCTTCGTCGTCGAGCCGATAATAATCTGTGTACCAAAATTTGATCAAAATATCTAAATATTTGCGACATGTAGATTTTTTGATGAGATTTTTTGACTCGAGATTCGAGTTTAGGAAACCAAACCAGGGGTATGGCATCACCAAAAACAAAAGTTATAACGACATCGTTATCACTAGATGCCACTTTGTTCAAAAATTGACAATTTTCTTTTTTTATTTAAATTAAAATAATAACAAACAAAAAAGCAAATAAAAAAAAGGAATTTTCAAATTTTATTATTTGAACATATTTTGCGCTTGATTTTTTCTTATTTTGCGCAGTTTTCAGCAATTTTTGAGTTATTAAATATATGCTCAGCTGATACTAAAGTGATACTAAATAGTTGCTCAGGTGATACTAAATTTCAACGCCCCCTACCCGTGTGTAGTGTAATTTTTAATTTCCTATCTCTATAATTAATTGTCTCTGAACCAAACAACTTTGAATATGTTTTAATTGAAGGCTGTGAATAAAGTAGATTTTGTTGGAAATGTCTTTGAATTTAATAAGTTTTCGATAAGGCATTTAATTTTAAAATCTGATACATTTAGCTCAAAATCTGATGTTAAATATGATTCAAAATATAATAACTGTTCTATTAAGGAGTGAGATCATAAAAATGTTAACACACATTTTTGCCTATAACTTTGGTTTAAAGCTTCTCAAATTTTTTTTGGCAGTTTACATTTTAAAAATATGTCAGTTAATAAATTAATTTACAACATGAGTTTTAATTAGCAATTTTTTACAGAATGGACGATGAAAGAAAAGTGCGTTAAAAAATAATTAAATATTTTCAACAAAACCAAACATGGACATACAAAAAAAATTGCCAAAGAAACTAATGTATGCCGCCAAACAGTTTCAAAAGTAGTTAAAAGGTATCTGGAACACCTAACAATTGAAAGAAAGCCGGGAACAGGAACAACGACTGGTTATCGTAACATTGGTAAGGCATATAAAGTTAAAAGCATCCTTAAGAGATCTCCTAACACATCTGACAGAAAAACAGCTCGGTTAGCCCAATGCTCGGACTTTTTTGTACGTAAAGTGAAACGTAAGGCAGGACTAAAGTCCTACAAAGTTCAAAAAGTTCCCGATAGAAACGCTTTTAAAAATTTGGAGGCCAAAACCAGAGCTCGAAAATTGAAATCAAATTTTATACAAAAATACAACCGTTGTGTAATGGACGACGAAACTTATGTCCTGGCTGATTTTTCGCAGGAATTTTATGTTTCCGATGTTCGAGGAAATGTTGCGGAAAAATTTTGGTCGAAAAAGCAAACGAAATTCCCTAAAAAATTCCTAGTATGGCAAGCCATATGTAGCTGCGGCCAAAGAAGCCAGTCATTTGTGACATCTGGCTCTATAAACAGCGAAATTTATATCAAGGAGTGTTTGCAGAATAGACTTCTTCCATTTTTGGGTCAGCACAATGTATCCGCTTACTTTTGGCCCGCTTTAGCATCTTGTCACTACAGCAAGGAAGCGCTGGAGTGGTATAATGATAATAATATAGTTTTTGTACCAAGAAAGGCAAATCCACCAAACTGCCCGGAGCTCAGGCCAGTGGAGAGATATTGGGCATAAAAAGGTCTCCCAGGACATGCAAGATTTCAAACGTAGATGGACCAACTGTTTTAAAAGGGTGACAGAAACTACCATAAAAGCCTTAATGGGAGGGTTTCCGGAAAAAGTGGCTAACTTTGTTCGTAGTGGTTAGAATTCCATGCGGTTTTTTTTTGTTTGATTTTGTATTAAATTTCATCTAATAAAAATTTGGTTTGAAGTCTTAAAATTCAGTGGTTTGTTTTTTATTTAACTTTATGTGTGTTACCATTTTTATGATCTCACTCCTTATTAGCACACGATGACAATTTGGGCTTTCAAAAGAGATACTTCTAGATGGCGCAGGGAATCTCTCACAAACTCTTTTAATATCTGTGTGAATGTCCTGAACTCTTCTCTAAGATTTTAATTTCTTGGTTCTTATTTCTTTTAGAAACTTTATGATCTTGGAGAAATAATATCTGTAAAAGCATCAAAATTAAAGACATAATATTTTATTACTCTTGCGCTTGAGTGATCGAGGGAATAATGGGATGAAATGAATCATAATTCTCTCAAGCCTTATTTGACTTACATATTGTTTGCATCTTAAAGAACAAATTCCTTGCATTACCTGATTGTCATACTATTGCTACATCCACTACATAGTAGTAACATCACTGCCATAGCAGTTATTGTAGTGATAGTAGTAGCAGTAGTAGTTTTACATTTGTGTTACAATATTTCAACATGTTGCATTATGGTGTATTGAATACGTGTCATTGCCGCAAATTGCATTTTAGCCTATGTAAACCATTTTTTTGTTATTGTTGTAAAGAGAACTTTGTCCCATAGATATTATAATAATTTTATTGTAGTTGTTCTTGTTTTATGTGTTGTAGTTTGGTACGTTTTTATAAATTAAATCAATTTTGATAGATTGTCAATGTTTATTGGAAGAAATTAAAATTTTATTTAATTTCATCCTGTTTGTTGGCGTCGAAAGAATTTAATTTATGTTTTTATGGTCTTTATGTCTAAATGCTTCAAGTTCTGTAATGAACATTATTGCCGACCACGGCCATGCTTCGGGATTTTGAAATATTATTGTCCTGAGTAATGTCGCAAATAGAAGTCTTTGATAATTAGTTTATGGGACAAATAGCAAAGTTGAAAATGTGCAATTAGCAAAATGTTTTGTGGAGTGTTTAGTGGACTAAAAGTAAGCCAAATACCGATTTGGTAAAATTAACAAATACTCACTAATTTCCATTTATTGTGTATAAGATTTGATATATTCGAATTTCCTGATATTAAGAAAAGCGTATACGAGGGTAACTATTTATATTGTGAGACTTAGCCACTTTCACACCGGATAGGCGCCAGCTGATATTTCCACTACGAAGATTACCATTTTTAATCATAATTTTGCTTAGAAATTTTTGTCATTGAAGCATTATTTGTGTTTTTTTAACAACACTTAGGAAATTTTTCCTATTAATTAACGTGTTGCTTCCTTTGGAAAGCGGATAGAGAAGAAGTGAAATGTGGTGAAAAATGAAGGGCTTCAAATATGGCAACACTGTAATTGCGCGAGATGTTGAATGTTTAGAACAGTTGTTGCGCGTCATCTGATGGTGAGTTGGCGAACTTTGTTGAAGCTTTTTAGTTCATAGCCCTGTTATATTATTTTACTTCGGTGGTGTTAAGTGCTATGGGAACACCGAAGGAGGACGCTGCGATATGTTTGAGGGATAGAAAAAACTCATACATATTATTATTTTTCATGAATTAATGTTGCCTTGGTTGGGGATCGAACTCGCAACCCCACGTGTAACATTTCCGATGTGGATTATCTATACAAGAGTGCGTAGACAAATTCAATTAAATTTTTACTAATGAAGCTCCATCCTTTGAATCTGTGAAATGCTGGTATAACGAATTTAATAAGGGACGTTCTTCACTCCAGGAATAATTTCATTGATGCTGTGCAAAAACTGAGCAAGATCGTCATGTGACATATTCTAAAATTGAGGCTACCTTAGGCATAATTTCCGCCAGCATAAATAGAATACTGCATCAGAATTTTGCCATAAAAAAATTTGTTATCATTGGATTCCTCATAACTTAACAACAGCTCAAAAAGAAGCTCGAGTCGATTGGTGCAAACAAATGCTTAAGAAATGCAATAGCGGTCCTTCAAGAGACGTGTATTAGATCGTTACAGGTGATGAATCATGGGCCTTCGAATATAAGCCTGAAACTAACCAGCAATAGACTGTATGGGTCTTTCATGATGAACGAAATCCAAACAAAATTTGTTCGCTCTCGAAGCACTTTCAAACAAATGGTCGCCTGTTTTTTTTTTTCTTTGGTGAAACTGGTCCCGCTAAGATAGAATTTCTGGAAATTCCTACGGGGAGCGGTAAAAGGTCTATCAATTGATGGCCTGCACAAACCGCTGGAACTAGGAATTTGAAATTTGGTTTATGGTTTGAATTTCCGCAAAAACGGGATTTTTGAAAATTCTTACCAACGTAGTGCATTGTGTTGGTATTAGGAAAATAGGTTATGGGCAGGAGGAAAGAGGGAGTAGTGTTTGTGAATATGTGAATTAAATTTCTCTACATTGTACGTAACAGGGAAGACTTTTGCGGGGAGTTTATTCCACATACGGCTGGTGCGAGTGATAAATGAATTCTCTCTATAATGCGCCGCGCAATCCACTGGACAATCGACTACAAACGGATGTGCTTTACTTGATAAGCCAGTATTACGAATAATATCGATAGAACAGGGTCACACAACCCACATTTCGACGATGCTCCAATGAGTCAATAGAGCTGGATACCCTACTGCCATTGATAAGCGCCGACGCCGACAAGAAGCTCCAAAATAGACTTCGAAGCTCCTGCCCATATATAGGAGTTGTATTCCATCTTCGGTCGGATATAGGTGATATGAATAGTGAGTAAATCGGATGCAGTAAAGTACTTCTTGCACCGTCACGACGTGAAAAATCAGACACTAGAATGCTTCTTTCGACACCTGAAAAACATGTTTATTCCAACGGACATCACACTGAATTTTAATGCCCAGAACATGAAGAGTATCCGGTTCTACAATATCGATATCACCCATATGTACAGATAGCAGTGTTGACCCCGCATCCCTATGGGTCAACATACAACCTTGGGACTTGCGTGCATTAAAGTCGATCTTATGCGCACGACCCCACTCTGAGATTGTAGAAAGATCACGATTCAGTGTGTCATTCATAATCTGCCTTTTGCCCTCAATCTCATCAGGGCTTGGCCCGAGATCGAAGGAAAATGAATGAAAAATGTTGCTGTCATCTGCGAAAGAGTAGACAGGGTTGAAAGTTTTACCAAGAAGATCATTGAGAAAGATAAGAAATAGGGAAGGAGAAAGAACAGAACCCTGCGGTACCCCTGAATTCAGCTGAAACTCCTCGGATGAGAACCCATCTATAACAACACAAATAGTGCTATCTCTGAGAAAGCTCGAAATAAAACGACCGAAGTCATTACCCATGCCAAAGGCAATAAGCTTTGATACAAGCGCCCCGTGCCATATACGATTAAAGGTCTTTGAAATATTCAGAGCAACCACTTTGCTCTCACCAAAACGGTGGATGGACCGACTCCAACGTTCCGAGAGGAACGCTAATAGGTTTCCCGTAGAACGATTTCTACCGGAAGCCATACTGCCGGTCATTAAGAAGTGAGTTGGACTGTGGATAATTCACAAGATGGTAATTAAACATACTCTCCATCACCTTTGAGAGTGCAGAGCATATTGCGATCGGGCGGTAATTTTCAGGATTGTTAGCCGCACCCTTTTTAGGGATTGGCTGGATATTGGCAACCTTCCAGCACGAGCGGAAAACTCCCGCATGATAAGAAGCGCTAAAAAGGTTAGCCAATGAATGAGCTAGCGTCGAAGAGTACTGTTTCAGCACCAGTGCGGGTATACCAACCGGCCCCGATGACTTATTTACGTCAGCAAGAACCCTGCTCGAGCTCGGAAGAGTATCTTAGGCATAGTACTGGACACACTTTCAAGTTCTGGCAGTGGTTGATCGCTTTCCGCCAGGAATGAATTACTTGCAAACATCTCAGATAAAAGGTTAGTCTTATCAACCGGTTCAGTGAATATATGATCATCCTTTATAAGAGTTGCGATAGCTGAACTAGCATTATCCTTAACTTTTTAAACGAATAACAAAAGGCTGTTGCTATCCTGAGGAGCAGAAAGAACTTTAGTACGAGAACGTTTTTCGCAAAGAAACTTTTCACAACTAGGTACTTTGGAACACACGGACGCCTTTGGCTAGAAACTTGAAATTTTACACATTTTACCCTTTGTAATTTTCGCCAGGAAAATGGTACAACGGGGGTACAAAAGGGGGAAAGTGTCTCCCTTAACGGCCTGCACAAACCTCTTTGGCTAGAAATCTGAAAGTTAAGGAAAGAGTGTAATTGGAACAAAAAAATTGGGAAACGAAATGGAACGGGAACCAAGGTGAAATGAAAAACTACACAAGTAGCATTTCGTTCTAACGGAATGGAACGGAACAGCAGATAATGGCAAGAAAATGGAATGGAACGGAAAACGAAATTGACTGGGGAACGAAATGGTATGGAACGGGGAATGAGTGGAACTGAAGCACTAGACAATGGGAACGGAATGCAATGGATTTGCGAACGGAATGTAATAGCACGGGTGGAAATGGAACAGGGAAAGAAATGGTATGGAACGGGGAACAATTGGAATTGAAACACTAAAATTGGGAAACAAGGTGGGCAACGAGTGGAATTCAAATACTAGACGAAGTGGAATAGAATTTGCATGACTGAAACCGCTGGAGTTTGGTTTTTGAAATTTTATTTGGGACTCTACCATTAATGTAGACATCCACCGATGCGGGATTATATATGGGAATTTTTACTGGCAAAAAGGGAAAAGAAGCCCCTTTAATTATCTGGACAAACCGTTGAAGCCAGAAATCTGAAAATTAACATTAAAACATACTCTAAAAGAAAAAAAGAAAACATTAGAAAAACTAATGCTATTTTAGAATTTTTGAATTCACTTGAATTGCCAGGTTTACCTCCTCATAAACTGTAATTAAATAAACTTTAAGGCTTTATCAGCCAACTTTTAGGATACCTTTATACGGGCACTAGGTCTAAACTTAGTCGGATTTTAACCAGAATCAATATGCTTTGGCATACCAAGTTTCATAAAAATATTTTAATATTTGCGACCTTTAGCGTGCGCTCGAGAATATATGGACAGACATAGTGTCGGTAGGAGAGACGGACATCGTTAACTCGGAATATCAAAAAGTGGTATTAGGTATTGTATAATATTTTATGATAGCTGTGTTTTAGACTTAACTTTATCCGTTAACTTAAAAAAAAAAAAAAAACTCACAGTGCATAAAAACGGGGATAATTATTAACGTTGAAAACTCAATGGGTATTCATTTTTATAAATAGAGTAACTTCTTCACGTTACTAACTAAAAAGTTTTGCTGAAGTACATAAGATTATACCGGAACTATCATAAAGACTAACCCCTAAATTCATAAATGCTTTGTAAAGTTATAGCAGGTTTACAAAACGTCATTTTCATACAAAATTTGTTCAATAAACCCCTTATAATTTTACAAAGCATTTATGAATTGAGGGGTAACTGTTTAAATTTTTTTTTATACTCCAATCGGTTTAAAGTAGATTTGCTTTAAATATTTAACGTTGATAGGCATGATCGAAAATATAAACTATATTGAGTTATAGTGGTGTAAAGTACAAAAAATATACAAATCAAAAGAAATAATCTTTCCGCATGAGAAGACAAATGTAACTTTTTTGCTACGTTTGCCAAAAATATTTGCTAATATACCCAGTGTAGAAAATCATTACCATATACAGTGTACAAAGAAAAAAGTTGGACACTTTGAATTAAATCAGAGACTATTAATTATAGAGATAGAAAATCAAAACTTACACTACTCACCGGTATAGGGTGCTATATTTAAAATCTATATTTAAAACCTCAAAAACTGCTGAAAACTGTTCAAAATAAAGAAAAAACAACGCGGAATACATTCAAATAATAAAATTTGAGATATCCGTTTGTTTCTCTGCTTTGTTGTTTGTTTTTATTTAAATTTAAATAAAAAAAAAATTGTCAGTTTTTTTAATAAAGTGCCATCTATTGAAAACGATGTTTTTATAACTTATTTTTTTGTGATGCCATACCCCTGGGTAAAACTAACCTTAATTTTATGCTTTTCAATACTTTTTTCGTTTTTAGTCTTTTATATTGATTACAGCTCGTTTCATTTTAATATACATATAATGTGTCCAACTTTTTTCTTTGTGCACTGTGTATGTGTTATGCAACTACATACCTGTTAATGGTAACTAGTAACTTTTCTTATTACCAGCGCAAATTTAAAATGGTACAAAGAAAATTTAAATTGGCACACGAAATATGTCACGCTTATTCCAAAAATAAAAAAAACTAGTTGATTTAAGTGTTTTTGGAAAATATTTCAAACAAAAAACAATAATAAAAGAATTCACGGTTGAACAGCTAAAGTACAACTGGCGTAAATTATTATGATTTTTAGGGTTTAAAATTTTTGCTGATGCGAAAAATTCGGAATTAAATTTTTACGAACATTAAAAAAATATATTTGTTTGGAAATTTTCTTCACAAAATATGTATAAATGTTTGGATTTTACTGTTATTTATGGCATGTTTTTAATGAAAAGCATGGATGGTAACCGAAACGATGCGGTTATCGGTAAGGGTAACGATATTTGAGATTATTTCGGTAACGGTATTTTAAGGGTAACTCTATTTCATTTATTTCGGTATCGGTATTTTAAGGATAACGGTTTTTTAGTAATTTCGGTAACGGTATTTTAAGGTTAACGGTTTTTCGATTATTTCGGTAACGTTATTTTAAGGTTAGCGATATTTCAGTTATTTCGGTAACGGTATTTTAAGGATAACGGTAGTCAGTTATTTCGATGCTTCTCGCAATTTTTTTACAAAAAATAAACGAGATTAAAAACAAAACCAATTTACCAAATTAAAGTACGAAAAATACTCAATAACCACATGCAATTACCAAAAGCAGAAAATTAAAAATAACGGTAACGGTATTTTAGGGGTAACGATATTTGATTTATTTCGGTAACGGTATTTTAAGGGTATCGATATTTCATTTGTTTCGGTATCGGTATTTTAAGGATAACGGTATTTCAGTTATTTCGGTAACGGTATTTTAAGGATAACGGTATTTCGGTTATTTCGTTAACGGTATTTTAGGGATAACGGTAGTCAGTTGAAAGGGTTTTGAATCGATAACGGTACACACATAATAATCCATGCATAAAAATACGAAATTAATGTCAAAACAACAAAAACTTTCGTAAAATAAACCATTTTTCGTATATTTTACAAAATTTTTTGTTATTTTGATATTTTCTCGTAATTTTATGCATGGATTATTATCAGTGTATTTTAGCGGTATTGCCTGCCAATGCCGCGCAAAATAATATGTTGTGCTTACACACCAGCATACGAAACATTTGTATTTACCTATGTGCTTACCAGTATTGACTGAAAATAGATTTTCAAAAAAAAGTTTTGTAAAAAAAATAATTTTTTGTATTATAAGTTTTTTTTTTAAATAAAATTCTTTAAACATCACTTATATTTAAAATAATTATAAAAATAAGTCCTTATTGGTAACGCGTTAACATACAAAAAATTATAAAATATTGAGTAGAAAAATAGGTTTTCAAAAAAAATGTACAAAAAATTATTATTATATGTTTTAGAAAAAAGCAGGAAGAAAGTCCGTATCATTACTGGTAGTCCGAAAAATAATGATATGTCATTACCGTTTCTACACTGGGTAGTAATTAATACGAGTTCGTTTGATTATAAAGTTATATACAAAATGTAATTTTATATTTAGCAACACTTGACAGTTGTTATTTTTTTTTTAAATGCAGAAAAATGGATACAAAAGTTGTGTTTCCGGAATTCATTACCCTACTCAACATATTGTAGTCAGAAGTATTTTTTAACAAATCTTTTATAATGGCAACTCTATAAATATTTCGTAAATAAACTCCAACAGCTGTTACGCATGCTTTTTGGCAAAAAAGGCAAATCAAAAGAAATCATTTATTTATTCGCATGAGTAGTAAAAAGAAAAAGTTGTAAAAAGACTAACAAAAAATAATAAAAAAAAAATAACTAAACGTACAACACCCAGTCAAAGACAGTTAAAAAAAATGAAAAACAATATTACAGTAAATTCCCGATGAAACGAATATTCAGTTTAACGAATTTCCGGCTTAAGCCTATAGACACTTGCTAGATTCTAGATTCTAGTTTTTTGCACCATCAATGCAAATCTTATGAAGGGTAGTGCATTACCAACATCAATTTGACAGATTGATAGTTTTTCGATATAGTTCTTCTCTTCACACACATTATTTCTTCAAACACTTCAAAGTATTGTTTGGAGTTACTTAACCGCAATTCGAATGAATTTTTGCGGCGTTTTGTAACTGTGGATGAAACATGGAGCCCGGTAGGTAATTTCATGGATCCAACGATGAAATTATTACTCAGACAAACGCCTATTTTGAGGATCTCGAGAAATCATATTTTTTGGAAGGAATAAAAAAATTGGAGAAATGTTGGACTAAGTGTACTGAGTTAAAAGGAGACTATCTATGTTGAAAAATAAAAACTTTTTTTTTGCTAAAAGTGTGTTTCATTCAAAAAGTCACGAACTTATTGATTCGCCTTCTACACTAAAAACAAAGTTAGTAGAAAAATTAGTAAAACAATTTGTATAACAAGTCTACGAGTTTTCAGCAATTTTTTTTGCTAAAATTGTGTTTTCAGCTAAAGTTTAGTTATGTTTATTCAGCACTAAACTAATGCTGAATTAATGTTTTACTAATTTATTTTGCTATCAAAATTGTGCTAAGGAACACATGTAGCACAGACAATACACTCACAATATATTTTCCATAAGCGATTGAGGTTTATTTGAAAAGTAATAGGTAAAATTTGTTTTCAATTGAAGAATCAATTGAAATCAGAGACCCAAAATAACTGTTATATTTCTAAAAAAGTCACCACCCAAATTTATTTAATTATTGTATTTCAATAATGCACTATATTTTATTTATAAATCATATTGCACAAAAAAATCACAAAGATTTTAATTTTTTCAATTTTTATATTTTACTCTATAAATTTCTGCTGTTTTTTTGATTTTTATTTTAAAACTTTTTATAAAAGTTATAGAATGATTTTTTTGAAAAAATTAAGCACTAACTTTTTTATTTGATAATAAAATAAAAATTAAAAATTGACCTAAATTGAATGCCAGAAGTTGCTGGAATATACATATTTACTCACTTTAAATCACTGTTCAATCTTTTATTAACACTAGTTGACATCATCAGGATAATATAATTGTTGAAGTCATTAGTTCTATGGCTTTTGATTTATATTCTTAATTGTTATTTTTTGATAAAGAAAAAAAATCACAAAATAACTTTTATTATTTTTGAAAAAATAAAAATCGTGTTTGGATTGTTTTTGTTTGAATTAAAAATAAAAATCAAACAGAGCAAATAAACAGAAAATGAAAAATACTCAAACAAGAAATAATTGTAAAACAATCAGTTTTTTGAATAAAAGTTACAACTGTTACGTCCCTGATTAAAATACATTAAAACATATTGGGTCATATGAATAAAACTTAGCAATTACTTCGAAGAAATTACTTTGGGCTTAGGAATGGCTTTTAACTCCAAATTTACCAATTGGCTGGTAGAATAGCGTGAAATATAAATGAAAATTAAAAAATTAAATTTATAGTCTACTCCCAAGCAGACTAGATTTGTGAAGTAATTCCTTAAAAAACCCTGTATTTCCCCCTATTAGTAATATCTATTTTTTATTCATATGAGCCATTGTTTAACTTTTTTTTTATCAGTCAATAAAAAACAAACCACAAAAAAATATGTATTGTCTGTAGGAGTTGATATTTTCAGTCAAATGTTCTATTTTTAGTTGTCTATTTTTAGAAAAAATAATTTAAATTATTTCGTTGTTTTCTGTTTTAAAACAAAAAATTCAAATATTTTCGGTTTTCTTTCTTGTTAAAATAGTTTCTTTATATACAAAATTATGTCAATTCAAATTACAAGAAATTCTTTAGGCACACACACAAACATAACCAATAAAAATATGAACGTGTGTGTTGTGTGTGTAGTGTTCTGAAAATTCAAACAAAAAAACCTTTCAAATATAAAAAAATCAAACCACAAAATCGTTTTTTTTTACGTTTTGTCATTTAAAAATTGATGTTTGTTTTAACAGACTTTTCAATTATTTTTATGGATTGTTTAAACAATTTTTGAAAATAAATAGCAAAATGGTTTGAATATAATGAAAAATCAGTAGTACTTTTTTGATTGTGTTTTCAATTAATTTATTATGCATTTTAGGTTGTTTTTAACGATAAAATATTGTTAACCGCACAATAAAATTTTTTATGAATTTACTGACTTTTTTTGAGTGTAGATGTTTATATTAAAAAGTGTCTTCAAAAGAGATACTTCCATTTCTAAGACAACACAACACTGGCCAGATTTGGCATCTTGCCGTTACAGTAAAAGTGCAATAGAATGGTAAAATCAGAATAATGTTATTTTTGTACCAAAAGAGGCCAACCCACAAAACTGCCCAGAACTTCGGCCAATTGAAAGATACTGGGCTCTGGTCAAAAGAGAAGTAAAGAAGACAATATGAGTGCATAAAGCCATTACCAATTTTAGATACAAATGGACAACTGGTACCAAGTCACTGAAGACATTGTAAAATTGCTTACTGGGGGCATATTAAAATTAAAATTAAAAAATGTACATCATGAGATTAAAATATTATGTAAAATGACACACAATAAAAACCTGTAACAAAAATGCAACAACAATTAGTTTTTCTTTTAATTTCAACTTATTTCAATCATCTTTTATTCTGCTTTTTATGTGTTACACTTTTTAATGGTGCACTTCTTATTTAAGGTTATTTTCCTTAGTTTATTAAATAAGTCTGAGATATCGTGCATTAAATTGAGACCCCACTGTATATACAAACTGGTCAAATAGCAACTGAAATTTTTAAAATGTTTTTTTTTTTACTATAAAAAGTTAAGGGCGTGTTGTAATTTTGTAAAAAAAAAGAAAAAAAGTGAATTAATTAAAATAGTATAACGTGGGGCATGACAATTTAACTTCTCTTTTTTAATTTAGAACATTTTCAACAACTTTAATGGATGACTAAATGAATGACAATTTAACAATTAAAACAAGAGTGAAAACTTTATTAATTTTCAAAGTGATGCCATATTAACATCAGCAACATCAACAACAACAGGTTGTTAACATTTCAAATGAATTCAAATTAAACAAAAAAATAATAATAGACAACAAACAAATATATTTTTTTTTAATAAAATGCATAAGTTTCACTACTGCCATTTACAGTTTTTATAATTTTTTGTGTTGTTTTTTTTAAATAACTAAAGAGTAGAAAAATAAATAGAAATAAAAAAAAACAATTTTACCTTCAACTTTAATTTATTTGTAGTAGTAAAGAGGATTTTGTTTGTTGATTTTGTTGTTGCACTTTTTTTGATAAACTGCTGCTTTATAATTATAATTTTAATAAAATGGTTTAATCTTTAGCTTTCAGATTTTTGTAGGTAAACAACTTTTTTTTTGTTTATTTCTCTAAACAACTTTAGCTCTTTTTTTAAACTCAACTCATGTTTTAATGTTTATATTTGTTGTTATCCCTCAAAATTAAATTCACTTTTTCTTTTTTTTTATCTTTTATATACATATATTACTTTAGAGCATTGAATATTTTATTAAAATCTTAGCTAACAATTTTATTTGCCAAATAAAAATATTAAATTTTTTTTTCTATTTTTTTCGTTTGTTTAATAAAACAGATCTTTTGTTGCTTTGTCTTTCAATTAATATGCGTAAAGACCTATATTTTCACTTTACCGCTATAATTTTCAACCGTTTTTGCTTCGTTTTCCACTTCAATATTAACAAAAACGTCTGTCACATAAGAGTCGCCCCGCACAACTGATCTTATTTTGTGTGAGATTATTATCATGTTACTTTCGTTTGTTTCTTTAACATTTTAAAGCTTTAAATTTCTTTCATGTATGTATTAAGCGAAGCTTCTATTAAGCTTTAGACAAGTGTTAGCTGCAGCGCTGCCAACTTTGACGATTCGTCTCCATTTTGACGATTTTTGAAGTGAAATTTGATTAAATGACGATTTGTGATTTTGCAAAATTTTATGTATGAAATATGACGATTTTTTACAAAAAGAAATAATTTTTATAGTTTATCTTTAACAAAAATGTAATTTTAATAATAAAAAAAAAAAAAAAAAATTACCGGTGGGGGTCATACTGTAGGGTTAACTTTAAGTTAACTATTAAACAAAAGAAAATGTCAAAAAAATTTATACAAAGCACCAACAAATTTTTATGTTAAGTTATTTTTCACGTGAAAAAATTTTACTCGAAATTAAAAAGCCTTAAAAGTTCCTTTAGATTCTAATGTGCTAATTCATAAAAAAAAAAATTATTTGGTATTTGAAGCTTGCTATAGTTAAAGTACATATTTCGCTTAATAAAGAGTTATTAGAAATCTTGATTCATAATCGTAGTTTAATTATAAATTAATTTTTCGATTTTATACTGGCAACACTATTGTTTATTTTCTCTCTTCTCCCAAATAAGTCGTAAGTAATTTACAAATTTAGTAAACGATTGACTCGGTAATCGGAAGTGAAAATGTATTTCCTTAAATTAGAGAACTAATGATGTGCTAAGATAAATTTAAAAGCCATTAAAAATATTTTTTTTTATTTATAAAGCAAATCAATGGAAATGTGTGTAAAAAAGTAATTTTTTAGAACATATTATTCAAAGCATACAAAAGTAATCGAATTTCGAATAATGTTTTGACAGTATGTACATCACTATTGTTTTGTTTTTCTTTTTAGTTTTATTTTTACATTTTTTTTTGAAATTTTTTCGAAAATGGTCATTGGCTACGCAATTGTTGTAGTTTTTTTCAGTTTGATGGATGCAAGTTGTTGGAAGCCACACATTCTAGGGATGGGATAGCTTTAATAAATCATTTCATGCCTGAAAATGAAATAATTAACAATTAAATGTTGGCTTCCTCACTCCAAACTATATAAAAGGTTTAAAGTTAGTGAGTACCAACTATAAACCTTTATTATTTTCCTCATTATTAAGCAAATATGAATACTGTTTTTCACAAATTAGCTTAAAATCCTGCAATAAGACTGTTGTAAAAGTTTATGAATTAGACCATAAAAATTAACAATTTCTTTATTTTATTAGAAAGACACAATCACAATAAACACAAAATTTCACTTTTTCGCAAAAAAAAAAATAAATTTGTGTGAAAACAAAGTCTACAAGATTTTCACGTGAAACTCATTATCGTGAAAATCGTTTTTTTTATATGGAGTGTAACAGTGTTTCCACGTGAAATAGAAACAACTTACGGTGCTTAAACCTTAAGTATGAGACCCACCATAAAAGGATTTCATATTCGTTTTTTTAAGAGAATTCCAGGGTTCCATCAGACTCATTAATCACTTTGAATTCTAGTAATTCAATGTTTTTTTTTAAAAAATTTCAATACGTTATGTTGGACCGTATGAAACATAAATATTAAAAAATTCGTCATGGAAATTACTGTTTCAATTCCGGGTAATTAGTGGGAGAGCATGATGTAATGTCGAACATAAAACAATTTCGAAAAATCCCTCAAAAAGTTAACCATATTCCATTACAATAGAGAGTGCAGGTCCCTCAAAATAAGCCAAACACATATTCTTGGTAGATTTCGAAGCAGTATCAGTTTTCCTCTTTACACCACATTACTTTACTGAAAGAAGCCAGTGTACCAAAAGACTAACTGTAGGGACAAATATTTACATAATAATGTGAAATTGTTGCAAATAAAGTAATTTAAAATGCTCTCTATGTAAACTCTTCCCTTCTTTCATTGAAATATAAGGAGTTTTTGGACTGAAGGATTTTTGACGATTTCTTATTTACCAAATGACGATTTTTTTTTACTAAAAATTACGATTTTTCAAAAAGATGGGCTGGCAGCACTGGTTAGCTGTTATTTTATATCAGGGATGGGAAGTGAGATTTCATTTCGATATCAACCATGGCGTAGCAATAGAGAGTGGAATTATTATAAAAAATTACTACTTCTACCCAAAAAACTATCAAGTAGTAACTAAACAATTTTTTTGAGTGTGTTTATATCTTGGTGAAAGGTATAATTTGTGCCTAAATTTGCAATTCTATGAGAATTGATTTTTATAATTAAATTTAAACTTCTTCGGTCATTATAACCTTAAATGGCATTCACACCTAAATCTTAAACACGTGTTTAGCTAAAACGAGTGTAAAAGAATAAAGAACTGTTGTAGTAGAAGAAAGAGCTAAAATACGTGTTTTAGCTAAACACGTGTTTAAGAATTAGGTGTGAATGCAGCCTAAATTAGGCGATAAAACGAAATATTAAAAACACAATTTTTGTTGTTTATTTTCTATGCGATTTCCAACACATAGTTTGAATTTCATTAAGAGCTAGTCAAATTATCATAAAAATAACTCTATTTTTTTTTTTTAAATTGTAATTTGAAATAAGTTACCCGAATTTAAAAACAAATTTACAGAATAAAAGAAATATTTTAGTTACTAAATTTTTGTTTTCAGCAAACAAATAACTGTAACTTTGAACTTTTAAATGACTATTGCAGTTTTTAAAAATAACAGTAAAACTTTTCGTTTCATGTTTTCCTTTCTCTTTATTTTATTTTACAAACTTCAAATCGACAAAAATTTAGTTGTTAAGTTAGTGACAGTGACAATAAGATTGCAATAGGAATTTTTGTTCTTTCGACAGAAACTCTTCTTTTATACTGGTACGTACATATTATGATCTTCAATCTAAAGAATATTTTCTTGACAATTGAATCCATACTCAAATAAGTTTACTAGAGTGGAACAAATTTATTAAAAGACGAGTCTTAACCGAAGTACGAGTATTTGCGTAAAGTTTTTAAAGCGTCGAACAAAATTGTGTTATATAAAATTAAGCTTTTTGAAATCAGTTGAAGTTTTACCCATCGCCACACTGCAGCTAATTTTAGATTTTCGAAAGTTTTCTTAAGAATATTCCTTAAGCCAGTATGATAATTGCTTTATATTGTATTGAATTAATAAGGAACTGATCTTGGTAGCCATGAAAATCATATTAGAGCACTGTTGGTAAAAGTGGCACAAAAGTGCCATTTGTGGCACTATTGAATGTTCAATGGCACCATGGCACTCTTCATAGAATTTTGGCACTTTTTAAGAAAATTTCTATATAATTTGATAAAAGGTCGATATCGCTGGCTTTTCATTAAAAGCCACGCCTACTTAGAATGAGTAACAAAATTAAAAAACAAACGCTTCATTAAAAATTTCTATAATTTTCTGTATAATCTTCCAGTTCTTCCGGGACAATTTAATCATTATTTTGATCTTTAAAAACAAAAGCAAGGGGGATAAAATTAGAAAAACTTTAATTGATTCTATTGTATTCTCCATCACTGGAATTTTTCAAAAATTTGTTATGGTATTCTAGTTTTTTTATGACAAGCAAAAGTTTTAAAACTTTCACCATACAATGGTGAAAGCTTTTTCTGCCAAAAATAAAATTATCAAAAAATTGTAATTTGTGAAAATTACGATTTTTTCGATAATTTCATGAAATCTTAAATGATATGAAAACTTAAAAAAAAATGTCCAGGAACCGCAGAACACGAGAGAACTAGTTCTAAGTACTTGGAGTTTCCTTAAAATTTTAGCATCAAATACCCTGAGCTTGGTATTTTGGAGGAATTTGCAGGAATGTTAGAATCGGTAAAAGGTTCGATGCATTTTAAAATAATACCTCAAAATATATCTCATATTTTATTTCTGTGAAGAAAAATTTTAAAATTCTTCAAAAGAAAACAAAATTTTTATATTTTAAATTGTTGACAATTGAAAATATTTGGTTATTATGTGCTTTTTATTACATGACAATTTTTTCAAGGTTTTGCTGTGACAATTTTTCTGAGAATACCAAAATTATAATAATTTCCATTCACAACAGTTTTGTGACAATTTTGTTATTGTTATAAAGTTTAGAATAAGGGTGTAAATGTATAAATATTTGAAATAAAAGCTGAACATATTATTTGAAACATTTGCACGTTGCTTAATTTTTTTTTTTGGCACTTTTAAAGCTTTTTTGGCACTTTTTTGGCATCATTTAGGCACCAAACGAAAATTTTCAAATACCATCACTGTATTAGAGCACTGCTTAACCGATATCCACTTGACAGATACCCATTTGTTCCATATAGTTGAATTCTTCACACACATTACTTTCCCATAAGAAAATTAAATTGAATATCTATAGATTTGACACTAAAAAACGCGCAGGGGATTCGCAGTTAATTAAAACTTAGAGAAAATATACAATCTTGCGGCTGCGGATTCCGCTGCGGTGGTACAAGACAAATTAAATAACTACATTCACATTTTATGTGTTATGTTGGAGAGCACAGGGTATACCAGTGAAGTCAAAAGTGACAGCTGTCAAACGAGTAAACACAAACCGTATGGTGTGGTTGTTGTTGTAATTTTTAACCGAAGTGCGAAGGAGATTTAAAAAAAAGTATATATACGAAACCCATGAGTAAAAGTAAACAACTATACAGCATGTTTTCAAACATGTGTTCACAAGAAAAAAAGTAAAAGATAGCCTAGAAAGTATGAAGATACACACCATGGTTGTATTGGGTAAACAATTTAACTTTCCTGGTGTGTTACAAACTCACAAAATAATTATATATTTGTAGTTACACATTGTAATGAATAAAACAATATTAATTTAAACTTTTTTTTATAAAATTTGTGCATATTAATGCCCTTTATTAACAATAAAGAAAACTTATCCAGTACTATTATACATAACACAACATACAACAAACTCTCACATCCATATGTTCTGGGAAATATGTAAAAAAAAACACAAACGCACTCATAAAACAGATTTATATTATTTATTATTATTCGACAACATAAAATATTCACTTTATAACACTATTTTCTTTTAATTTTTAATATTCAATCATTATTTGAGCTATATAATTTTATTTTGTTACACAAACGATGCCGTGAAGAAAATTTATTAAACAAACTAAAAAAAAAGCACAACATATCGTCAGCTTAGTATTGGTTTGGTCGATATGCCAAAAATCTTTATCCAGAAAAACGATAAAGAGATTTACATCTTTTTAATTTGTGTATGCACTAGGTATCTCAGATATGATACATTATAGCAAGAAACTGTCTCAAAATCTGAATGAAAATATGTATTTAATAAATTTTTTAACTCGATATCTTCAAAAATGGCCAGTGGGCCGAACCAATAATAATGCGACGAATTGGAAAACTTTTGGGAAAGAGAGACAGAACTAGTTGTAATATATTTGTTTCTCTCGCACTTACGTTTTTGGTGCAGCTCTGCTAGTTAGTTGCAGAGTTGCAAATTTCGGTAGTTCCGAAAACGTCCGCCCGCAGCGCTAGTGCGTGTCTTCACTGGTATACCCTGTGTTGGAGAGCACGTCGCATGTTATAGGGATGGGAAATGAAGTTCTTGTTTCGGTATAGAAAGATTTTTTTGTGGTAAAAATAGTTACAAAATCGATTAAACGAACACACAGTTTGTTAATTTTTTGAATTTTTCCAGTTGTGGTAAAAGTAGTAAATTTTAGTAAGTAATCGAAAAACTCTAATGACAAATTTTTACTATTTTCAAAACGTTAAAAAATTTTGCATGTAAACAATTGAAATATGTCTTTACTTCTGTAGAGAATTTTGTCTTTAACTTAAAAAAAATATATTTATTTAAATGGAACTTCATTAATTCCATCAAGTACACAAATTAAAATCTTACTACTTTTACTACAATTGGAAAGTTTTGTTTATTTTTGAATTTTTGCAGTTGTGGTAAAAGTAGCAAATTTTAGTAAGTAAACTAGCTAGCCTAATGTCAATTTTTTACTATTTTCAAAATGTTTAAAAAATTTTGCATATGGAACATTTGAAATAATTAACTTTAAATTAAATTTTCAATACATTTTATATGTAAAGAAACCGGTGTTAGAAAAAAACGCAATCAAAGTGAAAACCAAAAGCGAAACAAATTTCCAAATATATTTAATCAAAATTCCCATAGACTAAATTTCGTCAGAATAGAATCTATTCTATATTCATGACGAAAATTTTACAATTTACTATCATTACTTGTTTTTCATTAAGTAGGTTTGAGGTTAAGAAGAAGAATAAACATTTTTTCAAAGTTATAAACACATTATTAATTTGCAAATCAGACTAGATCTAGTTTCTGCTTTTTTTATGGACAGGTTTTTCAGGTTTTCAGTGATTTTCCATTAAATTGTATTATTGTTTATATTTTATTGTCAGATTGTCTCTATATGATAATTTTTTCAACAACCTGTCGGCTGTAGTAATCGAACCCATGAACTCCTACATTACAAACGTAACTACTTTAGCGGCCTTACTTTAGCGGCTTGGTTTATGGTAATATTAAATTTCTTTGTCTAAAATTGAGTAGCAATACAAAAAAAACTATCACGCTATTCAAAAACTTACAAATTTGTATTAAACTTTTTTTGTTTTGAATTTTTGAAAATTTCCTGAAAATTTGCAATTTTGTCAGCATTCAGAATAACGAAAAAAGCAAAAAAGAAAGAAATAGTTTTATTTTCCATCATTTATTATTCCCACCCACAACATTTTCACACTTTTTTGTTCTAAGATTCAACTTTTTCCGAGTTTCAGTCCACTCTAAAGTACATAATAAGAAAAGTACAAGTTGTGTAAATAAAAACTATAACTTTTGCATTACAAACAACAAACAATAAATAATACATAGAATGATGATAATAGTAATAAAACTTACTTCTGTACTGGAACTGAAGTCAGTAGTAGTACCTAAATAGAAAATTTTTGCAAATATTTTATTAAAAAGAAAATGATTTTGTTTATTAGAACAATATCCACTTGAATACGGTTAAAAATTTATCTCTATCTCTATGGTTTATAAAACCTTGTAACATTGTCATTGAGAAACCTTTACTTAGCAAAAGTTTTAGCAGTCATAAAACAGAAACAAATTGGAAATCTTCTAAATTGTACTTTTATTTAAGTTCATTAAACATTAAAGCGAATAAAATGAGCTAAACTTATTAGTAAATTTGTACCCTCCTTCTACCCTTTATATCGTTCTACACCTCTGGCCCACCTTATATTCGGCCCCGGGCATTGTCCTCACGCACATCATGCCCTAGTTGAATATGTACCCAGCAAAATATTGGTAATGACACCTCATTACTATCTGCATTACCAAAAATGATATTTCATTACCTTTTGCATTATTTTATAATACAAAATAATGAATTCCTAATAACGGCCTATTGTATTCATTGTTTCTAAATATAAAATAATGACTTACTCGTAATAGTTTAAATAAGTACTTTTTACACAGTTAAATTTTATACATTTTTATTTATTATATGTAAATATCCTTTATGTTTAAATTTTTATGACGAGTCCTAATTTTAGGACTCGTCATAAATTTTTCTGAATGTATTTCCTTAAGCTAATAGTATTTGCTTAACTCCTTATTTTTAAGAATCAAGTAAGCAATCGGTAAACCACTTATAATTCAATTTTTTGTAAGCATGTGTGTAACCACTTATTATTCAAAATTTCATAACTACTTATTTCTCATTTTTTCGTAAGCGAGCGGGTAAGCGTGACTACTTATAAAAACTACCACGCCAAACAAAAATAATGAGTTTAGACGCCAAAAAATAAGTTGTGTGGAGCTATGAATTTCTATTATATAACCACTTATTTGATAATGAAAGATTTTGCTGGGTAGATTATACAACCAGAAAACCATTTTTTAGCGAAGCCAGTTTTGGAAATAAATGAAATTGAGTTCCTAATGTAATCTACTTGAATCCCGAGATTTCGACTAAAATTGAGATTTCAGTGAAAATCTCATGTGAAATTCCGAGACTACAGAATAAAACACTGCGTTTTGCTTAATTTGTAGAGTTTTTGCATGAAAAAGTGGCAACGATGGTCAACAGCTGACTAAAAAAATAACCTAAAAATGACACAAAATAATGAAATACAAAAATTATAATAAATATAACTTTAGACCCATTGGAAATGTACTAATGATTATAAGAAGTTGCGTGGTTCTAATTTTTGCTTCCCGTGTTTCTAATTTTTGCATAATTATGAAAAAAGTATGGGGAGCGCATATCTTCCTTCCATATTGCGAATTCTGGCTTCTAGCTTGTCGTCCTTACAAAAAACAAATTTACTAACATAATTAGCGTTAGATCTTTACATAAAATTATGTAAACTGTACTCCGCCAGGGAATAAAGTGGTTTTTAGAAATATTTTTAATTTAGGGTTATTTTTTATGGTACTTTGTTTACAAAAAAAAAATGCAGTTATCAAATCGAAATCTCGCTACTGTCATAAAGAGCAAATGTAAACCGTCAAGATTTCGGGTCGAGATCTCGGGATTTGAAAACAGATGTAAAAGCAGTTTTAAGCCATTGAAACAATGGTTCTGAAAGGGTTAAATTCGTTTTTTAATAACAAATTTGGCTAATGTGATTTGGGTGGAGAATATAAAAGTGATAAAATATGCTAATTCATTAAATCGGAAATCGGGATTTGTAAACCCCGATTCGATAGCGAAATGTTGCTCCCGAAAATTCCGGAATTTAAGCTGTCCCTAGTATCAATGCAATGCTGGTGAAATCAGCAATTATTTTGTCCACTCATTTAATTTTGTCGCATGTATGATCACAATGTAAAAGCGGGAAATGACATTTTACATCATCTTATCTTTTATTTTAATTTTTTAATAAATTTTCTTTAAAATCCATATGCACTAAAAACACATTGTTCTTCTATTGTTGCTGTTTTTTTCCCTTTAGTTTGTAAATTGAATTTGTGTTTTGCTTTACAAATTGACTATCAGTTGATTTACATATTGTCAAGATTTGCATTTACATGTGTTTGAAAGCATGTTATCTAATACACGTACATTTATACGCGTATAAAAATACCCATGCAAATATTTATTCTTTTAGTATCAACTGATATCGAATAAAATACATAAACCGACATATTTGTGTACTAGGGTGGACTTTATTTTTCAACTTGCGATTTAAGGCGGTTTCCAAATTCAAAATGCCGTCACTGTTAAGTTAAGCCTCTAATGCCCAAGGCCGCCTTTTGGCGGTCTTCAGATTTTGAATAGTTTTTGGCTAAATAACAATATTTTATTAAACAAGTTGTATTATATCCATAGAAAACTTAACTGCCTACTTTTTTTGCCTTCAAACTTTTTTGTATAAGGAACGGTTTTCAAGCGAGAAGCATGTAAAGTGAACATTTTGAAAATTTAAAAAAATTAACTTCTTAAAACAGAAAAAATTATTTGAAAAATTGCCAAAAATACATTTACGATCTGGCGTACATTACCGATAATAACAAAGCTAGTTTAGAGTCTCTAATTGTAAAATCAGTTAAAAATTTTTTTCCAGGGCTCACAGGATAACGCCAGGATACGTTTTACAAATATCTCTCTAACTCAAAGACTAGCCAACAGATTTTCTCGAAATTTTACACAGATTATATACTTAGAGGTAGTAGTAAGCAGAACTAACTTTGTCAATATTTATTGATGTTTAGTGCTTTATTCGCCAAATATCGTAATTTTCAGAAAGCGAAAATCGTCATAACTTTTGAAATAACAACAATTGATCAACAATTTTCGGTACGTAATTTTATTTTATTGATAGTGTTATTTACAGCAAAAACCGAAATTATTTGACTACTGGGTTTCAAGATACGTTTTCAATCTTTGTTGTGCTATATCGCCTAAATAAAGCGATAAATAAAAATTTTAATATTTGTTCCATAGTAGATTTTCAACGCCAAATATATGGTTTAAATATTATTGTAATCAGAAGAAAGAGCATTCGAGGGTTAAAAGAGGGATATGTGTAATTTTCAGTGGTATTATTCTAAGGTGTATTTAATAAACCCCTATGCGTTGATCACTTTTTTTTTTAAATTTTTGTTGAACAAAATGTTAAAAAACTCAAAAGTAGAGTTTTGCAAATAAAAATCCCATCTTTGGCCATACCTGGCACTAAGTTATCATAACCCAAGAGAGACAAAAATTTATATATAAATATTTATGGATCATAGAAATGTAACTAGCATTTTAAAGTTTTGAAAGAAATTAGAAATTTATTAATTTAGTTCGAATTATGAATTAACATAATAAGTACTTTTTTAAAAAGGTCGAAAAAAACAATTTTAATTTTTAATTACAAATTAAAAACCAACGTTTTGAAAAAAATTATTTTATTTTTTACGATTTTTATAATTTATCTCATTTTAACCCTACAATGGTCTGAGGAAATTGCAATTACTTAAATATTTTTCAACCGATATTGGATTTTTATACATTGCAGGAAAGGTAATTCAGTCTAGATTAAGATTCTATTTATATTTTCCAAAAATACAGTTATTTCAGAGCCAGTGTTTTTAAAAAAGGCAAAAAAGTGATTTTTTCGCCTTGCAAATCGTATTTCAAATTTCAGGGGCAATGCGGCACGGCACGTGTTCCCGTTATACGATCACCTTAATTTTTTGCATGGTGTATTTTTATACCCAACGGCACATTTCTAGGGGGGGGGACGGGTCACAGGTCGCCATTTGTGTTCGTCCATATAATGAAGGCCACCCTATTGTGTACCCATTAACACACTTATGCACTGGTGCACGCTTCTAGGAAAATAAAAAAATAAAATATGATAAAGAATGACTACACCAATGTTGCCATGTTGTTCTTGAGTTTTTTACAATTGCAAAGTGTCTGCCGAAAAGTATGCAATACAGTTTGTTTTTATTTTTCACTACAGTGACAGCTACTGAAATAGATACGCTAATCAACAATTTTTTAAAACTGATCACAGTTTCGTTATGTGATTATTTTTTAACCAATAAGTAAGATTTTGTAATAGAAATCTTTCTGGGTTTCAAAATTGAAAACATAATATAAATTTTTAATTATGCAATAAAAACTTTATTAATTAATATTTTTTATTGAAATTTCACAGCTATATAGATTTTTTAATGCTTGATACTTACAACCAGAGCTTTAAAGAATTAATTCCTTTTTGGAATGAATTCCCAAAAATTTAATTCAATTCTTTAATTCAAGGAATGAATTCATCAATAAGACATAAGCAGGAATTTATTCCTGTGAATGAATTCAAAGAATTCAAATTTATAGAATGATTTCCCTGACCAAAGCCTAAAGAATTAAAATTAAATAATTCATTCACTAAAGAATTCATTCAACACTATTTAATTCAATTTGAAGTCAAGGAATTCATTCAATTCTAGTTAATTCAACTTTTGGCTAAGGAATTCATTCAACTGTGCACTTAATTCAACTTTTGATCAAGGAATTCATTCAATTCTAGTTAATTCAACTTTTAGTCAAGGAATTAAATTTATTTCGTTTAATTCCCTAAGGAATTAAATTTTTTTCGTTTAAAGGAATTAAATTTATTTTGTTTAATTCCCTAGGAATTGAAAACTTAATTATTTAATTTTAATTCTTTACGCTTTGGTCAGGGAATTCATTCTATAAATTTGAATTCTTTGAATTCATTCACAGGAATTAATTCCTGCTTATGTCTTATTGATGAATTCATTCCTTGAATTAATGAATTGAATTAAATTTTTGGGAATTCATTCCAAAAAGGAATTAATTCTTTAAAGCTCTGGTAACTAGGCCTAAATTAATTATATAAAAGATATTTTGATGTGCCCGACTGTGTTGCTGCTGTAGGAAAGTTTTTGTGTGATCAAAGTTCACTAACTGTTATAAAAACTTTAAAAAATACTAGTTTTTTCAGTCATGAGGAAGTCAAAATCATAAAAACCAGTTTGACAAATATTTTTTAAAAAAATTAACAATATACGGAGTTTATATACATATATGCAAGTAAAATATAAAACAACATTTTTGACTTCCTCTAACTAAATTGGGTTTCGTGTTGAACAAATTTACAAAAATAATTCAACAGAAACTTGAAATTTGTAGTTCATGTTACACAAACAAACTCATTTTTTCTTCTGTCTGACTTGAAAGCATAAAATTTAGTAAATTTTTCAGCAAAAAACGAAATTACACAAAAACTACATAAAAATGTCATTATTCAAAAATTATCCAAGGAATGTTGAAACAGTTCCGTTTTTGAATAATTATTCAAAAAGTGGCAACACTGGTTTAAACCGAACTTGATACCAAAGGTAATTTCGATATTACCATTACAATTTCAGCATTGTCTTTTGCCCATTTTTACAACCATGTGTTTGAATTTAAAATTTTTATAGTATCAAATTTCATTAGCATTAGTTGACTACAATGGGGCTGTAAGAATATGCCCATTTCATTAAAATCTTGGTGGATATCAGTCTCAAAGTGGCAGTTACAGACAATCATAATTATACTTACTGTACATTTAATTGAAACGATACTGTAAGAACTAGTATACATATGTATTTGTTAGAAATATAATAAAATATGAATTTAAAATATAAAAAAAAACAATAGAAAGCATTGACACAATAGTGAAAAAAGAATAACACGTAAAAAATTGTTTTATAAAAAACCATGCCACAAGTGTCAAATGAAAAAAATAACAAATTCTAGAAAGACAAAAAATTATATAAAAAAAAGTATGTTTATAAACTTTAACGGTTGTTTTGTTTAGTTTTTATTCATTTCTCTCAACTAAATTCCACTTTATTTACATTTTACAATATGACAGGAACAGACAAGAAAGATTGTAGATAAATAAAAATTCTAACATCAGTTGATAGTTATAAAATTCTATGCTAAACTTTATCATATTTTTTCTTTTGTTTGTCATATTGTTTTTCGTATACCAAGTTGTGTTTAATATTTTTTGTTTATTTTGTAAACTTTATGTGGAAAAGACTTCTTAGGTTACAATAAAATAAAGCATACTTTAAGGGGATTGTTTCTTTGTATTTTATTGATACTATTTAATTTATATTGTTTTACTGGTAGTGTGTGTAAATAAGAGTATTTATTGACTTTTGGTTTCTGTTGATAAAATTATAATTAATTTGCTATTAATTATATGTACTTACTAATAACATCGAAACGGATATTATAGTACGAATTAAATTCCAAATGACTGTGTAGAACAAAATTATGTAGTTGCGACTAAATGATAGTTAGAAAATTTTGTTTAGTATTTTGATAAAGGATATTAATTATATCTTTTGATTTAGATGCAATAATGGAAAATATGAGGTTTAAGAAGATTACACTATCTGGCGGGAAATTATATGTTTAGGTTAGGTTAGGTTGAACTGGCTGGTCATAGAGCTGAATATACTTTTGGATCCCTAGCGTTACCAGATAAGAAACGCTAACCTCCACATAAAGTCAAACATTCCGATTCCTGGAATTTCTTCCAGATCTCGAAATAGATAATCTCCCAATAAAGTTGCCCTGGTGCGCGAAAGACCCTAACAGTGGCACATCATATGATCCGCCTATGTCCCGCTACGCCACAAAACCTACAATTATCACTTGCATTCATTCCCGCTCTCTTGGCAAGAATCGCAGTCCAGAAGAAACCCGTTAGTTCCCCTTATAATCGCTGCTGGTTAGAGATATCAAAAGTCCCGTTATTTTAGAATATCCACATAATTTCAGACACTCTGCACGTTTCGGTATTTCCTCAAATCACCTCAGCCTGCTCATTATAGTAAATTCTGCAACCAGATTCAAGCACCGAAGGGGCACATGAAGGGGCGGGACCCACCGCCTCTCCAGTCCGTCCGCAATCTCTTTGCCGGTGTCCACAAACACAATAGATGTGTACTCTTCTGTGGTTTCAGGTCTACCTAAAGAGTACTTGCATCCTTGAACAATCGATAAGCATTCATTGGGAAGTTTACGAGATATGACTTCGCGATACCTAGCTCTCGACAGAAAACCACAGCCCGAAAAACACCCTCCATGTTAAAACTATTCGTTAAGAAATTAAAGGCCAACCATCCCTAAAGACAACCATCCATATTCCCCTGTAGCGATGCAAAGTCCCTTATTTAAGCCCATCCTTGGAATAATGTAGTCATTCTACAATTCGAATCCCCAAAGACGCTCCTGTGACATCAGGCCTATGATCTCGGCAGAAAATCAAATCTCCGACTTCCCCCTCCAGCTTAGAACCATCCATAAAGAAATTAAATATTATGTAGTCAGAGCGAAGATCTGCCAACCAGCCATATTTTCCTATAGCGACGCGAATTCCCCACATTGAAGCCCATGCTAGGGATAATGTAGTCATTGCCACAATTCGCATCCACAATGATCCTCCTGTCATATTTACATTTATAACCCAACTCTGAAGCAAATATTATTTGTCAGATGTATCCTAGGGAACGTCCATAATGTGAATACCCCAAGTAGTATTGTATTCCATATTACATGCGGTACACCAGAAGAGACGGTGATACTAAATTATATCCAGAACCCCAGGGTTTCAACCAATTCAATATTTGGGATTCAATTTACCATTTAGTTTTTTAAATTTTAATGAAAATTATACAACTTGAGGGAAGGGACAAGTCGAATATGGGCTGATGGAATAAGTCTTAGTATCGCAACATCTGTGTTTCTTAAGCTCTACAGGGAGGTATCTCGAAATAGGGGGAGATGGTCACCCGACACTCTCTCTATTAAGGCAGAATTTTTATTATTTAAATCAACATGTTATATCTAATTTTTTGGATGCGGATAATTAATATCTTCTTAGCTTCCTAGAAGCTGTTATTGGTATTAAGCGAAAAAAACAAAATCTTAATTTCTTCGGCTGCGAAATTCGGAGACAGCTTAGTTTCCCCACCTTACTCTATATTTTCCAAATATTTCAAAAAGAAAGCTGAGCAGATATTTTTAAACCATATCCAACTACTATTTTTAATAATAAAAAAATAAAGTTCACACAAAAATTCCAAACTATTGGGAATTTATTGATGATGACGAAAATGATGGTGGATATATTGTATAAATTCTTTGATTATAATCACAAAAATCACGAATATCTTCACTACAATCCATATCATCACTACAATCGACACCCTCATCTTTATCCATATTTAGAGCTTGGCCAGAATCCTTGGAACAAACTTCATTTTGTAGCTGCAATGAGTGTGGTGGATGTATCTGTTGCTGGTGTTTTGTTTTCATTTGTGGTTGACAACATTTCCAGGAGGCTAAAATACTACAGCCACAAATATTCTCACAACAGCTGATAGTATCCATAGGTTCTTCAACATTTTCCATAACTACAGTTGGGTGACAACCACCATAGTTGTAAGGCTGATATTGAGGATGGCTGGATGATGTTGTAGTATTTGAATTATTATTTTTAGTGGAACCATATTTGCCAGAAGAATGACAGCAACAACATATTCTACAGCAACCACCACAAATCAATGACATACATTTTGTTTTAAATCTCAAGGCATATTGTATAGTCTCAGCAAGGAAGGTATAGAATAATGGATTTAAAACAGAGCTAGCTAAATTCATTAAACCAAAAACAAAATACAATATCCAATCTATGGGTTTTGTATAAGAACCATACATACGCATCAATAGAAAAATCCAAGCCGGCAAACGTAGAAATACAAAGACAGCCATCAGTAATAAGATAATAGCAAACATTCTTATGTGTCTAGCCTCCCGAGAGCTATTTGTATTGATGCTAGTTGCCAAGGAAGTTGAACCTGTACCTCCAGCCACTACATTGCCCCCAAGAGTATTTGTGAAACTGCTAGTCATAGTAGTGCTCGCAGACTGTCCCGATTTATAATTACAATTTTTGGTTTGTAGTGTAAATGATTTTGGTTGCTCCGTTTGTGGACTTTCAGGAGTATGTAGCTCTATATTAGATGATATTATTTTTGATTTGTTTTTACTTTTTGGTATTTTTAAGGATTTTCTCTTCGGTATGACTGCATTGTGTCTTCGTTTCCATAATTGTCTAGCTATAATGGAATTGAAACAAAAGAATGCTCCTATGCAGGGTAAAAATATGATCGCAAAAACAATTGCATAATATAGGGTGAAATTTTTCTGTAAAAAGATATGAAAAAGAATGTATAAGTTAGGGATTGAAGAGTTAGATGCACTCTAAAAAATGCTTGTAAATTTACTATTATAAAATGAGTGTTTGTTTATAATAACGCATAGTAAGTAAATATAAACACAAAATGCGTAATAATATTTTGTACACACTTTCATATTAAATAATACTTATTGTTACGAAATTGGATTGGTCGAGTATAGAAAATTCTGGAATTTTGGAAGAAAGATGTTCCGAGATGGGGAATTTACTAAACAGCCAATCCGGCAGCATTACATTTTAGTATAATAAGTATAATGTTAAGTAGTTGGGCGCTCTGTTATGAATAACATAAGTGTTATAATTTTAGAAGCACTGAAATTTTCTGGTATATTCTATATCCACGACCATTACTATAAAAGACCGAACTGAGCGAAGGAAGTTGAACAGTATTTGTGCTGTTAAGTTGCGCTAGGATTGAAAATAGTTAGTGGCGTATTAAAATGTGTTTAGTTAGTAGCGCTCCAGTAAATCGTTGTATTAAAAATCTTTAGAGTTTGTGTGTGTGTGTTAATCTGTTGGGTATATCCTTTAGATAAACCGGGTTGGTGCTCTTTGATACTAAAATAACACACACGCTTTTGTATGATTTTGAGCTTATACACTTATTTATTAGGGTTTTTGTGTGTGTTAATCTGTTGGGTATATCCTTTAGGTAAACCGGGTACGTGTATAATCTCAAAATTAAATAAAATAAGATGTGTTATTTTAATTGCAAAGAGCACCAACGCGGTTTATCTAAAGAAAATAGACATACGTTTTTGAAGATAAAACGTTAGAATTGGTGTCAGCAGTGGAATTGGTTATTTTGATTGCAAAAGAAAAGAACCCGATTTATTTAAAGGAAATAAACCAAAGTTTTTAAAAGGTAAAAATATAACAATATAATAATAGGCATTGTGTGTTTATAATTAAACATGTTGTGCGTAGAGCTTTTTTATTTTTTTTTATTTATTCTTCAATTACATAACCGACCCCAAAGGGCCATATATGGTTAAGAAATAACTACTACACAAAACCAACTCACCTTATTTTGTCGATAAGTTAAAATTTTATGCATAAATTTTGTAAATTCATTTACTTCAAATGGTAATGAAAATACTTATAGATTGACATTTGAAAAATTCAGGAAGTTTAAAAATATAAAATAAAAGGTTCTAATAACACAGTACAACAGTCAATCTGGGGGGTGAGAAATTCCAAGTCAGGGTGATGGTACTAGGTCAGTATAGTAAAACCCTCAAAGGGTTTGGCGTTCGTATGTGTCATTTTTTTTTATGACCTTTTAAATTTTTTCCTTATCTTGATGTTTTTTTCGCTTAGTTGTAACTCGAGAACCACTTGTCCGATTTTGATGAAACAAATTTAGAAAAATTTAGAATTACAATTTCTTTAATCCGTTCATATAACATTTATGAATTTAAAAAAAAAATTTTAATTTTTAGGCAAAAAAATATTTTTTTTTCTCCACAAATTTATTTTTACCGGCAAAACTGTTGATTATAAAGAAAAATGTTATATGAACGGATTAAAGAAATTGTAATTCTAAATTTTTCTAAATTTGTTTCATCAAAATCGGACAAGTGGTTCTCGAGTTACAACTAAGCGAAAAAACATCAAGATAAGGAAAAAATTGAAAAGGTCATAAAAAAAAATGACACATACGAACGCCAAACCCTTTGAGGGTTTTACTATACTGACCTAGTACCATCACCCTGACTTGGAATTTCTCACCCCCAGACAATAATCCCAAAAATGTTCCATAGTGTAATAAATTGTATTAACTAAAAGTTAACGATAAATTTTGTTTGTCTTTCCAAGATATCTTTTCACATTATTCCTTTCAGGCTTGTGGAATTCAAGTCCGGTGAATCAGATAGTATATCGGTAATACCACCAGTTTCGGATTAATTTGATATAAAAGTAAGACACCATAATTGGTATTTCATAATACAAAAATTATTTTTTTTCAATAGTAAAAAGTTCTTAGAATCTGAGGTTAATATAAGAAACCATATCCATAATCTAATGTTTTTCTTAGAATCTAAGAATTTTCATAACAAGTTAGTAAGCATAGTAAGTAACTGTCGCTTTTGCTATTGCATTTTTCCTATCGAAAAAGGTATCTGGTTTTGAAAACTTTCGTCTAGAAATAATTTAATAAAAACCACTTGATTCTAAACACATTCGTACAGAAAACTGAGAAGTTTTCTCCCAGAGATTTTGACGACTTTTTCTTGTAGCAAAATTGTTAGATTTTAAGGACTTTTTCATAAATAAAAACCTTTAGATTCCGATAATTTTTTGTAAAAAAAAATTATGAGATTATGATGATTTTTTCCTGTAAAAGCCATATGAATCTGAGGACGTTTTTCAATAGAAACCCCCTGATTCCTGAAGCTTTTTCTATGAAAAATCCTTTTGACTTTGAGAGCATTATCTTCTATGGAAAACCCTTGTGATGAGGACTGTTTGGTATAGAAAAATCCGAAAAATCCTCAAATTCTGTGCAGTTTTTACAATAGAAAACCCCTTAGATTCTTAGGACTTTCTATAAAGACCCCCAGTTTTCTAAAACACTTTCCTTTAAAAAACTCTCCAATTTGGAGGACTTATTTCCACGGAAAATCCTGCATCTTTTAAAGATGTTTTTTCTGTATAAAAAATTTCGGTGAATCTGAGTCATTTCTATACTAAAAAGTCCCCAACATCTGACGTTTTTCTGTAGGAAAAATCCTCTAAATGTGATGTGTTTTCTAAAGGGAGAAAGACCCGAAATTTAAGGCATTTCCTATAAAAGGGTGGTTTTTCTATAAGAAAATTGCCGCGACTGTAAAAAGTTTCCTATACGAGAAAGTACGGAGGCTTTTTATTAAAAAAAAGTGCTACGAATTTAAAGTTTTTCAGTGAAAATTTTCCTTAGAACCTGAGGAATAATAAAATATTGTTACGGATTAGACCAGTATAGCAAAATTCTGGTATTTAAATAGAAAATTATCCCTAGCAACGGGATTTACTAATCCCGTCAATCTGGCAGCACTAGATTTAAGTATAAGTGGTTTTGGGGGCACTGCTATGAATAAAATAAAGTGTTATAATTTTAGTACTCTAGATGTTTTTGGAACTTTCTAGCTCAGGGCTGGCAAAACTATGACACGCGTGTCAGTAGTGGCACGCGAGTGGATTTTAGGTGGCACGCGACGTTTTGTTGGATATTTTCAAAAAATTTAAACTATTAGAATACTGGCAAAAAATTCAGTTAACTGTTAAATTTCGTTAAAAAAATGTGTGATTTAACTCCATAATGGTGAAATTTTTCATAGAGCTTGTAAATCGTCCTTTAAAATGAATAAAACTCTGTATTGCCACCATATTTTGTTTAAAGGAATATGGTTAATAAAGAACTCGCAAATTCGATTATCAGAAAAGTTTGGGAAAATTTCTAAATTTCTAGATTGAAAGAAGTTTAAATGTTTCGATGAGAAAATGCCTCATAATTGGAGAAATAAAAAGTACCAGAAAATTGCACAAAAATGGAAAACAATTTGTAATAAAATTGGATCTAAAAATTTAAGTTTTTTTTTAAAGGGAAAATAGGTGCTACGAAATAACCCTCAATGAAATAAAGGCTGAATATAAGTTTCATAATGAAATAACCCCCTTTGTTGGAATTCGAAATTGGGTTTTGATCGTGTTTCGCAGAGCCATTTCATCTGAAATAGAAATTTCTGTGTTCAAATTCATAATATTTGCTTTTTATTCATTAATATTATGATAAAAACCGCGAGATTTTTATAACAAAATCAAATTTTTGCCCGAAGTACATTTTTCAACTATTGTAGTTTCTTACGTACTTAAATAACTTTTGGCTCCCAACAATTTAACTTTTTTTAAAAAATTAAATAACCACCAAAAAAGGAATAGCCTCCGAAAAAATAAAAAATGTTCAAATTGTTTTAATTTTATTTCATTGTGGATTTTTTTCATAATGAAATAATTTCAATATTTAAAGATTAAATAAACCCCCAAAAATTAAATTACCGTCAAACATTTTTACGTCATTTCTTGGATGTTGTTTAATTTTCCCCTTTGGGGTTATTTCATGGGGGTTATCCGTTGCGCTGATAAATATGTACATCTGCGATGATGTTTTTAAGAGAAATTTTCCAAAAAGAAAATTAAGGTGGCACGCGAGAAATTTTTCCAAAAAAAATTTCTTCTTTTCTGGCACGCAGCGAAAAAAGTCTTGCCACCCCTGTTCTAGCTTGTTCTACAACCATGGAGGGTGAACTATAAAAGTGCTGCCACTTAACGAATGGAGTGGAGTTGCGTATTATCATTTGTATAGTTCAGTTGAGCAATAGTAAATCGTTGATAAACTTGTGACTAAAGTAATAAAGTGTTAAATAAATAAGTGTATAAGAA
The DNA here is from genome assembly GCA_949987735.1 of Leucophora obtusa. Taxonomy (NCBI): domain Eukaryota; kingdom Metazoa; phylum Arthropoda; class Insecta; order Diptera; family Anthomyiidae; genus Leucophora; species Leucophora obtusa. The sequence continues at coordinate 161,642,708 of OX465299.1, read as the reverse complement.
ACAAAAGGGTATGTGGTTATTTTGATTTCAATAGAAAAGAACCTGGTTTATTTAAAGAAAGTAAACCAACGTTTTTAGAAAGTAAACAGGGCAAGTTTAAAATAGTACAAAAAAAGTTGAAATTGGAACGCAAAATGCCACGACAAACCAGCAAAATTGGCATTAAGGAAATACTGGTTGATTTAAGTGGTTTTTTTTTTTTAAATATTTCTAATGAAAATCAATAATGAAAGAATTCACAGTTTAACTAACTCGGGTAAATTAGTACGATTTTTAAAGTTTAATATTTCCATTGATGTAAAAAAGTATCCCCGATTTCGCTTTTACAAACATTAAAAGAATTTTTATTTTTTGAAAATTTTATCCAAAATTATCCACAAAATGGAGGATTTTTATAGCATTTTTTTAATGAAAAGTCTAAAAAAAATCGCCAAGATGGTTTTTTTTAGCAAGGCTCCGTAAAAATCGCACTTTTACAAAATATAATAATTGGTAAAATTAAATTTAATGCAAATGCCAAAAAAAACTTGCACTGGTAATTACAATAACTTACTCATCATGTGTGTTTAAATTTGGTAAATTTTAACAAAAATTAATAAGAGCGTAAAAGCACATCTAAAAACTAAAACTGCTAGAGATAGAGCATAAAACTCCCTTAAATAGCTTAAATCATTCACAATAGAGCTAATAAGAAGTGCATTTTACTCTATCTCTAGCAGGTATGAAGGAATTGGAAGAATTGAATGAATTAAGTGAATGGAATTAATAAAATTAATTGAATAAATTGAATGAATTCAATCAATTCAAGGAACTGAGTGAATTGAATGTATTTTTTTTTAGAAAAAAGCAACACTCAGGAAATTCTTCCAATTAATTAATGTGTTGCTTCCTTGAGAAAGGGGATATAGAAGAAGTGAAAGGTGGTGAAAGATGAAGAGCTTCAAATATGGCAACACTGTAATTGCGCGAGATGTTGAATGCATTGAATTAAAGGAAGTGAATCGCTTCTAAATTTTTCCCAATTTTTTTCTAAATTTTCATATGTAATTTTGTCTTTCTTCTCCAATTTATTCCAGTTGATATCTTCAATCCTGTTCAACAAAAGTATTAAATGCGCAGCAATTTTCATATTACAAAAGAATGACAACAATGCAAAACTCTTGGTTTGCAAATGTATTGTTTATTATGACAATAAATACATAGCAGCAGGTGGTAATGAAATTGTAATAAAATATTATAACCGTATTCTATAAGGCTGATAAATAACATACGGGGGTGTAAGTACGAGCGGTGTATGGCGGATGAGAGCGAATAATAAAAGAAAATCATATATCAAATACGATTAATGAAGAATTAATTTGGCAGGGTTATAAAAATTCTCACAAAAGCTTTTACCGAAAATTATGTACATTTATAGCTGACAATGAGTTTTATTTAAATATGCGAGGGTCATTTTGGAGAATTGGTATTGGAAGAAAATGCTGTTCGAAAAATAAATACGAAATTATTTTAGAAGAATCCTCCAAGTCGAAATATAAAGCAGGTTGGACACGATACTTGTTGTTGCACCGAAAAATAATTTTGATTATACACTAATAGAAAAAAGTCTGTAAAAAATTTAGTTAAAACTACTAAAAATTGGTTAAAAATTATGCTGCAGAAAGAACTGCCAGAACTACTTGTTGTTGTACCGTGGTGGGCGCTGTGGTGTAATGGTTAGCGCGTTGGACTGTTACACGTGAGGTTGCGGGTTCGAGCCTCAACCAAGGCAAAATCAATTTATGAAAAATAGTAATATGTATGAGTTTTTTCTATCCCTCATACATATCGCAGCGTCCTCTTTCGGTGTTCCCATAGCACTTAACCCCACCGAAATAAAATAATATAACAGGCCTATGAACTAAACAGCTTCAACAAAGTTCGCCAACTCACCATCAGATGGCGCGCAACAACTGTTCTAAATTTTCAACATCTCGCGCAATTACAGTGTTGCCATATTTAAAGCCCTTCATTTTTCACCACCTTTCACTTCTCTATCCCCTTTCCAAAGGAAGCAACACGTTAATTAATAGGAAGAATTTTCTGAGTGTTGCTTCTCTTAAAAAAAAAAAGAAAATTGGTCGTTAAAAAAACGATTACAAAAATTTACTCTACATGAAGCAACACAATCGTCAAATCGATATCATTAGACGATTATCGCCCTGTGAAATTCGGGCCCTGATCTATTTCCTAGTTACCACATTTTATGTGGACTTTGACCTTAAATTTGACTTGCAGAATATATTAGGAAATCATTATTTACATGGGCATGCAGAGCTCATAAAAATTTTCCTTACACAATTTTAAAACAACCCTCGTGCACAAAAATAAATTGCCCATATTAATTACACTTGTATTAAAAGTGATTTATACAGACTTTTATAAGTAGATATTCACACCCATACAAACACAGACAGACACACATATTCATAATCATACACCCACATTCGCATGTACGTCTCTATGTCTGTATGCATGTTTACTTACTTGATCAGAAATGCACATGTTAACAAGTTTTTGCTCACGTACTAAAGTATAGGATAAATCCTCCAATGATGCTTCCATCTCCCAGGGAGATTTTGTTACAATTGAAGCTACTTCTGGTGCTGATGTTGCGGTTATATTTGGTTTCTTTGGCATCAGACTATTAAGCGTTGTTGTTGTTGCTACTGATAATGTTGACCAACTTGTCACACTTGCATCCTCTTTATGTTCTTCCGTTAAAATGTATACGGGTGTAATATCGTAAATGAGGAATACAGGACATGAAATAGCGATAGTTACTAACCATATGCATAACATACAGACAATACAGCTAATTACATTAGGATTCCAAATACTGATTACCGCCTTCATTACAGCATAATAACGATCTACTGCAATGCCAACTAAAGTCATGCTGCTGGCTAAAATGGCCGCAGTAGTACCAAAAGGTACTAAACCGCACATCAATGAACCCAGACGCTAAAAGTGTAATATCAATGGACAATAATACAAATTAGTTGCCAGTAAAACTTCAGTGTGAATGAAGGTAAACAGTTCAGACAAGACATTTTACAAATATTTATTTACTTACCCATATCTGTACATATTCCGCTGTAAACTGTGATAAATAGGCTGTGGTTATAAAAATCGTATTCATTAAATCACTTAATGCCAACGATATGAGACAGGCCCGAAAGAATGGACGTATTTTACGACGAAAATTTACAGCCAACGTACATAAATTACCACACACCGATAGGCCGAAGAGTGTAATAAGCGTTGCAATAAAAATATTTTTTTGTACATTTGTCAAAGATGTAAGTTCACTGTCTAAAATACCCGGATAATTTTCAGTGTATTCATTACTATTGGAATGTTGATTGCTGTTACTGCCGCTGTCATCTGATTGTAAAGACGAAGAGCTAGGAAAGGCTTGTTTGATTTTTGCAAAATATGTACCAGCAAATGCCATCAAAGTAGGAGTATATGTTTAATTAGGAAAGATGTCTGTAATAAGAGTTTGATAAAAATTTAAAGAAGTAGATCTAGAAATGTAGGCCTGTCTGTATGCTGAAATTTTGATCACATCTCCATAAGTGAGCTGGGTTACTGTGTTTGTAAGTGTCATAAGAAGTTTGGTAACGATGGAGTTTACGGTACCATGAAATAAAATTTTCCATACAAATTGGGACTTATTTCATTATGAAATAACTCCCAATGTCTGGGGACTTATTTAATAATTTTTTGTTGGGAGTTATTTCATTATGAAAAAGCTTCCAAATGAACTAACTTCCAACGAAATTTTGTTGCGAGTTATTTCATGTATTTTTTACAGTTGGCAATTATTTCATTTTTGCTGGGACTTATTTCATTTTGAATAGGGGTCTCCCATGGTCCTGATGAATGGCAACATCGGTTTTTAATGCAACAGATGGCGCTGACTGCTGTTTTGTTTTTTCTGGCATTACTGTTTCATTTTATTGGGGATCAGTGTTGCCCAAACAGTTTTAGCTTATTCCCATTTTAAATGTTTAAATCCCCAATGTTACACCCAATTCATATTAATTTAAACAAAAACAAAAAAAAAGGAGCTAAGTTAGCATCGTTCTTAAGTTCAGAAAATTATTAAGAATTGAGTGAGCAAATTAAATAAAATTGAATATTTTACGAAGAAATATTTACATTTTCACTCGAACTTTAAAGGCCTCAAATCTTTGTTAAAATTAAGAAACTAAAAAAATTTTGTTATACGAAAGACAAATCACAATGTTTCAAAATAAAAGTCGTACATTAAATTTTCGAGAGAAAAAATTCTACACAATTTTCACACGAAGTTCATTATGGTGAAAAGTCTTTTTTTTTTAAAAATTTGTAAATCTAGTAAGGTGTACGTTCTAGGGCTCGTAAACTCTTTTGAACATTAAGGTTGCATAAGTCCAGTTTACACGATTCAGAAGGTACATACGAGGTTATATGAAAACTCCTGGTACTTTTTGAGCCTACACAAAATTTACTTTTTCTGAGTCCTTTGCATGTAACAATATCAGTATTTGGAAAATAGAATTTTTTTTGATTAATTATTGAGCTTGTTTGCTTTTCGTTATTTCAAGATTTATAAATATTTGGAGAACATTTCTTCAATAATTGAAATATTTTGTAGAAATTTTGAAATTCTTTAACAGACCTAATTTGATCGATTTTAATTTGAAATAATACGCATATAATTCATACCAAAATTCTTCTTATTTTGGGCCTAAAACTAAATCTTTTAAAATTTACAAATTTTTTAATCTGTCCCCAAAACGAAGTCAAAATCCCTAATTTGGGCCCAAATCCCCTTACCTAACAACTCTGTAAAATCTCATTTGATATGAAAAAATCCTCCCTTGAGAAAATTTCCCAAAATAAAATCCTTCTTTGACAAAATTTCCCACATGCTAGCGACATCTACAGTTTGTTTACAAAATTATCGATGTTGCATCTCTATATTATATGTCTCTATTTTGAATATAATTTTATCATTGGGAGTTATTCAGTTCTGTTGGTTGTTTTAAGCAGTTGATTTTTTTTTATAACTTCTCTGTTCAAATCGGAATACCTATTGAAAATTAATTATATTTTTAAACAATTGTATTGATTTTTAAAATTTATAATCTCGTTGAAAAAATGCCACTTGCAACAACTGGGTTTGGCTGAGCGATTTTTACACCAATCCAAATTTTCGCTAAGCCACTTTGTGCAAGTACTTTTAACATTCCTAAAATTACTGAGTTATAAATTTTAAAAAATAAAATCGGTTTAAATTTTGTAGTAAAAAATTTTTGATATCGAGTTAACTTTTAAAATTTGTAAACTACCCAGCAAAAAAAATTGGAAGTAATGCTTTACAAACTACTTCTTTCACTGCTTCACAAGTATCCGTTAGTGTATTTTTACTGCTTTTGTAGAAGTTATTCTGAAAACCTTCAAAAAATCACATCTTTCATTGCTTCCAAAGTATCCGTTAGTATATTTTTACAGCTTTTTTAGAATTACTTCTGAACAACATCCAAAAAATCACTCAAGTATTATTTCTAAATAGAAATTGCTCTAAAAGGGATCGTAAAAAGTGATTTTGGTATCAGTTGGCATTTCCAAACAGAGGGTCACGGATTCGATTCCCGGCGGGGCAAATATTTTTTTTATTTTTTAAAATTTTTTTTTATTCTATTAATTTTTTTTAATATTAATAATTAATTTATTTAAATTCAATATTTTTTGTAATTTTTTAAAAATATTTATATTTAAAAAAATGGTGAGAAATTACTTTTTATGCACCTGTAAAAATAGTACTGAAAACAATATTGAATTGGAGTGCACATTTTACACTTATTTAATAAGTACTTTTATTAAGAGGATAAGGAACAATATCTCGCAGCAACCAAGTGGTGTTTTTATGCCACTCAACTTTTATATCAAAGAATAGCTCAGCGGTAGAGCGCGGTAGAGCAACCGTGAGGTCGCAAGTTCGATACCCGGTGGCGGCAATAAAAAACTTTTGTAAAATGAATAAAATATAATTTTTTTCCGAAGAATTTTTTTTTAACTTTTAATTGGTGAACAAGAGCTTTCTTTGCACTCGTTCAAAAAATACTGAAAAAATGTTGAAGTTAAAATCATTTGTGTTTATGTTAAAAAAGAAGTACATCTAGATCATCAATTGTAGTGCTTTTTCTACTGTTTCGGCATCTCTTTTTTGCTGGGCTGATGTTATCAAGGGTTATTCGTATTTGTAAAATTGTAAGTATATAGAAAATTATTCCCATTTTATTTGTTATATTAAAAATACGCTATTTTCTATCAACTGCCAAAGAAACATATAAATCTGAGCAATTAGTGTTGCCAAATAAAAAATTTGAAAAAGCGTCTCATAATACCAATTTTTTAAAAAAGTTCTTAAAAATATTACAAAAGAAATAATTTAAATTTCTTGCAGTTTCTTTACAGAAATTTGTATTATAAAAATATAAAAATTAAATTTTTAAAAAAATATTAACCATTTAAGTTGTTTTTAATGAAACAACGCTTTCTTTTTCACCTTTATAAATTCACTGAGATCGTTTTCTATTGATGGCTCCAAAAAAATACCAAACAACTTGGCGCCTTCATAATCAAAACATATGGTTTTTAAGGTTGCCACTTTTTACCAAAGTAAGTTTTTTCAAACTTATGCCGCCATCTTATTGTTAGGTGGGGTACTACTGGGACCGCCCGCGTGTGCCTGTAGTAACGACTCAAATGGGTTTTGTAAAAATTAAATTTTATACCCTCATTCGAGCGAGACATTCATATCGTTATATGAAATCAAAAAAGCCGTACGTTACAAAAAAATCAAAATTGATTAATTTGATTGATTATGATGATCAAAATATACAGTCCTGCAAACTTTTACACTCCTGCGACTAATAACGACGATTTTATTAACAAAATTATAAAAGCCGTAAGTGCAAGCGCGGAGAAAACTAATCCTCAAAAGCCTAAAGGCTGAGTTACCCAACCGTAAACGTATCTGTAACGAATCAGCTGTTTCGAAACCACAAGAAGAAATGTATACGAATGGTTACTAACACGTAAATGTAAACGTACTTGCCGGATCATTCTGTTGAAATCAGGCATCGAAACAGCTGAATGATTTTACTCGGAAAAAATATGAAATGAATAAAGAAAATTGATTCAAACAAAAAATAAGGAATAAGAATTAACAAATAAATGGAAAAATTTAGAATAAAATATAAAACCACATGAAATAGATGCTAAATAGTAATATCGTTTACGGTAATCTATAAGTGTACTTTTTAGCTACGGCACGGTACAGTTACATCACATTTACGTTTACGGTCCCATAATCCGCCCTTAAGTTTCATAGCTCTGTAAATAATACAAAAATTGGAAATTTTTCTCCAAATACTAATTCGATAACAAAAATTAAGCTTAACCTAAAAAAATTTTGAAAAAATTTGATTTACTTTTCATTTTAGGAAGTTTTTTGCTTCTCCTGTATAATTTTTTAACTGCACACGAATTATTTTGAAGTTAAAATTAACTAAAAATACAATTTAAAATGAATAAAATTCAGTTAAAAAGCGTTCTACTCACATTTTCATTTAATTGAAAAAATTTTTTATTTGTTTTTGACCATCAATAATTGACTATCAGAAACTGTAAAATCAACTTAAAGTTAATTTATTTTTACTATAAAAATAACAAGCAAAATGGTGAGAAGAACTAAATTTATATTTGATTTTACTAAAAAATTAAATAAAAAAAAACAAATTGGATAAGTGTATAGTTGTTTTTTTTTTTTATTTCAAATAACTTTTACTACAAAATACCTTTTTTTGGTTAAATTTTTTAGTTTTATTTTCTGTTACAAAACATCTGTATTTTTATGTAGTTAAATTTTTAAATAACTTGTGAAAAAAGTTAAAAATTATTTTTCTTCTACGAACAACTGTTATTATTTTTAAAAACAACTCAACGGCAAAACTTCAGAAACAACTAACAAAAAGTGACTGTATTTATTTTGTGAGTGTGTAACTTACGGCGTTTTTGATTTCATATGACGATATGTAATTTATATTTAACAAACTAGGTCTAAACATGGACCGATTTTAACCAAAATCAATAGGCGTCGTTCTTGGGCCGACATAAGTCGGTGGACCAAGTTTCATCAAAATATCTTAATATCTGCGACCTGTAGAGTGCGCACAAGAATGCATGGACAGACAGACGGACGGACGGACGGACAGACGGACATCGTTAAATCGAAATAAAAAAAATTCTGAGCTGATTGGTATACTATAAGGTGGGTCTAGGACCAATATTTTTTGGTGTTACAAACATCAGCACAAACTTATAATACCCTGACCACATAGTGGTGTAGGGTATAAAAAGTTTTACTAAAACATAAGATTTAATTGTTTTTCCTTTTAATTAAAAAATCATCATTTCGGGGCCTAAAATCGTCAAATCGTTATTTGGTAAATTTTTGGTGAAAAACCGTCGAAATGATGATAAATCGTTAAATCTGGCAGCTATGTATTTAGTTCATTCGCTCTCCAACAATTTACAACTAAGATGGGATTTCGTTTCTAGAAGACGTTCGTTGTCTCACGAATGAGTGACTATATGTATTTTGTTTTTGTATTGCATGTATTTTGTTATTGTATTTTCGTTCGTGTGAAGCAAAACGTCATCTAGAAACACCACCTAATTATATGCTTTTACTTTTTTTCTTGGCACTTAAAAACTTTAATATCTGTTTTGGCATTTTCGCCGAAATCAACATATGTTAGAGAAGTTAAACTTTATGAAATTTAAAGCATTATATGTATATTTATTGTCAAAGAAATACGACTTTAACGTACAATTTTATATTTATAATAAATTTAACAGTTTCACTTTTAACTTTTAAAATATCAGCTTAAAAATTTTATTTTTTTTTTTAAATATTACCGCTTAATGTTGCGTTACTATTCACCGTCAATTATCAACTAAATTGTGCAATATGTAATTAAATTCACAGGTTAAATACAGTATAAGTTAGTTGCAAAACAATTTATATTGCTATATGAATGGGTGTGTATAGTTTCGTTTAATTTTTCGAGCCATTCACTCACCAGAGGTGGTCTTTGGCATATTATCAGTGAAAATGGTAAAGAAAAAAAAAGATAACTGTAAATATTCCATCCATACTTTAATATGATTGTCGTATAATAAAAATGTTATCAAACAATTAGCGTCATTGTCGTCAGTTTGAAACTATTCAAATCTGGTTTGTTCTTTAGATTGATTGAAAACTGTTTTATCGACATCACATTTAAAGTTATTGTTTGAATGGGCACTTGATTTTATCTTATCAAATTCAATTTATTTATTGTCTATTTTTTTTGTTTGCATATGTTTAGGCATGTCTGTAATTAAATACTTTTAGTGTCTATAATTGTTTCTGATTTGTTACAAAATGGACTTTTCAAGGGTTGGAGTAGATATTGATGGGCATACATTGAGAACTCCTATCTACCATTATTCTAAAACTTCAGATAAGTAAACAAAAGGACTACTGCGTCATATCGAGTTCAGTTGGAGTACTTATCTCAAATTGTAAATAATTTTAGTTAATGGGAAACAATTTGTGATCATCGATTATAATTTATGGGTGGTTTTTTTCGTTTTCCTCTGACGCGGAAAGCTTTTTAATTGCCATTCGCTTGTGAATTGAAAGAAGTGGTTCATTTGACGAATTTCTCAAGCAATTCATACTTCCAGTCCTAGACCAAGTATCTTCGGTAATGTTGTTCAGATACCCATCTGTCGGCAGCTAACGTGAGTAGGCGTACAGTTTGTATTGACTATAAAAAAGGTGTTCCTACATGTGGCTCAACCCACGATAACACAACTTGCCGGGCATAGTACTCACTGACGGAAATCTTTGGCATGGTAAACTCCAACTATCTTCCCGGACAAATCTGTTAGTTTGTACCTACAATTTCCCATACAAGAATGAGTCCAAGCCTTTACAAATTTAGAAGCTAGTTTAGCATTAAACTATTTACCAAAATAGCTTAACTGAAATTTTTTTCCTAAATATCTTCTGCTCTGGTATATACTTGAGCTCTCGTAAACCCCTTAGGTTATATGTCTTCTCAGCCTTCTTATAAGCCCTTCGTAAATTTTTTACAATAGACTCATCAATCAATTTCATATGGTCAAATTTTGCCACGATATCAATTTTTCCATCATTTACTTTATCTATTTCCTTTAAACCGGGAAAGCCGAACCAGGTACAATCATGTTTCTACCAAAGAGAGCATAATACAGTGACGAATTAATTGACTCATGAAAGGAACTGCGAAGCAAGAGTGCTATAGGTGGAAGGTTCTCATCCCACTTTATCTGATCGGACCCTAAATAAGCGCGGATAACTGACAAAATAGAGCGATTTGCTCTATCGGATGCATTCCTCTGAAGAGAGTACCTATACTACGTTGAACATTTGAAGAAAACCGTACTTCCCTGCTGGTTTATAGAATTCCTTACAAACAAATTGCTTCCCCTAGTTACTATCTCTGGTACGCCGAAGTCTGAAAATACATTCGATTCTAAAAATTGTATAATACTTGCTGCATCCGGTTTTCGAAGGGTGTAAATAAATATAAATTTTCTAAAATGATCTAATACGATTAAAATATGAGTGTTATTACCTTTTAAGCGAGGATATGCCCCTAAAAGATCGATAAAATTTTGGAAATAGCCTCTCTACTACAGACTGTTTTCCCATTGGAGGACGAGTGGTGAAGTTTGGTGCCTTTGTCGTGGTATATATCTCACATTTACATACTATATATCTCACTTTTGGCCATATTGGGCCAAAAGTACTTTTCACATTATCTCTCTAAAGTTTTTGCATCTTACAAGTGATTCACTTAGCCCACCCGGAACCCATAACCTGTAAGATAATATATCATTCATCTCACTCGCTGATGAAAACGATGTATGCTTTAAAATATATTTCCCTGAGACATTCGTTTCGGGTAGGGAATTTCTGTTAGACTTACACTTTTCCTTGAGGTTCCTATAATATTCGCTTTCGAATGCGGGAGAACTCATATCAATATCAACAACAGATAAGTCAAGTTTAGAAATCTTGTTAGAGAAAGATCTAGAAAGAGCATTAGGGACTACATTGTCAACACACCTTTCGTGCTAAATTACGAAATCATACGACGCTAGTGCCATGCTCCATCGGGCCAACCTACCAGAAAAATCACACTGTGTCATCAACCACTTCAAACTTGAGTGATCTGTTATAATGTTTAATGGTTGCATTTCGAAATATGGTCGAAACTTTTCACTGCAGTCACCGCTGCCAAATACTCAAGCTCAGTTACGGAATAGTTACGTCGATATTTATTAAGTTTTTTTGAGAATTAATGTATTCATTATCCTCACTATTCTTTGATATAGAACATCACCTAAACCGGATTTAGAAGCATCACATAGCATCATAAATGGACGGAAGTAATCAGGGTGTATCTACACGGGTGCGTTCATTAATACCTCTTTCAGTTCACAAATTGCTTTTAGGACTTGGGGTGTCATTTAAAATTAAGAACCTTTTCTAATCAAATCTGTGATAGGAGCGGCAATATTTATACGAATTTTCGGTGGTAATTTGCCATACCTAAAAACTAACGAACTTCCCTAGTCATGCGAGGAATTTTGGAATCTCGAATGGCTTGGAGTTTAGCATCAGATGTTTTAAATACACCATTTCCAATGACATATCCTAAATAATTGACCTCTTTCATACAAAATTTAGATTTCTGAATATTTATCGTCAATCCACTCTTTCATAGACATTCTGCAACCCTAGCCAAAAGTTTGACATAATCCTCAAAGCTACCAGAGAAGACAAGTATAGATGATCATAGTCTGCGGGGCATTGCAGAGCCCAAATAGCATTACCGTAAATTGGTATAAAGGTCTTACGGCAATCGAAAATGCGGTCTTCTCCCTACTAGAACTCTCAAGCGGTATTTTCCAGAAGTTATCCTTGAGATCTATAGCAGATATATACCGAGTGTCATTCAGGTGCATTAGCAAACCCTCAATATTGAGGATGGGATATGCATCCTTAATTGTAACTCTGTTTACATCACGCATATCCAAACATACTCTAATTTTTCGAGGTTTCACCGGTGAAGACCATGGACTCTGGCTTTCCTCTATAACTCCCAAATCTATCATACGATCCAGTTTCTCAAACAATAATTTCTCCTTAGCCGGCGAAATAGGATAATGTCGACGTTTGATAGGCCTAGCAGTACCGGTAGATAACATGTTCAATAAGATCTGCTTTTCTTAAACCGAACTGTTGAACATGTTATCGACACCAGTACTGCTAGGGCTATCAAACGTCGACATTATCCTATTTCGCCTTCTAAGGAGAAATTATTGTCTGAGGAACTGCATCGGCATGCGAACACCTTTGTGTCTCAGGTAATTAGTTGATATCCAGAACGCAAAGTCACTGAAGCTCAACTGCCGTACATCGGCTTTCCTGTCTAGAGGTTTGTTGGCACCCCCAACACTAGGATTGTATGCTTTGGATCAATCCTCCACTCATTCTAAATTATAAACCATTACAAAAACTTTAGAAAATTTAAAAAACAACTCCCTACTTTTGGCTTTAAACAAACGATTTATGATGATGAATCATCACAAATATTTTCGCGCAACGTTTTAACCCTCTTACTCTTCAATTAAAGGGACTTGTTTGACCCTTTTTTAGAAGGGGACAAAAAAGCCCCATAAGTTAAAGAGTTAGAGGGTTAAAATGTTTAGCAAAATTATTTGTCACGAAATTCTACTATACATCTTCGAAGACAACCAATTTGAAAATTTAACTTCAGTGTCAGAAATAAGTCAAAACTTAAAAGGTGTTTAAAGATTATTCTCGTATTTATTCAGAATTGGCGCTCAAATGTCCAACAAACCTGGATTTTAGGGGAAAACTATGTGAATCTACCATTTTAGGTATAGGATGTGTTCAGCGAACTTATGTAAAACACTACGAGGAACATTTTTGTGGACAATTTTAACTCTCTAACTCTTCAACTTACAGGACTTTTTTGAGCCCCTTTTAAAGGGCCAAAAAATTCCCTTGGCGTTCATATGTGAGGACCAAATCGGCGAAAGAACGACGCATATCGGATATTGATCCGATGTTTTAACGCAAAATTGTGTTCAGCGATGAGGCTCAAATTTGGCTTAACGGGTTTGTTAATAAACAAAATTGCCGCATATGGAGTGAAAGCAATCCAAAACAGACCCTACAGCCTCTATTACATCTAGAAAAATGCACCGTTTTGTGCGGTTTACACGCTGGTGGCATTATTGCATCTTTATTCTTCAAAAACCAAGCTGGAGCTCACGTTATGGTCAATTCAGATCGTTATCACACCATGATCAATGATTTTTTGTTTGAAAATATGGATGATATTGATCCGGGAGAAATGTCAAATTAAAATTTGGCGATAAGTTGATTTCGAGAAATGAACATGTCAATTGGCCTTCAAGATCATGCGATTTGAGACCTCTCGATTATTTCCTGTGGGGCCACGTGAAATCACTGGTTTATGCTGATAAACCAGCAACAATTGACGCCTTGGAGGCCAACATTTGATTGGCCAATTTATTGGATTAAAATTAAATTTTTTGTGTTATTTTTGACAATGTAAAGTTCTATCGGGCTTGAATAGTATAATTTATGTGAATAAAATAAATCACATATTTTTTAATGGTTTTAAAACAAAATCGTCCATATGTTTTGATAAATTTTGCAATTTAAGAGATTAAAATATATAATCCCTTATTGTAATTAGTGCAATTTGAATTCTATTATAAATTAGAAATATTTATTTCTACTTTTTTTAAACCCTACAGCATATAAGGGTACATTATTAGCATGCCATTCGGTTTGTTACATGTCTTATACCATTTTAGACCAATCTGGTAGTGCCTATCAGTCGTCAGTCTTTCTGTCTACATCTCTGTCTGTCTGTCTGTATGCTCTCTTTCTGTCCGTCTATCTGACTTCCTCTTTGTGGTTTGTGTGAAATGGTAATCACAGACAGGCTGGCCAGACTTGGGGTTTTATCCTCAAATTTCGGGATTTTTTATTGGTCTTGGGGACAAAAATTTTTATTTGGGGACAGTGGAATTTTTTGGAGATTTTAAATCTTTTGGGGATTTTTTTGGGATATTTGAAATTTTGAAGAATATATTAACTTTGTATAGTTTTCAGAAAACATCAGTCAAGTTTGTTCGCATAATTTCAAAAAAGGAACAAATTCACCCACCCTTTTATGAATTTTCTATATTAATTTAAAGCTTTTTAACACAAATAAATAAAATATTGTTTGTACAAAAAAACATCATATCGATTATGGCTATAGGTCTGCTGTATTAAACAGACAAACTTGAAAAAATCAAATCTAAAAATTCTTTAAAAAATGCTTTAAATTCTTGATAATTTCAAAATAAAATATGTTAAGGGTTCGGTTGGATTTAAAAACATTAATACAAATTAAACGTTTTTTTCGAAAAAGTTCCTAAATTCTGCGAATTTTTTTAGATATTTATACAAAAGCAATCCAAGAATTTTTGAAAATAGTTATTGTTAGTGCTATTTTTTATATTTAATTGTAGTTTTTATGCGGATAATGTTCATTTTAAGCAAATTAGCTCTACTACCTTTTTCAACATTTTGTCTAGTTGGGGATTTTTTTAGGGATATTTTTAGATTTATTTGGGGACAACGAAAAAAAGTATCTGGCAAGCCTGATCACAGAATTGATACTAAGATTAATCGACATCTATTTGGGAGATTTTGGTATTGAAAATAATCGAAACCTTTCTAACGGTTAAAAAGTTGTGAGTGAAAGCGTGGAGGTATTTCTAAACATTCCATTCAAATTGTGGTATTTTAGTACAATTTCTTAGTGATTAGAAAACTTTGTCTTTTAACCAGACACCTAGAGGTGAATAACAAACATTCAAAACTCACCTCAGTTTTTTCACCCCAAACATTCTTTTCATCACAAATTAATACCAGATGTGAAACCAATGACAGGTGTCAAAAAAGTATTCTCGAACCGTATGGTTTTGTTTACATGGAAGTCAAGTCAAGAGGGAGATAACAATATAAAATCTCCATACATTTTGTATTGTGCATTTTTTGTATATATCTGTCTCTTTTTAGATTATTGTGCTCTATCTTTTGTGTTTTTCTTAAAATTTTGGGATTTGTTTTGCTCATTTTCTGTCGGCCATATTGCCCAAATCAGCTGATTCATATCTGGTATAATTTGTGCTTTTCATATTAGAAACATTTTTTCAACAGAAAATTTGTTTTCACCATAAATTAATTGTCTCACTTTAGGGTATAACAAAATTCCATAAAGCCGAATTAATTGCTTTTACTTGTTCTATTACCAGGGTTGCCATATTATTAAGTCACTGCGATGACTTCTTTTAAACACAAAAATTGACAGATTAAGACAAATTAATTTAATTCATTGAATACATGCAGTTTATTCAATTAGTCCAATTAATTCTATTAACTCAATACATTCAATTCATTCAATTCATTTAATTCATTCAATTCAATTCATTTAATTCATTCAATTCATTCAATTCATTCAATCCTTTCAATTCACTGAATTCATTCAATTTTTTCAATTCATTGAATTCATTTAATTCATTTAATTCGTGCAATTCATTCAACTCATTCAATTAATTCAATTAGCTCAATTCATGCAATACATTCAATTCATTCAATTGATTCAATTCAGTCAATTCTTTCAATTCACTGAACTCATTCAATTAATTTAGTTCATGCAATTCCTCCAATTACTTCAATTCATTCCATTCATTCAATTCATTCAATTCATTCAATTCATTTCATACATTCTATATATTCCATTTAGTCCGTTCATTCCATTCATTCGATTCATTTAATTTATTTCTAATCAGAATACTCCAACAGCATTGAAGGAAGTGTACTTCGTTTGCTCGATTATATTATAATTGGCCTTCTTACAAATTATACATATTCCAATTGAATTGTGGTTATTTTGAAGCCCTGGTAACTCTTTTAATTAAATACATGATATCATTGCAATTTACAATCGCTTTATTATAATGTCGATTTAGATAATTTGTGAAAACAACTGTTGTATGACGTTTGAAATATAAAAGCCTATTTGTAGGCTTAAATAACAGCTAACAAGTGTATAAGCCATGTGGTATTTAAATAACTTTTTACTGTTTTTTTTGCTTTTGCCAATTTTCTATACCATAAAACTGTTAATTTAAAATGTTTGATGATGCACAACAAATTATCACACTAATTTTCAAATATTCATTTATTTTATATATGTGGAAGTAAAGTGTGGAAGTGTGAGTATCTGCATATTATTAAAGTATTTGTTAATTAAACGTGTGTTTTAGTATGTGTATTAACAGTGTTAGTGTTTGGTTAGTTGACTCGTCGGTTGGTTGGCTCATTGGTTTTCCTGGCTGCTTGTTTGGTAATCACAATTATCATACTAAATAGTTTTAAACATAAAATGAAACATTTTATTTTTAATATCCTTTTGCTTTTAATTTTATCAACAAAATTTGTTGAATGTATTCTCATTTGTAACAGGTATGGAAAGTTAAGGAAAAAGGTACTTTTTTCAGAGCCTTTTTGTGTTATGAAAACAGCCGAAAGTACACTAGGCAAATCAGATTCTAATATATTTTCATGAAAACTTTTGACGAAAACTTTTTTACAAAAATTATTCCATAATTTACCAATAATGCAAATTTTTTTTATAGAAATTTTTGACTTGAAAAACTAATCAGATTGTGATAAATGTTTGACTAAAAAAATTAGTCACATTGTGACAAATTTTTAACTATATATTTTCGCTAGAAAAATTGATCAGAATCAGAGAAATTTTTTACTATAAAAATTCACCAGAATCTGTGAAATTTTCTACTATATAAAATTATTCAAATTTGGATACATTGTTTACTATAAAAAATAGTAAGATATTGCCAATTTTCTACTATAAACATTAGTCAGTTTCTGAAAAATTTTTTGCTATAAAAAAATTAGTCAGACTATGATAATTTTTTTACTTGTCGATTCGGACAAATATCTTATTGGAAAAAATAGAAAGGTCCTAAAAAATGTCTTAAGTACATTAATAATTAGTCAGATTTTAGCAAATTTGTTACTTTAAAAAGTAGTCAGATTCTGAAAAATATTCTACTAGTAATTTAAAATTTATTTATTTACCATAAAAATTTGTCAGATTCTAACAAATATATTTCTAGAAAAATTAGTCAGATTGTGAAAATTTTTTTTACCGCAAATTTTTTCAGATTATGATAAAGTTTTTAATGTAAAAATAATTGAGATTCCGGAAAATTTTTCACTATAATTATCATTCAGATTCTGACAAATTTTTTACTATAAAAATTTGTCGGATTCTAATAAATTTTTAATATAAAAATTAGTGAAATTCTGACAAATTTTTTACTATAAAAATTTATCAGATTCTGCGAAACATTCTACTGTAAAAATTAGTCAGATTCTGAGAAAATTTTTACTATAAAATTTAGTCAGATTCTAAGAAATTTTTTGCTATGAAAATTAACCGTATTTTGAAAAAAATTTTATGCAAAAATTAGTCGGATACTGACAAATTTTCTACTATAAAAATTAGTTAAATTCTGAGATTTTTTTTACTATAAATATTAGCCAGATTCTGAAAAATTTTGTACCACAAAAATTAGCCGGATTCTGACAATTTGTTTTGTTATAAAAATTAGTCGGATTCTGACAATTTTTTTACTAATAAAATCAGTTAGATTCTGACAAATTTTCGACTATAAAAATTAATCAGATTCTGAGAATTTTTTACTATAAAAATTGGTTAGATTCTAGCAAATTTTCTACTATAAAAATTAGTCGGATTCTCAAAAAAATTTTATTATAAAAAGTAGTCATATTCTGAGAAAAGTTTTTGCTGCAAAATTTGTTTAGATTGTAGCAAATTTTCTACTATAAAAATTAGTCGGATTCTGACAAATTTTCCGCTTAAAAAAATGAGCCGGATTGTGAAAATTTTTTTTACTATAAAAAAAATGTCTGATTCTGGCTAATTTTTTACTATAAAACCAAGTCAGATTCTGACAAATTTCCTACTATAAAAATAAGTCCGATACTGACAAATTTTTTATTATAAAAATATGTCAGATTCTGGCAAATTTTTTACTATAAAAATAAATTAGATTCTGAGCAAAGTTTTAATATAAAAATAAGGCAGATTCTGGCAAAAACTATTCCCATTCTAACAAGTTTTTTACTATAAAAATTAGTCAGATTCTGCCAATTTTATTTATATAAAAATTAGTGGGATTCTGACAAATTTTTTACTACGAAAATTAGTTAGATTTTGACAAATTGTCAACTATAAAAATTAATCAGATTCTGAGAAATATTTTACTATAAAAATTAGATTCTGACAAATTTGTTACTATAAAAATAAGTCAGATTCTGAAAATTTTTTTACTATAGAAACAAGTCTGAATCTGGAAAATTTTTTACTATGAAAATTAGTCAAGAGTCTGACAATTTTTTTACTACGAAAATTATTGAGATTCTGATAAATTTTTAACTATAAAAATTAATCAGATTCTGATAAATTTTTTATTATAAAAATTAGACTCTGACAAATTTTTTACTATAAAAAGTCAGTTTCTGAAAAAGTGTTTACTATAAAAATTGGTTAGATTCTAGCAAATTTTCTACTACAAAAATTAGTCGGATTCTGACAAATTTTTCGCTTTAAAAATTAGCCGGATTCTGAAAATATTTTTCACTATAAAAATAAGTCTTATTCTGTCAAATTTTTTACTATAAAAAGAAGTCAGATACTGACAAATTTTTTATTATAAAAATATGTGAGCTTCTGGCAAATTTTTTACTATAAAAATAAATTAGATTCTGAGAAAATTTTTACTATAAAAATAAGCCAGATTCTGACATATTTAGTAGGATTCTGACAAATTTTTTACTACGAAAATTAGTTAGATTCTAACAAATTAACAACTATAAAAATTAATCAGATTCTGAGAAATATTTTACTATAAAAATTAGTATCTGACAAATTTGTTACTATAAAAATAAGTCAGATTCTGAAAAATTTTTTACTATAAAAACAAGTCTGAGTCTGGAAAATTTTTTACTACGAAAATTAATCAGATTCTGAAAAACATTTTACTATGAAAATTTAGTCAAATTCTTGCAAAAATTTTACTATGAAAATTTAGTCAGCTTCTGGCAAATGTTTTGCTATAAAAATTAATCAGATTCTGACAAATTTTTCACTATGAAAATAAGTCAGATTCATACAATTTTTTTTACAATAAAAATTAGTCAGGTTCTCAGAAATTTTTTACTATGCAAATTAGGTAGACTCTGAGAAATTGTTAACTATAAAAATTAGTCACATTCTGGAAAATTTTCTACTATAAAAATTAAGCAGAATATGAGAAGTCTTTTCGTTTAAAACTTAGTCAGAATCTGAGAAAGTTTTTACTGAAAAAATTAGTCAGAATCTGGAAAATTTTTTACTAGAAAAATCAGTTAAATTTGGATAAATTTTTTACTAGAAAATTTTTTACTGTAAACGTTAGTCATATTGTGAAAAAGTGTCTGCTATAAAACGTAGTCAGATTGTGGTAAAGTTTTTACCAAGAAAACTAGTCAGATTGTGACAAAATTTTTACTATAAAAATTAAAGATTCTGAAAAATTTGTTACTATAGAACTTAGTAAGATCTTGGCAATTTTTTTACTATAAAAATAGGCAGATTGTGGGAAGTTTTTAGTAAAAAAATTAGTCAGATTTTGTCAATTTTTTTTACTAAAAAAATTAGTCAGATTTTGGCAATTTTTTTATTAAAAAAATTAATGAGATTCTGGTAATTGTTTTATGGTAAAAGCTAATTAAATTGTAAAAAAATAAATTTCTATAAAAATTAGTTATATTCTAAAAAATTATTGCGATATAAATCAGCCAGATTGTGTGAATTTTTTATAAATCGAAATCAGTCAGTTACTCAAAAATTTTACAATAAAAAGTATTCACATTTGTGGTGAATTTGAATCGCACAAGTCGTTAATTGAAAATGTGCTTTTTGTAGATTTAATTTACCATCACTCTTTTAAATTTACCCAAATGATTATTTAAGTTAATGCCTGGCTTTTTATGTTTGTGTAAGTGGTTTGTGCTAAATTTTTCGTGCATTTAACTTTTTTTTAAACATTTGTCACACAGTGTTACATGTGAATTTGTTGTAAAAAGACAAATTCATTTCTCATTAATCAACAAATGTTTCAAGTTGTCGTATTGTGTTGTATATTCAGAGTACGAGTAGTAATAAAAACAGCATATATTTTAAGTTTTTTTATGGCAACATTTGTGTTTTATTGCATACAAGTGAGGGAGCAATTGAAGTCAATGCGTATGTGTGCATGTAAGTGATGATAAATGTGAAAATAAATTTTAAATAAACAATTTAAAAACTAAATTTAAATTATAAAAAAAATGCAAACGATTTAATTTTGCAGTTAATGCTTAAATCGGAATTATCGCAATTTTTTTAATATTGGTTGCTTTATTTGCCACTACGACGTATACTTAATATTAACTAATTGTTTTATTACTCATACGTCTGTTACCATTTAAATTTGCGAGCGTTACTTACCGCTTATCTGCCTTAAAAACGGATAGTAAAACTCTCTTTTTTAATTTTTTTATACTGAATATAATTTGTTTCCTTGTATTTATTTTTTTTTATTAGAATTTGTATACAATGAGCCATAAATTGATCAATTAAGTATTTGAGTTATTTCTTAAATTGTTGTAATACTAGCTAATTTTTTGTAGTTCTTCATTTGTAGTTTTGTTTTTATTTTATTTTGTTTTTTATTTATATTTTGTATTTTAGTGTCTTTATAATGAAAAGGAATATTTATTTTTTTTTGGCAAGATAATTGATACATAGTAGTTAGTATACATAGAATTTAATACAATCCAGAGTAAGTATATCAATTGATAAATATATAATTAGTAGTTTATAAGTTAATCGGTTTTATCAGATGTCATAATAAGATATTCAGAAATGAGTCCAAGAGCAGAATAGATATAGAACATTTATTTAATAAATATTGTGCAGAAGTTATGGTGATTTTCGCTGAATTTGGCACTAAACAACAATAAATTTTGACGAAATTACCCAGCAAAACCTTCTATTACCCGGTAAAGGGAAATGGAATAAGAAACCAAAAATTGTAACTACCCGTGTAAAAAAGATCATATCTGACCAGATCTCAGCACATCTTACCAGATCTAATTAGATCTCAAAATTGGGGACAAATTTGAGATCTAATTAGATCTGATCATATCTGGGCATATCTGGCCAGATCTTCGTAGATCTTACCAGATCTAATCAGATCTCAAAATTGGGGACAAATTTGAGATCTAATTAGATCTGATCAGATCTAGGCATATCTTGCGCATTTGTCCAGATCACTTTAGATTTGAACAAATTTGGCACTAGATCTTATCAGATCTTGCCATAAGGTATTATCACATATGCCATATCTGATCATATTTGATGTGATCTGGTACAGGATCTAATTAGATTGAATCATATCTATTGAGAACCAAAAAGATCTGGTCAGATCTAAACTTTTTTACACGGGTACACTCACAACATATTTTCCATAACTGATTGAGGTGTATTTGAAAAGTAATAGGTAAAGCTTGTTTTCAATTGAAGAATCAATTAATATTAAATTAAAAACATATTGTTTAACTTTTTTTATCAGTCAATAAAAAACAAACTACAAAAAAATATGTATCGTCTGTAGGAGTTGATATTTTCAGTCAAATATTCTATTTTTAGATTTCTATTTTTAGAAAAAATAATTTAAATAATTTCGTGGTTTGCTGTTTTAAAATAAAAAATTCAAATATTTTCGGTTTTCTTTTTTGTTAAAATTTGATTGTTTATATACAAAATTATTTCAATTCAAATTACAAGAAATTTTTTACTTATACACACAAACATAGCCAATAATAATATGAACGTGTGTGTTTGTGTGTGGTGTAGTGTTTTGAAAATTCAAACAAAAAAAAAAAACAAAACTTTCAAATATGAAAAAACAAACCACAAAATCGTTTTGTTTTACGTTTTGTCAGTTAAAAATTGATGATTGTATTAACAGAATTTTCAATTACTTTTATTTCTTTTATGGATTGTTTAAACAATGTTTGAAAATAAACAGCAAAATGGTTAGTGTTGCCACTTTTTTTCTCAGACTTTATCCCCAATTTTAAAATTGTTATCCACAAAAATATCTAATCTTCAATTTGTTATCCCCAAAAATCTCCAAATTTTATTTTCTGGAAAAATTCGTATTCGTTAACTTTTTTTTAAATTAATGGAAAAATACCATATTTATTTAATTCTTTTCGGTACCTTATACACTCAAACTCAATAAATTTTTTCGTTTTAAATATTTCAGAATCAAAATTTTCCGATTCATCAGCTTCAGACATTTTGTTGCGTATGGTACTGTATAAAAAAGTTTTAATATTTCAGCAGATAGATTGAATTTTTGACAATTGAATAACATGTAAAGTATATATTTAATTTAAGAAGAGCTTCTTATAACTCATATTCAAAATCTTGAAAATTTTAGCGAATTAAATAAACTTAGTACCTTTTTTAAAATTTTTTTTGGTTGTGGATTTTTTGGGGATATTTTAAGATTTGTTTGGGGAAAACGAAAAAAAGTATCTGGCAAGCCTGCTATCACTAAACGAGTCTGTATTCATAGCAGTAATTGTAATTGCAACTCTGTGTTTTGTTATAACGTTGCTTCCCAACACTAAAAAACACACATATATAAGTCAGATAAAAATTAACGTTAATTAATGCTGCCGCAAAAATACGTGTTCCTTTTTTATATTCATCTTTTGCCGGATCACTATCGTCGCTACCTTAGTATTTTAAGCTGGCAAAGCTAAACTTTTAACTGTGAGGTTAATCCTTTAACTATTAAAAAAAATTCATTTGTAAACAATAAAGATTGAAAAAGTGGATTAACTTTAATCAAGTAGTTTAATTTCCCTGTCTAAACGAGCTATTTATAATGGAATAAAGTAAGTCGATTTTATGTCTATTCTGAACTCGGTTTACATAGGTTTGTATTCTTTTAAAATTAAATAAATTATGTTAACTTGAAGCAATGAAAAATTGTTTTTTTTTTGTTATTGTCCATGATATTAGTTAATATTAATATTAGTAGTTTTTAATTATTTATCAATCAATCATTATTATTATTTAACGGTAGGCAATTTGTGTTGTAATATTCAACATTTCTTATAAGTATAATAATAAAAAAAAAAAAAATTAATGCTAACTAAAATAATTTACAAAATAATCATACATAAGTACAGTAAAGAAAATATTCCAGGCTTAAGTTAAATAAATAATTAAAAAGAAATTGTAATTAAAGCTTATACTTGTATATGGCATCATTAGTTTTGGGAGGAATTTTTAAAATTATGTTAAAAAATATTAAATAATGGAATTAACTATTCTGTAACTTTTTTAATCAATAACATTTTCAATTTAAAGTAAACATATTTGAAATTCTATTAAAGATTATCCTATTTCGTTTAAAAAGCTTTAAAAGGACCTTAGAATATTTTCTACAAAAAAAAACTATTTTTATATAAAAATATTTACAATTAATTAGCAAACTATAATATACACCTCAATTAAATTAATGTAGTTTTATTATCTTAAAAAAATAGAAAACTTATAAAGCTTATTTAATTAAACGTAAACTTTGAAAAAACTTTAAGCTTAAGATTTAAATATAAACAAAATGGGAAACCCTTTAATGATTTTTATATTATATAAAAATTACTTACATTAAGCTTTTAACTATAAACCAAGTGCTTTTATAATCTTGAAAAAAGCTTTAAAAAGTTTATTTTGCTTTTTATTTGGAATTTTTGTTTTTAAATTTTGGTAGCAGAAACTCTTTTTCAATGTAAATAATAAGCTGTTTGATCTTTAGAATTGAGTTCCTCGGTACAATGTTGATACATTTTTACTTTTAATGACTGATAGGGCAATGGTTTACCTTCAGCTAAATTGGCGGTAACATAAATTAAATACGATTCTCCGGGTGTTAAATTAAATATCGTATCAGTTTCCAAAGGTGGGGGACTATAAAATGGCATAATTAGAGAAAAAAAATAAAGAGATAAATAAATTTAGTTTAAAAATAATACAAAAACCAATATGTATTTTAAATTTAAATTACATTTGTTTGAAAGTTTTAAATGGATATAATCAGAATACACATTTACAGTTGGGAACACAAAAATAGCCGTGAAGAAAAACTTTTTTATTTTATATTAATGTGAGCTCCCAGCATGACTCCCTTCGTCTCCGGGAGTTCGGCGATGTGAAAAGTGTGGACCTAAGGGGTCACATTTTATGGATGACCCAATCTTAAGGGTCGCGGATAGGATGATTCCGGAGCAAATTTTCGTCATACGTTTTCACATTATGGTATTTGACAGGGGCAGGGACAGGGACTAGCCGATCCTCGGAGCCTGAGGAGGGCGCTCAGATATCCCAGCAGAAATTGGGAAGCGATAAAAATTATTAGTGCTTCTTTTCTGCTTCCTCTACTGCTTCCAAAGATTTATAGCTTTCAATAGTGTGTTAAAAAAAGGCAATGGAGTTTTGTTTACCACACTTTATAGCTCCAAGAAAGCACGAAAGAATGACAATGATAACCAAATTTACTTGCTAAATTCTGTGATTTTATGCCACTATTTGGAGCTATGATAGAAGCTCATATCGGATATCGAAACACTTGAGCTATCTCGAACAAAAAGCATGCCTTATATCACCAATAATGGAATCGCTACACTATTTACTTACCTGACGGACCTGCTTCTAAGCAAGCAGTATTTTTTGCTGGGATGGTCCACTGATGGCTCAAAACAGGCGAATGAAGACACGGGGGCAGGTGTCTTCGGACTCGGGTTCTAGCGTGCTCTACCAATGGGCAAATACCCCTCCCTTTTTTCAGGCGGAGATTTCGCCATTTGTGTTTGTATGAGGGACTCCCTTCGCAGAGGCAGGCACTGCCATTCTTTCTGACAGCTAGGCTGCGCTAAAGGCTCTTGGAACCTGCGAAGTATCATCTGGTCATGGAATGCATACATACCCTGAATTAACTCGATAGGAGCAACTACCTTACACTGGGGTGGATTCCTGGTCATGAGGGGCACGAGGGTAACGAAATGGCTGATTGTTTAGCCAATTGTGGAGTCCGTTGACCCTTCATCGGCCCGGAACCATTCTGTGGAATACCCACGGAGTATGTTAGGGAAAAGCTCAGGTTGTGGAGGGAGACTGAGTTTTCTAGCTATTGGGAGCGAGTATTGTCACTCTACAGGAGGAACCTAAAGACCTTGACGGGATGATTTATGGATACTGTGGTCTCAGGTACCAGCTTCCCAAACAAGGTCGGTAGGACAATGATGTTTGCAGGTTTTGTGAGCTGGAGAATGTCCGTGGCTGTGTGACAGGAGACTCAGGTTTCTGGGTGACTATTTCTTATTATCTTCTGATATTTGGGAAAATTCTCCTAATATGATTATTTTGGCTTTTTGGTAGCTTCAATCTCTAGAGAACTCTAGGCATCACAAAAGACCTATTTTGGTTGCAGTACGTAGTGCTTTCTGAGTTAATCTAATCTAGTTACTTAATTAATTAGTCTCATGAATGACTAATATTCAGCAAAATTTTGCGCTAATTTCAGTAGGGTAAATTCATATTTTCAATTAACTAAATTTTAACTCGAATACAACTAAAATTTTTTATATTTAACAGTTTTTTTTTGCTATTCCTGGCTTACTAATATTTTGCAAAAGCAAAAAAATTTTCCAATTTGAGCAGTTTTTCCTGTAAGATAATTTTTAACTTATTTTTACTAGCTTTAGCAAAATATTTTACAGACTTTTTTCTATTTGCATAGTACCGAAATCGAAATGAGAATATTGCAAAAATAAATAAATTATATTTTTCTTAAGATTACTGCTATTTTTATGGCCACAACTGTAACAAATATATTTATATAAACACATTCATGTATTGTACTTACTTTTTAGCTTTTTTAGGACATTTTATCGAATGAAATTGCGGATGTTGCGTTATACGTTTGCCAAAATCCATACAATAATTTGTATAATCGATGGAACTGCGATTACGTTGCGGTAAATTTAGCACAATTATGCAGTAACTGCATTACCACAAAACACATTTATGGGCACAAAAACAGACATCCGAACACGAATACGCATCAGTGGAAAACCAGGCCATACAGGATATATAAAATTTGTCACCAAAACATGAATATAAGAGAGAAAAAATAAATACCAACAAAAAAAATCAACATCAGCATCATCATCCAATTTTCATAAATTTCATTTACAAACAAAATACGAGTATATATTATTTGCCACATTTTTTTGTATTGTAGTAAGTAGTTTAGCGTTGTTGCATGCAACGAGAGAAAGTTATAATATATTCGTATAAATTAGTTTTTGTTTTTAACAATTTTCAATTGTTTTTTTTACAATATTTATGGATTTTATATATTGTTTATTTGCTTTAATAGAAATTACCTCATTGTACGTATTTCTGGTGAACTATACCAGGCAATTTTGGTTGAACGACATCTTGTTCGCACCTCGAATACTGTTATATTTTCAGGTAATTCTGGTAATTGACTAAATACTCTATTTGTGGTGACAGCAAGCTGTAATTAAGAGAAAAAGTTGAAAATTTTTATGTTAGATTTTAGTTTTTAGAAGATGTCTCTTTTCATACTGACCCCAACTTTATTGGCTCTTAACACTTCATCATCATTACTCGGCTTAAAACGTATCATAAATCTTTCACCATCTTTTACCGGTGACATTGTTATATAAGTTGGCCGATATATATTATTACTAGTACCCACTAGTTGGCGTTGTTTTAAAATTTTAGCATCAACTTCACTACCACCGCAGGGTAAAATTAAATAACGCAAAATTTGACTAGTATCGTAAGAAGGGATCTAGGCAAAACAGAAACAATATGAAGGTTGTTCAAATTTTCCAATCAAGATTTAGTTTTTACCATTTTTACTTACCTTATAGCTAAATACCTGTACACCATGCATACCCGATATTTTTACAGTATTTAAAAAATTTCCTCTTAAAACTGCTGGATGTGTACGATTAAAATGCATTGTAGAGGACGCTATGTGAAATGTTAAATTTTGACGTTTTGTATGAACGCCAAAAACGTCCAAATAATAGATGTAATTTGGAGCTAAACTTTTTAATAATTGTTGTGTACGACTACCGGTACAAATTACATTTGTAATATGAGGAACTGAAAAGGGGACGAAAAGTAAAAAATATTAATGAAATTTAGTGCGAAAAGGTAGATACAATTTTACAGAATGCCATTATTGAAGAAGAACATACTAGGGCTTTTTTTGAATTTGCATTGTATTTTAATGAAAATCCCTATTCTAAACTCAATTTACATTTCATTACAATTGTTGGAAATGTAAATTAAAATTTTTGTATTAATAATAAATAGAATTGGCAACGTAATTCCTGGTTTATGGGCCGGCGGCGTCATTGGGCCGTACTTCTTCCGTGATGATCAAGACCGGCACGTTACTGTGAATGGGAATCGCTACCGTTCAAAGACAACCGAATATTTTTGGCCCTAATTGGATGATATGGACTTGGAGGACATGTGGTTCCATCAGGAACGCCCCACAAGCCACACAGCGAATGTCACAATCAATTTATTGCAAACCAAGTTTGGAGAACGTGTTATCTCACGAAATGGTCCAGTCGATTGGCCGCCTCGGTCGTGCGATTTGACGCCGTTGGACTATTTCCTGTGGGGCTACGTCAAATCTATGGTCTATGCCAACAAGCCAGCGACGATTGATGTACTTCGTACGAATATCGGCCGATTTATGCTTGAAAACCGTCGAAAATTGGGTTCAGCGTCTGGACTTCTGCAAGCCTGCCCGTGGTGGCCATGCAAAAGAGATCGATTTCCATACATAATGGCATCGAACGTACTTTCACAGGAATAAAGAATTTCATTGATATCCAAAACCGTTTTTGTTTTATTTAGAAAAACTTTTGTAGCGCTCTTATTGAAGAACCCTTTATAACTACGTATAAAATTTGGTGTTAACAGAGTTAGTTGTACAGTAGGACGGGTCGATTTAAAAATCGCCCAACTGACAAGAAAAATCGTATTCTAGGTATTAAAATAAGAAACTTTGCCCGAGGAACCATCTCTAAAACAAATTCTGATGTCCCAACTTTTGACCCGTAGGGTAAAATTTTTGAAAATCCCACTTTTACCCATTTAGAGTGCCTCAATCGAGTCCAAATGTAAGACCGACTCCCACTAACTTTGGAGGGCCGACATACCCCTGCCAGTGGCACACCCCCTGGACCCCCCCCCCCCTGGGGTCTTACCCATACAAACATTTCAAAAAATCACCATTTTTGGCACTTTACATGAAAAAATCAGCGAAATGGCTATGTTTTTTCTTTTTGTGAACCTTCCATTTTAGGTGTAGGATGTGTTGAGCGGACTTTTGTAAAACACTACGAGGAACATTTTTGTAGAACATTCTAAATTGAAAGAGAATTTTTTGGAACCTTTTTAAAAAGGGACAAAAAGACCAGTAAGTTGAAGAGTTAGAGGGTTAGAATGTTCCACAAAAATATTCCGCGTAGTGTTTTACATAAGTTCGCTGAACACATCCTATACCTAAAATGGAAGATTCCCATGGTTTCTCCCTAAAATCCAGATTTATGGGACATTTGAGCACCAATTCTGAATAAGTACGAAAGTGCCAAAAATGGTGATTTTTTTGAAATGTTTGTATGGGGAACCCCTCAGGGGGTTCCAGGGGCTGTGCCACTGGCATGGGTGGGTCGGCCCTCCAAAGTTAGTGGGCGTCCGTTATACATTTGGACTCGATTGGGGCACTCTAAATGGGTCAAAGTGGGATTTTTCAAAATTTTACCCTACGGGTCAAAAGTTGGGACATCAGAATTCGTTTTAGAGGTATGGTTCCTCAGGCAAAGTTTGTTATTTTGATCCCTAGAATACGATTTTCCTTTTTACTTGAGCGATTTTTTTGCCTCCCTAAAATCGAACGGCCCTATTGTACAGCTTTCACTAAATTCTGCAAGAAACAACACATTGTTTTGATATACTTTCAGGAATAATAGAAATTTTTAAAAAATTTCACCTTCGATCTTGGTAACAAAAGAGTTGTCGGAGTTTTACACAATTTTCGGAAAACAATCTCTTTTATCTGAGTTAAAGAATATCGGAAGTTATTTTGTTACACCTAGCTACAAACAAAAAAAAAACCAAAACGGAAAATGCTTTAAAAACAATTTCTTTCACTGCTTCACAAATATGCGTTAGTATATTTTTACTGCTTTTTTAGAACTTATTCTGAACAACTTAAAAAAATCACTTCTTTCATTGCTTCCAAAATATCCGTTAGTATATTTTTACAGCTTTTTTAGTTTCTGAACAACATCCAAAAAATCACTTAAGTATTGCTTCTAAAGAGTAATTGCTCTAAAAGTTCGATTACCGGCGGGACCAATATTTTTTATTTTTTCTTAAAGTTTTTATTCTATTAATTTTTTTTTTAATATTTGAATTAATTAGTTTAAATTTAATATTTTTTTAATTTAAAAATTTTTAAAAATAAGTATATACCAAACAAAATGATAAGAAATTGCTTTTTATGCTTTTGTAAAAATAGGACTGAGAACAATATTTAATTAGAGTGCACCTTTTACACTTGTTTAATAAGTACTTTTATTGCAGAGAATAAGGAACAATATCTCGCAGTAACAAAGTGGTGTTTTTATGGCAGTCAACTTTCATATCAAAGAATAGCTCAGAGGTAGAGCGATAGACTAGAAATCGTCAGGTCTCAAGTTCGATACCCGTTGGCGGCAATAAAATAATTTTTGTAAAATAAAAAAAAATTTAAGTTTTTTTGCGAAGAATTTTTTTTAAACTTTTAATTGGTGAAAAAGAGCTTCATTTGCACTCTTTCAAAAAGTACTGAAACAACTCAATGTTAAAATCATTAGTGTTTATGTTAAAAAAGAAGTACATCCAGATCATCAATTGTAGTGCTTTTTCTACTGCTTCGGTATCTCTTTTTTTGCTAGGTACATACAGTGGGGTGCATTGTGGGCGCTGTGGTGTAATGGTTAGCACGTTGGACTGTTACACGTGAGGTTGCGGGTTCGAGCCCCAACCAAGGCAACATCAATTTATGAAAAATAGTAATATGTATGAGTTTTTTTCTATCCGTCATACATATCGCAGCGTCTTCCTTCGGTGTTCCCATAGCACTTAACCCCACCGAGATAAAATAATATAACAGGGCTATGAAGTAAAAAGCTTCAACAAAGTTCGCCAACTCACCGTCAGATGGCGCGCAACAACTGTTCTAAAATTCAACATCTCTAGCAATTACAGTGTTGCCATATTTGAAGCTCTTCATCTTTCACCACCTTTCACTTCTTCTCTATCCCCTTTCCAAAGGAAGCAACACGTTAATTAATCAGGAAGAATTTCCTGAGTGTTGTTTCTCTTTATATATAAAAAAAAAAAAATTATTGAGTACATGTCAGTACTTGAGGAAACTTACAAGTGCAGGCATAAAAATATCAAACAAAGGGACTAAAGTATACTTTTCTGAAAGCAAAAGGTTCGCTTAATCTAAATCTAGCCTCAGAAATGACCTTCCATATCAGACTTTCGAGCTATATAAATGGGAAAAACTTAAATTTTCTTTAAAATATTTCGAATCGTATATTTTATTGAAAAATATTTTTAACAACCCAGCAAAAACAGACATTACCGAGTAATTAAGCGAGTAAGTAGCACACAAAGGGTTTCACTACTTACCAGGCTATTTACTCGCAACATTACTTTTGTTCGCGATGTCCAAAAATTCATGGATGGTCATTACCCTCTCGTTTACAAAGAAAGTTCGAATAATGAGTTACCCATAGTGAAAGAATAAGTACTTACTCACAAAGATAGAATAAGTGGTTAAATAGTTGTTCATATTGGCAAAAAAAACTTTTTACTTTGGAAAATTTCCTATTTAGTTCAAAACAAATTTATAAATAAAATTTTAATATAAAAAAATACTTAATCAGTACTTATTTAATCAATTACCAGTAAGTGATTACTTTGCACGAATATATAAGCACTTCTATAACTTATTATCGTTAAGTCATTATTTTGTATTTTAAAGTAATGCAAAAGGTAATGAACTATCATTACTTGGTAATCCGTATGGTAATGACCTGTCATTACCATGTTTTTGCTGGGAAGATTCGTAACGGCATCTGAATATACTACTTTTTTTTTAATTTTTTTGATAACATTTTTTTTACGGATATATAGTTTTTTGAAATTGAAAATAAAAGGCCCAAATTTCAAAAAACGACATATCTGTAAAAAAATATGTTATGAAAAGAATTCAAAAACTATTTTAAAGAGGAAGAGTAGTATATTCAGATGCCGTTACAAATCTTGTTAAACATATTTTTCGAGGAAAGATACGATTCGAAATATTTTGTTTTACATTTTGTTGTATTTAATTTTGCATTTTTGCAATAAATTATGTATTTCTATTTTCAATTATATTTCTTCTATCAAAAAAATATTTTTTTTTGTAAACAAAGTACGAATTTTTGCAGCTCTAATACGAATTTCTACAACTCTGTTCTAATGGCAACTATTAATTAGTTAAAAATATGGCAATAATTTGACAAATATTTTGAGTGTGTGTTAGTGTATCGTCATGAAAATAGAATAGATTTTTATGAAAAAGACATTCTCGCTGTCGTTGTTGACCCTGTTGTGATTAATATCCCACACATTAAAATAAAATAAAAAATATTAAATTTTAATAGAAAATAACACAATAACAGCAAAATAAAAGTTCGTGTTGGTAACAACAAATTTTAATTAAAATGTTGCAATGAACTTTTTTTATGTAAAAAATTATTTCATTTACTTTCCCGAGCCACTCACACAACAGCAAAAAACCTTGAGCACTGTAGTCTCTCTATTAAAAATATTTACTCCCCAGTGTAGAAAATCATTACCAGATATGTGGTTATGTAACTACATACTTGGTAATGGTAATTAGTTACTTTTGTTATTACATTTCTTATTACCTTTATATGGCGATGTCGCGAAAAATAATGAGTTGTCGTTACACACCAGCATACGAAAAATAAAAAAATATATCGTTACCTATGTGCTTACCAGTACTGACAAAAATAATGAGTCTAAAAATAGATTTTCTAAAAAATAAATTATATAAAAAAAAATATTTTTTATTGTATTTTTTTTTTAAATAAAATTTGCTGGTGCGGGAATCGAACCTGGGTCTACAGATTGCCAGTCAATAGCTCTACCATCTGAGCTATATCGACATGTAATATTTAATAGATAAAAACACAATTGATCTGCTGCACACAAGAAAGCTTACTCGCCAACATACAAAAAATAAAAAAAATAAAATGTGGTTACATATATCCTTACCAGTGTTTAAAAAATATTGAGTCTAAAAATAGATTTCAAAAAATTTTCAAAAAATTCTAAAAAAATTATTTTCTATTTGAAATAATGATAAAAATAAGTAATTATCAGTAACTCATTATTATATGTTTTAAAATAATACAGAAGGTAAGTGGGTGTCATAGTCCAAAAAATAATGATATGTCATTACCGTTTCTACACTGGGTCTGTGATAAATACAAACTATTTGGATTTTTATTTTTAAAATTTCTGACCTTATTTTAGAATGTAAAGGCAACCACTTGTATTCTAACTTCTAGGTAACCACTTATGTTATCTCTATGAGTGAGTACTTAATCTTTTACCAAAGACTATATAATTAAAAGTCACTCTCTTCTTTTTTTGTATCGAAAAATGTTAGAATATGAATTCTACAAATTATACCAGATATGAATCAGCTGATTTGGGCAATATGGCCGACAGAAAATGATGTTATACTCAAAATGCAAAAATGTAAGAAAAACACAAAGGATAAAGCACAATAATCTAAAAAGAGACAGATATATACAAAAAATGCGCAATACAAAATGTATGGAGATTTTATATTGTTTTCTCCCTCTTGACTTGACTTCCATGTAAATAAAACCATACGGTTCGAGAATACTTTTTTGACACCTGTCATTAGTTTCACATCTGGTATTAATCTGTGATGAATTACAAATGTCTGCAAAGGCTAACATTTTTCGATACAAAATCTCAATCTTCCAAAGAGAGAATTGAAAACCGCCTGTTTTCACTACGCGTAATCCTGCTGATAAATAATTATTCACACTTTTGTTGGTAACTAGTGAAACCCTTTGTATGCTACTTACTGGCTAAATTACTTGGAAATATCTATTTCTGCTGGATGAATGGCTGCCATTGGGAGCTGGCCGCTATTAAGAAGTTACAGTTTTTTTGTTTTTGAGAACACATCTTTTATACTTACCAATTCTTCTAACCCTGGCAGGAGGTCGTGAAAATATAGTATCTATAGTTTCCGCAGGTTGACATGTTGTTGCGGCTGCTAAATTCCGTCGATTTGTAAATGACGACATTGATGTTAAATATTCTTCAACAGCTTGGCAAAAATCCATATGTGAATTTTTAGTACTTACAACTAAACAATAATTTACTGCATGAAAATCAAATTTACTACAAAAAAAAAAAAAAAAATTAATTTATTTTTAATATCACTGAAGTATATTTTGGATACCAACTCCACTCCACTAATAACAAAAAGTCTGTAAAAATTTGGTTAAGACAACTAAAAATTAGTTAAAAATGATGCTGCAGAAAAAACTGCTAAAATTAGCAGATTGTTTTGCTAAATATTAGTAATATAGGAACAGCAAAAATAAAACTATTAAATATACAGAATTTTAGTTATATTTGAGCTTAATTTTTGTTATTGGAAAATAGCAAATTAACCTGCTAAAATCAGAAAAAAATTTTGCTAGATAATTAGTAGACTTAGGAATTATAAAAAATTAAAAATGTTCAAAGTTTTTTTTTTCGATTTTTTATATTTTTTTTTAAATGTAAACAAATATTGGGCCTTCTAAAATCAGCAGTTTACTATTTTTTTTTAGAAAATATTTCTGCTGAATTTAGCATTCTGATATTTAACAGTTTTAATTTTGTTGTTCTTATTTTACTAGTATTTAGCAAAAACTCTGCTAATTTTAGCAGTTTTTTTTGCAGCATAATTTTAAACTAATTTTTAGTAACTTTTTCTGCTATTTTTACAGATTTTTTTCTATTTCTTTTTCTACTACTTTTACAGATTTATTTCTATGAGTCTACTTATTACCTTTTATCCCATTTAACAATCATTGTACGTTTTCGTACACGATTTTGACTACGTATACTTATGCGATGTGTACGATTAAGTAGTGGCCAATTGGCCTGTGGATGCACAGCATTAGCCTCTATTTTAACAGAGCCCCGGTGACGAGCTTGTACAAATATATCGTATTGTCCTCTTAAAGCACAAGTTAAGACCACAGAACGTTGGTCAACTTTAACAGCTCGTAATAAATTTGCTGTTTATATCCAATTTAAACAAAAATTTGCAATGAGTGAAAATTTGCATTCAGTCATCCATGAAGTAAATAACAACACAATGCACAGAATTTGTAAATAGTCATGGAAAAATATTTAAAATTTTTAAAAACAAGATGGGAGAAATACAAAAGTTAATAAGTTTACGTTTTAAATAAATGTTCATTTTGGTAAAAAGGTTCTTTAATTGTGTAGGTACTTACCCGTTTCATTAAAGTAAATTTTACGTGCTACAATTTGTGAAAAATTTATAGTTAAGGGTGCTGAAGAATTCAGATGCAATACAAATCTGTAAAATAGTTAAAGAAAAAAGAAGAAAAAAAAATATTTATTTTAAATTATGTTTAAATATATTCCCTGTAGGAATTGAGATATGTTGGGAATGAGTTAAGAATTGTAGAAAAGTTCTTTGGAAAAGTTGTCTTAAAAATAAATAATCAATTCTACAAAAATCGTTATCACAGGAAATTTAATATTTTTTTTTATTGAATACGTGGTTTTTGTATTGAAATATGAAAATTATTTTTATATTTTTTTTGCCGCCCAATCTCATATTTAAGGATTACAAAATACTGCCAGAATCTAAGAACCTATTTTTATATAAAAATAAAGTTTTTTTTTCCAACTGGGTTTAATAACGATTGTAGTTGGCCAAAATTAAACTCGTACGTTAATCAAAAGAATTTCAAAAAATCATATTTCAACATAAAATATCCTTTTATTTTGTTTTTTTTATTTTACTAATTAAACAGGAAACTTTTATGCATTAATGAATTTGTGTACTTATGACTAAAGCTAATTAACTTGTGGGTATTTTCTTTTTATAAAATGAAGAATGCAGCTTTAGATTTGCTATGTAAATTATATAATTAGGTAATGCTTACACCAATAGAAAAAAAGTCTGTAAAAATTTTAGTTAAAACTACTAAAAATTAGTTAAAAATTACCTTGCAAAATAACTACATATTTGGGATAAATATTATTAAGAGAGGAATAGCAAAAATAAAATTGTTAAATATACAGAATTTTAGTTATAATTGAGTTAAATTTTACATAATAGAAAATAACAACTTAACCTGCTAAAATCAGCAAACATTTTGCTAAATAATTAGTAGACTAAAACACAAAAAAAAAAACAAATTTTTTTAAAGATTTTTCGCTTTCCCTTTTAATGCAAATAAAAATCTAGAATTCTGAAATCAGTTATTTGCATTCAACTTACAGTGTGTTCGTTTACTCGAATTTCTTACTACTTTTACTACAATTGGAAAGTTTTGTTTACTTTTTGTACTGAAATTTTCCAGCTGTAGTAAAAGTAGTAACTTGTAGTAAGTAAAAGAACAAGCTTTTAATGTAGCTTAAAAATAATAGAAATATTGTAGACATAACAGATTGTTTTTGCTATTTTTAGTCTACCAATATTTAGTAAAATTTTTTGTAGATTTTATAGTACAATTTACTATTTTCAATTAACTAAAAGTTAACTCAAATATAACTAAAATTCTGTAAATTTAACAGTTTTAATTTTGCTGTTTTTATATTACTAGTATTTAGCAAAAAAAAAAAAGTGCCAACTTCAGCATTTTTTCTGCAAGATCATTTTTAACTTGATTTTAGTAGCTTTTGCTGCTAATTTTACTGTTATATTTCTATGAGTCTACTATGTATAAAATATTTAGTTGAGAATATGATGTCCATGGTTTTTTTTAAATTTTTGAGTAGAACAAATAATAGTTACCCAGCAAAAATAAATGGAGTGACTTCTAAATGAATCATTCCCTTCATTACATCCCAAAGAATTACTCCCTTAGGAAGGGGTTTTAAACTACATCTAAAGCTGCAATAAATATATACTCTTCAGAAGTTCTTTTTCATGGGCGATAAGAAGTTAATATTTTGTATGGGGGTTGCTTGGGAACGTGCTGGCACAGAAATCAGAGGGTTGCGAGTTCGAATCCTGGCAGGTTGAAACAAATTTTTTGTAACTTTTTTTTACACAATTATTAACATTTTGTTGTTTCTACTGGAATTTTTTTTTTATTTTGTCCACTCAATTAATTTTTGAAACGATTTAAATTTTTTTTTTAATTTCCTATTAATTTATATCAAATTTTATAAAAATATAAAAGTTTCAATTAAACATTAAATTTTTCAAATATTTTTTGTTAAAATACATAAAAATAAAGGTAACCCAGCAAAAAAAGAGATGCCGAAGCAGTAGAAAAAGCATTACAGTTTATGATCTAGATGTACTTCTTTTTTAACATAAACACTAATGATTTTAACATTGAGTTGTCATAGGAGAGGAGTACTCCCACTTCAATAGTTTTTCAGTACTTTTTGAACGAGTGCAATGGAAGCTCTTTTTCACCAATTAAAAGTTAAAAAAAAAAATTCTTTACAAAAAACATTTTTTATTTTACAAAAGTTTTTTTATTGCCGCCACCGGGTATCGAACTTGCGACCTCATGATTGCTAGTCTAGCGCTCTACCGCTAAGCTATTCTTTGATATGAAAGTTGACTGGCATAAAACACCACTTTGCTAATGCGAGATATTGTTCCTTATTCTCTTGAATAAAAGTACTTATTAAACGAGTGTAAAAGGTGCACTCCAATTCAATATTGTTTTCAGTACTATTTTTGCAGGTGCATAAAAAGCAATTTCTCACAATTTTTTTATATATTCATATTTGTAAAAATTTAAAAATTAAAAAAATATTGAATTTAAACAAACTAATCATAAATATAAAAAAAAAATTAATAGAATAAAATAAAATTAAAAAAAAAAAAAAAAATTAAAGAAATAAAAAAAATATTGGTCCCGCCGGGAATCGAACCCGGTACCCTCTATTTTGGAAATGCCAAATGATACTAAAATCACTTTTAGAGTAATTACTATTTAGAAGCAATACTTAAGTGATTTTTTGGATGTGCTTCAGAAGTAATTATAAAAAAGCTGTAAAAATGTAGTAGCGGATGCTTTAGAAAGGAAGGAAGTGATTTTTTGAAGTTGTTCAGAATAACTTCTAAAAAAGCAGTAAAAATACACTAACGGACACTTGTGAAGCATTGAAAGAAGTAGTTTGTAAATCATTACTTGCAATTTTTTTTTGCTGTGTAAATATTAAAATTTTGTTTGTATGTAAGAAATTGTAATTTTAAAAGTCCATTTTGATAAAATTCTTACTAAATATATTTATTATTACACTAATAGAAAAAGAAGAAGGCTATAAACATTTTAGTTAGAACTACTGAAAATTAGTTAAAAATTACCTTGCAGAAAAAACTATTTTTGTCTACTAATATTTAGCAAAAAAATCTGCTAATATCAACAGTTTTTCTGCTAGGTCATTTTTAAATAATTTTTAGTAGCTTTTTCTGCTATTTTTACAGATTTCTTTCTTTCTATGAGTGTATTAATATTTATTATAAACAAATAACACTTTAAAAACAAGACAAATTTATATATTTCTCCAATATCCCTACGGGAAATTTTAACAAACTGTCACCGAACTGGCACCTTTATCTGAAATAGACTGGTCACTTTTACATGGCGTTGTCATAGGAGGGGGACAGGTTACTGAACTCTAATGAAAAACAAAGTTTTGTGAATAAAAAATTAAATAAATGAAGATAACAAACAATACTTTACTGAGCAAGACTGCTTAAAGTCATCTATCATGTATAGTAGAGCGTACCTCAAAAAAAAAAGTTCGCCATACACCCTCTAAAATGAAGTATTTTTGCAAGGCAATTTCAAAAAAAAATTTTTTTGCCGATCGTAGGGGTCGCCTTTTTAAATTTTTCGTTATAGCTTCGGCATTTAAAGTTGGATTTTAAAGTGTGATATATCGATTTTTTTGCCTCGAGGAGACCAGTGTGTTGCTATAAAGGAAAAATCCAATGAAAAAAACCTAACTCCCATTTCTACTGGGTTTATCGAAAAACTTCCTTAGCAAAAGTTTAATGATTTTTTGCGAGCTTTAATTTTCTGACATTAGGGTTGTACATTAGGGTGATAGCAACTGAGATCTGGTGGGTAACTACTAGAACGGGATACTTGAGGTCAATGGCCCTTAGAGCAAAACACTGGTCTACTCGAGAGAAAAACATCAATGTATCATACTTTAAGATCCGACTATAAATGCCAAAGATATTACGAAAAATGTAAAATGGCGACCCCTACATTAGGCAAAAAAAAATTTTTTTTTTTTGAAACCTCCTTGCAAAAATACTTCATATTGGAGGGTGTATGGCGCACTTTTTTTTGCCTGTAAGGTGGTACGCTCTAATGTATAGCAAGCGATAGCACAGGGGGCAAAAAAAAAAAATTTTTTTTTTTGAAACCTCCTTGCAAAAATACTTCATATTGGAGGGCGTATGGCGCACGTTTTTTCCCCCTGTAAGGTGGTACGCTCTAATGTATAGCAAGCGATAGCACAGGGGGTAGAGCATCTGTTTGAAATCCCAACAAGTGTGGGATTTTAAGTCGTTTGATGATTTTTTTAAAATTAAATTAAAATAAAAATTAGTGAAAAAGAACTTCCTTATCATTGGTTGGAACAACTTCCTTCCTATGACAAGCCAATGCTAAATTTATTAGAACAACTTCCCATTCACCAGTTGCAGTGCTTTAACTACTTCTTTTTCCTCACTTTTTTTCCTGGGATCATTAGACAAAAGGACCGGCTATTCAAAAAGCGCCAGAAAAGCACTAGGAAAATAAAATCTTCATCGTTGGAAAAACACTGGCAAATCTAATAAATACATGGTCTGGATATATTTTCCAAAATAAAATTTAAAAGAAGCTCATATGTATTTTTTTGGTCTCTAGCACTGGCTAAACGTTTTTTTTGGAACTAATATGCCAGCGTTGGGAAAATAAAGAAAAAAGTTGTCAAATTGTTGGTTTTTAATTTTTATTAAAATAAACAAAAAAAAAAAAAAAACTTTCATAATATTTCTATTGTCAATGCTTTTCAGAAGACTCCGAAAACATATTTTATTGTTTGCTCCATTCCCATTTTGTTGATGTAGCAGACTACATTTAATATGAGATTTTGATGCTTTTAATTGCATTGCACTACTGCCACCACTTTCTAAAGAAAACTGATGAAGGGAACCTGGAAACTCCCCGAAACGATCGTCCTGAAGGTTTTTGAAAGCAAAAACTCTGTGAAGTATTTGTCAGGAGATTATCCTGATGAAGAAAAATAGCAGTTTTTGAAAAAAGTTGTTCATAAAGGAGCTTTCCCACGCACAAAAAATTTATTTTATAAAACAAAACATTTTCTAAGTTAAAACAATTTAAAAAAAATTTGTTTGCCTCCAACCGGATTTGAACTGGGAACCTTCTGACTATAAACCTTTTTTAACAAAGCGTCATAATTTTTATAAAATCTATCAGTAAATTAATTCTTTTACCGCTGATAATTTCTGACTAGGTAGTACTGGATAACCTTTGGCTCCAAACGTTGCCATAGCACTCTAAGTCCATTCTTTGCCAGTGGGGGTTTTTTTTTATAAAACATCGAAATTTTTGTAAAACAAATACTGCCAAAACGCCTTTTGCAAATGCTGTCAAAGCATCGCAAATGAGTGTTGTGTCAGTCATTTATTTCTAGCCCCGCGGTTACCCACACAAAGAGAATTCCTTGGACGAGTTTTAATGAAATTTTTTCACTAAACTAGTGAAGTGTTCTTCACAATTTCTTAAACTCTATGAAAAAGCTTCATAGTTTTAATGAAAATATTTTTAATGAAACTTTTTCATTAGTCGTATTAAATATTTAAAAAATAATATGAAATTTTTCATAAAATTTTATGAAAAATTGCATTAATTTAATGAAAAGTTTCAATGAACGAATTCCAGTAACAATTCATAGATCTAATGCAAAAATTCATTGATATCATGCAGATAATTCTCTCAGTGCAGTGGTATGCCAGTGATCTGAAAAATCTTTTTGCTCGCGTTTAGAAATTTGTTACCATGAAGTTTATTTAGATTCAGCAACGTGCTTGAATAAAATATTTCGAAAATTTCTCCTTTAAAGTTGAAATCTTTAAAAAATAGCTAAAAATAAATTCAGCGACATGAAAAAAACCAAAGCCACAAAGTTTGGTTTAGAATATAAAAAATGTATGGTATATTAAAATAAATGAAGATTACTTGCTGTGTTTAAAGTGCCTTTTAAGAAAGGTCAGTTCAAATTTATATAATTTTTTAATGTTATCCACACCTTTTATGTAACTGAAAAATAGAGTGTAGTGAAATATGATTTCAAAGTAGGTATAGTTTTTGTTTTGTGAAAGGTCAGCTATTAAAAAACAGCAAGTGGCAATCCTAAGATTGTGGTAAATGGAGCGAAAGTTTCTAATAAAACGTCTCTTAAATAGAAATTAAATTCGCAATCTTAAAATTTTGTCTGATTCTAAAAGCCAAAAAAAAAATCCTTTCACTATACCCTATTGTAACATGCCTGTTTATCTCTGTCCTTTTTTTATCTGTTGAAAAAACAGCTTAGTTAGTCACTCCATGGTAACAATTTAATTAAATCCATTTAGGGTTTTGTGTGTGTGTTCTTTTTTTGTATTCTTCTCATGAAAATGCAAATAGAACAAAAAGGCTAAATGTCCTTTAGTTTTATATAAGACCACAATAATAATGGTAAAGTTTTATGCCACTTGTTATAAAACAAAATAAATACAACATTCTAAGTGCAGTATGTTTCACAAAAAAATAAAAAACAATAGTACCTACAGAATTTCGAATAAATTTATGCTCTACACAACGAATTCAGTAGCATTTTCCAAAGACTGTAATCGATTGTTGTTCGTCCTTTTATCCACATTGTCAATAATAATGATTGATGATGCTTGTGATGTGATAAATTTAAGGCAACGAAGCCATATTGCTCTGAGTTTGTGTTCCTCAAGATCCTGGAGGATATTTTAGTAAATAATAGT
This sequence comes from Leucophora obtusa, assembly GCA_949987735.1. NCBI lineage: Eukaryota > Metazoa > Arthropoda > Insecta > Diptera > Anthomyiidae > Leucophora > Leucophora obtusa. The sequence continues at coordinate 161,600,738 of OX465299.1, read as the reverse complement.
TTCAAATTCACTATGCCAAATATTTGCTAGTTTTAATTTAAAATTCCATAAAAACAATATATTTTACAAAATATCAGCTCTTTGTACCGGATCTTATCCAGAACCCAAAGTCTTAAACCTTATTAGAACTACAATAAAACTTATAATATAAAGCTTAATCAACGAGCATATAATTAAAAGAGGTACCAACTCACCTAATCTCTGTTAAATCACTCTCTTCTTATTTTGTATCGAAAAATGTTACCATATGAATTACACATGTCTGTAAAGGCCAGTGCTGCCATTTCAGTGCTTTTCGGGTATTTTTTGGTGCTTTTTTCCTTCCCGTACCCGGTGATTTATTACAAATACCCGTTTAAAAAAAGCGGGTATTTACAGTGCTTTTTCAGATTTCTGGCAGTGCTTTTAGTGCTTTTTGTACAGTTTATGTTTTTGGTATTTGTTCTCGTTTTTTTAAATTTTTCTTCAATTTTCTGTCAAAGTTGAAAAAATAATACGAACTAAACAAAAAACACATTCTTTCACAATGTTTGTAGTACAATTTTAAATAGCAAATTCGAATATTCAAACTTCAAAATTTTGAAATATTAGTTTGGTGCTTTTTTAACCTTTTTTTGTTTATTTTTGAATATTTTTTACACGATTTTACAAAGCTAAAATCTGTTTTTAAATTCTTGACTTAAATTTTTCAAAAAATTAATATCGTGCTTTTTTAGCCCATTTTTGCTAAGTTTTTACCCTTTTTACCCGTTTTCATGGTGCTTTCCTGCCTTCAAGAGTTGGCAAAACAATCTTCGAAAGAGAGCGATGAATACTGCCTGGCTTAATCACATTAAACACAGCAGGCAGCAGCAAACTTTACCCATAGAGCAAAGCAGCATTGATGCCAAAATAGAATCTACTCCAGGCGGTTTTCATCGCCTCTTTCGAACATTAACATTTTGTATCGAAAAATGTTAGCCTTTACAGACATGTGTAATTCATATGGTAACATTTTTCGATACAAATTATGAAGAGAGTGATTTAACAGAGGTGGGTTGAGTTGGTACCTCTTTTAATTATATGCTCGTTGTCTACTCTATTATTTTCTCTCACTTTTTTTTTTGGTGTTGCCACGCTTTTAGCAGAAAAATAGGTTTCTTTTGAAAAGAGGGTTGCATTTTTTTTGTAGTTTTTTATCAAAATACATGTTTTTGACAATAAAGCACCGTTTTTCGATTTCATGTGAAAAAACTGTTATACTCCATATAAAATAAAATGATTTTTGACGAAAATGAGTTTCACCTGAATATTGTGTAGAGCTTGTTTTCAGGCAAATAAGACTATTATTTTTCTTGGAAAAAAGTGACATTTTGTGTTAATTGTAATTCTATCTTTGTTATAAAATTAAAAAATTGTTAATTTTTTTAAATTAAATTGCAATTTGAGGGCTTTAAAGCTCGAGTAAAAATTTTCCACATGAAAAGCAACAAAAATAAGCAGATTTTGTTTTGCTTAATATTAGCAAGATAAGAACAGCCAAATTAAAACTGCTAAACTTATAGAATTTTAGTTATATTTGAGTTAAATTTTTATTAATTCAAATTGACAAATTATACTGTAAAATCTGCTCAATATACAATAACTGGACTAAAAATAGCAAACACAAACTGTTAAAAAGGTCGAAAAAACAATTTTTGTTTTTTAAATAAAAATTAAAAAAAAAACAACATTTTGACAAACTGTTATATCTATAAAATTTTTACTAGTTTTAAGTTAAATTTACTTGAATGCAAATAGCAGTTAATTCTGCTAAAATTAACAGAAATATTTGCTTAAAAAAATAATAAACTGCTGACTTCAGAAGGCTAGATTTTAATTTGCATTAAAAAATATATAAAAAAAAAAAACTGAAAATTTTATATTTTTTGTGAATTTATTTAATTACACTATGCGACAGTCAAAATCGGGATGGGATGTAATTTTTAATTTTTTTAAAATTGTTTGAGCAAAATCGGACTAGTGGTTCTCGAGTTATGTCAAAAAAAAAAGACCACCAAAGGTCAAATCGATATATCTCGATTCCTAGGGTTGACCCAGCGAAACGCCGGGATACGTATAACTTCTTTTTTACCGATATAACTTTCCCCGGTAGTTTGAACCCTTCCCGATCACTGACCCCTACCATTTGTCTCACAGTGTTATTTAACAAATTTGTTTGCTTATTTTATCAAGTTAAGTTGTGATATTCTATTAACTAAAATTTAACTCAAATGTAACTAAAATTTAATATATTTAACAGTTTTATTTTTACTGTTCTTATATTACTTAAATTTAGCAAAAATAATTTGCTAATTCAGCAGTTTTTTCGGCAAGGTAATTTTTAAGTAAGTTTCAGAAGCTCTAACTAAAATTTTTACAACTCTAACGACTATATCCGTAGTCGTTAGCGTTGAACCTTTAGAAAATCTCTTAGTTTCCAAGGACAGATTTCTACAGAAAAACCTTTAGATTCGAAGGGCTTCAGAATCAAAAACTTTTGCTACGGAAATAAGTTTGCTGAATCAAAAAGTTTTTCCATAGTTAATAGTCATCTGAATTTGATTTTTTATCCATAGGAAAAATTTTTACAGAATCTAAGGCTTTTCCTGTAGAAAATAGTTTTTCTTTATGAGAAAAATATCATCATAATATGATGTTTTTTTCATATAAAAGCCCAGAATCTAAGGCTTTTTCTATAGGAAACAGTACTCAGAACCTTTTTCTATTGTAAAAAGTAAAAAGTGCTCAAAATCTGATTTTTTTTTAAATTATCGACCCAAGAGCATTTTAGGGTTAATGTTCTGAAATTAAATTAAGAATATTATTTTCAGTTCTTAAAGATAATAAGCGCATTTTTTAATCACCTGGATTTAGATTTTTTTTATATAAATCCAAAAAAAAAAAAACAAAGTTGGATTTATTTATCTGGGTTTATACATAACAATAAAAACACAAATATATGAAAGTTTCTATTAATTTAATGTCAGAAAAAAATACGAATGAATTTTTTGCTGTTTTCTATAAAATATAATAAAGAATTTCAAGTTACAATAAAAACCTGCATCATTGTAATTATTACTAAAAATTAGGGTGAAAGAAGGTCGGATAGAAAAATTCTGTTAAAATAGGTGGAAACTAACTCCATCTATTGATCACTTTGAGATCTAATTTTTGGATTTATTAAATCCAAGTGATTAAAAAAAGCTGTTAATATCAAGTAGTTTCAACAACGTCCGCCCAGAAATATGTATCTGTTTTATTATAAGGTTAAAAAAATTTCTTTGAAAGCAAAACATAATATAAAAAATACTCCTTATCTGAGTTTCTTAGAACTTATGGAAAAAAAAAATGTTTCTGCAGTAGATTATTTCAATTGACTAAAATAACAATTTTTTTTTGCCGAACGTAGGGGTCGCCTTTTTCAATTTTTCGTTATAGCTTCGGCATTTAAAGTCGAATTTGTGATACATCGATTTTTTTGCCTCGAGGAGACTAGTGTTTTGCTATAAAGGAAAAATCCAATGAAAAACGAGTAAAAAGGTTAAAGTCGGACATGCCGACTATACAATACCCTACACCAGTCTTGTGTATTGTTTGGATCCGAAATTCGAATGGGTTAAAATGGGGCTTATGTCAAAATTTTCTATAATGTGAGTTAGCGCACCAAATTTCATTAAAATATCTTAATATTTGCGACCTGCAGTTTGTAACCAAGCCAATTTTGGGGGGACCCTTATATGGGCACTAGTTCTAAACATGGACCGATGTTCACGAAAATCAATAGGCTTCGTCCTTGGGCCAACATAGGTCTATGTACCAAATTTCATCAAAATATCTTAATATTTGCGACCTGCAGCGTATAAACAATATAATTTTGGGGGGACCCTTATATGGGCACTAGTTCTAAACATGGACCGATGTTCACGAAAATCAATAGGCTTCGTCCTTGGGCCAACATAGGTCTATGTACCAAATTTCATCAAAATATCTTAATATTTGCGACCTGCAGCGTATAAACAGTATAATTTTGGTAGGACCCTTATATGGGCACTAGGTCTAAACATAGACCGATGTTCACCAAAATCAATAGGCTGCGTTATTGGGGCAATATAGGTCTGTGTATCAAATTTCATCAAAATATCTTAATATTTACGACCTGCAGCATATAAAGAGTATAATTTTGATAGGACCCTTATATGGGCACTAGGTCTAAACATGGACCGATGTTCAAAAAAATCAAACTTGTTCGTCCTTGGGCCAACATAGGTCTGCGTACCAAATTTCATCAAAATATCTTAATAGGTGCGACCTGTAGAGTGCGCACAAGATTGCATGGACAGACAGACAGACGGACGGACGGACAGACGGACATCGTTAAATCGAAATAAAAAAAAATTCTGAACCGATCGGTATACTATAAGGTGGGTCTACGACTAATATTTTTTGGTGTTACAAACATCAGCACAAACTTATAATACCCTGACCACATAGTGGTGTAGGGTATAAAAATTAAAAAGGCGACCCCTACGTTCGGCAACCAATATGTAAAAAAATTTTCTACTGGGTTTATCGAAAAACTTCCTTAGCAAAAGTTTAATGATTTTTTGCTAGCTTTAATTTTCTGACATTAGGGTGGTACATTAGGGTGGTAGCAACTGAGATCTGGTGGGTAACTACTAGAACGGGATACTTGAGGTCAATGGCCCTTAGAGCAAAACACTGGTCTCCTCGAGAGAAAAACATAGATGTATCATACCTTAAGATCCGACTGTAAATGCCAAAGATATAACGAAAAATGTAAAATGGCAACGTTCGGCAAAAAAAAAGTAATTTTTTTTGAAACCTCCTTACAAAAATACTTCATATTGGAGGGTGTACGGCGCACTTTTTGTTTGCCTGTAAGGTGATACACTCTAGTAAGCATCTTAATCTTATTGCTCTAAAAGTGTTCCTGTTTTGAAAAAAATTTTTTCCAAACAGATGACCGTGGTATCGATTTCTGGCGGTACTATATTTTTAAAATTTAACTTAGTTATTTTTTTAATATTTATAATTAATTTATTTCAAATCAAATTTTTTTTTAACTCTTAAATTTTCAAAAATAAATAAATAAAATTAAAATGATGAAAATTACTTTTTATGTACCTGTAAAAATAGTAGTGAAAAAGTAAAAGAAAAATGCTGAAATGGGGGTACTTCTTTCCTTTTATAACTCAGTGTTAAAATAGTGTTTCTATTAAAAAATAAGTACATTTGGATCATTATTTGTAGTGCCTTTTCTACTGCTTTGGCATCTCTTTGTTTGCTGGGTTATATTTGTTATAGCCAACATTTTGTGCACCTTAGTTTTCAAACCGACTATGCAAATAATGTCCTTTGGAGTTATGCCATCTACACAGAAAGAATTTTGCTGGACAAGTTTTATTGAAATTTTTCAGTAAACTAATGAAGTTTTCTTCACAGAGAAAATTAAAATTTTCTTAAATTTGATGGAAAAGCTCCATATATTTTATGACTCCAGTTTTAATGAAATTTTTTCATTGAATGTATGAAACTTTTAAAAAACAAAATGAAATTTTTTACAACATTTTATGAAAAATTCCATTTATTCAATGAAAAGTTTCAATGGACGAGTTTCAGTGAAACATCACTGGTTTTATGTAAAAATTCATTAACAGGATGCAGATAATTCTCTCGGTGTAGAAAAATCATCAGATTCTTAGTACTCTTTTGATCGTACTAAAACAAAAGAAAATGTAAATTGAATTTAAGGAAATTTTGGTGGTCCTGATTTCGAATGAAATTTAATTTGTTTTTTAATATAATTGCAGTGGTATCTACATGAAGAATATTTTAAGTGTAGTTTTCTTTAACTTGATACTTAAAACTCTTTTCTGAAATGTACTGTATTTGGACAAAGATTGTGTAAGAAATAATATTAGCAAAAATAAAATAAGTGGAACAATTCGTGTTTAGTTTAACGCCTAAATTCATAAACGCTTTGTAAAATTGTAGGAGGTTTATTGAACAAATTTTGTATGAAAATGAGGTTTTGTAAACCTGCTATAACTTTACAAAGCATTTATGAATTGAGGTGTAAGTATTTAAAACATTTTGTTAAAAAAAAAAACAAATATTAAAAAATTCGTTCGTTAATTACAATATCGGTTAACAATTTTATAGACGAATAAGAATTTTTTTATATTATACTTTGGTTTCTGAGAGATATGCGTTGAAATTCTAATTTCTTTTCTAAGAAATTCCACAAAATTTAAGGGGTGTTTCCCTTACTTGTTCAGAGTCTGTCGAATGTTTCCTATTGAAGAGTTATTGGCTACTTTGTACAGAAATTACTTTGAGTTTGGTTTATTTTTCCTAATTAAAATTTCCTTACAATTCTGAGCACACTCCAATAAACATAAAAAAACCTGGGGGATCTTTAGGAGAAGTTCAGGTTCAATAATTATAATATGACATTGTATTGTCAATCGCAAGTATTTATATTTTTTCACACATTTTCTTAAAAGTTTCTAAAAGCAAAATATCTAAATTTATCATTTTCTTATTCCTATTTGTGTATTAAAAAATATATTTCAATTATTTTAAAAGATTTCTTATTACGTTGTATTTTAAATACTTTCAGCATAATTGTTGTCATGTTTTACAAGGCCTTTTTAACTCAAAATGGTCGGATTTGTTTTTTGTTTTGTTGAATCCATTTAATGATGAGTTTTGTTTTTTTTTTTTTTTTGTTGTTCGTTAAGTTTGTTTTGACTGGCAAAATGTCATTCAATATTTTGACACTTTTTTCTCCTAAGTGTCAGCCGACATTTAAACGCCAACAAAGAATAAAACAACAAAAACTAAATAGAAACACGTGATTGTATTATTATACTCGTACACAGTTTTGAATATTTTGTTAATTTGTTCAACATTGTTGCAAAATTCTGTCCTATTTATAATCATTAGCAAAACTGCGCCAAGAAAACGAAGTAATTTAATCGTTTTTGTTTTTTTTTTGAAAATGAGGACAATCTGTAAAATGATGATTTGAAATATGAATTATTTTTAAATGAGCAGAAGTATAAATATTTGCAGTGCAGCGATAACTTTAACTTTCTGTGATATTTTTTAATTTTATTAATGAACGTTATATATGTATATCATTCCACGTTATATATATTAGACCTGGCGTAGCTAATATGGGGTTTTTTATATTTTGGAATTTTGATTGTGGGTAGCGATGAAAATATGCGATTTGATGCCAAAATTTATGTAGCAAATTTTCAGGTTGATCGGATGGTGCCAACCCGTGCCACAATGAGGTCAAAGGTCAACATTTTAAAAAACCACCAAAATACTCTATTTTTTTGCATTTTATAATTTTTTTTATTAAGAAATACCAAAAATAAAACTTCTTTAAATTAGAATATCATTTATAACTTATTTAAGTTGTAAAAATGTATGGTGTTTCTGCTATTATAGTAAGAAAAAAATATTTATAGAATTCTAAATATGCTTACAATATATATCGTTACCTGAAATGGAAGAAGGTGTAAGTTTTTGACTGATTATGGTGCACGACATTAAACTACGTGTCCTCACAATTTTTTTGCTTTCTGATATCAAAAATAAAGATTTTATAAGCGAAATTCTAAAAAACCAACTTTTCGCTTTTCTTCTTAATTTGGTTTTACTGTAGAAAATTTTAATTTTTTTTTCATTGATTATGAAGCACATAATTAAGCTTCCTTTCTCCGCAAAATTATAGCCTTCTACAATAAAAAGTTTTGATTTCATTACTTAATTTCGTAAAATGTCGGAAAGTTTTTTTTTGCTTTTCTTGTAAAATAATGAATATGTTTGTTACGCCCTTTTGCATTTCAGGTAACGATATGTATTTCTACCAACAACTATTATTGAAAAACGGTAAATTTTTTTTTTCGTCGCTGTTTTTTAAACATCCTCAATATTCCTAGCTTTGAGCTGTCGTCAACTGCATTTTAGTCTAAAAGTACCGTTTTTTCCGCTCTGCTACTGAGCACATAGCAATGCTGTTTAAATATTGTTGAGAAAAGTGAAGTTTATTATAAAATAAAATATTGTGTAACTTTACGTAATTCCATGGCTCAGAAGAAAAATTTATCGTTGGAACGGCTTCGATCTGCTGACACAAATGTGTACTTGATTGGTAAATGTGTACCTAAAATAGTTGGTGTGAAATTACCATCAAAGCAGCAAGTGCTTCAGTGTTTTTTTTATAATGTGCGTTGTGAAAAGAAAACAGTTAAAGAAAGTGCAAGATTAGTTTTAAATGAAATATTGCCTTTTTGGGAAAAAGCTAGAATCCCAACGCCAGATCAAAGAACATGTGCTGCAAAAGTCATTAAACTTTATGAAGAGTGGAGAACAGTCCAAAAAGTATGTAAATCTCCGTTCCCAAGTCATCGCAAAAAAGAAAATTACTTTAAGGAAAATTTAAACAATTTATTTGACATTGCCCACGTTGTCGCTCTGAAGCTTATAAGTATACAGGAAGATAGAGACTTCTTAATAAAGCAGCGAGAAAATGGGCGTGTTGGTAGCATGACTTGTGTCGATCAAAATGTCACAAATAAAGACAAATGAAAGGCACAAAGATTGGAAGATGAAAAACGTCGAAAAGAAAATTATGAAAAAAGAAAAGGCACTTCAGGTAATTATTATGTAGTATTTGGAAGCAAAGTGTCAATTTTTTTTTGCTGTTCACTTAATTTCATGTGTAGACTTGACTATGGAACATGTTGAATTTGAGAGTGATGAATCGGGAGATGATGTGCAGGCGATGGATGTAGAACAGACTGACAACATTCCAAGTTGCTCCAGTAAGCCAATTCGAAAACGTGGAGGAAAAAAGAATTTTATTGGCGACAGAATGCTGGCTTGTATGGATGCTGGCAATATGTCATCTCCATTAGCTCTACACTTTATCAGTGCAACTGCCAAAGCGTTGGGTCACAATATTGAGGATCTTGTCCTGAATTGCACAAGTTTGCGTGAACAACGTAAAAAATATCGTCGGCGTCATGGCAAAGAAATTGTTGAAAATTTCAAGGTAAGTGTTTTTATTTTGACCAAGTTATAAATTTTGCTTTGAGCTTAAGATTTTTTTAGAACCCTGAAACATTTGTTTTGAATTGGGACGGAAAGCTACTTCCCGCAATTGCTGGAAAAAATAAAGTTGATCGCTTGGCTATTGTGCTCACGTCGGAGAACGTTGAAAAATTAATAGCTATCCCCATCATTGAAGATGGAACTGGTGCTATAGTCGCTCAATCAGTCTACGACTATTTGTTAAAAATGAATATGCTGAATTCATTAGAAATGATATGTTTCGATACAACTGCTGCAAATACTGGCTCTCATAGTGGTGCTGGAACTTTATTGGAACGCAAACTGGAACGCAGCTTATTGTGGTTACCATGTCGCCACCATATTGCAGAAATTCTCTTAAGAGCTGTATTTGAAATCAATTTCGGAAAATCAAGTGGTCCAGAGGTGGCGATTTTTGAACGTTTTGCACGGGAATGGAGCATACTAAATTCAAAGGGATACAGCACTTGTATGCAGGATGAACAAGTTTTGAGTGTCATATCTGTCGAGGAACGCGAAACAAGGAAACACTTTTGTCTTGAATATTTAGCGAAAGTCCACATTCGGCATGATTATAGAGAACTCTTACAACTTGCATTTATTTTTCTTGGTGGTAGCATTCCCAATTTCACATTTCGTGCACCTGGAGCGACATCTCATACAAGATTCATGTCCAAGGCCATCTATTGTCTCAAAATGTATATTTTTAACAAGCACTTTAAAATGTCTGCGAGTCAGTTGAATGGAATTCGTAATACGTGCATTTTCTTAGTAAGTCTCTACATCCCATACTGGTTTAGAATCGCAAATGCAGTTGAAACGCCAAATAGAGATATGCAACTAATAAAGGGGATTATTGGGTATTTTGATAAAAAAATATCTACAGTGCTTTTGGAAAAAATTCGGAACCACCTATGGTATTTATCAGAGGAAGCATTTGCAATTGCCTTTTTTGATCCACATGTAGACTCAGAAATAAAGGAAAAGATGGTTTTGGCGTTGCAAATGGATTCCGATGAAGACAATCATATCAGTGATGATGTTGATATTTTCCCTTCTAAAAAAGTGTGTGCAAGCGTTGATGAATTACAATTATTCACATCCAAGGATTTAAGCTCTTTTGTAACTCCTAAAACAAAAAAAAATTTTTCTCCTCTGGAAATTTCTACGGATTTCATACGCTTTGATCCGTCAAACTGGCCTAAGAGCGAAGCATTTTGTAAAGGGGGACAAATCGTAAAATGCATTACTGTTGTGAATGATGCCGCCGAAGTCAAACTAATAACTGACTATAACAGATGCTTAACACACAACGAAGACGATAAACAGTACTTGTTACACATTGTAGAGGGCTACCGTAAGGACTTCCCAGCCTACACAAAATCTTCAATGATTTAAAATAAAAATAATAAGCCTATTAAATCAAAATTAAAGAAAAAACATTATAATTACAGTATTTCTTATTACAAAAATTTATAAAATGCAAAAAAAAAAGTATTTGGGTGGTTTTTCAAAATTTTGACCTTTGACCTCATTGTGGCACGGGTTGGCACTGAAATCAGCCTGAAAATTTGCTACATCAATTTTGCCATCAAATCGCATATTTTTATCGCTACCCACATTCAAGTTTCAAAAAAAAGTTTTTAACGCCAGGTCTAATATATATATTCCAAATGTATATTAAAATTTTGAATGGCAGTATGCTTTGACTTTATGTTTGGAGCATTCTGATGGGTTAATTTATTTTCAACCAATAAAAATATTTGAAAATAAAAATATAAATTTGTAGGGTTTTCATACACAAAATGAACAAAACCGTATGATTAAAAATAAAGTCGACTTTAAATTTAAAATACTCTTTTATAGTAAGGGCCAATGTAACTTTACATTTTATCGGTCTATTTTGTGGATATTTTTGATTTATCCGTTTTTCCGATTCGCCCATTCATTTCTTAAGGGCGGATTATGGGACCGTAAACGTATATGTGATGTAACTGTACCGTGACGTAGCTAAAAAGTACACTTATAGATTATCGTAAACGACATTACTATTTAGTATCTATTTCATGTGGTTTTATATTTTATTCTAAATTTTTCAATTTATTTGTTAATTTTTATTCCATATTTGTTGTTTGAATCATTTTTCTTTATTCATTTCATATTTTTTCCGACTAAAATCAGTCAGCTGTTTCGATGCCGGATAGAAAATTCTGATTTCAACAGAATGATCCGGCAAGTTCGTTTACATTTACGTGTTAGTAACCATTTGTATACATTTCTTCTTGTGGTATCGAAACAGCTGATTCGTTACAGATACGTTTACGGTTGGGTAACTCAGCCTTTACTCCGGCTTACATTACAAATATATTATCCGCACGTATGAGTTATATCATATGTATATAATAATATTACTCATACGTACAGGTAAATATACTATTAGTATAGAATAAGTGGGCAACTTAAAATTGTAACTTTTTTTGGCTCGGCTTCTGTTGAATATATTCTAACAAATTTTGCCACCACGTTCAATAACAACCTTCCTCTGCACTGTGGGCTGAATGAAATGAAGGGGCGTGGCATCTCACATACAACCCAACAGTTTAACATGCTTTATCTCGTTTCCTGTTTGGCATTTCAAGTATATAACACATTATTGCACATTAGGGTGGGTCGATTTAGCAATCGATATTGTGTCATCTATTTTTCGATAGCTTTTGGCATGAGGAAAAAAAGTTCTACTACGTACGACATATCAAAAAAATCATTTTCGAGGCACCCAAATTTCAATTTTTTTACTTTTCTCAACTTTAGCCGTGTTTGTGCGGCAAACTATCAACGTTTCCTTATGTCGTTCCCATATGAATTTGGCATTAGCCAACGTTTAGTGTTAACTATTAACGTTACTAATGTCAAATTTGTATGGGAATGACATATGCCAACGTTGATAGCTTACCGCACAAACACAGCTTTTGTGTAGAATTTGGTTCTACTGCATATAATTCAGTGTCAAAACTCATTACTTTTATTTGGCAAGCTCATTTTTTAAGTAGTTGTCCATATTCACTGCATGAAAAACCGTAAAAAATTTGTGCACCCGCTTATCTGCTGCAATACAAAAATATAAAAAACGAGTAAAAAGGTTAAAGTCGGGCATGCCGACTATACAATACCCTACACCAGTCTGGGCAAAAGCCAACTAATGTTTGGATCCGAAATTCGAATGGGTTAAAATGGGACTTGTGTCAAAATTTTCTATAATGTGAGTCAGCGCACCAAATTTCATTAAAATATCTTAATATTTGCGACCTGCAGTTTGTAACCTAGCCAATTTTGGGGGGACCCTTATATGGGCACTAGGTCTAAACATGGACCGATTTGAACCAAAATCAATAGGCGTCGTCCTTGGGCCAACATATGTCTGTGTACCAAATTTCATCAAAATATCTTGATATTTGCGAACTGCAGCGTATAAACAATATAATTTTGGGAGGATCCTTACATGGGCACTAGGTCTAAACATGGACCGATTTTAACCAAAATCAATAGGCGTCGTCCTTGGGCCGACAAAAGTCGGTGTACCAAGACAAGACATCAAAATATTTTAATATTTGCGACCTGTAGAGTGCGCACAAGAATGCATGGACAGACAGACGGACATCGTTAAATCGAAATAAAAAAAAATTCTGAGCCGATCGGTATACTATAAGGTGGGTCTAGGACCAATATTTTTTGGTGTTACAAACATCAGCACAAACTTATAATACCCTGACCACGTAGTGGTGTAGGGTATAATAAGTACCCTACGGGAAATTTTAACAAACTGTCACCGAACTGGCCCCTTTATATGAAACAGACTGGTCACTTTTACATGGCGTTGTCATAGGAGGGGGAAATTGACCCCTTGTGACATGTCACAAGACAAATCATAGGACAGGTTACTGAACTTTCATAAAAACAAATTTCAGGGACCTGTCCTGGTGTCAAAAAAGACCTATAAGTTGAAGAGTTAGAGGGTTAAAATGTTCCCTAAAAAATATTTGTCATGAAATTCTGCTATAAGTCTTTGAAGACATCAAAGTTGAAAATTTAACTTAAATGCCAGAAATAAGTCCAAACTTAAAATGTTAATTAAGGGTTAATTTCCTACTTATACAGAATTGGCACTCAAATGTCCCACAAACCTGGACTTTAGGGGGTTAGTTTGTGAGAGAAAACCAAAACCTTCATTTAAGGTAATTTTTAGTGCTATTTTTTTATTAGTTTTTACTAAAACTCTGGAATGATGGAAATCAGAGAGATCTGAAGGTACTTTTTGAGTTAAAGGGCAAAATCTCGAAAGTTTATGAACGGTCGCAAACGGTCTCAAAAACCTAGGTAGAAGTTATAGAAGGGAACACATTTGCATTCAAGTTTTTCAAATATCTCTTGGAACATTTTGTAACATTTTTTTTTGAAAATTTAGAATTTTCAAAAAAACCCATATTTTTGAGGTAAAATTAATAATTTTGTTACTTCTTTCGTAAATATTTAACAGGTTCCTATTTTTGTTTTGGAAACTAGTTTCAGTTTTATAATTTGAGATTGTTTTTTGGAAGAAATTACACTGTGGAACAAATTCAGGTTAGCAAAAGTTAGTACGATTCGACGACGCCCGTATCGCGGCGTTTGCTTATGTTAGTTCGAATTTTTTATATGGTTTTTTGGCTATAACTCGTCGACTAATTGATATTTTTTAAATCTGTAAAAGCCAAATTATAGCTGAACATCAATTAAAAAAAAAAAAAAAAAATCAATCAAATCAATTTTTTTTAAAAAATTGAATTGTTGCACAGGTCTCTAGCAATAATTTGGCTTTTACAGATTTTAAAAATATCAATAAGTCGACGAGTTATAGCCAAAAAACCATATAAACAATTTGAAAAAATTCGAACTAACATAAGCAAACGCCGCGATACGGGTCTTCTAATTTTGCCTCTATTTTCACCCCTCACTCTCAGAATCGACCTAACTTTTGCTAACCTGAATTTGTTCCACAGTGTTATTGTTTATTTATGATTTTTTTTTATTGTATTTTTATAAAAAATGTCACAAAATTAAAAAACTTTGACTTTGAACTCTCGCCAACTAACAACGAGTAACCACAATGATACAGTATTTTACTCTTTAAATATTCAACAATCCTAGATTTTGAATATATAAACATATTTTCCCTTTACCTGAATTGTACTTTTGGCCAAAAAACGCCGATACTGGCCCACAGTGCACTGGGTAACCACGGTGTTAAAAATAAATGACTGGAAGAACACTCATTTGGTACGCTTTGCCAGCGATTTGCCAGTATGTTTTACAAAAATTTCGGTTGTTTATAAAAAAAAAAAACCACTGGCAAAGAATGGGCCTAGAGTGCTATGCCAACGTTTGCAATTACTGGTTAACCAGTGCAGGCAAAAAATTTTCTTTTGATTTTTTTAATTAAAAAAATTTTTTTTTTATAAAACCAATTTTTTTGTTTCTTTCCAAAGACCAACTTTTCTTTTACTCTCCCAAAGCTGGCATACTAGTTCCAAAAAACTGTTTGCCAGTACTAGCATTTTAGCACAGGCAGTAGTTGTCCAGCTGTTTTTAGTCATTTATGTGTTTAGCCACCGAGTATTATATGTGTCGTTAGCTCAATGGGTAGAGCGGCCTGGGTTTAAAACACGGCAGGACCAAAAAAATGTATGAACTTTTTTTAGATTTTATTTTGGAAAATATATATTCCAGACCACCTATTTATTGGTTTTGCCAGCGTTTTGCCAACGTTCAAAAATTTTGTTCCTCCAGTGCTTTTCCGGCGCTTTTTGAATAGCCGGCCCTTTTGTCTAATGATGTTATCATTTTGGGAATGGGAAAGCACTTTTTGCCAGTACTTGTACCACATGGTAAAAGTTCTTTGCCACCGCTTTTCCGTTTGTATTTTTCTGACTAGGTAGTTACCAAGATCAATTTTTTTTTTGTAATTAAATAAGTAGTCGCGCGTAAGCTTGTACAACCGATTCTTTGGCACAGAAAAATTTCCTGGGTAACTAAAAAAACAACTGTTTACTGTAAAAATACTGTTTTGGCAGTTGTTTGTTATGATATTAAAAATAACTGCTTGGAATTTCTGTGATTTTCGTTTTCGTTACTTATATTTTTAACAGTTGTTTTGCATTTTTTTTTTATAAAAAATAACTGTAATTATGGTTAAAAACATTAACTACTTGTTACTACACAAACAACTGTCATGTAGTAACTGTTAAACTTTTTTAAGTGTATAGTAGCATCTGTAGACTTCAAGAATTTATAAATGTACTCGAAAGAAAGATAAAAATTTTGTATGATTTTGTGGTCCAGATTTGAAAACATTTCAAAAAAATCTGAAAAAATTGTGTAACGAACACAAATTTTTAAACAGCGAGTTCTCGAAAATGATAAATTGAAAAAAAAAAAATCTTGACAGATTCGGAATCAGCATACAATGTTTTATTAGAAAATATGCATTACAGGAGGAGTTTATTAAAAAACATAAAATTTGTTGAATAGTGTTATTTAATGCTGCAACAATTTTGATTTCAACTACAATATATCAACAAAACTACTGAACTTCGATTAAATTATATCTTCTTTCACAAAATTTAAACAAAATATTGCATAAATTTTGCTATTTATAAATATCATTTTATTAAATTTAAGATTTTGTTATTATATAGAATGCAAAAAGAAAATTAAAATAACATTTTAAAATTATTACAGTAAATAGTAAAAAATTATTCCACCAACGCAAAATTGAATTTTCTTTCTATTGGTATCCGGACCATACCAACACACAGACATTTTGTAAACCAAACCGTAGCACTAAGAAAATCCCTTATAAACTTAACAAAATAATCAGCATATTAATAAATTTCTTTGAAAGAATTTTATTATATTCGTACATAATTTAACATTTAACACCCACCAGTGACTGGCTAACTGGCTAGAGCTGACTGGTGCTGGCAAAGCACAGGATGTAGGAAATAAACAAAATAATTTAAATTGAAAATAAGGAAACCACTGCTTTGGATTGTAAATTGTATTTCTAAGAATTTCTAGATAATTTTCAAATGAATGTTTTTGTGTTATAGTTATTTTTGGTTTTAAAATGTTTTATTTAATGTGTTGAGATTAAAATTACAAAATATATTTTTGCTGTCAGTTTATAACCCACATACATTTGAAATAAGTTTGTAGAAAGGAAAGATCGTAAAGTGTATCAAAGGAGACCAGTCGTTTATACTATTATATGAAAGTCTTAATAGCAGTTTAACATATGGTCTTCCTAAATTCATTATTATTGTCATTTTAAAGCAACTTCCTTTTAGTCTTATTATTTCCATTTCCTTTTTAGTGCTATTAAGTCTGTATCCTTAAATTCATATAGTTTTATGTATATTTATTTATGTATTTATGTGATTGGTTTATTTTTAGAAGGAAATCACTATTGCCAACTCCAAAAAAAAAAAATTATCGTTAACTCATACCAAAAATCATTTAAAAATACACTCACTAAATAGATCCGTAAAAATAGCAGAATAAATTACCAAAAATTAATTAAAAATTTCTCATCACAGAAAAAAAATGCTAAAATCAGCAGAAATGAAAACATAAAAATACTGTTAATGGCCATTAACAATAAACAAATTAACCTAAAGTTTGAGCTAACTTATAGTTAACTTTCAGTTTGTGGGCGCTGTGGTGTAATGGTTAGCGCGTTGGACTGTTACACGTAAGGTTGCGGGTTCGAGCCCCAACCAAGGCAACATCAATTTATGAAAAATAATAATATGCATGAGTTTTTTCTATCCCTCATACAAAACTTTCATACACTCGATGAAAAAGTTTCATTAAAACTAGATTCATAAAATATATGAAGGTTTTTCATCATATTTGTGAAATTTTTCATTTATTTTGTCACGAAAACTTCATTAGTTTACTGAAAAATTTCATTAAATCTCGTCCAGCAAAATTCTCTCTGTGTGTTCTAAGATTTAACATCTCGCGCAATTACAGTGTTGCCATATTTTAAGCCCTTCATCTTTCACCACCTTTCACTTCTCCTCTATCCTCTTTCCAGAGGAAGCAACACGTTAATTAATAGGAAGAATTTCCTGAGTGTTGCTTCTCTGAAAAAAAAAGATTATTTTTGTTCTATATTAGTAATATAGGAACAGAGCTTTGAAGAATTAATTCTTTAATTCAGTTTTTGAAATTTGAATTAAAAATTCAATGAATTAATTCACAAAAGACTATATGTGACAGCGCATAGAGAAAGGGACCTAAGGGTAAAAAATCAATTTTTTTTTTTTTGTGGACAACATCTGAGCATCGAATGAGACCGATCCCATGCTCTCCTGACCTTAGGTCCCTTTCTATCCTTAGGTCCCTTTCTATTTTGCGCGTCACATATATTGAATGAAATTAATTCATATTTGTTTTCGTTCGATTTCCTGTATTACGAATTACTTCAATTGCTATAGTTCT
Source organism: Leucophora obtusa (assembly GCA_949987735.1). Lineage (NCBI taxonomy): Eukaryota > Metazoa > Arthropoda > Insecta > Diptera > Anthomyiidae > Leucophora > Leucophora obtusa. The sequence goes on along the minus strand of OX465299.1, from coordinate 161,583,044 downwards.
TTTTATTAAATCAAAATAAAAAATTCACTAGTGAACGCTTTCCATTTTATAAAACGAACGGATAAGAAGTGAATTAATTCCTTACTGAATTAATTCACCACTGAATTCGTTCAATTTCAGTTTTCATTCAGTGAATTGAAAAAAAAAAAATTACATTCAGTGAATTAAAAAAATAAATAACGTTCAGTGAATAAAAAAAATACGTTCACTGAATTCAAAAGCTATTTTCTGCCGTTCAGTACACAGTGGAGTGTTTTCAGAATATTTGGAAAGAAAATCAGCCGTTATTGGTTGCCTCCAGATTAAAAGTTTCTTTAAGAACAAATATAGTATTTATATTTTTCTGAAAGCATACTTAGATGGGCCTAATAGAAAAAATATTCTCCACTTGTGAGTTTTTCTTCCTCCAGACCATTCGGAATTCGAGTATAACATCCCATTTTTTGAAAATTTTCACATTTTTTTTGGGAGATAAGGGATTTTTTCTAGTAAAGTGTTGTTTTTTCAAACGCGTCGTATAGACCAAATACAATTAATATTGTCATTAATATGTATTTTTATTAATTCTAATTTAGTAGGTTTGAGGTTAAGAAGAAGAATAAACCTTCCTCAAAAGTTATAAACACATTAAATTTGCAAATCAGACTAGATCTAGTTTCTGCCTTTTTATGGACAGGCTTCATCAGTGATCTTCCATTAAATTGTATATTGTCAGATTGTCTCTATTTTTATTGTCAGATTGTCTCTATATTTTGTCAGATTGTCTCTATATTTTTCATCTTATCTCAATTTTTTTTCTATTTTTATGTAAAGAATAATATTAAATAAGAAATGGCTGAATTATTGCCAAAATATTTTGAAAGCACTCCATTGCACTGTGGGCCAGGATTACCGCTTTTTGGCCAAAGTACAATTCAGGTAAAGGGAAAATATATTTATTTATTCAAAATCTAGGATTGTTGAATATTTAAAGAGTGAAATATTGTATCATTGTGGTTACTCGTTGTTAGTTGGCGAGAGTTCAAAGTCAAAGTTTTTTAATTTTGTGACATTTTTTATCATAAATAAACAATAATTTGTTCCAGAAACAATCTCAAATTATAAAACTGAAACTAGTTAAAAAAAAGAAAAAATAGAAACCTGTTAAGTATTTACGAAAAAAGTAACAAAATTATTGATTTTACCTCAAAAATGTGGGTATTTTTAAAAATCCTAAATTTAAAAAAAAGCTCCAAAATGTTCCAAGAGATATTTGAAAAACTTGAATGCCAATGTGTTCCAGAAGATGTCTTCTACCTAGGTTTTTGCGACCGTTTGCGACCGTTCATAATTTTTCAATATTTTGCCCTCTAACTGAAAAAGTACCTTCAGATCTCGCTGATTTCTAGCATTCCAGAGTTTTAGTAAAAACTAAAAAATAGCACTAAAAATTACCTTAAATGAAGGTTCTGGTTTTCTCACACAGACTAGCCCCCCTAAAGTCCAGCTTTGTGGGACATTTGAGTGCCAATTCTGTATAAGTAGGAAATTAACCATTAAACACATTTTAAGTTTTGACTTATTTCTGGCATTGCAGTTAAATTTTCAACTATGATGTCTTTAGAGACTTGCAGTAGAATTTCATGACAAATATTTTTTAGGGAACATTTTAACCCTCTAACTCTTTAACTTATGGGTCTTTTTTGACACTTTTTAGAAAGGGCCAAAAGAGACCCTTTAATTGAAGAGTTAGAGGGTTAAAATGTTCCACAAAAATGTTCCTCGTAGTGTTTTACATAAGTTCGTTGAACATATCCTATACCTTAAATGGAAGATTCACATGGTTTCCTATGCCAATTCATAATAAATATTTTCAAAAGAGGGGAGATTTTAACCCGCCGAAAACATAGGGCCAGACGAAAACTTTTAAAACGCCGATACACATATATTTTTCTGTGGTCCCTCTGCCAGAATTAGCTGTCATCAGAACCCTTTTTTTTGTACAGTGTAATTTATTTTCCAACACATAACTATTTTAAATTTATGGCCGCCATATTGGAGCCGCCATGTTGAATTTTTAAAATTTGATTTTAGATTCGTAATCTGCTACCCAAAAACTTCCCTTGGTGGAAATTTGAAGTAAATCAGGCGACATAAGAAATTTAATGAAAAAATTGTTTGTCGCCATATTGGATGCGCCATTTTGAATTTCAAAATTTTAATTTCAGTGTTTTAATCAGCGGAACCTAGACCCATATATTTGATTATTTTAAGTCCAATATAATAAAAACTAAAAAGTAATGGCCGCCATCTTGGATCCGCCATTTTGAATTTTATATTTTTAATTTCAGATTCGTGATCAGCGACTACCAAACCCCTCTTTGTGATATCTTTTAGTCTCATACACTCAATATTCTAGTTTTGGCCAAAATTCCAAGATGCTGGCCCACAGTGCATTGTGAACGGTAGAAAACAGCTTTTGAATTCAGTGAACGTAATTTTTTGTTTTTCAATTCAGTGGATGTAATTTTTTATTTTTCAACTCAGTGAACGTATTTTTTTTTAATTTACTGAACATATTTTTTTTTCAATTCACTGAATGAAAAATGAAATTGAACAAATTCAGTGGTGAATTAATTTAGTAAGGAATTAATTCACTTGATTTAATAAAAAGAACTATAGCAATTGAATTAATTCTTTGAATTTGTTTTTTGCTGAAGGCGTTCAGTTCAACGAATTCAGTGAATTACTTAAGAACAGAAATTCATTAAATTCTAAAGAAAATTGAATTCGATTGGTAGTGAATTTATTCAAAAACAAATTAATTCTTCAAAGCTCTGTATAGGAATAGCAAATACCCAGCAAAAAACCTGCTTCGCTGGATGCAGCTTTGTAAGGGAATAAATAAAATTAATCCCTTACAAAGCTGCTTAGGGAAGGCATGATTTTTCCATACAAATGGCCCGCTTGGAAGTTACGTTGTTTTGTGAGAAAAAGCGCATTATTCGCTGCTGAAAAATTGCAGTAATTTCATGTTTTTCGTAAGTGCATTTAATCGCAAATAAATTCACGCACTTTTTTTTGGAAAAAGTGCTTTTTTTGCTGCTGAAAAGATGCAGTAAATTCATGATTTGCATTGAGCGCATTTAAACGAGACTTCTTATGAAAATAAATACATTCATTTGCCGACTTCAAAATGCAGACAGACTCATGTTTATGTGGCGTCTATACATTAAAGTCTACTGAAGAAGGGTAAAACACGATTGAGATTTCGTGGGCATTAATCTTTGGATAACTTGCATTTTATTTTACTCCCTTACAACCTGCTTCGTCGTAAGGGAATAGCGTAGCACTATAATTTTTTAAATAACTTGCTTACGATTTGCTTCGTTTAAGGCAGTTTTGCAGGGTTAACAATCAAATTGCAAAATTTTTTGTGTATTTTATACGCATAAAGTGGCGCAACTCTGTAAAGCAGAATTCGTAGCGCATTTTTAAGAGCTTCGTATTTTTACTGCTTCCAAAATACTAAAAATTTTTTGCTGGGTATAAATCTGCAAAATATACAGACTTTTAGTTATATTTGAGTTAAATTTTTTTTAATGGAAAATAGCAAATTAACCTGCTTAAAACAGCAAAAAATTTTTTTAAATAAGTAGTAGCCTAAAAAAGAAAAAAAAAATTTTTTTTTTAAGTTTTTTTCCATTTTTTTAAATGCAAATAAAAATTGAGCCTTTTAAAAACAGCAGTTTACAATTTTTTTAGCAAATATTTCTGCTGATTTTAGCAAAAAAGACTGCTATATGTATTGAACTAAATTAAGCTTAAAAATAGCAAAAATTTTGTAGACATTTTAGTCTACTAATATTTAGCAAAATTTTTTTTGTCGATTTTACAGTACAATTTGTTATTTTATTATTAACTAAAAGTTAACTTATATATAATTAAAATTTTTTAAATTTAACAGTTTTAATTTCGCTGTTTTTATTTTACTAGTATTTAGCAAAAAAATCTGCTAATTTTAGCAGTTTTTTCTGCAGCATAATTTTTAACTAATTTTTAGTAATTTTTTCTGCTATTTTTACAGGTTTTTCTAAGAGTGTAGGTACTTCTACTATTGTGATATACAATATTTCCCTATATTTTCTGAATTTGATCCGCTTCACGGAATATGACCCACATCGTATTGCAGAGACCATGAATTATAGAGATAAGACATCACAACTTGCACTACTGAGCGGCAGTGGGCGCTAAAATTTAATATTACCTGAGCAACTATTTAGTATCAGTTTAGTATCAGCTGAGCCTATGCTTGAAAACTCAAAAATTGTGCTGAAAACTGTGAAAAATGAAAAAAAAAACAAGCGCTAAAAATATTTGAGCGATAATATTTGATATGGGCTTTTGTTATTTTTGCTTTTTTGTTTGCTATTATTTAAATTTAAATAAAAAAGAAAAGTGTCAGTGCACTAAACAAGGTGCCACCTAGTGATAACAATTTCTGTATAACTTATTTTTTGGTGATGCCACACCCTTGTCATACTGTTGTGTAGGGTGTTACCGCTTTATTTTATAGCGCTTTTTACATTTTATCACTTTGAACTTGAATTAATGTTTATATTTGAAATAATATATGTAGCTACTATGATTTAACTATGTTTAATAATTTAATTCAATTATTTTTATCTTTTTGTTTTTTTAGCACAACTTAAATTCAACAACCTTTCAAATCGATGTCGTGTTTATTTTGATTTATTCCGCATCAACTTTAATTATCTCAAGTAAATATTGTAAATTTTTCATATATTCGTACATAGTAAATAACGGCGTTAACAAGCCTACCAATCAAAAGCTACAAAAAGTAAACAATAAAGCATGCACTTGCAAGCAAACTCAAACAAATGGCAACCACAAATGCAACATATCGAAATGCTTGCAATATAAAACTTAACGGAGTACAAGGAATCAATTTAGTCTCGTGACATCGGCGAAGAGTAAATATAACGGTTTTAAAGGAGAAAATTAAATAAAATCAAACATGATGAAATCATTTGAATTTTTTGTAATTATATTAACTTTGGTGAAAATGATGCAAACTATAGTTAATCCGAATAATGAAACAGCTCGAACGGTCATCTATTTACAAAAACCAAATGATTTGGGTCCCCGCACTTGGTTGGCGGGCATAAGTTGTCTGGATCATTTTAGCAAAATCTATTTTAAGAAAAAAGAAACTTTGACACGACCACCGAATATGGTATTGACAAGTGTGTTGAATATGACCACACCAGCAGCACAAATTCAAGATGGTTTCCTCAAAGTGATGATGGAAGCCATAAGTGAGACACCACCAAAACATACGCACTATCAGTTGAGAATTGTTTCGGATTCTCGACCTTATGTACGACTTTCTATGAATCAAAGAGAACTGGTATTAACCGATTATTATATAATCATCATTGATTCTCTAAAACGTTTGAAAACACTTATGAGAAATTATGTTAGTCATATGTTATCATGGAATCCCGGTGCTAGATTCATTGTCCTCTATAATAATGCCGAAAATCGTAATAAAGAATATGATACTGCCATGGCTATTTTCGAGGAAATGTTATACACTTATTATGTTCATCGTGTGGCATTGTTGTATGCCACGTCGGCCACAAAATATTCATTTCTATTGATGGACTATTATAATGTTTCATCATGTAGACAATTGGAAATTAAAACATTTGCTCAGTGTCAAGAGGGTCGTATTGTACCGGATGATTTGGAATTTTTAGAAATTGAATTACAATATTTTCTAAACGGAATAAGTCTGAGTAATTGTACTTTTTACATGTGTGCTTCCATACTGGCGCCATTTGTTGAAGCTGATTGTACTTATGGTTTGGAATTGAGAATAATTGGTTTTATTAAAAATCGTTTAAAATTTGATGTAAGTTAGTTAATATTAAGCTTGTTCGATAACTTACTACAATTAACTACACTCATAGAAAAAAGTCCGTAAAAATTTTGTTAAAACTACTCTCAAAAAAAAAAAGAGTCGGTAAAGTCAGCAAAAAATGTTGCTGCGTCAGTAAATTTTTAGTCAGGAGCGTGCTTGCAGAAAAGTTGGTAATTTCAGCAAAAGTGTTTGCTGAAAATCAGCGAGCTGATTTTCACCACAAAAACTAGTAATCTTAGCAAAAGTTTTGCTAACTCTTAGTCGATTGCAAATGAAAAAAATCCTTGCTAAAATCACTAAACTTATTGCTAAATATTAGTAGACTGAAAAAAACTCAAAAAATTTGAAGCGTGTGAAGTTAAATTTAAAAAATAAATTTAAAGCTCACATTTTCAAATTGCCTTTAATGGGTTACTATTTTTGAATTTAACTTCACAATGTGTGAAGTTAAATTCAAAGACTATTATTTTTTGAATTTAACTTCACACTTTGTGAAAATAAATTCACGAAATAAATTAAAAAATAAACTCAAGAAATAAATTCAAAAAATAAATCCAAGAAATAAATTTAAAAAATAAATTAAAGAAATAAATTCAAAATATAAATTCAAAAATAAATTAAATAAATAAATTCAATATTTTTTTAAAAATGTCAATTTTGAACAGACGTGAATGGGGTTTGGTCATATGCATGGACAGGGCTAAGGGAGCAGATTTTAATTCTGGGATCACGTTATTCAAAAGTTGCTCAGGAAAATAGCCATAAATTTTCAAAATGTTAAATTTAAATTTTTAAACATGTCAAGTGCAGGTGGGACCAGGGCCCATTTCGAACAGACGGGAATGGGGTTTGGTCATATCAGTGGACGCGTCTGAGGGAGCAGATTTCAATTCTGAGATTACTTTATTCAAAAGTTGCTCAGGAAAATAGCCATAATTTTTCAAAAATGTTAAATTTAAATTTTTAAAGATGTCAAGTGCAGGTGGGCCCAGGGTTAATTTCGAACAGACGTGAATGGGGTTTGGTCATATCAGTGGACACGGCTGAGGGAGCAGATTTCAATTCTGAGATTACTTTGTTCAAAAATTGCTCAGGAAAATAGCCATAAATTTTCAAAAATGTTAAATTAAAATTTTTAAACATGACAAGTTCAGGTGGGCTCAGGGCCAATTTCGAACAGACGTGAATGGGGTTTGGTCATATCAGCAACTTTTGAATAAAGTGAGCTCAGAATTGAAATCTGCTCCCTCAGCCGTGTCCACTGATAAGAAGTCTACAAGCTATTAAAATATGTTATTGCTTCTCATTTAAGTTCAGTGAACGTAATTTTTATTTTTCAATTCAGTGAACGTATATTTTTTTTTTAATTCAGTGAACGTATTTTTTTTAATTCAGTGAACGTAATTTTTTTTTTTCAATTTAGTAAACGCAATTTTTTTTTTAATTCAGTGAACGTATTTTTTTTTAATTCACTCAACGTAAATTGATTTTTTTTTAATTCACTGAATGCAAATGAAATTGAACGAATTCAGTGGTGAATTAATTCATTAAGGAATTAATATCATCAACTTATCTCAATCGATTTTTTGTATAACTTTTTTCTAGATCCAGCATATATGTGAAGCTGAAAGTCGTGGTGTCGAAGAAACACCTGGTAATTGGAGTGGTCTATTGGGTCGCTTAAATGAAAGATCCTGTGATTTTATACTGGGTGGTTTTTATCCCGATAATGATGTCATCAATAGTTTTTGGGTTTCCGATAGTTATTTAGAAGATTCCTATACATGGTTTGCTAAACTGGCTGATCCCCGGCCAGCCTGGATGGCGCTTTATGCAATATTTCAACATTTAACATGGCTGGCATTTATAGTCATGCTCGTGATTACAGCCTTAATGTGGTTTATATTTGTTAATTTACTACCGGAACCCCTGGAGACAAGAGAATTATCATTGACTGCTATAAATAGTATGGCGGTATCAATATGTGTTTCGGTAAATGAACGACCGATATGTGCAGCATCAAGAATATTCTTTTTCTTTCTGGCCATATATGGTTTAAATGTTACCTCAACTTATACATCAAAATTAATAGCAGTTTTTACAAATCCAGGATTTTTGCATCAAATTGATACACTAGAAGAGGTGGTTGAAGCGGATATAGCATATGGTAGGTATATATTTTAAAACTAATGGCCATTGGACTGATAATCAAAACTGAAAAACATGGTTCAAATAAAAAAAATTATGAAACCTTGAAATGTCGCATATATGCGACATTTTTACACAATTCTTTAAATATCATGCTTGTAAAATACATTTTCCACTAAATTCTACTATTTAATACATTCCAGGTGGTCGTGAAGAATCTCGCGATTGGTTTCAAAATGAACACGATATGTGGATTTTTGACAATTATAATGATTCATCTGACTTTGAACCCATTTCGCAAAATTTGGAATATGTAAAACTTGGCAAAAGAGTTATACTAAGTAGTCGCAGTTATATTTTACAAAGCAGTTTAGCTGATGATATATATGCCTTTCCAACCAATGTCTTTTCAAGTCCTATACAAATGATAATGAAACCAGGATTTCCATTTCTGTACGAATTTAATTTAATGATACGTTATATGAGAGATTTTGGTATATTTGCTAAAATCAATAGAGATTTTATATACAATAATACATATCTTAATCGGATTGCTAGAATGAGACCAGATTTTCAAGGTAAATAAAAAAAAAAAAATTAGAAATTTCTATAGCAAGTTCAACAAAATAATTCTGGATTTAAAAGTTGATTTGATCCCAAATTGTAAACAGTTTATAATTTGTTAATTTATTAATTTAATTGTTATTTCCTGAAGATGCTACACAATGGAGTAGCGAAATATCGAAACTAAATAACTTTTTATATATAAAAAACAAACCTTACGCTCAAGAAAATTGTGGAGTTAAAAATTAAAAAAGAAGATTAAATAAGCGACAAGAATTAGTTATAATAGATAATTTTCAAAAAATAAAATGTTCAGGCTCGAGGTGGAGGTTGTTTTAAAATAAATATTATTTATTTATTATTCTTTCAACATTTCGCTTTTCATTGAAAAGCATCATCAGGAATAGTAATTTAATATTTAACACAAAACACAAATGCTTAAAGCTACTGTTAATACTATTGCACTAATAGACGATGGTGGAGAACAACAGTAGCTTTAAGCATTTGTGTTAAATATTAAATTACTATTCCTGATGATGCTTTTCAATGAAAAGCGAAATATTGAAAGAATAATAAATAATATTTATATTAAAACAACCATGACCTCGAGCCTGAAATTTTATTTTTTGAAATTAATAATAAAAAGGACGAATAAACTAAACAACATATAATAGATAACGTTATTTTAAGAGTATTCCATTAGGGTATTTTAAGGTTATCGGTATTTTAAGTTATTTTATGATTATGGATTTAAAGCTATTTCGTTAAGGTAGGAGCAGAAAAAATAAAACTTTTAAATACTCGTATATTGAATTTTAGTTATGTATATTTGAGTTAAATTTTTGTTAATAGAAAATAACAAATTAACCTGCTAAAATCAGCAAAATATTTTGCTAAATAATTAGTAGCCTAAAAAATCACAGAAAAATTAAAAAAAATTTTAAAGTTTTTTCTTCGATTTTTTTTTAATGCAAATAAAAATCGAGTCTTTTGAAAACGACAGTCTACTATTTTTTTTAGGAAATATTTCTTCTGATTTTAGCAAGATGGACTGCTATTTGCATTTAACTATATTTAGCTTAAAAATGATAAAAATTTTGTAGATATAACAGTTTATTTTTGCTATTTTTAGTCTAGTAATATTTAACAGATTTTTTTTTTTTTTAAAGAGTAGCAACACTTAGGAAATTCTTCCTATTAATTAACGTGTTGCTTCCTTCGGAAAGGGGATAGAGAAGAAGTGAAAGGTGGTGAAAGATGAAGATGTTGAATTTTAGAACAGTTGTTGCGCGCCATCTGATGGTGAGGTGGCGAACTTTGTTGAAGCTTTTTAGTTCATAGCCTTACTTCGGTGGGGTTAAGTGCTATTGGGATACCGAAGGAGGACACTGCGATATGTATGAGGGATAGAAAAAACTCATACATATTCCTATTTTTCATAAATTGATGTTACCTTGTTTGGGGCTCGAACCCGCAACCTCACGTGTAAAAATCCAACGCGCTAACTATTACACCACAGCGCCCACCTGCTAATTTCAGTAGTTTTTTTCTGCATGGGTATTTGTAACTAATTTTTAGTTGCTTTTTCTGCTGTTTTTTACAGATTTATTTCTATGGGTGTATCAAATAAAGAAGGATATTTTATAGAGAACTACAAAGACCTCGAGCTTGGTTATTTAATAATTAAAATTAATGATGAAAGTAATGGTAACAACTAGATATAAAATCTGCACAGGAATGAATTTTATTGAATTGAAATCTTTAGGAATTAAGCTCATTAACTAATTCTTGGGAAATGATTTAACCCTTTGAGGACCATACATTTTCTGCCATAACGATTTTGAAGTTTTTATGATATTCATATTCTCTGACCTAATAATATTTACTCTTACCTAATAATAGGCTCCGTTGAACCCCTCCTTACCCCTCATTTCGCTTGTCGAAAATATTTGCCATTTGACGACCCCGCCGTTCCGGATGACGCTAAATTATAGATATCGTACAAAAAATAGGCCTCATAGACCCCTTTCTTGCCCCTCATTTCGCTTGTCAAAGTTTGTGCCTTTTACCCCTTAAATGAAGAATTCTAGTTAACCAACTTCGAGGGCTCGCAAGGGAAAAGTGCAACCAAGTAGGTATTTATCGCCTACTAAACTTTTGTGGCCTCAACCCTCCTTTACATGTAACCCTCGGACATATTTACTCTATCTTTTGTCTGGGCAATTATAAGTGCGAAAAACCCTTGGCAAGCATACTTGTCTGTGGTCGTCAAAGGGTTAATGGGATGATGTGTGAATATTTTTTAAGTTACCCAGCAAAAAAAAATTGGAAGTAATGTTTTACAAACTACTTCTTTCACTGCTTCTCGAGTATGCGTTAGTGTATTTTTACTGCTTTTTTAGAAGTTATTCTGAACAAAGTTCTGAAGAAGTTATTCAAAAGAACTTCTTTCAGTTCTTCCAAAGTATCCGTTAGTATATTTTTACAGCTTTTTATACCCTACACCACTATGTGGAGAGGGTATTATTTAAAATTACTTCTGAACAACATCCAAAAAATCACTTAATTATTGCTTCTAAAGAGTAATTGCTCTAAAAGTGATCGTGAAAAGTGATTTTGGTATCATTTGCCAATTCCAAACAGAGGGTTGCGGGTTCGATTCCAGGCGGGAAGAATTTTTTTTTATTTAAAAAAATTTTTTTTTAATATTTATAATTAATTTGTTTAAATTCAATATTTTTTAATTTTTAAAAATATGTAATTATATATAAAAAATGGTGAGAAATTGCTTTTTATGCACCTGTAAAAATAGTACTGAAAACAATATTGAATTTGAGTGCACCTTTTACACTTGTTTAATAAGTACTTTTATTGAAGAGAATTAAGAACAATATCTCGCAGTGGTGTTTTTATGCCAGTCTACTTTCGTAAGTATCAAAGAATAGCTCAGCGGTAGAGCGCTAGACTAGCAATCGTAAGGTCGCAAGTTCGATATCCGGTGGCGCAATGAAAAAACTTTTGTTAAAATAAAAAAAATTTTATTTTTTTTGCGTAGAATGTTTTTTTTTAATTTTAATTGGTGGAAAAGAGCTTTCTTTGAACTCGTTCAAAAATTATTAAAAAATGTGGAAGTGGGAGTAATCCTCTTCTATGACAACTCAATGTTAAAATAATTAGTGTTTATTTTCAAAAGAAGTACATCTAGATCATCAATTGTAGTGCTTTTTATAAAACTTCGACATCTCCTTTTATGCTGCTTTTTGAGTGAATTAAGATCAAATTAAATTCATATAATTAAAGATCTGATTCAAAAGACCTTCGACTGGGGCACACATTTAAATCTTAAATTTCTATATATATATATATATATATATTTTTTTTTTTAAAACTCTCCCATTTCCTTCTCGCAATCTCTTTACAGAAAAAGTTATAGTTTTAACCACCGATCATCTTCAAGGACCCTTCATCATACTAATGGTTGGCGCTGCTCTTAGTACAATCTTATTTCTTGGAGAACTTATTACATATTACATAGTTAAACCTTGTTTCAGTGAAGATATCAAAACAAAACCGGCTGATAATGAAAAGTTAAAGAAGAAGAAACATAAACAAAAAAGTAAACTTAAGAAAAAGTCACAGGACAACAAATTGTACAAGAAGAAAGCTAAGGCAAAGACAAATGCAGATAATTTAGCAACGGAAATTATTATACCATGGAATGATAGAAATATATTTGAAATTCCCATACAGAAAGGCATACGATTTACTCCACTTAAAAGAAGAATCATACAAAATAGATTAAGAGCTCTTGAAATTGAAAAATAAATGCTGTGATAACAAAAATGGAAAATATACCCATAAATTTTTTTTAGAATCGGTGGCCAACCACATAAATTCTGAAACTGGTTCCATTGCAACCCAGTTCATGGAACTGGTTCCGGAACCAGTTCTAGGGATGTGACATAGAATCAGGAGAAATTACTATTTTAAGCACTTTAGTCTTAACAATTATCAAAATCAAAGATATAACATTTTAAATGCAGAAAAAACCAATTTAAACCAATTTTGCGCAAGTTTTTATTGGTTTTTTCCAGCGTTTTGCTAAATCTAAAAATTTTGGAATGGAACAGAACTGCTTGCCACTACACTGGTCGAAAAGTTTCATAAACTCATTGAAAAAGTTTCACTAAAACCGGATTCAGAAAATATTCGGTGTATAACTTAAAAGTGCGGGATTCACAACACATGGCGTATCTTTTACACATGGTTTGTGTCTTTAATAATATTATGTGGCATTTTGGAGGGTAAACAGTTGTCATTTATTCTCATTTAGGGCCATTTACAATAAACAAATTAACCTGAAGTTTGAGCTTACTTAGAGTTACAGATGTCAAGTTCCATACAAATTTGAATTGTTTAACTTTCAGTTTGTGTTAACTTTAGGTTATTTGTTTAATGTTAATGGGGGTTAGTCATTGAACTAAATGGTGTAAAAAGTGGGAATCACTGAAGCAGCAATTTCAAAATGTTCGCAAGCAGCAGGACTCATCCAAAAGCAAGGAAATTGGGTACCACACGAGTTGAAGCCGAGAGACGTTGAAAGACGATTTTGCATGTCCGAAATGCTGCTTGCACACCATAAAAAGAAATCGCTTTTGCATCGAATCATTACTGGCGATGAAAAAGGGCTCCGTTACAACAACCCAAAGTGCAAGAAGTCGTATGTGATGCCCGGACAATAAGCCAAATCATTGCCAAAGCCAAATATCCATTGGGCCAAGGTAATCCTTTGTATTTGGTGAGACCAGAAGGGTCTCATCTATTTTGAGCTGCTGAAATCGGGCTAGACGATTACAGGGGACCTGTAACCAATACAGTTGATTCGTTTGAAGCGAGTATTGGCCGAAAAACACCCGGAATGTGCGACCAGACATGTAGCCGTAATATTCCATTATGACAACGCTCGGTCACATGTTGCGAGACCGCTTAAAAACTATTTAGAAAATAGTGGTTGGGAAGTTTTGTTCACCCACCTTATAGTGCAGACCTTGCCCCATCCGACTACCATTTGTTTTGATCGATGCCGAACGCTTTCACTGGAATACGCTTCACTTCAGAACAGGCTACCGAAATTGGCTTGATTAGTTTGTGGCCTAAAGAAATTAGCAGTTCTTTTGGCGCGGAATCCATATGTTGCCAGAAAAATGAAAAAAGGTTATAGCTAACGGTGGCCAATACTTGGAATAAAATTATATTGTAGTAATGTTTCACAATAAAAGCTTAAACTTTGCCAAAAATTCCGCATTTTTAAGTTTTTTTTTTTTTTATTAATTTTATATTGTGAAGAAAACTTTATTAGTTTACTGAAAATTTTCCTTAAAACTCGTCTAGCAAAATTCTCTTTTGTATACTTGTACTACCTGATAAAGCGCTTTGCCATAGCTTTCCCATTTGTATTCTGACTGGGCATAATGAAATTAATGAAACGTGGGTGAGATGGCTAAGCTGTCGAACTCTAGTAAAGCTATTCCTACAGCCGACAGGTTGTTGAAAAAATTATCATATGTGACGCGCAAAATAGAAAGGGACCTAAGGTCCCCTTAGGTCCCTTTCTCAGGAGGACATGGGATCGGTCTCATTCGATGCTCAGATGTTGTCCACATAAAAAAAAAAAAAAAAAAATTGATTTTTTTACCCTTAGGTCCCTTTCTCTACGCGCTGTCACATATAGAGACAATCTGACAATAAAATATAAACTATAATATGATTTAATGGAAAATCACTGATGAAGCTTGTCCATAAAAAAGGCAGAAACTAGATCTAGTCTGATTTGCAAATAATAATGTGTTTATAACTTTGAAAAAAATGTTTATTCTTCTTCTTAACCTCAAACCTACGAAATCGTTGTTTAGTTGAATGATAATCGATAAGGGATTTGATTTATTTAATTTAAAATTTCTTTTCGATAAAATTAAAAAATTGAGAAAAAAAATCCCAAAAATAAGGAAACTATGTAAAATCGATAAACATCATTAAGTTCTATGTCGCTGCATTCCATTTCGTTCCCGTGTTTTAATTAATTTTAGTGTTTGAACTAAATTTAACCACTCATTGTCCGTTTCATTTCATTTCCCGATTTTAGTGTTCTAATTCCACTTGTTCCACATTCCATTCCATTTCGTTTCCTAATTTCAGTGCTCTAATTCTGCTCGTTTCCCTTTCCATTCAATTTCTCTTCCTAATTTTAGTGCTTGCTCGGTCGCCATATATTTGCATTTGTCTGGTGTATCAATTGCACGCGTTCGATTTCGTTCATCATTCCATTCTCTTTCTTTCCCATTGTCTTGTATTTCAATATCAATCATTCCCTATTCCATTTCAGTTCTTTGCACTCGTCTAGTGCTTAAATTATATTCGTTCCTTTCTCCTTTAGTGTATACATTTCACTTGTTCCCCATTCTGTTCCATTTCGTTCTCCGTGCCATTCCATTTCGTAAAACTTGTCTAGTATTGTAATTTCTCTCGTTTTCCGTTCCATTTTATTTAGTTTCCCAATTCTAGTGTTCCAGCCACACTCCATCCTTTAAATGTAAGTATTTTAGCCCAAAATCTTGGCACTCCATTAAGGGGGAAAATTTTCCTTTTTATCCCCATTTTTATCACATTTCTGGCGAAAATTCCAAAAGAGGATACGCACACACTCGGGGGAACACATTTAAATTGAAGGTTTCTAGCCAACGTCTTTTGGCAGGCCATCAAGGGGGGCGGGGACTTTTCCCTTTTTGACTCCCTATATAGGAATTTCAAAAAATTCCGTTATAGCGGATATCTATGGCGAAGGAGAATCTTATATACCAAATTTCAACTTCCTAGTTCCAACCCTTTGGACAGGCCGTCAATGAGGAGATTTTACCCTTTTTGCCCCTTCCTGTAGAACTTTTCCAAAATGCCGTCATAGCAGAAGTTTGCTAAGGAGGGAGAGCCTACTAACCGAATTTCAGGTTCCTAGTTCCAACAGTTTGGGCAGGTCGTCAAGGGGAAACATTTCCCTTTTTGTCCCCTTTCAGTATAAATATCCAAAAAGTATCTTTTCAGTAAGTTAGCCCATACTTCAAGGAACTAAAATTATTAAAGGGTTCTTCAATAAGAGCGCTACAAAATTTTTTTTAAATAAAACAAAAACGGTTTTGGATATCAATGAAATTCTTTATTCCTGTGAAAGTACGTTCGATGCCATTATATATGGAAATCGATCTCTTTTGCATGGCCACCACTGGCACGCTTGCAGAAGTCCAGACGCTAAACCCAATTTTCGACGGTTTTCAAGCATAAATCGGCCGATATTCGTAAGAAGTACATCAATCGTCGCTGGCTTGTTGGCATAGACCATAGATTTGACGGCGTCAAAGCGCACGACCGAGGCGGCCAATTGACTGGACCATTTCGTGAGATAACACGTTCTCCAAACTTGGTTTGCAATAAATTGATTTTGACATTCGCTGTGTGGCTTGTGGCGCCGTCCTGTTGGAACCACATGTCTTCCAAGTCCATATCATCCAATTGGGGCCAAAAATATTCGGTTATCATTGAACGGTAGCGATACCCATTCACAGTAACGTGCCGGTTTTGATCATCACGGAAGAAGTACGGCCCAATGACGCCGCCGGCCCATAAACCGCACCAAACCGTAATTTTTTCGGAATGCAATGATGACTCATGGAGTACGTGTGGATTGCTGTCTGACCAATAACGCATATTTTGTTTATTGACGAAGCCATTCATTATGACGACCATAAATTGGACGTAGCGCTCTTAACGTTGAGGCCACTGACTCCGAATGTCGGTAGTAAATTTTAATAATTTCGACTCGTTGTTGGCTCGTATATCTTTATATCATGAAATAGCAAACCTTACTGAAGAGAAATGTCAAAAGAGCGGCAAGAAATATGGCGTCGTTTGCTATCCCTGTCTTTCTACTTTTGTAGCGTCCCTGTTGAAGAACCCTTTATAAGACGAAAATTCATACGCCATCGTGCCTAAGTCAATGCGTTTGTTGTTTTTGTCTACGGTTACGTATGATTTTCCTCAAAGGCATTTGGGCTGGCCGCTAAGGGAGAAACTTTTCAGCCTTTCGCCCCCTGCCCCGGTAAGAATTTCCAAAAATACCATCATAGCTGATGTCTACATACAAAATTTTAATTTCTTAGCTTCAGCTGTTTGGCCTAGGCGATGTTGAGCCGGTAATTGAGTCAGTCAAGTTATACTTTTTTTATTAGGGTGGATCAATAAGGCCGTGACTTTTGAATGAAATACAATTTACAAAAAAAAAGTTTTCATTTTTCAACATAGTCTCCTTTTAGCTCAATACACTTAGTCCAACGTTTCTCCAATTTTTTTATTCCTTCCAAAAAATAGGATTGCTCGAGATCCTCAAAGTAACCATTTGTTTAAGCAATAATTTAATCGTCGGCACTAAATCTCTATCCACCGAGCTATTTCTTTAGATTTGGAAATAGAAAATAGTCACTGGGGGATAAATCAGTATATGCTGGGGCTAAATCTGCTAATCCGCAATGAGGATGAATAACGCCAAAATAAGTTTTCACACGATTGCGATTATGATGAATTGTGAGCAAACGCGGCACCTATCTTGCGGACAGCTTTTTGAAATCCAACTGACCATTTCAGATCGAAATCACAGCGCCATATGAAATGTCTATGGCATCAGAAATCTCACACATTTTCACTCTCCCATAGGCCAAAACCATATCGTGAATTTTTTTCGACATTTTTGGGTGTATTAACCTCAATTGGCCGCCCAGAACGTTCAGCGGCACTAGTTCTTGTGCGACCACAAAGAAACTCAGTAAACTGCGTTTTTACCATTGAGGTTGATGGTGCAGAGTCCCCATAGTACTTATCAAGATTTTCTTTGGTTTGAGCGGAGGTTTTTTTTTCGTAAAAATAATGTTTGATGAGTACCTGAAATTCACTTTTTTTCATTTTCACAAAAATTGACGAGGTTAATGACGGAACTTGCTCAAAATTTGACAGAAGTCTACCAACAGATGGTACTTGATCGGAGCAGTGTTGCATTTCATGTAACTATGAGGGAAGTAGATAATAGCAGATAAATATTTACAAAATTCTGTTACTTATATTTCACAAATTTTGTACTAACTTTCGAACCCAAATATTTCGGATTTCAACTCGTAGGAGCATTAGATGAGGAAAATCTCTACTACTCTAAAATTATTTTCAAGAAATTTTAATTCTTGTTAAAATAATATTTTCTTTCGAAGAAAAGAACAACATAAATTTTACATTACAAGTTTGTTTACAATATTTTGTAGTACTACAACCACTTTGGGTCATAAAACTTGTGCAAAAATAAACACCAAAATGTAAACAATTCCTAGAAACGTGATATTTTATTGTGACACATAGGCTTTTTAGAAAAACTAACAATTTTAAAGAAGAAACAAAAATAAAAATAAATTAAAACAAATACATAAAATTTCATTTACTTATACGACATAAAATATTATGACTGCAGCCATGAAATCAAAACAAAAAGTCTTGCGAAGAAGATATCCTAGGGATCAGACATAGATTTTTGTGTTACCAGGTATCTTCAAATGCAATAAATTATATGATATCAAATGTCAAAACCATTGCAGCGAAACGTCAAAATGATATCAATTGCAGAGTGGTGGAGAACACTTGACCATTTCATGGATAAGAAATATCATAGATTTTTCTTCGAAAAACACCAAATTTTATGAAACATTAATGTTTACCGACAAATAATAAAAAACTAAACACTTTTCCATTCCTTTATACCAAATTTTTTGTTGTTTTTCTATTACAAAATTAAAATGAAAACTAAAAGTGACATTTGATCTCTGGCATCATTGCAAGATCCGATGGCATGTCAGCGATATCATGATATTGCAATAAAATTGAAATTGAGTGTCTTCACTTGAGATGAGAGCATTTTGACAATTGCTTGCTATCATTTTATTGCATGTCAAGACACTAGGTGACAAGATAAAAGTGATAACTTGCAACAAAATTTGCTATTACAAAGAACTTGAACAAAATCTGTTATCCTTGAGATTCTATTTTTGATGTTTTTTGGTGGAAATTATGCCAAATGCAACCCGGATCTTTAACTCAAAACTAGATTCGGTTCCTCGGGAACTTGTAGTAGGACTAGTTCTAGAATATATGGTGTTTGGAATTGATTTTACTAAATTTTTCTATATCATTATTGGTTATCCTAATCTTTTCTCTAAATATACAAATTTGTCTGATTTTTGTATCCTCTACAAATTCTTTATTATTCATCATTAATTCGACATTTTATCCATAGCATACCTTCCTTAGGAAAAGATACAGACTCGATCATTCTAAGAACAACTTATTACATTGTGTATCTCCTTCTTTCGAATATGCCAAAAATACATGAACATCTAAAGAAAACAGGATTCTCTTCAATTTTTAACAACAACACACAAAAACAGTAAACAAATTGTAGTAGCACAGACTAAAAACAAAATTCCGCCTTTTTAGAAATAAAAAAAAAAAACAATTAAAACTTAAAAAAAAAAAAATATATTCTATTCAGGGGTATTTTGTAAACAAATCGTAAATTTAAGTTTTACGACTTAATTCGACATTTAGTACAACTAAAAATGTTCAAGAATCAAAACAAATGGAAGCGAAATAAGTGGTTTGTTATAGTAAACAGCAACTACGAAATGTTCTATATGCAGTTGTGATCAAAATTATATAACCTTGTTCCCATTTTAACTTTAGAATAACAAATTCGAAAGTTAAATATTTAGGGTTATATGCATTATGATCGTACCGCAAAAAAAAAAAAAACAGTTCGCAGTACACCCTCCAATATGAAGTATTTTTAATAAGGCAATTTGAAAAAAAAATTTTTTTTGCCGAACGTAGGGGTCGCTATAGCTTCGGCATTTAAAGTCAGATTTTAAAGTGTGATATATCAATTTCTTTGCCTCAAGAAGAACAGAGTACCAATTCTGAATAATTTGCAAGCGATGAAGTGAAAAAACTGTCATTTGTTATCATTACTTTTAAATGAGTGAAAAATATTTTTCACCGCTTCACAGCTTCACAAACCATTGGGAATCGGTACTCAGTGCTATAAAGGTAAAATCCAATGAAAAAAAAAATTAAAAAAAACAACCCTTACGTTCGGCAATGAAAAAATAAAAAAAATTTCTACTGGGTTTATTGAAAAACTTCCTTAGCAAAAGTTTAATGATTTTTTGCGAGCTTTAATTTTCTGACATTAGGTTGGTACATTTGGGTTGTTGAAACAGAGATCTGGCTGGTAAATGCTAGAACGGGATACTTAAGGTCAATGGTCCTTAGAGCAAAACATTGATCCCCCCTCGAGAGAAAAACATCGATGTATCATACTTTAAGATCCGACTGTAAATGCCAAAGATATAACCCCCCTTCGTTCGGCAAAAAGATTTCTTTTTAATTGCCTTGCAAGAATACTTCATATTGGAGGGTGTACGGCGCACTTTTTTTTTTGCCTGTAAGGTGGTACGGTCTAATAATTATTAGACCGTACAACCTTATAGTGATTAAAATCACTCTTAAAACTTATAAGTGACTTACAAAACTAATTTTTCATACAAAATTCATTTAATAAACGTGTTATAAGGCTTTAAAATAATTATGAATAAGCACTTTAGAATATTTTGGTTTTTTTGGAATTTTCCAGCAGAACAATTTAGTCTTTTTACATTCTTTTTACGTTGTTAAAGCAGAGCTTGTAAAGACTTCAATCCTTCATTCTATTTTAAATTCTGATTGACTATGGAATGATTGAATTCTTAGACTACAATTTTACACAGCGAATAAAGATTGGTCTAAATTGTTGAATCACTGGTTAGGAATTCAATCGTTAAAAATTCAGACGATTTTTGTTTAATCGAATGAAAAATTTAGGAATTCTAGTTCATTTGTTTGTGTAATTTGGGATTGACATGCGATTTTCTTCATTTGATTTTAAATTTTGAAAACAAACAACTAAGTTATTATTTTTATTAAAGGAATTTAATATTTTTTTTACTAAAAAACTGATATAAAATGTTCCCACACAGTGGTAAAGCACTGAAATAAAAAAATTAGAATAATAAGTAGACTTGGGCATTCTAGTTCTTTTTGGTGACCGTTCTTTCTAGTTAAATTTTTTGTAAAGAACTAGTTCGCTCTTCTAGTTCAATAGCTCTTTGTCAATTTCGTTCAATCGTTCAGAAAACAATTTTTTCGATCGTTCGTTTGGAAATTTTAAATAGTTAGCTAATTCATATAGCTCGTCATTTAGTTAACAAGGATATAAAATATCAGACAAATTAAGAATTTTAAGAAAAAAAGAAAAATGTTTAATGTAGAAAATATTTTTAATTAATAAAAAGAAATAAAATTATCCCCGGCCAAAGGTAATAAAATGAACGATTGAACTAGAAGAGCGATTAGAAGTGAACTAGATCTTTCGATCAATTGAGTGACTAGTTCAAGTGAACTAGTTCGTTCACGAACTACACAAGTCTAATAATAAGGAGTATTTCAACACTTAAATTTCAGTAAACGGTATGTTTTTAGACTATAACTTATTGATGACATTCATAGTTTGAATTTTTTCAAGTAATCAATATTTTCCATAACTTTAGATAATTCAGCTTTCTTTGTAAGTTTAGGAAATGGTTTAAACTAGGTATGTGCACGCAAAGAAAAAACATGGTTGGGATAATCATATTCTGAGCATCATATATTTTTGGGTTTATGATTGCTACAATCATGTTATTACATAGTTGGCACAATCACACTCTTACCTCATTTTTTTTTTTTTTTTTTTTTTTTTAAAGAGAAGCAACACTCAGGAAATTCTTCCTATTAATTAACGTGTTGCTTCCTTTGGAAAGGGGATAGAGAAGAAGTGAAAGGTGGTGAAAGATGAAGGGCTTCAAATATGGCAACACTGTAATTGCGCGAGATGTTGAATTTTAGAACAGTTGTTGCGTGCCATCTGATGGTGAGTTGGCGAACTTTGTTGAAGCTTTTTAGTACATTTCATAGCCCTGTTATATTATTTTACTTCGGTGGGGTTAAGTGCTATGGGAACACCGAAGGAGGACGCTGCGATATGTATGAGGGATAGAAAAACTAATACATATTATTATTTTTCATAAATTGATATTGCCTTGGTTGGGGCTCGAACCCGCAACCTCACGTGTAACAGTCCAACGCGCTAACCATTACACCACAGCGCCCATATAATAATATGGTGAATAAATTATCACACTATGATTGTAAAAGTCTCCCAATATTATCATAATATTGTCCTGCATATTATCATATTATTGTCCTGCATATTATCATATTATTGTCCTGCATATTATCATATTATTGTCCTATAATTCCTATAGTATTCTACCAGTATTTTGCTGAAGTTGGATTAAAATTTCACGATACATCCAAAAATCATCATAATATTTTCCTTAGGTAAATAATATTTTCTTGATGATCATAATATTTTCCCAGTGATCATATTATTGTCCTGTCAAAAATTTTGTGATCACTTAGAATCATATTATGATCACTAGGAACATATCATGATTATTTTGTGCACTCTTTACATTTTCTTAAATTTTGTACATTTCTTCAATTTGATTTCCGTACAAAACTAAAAGCTGTAACACTCCTTATTATGGACGCTCTTCAAAAATAATTTTTCTACGTGAGTACAAAAATTAAAAAAAAACACTTTTTTTAATCACATTTTACTTATTTTATAACACTGAGCACTTTAAAGTAAAATCTAATTCGAAGGTTCTTCGTTGCACCGAATTCTTTCTTCTACAAACAATGTCACTATTAAAATTAATATCTTTAAATTGTTTTCTATTTTTTGTTTATTGTGTATTATTTTCTTTGATTGCGTCTTATAACTTCTTTTCACAAAATCTGAAACAAGAATGACGCTAACTAATCAATGACGCTCATAAAAAGGTATACTGACCATCTTATAGTTGTCGAAACCTTACCAATGATTGTGAACATGATATCTCTCAGTAAAAATAATAATATGATTGTAATTCGAAGAGAGGAATATGGTTGTCCAGATAATATATGATTGTAGCCGAGAGAAAAATATGATAAGCGAAAAAAGGAGAGATTTAAACTATAAAATGACTACAGACGACTATATAAGTTGTAAATTATTATTAATACATTAATAATATGATTGCAACAACCATGTATGGCAGTAGGGATCATAGTTTTGTAGCCGTGATCATATTGCAACCATATCTTTTCTCTGCGTGTGCGATTAATCAATTATTCAAACTTTCTGATTAATCAAAATTCTGATTAATCAATTCATCGACTATTCAACAATTTTGATTAATCAAAAACATGATTAATCACCCAGCAAAAAAGAAAAAATGGACGTAAAGCTTCACAATCTACTTCTTTCACTGCTTCACAAGTATCCGTTAGTATATTTTTACAGCTTTTTTAGAATTACTTCTGAACAACATTCAAAAAATCACTTAAGTATTGCTTCTAAAGAGTAAGTGCTTTTTTAGAAGTTATTCTGAACAACTTCAGAAAATCACTTCTTTCATTGCTTCCAAAGTATCCGTTAGTATATTTTTCCAGCTTTTTTAGAATTACATCTGAACAACATCCAAAAAATCACTTAAGTATTGCTTCTAAAGAGTAATTGCTCTAAAAGTGATCGTAAAAAATGATTTTGGTATCATTTGGCATTTTCAAACAGAGTGGTGGTTTTCTAGACACTCATAATATTTAGAACTAACAACCTGTTAACCCATTATGGCCCAATCATACAATATCTTATGACAGTTTTTTTAAACAAAATTTGTCGAAAATTAGATCTATGCTATCTTGCTCTTTCTTTGCCCATAACTGTAAACACAAACGACTTTTTGCATGTTTTGCAGCATAATTTTAATGGCAAATAGTAAAACAAATAACAAAAAGCGTCGGTGGCGATCATCATCATCAATGATGATGGTGTTGTTGATATTTCAGCGATGCACTACTGAACGAGTTTGTTTTAAAACAGCGAGTACGATGGACGTATATATTGTTGTTGTTGTTGTAGAGCAATATCGTATCGTATAATTATAATGATCGCCAGACATTTTAGAACTCGGCGTGTGGTTGGCGTTTATTGTGGTGTATGTGTAATTTTGCGTTGTTTTGTTATTACCCAGTAAACATATATTTAAGGGTTTCAATTTTGAACTTTTTTTGCTTAGCTTGGGTTGAGGGCTATTTCTATCGAAACAATTTAAGATTATAAAATAATCGTTTGCTGCATTTTTGGTTAAATTTACAATTTTAAAGTTTAACATCCCAGCAAAAGAAGAGATGACGAAGCAGTACACTGAGAGAATTGTCTGCATGATATTAATGCATTTTTGCGTAACACCTATAAAGTTTCACTGGACCTCGTCCATTGAATTAATGGAATTTTTCGAAAAATGTTGTCAAAAATTTCATTTTATTTATTAAAAGTTTCATGCACTCCATGAAAAAGTTTCATTAAAACTAGATTCATAAAATATATGAAGGTTTTTCATTGAATTTAAGAAAGTTTTTATTTACGTTGTGAAGAAAACTTCATTAGTTTACTGAAAAATTTCATTAAAACTTGTCCAGCGAAATTCTCTCTGTTTAGAAAAAGTACTACAATTGATGATCTAGATGTACTTCTTTTTTAACATAAACACTAATGATTTTAACATTGAGTTGTCATAGGAGAGGAGTACTCCCACTTCAACATTTTTTCAGTACTTTTTGAACGAGTGCAAAGTAAGCTCTTTTTTACCAATTAAAAGTTTAAAAAATTCTTTACAAAACAAAGTTATATTTTTTTATTTTACAAAAGTTTTTTATTGCCGCCACCGGGTATCGAACTTGCGATTTCACGATGTGCTAGTCTAGCACTCTACCGCTGGGCTATTCTTTCATATGGAAGTTGACTGGAATAAAAACACCACTTGGTTACTGCGAGATATTGTTCCTTATTCCTTTCAATAAAAGTACTTATTAAACAAGTGTAAAAGGTGCACTCCAATTCAATATTGTTTTCAGTACTTTTTTTACGGGTGCATAAAAAGAAATTTCTCATAATTTTTTTTTATATATTTATACATATTTTTAAAAATTGAAAAATTAAAAAAATATTGAATTTATACGAATTAATTATAAATATTAAAAAAAAAATTAATAAAATATGAAAAAATTTAAAAAAAGCTGTCGAGCTTTAGTATAGTTACGTTTGTAATGTGGGAGTGCATGGGTTTGATTCCTACAGCCGACAGGTTGTTAAAAAAATTATCACATAGAGACAATCTGACAATAAAATATAAACAATAATACAATTTAATGAAAATCACTGACGAAGCCTGTCCATAAAAAAGGCAGAAACTAGATCTAGTCTCATTTGCAAATTGATAATGTGTTTATAACTTTGAAAAAATGTTTATGCTTCTTCTTAACCTCAAACGCACTTAAAAAAATATTGGTCCGCCGAAAATCGAAATGTAAATGCCAAATGATACCAAAATAACTTTTTAGGATCACTTTTATAGCAATTGCTCTTTAGAAGCAATACTTAAGTGATTTTTGGATGTTGTTCAGAAGTAATTCTAAAAAAGCTGTAAAAATATACTAAGGGATACTTTGGAAGCAATGAAAGAAGTTATTTTTTGAAGTTGTTCAGAATTACTTCTAAAAAAGCAGTAAAAATACACTTGTGAAGCAGTGAGAGAAGTAATTTATAAAGCTTTACTTCTAATTTTTTTGCTGGGTATTTTCTTAATAGTTTGTAAGTGGTCTTGCAACATGTGACCGAGCTTTGTCATGATGGAATATTACGGCTTCATGTTTGGTCGCATATTCCAGGCGTTTATCGGCCAATGCGCGCTTCAAACGAATCAATTGTGTTTGGTACAGTTTCTCTGTGATCGTCTGACCCAATTTCAGTAGCCATAATAAGTGGGACCCTTCTGGTCCCAATTAATACAGAGCATTACCTTGGCCCCATGTATATTTGGCTTTGGCGTTGATTTGGCTGGTCTTCACATAAGATTTCTTGTGCTTCGGGTTGTCGTAGTGATTCGATGCAAAAACGACTTGTTGTTTTTTTTGGCGTTCAAGCACAAAGTCGGACATGCAAAATCGTCTTTCAACGTGTCTGAGCTTCAACTCGTGTGGCACCCAATTTCCTTGCTTTTGGATGAATCCTGCTGCTTGCAAGCGTTTTGAAATTGCTGCATTAGTGACTGCCAATGATTTCGCAAGTTCTTCTTGAGTTTGACAACAGTCTCCATCGAGTAATGCCTCTAATTCACCACCTTCGAAATTTTTTGAATAACTTGGGCGGGTTTTGCTTTCCATGTCAAAATCACCACTTCTGAACAGTACAAAGCACCTCTCGCACACTCAAAAAAAAAGTAAGTAAAGTCAGCAAAAAATGTTGCTGTGTCAGTAAATTTTTAGTCAGGAGCGTGCTTGCAAAAAAGTTGGTAATTTCAGCAAAATGTTTGCTGAAAATCAGCGAGCTGATTTTTACCAAAAAATAGTAATCTTCAGCAAAAGTTTTGCTAACATTCGATTGCAAATGAAAAAATCGTTGCTAAAATCACTAAACTTTTTGCTGAATATTAGTAGACTGAAAAAAACTCAAAAAACTTGTAGCGAAATTTTACTTTAGTTATTTTTTTTGCTGAAAATTTAAATATAGAAATTGTGTAGAGTAGCTTTTCTTTTTTATCATTTCCGTTGTCTGTACTACATCCAGACAAGCTGCGACATCTACATTTATCTATCTGGTTGTCGTCCACGCTATAATTGCGGTTATCAGCACCATTTTTGTAGCAAAATAAATTAGTAAAACATTAGTTCAAAATTAGTTTAGTGCTAAAAAAATATAACTAAAACTTTTGCTGAAACGGAATTTCAGCAAAAAAATTGCTGAAAACTAGTGAACTTGATATACAAGACGTTTTGCTAATTTTTCTACTAACTTATTTTTTTGAGTTTACTTTGAAATCAATGAAACATATTCGGCATAAGCTTTTTTTTCAAATTGAAGAAGTAAAGCAAAACTTTGCTTTGTTGGCACAAAATTCCTAAATGACAGATGGTTATCCTTCAAAATTCCATATAAACTATTAAAGACACAAACCATGTGGAAAAGATACGCCATCTGTTGTAAATCCAGCATTTTTAAGTTATACCCCCAATACTTTGTTAACTCATAAAGAAGTAAGTAAACAAAGAAATTCATCAAAGTAATTTCAATACTAAAATATTACATTCTTTTTACTAAGTAATAACATTTGTTTATGTAAAATGGCTGGAAATGGTTCTGCAAATTAAAAACATTAAATGCAGTCAGGCCCTTAAAAAGCGCTTACAAGCGCAAAATGATAAATTTGATAAAAACATGTACTTTTTCAACTAATTTATGCGACAGAACAGTGAAAATGCGACAATACACGCTTTTTTCTTATTGCTTTAAAAATGCTGTCCATTTATTTCAATAAAAATTTTAAACAAAAATCACTTTTGAGGACAATTTTAAATTATCTTGTATTTGAAGTTGTAAAAAATATATGAAAATGTAGTAACTTTGGCTTCAAAACGTTAAACTTTTATCAATATAAACGTTTTACCGAAAATGCGTTAAAAGCACTAAATAAAAAACGAAAAATGTCCAACCAGCGCCTTTTTTATAAAAGGCACTTTATTAATATACCCATAAATATTTTTATAACATAATAATATTTATATAATAATAAAATAAATTAGTATAATTAATATAAATAATAACTTTTTCATTTTAAAAAAATAAAATAACACAGAATAATACGAATAGGCGCTAAAGACAGCGCCAAAAGTGCTAACTTGGCATCGCTCCAAAAACGACTTTTCTGGCCATCAGAGTAGTTTCATTTTATAATTGCATTCAAAGAAAAGTTGTTCAAGTTTGATAAATTTTCTGCCATCCCCTCTAAGGAACCAAACATTGAGTTTGGCCTTTCTATGTTCTTTAAATTTAAATAACAAAAATTGTTTACTGGGTATTTTATATGCGTTATTTTTAATATTGTTATTGTTTTGGCTTCGTACGAATGTCATTCATTCATGTTTTTTTCCTTATGATTCTTACGATTTGATTTTGGTTGATTTTTTTGTTTTTGTAGCTGTTGGCGGCGGCAATAACACTTTTTTTAATTACTTCGACCCGTTTTAACGATATGCAAGTGTATGTCTTCCTCTGGTTGTAAATGTGTTTGCAGTTCTTGTTGTTGTTACATGCTTATGTCTTTTTTCAAAGTACGGCAACCCTGTTCTGTTAGTTGAGTGTAAATGCACTGTTTTCTTCTTCTTTTTTATTCTTTTGCAAGTGCATTAAATTTTTTTATGGCTAAAGTTCGTGTTGTTTTGTACTGAAAATTATATTCTCAATAATCTTGAATGTTTTGGCGGTATTATCGCATTGGTTTTGTTGGTGTAATTATGTATTTAAGCATTTATGGCTAATGTAAACATTTTGGCGAGATTATGCATTATGCATAATCATAAATGTAGATGTTAATTATTTTCTAGAAAATATTTTACAACTTAAAAAATAATAATACAGTTTCATATTTTAATTATTTAAAACAGCAGAGTTAAACCATGTCAAATCAACCGAGTAACAAACAAAAGCATTAAATTTTAATTTGCCGAATTTTATTTAATAATCTCCGCAGGGTTTTTCTTACAAATAATAAGTCCGTTTCTGGATGTTACCGCGGGAATCCGTGAAGAAATTTTATTATATTTTGCTGCAAATATTCGATTTTCCACTAGGTCTGGAAAAGGTTTTGTTTTGTAAAAAGAATTTTAATTTTAAAGACACCCGTTGATGGAATTGATATGGACTAACCCGGTACTCATTGGAATTGATTGTCAACTGCTTAATTCCTGTCTGACTGAAGAAAGATTTTGTTGCAAAATTAATTAACAAGGACACTATTTAAATGTGAAGTTTCCGATTTTGATGGAATTTGGATACGGTTACAGTAGAGATAAAATTGATGAACATAATATGTGACCTTCTCCGAGAAAAGGGACCTAGTGTGTGAAAATGAAGTTTTGAGAAGAACGCATTTCATCTTATTCTACACCCTTTTAGATACCAGAATCCACTCTTAAGTCCAAACCCGTTTTTTGACTAGGTCCCTTTTCTCGGAGAAGGTCACATATAGTATTTAATGAAATGAAAAAAAATTCGATATTTTCAAAAAATAATGCCGATATATGGTGATGTTCAGAGATGGAAAAGTTGAAACGATTGAACTTTTATTTTGAAAGATACCTGTTTTTCATGTTTATTACTAGTTTCAAACTCAAGCCTATCATTAAGGGGGGGGGGGTAAATACTGTAACAACAGTATTTTAAGGGGCATATTTGAACGGTTGTCAAAAATTCAAGTAACAATATTTTTAATATTTTAATTTTTTGTTTAAAAACCATAGTAGTAGTGTAGTATTTTTAAAAAATATCAGTTTTATATTTCCCCAGCCAAAATCGCCAGAGTTGCCACTTCATTACTGGCCTTTTTAAAAAAGGCAAAATCGGCTGCCACTGTGCAACCTTTATTAATTATAGGAAAATAAAAATGTAAAGTAATTCTTAATCCCAGATAAATTCTCTAGTCCATATCGGGCCCCGATTTTTATTTTTAAAATTTTTTTTTAACAAAGTTACCACACAAACTTAAAAATTCCAAAAAAGGCAAGAAAAAATACATTTGCTCGGGGATATAAAATTTATTTGACAAAAATTCAAAAAATGGGCCACAATAAGGACTAGAGTTTTTTGTTGCCTACGAAAGAAAAAACCCCGGATCGAAATCGGTTAACCAGCCTTGGCTGTACAGTGGCAGCTAATTTTGAACTCAGGGTTGAGGGAAAACGCGTTCAAAGTTTAAAATTAATTTTACGCTAAGAAAACAGCAAAATTTCAAAAAACCGTGTATGAAAGCGTATTTTATATATTCATCCAAATATTCTTAAAAACGATGGTAGAGAACTTATTAGATATTTAATTTCGGTCAAAATCTTTTATTGCGTACATTTTTTAATTTGTTTTTTTATTTTTTATATACATTTATTACTTTTATGGCTTATAAAAAGCCATCAAGTACCTGCCTCATATAACGTGCCTTCGTCCATCAATCATCATTGGATTTTCTTTAAAGACTGAGTGCAATTCTTGCATCTTTAGATGTAGTTTTTTTTTGTTCTGCTGTATTATGCGAAATAAGATTTATAATAAAGACAATGATAAAAAACGCTCCCAAAAAAATTGTATACAAATTTAATGCATAAAATATATTTTACAAAAAAACATGTGTAAATTTTATTTCTTCGAATTTTATACTGATATTTTCTGAGCATATACTGAAGAGTATGCCCTGTCCAAATAAAATATAAAAAAATTCTAAAACAAAATTTTTCCTAGAATCGATACCCCCCTTAAAAAAATTGTAAAAAGTTCAAACAAAAGCCTCATTTCCCATACCTGGTGCTCTCCACCCATACACTACATATAAACACATAGGTGCATATAAATAAATTCGAATGTGTGTATAAAAACTGTGATAATAGTTGTTTTGAATTTTTTCATAGAAAAACAACTGTAATTACAATTGAAAACAACAACTATCGTATGTACTGATTACTACACGAAACTTTTTTGAGTGTAGCAATATATTAATTAATACTAGCTGTCGTTTGGTATCCTTATCTTAAATTATACATAATGTCAAGTTATGACCATAACTTTCAATTATAATTAAAATCATTTTACCCCCGGCCCAAATACAAAAATCTTTCCTGTTATATCTAAAAGATGAATAAAATATCATAAAAAGTAAAACTTGTATGTTCTGTCGTATATCTCATAGTTTTGCAATAAAAAGTTTTATTTTTTATTTGTTAAAATAAAAAAAAAAAAATACATAAAACTTTTCCCTTAAGTTTAAACCACAATAAC
This sequence comes from Leucophora obtusa, assembly GCA_949987735.1. Taxonomy (NCBI): domain Eukaryota; kingdom Metazoa; phylum Arthropoda; class Insecta; order Diptera; family Anthomyiidae; genus Leucophora; species Leucophora obtusa. Next base: position 161,552,268 of record OX465299.1, on the reverse strand, counting down.
AATCATTGTAAAAGTAGAAAACATAAAAAATCTATGGGAGTATAATTTATCAAAGTAAAACATAAATATTAGACGCCAACCATTTTTTCGTTTAATATAAAAGTTCAAATTTTCCAAAATATACATAAAAAAAGTTGGCTATGCGGCATTTTTAAAGAATGTTTTCTCAAAAAAAAAAAAAAAAAAGGAATAAAACAAAGTTAAAAGAAACAATAGTTGTTTTTCTATAGTAGACACATGTTACAAATGTGATCACGTAAAGTCATCATATTAAAATGAAAAACACTTAAAACAAAAAGAAAGAAACTATTGCATACTCATACACTCAAAAAAAAAGTCAGTAAAGTCAGCAAAAAATGTTGCTGTGTCAGCAAATTTTTAGTCAGAAGCGTGCTTGCAAAAAAGTTGGTAATTTCAGCAAAAGGTTTGCTGTAAATCAGCGAGCTGATTTTTACCAAAAAAATAGTAATCTTCAGCAAAAGTTTTGCTAACATCTAGTCGACTGCAAATGAAAAAAATCCTTGCTAAAATCACTAAACTTTTTGCTGAATATTAGTAGACTGAAAAAAACTCAAAAAACTTGTAGCGAAATTTTACTTTAGTTAATTTATTTGCTGAAAATTTAAATATAGAATATTTGTAGAGTTGTTTTTCTTTTTTTGTCATTTCCGTTTCCAGACGAGCTGCGACATCTACATCTTGTCTATCTGGTTGTCGTCCACGCTATGAATGCGGTTATCAGCACAATTTTTGTAGCAAAATAAATTAGTAAAACATTAGTTCAAAATTAGTTTAGTGCTAAAAAAATATAACTAAAATTTTTGCTGAAAACGGAATTTCAACAAAAAAATTGCTGAAAACTAATACACTTGATATACAAGACGTTTTACTAATTTTTCTACTAACTTATTTTTTTGAGTGTATATAGGCGCGTATATGTATATTAGGGAAGTATTCTAAGGGTTAGTTACAAAAAAATTTTTATTTTAAATTTAATTTTAGGAGAAAAGCAATCGGCGATGTTTTGAACTTTTGCACGATTTTTCGATTTCGATACGCTAAAACCCCTAATTTTGTGAGGTTCGAAAAAAAAAATGCATGAACCCAAAAAATGAGGTAGGCGGGGTGGGGCAAATGGCTCGCCATCGGAGTCAAAGGTGGTGGTGAAGTGCTAAAAATCCACAAGAAGCCCCACAACTGCACCGGAATCGTCCCTAGAGTGGTGAAATGCAAGACTGACCCCCATTACACTAATAGAAATAAGTCCGTAAAAAATTTAGTTAAAACTACTAAAAATTAGTTAAAAATGATGCTGCAGAAAAAAACTGCTAAATTAGCAGATTATTCTTGCTATTAATTAGTAATATAGGAACTGCAAAAATAAAACTGTTAAATATACAGAACTTTAGTTATATTTGAGCTAAATTTTTGTAAACCCATGTGAAAATCGAAATATATATGAACATACATGATCATACATTGACTAGTATATGATCATGCATAGGCATACGTGATCATATACGTCCATGCATAGTTCAATGTATGACCATACATTATCTCATATATTTCCATATATCTTCGGATCCGAAATTTGAGGGTATATGACCGTACATGTTCATGTATGGCAATATATGCTCACATATGATTTATGTATGCTCATATATGATCATATATGGCCATATACCTCCATATACCCTCAAATTTCGTATCCAAAGATATATGGAAATATATGAGATAATGTATGGTCATACATTGAACTATGCATGGACGTATATGATCATGTATGCCTATGCATGATCATATACTAGTCAATGTATGATCATGTATGTTCATATATATTTCGATTTTCACATGGGAATGGAGAATAGCAAATTAACCGGCTAAAATCAGGAAAAAATTTTGCTAAATAATTAGTAGCCTAAAAAATCACCAAAAAATTAAAATTTTGGAAGTTTTTTTTCGATTTTTTTTTAAATGCAAATAAAAATCGAGCCTTTTGAAAACAGCAGTTTACAATTTTTTAGCAAATATTTCTGCTGATTTTAGCAGAATAGATTGATATTTGCATTCAACTAAATTTAGCTGAAAAATAGCAAAAATTTTGTAGATAAAACAGTTTTTATACCCTACACCACTATGTGGTCAGGGTATTATAAGTTTGTGCTGATGTTTGTAACACCAAAAAATATTGGTCCTAGACCCACCTTATAGTATACCGATCGGCTTAGAATTTTTTTTCATTTCGTTTTAACGTTGTCCGTCTATCCGTCCGTCCGTCTGTCTGTCTGTCCATGCATTCTTGTGCGCACTCTACAGGTCGCAAATATTAAGATATTTTGATGAAACTTGGTACACCGACTTATGTCGGCCCAAGGACGAACAAGTTTGATTTTGGTGAACATCGGTCCATGTTTAGACCTAGTGCCCATATAAGGGTCCTACCAAAATTATATTGTTTATACGCTGCAGGTCGTAAATATTAAGATATTTTGATGAAATTTGGTACACAGACCTATATTGGCCCAATAACGCAGCCTATTGATTTTGGTGAACGTCGGTCCATGTTTAGACCTAGTGCCCATATAAGGGTCCCACCAAAATTATATTGTTTATACGCTGCAGGTCGCAAATATTAAGATATTTTGATGAAATTTGGTACATAGACCTATGTTGGCCCAAGGACGAAGCCTATTGATTTTGGTGAACATCGGTCCATGTTTAGACCTAGTGCCCATATAAGGGTCCCACCAAAATTATATTGTTTATACGCTGCAGGTCGCAAATATTAAGATATTTTGATGAAATTTGGTACATAGACCTATGTTGGCCCAAGGACGAAGCCTATTGATTTTGGTGAACATCGGTCCATGTTTAGAACTAGTGCCCATATAAGGATCCCCCCAAAATTGGCTTGGTTACAAACTGCAGGTCGCAAAAATTAAGATATTTTAATGAAATTTGGTGCGCTGACTCACATTATAGAAAATTTTGACACAAGCCCCATTTTAACCCATTCGAGTTTCGGATCCAAATAATACACCAGACTGGTGTAGGGTATTGTATAGTCGGCATGCCCGACTTTAACCTTTTTACTCGTTTTTAACTATTTTCAGTCTACAAATATTTAGCAAAATTTTCTGCAGATTTTAGAGTACAATTTGCTATTTTCAGTTAACTAAAATTCTGTAAATTTAACAGTTTTAATTTTGCTGTTCTTATTTTACTAGTATTTAACAAAAAAAATCTGCTAATTTTAGCATTTTTCTCTGCAGCATCATTTTTAACTAGTTTTTATTAACTTTTTCTGCTATTTTTACGGATTTATTTCTATGAGTGTAATGATATGCAAGATGACATTTTTTATAAAGTTTTATCCCACCGGTCCTACTGTCCCAAGGGTGTCCCTAGAGGAGTTAAATGTATGAACGACCCCAAATTTTTTCTTAAACCCCAACATTTTATCGGAACGTACCTACTAGGGTATTCAATCGATTAATTGTTATTCGATTAATCGAACAATTTTGCTCAAAAATTGTTCGAATAATTTAAAATGTCCAAATTTCGAGTAACGAATAATTCGAATAATTTCATACGATTAATCGATTAATCAATATTGGTAGAAAATTACAAAAATGTTTAAAAGATATATATTTTTGTACCCTACACCAATATGTGGTCAGGGTATTATAAGTTTGTGCTGATGTTTGTAACACCAAAAACTATTGGTCCTAGACCCACCTTATAGTATACCGATCGGCTCAGAATTTTTTTTATTTCGATTTAACGATGTCCGTCTGTCCGATTAATCGATTAATCAATATTGGTAGAAAATTAAAAAAATATTTAAAAGATATATATTTTTGTACCCTACACCAATATGTGGTCAGGGTATTATAAGTTTGTGCTGATGTTTGTAACACCAAAAACTATTGGTCCTAGACCCACCTTATAGTATACCGATCGGCTCAGAATTTTTTTTATTTCCATTTAACGATGTCCGTCCGTCTGTCCGTCCGTCTGTCTGTCTGTCCATGCATTCTTGTGCGCACTCTAAAGGTCGCAAATATTAAGATATTTTGATGAAACTTGCTACACCGACTTATGTCGGCCCAAGGACGACGGCTATTGATTTTGGTGAACATCGGTCCATGTTTAGACCTGGTGCCCATATAAGGGTCCTACCAAAATTATATTGTTTATACGCTGCAGGTCGCAAATATTAAGATATTTTGATGAAATTTGGTACACAGACCTATGTTGGCCCAAGCACGAAGCCTATTGATTTTGGTGAACATCGGTCCATGTTTAGACCTAGTGCCCATATAAGGTTCCTACTGGTGTAGGGTATTGTATAGTCGGCATGCCCGACTTTAACCTTTTTACTCGTTTTTAATTAAATATGCTGAAATCTCTAAACTTTTTAAAATAAATAATTTGCACTCAAAAAAATAAGTTAGTAGAAAAATTATTAAAACGTCTTGCATATCAAGTTTTCAGCAATTTTTTTGCTGAAATTTCGTTTTCCGCAAAAGTTTTAGTTATATATTTTTTACCACTAAGCTAATTTTGAACTAATGTTTTACTAATTTATTTTGCTACAAAAATTGTGCTGATAACCGCATTTATAGCGTGGATGACAACCAGATAGACAAGATGTAGATGTCGCAGCTTGTCTGGATGTAGTACAGACAACGAAAATGATAATAAAAAAAAACAACTCCACAATTTCTAAATTTAAATTTTCAGCAAATAATTTAACTAAAGTAAAATTTCTCTACAAATTTTTTGATTTTTTTTTTCAGTCTATTAATATTCAACAAAAAGTTTAGTGATTTTAGCAAGGATTTTTTTCATTTGCAATCGTCTAAGTGTTAGCAAAGCTTTTGCTGAGATTAAAATAAAAAAGTATGGGGTTGGGTCCTAAAAATTGCATGCACCTTATATTGTTCTCCTCTGAAAAGCACCCCAAATTTTGCTTTCAATCCAGGTGTAACCCAATAACGGTGCTTCCTGGTAAATCCTTATGTTTTCTTACTTCCAGGAAAGCTTAAAGATTGCTGACACACCATTAACATAGTGTGAAGAAAAAGTCATTGAAAAAGAAATGCTTCTCATTTCTTCTGGATGGGGTGGAAAATAAAATGATTTTCTAGCAACTATGTCTGAAAAAATGTAAGTGGCTGTCTTGAATAAAGTTTTTATTGTATTGTAAACTTTTTTCTTCGATGACATTTTCTGAAAATTCAACCTGACACCAATAGTTTTGTGTGTGTTGTTTGAAAATTATTATATACTTATGATGGGTCTCATACTGTACACTCAAAATAGTAAGTCTGTTGGCTGAACAGAAAAATTTGTTACTTTAACAAAATTTATTCCTGTTTTTTGGCTTAAAATAAAATTTGTTGATTTTAACAAATTCTTTTGTTAAATTTAACAAATTTAAGTTAAATAAAACTAGAGTTTTATTTGTAATTATACGGAGTCGTAAAATTTGTTCAAATTGAGGTCTCGGGACCCTCCCCGGGCCTAGTCCATACCATCTAAAGTCATGTAAGGGCACTCCAAAAGAGCAAACATTTTATCCGTCTTACTGTATCTCGCTTAGTTTTCGTCATGTGGGTCATTTTATGAAGTGGAAAATTTTTAATAAAAATTCCCAAGGGTCCAAGGCCCCACCATGGTCCAATTTGGATAGAGATTACCCCTTGCGATGGGGTTTTATACGGTCGAAATTTTCGTCAATTAGTTTTCGAGATATGGGCCATTTTAAAAATCGGAAGGGAAAGAAATAGCGCCATCTTTAAAACTTCGGATACACTGGTGGCGCCATCTACCGGGTAATAACAGTTACATAAAAATATTATATTTTAACAAAAAAATTTTGTAAAATTTAACGAACGTGTTCTTAAAAATTAGTTATAAATAGTTTTGAAAATTAACACTCAAAACTAGTTAAAGTACTGAGGATTTTCAGTACAGTGTTAAATGAAGATAACTAAAATCTTTATTTAAATCAGTGTTTCAACTAAAAATTTGTTAAAAATTAGTCAAATCGATTTGAAACCCGTTTGACAGATTTTTCTACTGACGTATTATTTTAAGTGTAGCTTTGACTTTAACTTAACTATCAAATAAAAGGAAATGACAAAAAAATGTTAGACAAAACAACACTAAAATTTTGGGTTAACTATTAGTTAACGCTTAAAGCAGCAGTATGAGATCCACCATTATAAGACAACATATAATCTGTAATAGAATATTAAGGGATTTTTTAATTAAAAAAATTTTAAAGGGCTAGTTTTATAGACAAAAATAAGAACAAATTTAACTAAAAATTTTTTTTAAGTCGACTTTAGTTATGGCAGTATGCCATGACTTGATTTATTTTTGGAGCATTCTGATTGGTTAATTTATTTTCAACCAATCAAAATGTTTGAAAATATAAATATTTTTATAGGGTTTTCATACACAAAATGAACAAAACCCTATGATTAAAAGTCAAGTCGACTTTAAATTTAAAATACTCTTTTAAGGCAAACATACACTTTCAATATTATTGATCAATGTGCTTAAAATCAACCAATCAGAACAAAGTATTTAAAAATAAAATGTTCTCATTGGTTGATTTTTGAAAAATTTATCAATAATATTGAAAGTGTATGCACTACTTTATAGTAAGGGACATTGAATTTAAACAAATTACTTACGAATATAAAAAAAAAATTAAAAAAATATGGGTTCCGCCGGAAATCGAAACCGCGATCATCTGTTTGCAAATAAACTGTATCAAAATCACTTTTTGGTATCACTTTTAGAGCTATTATGCTTTACAAGCCATACCCAGCAAAAACAGATATGCCGAAGCAGTAGAAAAAGCACTACAATTGATGACCTAGATGTACTTTTTTTTTTTAGCATAAACACTAATGATTTTAAAATTGAGTTGTCATAGGAGGGGAGTACTACCACTTCAACATTTTTTCAGTACTTTTTGAACGAGTGCAAATGAAGCTACTGTAAGATATTGATGTTATTCTCTTCCATAAAAGTACTTATTTAACCAGTGTAAAAGGTGCATTCCAATTTAGTATTGTTTTCAGTACTATTTTTACAGGTACATAAAAAGCAATTTCTCACCATTTTTTTGTATATAAACATTATTAAAAACTTAAAAAATATTGAATTTAAACAAATTATAAATATTAAAAAAAAAAAAATTAATTGAATAAAAATCAATTAAATTAAAAGATATTGGCCCCGCCGGAAATCGAACCCGCGACCCTCTGTTTGGAAATGCCAACTGATACCAAAATCTCTTTTTACGATCACTTTTAGAGCAATTACTATTTAGAAGCAATACTTAAGTGATTTGTTGGAAGTTGTTCAAAAGTAATTCTAAAAACGCTGTAAAAATATACTAACGGATACTTTGGAAGCAATGAAAGAAGTGATTTCTTGAAGTTGTTCAGAAAAACTTCTAAAAAAGCAGTAAAAATACTTATGAAAGATACTTGTGAAGCAGTGAAAGAAGTAGTTTGTAAAGCATTACTTTAAATTTTTTTTGCTGGGTACTTAAGTGAGTTTTTGGATGTTGTTCAGAATTACTTTTAAAAAAAATATGTAGAAATATACTAACGGCTACTTTGGAATCAATGAAAGAAGTGATTTTTTTTAAGTTGTTCAGAATTACTTCTAAATAAGCAGTAAAAATATACTAACGGAGATCCTTCGCCACTTTTTTTTTCAAAGCACTGTCATTTCTGAACCACTAATTATTTTTCAAAAATTACTTTTAAATTGAAGGATCTACATATCTTAGCTTTAATTTTTATGATTCTTATTCTAATTATTTGCATAACTTCTATTATTTTTTTAATGATTTTCAAATTAACCCAAATCGGCTAAACTACCCCAAACTTGGTGGACATTCGACAAAAGAGCTAGATATAATTTCACCAAAAATACTTATTAATACAGCAAAGTCAATATTTTAGTGATTGAAATAAATAATTTAGAATAAGTTCTATAAGATATATGAACCCTTTTAATCAATAAATCTCCAGTGTAGTAAAAAAAAGTAATTTAAAACTATAGTAAAATGACTTGAAAATTACAAAAACCTTAAATATTGATATAAATTTAAAAATGAATACGATTGTCCTAATTTACTGTTATACATATTTTATGTATATAAAAGAGTCTTATTGATCATTTTTGGCAGTGATGCACCAACACTTTGTAGCCCCAGCGAGCATCTGTTGATTGTGCCCTAGAGCCAACCACTAACATAAAATTAATATTTTTTCACAATTTTTTAACATTTATAAAAATAAAATTATTCCCAGTGTACAATTGGAGTCCGAAAAGATTCACAAAAGAGCCTTTAGACCTGCTGAAATCATAGATATATGAGTGTGTTTTTCTTCACCGATTAAGCCTCTTTCTGAGCGCACTTTTATGACTCATAAAAGACTCCGAATTATGAGCATTATGAGCAAATTTCGAATTTTCTGAGCCATTTATGAGTCATTTATGATTAATTTTTGAAACATATATGAGTATTGAAAAAAATTTTTTTAATACACTCATAAATAAGAGTCTATTATGTTTCATTTCTGACTCTAAAATTTTAGCACTATGAAAATGCTCGTATTTTAGAGTCTTTTATGAGTCATAATTTCTGAGTGCTCAGAAAATTGTTGGCTGGGTTATTATTCGAAATTTTGGGGTCGTAGGTCTAACATAATGAAAAATTATGTTTTTATCACAGGATTTAAGGCAGTTTTTGCAAAATATAGTTGCTGTCAATTATTTTTTTGGCACCCCAAAAAAAATAAAATCACATCTGTCTGCTACCCCATGTGATGTAAATTCATCATAGTGTATGTAAAGGAAAAGTAATTGAAAAATGCACAAAATTAATTTTTTCCAACTTTTTATCTCCCTTAACATCGGAGAAAAATGGGATTAGTGTATGTGCCCCACTGGCGAAGGATCCCCCCTCTGCCCTACTTTTGAAGTAGAGAAATAAGTTGTTTGTTTAGCATGACTTCCAATTGTTTTGCTGATAAGTACGATAGAACTCTTTGCAGCCAAGTCGACTATATATAATTGTTATGAAATACATATGCAAAAATATGTCAAACAAGAAGTAAGTAAATTGCAACATTTGGCATCATTTTAATAAAATAATAAAACGCAGTAATAAAATCTGATACATATTTTTAATTTAGTTTTATAACTTTAAAGGTACATAAATAAATACGCAAATGGCCAACAAAAAATAATGCATGAAACTACTAACAAAAGTACATTGAAACAGAAACAAAATATAAAATTCCTTACATATACGATCTATTTTTATTAACGAAATGAATATAAACAAAAATGCACTTTCTTAAGCAAAACACTAAAAAAAAGTAAATAAAAAACTATTACTGCATCTAAAGATTAACACCCTTATGAACAGGGTTAGTAGACACAGAAAATAAAATACCTTAACAAATACCTTTGAAATAACGTTATCTACTATCACTAACTTTACACCACCCAGAAAACAGATTCGTACTGGCAACCGAATTTGTTGCCAATCGAATTTTTCAGTTGCATTAACCGAATTTTTAGGTTGTTACTATCAAATTGTTATTCAGGCAACCGAAATTCTCTGTCACATTCAAATTAACGTTGTCTCAATTAGTTTTCTGTTCTCACAACCAGTGGTGTAAGACCTTTTTGGTCAAAAATCGTCAAAAATGTAAAAATAAATCGTCAAAATCGTCAACAATTTTATGAAAAATCGTCAAGAAATCGTCATCAGTTAAATATCATAAAAACACTACACCATTTTCAGTTTTATTTCAAAAAATTCAAAATATATTTCAAGATTGTCTAAAAATGTTTTAAAATTATCCAAACATGTTTTAAAATTGTCCAAATATATTTTAAAATTGTCTAAGATGTTTCAAAATTATCAAAAAATGTTTTAAAATATTCCAAAAATGTTTTAAAATTGTCCAAAAATCATTCAAAATTGTCCAAAAATGTTTTAGAATTGTCCAAAAATCTTTCAAAATTTTCCATATTAAAATTGTCGAAATGCACTTCAATAATTCCATTTGTATTTCAAAATTCTCTAAATGTATTTCAGAAATTTCCAAATGTATTTAAAAAGACTCTATTTGTATTCCAAAACTTTCCAGATGTATTTAATAAAATTCTAATTGCATTTCAAATTTTTCCAAATGTATTTCAGAAATTTCTATTTTTATTTTAAAAGTATTTTTACAAACATATATGTTTTCTCTTTCATAATGAAAATTTTATAGGAGTTATGAGACTTAAGAGAAAGAGAAAACATGTATGTTTGTAAAAATGCTTTTAAAATAAATATAGAAATTTCTGTATATTGCGAATTCCAAATAGACGATTCGAAAAGAACAATTTGCGGTTTCTTAAACGCTTTTTCTTTATAATTTTGCTTAAAATTCGTTAAAAAGTAAGCAATTTTCCTAAATCGTCAAAACATGTGGAGTTTTTATTCATAAATCGTCAATCGTCATTTGTAAAATTTTGACTAAAAAAGTCGTCAAAATGACGTAAAATCGTCACATCTGACACCACTGCTCACAACCGAAAAATTCGTTGACCACAACCGAACCATTCGATTGGCTTCAAATTCGATAGTCAGCATTGAATCTGTTTTCTGTATGTATGAATCGGTTGCCAACCCTGGATTATATCAATAATAACAAAAATTAACTGAACGAGAATTCAAATAGCAGTACATTTTATAAATTAGAAATTTATTAATTCAGTTCGAGGCCAATTTCCTTATTATGAATTAACATAATAAGTACTTTTTTTCAAAAAACTGCTATTTTTCTTCATCAGGATATTCTCCTAACAAATACTTCACAGAGTTTTTGCTTTCAAAAACCTCTAACACTTTCAGGAATGAAAAGACTATCGTTTCGGGGATTTTCCAAGTCCCCTTCTTCAGTTTTCTTTAGAAAGTGGTGGCAATAGTGCAATGCAAATTGAAACATCAAAATTTCATATTAAACGTAGTCTACTACATCAACGAAATGAGAATGGATTTTATATTTTAAATAACTAATAAAAATAACTGTTTGCTGAAAAAATACTGTTTTTGTTCAATCGCTGCCCAGGTAGAAAAATACAAAAGCCATAATGTTGGCCCTATATTGAAGATTGTAGCACATGTACAGTAGAGCACCCATGAAATATATGGAATTTTCAAAAGTGTTATTTTTTTCACCTCCCCACGCATTTTCCAGTAGATTGGGCGTAAAAAATAATATCCCCGCAAAAATTTGCCCTTTCATATTAAAACAGGCCAGTCACCCGCGGCTTTTAGCCCTAAAAATGGACTAAAATTTATGAATGAAAGAGTCACCTGGTTTCCTCCTAAAATCCAGGTTTGTGAGCATTTGACCATCAATTATGTATATATACGACATTAACCCTTAAACACGTTTTAATTTTTGACTTATTTCTGGTATTGAACCTCAATTTTAAACTTTGATGTCTTCAGAGACTTATAGTAGAATTTTATGACAAATATTTTTGCGGAACATTTTAACCCTATAACTCTTCAACTTATGGGTCGTTTGTGGCCCTTTTGAAAAGGGTCAAAAAGTACCTTTAATTGAGGAGTTAAAATATTCCACAAAAATATTTTTTATGAAATTCTACTATAAGTCTCTGAAGACATTAAGGTTGAAAATTTAAGTTCAATGCCAGAAATAAGTCAAAAATTAAAACGTGTTTAAGGGTTAATGTCGTATATATACATAATGGACGGTCAAATGCTCACAAACCTGGATTTTAGGAGGAAACCAGGTGACTCTTTCATTCCATGTAAAACACTATGAGGATCATTTCTGTGGAACATTTTAACCCTCTAACTCTTCAGATTACGGGTCTTTTTGTCCCTTTTAAAAACGGAGCCAAAAAAGTCCCCTTAATTGAAGAGTTAGAGGGCTAAATATTTCCACAAAAATGTACATCGTAGTGTTTTACATAAGTTCGCTGAACACATCCTATACCCAAAATGGAAGATTCACATGGTTTCCTAGTGTACATATGTAAAAAATCTATAACTCAGAATTAGTTTTTAGGCTTTCTATCATGGAATGGACGAAATATAAAAAAAACTTATTTTGCTTTTAATCTACGCTAAATTTCCTTTATATAATATGAAGAGTATACGTATTTACTCATCTCCAAAATTAAATGAGAGACATTTAAAATTTAATTTTGAGACAAATTTTGATGTTTACTGCTTAAACCACCACTAACGGTCATGCGGGGGTTAAAAGTTTGTATAAAGAAAATTTTTGCCTTTTCATTGTGTAAACAACAGCTATGTAACTTAATCACCAGAAGCTTCTAGTTTAAGACTTATAGATTGATAAATCCATGAACCTTTTTTGGGGTAATTTTGAGGACATAAATGTAAACGGCCTGGCCGGTTTATATCGCAGAAACCAAATTTTTGCACACATCTTATTTTTCACTCTCATCCTATCCGAAAATGAGCGGGGAGCTGCAAAAATAACACTTTTGCACATATGGGTGCTCTAATGTACAGGCAATGCGTCGGATTTTCATCTTCTACTGTACTGGCATGTTGTTGAAATATTAACACCAATAAACGCTTCACCGTAGTTGTTTGCCAACATTGGCTCAGCCTTGAGATTTTATTGCTTTGTTATATCCCAGTACATTAACGATAATAAAAAAAAATGTAGTTTGCAAGTACTTTACTGTACTTTTAGTACACATGACATATTTTTAATGCATTCTTTTGGAATTTTATAAGAAAACAATGGATATGTCGCTCTTACATAAATAATTATGTGATGTATGTAAAAATATGTAAAATTAACAAAATTACAATGAGTATTATTTTTGTTCGCTTTTAAGATCAAATATGACAAATTCCAAATAGAAATCACAATGTACTTTAGAACAAATAGAGAAAGAGCTTATGAAAAAACGAGTAAAAAGGTTAAAGTCGGGCATGCCGACTATACAATACCCTACACCAGTCTGGTTAAAAGCCAACTAATGTTTGGATCCGAAATTCGAATGGGTTAAAATGGGACTTGTGTCAAAATTTTCTATAATGTGAGTCAGCGAACCAAATTTCATTAAAATATCTTAATATTTGCGACCTGCAGTTTGTAACCAAGCCAATTTCGGGGGGACCCTTATATGGGCACTAGGTCTAAACATGGACCGGTGTTAACCAAAATCAATAGGCTTCGTCCTTGGGCTGACATAGGTCGGTGTACCAAATTTCATCAAAATATCTTAATATTTGCGACCTGCAGCGTATAAACCATATAATTTTAGTAGGACCCTTATATGGGCACTAGGTCTAAACATGGACCGATGTTCACCAAAATCAATAGGCTTCGTCCTTGGGACGACATAAGTCGGTGTACCATATTTCATCAAAATATCTTAATATTTGCGACCTGCAGCGTATAAACAATATAGTTTTGGTAGGACCCTTATATGGGAACTAGGTCTAAACATGGACCGATAGGCGTTGTCCTTGGGCCGACATAAGTCGGTGTACCAAGTTTCATCAAAATATCTTAATATTTGCGACCTGTAGAGTGCACACAAGAATGCATGGACAGACAGACAGACAGACGGACGGACGGACATCGTTAAATCGAAATAAAAAAAAATTCTGAGCCGATCGGTGTACTATAAGGTGGGTCTAGGACCAATATTTTTTGGTGTTACAAATATCAGCACAAACTTATAATACCCTGACCACGTAGTGGTGTAGGGTATAAAAACTTTCCTAGAACCAGTGATTGACAACACTGTGAGACAAATGGTAGGGGTCAGTGATCGGGAAGGGTTCAAACTACCGGGGAAAGTTATATCGGTAAAAAAGAAGTTATACGTGTCCCGGCGTTTCGCTGGGTCACTCTAGGAATCGAGATATATCGATTTGATCTTTGGTGGTCTTTTTTTTGACATAACTCGAGAACCACTAGTCCGATTTTGCTCAAACAATTTTAAAAAAATTAAAAATTACAATTCCTTTAATCTGTTTATATAACGTTTTTCTATATACTCAACAGTTTTTCCGGTAAAAATAAATGTATGAAGAAAAAAATATTTTTTGCCTAAAATATTAAAAAAAAGTAATAAACAAAAGGTTATTGATTTTTATGGTAACGGTAACAAACATTTATATTTACCGGCAAAACTGTTGAGTATATAGAAAAACGTTATATGAACAGATTAAAGGAATTGTAATTTTTAATTTTTTAAAATTGTTTGAGCAAAATCGGACTAGTGGTTCTCGAGTTATGTTAAAAAAAAGATATATCTCGATTCCTAGGGGTGACCCAGCGAAGCGCCGGGACACGTTTTTGACCGATATAACATTTCCCGTTGGTTTCATCCCATCCCGATTTTGACTGTCGCATAGTGCAATTAATGCATTTTCAAGTACTACCAAACACTATCATCATATTGTCTTATTACAACGAAAATCATACGTTTCTTACAAAGCTATTATTTTTTTCTATGCTATAGTTATAATTTAAGTAAATTAAAAAAACTTACGTTAATTTATAGAAAACAGTACTGACAAAGCACGTTTTGAGTAGTACAGGCGTTTTGAAAAAAACGTGCACTGTCAGTTCAATTCTTTTTTATTACGTCGGCAATTTATACCTGGGGGTATATTATGATGTAAAAATAACAACTTTATAAATACTTCCCTTGCGAATTTGCAGTACTTTGCGTTAGTTGTTTGCTTAAGTAACTGACATTGTAGTTGTTTTAGTTGTCCCATAGATAAACAACTGTAATACGAGTTAAAAACAACGACTGCTGATTACTACCCAAACAACTGTCATGTAGTAACTTTATAGTGTGTAAAAATTGTAAAAAATCATTTGCAAAAATATCTGGAAGGTGACATTATATGGGGAATGGGTCCAAATATGATCCAACTTTATTTAAATTTAGAGACAATGGCTTTATTTAATATTGATAACCCAAACTATGGTTTACCCATATTTTGGCCCAATTCCGATATGATATTTCAATGGAAAGTAGTTCTAAATATGTACTGATTCTAACTAATTTTAAAGCGAAGCAAATGGGCCAAACTTAAGCGAAATACTCGTATCTCTATATTGGCGATTTTGATTACAAATTTTATATAAACAGACGGATGGAAATTGTTAAATCGCATCGATTGGTATTCTATAATGTGATGGTAGGTTTAGTATTTTTGTAAGTTACAAATGTTGGCAATTCAAGTAGTGGTGTACAGTAGAGCGTCCTCAAAAAAAAGTTAGCCGTACACCCTCCAATCTAAAGTATGTTTACAAGGAAATTTCAAAAAAATTTTTTTGCCGAACGTAGGGGTCGCACTATGCTTCGTCCCATGGACAAAAATCAAAAAAAATTTTTGTCTCAAATTGTGATTAAAGAATGATTTTTTTTAGATAAGGAAGTAACTCAAACAAATTTGAAAAAAATATTTGGTGTGATCACCCAGAAAACAGATTCGGTGCTGACAAGCCCATTTGTTGCCAATCGAATGGTTCAGTTGAATCAAATGAATTTTTCGGTTGCTGCTACCGAATTATTCTTGATACAACTAAAATTCCGTTGCCACAGTCAAATTAGTCATGTCTCAATTGGTTTTCTGTTGCCACAACTGAAAAATTCGGCTACCACAACCGAACCATGCGATTGGCTACAAATGCGGTTATCAGAACTGAATCTGTTTTCTAGGTGATTGCTTTTGCCGTCAAGGGAGGGCGCTAAACTCAGAGAATTTTATACAAAAATTACTTAACAGAAAAGTGGGTTTTAATTGTTTTATGAAAGTAATTCTCAAAAATACATTTTTTAAAAACTGGTTCAAAGATTTGTTTTTTAATTACCTCAATATATTTGTAGTTAAATTAAAATATGGATTTTAGTATATGTTTTCAACCCAATTATTTTTCATTGCTCCGAAAAACACATTGTTTTTTGTCGAAAAGCCAAAAATTACTTAAGTTTGATGGAGTAGAAAAAAATTATATAAAATTAGATATTTTTTTCCTTTTATTTGTAAGTTTATACTGTTATATAATAGATAATTAAAACATTAGTTACTATTTTTTACCACAAATGAAAAAAGTAATGGATTTTTTGATATGCCTAAATTCATGATTTTTACACAAATTTCACGCATTTAAGAGTGTTTAGTATTCAAACCATGTGAACCTTCCATTTTAGGTATAGGATGTGTTGAGTGGACTTTTGTAAAACACTACGAGGAACAATTTTGTGGAATATTCTAACCTTCTAACTCTTCAATGAAAAGGAATTTTTTGGCCCCTTTTTAAAAAAGGACAAAAAAGACCCGTAAGTTAAAGAGTTAGAGGGTTAAAATGTTCCACAAAAATATTCCCCGTAGCGTTTTACATAAGTTCGCTGAACACATCCTATACCTAAAATGGAAGATTCCCATGGTTTCTTCCTAAAATCCATATTTGTAGGACATTTGAGCACCAATTCTGAATAAGTACAAAATTAACCCTTAAATAGATTTTAAGTTTTTACTTACTTACTGGCACTTAAGTTAAATTTTCAATGCTGATGTCTTCCAAGACCTATAGTAGAATTTCATGACAAATATTTTTGCGGAACATTTTAACCCTCTAACTCTTAAACTTAGGGGTCGTTTTGGTCCGTTTAGAAGTTAGAGTTAGAAGGTTAAAATATTCCACAAAAATATTCCTCGTAGTTTTTTACATGAGTTCGCTGAACATACCCTATACCTAAATTGGAGGATTCACATGGTTTCCTATTTTAATCCTATTTAATTTTTGTTTGTTTTAGAAAAATCATTTTAAGCGTTTAAAATCCATTTTTTGTAAAAGGCAGTTTTTTTTATTATTAATGAATCGATTTTACCCAAATTTGGTACAAATATGGCTTGTCCTTATATCAATTCACGTGCTAAATTTCATCGCAATCGGATAATTTTTGCAGGATTTTAAAATAAAGGATATATGGCAGGTGTAAGAGTCCTTGCTTAGATTTTGATAAAAATTGACGCAAACGTTTCCAGTTTTATGTGCATCTCAATGGATGCTTTTTGTAATTTTACGTCCATTTATGTAGCTAATATAATATTTTTAAATTTCAGGACCTATGGGAGGTGGGCGTGTCATCGGCCCGATATTTCCAAAAATTTGAATTTTTCTTAGCTAAGGGGTTCTATGTGGTAGCAACTACAACGGGATACTTGAGGTCAATGACACTGGTCTCCTCGGGAAAAAAGCATCGATGTATCATACTTTAAGATCCGACTGTGAATGCCAAAGAGATAATGAAAAATGTAAAATGGCGAAAAAAAAATTTTTTTTAAACCTCCTTGCAAAAATACTTGTACGGTGCACTTTTTTTTTGCCTGTAAGGTGGTACGCTCTAGTGTACAGTATAAAAATGCAGATGCTTTTATACTGATTCAAAAAGTTTTAGCATACACTGAAAATATTAATACAGTAACTGATTGTAGTTTATTTAAAAAGTTGTCCGTACATTTATTTTTAAATGATTATGCAGTTAAAACGAAAAGAAATATATTTTTCAACTGTTTTTGTCTTTTATTTAAAAAATAAATTACGTATAAATACGGATTTTCCGTTACAGTTAATATTTTCATTTAAAATGTTTTGTTCTTTTTAGATTTCTAGGTCAGTTAGAAAAAACCAAATAAACTAAATATCATTTATTCTTACGGAATTTGTAGTTAATTTTCTGAAAGTTAAAAAAACGAAATAAATGAAATATCATTATTTTTTTAAGGATTTTGTAGTATATTTATTAACATTTAAAAATAAATGAAAAGTTCTTTTGATTTAAATGAAAAGTAAGTACACCGGTTTTGAAGTGATGTTGCATTTATTTTAAATTACATTTTCACTTAATTTAAACTACAAACTATTTTGAGTGTACAACTCCGCTTTGTTATAGACAAAATATTCATTGAATATTATGTGCCTCAAATACACAATATAAAATCGAATATTTATTTCATAATCAGCAGAGATTTTTACTTTTTTTACTGATATTTAATTTTTTGGATTTTCCGTTTTTAGGTTTAAAATAGATTTTTCTTAAAATTTTTGAGCTTTAAATAGCTTTTTTTTTCTTAACTGTGAACTTAAAAAAAAAACTATTGTTTTTACAAGTTTTTTACATTTGCCGTTTTTGCAATATTTTTTGCTTTAAATGCATCGGATTTTGGTTTCTTTTTTTGTCTTCTCTTATGATCAGTAAGGACATCGGTACGTATAATCAATATGATAAGAACTTGTATGATATTGATTATACGTACCGATGACCTAACTGATTGTTGTATAATTACACGTTGATGGGAAAATATTTATTTTGAAAACACGTTTCAAGTGCCCTAGTGTGGGTTGTCGGTCTAGCTGAGTGTATTACAAAACCGGTTTGAGAAATTGCAATACGAGTAAATATACCCTTTAAATTTTCGAGATAACGGAAAAAGATGATTTTTTGTGTTTAACCCATCAAGGCAAATGACACTGATGATGGCTTTGTAGCGAAAGCCGAAAATACGTATTCTGTCTTGATGGCCTTATCGAACTCTTTCAAATTTTTTATTCTTTGTAATTTACTTGTGAAAATTGTATCATCTTTCTTTAATTTGAAAAATAATTTAAACAGAAAGTGATATTAATTTATGATCTAAAATCAAACTAAAGAACATTAATTTACCAAATAAAAGATCAACTATACATACCCCTCATTAATTTTTATTATTATTAAAAAAAGAACTCTCTTATTTATATTAATAATATAAAGAAAGTATATATATATATATTGGCAAATGCCAGATAATTTTCTTTTAAATATCGTTTAAAAGTTCAAAATCAGTTAAAAATGACTGACAAGGAAAGTACCCGAAGTGGTACTGGCCGATTTTAATGAATATCGGATATGTTATAGAAAATAAAAATCATAAGTTGACATGTTATTTTTTTAACCAATCCACTCATAATCACTTACTGATTAGATATAGCGATGTAAGTTACTTCGTCTGTCCGTCCGTCTGTCTGTATATCTTTTGTAACATTTTATTTATGATACACCGAAAAATATGAAATAAACCGAAAAAACGAAAAATTGGGCCATTTTTGAGCCCATTTTTTAATCCTTAAACATAAGATTGGGCAGCTAAAAAAAATATTTCTGCTTTATAACATATTCGAAGCTCATAAAGATCTGCCGGTCCGCCTTGGCAGTCTTTCCTTGTAAGTTATATTTTACACTTTTTCCAAATTGCCTATAAAAAACTCTATTGACATAGTAAAATTTCTTTTCGTTTTCCGAATTCCATAAAATTATTATAAATAATATACAAAAAATGAGCACCAATTTGATTAATATTTAACCACGCTACTTTGCGCACTTTTTGCAAAATTTATTTGATTTATAATAAATATGGAAAGTTTAACAGTGCTACTATATAGTTTTCCTAAAGCATGGCAGTTGGTATAGAATGCCACATATATTGTATAAATATTATCGCTATCAGAAGAAAGTTCATTAAAGGGTTAAGTGCAACCAATGCAGTCAATGGACGTTTGCATATACATATATAACATAAAATGCCTAAAAATTATTTTCATTGAAAATGTTCTTTTGTGTCTTGTGATTTTGTTTAGTAGACAAAATACAAATAAAAAATCAACATTTTTCTTTTTGTTTTTTGCGACAAAATTATAATTGAGAACAGCAAATAAAACTATTTTAGTGTAAATGTATGAGCCAAATTTAAATTAAAATTTGACGCCTTAATGTCTAGTAAGAAAGAGAAATTACAATCTACATTATTTTTAATTTAAATGTGTTCTAATAGATATTCCAAAGAACTTTTCTTTTTACATTATGGATGTAATTAGGTAATTTCAGTAATCGAAAAATGTAGAATAGTTATGAGTATGTAATGAATTTATAATAAATCAAAATCAAATATATCGTGATTCTAAAGATCGCTATTAACAATTATTTTTTGTTTGGCCCAATAGTCAACTTTTTTCTTTTCGCAATAAAACTCTAAAACTGTTTGGAAATATAAGCCGCATAAATACTGTAGAGGATAAAATATGTGATCTCAAATCTGAATTTCCATAAAAATTAAACATAAAAATTAATCATAAGGCTTTCGAGCAGCTTAATATGACTTTCAAATGGAAAAGTGTTTTAAGCCCTTTATTTTAACAATAAAAATTATTTTAACAATTTTTTGTATTTAAAAACTACAAAAAATTTTTTTCCGACTTTCTATATTTTCATATATTTAGTTAGAATATTCTTCTACACAAAAAAAGTCTGTAAAGTCAGCAAAAAATGTTGCTGTGTTAGCAAATTTTTAGTCAGGAGCGTGCTTGCAAAAAAGTTGGTAATTTCAGCAAAAGGTGCTAGCTGAAAATCAGCGAGCTGATTTTTACCAAAAAATAGTAATCTCAGCAAAAGTTTCGCTAACACTTAGTCGATTGCAAATGAAAAAATCCTTGCTAAAATCACTAAACTTTTTGCTGAATATTAGTAGACTAAAAAAAACTCAAAAAATTTGTAAACAAATTTTACTTTAGTTAATGTATTTGCCGAAAATTTAAATATAGAAATTGTGTAGAGTTGTTTTTTTTAATAATCATTTCCGTTGTCTGTACTACATCCAAACAAGCTGCGACATCTACATCTTGTCTATCTGGTTGTCGTCCATGCTAAAAAAATGCGGTTATCAGCACAATTTTTGTAGCAAAATAAATTAGTAAAACACTAGTTCAAAATTAGTTTAGTGCTAAAAAATATAACTAAAAGTTTTGCTGAAAATGGAATTTCAGCAAAGAATTGCTGAAAATTAAAACGATATACAAGAAGTTTTACTAATTTTTCTACTAACTTAGTTTTTTTGAATGTGCCATTAATGTACTTGATGACTTGCACCTCAAGTCAATTCACAATAAAAAATTGCACATTAATTCAATTCACAATAAATTGTATTAAAAAATGTAAACAAAATGAGAATTTCCAATCTCGTATTTTAACTTAGGTAATTCTTTTTATATCGTCTCTACAAAGATCGTAATAACCTAGTACACAACTGGCTAAAAATGATTATTTTGAGAACTAGTTATGGAATGACTTGTCAAAACACTAGTACTTTTTCGAACTAGTTCGACCATTTCCTACTGTGTAATTATAGGAAATTTTGTGTATCAAAACTTTTTTATTTACATTAGAATTAATTGGAATAATTTAGTACAATTCCCGATACAAAATTTGATGTCACCTGTTATGATAAAGTCATAAAAATAATTTCGTCCGATATTATATATATTTCTGAATCAATATTAAAAAAAATTTAATATTTAAAGTATTTGACAATGTGACGTTCATCAAGGGAGTAGTATTTAGTTTTGAAATAAAATTAAATTGCTCATAAGAGACACAAATAAATAAATAAAAAAAGTTTTGTTCGGGGTACGAATAGAGGATTAAAATCTTTAATTAAAGACACATATTCTAAAAGTCCCCTAATTTTTGTTGGTTTTTCTGACAAAAAATTTAAAAATGAAGTTTTTTTTTAATTTTACAAAAAACATAAATAAAAGTGTTTAGCAAAGGAAATTAAAAACTCGGCCGTGATAGATTTGTGCGGAATTTCATAAACTAAAATAGAAAAAATCGGAATAGAAGAGGGACCGTATCACAATGCTTCGTCCCATGGAGAAAAATAAAAACAAAATTTATTTTAAATTAAGATTAAAGGTGCGTTTACAATGACGGAGTACTCCAATCTGTAGAAATTTGGTTTTTTTCTCTTTCATACTAACACATTTTTGTATTGTGCTATCTCTTGTTATTCCACTCCAGAGTAAAACTGGTTTGACTCTGGAGTACAGATTTGCTACACTCTGGATTTAACATTGATCTGTTAACTGTTTAACATGACAAATATACCCAAAAAAACACATCTCTAATTTCTTCACATATCTAAGTGTCAACAAATTAAAAAAAATAATAACAAAATATATTAAATAAATATAAAATTTGTGGTGTTTTCGGTATGATTTAAAATAAAAAAAAATATTTAAATTAAAAACGGTAATAATTCTGGCAAAAAAGTGGCGAAAATATGAAGTAAGTACTAAAATGTCAAATAAGTTTTGAAGTAACTCTATTCTGCATTTCGAACAGTTAACATTTTAATCTGTGCTGCAGAGTAAAGTCACTCTACCATTGTGAAAGCACCTTAAAGACACATTTTTTGAAAGATAATAAAGTTACTTAAATAAATGTAAAAAAAAAATATTTGGTGTGACTGCTTTTGCCGCCACGAGAGGGCGCTAAACTCAGAGAATTTTATGCAAAAATGACTTAACAGAAAAATGGGTTTTAATTGTTTCACGAAAATAATTCTCAAAAATAAATTTTTTTAAAAACTTGTTAGAAGATTTATTTTTTAATTACTTCAATATATTTGTAGTTAAATTAAAATATGCATTTTAGTACATGTTTACAAAACAATTATTTTTTATTGCTCCGAAAAACACATTTTTTATTTTGTTGAAAATCCAAAAATTACTTAAGTTTCATGGAGTATAAAAAAAAAATTATATAAAATTAGATAATTTTTTCCTTTTTTTTGTAAGTTTATACTGTTATATAATAGATCATTAAAAAATTATTTACTATTTTTTACCACAAATTAAAAAAATAACGAATTTTTTGAAATGATTAAATTCATGATTTTTACATAAAGTTCACGCATTTAAGAGTGTTTAGTATTCAAACCATGTGAACCTTCCATTTTAGGTATACGATGTGTTGAGCGGACTTTTGTAAAACACTACGACAAACATTTTTGTGGAACATTCTAACCCTCTAACTCTTCAATGAAAGGGAATTTTTTGGTCCCCTTTTTAAAAAGGACAAAAAATACCCGTTAGTTGAAGAGTTAGAGGGTTAAAATGTTCCACAAAAATGTTCCTCGTAGTGTTTTACATAAGTTCGATGAACACGTCGTATACCTAAAATGAAAGATTCCCATGGTTTCTGCCTAAAATCCAGGATGTGTGGGACATTTGAGCGCCAATTCTGAATAAGTACGAAATTAAGCCTTAAACACATTTTAAGTTTTTACTTATTACTGGCACTTAAGTTAAATTTCCAATGCTGATATCTTCAAAGACTTATAGTAGAATTTCATGACAAATATTTTAACGAAACATTTTAACCCACTAACTCTTCAACTTATGGGTCGTTTTTGTCCGTTTTAAAAAGGGGCCAAAAAAAGTCCCTTTAATTGAAGAGTTAGAAGCCTTAAATGTTCCACAAAAATATTCCTCGTAGTGTTTTACATAAGTTCGCTGAACATATCCTATGCCTAAAATGCAGGATTCACTTGGTTTCATTCCAATTTAATTTTTTTTTGTTTTAGAAAAATCATTTTAAGCTTTTATAATCCATTTTTTGGGAAAGGCATTTTTTTATTAATGAATTAATAAAAATATGGCTGGATCTTGTATCAATTAGCGTGCTAAATTTCATCGCAATCGGATAATTTTTGCAGGTTTTATAAAGATTTTAAAATAAAGGATATATGGCAGGACTAAGAGTCCTTGCTTAGATTTTGATAAAAATTAACACAAACGTTTTCAGTTTTATGTGCATTTCAATGGATACTTTTTGTAATTTTACTTCCATTTATGTAGCTAATATAATATTTTTAAATTTCAGTACCTATGGAAGGTGGGCGTGTCCTTGGCCCGATATTTGCAAAAATTAAAATTTTTCTTAACTAAGAGGTTTTATGTCAGTATACCAAATTTCAAAACTCTGTCTCCACTCCTTCTATTTTGGTCCAATCGTTATATGGGATCAAAGCACTGTGCGTACGGATTATGACTTTATGACATAAAAGTCAGATTAAAAAAGTTATTTTTTTATATTTTTGAGCAAAAATAAAAGTTATTTTCTGACTTTTATTTTTTCCAGCAAATATAAAATTTATTTTTTTAACTTTTATTTTTTCGATCAAAAACAAAAGTTAATGTTTTGACAGAAAAAAAAACACATTAAAATATTAAAATTTCAAGAAATTCATAACAGACACATAAAAATATGAGAAATCCCTATTAAAGCGAGTTCCATGGCAATTTTCAGTTGTCATTAATTAAAAAAAAAAAATTTTACTCTTGCTCAAAAAAATAAAGGTCAAAAAATAACTGTTATATTTTGCTCAAAAAAATAAAAAAACAAAAAATAACTTTTATATTAGCTCGAAAAATTAAAAGTCAGAAAATAACTTTTATTTTAGCCAAGTCAAACATTTAAAAATCAATGCATTTTTTGGAAGACTAGGCCACAAGGATCATTAGACTAGACTAGTGACTAGTTCTCCGATATTTGGTTCTATATGCTTTTTTTTTGTTGAAATATTCAAAAAATAACGGTTATTTTCGGTCCCTAGTTAAGAATTGTGACCTCAAATGTTCATTGCTGCAAGTGCTTTTGAAAACACTGTGCCACGGTGGTATTTACGTGATATTTTTTAATGGTACTTGTAGTTTTAAAGTATTAAATATTACTCATACGCCTTGATAAACTTTTATTTGATATAGTACGACTTTATGATATTTGAATCAATCATGGTGCTTTGGCATTTTACAATGCAGTAGCTGTTAAATAAGACAAATTTCCCAACATATTTCAATTGAAATTCTTATAAAATCAGATTTTATTACTCTTGTCCAACACTAGCTGGAATGAAGTATTGTTTTGTAATCAATAGTTGTATTATATACTGAATGAATGAATGAATGAATGTATGAATGTTTGTGGACTTACCTTTTTCTTTGACGATTATCAAATGCAATATTCACTGGCACGTCCAATTCTAAATCTTCAACATCATCGATTGTTTTAGCCATATTATTGAATTTACGTGACGAACAATGTGTTGTACTATCGAAATTATTTAACAAAGCACCACCACCACCACCACCATGACTACTGCCACCCAAAGCACCGGAAATATCAGCAACCGAAGAGATTTCCGCTTGAATACCATATTGTTGCACAAAGCAAGCTAAAAGGCAACAATAGCAACAAAGTAAAAAATGCCAACAACAACGTGGATAATGGAAAACACTTGTTGTTGTTGTCGATGTAGTTGTAGTTGACGATGCTAATGGTGATGATGATGATGATGATTGTGTTGCAGTCGTTGATAATGCTGTTGTTGTTACTGTTGATTTGCTGGCTATTGTTGTTGGTTCTGGTGTTTTAGAATTTGTTGTTAGTGTTGTAAATTTAGCCTTTGACAACATTTTTTTCTGTTTATTTTTGTAGCAAATTTTTTTCGTTTGAAATTGATTTCTTTGTGTAATCAGTGGAAATTAATACTAAATTTCATTGTTTTCTAAACTAAAAACTATTTTAGATTAACAAAAATACATTGTTGTATTTACAAAGTTAAACTTTTTTTAATTTAAAAGTTTTTTTGTTTTTTTTTAATTTATAAATTTTTAACTTTAAACTGGTTTTAATTATCCATTCCTATTCATTTTCTGTATTGACCTTTCACTTTAGTCAATCATTGTCATTATCAGTTCTTTTGAATCTCCTGTCAATTGTCAAACATTTTGAACTTGTCACTTAAATTTTGACAACTTCTTTGAGACTTAAACAACAAATACTACAATTCAATTGAAATTAATTTGTTTGAGCAACCCTTCCATTATGTCTTTTCTTTTGTGTGTTTATGTATACAAAAGAAAAGACACGATTGGGTTCTAAACTCTTTATATTTCTCTTTTTGCTTTAAACTACATATACAGAGAAAAAAATCATAGTTAAATCAATTATTATGTCATAGTTAAACCAACTATTATATGCAGTGTTGCCAAGTGTAGGGATTTTTCCCTTTTCGTAGGGATTTTTTGCAAAAATTTCATCTGTAGGGAAAAAGGGACAGATTTTGTTTTTTCAGTCATACTGTAGGGATTTTTTAAATTTAAAAATTTTTCTAGTACAATTTATAATTACACTTATAGAAATAAATCTGTAAAAATAGCAGAAAAATTTTTATCACGAAAACCTCGGGCAGGAAATATTATACTCTCAGAATAGTATGAAATTTGGATAATTGATAGAGAAGAGAAATCTAAGATTAACCTGTCTCATACTTACTTTCACCTCTGACGAACCCATTCTAAGGCCATATTTTGACCACTTAAATTACCGAGGTGTTCAAAAACTGTGGGATGTTCATCTTAGCATTTTGGTTTCTACAACATATTGAAATTTCATTAAAATAGTAGTGTCTAGTTTGCAGTAACTCCCTTGTTATATATTAACTAGTTATTCCTTAAAAAACTATAATATCTAAGATATTTATCTCACCAAAAAATATTGTGCTATATTTTCCTATTAAAAATGCTTTTCCATTTTCGAATCAAATGCCTTCAGTTGCTTATTGAATACCTCTGTGATTCAAATAAGTTTTCTAAAACAAAACCCCTTAGAGCCAGTTTTATAATCAGAACTAAGATCGATTTGTTTCTTAAAAATTTTTAACTAAGAAGTTTTCAAATAACATTTTTTATTTAAGAAATATTTAATACAAAAATCGATCTTAGTTCTGACTATAAAACTGACCCTTTGATTCCAACAAATTATCTTCCTATGAAACCAGTAGACATATTAAAAAAAATAATATTGTGATACCTTTTCCCATCAAAATCATATATGCAAGAATTATAGGTAAATTTTTTAAAATTCTGGGGTGGCCAAAAAGCAGTCTAGGGTGGGCTTTGCCCTGTACTAATTTATAATAAAATTAAATATAATTTAGTGCTAAAAAGCATTTATTAAAAAAGTAGGTTTAAACATGGACCGATTTTAACCAAAATCAATAGATTTTGTAATGTAGGGATTTAAAAAAAATCTCCTGGCAACACTGATTATATGTTAATTGTTAATTCGCAAATGAACAATTAGCACGCAATTTTTGTGAACATTTTTTAATTTGGTATGAATATTATTGAAGTAAATATAATTCTATTTAAAATAAAATTTTTCGTTTTTATTTATTAGATTTTGTTTTCGCATTTTAAAAATAAATAGAATCATTTAAGTAGGTTTGATGCTAAGAAGAAGAATAAACATTTTTTCAAAGTTATAGACACATTATTAATTTGCAAATCAGACTAGATCTAGTTTCTGCCTTTTTTATGGACAGGCTTCATCAGTGATTTTCCATTAAATTGTATTATTGTTTATATTTTATTTTCAGATTGTCTCTATATGATAATTTACCCTCAGAAGTGATCAAACAGACATAGAAACATTCTACTTTAGATTTTTTGCTTATCTTCTTATCTCCTCTTTGTCACCTTTTTCACAAATGTTGCCACACTGAGGTATGTTTTTTACGTACAAGTGCAGGCAATTTGTGTATATCGGAGACGGACTGCCAGCAGGGCGTTTTTATTTTTCTAGCAAAGTGTTGTTTTTTCAAACGCGTCATATAGACCAAATGCAATTAATATTGTAATTAATATGTATTTTTATTAATTTTAGTTAAGTAGGTTTGAGGTTAAGAAGAAGAATAAACATTTTTTTACAAATTATAGACAAATTATTAATAATATTATTTAAATGAATAAGAAAATTTTGCCAGATTTAATAAACTGAATCCCTGATGAAGGTGGAAAAAATTGCCACCGAAACGTTATAAATAATCTTTTATTTATATTCTTTAAAATGACCTTAATAGCGTGTTAGAAGAAATTTCTAAAAACAAACATTAAATAAATTCCATGTATTTATAAAGAATATTGTTCTACCTCAAGTCCAAATTCTAAAGGCAAACATACACTATATACAATCAGAGCAAAGTGTTTAAAAATAAAATGTTCTGATTGGTTGATTTTTGAAAAATTGATCAATAATATTGAACGTGTATGCCCTACTTAATATGATATTGTCATATTTAGGCTGGAATACGCGTTCAATATTACTGATCAAGTTTTCAAAAATTAACTAATCAAAAGACTTTATTTTTAAATACTTTTATATTTTAAATACCAAGAATTTTGATAAAAGCGTCATAACTTAATTTAAAATCAATTAAAGTTTAAATTGATATACGCAATTAAAACTTTAATTGAAAATTTTTATGATTTTTAATTAAATTTTCAATTGAAAATTTTTGACGATTTTTGATTAAATTTTTAATTGATATAACGATTTTCTTAATTGGTCCGGATTAAATTAAATTTTTAATGGTATATACAAATATTTTAATTGCAACTCGATTTTAGTTTCTTCTGTGAAGTTGGTTGATTTTAAAAATATTGATCAATAATATTGAGTCAATTTAAAATTTTTCCTGCCTTTAGATTTTATTTGTTGTTTTAAAAAGTTTGATCATTTTCATCACAGCCAATACAATTGTTTTGTGGGCATCACCCCATTCATAAATTGTCTGCAATAAGAAAATGAGCACCAAAATTCAGTTTGATTTCAAAGCTCTTTCCCTTTTAATTCATTATTGTTTCTGTTTGATTAAAAAAAAAATTTTTTTTCCCTGTGTCTTTCAGTGTCTTTTATTAATGAAATATTCAATTTGGTTTTGATTAGTATTCTTTTTGTTTTACTTGGGGTGGGCTTTTGTTTAAGATAATTGAGATTTCCAAGAATAGCTTGGAATTAACTAATTGTTAAATGTATAGTATGTATGTTAATTGGTCAACTTTTATTAAGCCTTTGTCATTACAATGTTACTGCAACATTGTTGCAACAGAAAGGCTACGCAAATTTTTAAATGATACAAAATATTGTGAGATATTTACAATTGATTTCTTGTTGGCTTAACCACATTTATTTAAGCGAATTAAATAATTGATCGGTAATTAAATTGAACTAAGGAACGATTGAGTTCAAATTGCAACTTTCTCTGGGTGGCATTGCAGTGCCCCTCTAGTATACAAAATAAAAAGATTTTCACATATTTTTTTAAGAAAACTTATGTCATTATGTGACTTTTGTTTGAAGTGTTTCGATAAAGATTTAAAAGAAAATAGATAATATAGAAAAATATTTTCGTAAAAAATGTCTGCACAAATATATATTGTTACCCTCATCCCCATTTCCATCGGGACATACATTAATTGCATTAAAGGAATTAGATATGCTAAAATCCCAAACGTATTTTACAAATTGTGAAAAATAATCTGTTGGAGGCATGTCCCTATCCGGATTTCATTCTTACCTAAGGAACTAGTCAGAGGACGATGTTTTTATAACTTCTGGAAATATTTGTTAAGTTAAATTACAAACTTAATGAGAATTTCTTGTTCTCGTCTAGGAGCGTTATTAAACATTCAAAATATCAAAAAAAAAAAAACAAAAACAACAACAAAGCATTTACCACAATTTGCTTTGTCATCTTCCAATATACTACTCTGTTGTTTTGACAGATCTAGCAATGTAGTGACATCCATTCATCTATAAACGCCAATAGAAAACAATGTTTTCTAAAGTGTCAGTAATATTCAAATTTGCACAAGCACTTGCATTACGTTTATACGTTTTTAAAAAACGTTGTTTTATCTCCTTCAGATAAATCGGATTCTTTTCTATTGCAATTAAAATAACCAATCTAATTGCAGATACCAATTATTACACAGAAAAAATTAAAATCGAGTTTCAATTAAAGTGTTTGTAAATACAATTAAAAGGTTTAATTGAATTCGGACCAATTAAGAAAATCGTTATATCAATTAATTTTTTTTGTAAAGTTTTAATTGAAAAATTTTCAATTAAAGTTTTAATCATATCAAAATTTAATCAAAAATCGTCAAAATTTTCAATTAAATTATGGCGCTTTTATTAATATATATGCTATTAAAAATATAATTAATAAATATTTATTAATTTTCTTATGTTTTTGACTGATTTGAGACACATTTTTGTAGTTTTTATATCTGCACTAGAAGAAAAAATATTAATACCAAACAACGCATATTAAGGCCCGATTACTGAATGTCCAATTACAATTTATCCGGCAGTTAAAGTTAGTAGCTAACGGGACATTCAGTAATCGGACCTAAGAGTTTTTCTTAATATGCTGTCAATAGTAATTATGGTAAACTAAAAATTTTTTCGACACCATACTCATTTTCAATTAAACTTTTAATTGATGTGATTAAACTTTTAATTGAGAATTAATTTGAAACCAAAGAAATTTTTAATTGAAATTTTATTGGCAATAAGGTTTTCTGTGTACGTTTTACCTTCGAAAAAGTACGTTTATTTCCTTTAAATAAACTTGGATGGCGCAATTAAAAATAACCAACACACACTTTTAGTTTATTAATTTATTTATTTTATTTAACACTTTATTACTTTACTAACAATTTCACACTGATTTACTAGAGCTCAACTGAAGTGTAAAAACGCTACTGCGTGACTGACTGTCCAAACCTAAGCTGCAGCCCTTTTATAGTGTAATATCTGTGATTGCATAATGAGCTCGAATGTTCCAGAGACACCTAGATTGTTTGTAGAACAAACTAGAAGGTTCTAGAGGCAACCAGATTGTTAGCCATGGTTGTAGAATAAACTAGAATGTTCTAGAGGCGCCCAGATTGTTATCTATGATTGTAGAACAAACCAGAAGATTATAGAGGCAACCAGATTGTTACCTATTATTGTAGAACAAACTAGAATGTTCTAGAGGAACCCACATTGTTAGCCATGGTTGTAGAACAAACTAGAAGGTTCTAGAGGCACCCAGATTGTTAACCATGGTTGTAGAATAAACTAGAAGGTTCTAGAGGCACCCAGATTATTATCTGTGATTGTAGAACAAACTAGAAGGTTCTAGGGGCACCCAGATTGTTAGCCATGGTTGTAGAATGAACTAGAAGGTTCTAGAAGCACCCAGATTGTTAGGCATGGTTGTAGAATAAACTAGAATGTTCTAGAGGAACCCACATTATTAGCCATGATTGTAGAACAAACTAGAAGGTTCTAGAGGCACCCAGATTGTTAGCCATGGTTTTAGAATAAACTAGAAGGTTCTACAAGCACCCAGATTATTCATAGCGGATACACCAACCACTTCGGTTTTAGCCGAGACACCAACCACTTTATACTTAACCAATACACAAACCACTTTATTATTAGCCGAGACACCAACCAATTTACAGTATAACAGTTTATAGCACATTATAGCATAATGTGGTATACTTAAATGTAGCGTTGCCAGATTGACAGGTTTAGTAAATCCCGTTTCTCGGGATATTTTTATTCCAAAATACCAGAACTAGACCAATCAAATTTCATAACAATATTGTATATAACAAAATCTGACATGGACTGATTTAATTAAAATTGCAAATCTGATTAAAGAGTCTTTAATAAAGACCCAAGAGTAGAGATGAACGAATGAATGAAAATCAAAATTAATTACGCACGGGCACATTTTTCCTACAAACACTGGCCGACGTGAGTAGAGTAAAAAAATATCTCCCGATGACGAAATCCTCACGAAAAACGGCAAAAAATTTGTCCTCCAAACACAGATGGAAATTTGGCAAATCGCTACACCACTAGGTAGACAGGGTATAACAAGTTTGTGCTGATGTTCGTAACACCACAAAATATTGAACGTAGACCTATCTCTTAGTATACCGATCGACTCAGCATCTATGTGGAAGCGCTCTATGTTTAGAACCAGTGTCCTTAAAAACGCCCTCCACGCTACTGGTCGCAAGTATTAAGATATTTTGATGAAATTTGATAAACAGACTTATATCGGCCTAAGGACCAAGCCCATGTTCAGACGTAGTGCCCGCTGTAGGTCGCAAGTATTAAGATATACTGACGAAATGCTTTGCACCGTCTCATATCGGCCCAAGGACGCAGCCCATAAAAAGATCGTAAATGTTAAGCTATGTTGATGAAATTTTGTATACCGACTTATATTGACCCAAGGACGAAGCCTGGATATTTTGGTTAAGATCTGTCCATGTTTAGATCTAGTCCCCAAATATTAAGATATTTTAATAAAATTTAATACATTGATTCACATGGGCCCACGAACAAAGTCCGTTCATTTTGTTTAGCATCGGTCCATGTAAAGGCCACCCAAAAATGGTCTTTGTCGCTCGCTACAAGTCGCAATTACGAAGTTATTTTAATGAAATTTGGTACACTGACCAACATGTGCCCAAGGACAAAGCCTATTTCAGATAGAATCCTTAGGTCCTTATTTGAACCTCTCGCCCATATGAAATATATTTCCGATTTTCTCTTAAAGGCACCTAACGCTAGGTAAAATCAAAATTTCTTACCGTTATTTTTTGTTTTATCATTTGATGCAAGTCCATTTTAACCCATTCGAATCCAAACATTAGTTGACTTTCAAACAGACTGGTGTTTGGTATGCTGTAGTCGGTATGCTCGACTTTAACTTTTTTACTCGTATTGTATGAAAAGTTTTCTTTTTTTTGTTAAAATCTATATTTATTGTTCGGATTATTGTAGCCAAGTCCTAAAAGTTATTTGGTGCGAATTAAAAAAAAAAGCCGATAACTTAACACTTGGCAGGCACGTAGCAAGGCAATTTTTTCAGGAGGACTTTGTTGATTTTTTTAAAATTTTTTTTTGTATCCTAGGGAAATTTACAAAACAATTTACGCATGAAAACCTTCTATTCTGAATGAATGGAAAATTTATACACTCACAATATATTTTCCAAAACCGATTGAGGTTTATTTGAAAAGTAATAGGTAAAGTTTGTTTTCAATTGAAGAATCATTTAAAATACACTGAAACATATTGTTTAACTCTTTTTATCAGTCAACAAAAAACAAACCACAAAAAATTATGTATCGTCTGTAGGAGTTGATATTTTCAGTCACATGTTCTAGTTTTAGTTTTTTATTTTTTAGAAAAAATGATTTAAATAATTTCGTTGTTTTCTGTATTGAAAGAAAAAATTCTAATATTTTCGGTTTTCTTTTTTTTTGTTAAAATAGGTCGTTTTTTAGACAAAATTATTTCCATTCAAATTACAACAAATTTTTTACTCATACATACAAACATAGCCAATAAAAATATGAAGGTGTGTGTTGTGTGTGTAGTGTTTTGAAAATTAAAAAAAAAAAAACTTTCAAATATGAAAAAACAAACCACAAAATTGTTTTTCTTTTACGTTTTGTCAGTTAAAAATTGATGATTGTTTTAACAGGCTCTTCAATTGTTTTTATTTCTTTTATGATTGGTTTAAACAATGTTTGAAAATAAATAGCAAAATGGTTTGAATATAGTGAAAAATTAGTAATCCTTTTTTTAATTGTGTTTTCAATTAATTTAATATGTATTTTAGGTTGTTTTTAAGGATAAAATATTGTGAGTGTACAATTACGGTTACCAAGCTTATAATTAAATTTGTCTATAACGAACTAAATTGTCCGGTTTCTAGAAGTTCCTTATAACCGAACTCCACTTTATTACAAAATTACTTACGTAAGAGACACATATCGATTGTTTTCTTAGGAAATTTCGAAACGATGAATTACTCTTATTGATTTTTGTTCGCGATGTTCCACTTTCGTAGAAGCCATAAATTACAACAAAAATACATTAACATCAAAAACTCTGCCATCTCTTATTTCGTCTGTTTTCGAGTAGCAATAAAAAAATCGCTTCTAGTTTTGCATCACTACTACATTGTCCCATAAACAACTATATAAATTTTGTGGCCCGCGGATTAAAGAAACTTACCATTTCAGCTATTTTTTTTTGAAATTAGTTAGCTATAGTTTAAATAATTTTTTTCTCTTTTTGTCTGTGCTTCTTAAATGCAAATTGAGTATTGTACAGCACCAGCAACTCTTTTTGTTTGGCAGTTCATTTATCTATTGGTTCGATTAACAAAATTTTTGGGAGGTTTGGCATTCATTTCAATTAATTGCTTGAGTTTTAGGCAATTAATTTTTGTTACATTTTTTATTTGATTTTTTTGGAAAAAAAAGTTTATTTTTTTTTAACTGCATTCGATTTTTAGTTATTTTGTGATGAATGTTCAATTTACAGTTAATGATGTTTGAATTCCAGGAAATTTATTTGAAAGTCATGCTTATTTGTTTTTCTCGTTTTCTATCCTTTAGAGTTGAGAATTTATTTTGACAAAAAATAAAAGAAGTGCGACACAATTAAATTTATTTCGTGTGGCAAGGAGTTAAAAAAATCTTAAACTGTATAAATAAAACAAATCACGTGACTGACTCACTGACTCAACATCGTTCAGTCCAACCACTGGTAACTGGGTTATACACCAAAAGAAAAAAGTCGGTAAAAAATTTAGTTAAAAATACTAATAATTAGTTAAAGAAGACGTGCAGAAAAAACAACTGAATTTAGCAGATTATTTTTGCTATATCTTAGTAAAATATACAGGATTAAATATACAGGTTTTTAGTTATATTTAGTGTTTCCAAAAAACCGACATTTTTAAAAACCGGTGTGTCGGTTAACCGAAAATGGACTATTTTGAAAAACCGGGTTTTGGTTATCCTTTTGTGAAAAAACCGGTTAACCGACTGAAAATAAAAAAACACCGAAAAATAAAATAAAACGAGTAAAAAGGTTAAAGTCGGGCATGCCGACTATACAATACCCTACACCAGTCTGGTGTATTGTTTGGATCCGAAATTCGAATGGGTTAAAATGGGGCTTGTGTCAAAATTTTCTATAATGTGAGTCAGCGCACCAAATTTCATTAAAATATCTTAATATTTGCGACCTGCAGTTTGTAACCAAGCCAATTTTGGGGGGACCCTTATATGGGCACTAGTTCTAAACATGGACCGATGTTCACCAAAATCAATAGGCTTCGTCCTTGGGCCAACATAGGTCTATGTACCAAATTTCATCAAAATATCTTAATATTTGCGACCTGCAGCATATAAACAATATAATTTTGGTGGGACCCTTATATGGGCACTATGTCTAAACATGGACCGATGTTCACCAAAATCAATAGGCTGCGTTATTGGGCCAATATAGGTCTGTGTACCAAATTTTATTAAAATATCTTAATATTTGCGACCTGCAGCGTATAAACAATATAATTTTGGTAGGACCCTTATATGGGCACTAGGTCTAAACATGGACCGATGTTCACCAAAATCAAACTTGTTCGTCCTTGGGCCAACATAGGTCTGCGTACCAAATTTCATCAAAATATCTTAATATTTGCGACCTGTAGAGTGCGCACAAGATTGCATGGACAGACAGACAGACGGACGGACGGACAGACGGACATCGTTAAATCGAAATAAAAAAAAATTCTGAACCGATCGGTATACTATAAGGTGGGTCTGCGACCAATATTTTTGGTGTTACAAACATCAGCACAAACTTATAATACCCTGACCACATAGTGGTGTAGGGTATAAAAAGTGAAAAATGTGGTTTAAAAAACGGCAAAAACACAAATATACTCTCAGAATTTTTCAAGAGAGGTTCTATGGTGAATATATTAAAATCTGACCGTTATTCTCCAGGATCAATATTTTATATTTTTAGTGATTCACTGTTAATAACGTTTGGGAGTTCCAGAAGATTTCAATG
Source organism: Leucophora obtusa (assembly GCA_949987735.1). Classification (NCBI taxonomy): domain Eukaryota; kingdom Metazoa; phylum Arthropoda; class Insecta; order Diptera; family Anthomyiidae; genus Leucophora; species Leucophora obtusa. The sequence goes on along the minus strand of OX465299.1, from coordinate 161,516,508 downwards.
AAATTTTTTATATGATTTGGGAAGACAAATTATGCAACTTTCGGTACTAATCTTGCCGGCCGAAGTTGATATTTAGGAAGTAAAAATAAGTTTAAATGCTGTTGAATTTTTTTTATTTGAAAACTGTTTTATATTTGTAGTATCCTATACTAAATTTAGACCGAGCAAAAACCAGGTGGTTTTTGTTAAAAACTAAATTACAAAATCCAAGTCATTTACACTGGTTATTGGGTTTTTCTTTGTCACATCACTTTTTTATTAAATACTTTTCTTTATGTTTTTATTGTTAAACTAAATTAAAAAAATTATTAACTCATTTAAAAATGGATAACAACACACAATTTCAAACTAAAACCGAAATATTTTAAAAAATTATAAAATATATTTTTGACACTTGCTTTACTTCTATATTCGTTGTAACAGCGTGTACCGAAAATTACTTATAAAAAAACCTGGTGTATCAAAAATGTAAATTTCAAATATTTTTACTTGGTTTTTGGCAAAAACCAGGTAGAATGTGGTTTTCAGTTTGTATGAAAATTGTATGGAAAAACCAAATTAATTTTGTAGTTTTTGGCTCAAAAACTAAAAATGGCCAAAAACTACTAGTTTTTGTCCAGTCTAAATATACCATTACTCTACCTTTCATTTAATAGACAATAGGTGTGTTTCTTTACTTTTTGGGTAAAGTTCGGTAAAATGAGAGTTAACAAGAAATACTCTCACGAAGTGACAAATATGCCCAAAAGTAAACGAACGCGAAAAACCATATTTGAAGCCCGAAAAACAAACGTCAATAGATTTGTGCATTATAGTTCGATTTGGTGAGCGCTCTTTCTAGTTCTTGTTCAATTTGTTGTAAAAATCTAGATAGCTTTTCTAGTTAAACCGCTTTTTAAATAAAAAAATTAAAAAAAAAATTTCCTTCTCAAGCATTTTTATATACAAAAAGGAATACATAGTTTATTAAATCTGGAAAAAATTTTAATATTAAACAAAAGGTTCGATTTATTTACATATTTATCTCTTTAACACATTTAAACAAGAGTCTTCAAAAAATTGTCGGTAATTTTATGGAGTGGTAACATTACCGATATGCCTTTGCAACTTTTACGCTAATTTTTGTAAATGATACACATATTTTTCTGAATGAATAAAATGAACGATTGAACTAAAAGAGCTATTAGTTGTGAACTAGGTCTTTGGTTCAAATAAGTGAATAGTTCAATTGAACTAGTTGAATCCAACAGATGATATAACAGCTGATAAAAACAATTTACCCAAATTTACACGAAAAAAAGTTTGGGCTTCTTCGGGCAAGAAGAACAAGAATATTACTCTCTCATGACAGCTCTCATTTACCCAATTGTGCAGCAAGAAAACGCTTTTTGGTAAAATTGAGATCCCGCGGGATCCCAATGTTGAGTACCCGAACAGACTTAAAATTAATTTTTAAGAAACATGAAAAGAGCAAAAAAAAAAAACTAAAAAAGTGCAATTTTGAACACTTTTTTTTAACCATTTAACGTTAGAATGGGTCGATTAAAACATGAGTTTTCTTGTTTTCATATAAAAATTTCATTAATTAATAACACTGTACATGAATCGGAGACTTTTTTTTCCCAACAGGTGGGGCACCCAGTGGGTAAAATTAATTCGAGTACGCTGAATTTAGTGGTGCTAGCCGTTTTTCTAGGTTAGCTCTTAAAAAAAAAGATATTTGAGTTTGAAAATTATTGTGCCAAGAACCCTAAAAGACTCGATTTTTTAATTTGTTTACCGTTAATTTTTAGTTAAGTTGTTTGCTACTCTACCAAGAAGCTTTGTGTTAAAAATAATCAAAATCGGTCATGCGTTTCAAAAGTTGTGATTGAAAATGTGGACACCTTAAAAATCTTGGTGCAAATTTTTCACTACAATACAAATTTCAGTACATTTAACGAAGCAATAAAATGTACAATTTTGTATAGAAAATTTCGAAGTGTCCTCACATTTTCACTCAGAACTTTTGAACCGCTGCACCGATTTTGATCAAAAGCCAAAAGCTGACTGGGGGAATAACAAATAACCTGGATAAAAATAAATGGTCAAAAAGTTAGAGAAGTCGAGTTTTTTGGGGCCCTTGGACTCAGAATTTTCAAACACAAATCTTTTTTTCTAGAGCTAATCTAGAAAACGGCTAGCATCACTGGATTCAGCGTACTTAACTTGGGTTCAGCCACTGGGTGCCCCGCTTGTTGGATTTTTCAACTAGCACAGTGTAATTAATAAAATTAATTTTTGACATCCGCAAGATTTTGGGTTAGAATTTGTATGAACCAGAGAACGGTTTGAGTACATTCGTTTTTATTGTGCAGTCATACCATTCATTGCTTTTGCCATGTATTCATGCAACAACAATAACTAATGCTATTGCTATTATATACATTCATTGTTTTTGATGAGTGGTTTTTACGCATTATTTATACCCTACACCACTATGTGGTCAGGGTATTATAAGTTTGTGCTGATGTTTGTAACACCAAAAAATATTGGTACTAGACCCACCTTATAGTATACCGATCGGCTTAGATTTTTTTTTATTTCGTTTTAACGATGTCCGTCTGTCTGTCTGTCCGTCCGTCCGTCCGTCCGTCCGTCTGTCTGTCTGTCTGTCTGTCTGTCTGTCTGTCCATGCATTCTTGTGCGCACTCTACAGGTCGCAAATATTAAGATATTTTGATGAAGCTTGGTACACCGACTTATGTCCAAGGACGACGCCTATTGATTTTGGTAAACATCGGTCCATGTTTAGACCTAGTGCCCATATAAGGGTCCTACCAAAATTATATTGTTTATACGCTGCAGGTCGCACATATTAAGATATTTTGATAAAATATGGTCCACCGACTTATGTTGGCCCAACGACGAAGCCTATTGATTTTGGTGAACATCGGTCCATGTTTAGACCTAGTGCCCATATAAGGGTTCTACTAAAATTATATGGTTTATACGCTGCAGGTCGCAAATATTAAGATATTTTAATGAAATTTGGTTCGCTGACTCACATTATATAAAATTTTGACACAAGTCCCATTTTAACCCTTTCGAATTTCGGATCCAAACATTAGTTGGCTTTTACCCAGACTGGTGTAGGGTATTCTGTAGTCGGCATGCCCGACTTTAACCTTTTTACTCGTTTTATAATGCCACTACATGTCAAGCAACGAAATAAAGAGATGACGCATTAAAAAAATAAAATCAATCACAACATTCATTTAGTATTCGTTGACCTGTTGCAGTATTTTGAAAAATGAAGAAATTTCCATTTTTATTTATTTAAATCTGAAATATGTATATATTTTCTCATTTTGTTAATGTTTAAGTGAAAAAAATAAACACCAAAAATATACTAAAATATTTGACAGAAAAAAATTTTCAATTTTTATACAACCAACATTGAGACCATTCGTAACAATCGGTTTGTATTCATACCAATCATTTTATATTCGTTGCTTTTGTGAGTGTTAGGTAAGATAAAGAGAAGACATGCAGTGCATTGCATGGCTTTCGTCAAACTCACTTTTTTTCAATTGTGTCTGTATTGCTTTACTGAAATGATGTAAATTGACAACAATATGCACATTTTTTGTGATTGCATTCAAAAGTATAAAATAAGGCACTCAAACCGTTCTCTGGTATGAACCAACATTTTTTTAGCAATTCGCCACTTATGTTTCTTCATTTTTAAAGGCATTTTAAGCTAAAAATAATAAAATAAAAAACCGGTTAACCGGTTTTGCCGGTAAAAATAAATGTATGAAGAAAAAAATATTTTTTGCCTAAAATATAAAAAAAAGTAATAAGCAAAAGGTTATTGATTTTTATGGTAGCGGTAACAAACATTTATTTTTACCGGCAAAACTGTTGAGTATATAGAAAAGCGTTATATGAACAGATTAAAGGAATTGTAATTTTTATTTTTTTTTTAAATTGTTTGAGCATAATCGGACTAGTGGTTCTCGAGTTATGTCAAAAAAGAGCCTTTTGGAAACAGAAGTTTACAATTTTTTTAAGCAAATATTTCTGTTGATTTTAGCAGGATAGACTGCTACCTGCATTCAACTAAATTTAGTTTAAAAAAAAATGTTTATAGATATAATAGTTTGTTTTTTCTATTTTAAGTCTACTAATATTTAGCAAAATTTTCTGCAGATTTAACAGTACAATTTGTTATTTTCAATTCACTTAAAGTTAACTTAAATATAACTAAAATTCTGTAAATTTAACAGTTTTATTTCTGCTTTTCTTATTTTACTAGTATTTAGTAAAAAAAATCTGCTAATTTTAGCAGTTTTAACTAATTTTTAGTAACTTTTTCTGCTATTTTTAGAGATTTGTTTCTATGAGTGTAACCACAAAAATTGTTTTCACATCAAAAAAGAAAAAATGTTCACACTAAAATTATTTGTTTCTACTCTATAATATTTATTTTCGGACTGCAACTATTTTTTTTTACTATGTAGGTTATAAAAAAATTCGGTAAAGCTGAATTTAATTCTAGTAATTGTTTTTAATTCAACATCAATTTTATCCATTATTTCGTGATACACAAAAATTCATATTATCATAAAAATAAACAAAGTTTTTTATATCTGCTAATTTTATAAAACAACTAATATTTTAAATCCTTTTTTGTTTGGAAACCCATACTAGAAACAATTTATGTCAACTAAACTAAGAAGTTTTTTTTTTTATAAAAGCAAAACTTTGCTTCTCTAAATATCAATGCATAACAAAAACACAAATCCTCTAAATTTAAACTAAACTAAACTAAAAGTACATTATAGTAAAACATTTAGTTGGTTAAAAACTATCAATTTCCATCAAGAGAAAATAAACTTTAACGAACGCTAAAAGGATTTTATTTCAATTTATCTTTTTTTTGTTTTTTTGTTTTAAGCAATATTGGACTGATTAATAGGCTTTGTTAGAAAAACTTGCTTAATTTAACATCGATTTCATGAAACTTTTAATGATATAAAATTTTACTGATATTGTGGAATTTAAGTTTGAAGTTTTCCAATGGTGAGAAGTTTAAACTTATGAAAACACTAGAAGTGAAATTTGTATAAAAAATCGTTTTTGTTAGTCAATAGTTCTAAAACTATCTGCTGAAAGACCTGATCAATAACCGCTCAGTCTCAGCGCTCAGGTAGCCCTGTCATATTTTGCTAGCGTAAAAAATCTTTTATACTTTTGATCAAATAGTGATACATTTATTGTTGTTGATTAAAAAAAAAAAAAATTTGTTTAATAAGAAAAACAAATGAAAACATACAAATATTATTCAAAAAGAAAATTTTAAAAAATCAAAGGAAACTATAGGAAAAATGTATTTAAAAACAAAACAAGAAAAAAATTGTTCAGCAGAGTTAGTAATCATAAAGCACTACAAATCGGTATCAGTTTTAGGTTTCTCTGCTGACTACTACCATTGTTAATTCAATTACTCTGTGCACCAATATTTTGAGAGGTGGATAGTTCTAACGCCAAATAAAAGTACTCGGTTATTGTAAGTCAAAACTTTTATGTTTTCGCTAAATAAAATAGCATTTTTTTTATTATGAAGTGCATGAAATAAGTCGAAAAAAGCATGTAAATATACTTTTAAGTTAGGTTTTATATTTGAGTGCCTGTTATACAATTTTACAAGAAATATTTCCATATATCATTTAACCATTAATTAACAACCCTACGGGAAATTTTAAAAAACTGTCACCGAACTGGCCCCTTTATATGAAATAGACTGGTCACTTTTACATGGCGTTGTCATAGGAGGGGGAAATTGACCCCTTGTGACATGTCACAAGACAAATCCCAGGACAGGTCCCTGAACTTTGTTTTTTATGAGAGTTCAGTAACCTGTCCTAGGATTTGTCTTGTGACATGTCACAAGGGGTCAATTTCCCCCTCCTATGACAACGCCATGTCTATTTCATATAAAGGGGCCAGTTCGGTGACAGTTTGTTAAAATTTCCCGTAGGGAAGTTTCGTGGATAATTTGAGTCCTTTTTTTAATAGTGGAATATGTGACTATCAAATATCAAATATATGTTTTCAAAGGTCGGTGTTTTCGGATCTGAAATCATGATTAAACATTTTTAAATGGCTGATCCATTTTAACGATCTTTTGGCAGAGACCGATCGTTGATCGATCACGTTTAAAGTCAGCAAACCACTTTTTTACCATTTGTCTCATGGAGCAGAGTCCGAATGACACCGTTGTTATCAAAATCACAAAACGTAGCCTCACTAAAACAGCTGTAACTTGTTCAGTAATAAACGAATTGTCATTAAATTTTGACAGGTATCTAGGATTTTTCGTTAGTGGTGCCACCTATATGTCATCCTACGGATTTTTCAGCCGATGTGTCAGTAGTGCAGTTAAAAACATACACAGAAAGATAAAGAGGGCACCAACTATGAAATATATGAAAACAAACAGCCAGAGATAGGAAATCAAAACTTACACTACTCACCGGTAGAGGGCGCTGAAATTTAGTATTACCTGAGCAACTATTTAGTATCAGTTGAGCCTATATTTAAAAACTCAAAAACTGCTGAAAACTGCACAAAATAAGGAAAAAACGAGTAAAAAGGTTAAAGTCGGGCAAGCCGACTAAATCTTTGCATCTTTGTGGGAGTTACCGGAAAAAATAAGCGCAGAATATATTCAAATAATAAAATTTGAGATATCAGTTTATTTTTTTTTTTGCTCTGTTGTTTGTCATTATTTAAATTTAAGCAGAGACATATAATATAGAGATGCAACATCGATAATTTTGTAAACAAACTGTAGATGTCGCTAGATTGTGGGAAATTTTCTCAAGGGAGGATTTTTTTTATGTCAAATGAGGTTTTACAGAGTTGTTAGGTAAGGGGATTTGGGCCCAAATTAGGGATTTCGACTTCGTTTTGGGGACAGATTAAAAAATTTGTAAATTTTAAAAGATTTAGTTTCAGGCCCAAAATAAGAAGAATTTTATATGCGTATTATTTCAAATTAAAGTCGATCAAATTAGGTCTGTTGCAGAATTTCAAAATTTCTACAAAATATTTGAATTATTGAAGAAATGTTCTCCAAATATTTATAAATCTAGAAATAACGAAAAGCAACCAAGCTCAATAATTAATCAAAAAATTTTCTATTTTCCAAATACTGAAATTGTGACAAGGACTCCGAAAAAATAAATTTTGTGTAGGCTCAAAAAGTACCAGGAATCAAAAGTACCAATCGTGTAAACTCGACTTATGCAAACTTAATGTTAAAAAGAGTTTACGAGCCCTAGAACTTTCACCTTACTAGATTTACAAATTTTGGAAAAAAGACTTTTCACCAGTGTGAAAATTGTGTAGTATTTTTCTCGCGAAAATTTAATATACGACTTTTATTTTGAAACGGTGACATTTCAGCTTAATTGTGATTTGTCTTTCGTATAATAAAAGTTTTTTAGTTTCACAATTTTAACAAAGATTTGAGGCCTTTAAAGTTCGAGTGAAAACGTAAATATTTCTTCGTAAAATATTCAGTTTTATTTAATTTGCTCACTCATTTCTTTATAATTTTCTGAACTTAAGAGCGATGCTAACTTAGCTCCTTTTTTGAGTTTTTGTTTAAATTAAAATGAATTGGGTATAACATTGGGAATTTAAAGATATAAAATGGGAATAAGCTAAAACTTTCTGGGCAACACTGCTCCCCAATAAAATGAAACAGTATTGCCAGAAAAAACAAAACAACAGTCATCGCCATCTGTTGCATTAAAAGCCGGTGTTGCGATTCATCAGGACCATGAGAGACCCCTGAATTTAAGTAAAAAAAGAAAATTGTCAATTTTTTTTAACAAACTACTCTAGTGATAACGATGTTGTTATAACTTATTTTTTTGGTGATACCATACCCCTGCAAACAGCTTTTTCATATTAAAATTCGACTTCATTTTAATTTTGCATATAAAACGTCGCTAAAAATAAATAAAAGTTTAAAATTATTTGGTGTATAAATTAAAAATGTGGGCATTTGTTGTGTACTTTAGTAGAATACAAATTTCGCGCCAAAAGAACTGCTCATTTTTTGAGGCCAAGAATGAATAAAGTCAATTTCGGATACCCTGTTCTGAAGTGAAGGGAATTCCAGTGAGAGCGTTTTGAATCGATCGAATCAAATGGTAGTCGGACGGGGCAAGATCTGGACTATAAGACATATGGGGCAAAACTTTCCAATCATTTCTTTCTAAATGGTTTTTAACTTGTCTTGCAAAATGTGGCCGAGCGTTGTCATGATGGAATATAACAGCTTAATGTCCGGTCACATATTCTGGGCATTTTTGGCCAATCCTCGCTTCAAACGAATCAATTGCGTTCGGTACAGTTGTCCTGTATTCCTCTGGCCCGACTTCAGTAGCTCATAGTAGATGGGACTCTGCTGGTCCCACCAAATATAGAGCATTTATATACCTTGGCGCCATGGATCTTCAGCTTTGGCTGGTTGGCCGGGCTTCACATACGATTTCTTGCACTTCGGATTGTCATAGTAGATCCATTTCTCATGGTTAATAATAATTCGAGGTAAAAAGATTCTCTTTATGGCGTTCAAGCAGCATTTCGGACATGGAAAATTGTTTTTTAACACCTCCCGGCTTCAACTCGTGTGGTACTCAATTTCCTTGCTGCTTCTGCTGCTTGCAAACGTTTTAAAATGACTGCCTGAATGACTCCTAATGATTTTGCAAGTTCTTCTTGAGTTTGATAATAATCTTCATCGAATAATGCCTCTAATTCATCATCTTATAACTTTTTTGGCTGACCTGGGCGGTTTTTGCCTTCCGTGTCAAAATCACCAGCTGCACTTTTTTTCAAATTGCAAAACTTCCAACAAATGATGGCATAAAATTCCACATTTTCGAAGTATTTCATTCAATTTTTATTTTTGCATTTTTTTCATTTTTCACTATTTCATTCAATGACTAAGAATAAGTGAAAATAAATGACAGATGCCACATAAGTTATTAAATACACAAACCATATATAAAAGATACGCCATACAAAAAATGACCAAAAAGTTTGTTTGTATTTACAAATTTCATTGTTTGTGCCTATATAAAAAGCTTTTATTTGTATTTACAAAAAGGTGTGTAAAAGATGAATCTGCTTAATTCACAGAAATGATAAATTAAACACCCAGAAAACATATTCAGGGCTCACAACTCAATTTTTCTGTTATTTTTTGTTACAAAATTAAAATGAAAACGAAAAGTGACATTTGATTGCAGGCATCATTGCAAGAGTCGCATGCAAATCATCGATATCATGATATTCCAATAAAACTGAAATTAGGTGTCTTCACTTGAGATGATATGATTTTGACAATTGCTTGCTATCATTTTATTGCATGTCAAGACGCTAGGTTAGGGAGTGGAGAAAGAGGGTAGATATGTTAGGAAACAATGTTGGCGGGAAAAATTAATGGAGATCGGTCATATATACCACCCCTCTAGCAGGTACAAGGAGCTGATAAAAAAAAAAATGATAAAAAAGTAAAAAATTTGTATGGGGACCGCCTTAAGGGTTGAAGATAGAGGGTAGATATGTTTCAAGAAAATATTATGGTTCAAAAAATATTGGGGGTCAGTCATATATTTGACTCCTCTAGAGTCACCCTAGGGACAGTTGGAGCGGTGGGAGAAAATTTTATAAAAATGTCATATTTGTATGGGAGCCCTCTTAAGGAGTGGAGGTAGGGGATAGGTATGTTCGGAAAAAAATGTTGTAGGAAACAAATTAATTAGTGTCGATCTTACATTTTACCCCTCTAGAAGGCAGGTGGAAAAAAAAATATAAAAAAAATAAAAAAATTGTATGGGGACCGCCTTAAGGGTTAGAGATAGAGGGTACATTTATATGTTCCGAGAAAATGTTGGGATTAAAAACATATTGAGGGTCTGTCATACATTTGATTTCTCTAGGGGCATACTTAGGACAGTTAAAGCGGTGGAGGCAATTTTTATAAAAATGTCATATTTATATGGGAGCCCTCTTACGGAGTGGAGGTAGGGGATAGGTATGTGCGTAAAAAATGTTGAAGGGGAAAAATCAATGGAGGTCGGTCTTACATTTTACCGCTCTAGGGGCGACTACGGGAAAGTTGTGGAGCTTTTTGTGGATTTTTAATTTGTCCCCACATCACACATGGTTTAAGAGCGGTATTAATTCATTTTTTTCATGTCTTCTGACCTACCTGATTTTTCCACAGTTTGTAACAAACACTTCAGTTATCATGTGCCAAAAATATTAGGCTTATATCTTTATTACTTTTTTGTCCAGAGACATTCAAAGTTGACCTAAATGAATGCGTTTGAAATGACCGTATTAATGCTACCTTCTATCGCTTCATGCTTTTAAAATACTTTTGTAATGACACTATTATGATTTTTTTTATACAGTTGGATGTTATAAATAATATTATTGGAAAATTTTTTTTTTTTCAAAATTAAAAAAAAATTTTATTTTACTACTATAAATTTTCCAAAAATATTTATTTTCTACAACTTCTATGGCTTTTATCTATTGATCTCCAATGACCTCTAGCCCGAGACTTATGTCAAATTAAAGATTGAAGTCTCAGCTAACTATCTATTAAAAATTCAGGTGCCCATTTTTGCCCCTAAGCAATTCCGGTATAAAAAATTAAAAAAAGGGAGGAAAAATTTCCTTCACAAGCATTTTTGGTTTTTTAGCTAGCTCTAACATAATCTCTTTAAATTTTTTACTAATCCAGTTAAGGGATATTGTTTTCTGAAAATTTTGTGAAACTTCGATAACGTTAACCATTTCTATATCAAGGTCAAAAGTGAAATTTTCAAATTTTTCAAAATTGAACTTGGTATAGAAAGGGTTAACGTTGTCGAAGTTTCACAAAATTTTCAGAAAACAATATCCCTTAACTGAATTAGTAAAAAATTTAAAGAGATTGTGTTAGAGCTAGCTAAAAAACAAAAATTAATGATATTACCCAAATTATTAAAATTATATGCCATTTTAACCCTACAAGGGTCTGGGCGAATTACAATTACTTCAATATCTTCCAACCGATTTTGGATTTGTATGCCTTTTAAGAAAAATAATTCAGTCTAGATTACGATTCTATTAACATTTTCCAGAAATACAGTTATTTAAGTTCCAGTATTTTCAAAATAAGCCAAAAAAGCAATTGTCCTCCTTGTAAATCGCATTCAAAACTTTGAAGGGTGTCGACTAAGCATGAAAAAAGTTATAGAATATTAAATTTGACCTGAGATGTCCATTTTGAGTGCATTAGTTTGACTCGGTGGAATAAATTATATAAACATTTTATATATCGTTGAATAGATAAATAAGTCTTATTTGTTAATATATAAAAAAATATTAAAAAATATTTCAAATATTAAACACCCCGGTAGAAAACCAAAAAATAAATTAGAATCCATTTTATTTCAAAATATTATATAGAAATTTAACTTTTTTTAGTGCATGACAATTGTTTACCATTTAATGAAAAAAAATCAAATTTTACAAAAATAAATAACTTTCAAATATTATTTTTACAAATAAAAAAAAATGCTTTTAAAAATATGACCTTTTCCACAAAATTTTCTCCCCTATCGATGTTCTTGGGCGGGCGGCGGGAAATTTATGGGGCAAATCATTTGGAACTTGTTTGCTTATGGTTCAAAATTAAAAAAAATTATCTAAGTGGCGTGACATTTTTTGCCACATTCCGAAACATTAAATTTTGTTCAAATATTCATCATTTTCGACCAATGCTGGCCGTAAGGTGCATGCTCAAAAATGTTCTGAATTTAACTATTAAGCATTTCTGAAGCTCATTCTTGTAGAAAATGTCCAAAAATGTTAAAAAGCTTCCAAAAACTTGGCTATAAAAGTGAATGAAGTAACCCCCCTTTTTGCAAAAAATGCCATTTTCAGGACACGCTTAAAAGTTTTGACTTTAAAAAACTATTACTGTTAAACGTCATGACAATGACACAACAAAATTTCAGACATATTGTTCTGATAATGAAAAACTTGTTGGGGAAAAACCAAAAAAAAGTCAAGGTAAAAAATGAACATTTTGAAATTCAAAGTGAAATATTTTTTATACTACAAATACTAGATGCATGTTTTTTATTTATCTTATAACCTAGATTACAAAAAGTCTAAAATCAGCAAAATCGGTTCACATTTGTAAAAGTTGCACGACAATAAAGCCTTTGTATACCCGAGATGGTCAACTTTGACATCCTGTAGCACACTCTGTGATTAAACAGGGTGGATACAATACTAATTTTCTAAAAGCCTGGCTCTTTCTCTTTAGTTCTTGTGAACATTTTTCAGTAGTTTAGAAGATCCATAATTATTACCATTTTTAATTGGTTTGGAACCACTGTGCATCACCTCCCCCATTTTTTGCTTATGCATTTTTTTCAAACCTCACAAATTTAGGGGTTCTAGCTTATCCAAATCTTGTTACAACACTATCCCACCGTTAATGTCTACAATATATAATAAACCGATACTTCGAAGTAAACTTTTAGTCAATTTGTTATGGAATAACCGATATATGTCCCAAATGTAATTACTTTATGAAAACTAGATATATTTCTATACAAAGTTTTCTGTGTGTACCAGTCCTATTTCAAGCCAGCCTTAACCAGTCACGGAATAGGTACTTTGAGGGCAATTCATCCCTAATTCCCCATAGAGTGGGGATAGATTTGGGGTTGCTGATATCGAATATTTACGAGGAATATTGTTATATAATTTTTTAACCCTTAGTAGAGCGTATTCATGGGCACTTTTCGGATTTTTATTTCTACAAAAATATGCATGTTTCATACTATTCGTAGTATCTAGCTTGATGTAACTTTCTTGTGAGCATAAAACAAATATAAAGTGCGTTTAACATTAGCCATTATTAATATAATTATACTTAAAATAAAACAAAGATCCAAAATAGAATAGTATCATTCGTTTTGTTATTTCTCTACAGGACAATTTTCTATATTTTAAGCATTAGCGATACTTTTTTTTTCTCTGCTAAATTGTTAAATTTTATGACAAAAAAAAAATTTCCTTTATTTAATATTATCTGACTGACAGTTATTGTGTAAGTGTGTGTGTGTATATTGCCAACAGAAAAAAACTTTATTTCTTCTAAAGTATCATTATTTGCTTTGAAAAAAAAGAACATACACACACACAACAGAAGAAACCAATGATGGTACATCCGCTTTTAGCTTTTAACCATCCTTCCGCCATTTGTGCAAAGTATGTGTATGTGTATGTATGTATGTTTGTTATTTTTATACAAGTCATGTGTATGTGTTTAGTTTTTAACATGTGACTTTTTATGTCTGTTGCAAAAGTTTTTGTGTTTGTGTGTGTGTATGTAAGTTTGCATGTGTATTCCTTGGAGATTTTTATGATGTGCATGTACTTGTAATTGATAATGGAAATTACCAGTTATTTAATGTGTCGTCGTTTTGACTTTTTTTTTAGCATTCTCTCTACATTTTGCATTTTTCTTTATTTTGCTCTGTTGGCTGTTTTTAGTTTTTATGTTTTCAAACTTTTTAGCATGTGATGCGTTAAATTTAAATTGTGATTTTTATTGCCATTTTTATGTCTATTTAGAGTTACATAAAATTCCTTTTAAAAAAGTTAATTTTAATTAAATTCAATCATGGTAATTTTGTTCGTATTACTATCTCTTCATTTTAAGAAATTAGTTATTCAGTTTGCACTAATGATAACCATTTTTAATTTATATAATTGAAAAAGTTCACACAATACTTAGATTTTGAAACTAAAATAATGGAAGGACTAATTTAATAAATTTATAGGCAATGTGTTGACAGAATTTTATATAATCACTATTATAGGTCTAGTAAATATTTACGTAAAATAACACAAAATGCCCAAAATTGTTAACTAAAATGCTTAAAATATAACTTAAACATTTTTGTGCTTAAAAATAAACACATAATAAAGTAACTTGCATGTTGATTAGAGCACCCATGAAGTATATGGAATGCGCAAAAATATAATTTTTTCACCAGGCCAATCACCCGTTGCTTTTAGCCCTAAATCCGAGAGAATAAATTTATGGGTGAATATTATTTTTTTCTCCCATTCTACCGGAAAGTGTGTGGGAAGGTGAAATATAACACTTTTGCACATATGGGCGCTGATTCTGAATAAGCACGAAATTAACTCTTAAACAAATTTTAAGTTTTAACTTATTTCTGGCATTGAACCTGAATTTTAAACTTTGATGTTTTCGGAGACTTAGTAGAATTTCATGATAAATAATTTTGCAGAACATTTTAATCCTCTAACTTTTAAACTTACTGATCGTTTATGTCCCTTTTTAAAAAAGGGGCCAAAAAGTCCCTTTAGTGGCAGAGCTAGAGGGTTAAGATGTTCCACAAAAATGTTTGTCATAAAATTCTACTATAAGTCTCTAAAGACATCAAAGTTGCAAATTTAAGTTCAATGCCAGAAATAAGTCAAAACTTGAAATGTGTTTAAAGGTTAATTTCATACTTATTCAGAATTGGCGATCAAATGTCCCACAAACCTGAATTTTAGGAGAAAACCATGTGCATTTTCCATTTTAGGTATAGCATGTGTTCAGCGAACTTATGTAAAATGCCACGAGGAACATTTGTGTGCAAAGTTTTAACCCTTTAACTCTTCAACTTATGGGTCTTTTTTGTGCATTTTTAAAACGGGGGCAAAATAGTCCCTTTAATTTATTTAATTTAAAGTTAGAGGGTTAAATAGTTCCACAAAAATGTACCTCGTAGTGTTTTATATAAGTTGACTGAACACATCATTTACCTAGAATGGAAGATTCACATGTTTTCCTAGTGTTTCTTCTATATATATAAAACTGAAATGATGTTCGTTGGTAAGCGCATCACTTGTGAACGGCTGCACCGATTTGGCTAAGTTTTTTTTTTCAATGTTCATAATAGGCCGAGTCAGGTTTTTCGGGCAACAAAATTTGTCCACGCCCACTTTTTTTGTTATAAAGCTTAAACTTACAGTATGGGACCCACAGTTAAGGTTTAGGAACTTTTTCTAAGGACTTTCTCATATAAAAAAGAACTCAGACCCTAAAGACTTCAGATTAAAAAGAACTTATTCCCCAGAAAAGCCCTCAGATTTGGAGGACTCCTTCATGCAGAAAACCCCTTAGATTTTAAAGACTTTTTACTGTTAAAAACCAACCAGATTCTAAGGACTGTTATAAAAAATCTTTGGAATCTGGTAAAAGCATTAAATTCTGTGAAGGTTTCCTTATGGAATTCTGAAAATTTTTCTAAGAATAATCCTCAAAGTCTGAGGAAAAATTAAATTCTGGCGACTTCTGGCTAAAAAAAATACCCCCATATTCTAAGACTTTTCAGATTCTTAAGACTATTTTCTATAGAAAATCCTTTGATTCTGTGGAATTTTTATATGGAAAAGCTTCTGGAGAGTTTTTACTATAGAAAAACACTTGGATTTTAAAGAGTTTTTTTGTAGAGAAAAAGCTTTAAATTCTGAGGAATTTTTCGGTAAAAAAGGTCAGAGACTTTAGCTTTTTTATATTTATTATTTCCAACAGATTTAGAAGACATTTTGCTGCAGAAATACTTTCAGAATTTGAGGGCTTCTGCCAGTTGAAAAATCGCTAAATTTTAGGCTAAGGAAAAGTCATCTAATTTAATTTTTTTTTGCAATGAAAAAACCCTCAGGTCTTGGGAAATTTTCCAAAAAAAAAACACTCTGATTCCGAGGAATTTTTCCTGTGGAGAACCCTACGGGAAATTTTAACAAACTGTCACCGAACTGCCCCCTTTACATGAAATAGACTGGTCATGAAATAGACTGACCCCTTGTGACATGTCACAAGACAAATCCTAGGACAGGTTACTGAACTCTCATAAAAAACAAAGTTCAGGGACCTGTCCTGGGATTTGTCTTGTGACATGTCACAAGGGGTCAGTCTATTTCATGACCAGTCTATTTCATGTAAAGGGGCCAGTTCGGTGACAGTTTGTTAAAATTTCCCGTAGGGTACCTATGACTGTGCCACTTTTTGTTGCAGAATAATCGAAAGACTTTAAGAGCTTTTTCTATATAAACACCAATAGATTATAATTCCTTTCCCTTAGATTGTGATAATTTTAGGGTCTGGTTTTTTGCGGCCCCAGAAAATACTCGAAAACAGCTCCAATTTTGACACACTTATTTTTCTGAGTAATTTGTGACAGGGCTATGGCATCACCAAAAAAAAAGTAAGTTATAAGTGTGTTTGTTTACATGCTATTTTTTTACTAGATTTATCAGTTTTATTCAAAACTACGTTCGAGTACTAAAAAAAAAAAAAAAAAAATAGTAAGAACTAGTAAAAAATTAAAGGGGAAATTTTTTCAAGTTTTTAATTGAAAAATTTCTTCCAGCAAAAACTAGTAATATGTTTTTTTGTTTAACAAACGATAAAATTACAACATTTTTATGTGAATGGTTATTAAATTAATTAACTCTTATGACTCGCAATAAAGTATGCACTCCGCGGGCGTTTTTATGCGATTTTCGTAAATTTTTTTTTGTTAGTTTGCTATTCTTAAAATTTTTTTGTTCGATTACTTTTGAATATTTTAACAACTTTTTCAATATTTTTTCTCTTTTACTAGTTTTACTACAAATGTGATCGTACAAACCTTATAACGACGTCGTTATCAATACGAAAAAATAAAATAAAAACAAACAAAAACTTTAAAAAAAGTAAAGTAAATAAAATTTTGTAAATCAAATATATTTAGCGTGTGTTTGTACTTATAATTTTGAGCTGTTTTCAACAATTTTGCGTTTTTTAATATTAGCTCAGCTGAGACTAAACTTATACTAAATAGTTGTTTAGATAATATTAAGTTTTAGCCCCCATTACTGGTGAGTAGTGCTAGTTCTGATTTCCTATCTCCATAATTAATAGTCTCTGTTTTGTGGGTCCAAAAAGAATACTCTTTTGAATGAAGCACCTTTATAGAAAAATCGGAATTTTTAGTTATATTTTTAAACAAATTTTTAATTTTTTTTTGAGTCTGTTTGCTGGCTGAAATACATTTTTTTATAAAACATTTATTTTTTGAAAGTGAGTTTATTTTTAGTAATGATTAATTTATTCATTATTAAAAGTCTGTTCAATTATTTAAAAGCGCTTTTTAAACACATAAAATTGAAATATAAACAAATTCATAATGTTGCTAAACATTGTTGATGCAATTAAAAGCGTACATTTAGACTCATTGTATCTAATAATATTGTACACAATGTGTCTATATATTTTATTACGTATTAACTTTACCCATACGTATGAGTAATATTATTAAATATACATATCATATAACTCATACGTGCGGAAATTATATTTCTAATATAAGACGGAGTTACAAAATGAAAATCGGATAAATCAAAAATATCCACAAAATAGACCGATAGAATTTAAAGTAACATTGTTTTTAAGTTTTTGGATTCATTACTGCTTAGATGGACATTTTTGTCTCTCTTTCTCTCTCTAGGATAACCCTAACCCGTTCCAAAGTAGGCTCAAAATAGTATATTATTTTTTAAAACATTAGCTGCGTTCTTGCGGCATGCTATCAGTGTCGTCTAATGTTATTTCCACAAGCAAACACTAATAGTTTGCAGCACAAACACAGCTATTTTAAAATCAGAAATTTAAATTTTTTTGCAAGTTATATCCCAATAAATCATAAATTCTAAACTATAGACTTTATAAAAAAATATTGATGGTATTCACAGTTCGTGCTAGTAGTAAATTAGCATTCATGGTAAATTTGACAACCTTCTATGGGTTAAACTTCAAAAATCATGCTATTTTACAATGAGAGCACATTAGCAATTAAATTGTGAACTCCTTTAATAAATTAATCGTTAAAAATATCATACCTTTTTTATATTTCGATATTTTTAATGGAAATAAAACTGTAATTTCCTATCAGCTGACTGATTTTACTGAAATTTGGTGTAGTTGGAGTTGAGGTATATTCGAGCTTAATTTTTTATTTGTGCAGCTCATGGACCCTAGGAAGACACCTTATTACAAAAAAAACTTCAAACAAGCGCCATTGGTTAATTTTTCATTCTATTTGTAAATTTGTTTAGTAAAAGGCCTTCAAAAAATATCGATTGCTCAGGAAGCTTATCCTGGATATGTTCCATCGATTTCAACAGGCGAGAGATAGTTTATGCTGTTCAGAAGTGGTGATTTTGACACGGAAGACAAAGACCGCCCAGGTCAGCCAAGTCCGAAGGTGATGAATTAGAGGCATTACGCGATGAAGATTGTTGTCAAACTCAAGAAGAACTTGCGAAAATATTGGGAGTTACTCAAGCAGCAATTTCAAAACATTTGCAAGCAGCAGGATTTTTCCAAAAGTAAGGAAATTGGGTACCACACGAGTTGAAGCCGACAGATGTTGAACGACGAATTTGCATGTCTGAATTTCTGCTTGAACGCCATAAAAAGAAGTCATTTTTGCATCGGATTATTAGTGGCGTAAAAAATTAACGAACTCGACAACTAGAAGCTAAAGAAATCGTATGTGCAGTCCGGCCAACCAGTCAAATCAACGCCAAAGCCGAATATTCATGGCACCAAGGTAATTCTCTCTATTTGGTGGAACCAGAAGGCTCCCGTCTGATACAAGCTGCTGAAATCGGGCCAGACGATCATAAGGGACATGTACCGAATACAATTGATTCATTTGAAGCAAACATTTGCCGAAAAACGATCGGAATATGTGACCAGCCGTAATATTTCATCGTGACAACGCTCGGCCACATGTTGCAAAACCGGCTAAAATCTATTTAGAAAATAGTGGTTTTGAAGTTTTGCCTCACCCGCCTTATAGGCTAGACCATGCCCCATCCGACTACCATTTGTTTCGATCGATGCAGAACGTTCTCACTGGAATATGCTTCACTTCAGAACAGGATATCCGAAACTGGCTTGATTCGTTCCTGGCCTTAAAAAAATGAGAAGTTCTTTTATCGCGGAATTTATATGTTGCCAGAAAGATGGGAAAAGCTCATAATTAACGATGTCCCATACTTTGAATAAATTTATGTTGTACCAATGTTTCACAATAAATCGCCCAAAATTTGTCAAAAGTCCCATATTTTCAAGTTATACACCCAATATCTCAAGTCTGACCAGTTCCCAAAATTTGTGCTTTATGTACTTATAAGTGTATATATAAGTGTATATATAAGTGTAAACTAGTCCGAGTCATAAATACGGACTTGACACCCAAAGGTTATCTCTATCCAAAAAATAGGTCCTGCGGGACCTTGAGCCCTCTGAAATTTGTAATAAAAGTATTCCATTTTTCATTTCATTTCATATAACTGTTATAAAATGGCCCATATCTCGGAAACTAAGCGAGATAGAGCAAAACGGACAAAATGTGTGCTCTTTCGGAATTACCTTACATAATACGGACCAGGTCTTGGGAGGGTAATGAGACCCTGTACTTTGAACAAATTTTACGACTCAGTATAACTACAAATAAAATTGTAGTTTTACAATTTTTTTTTTTTTTTACTTAAATTTAGGCTTTTGCCTTAAAGGCACGAACGTCAGTTCAGTATTATTGATCAAGCTTTCAAAAATCGGCCAATCAGAACATTTTATTTTTAAATACTGTTACAAAATTCGATTAGTATAGAAAATTCTGGAATTTTAAAATAAAAATATCCCGAGAAACGAGATCTACTAAGCCCGTCAATCTGGTAGCACTGTATTTAAAATATAATGTTAAATGTTTTTGGTACCACTGGAATTTTCTGCACTCATAGAAATAAAACTGTAAAAATAGCAGAAAAAGTTACTAAAAATTAGTTAAAAATGATGCTGCAGCAAAAACTGCTAAAATTAGCAGATTTTTTTTACTAAATACTAAATTGAGAAAAGCAAAATTAAAACTGTTAAATTTACACAATTTTAGTTATATTTAGGCTAACTTTTAGTTAATTGAAAATAGCAAATTGTACTGTAAAATCTGCAGAAAATTTTGCTAAATATTTGTAGACTAAAAATAGCAAAAATAAACTGTTAAATCTATAAAATTTTTCCTATTTTTAGGCTAAATTTAGTTAAATACTATTCTGCTAAAATTACCAGAAATATTTGCTAAAAAATTGTAAACTGCTGTTTTTAAAAGGCTCGATTTTTATTTGCATTTAAAAAAAAATCGAAAAAAAAACTTAGAAAATTAAAAAATTTTTGGTAATTTTTTGGGCTACTAATTATTTAGCAAAATTTTTTGCTGATTTTAGCAGGTTATTTTGTTATTCTCCATTTACAAAAATTTAGCTCAAATATAACTAAAATTCTGTATATTTAACAGTTTTATTTTTGCTGTTCCTGTATTACTAATATAAAGCAAAAATAATTTGCTAATTTAGCAGTTTTTTTCTGCAGCATCATTTTTAACTAATTTTTAGTAGCTTTAGTGTACCATGTGCTACAACCACGGCCCTTAAAATATAAAAGGTTGCCACTTGACGAGTATAGTCAGTAACGCGTTAGCGTTTTTATAATTCCAGTTCAGCTTTAGTAAATCGCTGTATTCAAATCGTTAGTATACTTGTGTGTGTGTGTGTTATACTGTTGTATGTAAAGAAATAAATTGTTAAATAAACGAGTAAAAAAAGTTAAGTCGGGCATGCCGACTATATAATACCCTACACCAGTCTGGTTAAAAGCCAACTAATGTTTGGATCCGAAATTCGAATGGGACTTGTGTCAAAATTTTCTATAAAATGATAAAATAAGAGCAAATCGGAAATATAGCCCATATGGGCGATAGGTCGAAATATGGACCGATCCTATCTAGAATCATTAGGATTTTTCCGTGGGTCCATGTGAGTCAGCGAACCAAATTTCATTGGTATATATATAATATACCAAATTTGGGGGGACCTTTATATGGGCACAAGGTCTAAACATTGACCGATTTTAACCAAATTCAATAGGCTTCGTCCTTGGGCATAGGTCGGTGTACCGAATTTCATCAAAATATCTTAATATTTGCGACTTTTAGAGTGCGCACAATAATGCATGGACAGAAGGCAGACAGACAGACAGACAGACAGACAGACAGACAGACAGACAGACAGACAGACAGACAGACAGACAGACGGACGGACGGAAAGACAGACGGACAGACGCACATCGTTAAATTAAAAAAAAAAGGAATTCTGAGTCGATAGGTATACAAAGATGTTGGTCTAGGTCCAATACAAACTTATTATACCCTGGTGCAGGGTATAAATATAATAAAATAAATATTTTTCTCGTGACAGCAATTTGTACCGCAATATCTCTAAACGCTCATGTCAATACGCTAGGCCAATTGGTCCTAAAACTAAAATCTAATTTAGCTTCGCAAATCACTTTAATGATTTTGTATAACTGATGTTATATATTAATTTTGCATTGGAACCATTGAGACTGAAATTTCTTATTGCTTTGTGTTACTCAAAATATCATTTTGCTTAAGATATGCTATTTTATGACTTTTACAATAGTTTTTATTAAAACATACTTAAATCTCTTTCCATTAATATTTGTTTATACTCGCATATAAATTATCATGCCAATTTTTTATTTTACTTATTTATAATTTATTTTAAATATGCAAATATAAATGTACCTACGCCTCTTATTCGCTTATGCTACATTTAAATTTTATGATTTCAATTAACACTACATTTTTCATGTTTTTAAATAAAATTACAGTAAAGCATGAAAGTTTTCTAATGAAAAGATGTAAACGCAGAGATAAGAGCATCATGTTATGATTGAAATACGTAATGATAATAGTATGATCTTAATGTGATCATAATATATTCAGTGAAAATCATATCTATGATCACTAGAATTATACTATGATAATTTCACATGCCCAAATATATTTTTATGCGTGTGTATACCTGAAATATTCAATAAAATTGTAATTGGTTGGAATAAAAACTAAACCCACTCTAAAAGACAATAACAGAAAGCTGAATAGGAAGGAAACAATGAATTAGTTATATTGCATTCAAGGCCTTACTTGGGTGAGATCGCTACTTTGTCGTCACAATTCAGTATAGTTACGTTTGTAATGTGGAGACATGTTTTCGAATCCCATAGCTGAGGTTAAAAAATTTTCATATATGAACAGTCTGACAATAAACATATAAACAATTAATAACACTATGCGACAGTAAAAATCGGGATGGGATGAAACCAACAGGAAATGTTATATCGGTCAAAAACAAGTTATACGTGTCCCGGCGTTTCGCTGGGTCACCCCTAGGAATCGAGATATATCTTTTTTTTTTTGACATAACTCGAGAACCACTAGTCCGATTTTGCTCAAACAATTTTAAAAAAATTAAAAATTACAATTCCTTTAATCTGTTCATATAACGTTTTTCTATATACTCAACAGTTTTGCCGGTAAAAATAAATGTTTGTTACCGCTACCATAAAAATCAATAACCTTTTGTTTATTACTTTTTTTTAATATTTTAGGCAAAAAATATTTTTTTCTTCATACATTTATTTTTACCGGCAAAACTGTTGAGTATATAGAAAAACGTTATATGAACAGATTAAAGGAATTGTAATTTTTAATTTTTTTAAAATTGTTTGAGCAAAATCGGACTAGTGGTTCTCGAGTTATGTCAAAAAAAAGACCACCAAAGCTCAAATCGATATATCTCGATTCCTAGCGGTGACCCAGCGAAACGCCGGGATACGTATAACTTCTTTTTTACCGATATAACTTTCCCCGGTAGTTTGAACCCTTCCCGATCACTGACCCCTACCATTTGTCTCACAGTGTAATTTAATGGAAAATCAGTGATGAAGCCTGTCCATAAAGAAAAGGCAAAAACTAGATATAGTCTGATTTAGAAATTAATGTTTATAATTTTTAGAGCAAAATGTTTATTCTTCTTCTTAACCACAAACCTACTAAACTCACTCCAGTTTAATGGATTATCGCCCCTGAATGGATGATTTTTTTTTTAATTCAGAGGTAACGATAAATTTTGTTTGTCTTTAAAAGATTTCGATGTACATTATTTTTTCTTTCCAGGCTTTTGTAAAATTTTACTATTTTACGAATCAGGAAAGTCCATCGTTAGAGCATTGATGCAAGAAAGACGAGAAAATTCTCAGAATATTAGGCTTTTCCAAAAGAAAAAAGTCGCTAGAAGCTGAGGAATTCTCTATGCGCTATAGAACAAAAAGTCATCATCAAATATGTATCTCAGATTTTTTGGAGTTTTCTATAGGAAAACTCTGAGATTCTGATAATTTTTCTAAATAGAAAACCCGAGATTGTAATGACATAATTCTCTAAAAACCCTCAGATAGTGCAGGAAACTTCTTGGGTTCGGAGGACTTTTTCTTACAGAAAAACACTGAAAACTTTTTTTTTTTTTAAAGCATTAGATAACCCTGCGGATATTTTCCTATAGAAAAACCCTAAAATTCAGAGGAATTTTTCTTAAAAATTGTAATGCTGAGCATATTCTTATTAAAAACTCCAGATTTTGAGAATGAATTGCTTTTTGATAATTTTTTCCTACGACAAAAGGTTTGCTAAATTCTAGATATTTCCATAGAAGAAAGTCCTCATAATCTGAGGTTTTTTTAAGATAAAAAATTTTATGAATCAATGTTTTTTCTATAGAAAAAAAAAACACAAAATTTAAGGCTTTTCCTAAAGGCATATCTACACGAGAGACAAAACTGCTAGAGATAGAGCAAAAAAAACCTCTAATTAGCCCTATTGTGAATGATTTAAGCTAATAGAAGTGTTTTTTGCTCTATATCTAGCAATTTTCTCTCTCGTGTAGATGTGCCTTAAGGAAATAATTTTTTTTCTATAGAACAAAGTCCTTATTATATTATACTCTTTAAGAAAAAAAGCCCAGAATTTAAAGCTATTCCTACATGAAAAAGTACTCAGAATCTAAAACTTTTGCATTGGAAAAAATTACTCAGAATCTAGCGTATTTCGAGAGATAAATATCCCCAGAATATGAAGCCCGTATTAGAACTAAATATTATTAAAACATTTATTGTTAACAAATTATCTTTAAAATAATATTATGCTTTTATCTTTGGCGGCATTACGAATTTTTTTTTGTATTTTATTTTTGCAATTCTTTTTTTATTTCACGTGAAAAAAATTGTCAACTAGCTTCCATAATATGGATAGAAAATAAAATTAAAAAAGCAAAAAATTGAAAAAAAAAAGAAAAACTAAGTACCTAATTTCGTAAAACACTTGGGTGAAGTGAAGGGAACTTTCAATGTAAATTGTTTTTGTTACAAAAACAATTTCTATAGAAATAACGCAACACTTCACTGAAGTGTTTTAGAAAATTACCCCCTAAAAGGTGCAAAAAATTATCATAACATATTTCTGATGATCATAATGTGATCGCAAATTATCAGAAAATTTTCAAGATTCTCATAATATGATCGCTGAGAAAATATTATGATCTTTCGAAAAATTTTGATCATTAGAAATATGTTACACTAATAGAAAAAAGTCCGCAAAAAAATTTAGTTAAAACTACTAAAAATTAGTTAAAAATGATGCTGCAGAAAAAAACTGCTAAATTAGCAGATTAATTTTGCTGTATATTAGTAATATAGGAATAGCAAAAATAAAATTGTTAAATATACAGAATTTTAGTTATATTTGAGCTAAATTTTTGTTAATGGAAAATAGCAAATTAATCTACTAAAATCAGCAAAAAATTCTGCTAAATAAGCCTAAAAAAATCACCAAAAAATTTAAAATTTTCGAAGTTTTTTTTTCGAATTTTTTTTAAATGCAAATAAAAATCGAGCCTTTTGAAAGCAGCAGTTTACAATTTTTTAGCAAATATTTCTGCTAATTTTGGCAGAATAGACTGCTATTTGCATTAAACTAAATTTAGCTTAAAAATATCAAAAAGTTTTTTAAATATAACAGTTTATTTTTACTATTTTTAGTCTACTAATATTTAGCAAAATTTTCTGCAGATTTTACAGTACAATTTGCTATTTTCAATTAACTAAAAGTTAACTTAAATATAATTAAAATTCTGTAAATTTAACAGTTTTAATTTTGCTGTTCTTATTTTGCTAGTATTTAGTAAAAAATATGCTAATTTTTGCAGTGTTTTTTTCAGCATCATATTTAACTAATTTTTAGTTACTTTTTCTGCTATTTTTACAGATTTATTTTTATGAGTGTAGTAAAAAAAAACCTTGAATTGACTTAATAATATTTCGGTTATGGGAAGTGGTAATTTAGTTTAAATAAGCCTTTTAGAAATAATTTAAAGCATATTTCGAGTCACACTGTACAAAATATATATTTTATCTCTTTGCAATTTAATAAAAAACTAATTACGCACAAAAAAAAAAAATACTTAAAACCTGAACATAAAAATTGAATGCCCAAATTTTTCACACATTCATTCAAAAATGACAGGTACCTAAACAATAAAATTTTATGCGGAACGATTCGACCATATAACACGCTATTTTTTTGTTAGAAATCTTGTAAGGCTTTGTAGAGTTGCAGGGCCTTTACAATAATATTTTGGGTTTAAGAACTTATAATGTAGAAAATTTAGTACAAATTTCATATTTTGTAGTTTCGGAGCTTTACGCGTCCATTCTTCATATTGTGACTGTCACAATTCTTGTTTGAAGGTTAAAATCAATAATTCTCCCTAGGAAACAACAGCACAAATTTGTTAAATTCAAAGCATATTTTGCAATATTATGAAGGTGTACACTAGACCGTATCACCTTACAGGCAAAAAAAAAGTGTGCGGTACACTTTCAAATATAATGTTTAGAAAAGCCTTGCAATCTAAATTTTTTTTAAAATTTTTTTGCCGAACGTAGGGGTCGATTTTTTTAATTTTTCGTTATAGCTCCGGCATTTGAAGTCAGATTTTAAAGTGTGATATGTCAATTTTTTTGCCTCGAGGAGACCAGTGTTTTGCTATAAAGGTATAAAAAAAGATTAAAAAGAAGACCCCTACGTTCGGCAACCAAAAAAATAAAAACATTTCTGCTGGGTTTATCGAAAAACTTCTTTAACAAAAGTTTAATGATTTTTTGCCAGCTTTAATTTTCTGACATTAGGGTGGTACATTAGGGTGGTAGCAACTGAGATCTGGTGGGTAACTACTAGAACGGGATACTTGAGGTCAATGACCCTTAGAGCAGAACATTGGTCTCTTCGAGAGAAAAACATCCATGTATCATACTCTAAGATCCGACTGTAAATGCCAAAGATATAAGGAAAATGTAAAATAGCGTCCCCTACGTTCGGCAAAAAAAAAACAGTTTTTTTCAAACCTTCTTGCAAAAATAATTTAGATTGGACGGCGAATTTTTTTTTTGAGGTACGGTCTAGTGATCATGATCTCATCTTTTTTGATTTTTCTCAAACAAAAATAAGAATAAATGGCTCTTCTGATTACAAAACATACATTGTGTAGGCTGTGATTGAAAAAAAACTTCAATTAGCCACACTTGCTTATGCCGACCGTGGTGTACTTTTATTAGTTGACTCATAAACTAACCACTGACGAGTCTTTGGGTGAGACGAAACTGTGGCAGTCTGGTGATTCCCTTGTGTCTGTTAAATTATTCAATAAAATTGTTTTCTTCTTTTTCTTCTTCTTCTTCCTATAAATCAGCTCTAGAAAAAATTCCTATTCAATTGTTCAATTAAAATGTTTTCTTCTTCTTCTTTTTGTAAAGATAATTTTTAACTAATTTTTAGTAGTTTTAACTAAAAATTTTACAGACTTTCTTCTATTAGTGTGATAATACAATATTCTTGAATTTTATTTATTAAAATTTTAGATATTTATTTTTTTATAATCGTTAAGAAATTTTCTTTAAATATTTTTACATTACCGGGTGTTTTATCAATGATTCTTAGATGCTGTGAGTTTTAAATAATTTTTTTTTTTAGCTAATTTAAATTTGTTTCTACAAATGTACCTCAAATATCTTTCTCACTTATTGTTAATTTGGTGTAGAGTACATTTACAACTACAACAACAACAATAATAAAAAACCGGCAAAATTGAAAATAAATATGCAAATGGCAAGTGAATAAGCCAGTCAGGCAATCAGGCAACATCCACCTGTGGCATCAAAAACACTAATTAACCTCAATTGCATACACACACAGCCATACACCGAAGCACTAAGAAACACGGCAAAAAGCATTCTGTTTTTTTCTGTTTTTGTTAGACATTCGTAAATTTTCTGCAATGGGCCGGTATTGAAGAGGGGTAGGAAAATTGCTTGTATTCTTTAGAAATGAGAAAAATAAAGAGATCTTTGTATTTTTTTGTTATTTTTTTTTGTCGTTGTCTAGTTTAAAAGGGTGTCCAAACGAAGTGACAAGTTGAGTCATGTTAAATTGAATAAAAAAAGAAAGACATTTAAATAAAAAAAAAGAATTGCATCTGTTTTTTTAAGTTGATGAATTTTGTTTAAAAACTGATACAAATGTTTGAGAAAATTAATTATATTTTAAATGCATAGATAGGTAGATAAAGTTTTGATTTTTTTTATACATTTTTTTAAAATTATGTATAATTTTAGGTGATATTTATTTATTTTTGTGTAGATTTTTTTTTTAGTTATTTTAATAAATAATGTGTAAATTTATAAATTTTTCTAAAGTTATAGGAGGAGAAGCATAATTTAATAAAGCATTTACGAATTTACTAGTACACATAAATATATATTCAATTCATTACAAAGTTAATAAAAAATGCAAATATGTTGTACAAAATATTAAAGAGTTGTTGATTTAACAAAATAGAATTTTTTCAAAAATAATAAGCCTATATCTTTTAACACACCAATAGAAAAATGTCTGTAAAATTTTTAGTTTACTAAAAATTAGCTAAAAATGACATTGCAGAAATAACTACTGAAATTTGGAGACTAGTTTTACTAAATATTTGTAAGATAGGAATAGCAAAAATAAAAAATATACAAAATTTTAGTTATGTTTGAGTTAAATTTACTGTTTCCATATATTCGACATAGGCGGTTAACCGGTTATTGCATTATTCGAAAAATCACTAAAATTGATTAACCGGCTATTCGGATCGGTTATTCGAGAAAATTGGCGATTAATCGATTAATCGTTTAAAGCAAAATTTATGTATTTCCTTAACTTTTTATCAACAAAGTCACTAACAGCTTCTTGTTTTTGTTAAATATCAAAATGACATATGAACAAGATGTATTTAAAAAAATTTCAAATTAAAAAAGCTCATCTACACGAGAGAGAAATGCTGGAGATAAAACAAAAATCACTTCTAATTAGCTCTAAATTGAATGAGTTTAGCTATTTTGTAGTGTTTTTTGCTCCATCTCTAGCAGTTTTCTCTCGCGTGAAAATGTACCTTAACCCTTAAATACATGGCGTAGCCATTTGGCAACATAACGGTTTTTTAATAAAAAACCCACTTGTTGCACAAAACTGCATTTTTGGGCATTAGGGGCCCCTTCTGTACATAGTGTTCCTATAGTTTAGCGCAGAATTTTTAAACAGTTAGAGTAATTTTGGCGACAATAAATGTATAAATTATAGTTTATAGATTTTTTTTGTTTTGTTTTTTTTTCATACACGTTAAAATAATTACAATTTAGCTATTTGGGAAAAAAACATATTTTTCAATAAAAATCACCTTTTTCTTAAAAATAAATTTTTTTTAGTATTTTTTTTCAAATGTACACGCCTTTAGAAATCATATATAAAAAATGGTCAAAATCGAAGAGATCATGCATTTAAGGGTTAAGGTTGGTTCGGAATCTGAGATTATCTAAATTGAAACATTTCTTATACTAATAGAAAAATTTATTTAAAAATATAGCTCAAGCTATCAAAAATTAGTTAAAAATGGCAAAAAAAAACTGCTGAAAATAGATTTTTTTTTTATAAAAATTAGTAAGTTAAAAACAGCATAACTCAAAGTAGATTTTCTATTTCTTTACGAAATTTTTTTTTAATCTGTACAATTTTGGAAACAAAATTTCTTTGAATGAAAATTTAATCAATAGTACAATAAATATAATATTGCATTTAAAAATATTATTATCCAAAGTTCTTCCTCCTCCTGTGAAGAAATAAAAAAATTAATTTCCATTTGAGTAAAATATTAATTAATTGAAAATATCAATTTACTCTACAAAAATTTGCAAAAAATATTTCTGAATAGTAGAGTTAGTGGACTAAGGAATATCATTTACAATTGTTAAATTTCTCAGTCTTTTTCCCGTTTTTAAGGGCCATTGACAATAAACAAAATTATCCAAAGTTTGAGCTAACATACGCACAGGGATCTTTATTATTCCAATTTTAATGAACATTTCCACTAAACTAATGAAGTTTTCTTAACAAAATGAATGGAAAGCTTCATAAAAATTTTCAATGGACGAACTTCAGCGAAACTTCATTGAATCAATGTAAAAATTCATAAATAGAATGTAGACAGTTACAAATGTTAAATTCCATTTAAATTTTTTTTCTAGCTTTAATTTTGTGTTAACTTTAGGTTATTTCGTTATTGTTAATGTCACAAATGCGAATAAAAATTTAATTTCAGTGAAACGGTTTCGGGTTCCCTTGTATTCTACAACTTTTTCAGTTTTATTTCAGAAAATTCCAAATATATTTCATAATTGTTTAAAACTGTTTTAAAATTCTCCAAAAATGTTTTTAAATTATCCAAAAATGTTTTAAAATTGTCCAAATATATTTTAAAATTGCCTAAAAAGGTTTCAAAATTGTCTAAAATGTTTCAAAATTATCCAAAAATGTTTTAAATTTTTTCAGAAATGTTTTAAATTTTTCCAAAAATCATTCAAAATTGTCCAAAAATGTTTTAAAATTGTTCAAAAATTTTTCAAAATTGTCCAAACACTATTCAAAATTGACAATATTGCTTTTTAAAATTTTCAAAATGTATTTCAAAATTATACAAATATATTTTAAAATATTTTATTTGTATTTAAAATAATTCCATTTGTATTTGAAAACTGTCGCAGGACAGGTCCCCGAACTTTTTTTTTATGAGAGTTCAGTAACCTGTCCTAGGATTTGTCTTGTGACATGTCACAAGGGGTAAATTTCCACCTCCCATGACTATGCCATGTAAACGTGACCAGTCTATTTCATATAAAGGGGCCAGTTCGGTGACAGTTTGTTATACATACCGTAGGGTATGTATGTACTATCTGATTTGGTAAAATTTTAGTCATAAAGTAGTATATTGGAAGATGACAAAGCAAATTGTGGTAAATTCTTTGTTGTTGTTTTTGTTTTTTCTTTGATATTTTGAATGTTTAATATCGCTCCTAGACGAGAATAAGAAATTCTCATTGAGTTTGTAATTTAACTTAACAAATATTTCCAGAAGTTCTAAAACCATCGTCCCCTGACGAGTTCCTTAGGCAAGAATGAAATCCGGATAGGGACATGCCTCCAACAGATTATTTTTCACAATTTGTAAAATACGTTTGGGATTTTAGCATATTTAATTCCTTTAGTGCAATTAATGTATGTCCCGATGAAAATGAGAATAGGATAAACCAGTTAGCTCATAAATGCTCATTGAATTTGTATATTTTGAAAAAATTACACTACTTGAAGGCCATTGAAAATTTTCCAAAAAAAAATTTTTTTTTTGTTCCTCGTCCTGTAAAGATTCTTCCCTTTTATTTAATACAAATTTGGATACAAATGAGAAAAAATATTTTGTCGGTGTGGTATACTTCGATATTTTGATGTCCTTTAAAAAGGACATATGACATGATGAAGAAAAAGTATATACACTAGGGTGGGTCGATTTAGCAATCGATATTGTGCCATCGATTTTTCGATAGATTTTGGCATGAGGAGAAAAAGTTCCACTACGACATATCAAAAAAATCATTTTCGAGGCGCCCAAATTTCAATTTTTTTTACTTTTTCTCAACTTCTATTTTTAAGGTTTTTTTAGTAGATAATCAAAAAAAATCGGCTGATTTAATTTTTTTTTAAATATTACCTTTCCAAGGTGAAATTGTATGCTAAAAACGATGGCGATAACAGTTTTTCCAAAAAAATGTTTTTCTTGAGGTTTTGGACGAGTTTTTGTCGAAAAATCAATCTTTTTATACACGTAAATTTTTAAGGTTTTTTAAATTTAGTTTGTTGAAAAAAAATTCGCCGATTTAAAATTTTTTAAATATATCCTATCCAAGGTAAAATTGTATGCTTAAAACGATGGCGATATCTTTTTTCCAAAAAAAAAATTTTTTAGACGAGTTTGGGACGAAATTTGGGCGCCTCGAAAATGATTTTTTTTTGATATGTCGTAGTGGAACGTTTCATTTCCTCATGCCAAAAGCTATCGAAAAATCGATGGCAAAATATCGACAAATTTTTCCCTTTACAAATCGGTCAACCCTAGTATACACAGTTTCACTATATACCCTATAAACATTTTCACTGGAATTCAACTTGAAATCAAGTTTAATTCCAGCCCTGTTTTCCAATTTCAAGGCTTGAATTCAACTTTTATTACATTTTATTTCAATAGCATACTCCAGCAAAAGGGAAACAAAAATTCAAGTTTGAAATATTTTTGTTAAATAAACAAGTGCTAGAATTTGAAATATACTTTACTTCAAGCAAAATTTAAAGCACTTGAATTTTTAAAACCTATGTGCTTATTGGGTATGGACTCTGCATATCAATTTTTCCATGGGTGAGAAAGGCAATTGAAAATTATAGCACAGTGTTATGTTATGTTTTAATATGGTACCAATTTTTAATTATCAGTTGATGCTTTCACCGTTACTATTAATTATACCCTACACCGCTATGTGGACAGTAGACCGTACCACCTCACAAGCAAAAAAAAAAAAGAAAAGAAAAGAGGTACACCTTCGAATATAAAGTATTTTTACAAGGCAATTTGGAAAAAAAATTTTTGCCAAACGTAGGGGTCGTCTTTTTTAATTTTTTGTTATAGCTTCGGCATTTACAGTCGGTTTTTAAAGTATGATATATCGATTTTTTCGCCTCGAGGAGACCAGTGTTTTGCTATAAAGGAAAAATCCAATGAAAAGAAACGGAAAAAAAAATAAGAAAAAGTTTAATGATTTTTTGCGAGCATTAATTTTCTGACATTAGGGTGGTACATTAGGGTTGTAGCAACTGGGATGTGGTGGGTAAATACAAGAACGGGATTCTTGAGGTCAGTGGCCCTTAGATCAAAACATTGGTTCCCTCGAGAGAAAGACATCGATGTATCATACTTTAAGATTCGACTGTAAATGCTAAAGATATAATCAAAAATATAAAATGGCGATCCCTACGTTCGGCAACAAATAAAAACTTTTTTGAAACCTCCTTGCAAAAATAATTTAAATTGGATGGTGTATGGCGATCTTTGTTTTTTTGAGGTACGGTCTAATATACGTTTTAAATATTGAGATAATAAAATTGGTCTTTCAGATTGAATTTTCTGAAAGTTTTGATGCAAAAGTTGTGATTTTTTTGATAAAATTAATTTAGTGGAATATGAGTTTACGTTATGTGTTAAGAGTTTGCAAATCCGATTAAGGGATTTTACTATATTTGCAAAATAGGAAAATAAGTGAAGTTTTCGTTCCTTTATCTAATTAAAATAAGTTGATATGTTTCTAAAAGCCCAAACCATATTAAAAATTATCCGTGGTTTATTCAGGTATATGAATAAATAAGAAATTTTAACGAAAAAACTGAATTTTTGCTAAAAGTTAAATTTGCGAATATTTCAAAAACTAGAGCTAATTTTAAAATTTGGTGTTCACATTCGTGATATTCATCTCAAAATCTATCAGAATTGATATGTCGCATGCCTGATGCATTTTTGGTGTTGTACTGTGTAAAAAAATACAAACTTTGGACTTTTTGATTTAATTATATTTAAGTATATTTTTTTTATATTAATACAAGTCAGATGGAATTTTTTCCTCCGCTTTTAATTTTTCGATCACGGTGGATATGCTCATATATTAAAGTAAAAGCACAATTTCAATTTTTTAACCTAATTTAAATGATTTTTGTCTTAAATTTTGTTTGAAAGTTTCTTAACGTAAATTAAAAAAAAAATAGTTCTTACACTAATAGAAAAAATTCGGTAAAAAATTTAGGTAAAACTACTAAACATTAGTTAAAAATGATGCTGCAGAAAAAAATTGCAAAATTAGCAGATTATATTTGCTATATATTAGTAATATATGAACAGCAAAAATAAAACTGTTAACAGAATTTTAGTTATATTTGAGTTAAATTTTTGTAAATGGAAAAAAGCAAATTAACCTGCTAAAATCAGCAAAAAATTTTGCTAAATAATTAGTAGCCTAAAAAATCAAAAAAAAAAAAGAAATTTAATATTTTTATTGAAAAATTTAACAGACACAAGGGCATCAACAGACTGCCGCAGTTTCGTCTCACCCAAAGACTCGTCAGTGGTTAGTTTATGTGTATAAGAGAGGAAACATTCTAGTTAAAAAATAAATTGCTCAAGTATTAGTTGATTCTGGCTCTTCTGATTATAACCCAGCACAATCTTTCATTACCAAATAAGTGGTTATATAATGAAGCTAAAATTTTTACTACTTATAATTCGGCGTCAGTACTAGTTATTTTTGTTAGGCGAAGTCGTTTTTATAAGCAGTCTAGATTACGCGCGACTACTTATTTATTTATAAAGATAATGTGAATTTGGTAACTACTTATTTTTTAACCACTTGTAAGTGTATAAGTAAGTCGTGTTATTTAATAACTTGTAACCACTTATTTTTTAACTGCGTATAAGCACACGAATAACTACTTATTTTGCTAACTACTTATTTTATATACTTTTGTAATGCAGCGGGGAAGCGGGTGCACAAATTTTGTGCGTTTTTTCATGCAGCGAATATGGACAACTACTTACAAAGACGACCTTTTGGAACAAAAATAATGAGTTTTGACACCGAATTATAAGCAGCAGACCCTAATTCTACTGCTTATTATTTAGATATTACACTCAAAAAAATAAGTTAGTAGAAAAATAAGTAAAACGTCTTGTATATCAAGTGTACAAGTTTTCAGCAATTTTTTTGCTAAAATTCCGTTTTCAGCAAAAATTTTAGTTATATTTTTTTAGCACTAAACTAATTTTGAACTAATGTTTTACTAATTTATTTTGCTACAAAAATTGTGCTGATAACCGCATGCATAGCGTGGACGACAACCAGATAGACAAGATGTAGATGTCGCAGCTTGTCTGGAAACGGAAATGACAAAAAAAGAAAAACAACTCTACACATATTCTATATTTTAATTTTCAGCAAATAAATTAACTAAAGTAAAATTTCGCTACAAGTTTTTTGAGTTTTTTTCAGTCTACTAATATTCAGCAAAAAGTTTAGTGATTTTAGCAAGGATTTTTTTCATTTGCAGTCGACTAAGTGTTAACAAAACTTTTGCTGAAGATTACTATTTTTTTGGTAAAAATCAGCTCGCTGATTTGCAGCAAACCTTTTGCTGAAATTACCAACTTTTTTGCAAGCACGCTCCTGACTAAAAATCTGCTGACACAGCAACATTTTTTGCTGACTTTACTGACTTTTTTTTTGAGTGTAGTAATGAGCACCCATTACTGAGATTTTGCTGGGAAACATACATTGTATAGGTTGTGATTGAAAAAACTTCAATTAGCCACACTCAGCGCTATGCCGACCGTGCTGTATGTTGTTAAGAGGTGATGCTACGAGTCATAGCCTGTGCAGAGGGCTGCCGGTTCAATCCCCGGTCATGGCAATACACAAAAAGTTTTTCATATAGAGACAAATTAACAATTAAAAATTACTTTGATCACTTGACACACGACACGAAACAAAGACACGAGTCTTTGGGTGAGACGAAACAACGGCAGTCTCGTGACTCCCTTGTGTCTGTTAAATTTTTTAATAAAAATATTTTCTTCTTCTTCTTCCTATAAATCAGCTCTAGCAAAAATTCTTTAGTAATTAATTCTAATATTATTTACGATTGTCCTATGCGACGGTTACAAACACTTAACTAAAATAAAAAAATTAATATTTTCGTAGTTTTTATTGATTTTTTTTTTAAATGCAAATAAAAATCGAGCCTTTTGAAAACAGCAGTTTACAAATTTATAACAGTTTATTTTTGCTATTTTTAGTCTACTAATATTTATCAAAATTTTCTGCAGATTTTACAGTACAATTTTTTATTTTCAGTTAACTAAAAGTTAGCTTAAACTAACTAAAATTCTGTAAATTTAACAGTTTTTTTTGCTGTTCTTATTTTACTAGTATTTAGCATAAAAATCTGCTCATTTTAGCAGTTTTTTCTGCACCATAGTTTTTAACAAATTTCTAGGAACTTTTTCTGCTATTTATTTCTATGAGTGTAGTTCTGTAGTTCCCCTACGGGAAATTTTAACAAACTGTCACCGAACTGGCCCCTTTATATGAAATAGACTGGTCACTTTTACATGGCGTTGTCACAGGAGGTGGAAATTGACCCCTTGTGACAAATCGCCGGACAGGTCCCTGAACTTTGTTTTTTATGAGAGTTCAGCAACCTGTCCTAGGATATGTCTTGTGCCATGTCACAAGGGGTCAATTTCCACCTCCTATGAAAACGCCATGTGACCAGTCTATTTCATATAAATGGGCCAGTTCGGTGGCAGTTTGTTAAAATTTCCCGTAGGGTCGTTGTTTCCCTAAAATGTAACATGTATTTATTTTTTCAAACAAAGGTAGTCAATACAAAGGTGTTCACAAAATTTTCGGTGGAACAATAAGTGAACTAAAGCGATTAACAGGTGGTTAATTAAAAATCTTTCGACTGATTTAGCAACCCTATTGGTTATACGCAACTTGTTAGTAATAAATACAATTTTTAAATTAAATTAATTAAAAATACTTTTAAAAACCTAATTGACATGGAAAGCTTAGAGTTCTGTGTCGATTAGCAAAATAACTAACATACCCAGTGTAGAAACGGTAATGACATATCAATATTTTTTGGACTATCAGTAATGACACCCACTTACCTTTTGCATTATTTAATAACATAAAATAATGGGTTACTGACAATGACTTATTTTTATCATTATTTCAATTAGAAAATAATTTTCTAGATTTTTTTTAAAATTTTTTGAAATCTTTCTTTAGACTCAATATTTTTTAAACACTAGTAAGGATATATGTAACCACATATTTTTTGATTTTTTGTATGTTGGCGAGGTCAATTATGTTTTTATCTATTACATTAAATATTACCTGTCGACATAGCTCAGATGGTAGAGCTATTGACTGGCAATCTGTAGACCCAGGTTCGATTCCCGTACCAGGAAATTTATTTAAAAAAAATACAATAAAAAATATTTTTTTTTTATATTATTTATTTTTTTGAAAATCTATTTTTAGACTAATTATTTTTGTCAGTACTGGTAAGCACATAGGTAGCGGTATATTTTTTGATTTTTCGTATGCTGGTGTTTAACCATAACTCATTATTTTTCGCGACAGTGCCATATAAAGGTAATAAGAAATGTAATAACAAAAGTAACTAAGTTACCATTACCAAGTATGTAGTTACATAACCACATATCTGGTAATGATTTCCTACACTGGGTTGGTACATATATTTTTTTGTTTTAAAGGAATTCCATCCTTGCCCTAGTGATCATTATAA
Source organism: Leucophora obtusa (assembly GCA_949987735.1). Taxonomy (NCBI): domain Eukaryota; kingdom Metazoa; phylum Arthropoda; class Insecta; order Diptera; family Anthomyiidae; genus Leucophora; species Leucophora obtusa. Next base: position 161,479,555 of record OX465299.1, on the reverse strand, counting down.
ACAGTTTTTAGTCAACTTAAATGTGTTTTTTTTGATTTCAAAATATTTATTTTTAAATTTTAATTTAGACAATTGCTCGCTTCCAAACCGTGCATGCACTGCATACGAAAAATTTCTTTACAAACATTTTTATAAATTTTGTCATTTATCGAAATAGCTCAATTCCTTATTATATAATACTCATTTAAATTATATACAAATAAGTTTAAATATTTGAACAAATTACTTTTATAAATCATTTTGTTAAACTTTATAATGACTTGATCTTATACTGTATGTTTTTTTTTTTTACATAAAGGGGGCAAAGTAAGGGGATGATATTTAAATAACTTTTATTACCGTTTGACGTAGTTATTAACGTATCCTTAAACAAAATGTAAGTAATTTTTAAACACAGTTACTTTTGTCACCCTAAAATTGTTTGGGGGGTTTTATTTTCTCTTTTAAAAATTTTGTTTTCACACACTTTACCGTTAAACGTAAAACACGTGAATCACACACACACACACACAGAGACACTTATACAACTTGTTTTACATACGAGTATGTAATACTACTTCCGTTTTTTTTTTTTATTAATTTCCGTTAGAACTTTATTTTGTTTTGTGTTTGTTGTTGTTGTTTTTCTTTTTCTTTTCTTTATTTTAACAAAAGTTAGAAAAGATGTGAACCGTTACGTATGTTAAACTATACTCTTGTCATATAAAGGAAATATAGCGACGATTTCCTGCGTTTAGTTTTCTTTTTAATGTATTTTCCCAAACGACATTCACTTTAGACAACACGATGTTACCGAAAACAAAGTTTTCTTCTTGCTTTGTTTGTTATTTTATTTTCACGAAAATTTCGTATTTTCAAAAAGAAAAAATATAAAAAACAGGGAGAAAGAACGTACTAACGAACGTGCGACCAGTTGCTGTGAGTAGCACGTTGCATCTGTGCTCACGAAACGAAGAAATCTTTTTGATTTCTGTTGTTGACTTGGTTGTTGGTTGTTTGATTGTGCTTACTTATGCTTTGTGTTTCGTTTTCAATTGTGTTTTCATACATTTGCTGCTGCCGTCGCTATCGCTGTTGCTACTATTGACGGGCTAACGACAACAGCAACAAGAATTATAAACAAATGTCTAGAAGATAAAGTCGACGATTGGCGTTAACGTCAAACAATAACATAATGCGACGACAACTTTGATGATTATGATAAAGACCATTAACAATAATGATGTTGACAATGATAATGAAGTTGATTTTAATAATGACATTAATGTTTGACCAAAAATCATCAAATTACTTTTAAATAAAAGTTTTTAGCATCAACCTAGGTATAGATATTTAATGTAAAATAAATTTAATATATTTGAAGCTGCCAAAATTGTTTAATTTAACTCTTTTATGTTATTTGAATTCCTTTTGACCGTCAAAAGATAATGGAAGTATATTAAATTTATTATTCGCATTGTAGTAAAAAAAAACAAAAGAAACTTCTAGCAGGAAAAAAGTACCAAACCCAATTTTTTTTGCATAAATGATTATTTGCAGGGATTAATACACTCATAGAAATAAAACAGTAAAAATGGCGGAAAAAGCAGCAAAAATTAGTTAAAACTTTTTTGCTAAATACACTATATAAAAATTTCAAAATTTTTCCAAAATTACGGGGTTCTGACAATGGATTCTGGTACAGGAGGCCAAAACAAAAATATAGGTGTGTCAGTGTTTTGAAAGATCACATCGGAATTTTATTTTTGGGGAGTTAAAATTTCCCCCCTTTTTCAAATGTTTATTGTGAATCGGCATAGTAAACCATGTGAATCTTCCATTTTAGGTATAGGATGTGTTCAGTCAACTTATGCCCAACACTACGGGGAACATTTTTGTAGAACATTTTAAACCTCTAACTCCTCAATTAAAGGGACTTTTTTTGGTCCCTTATTAAAAAGAGACAAAAAAGACCGGTAAGTTGAAGAGTTAAAGGGTTAAAATATTCCACAGAAAAAAGTTTCTCGTATGGTTTTTTATAAGTTTACTGAACACATGCTATACCTAAAATGGAAAATTGTGAAATAAGACCAATTGTGAAATAATACCATTTTTTCCAAAATACAAAAAAAGCCTATAAAAGGTTAAAAAACATTTTTTTACGCCTTTTTAGTTTTTTAAATGCTGGTGTTTTATGTATTTATAAATATCCATCAATAAAAAATAACAATATTTTGAAATTACAACTTCCCTTAATTAGTCACCACTTTTCAAACCTTTCACCCCACTGTGCGACGCCCTCTTTTGGTACTTTTTAGAACAACTTTAGAAGCCTATGCTGAAACAAACATAAAAACTTGCTTTTCTAGTTCATAAAATATCTATAGATATGACTACCGCCAAAGCTATTGAAAAGGCTTAGCAAAAAAAATGTGCGCAAAAGCTCACACCATCCACTTATGGTTAATTGTAAGCACAGGTAACACCCATCTTGCTGCGAGTTTTTTGGAACTCAACTAAGCATTTCAACGGCGTCACCAGTGCCTGTGCTACCACAACGAAACTTAGTAAATCAAACTTTTTCAATTTAAAACGAGTAAAAAGTTAAAGTCGGGCATGCCGACTATACAATACCCTACATCAGTTTGATTAAAAGTCTAATGTAATGTTTGGATCCGAAATTCGAATAGGTTAAAACGGACTTGTGTCAAAATTTTCTATAAAATGATAAAAGAAGAGAAAATCGAAAATATGGGCCACATGGGCGATAGGTCCAAATATGGACTGATCCTTCTAAAATCAATAGGCTTTGTCCTTGGGACCATGTGAGTCAGCAAACCAAATTTCATTGAAATATCTTCGTATTTGCGACCTTCAGCGTGTAACCAAGCAATTTTTGGGGGGACTCTTATATGGGCACTAGGTCTAAACATGAACCGATTTTAACCAAAATCAATAGGCTTCTTCCTTGGGCCGACATAGGTCTGTGTACCAAATTTCAGTGAAATATCTTCGTATTTGCGACCTGCAAAGTGTAAAAAAGCCAATTTTGGGGGGACCCTTATATGGGCACTGGGTCTAAACATGGACCAATTTTATCCAAAATCAATAGAACTCGTCCTTTGGCCGACGTAGATCTGTATACCAAATTTCATTGAAATATCTTCGTATTTACGAACTGCAGCTTGTAAACAATCGAATTTGGGGGGGGGGGGGCCTAATAAGGGCACTAGGTCCAAACATAGACCGATTTGAACCAATCAATAGGCATCGCCCTTGGGCCAAGAGAAGTCGGTGTACCAAATTTCATCAAAATAACTTAATATTCGCGACCTGTAGAGTGCGCAAAAGTATGCATGGACAGACAGACGGACGGACATCGTTAAATCGAAATAAAAAGTGATTCTGAGGCGATCGGTATACTATAAGGTGGGTCTAGGTCAGTGGTCGGCACAAAGAGGGAATGTGAATGTATTGTGTCTCTACACTGTGAGAAATGAGCTTATCATATCTAAATTTATATTTGTATATTAAGAACATGAAATAATGAAGAAATGTAATAATGAATGAATGAATTAAAGAAATAAAGAAAAGTAATTTAATTTTTTAAAATAATTCATAATAAATTTTATTATACACATTACTTAAAAAATATTTATTTTTTTGTATATAAATTATTTATGCTTAAAAAAGTATTCCATTAGTTAGTAAATTTTAATGCACTAAAGAAATTAAAATAATTCATAATAAATTTCCTGTTCTTGTAAAATTTTAAGAGTGTAATATTTTTGTAAAATTTCTTAAACAAAACGACGTCAACCTGCTTTGTTGAAAGCTACCATGCTACTGAATTAGAGTTGTGTCGTTCATGAACGAACTAGTTCATTTGAACGGTTCATTTCATTGAACGATATGACATCGTTCACCATTATTCGTTCTTTTCGTTCGATCGTTCATTTCGTTCTTTTTTTTAGTCATAGAAAATTTGTATCCCTTTCTTATTAATTTTATTACAGAATTAAATGTTTTTCTTAATAATTTAAAATTTTTTATGAAATTGTAATTTTCTGACGCTATTAGTCTATGCACAATAAAATTAATATAAACTTGTAACATGTAGTGCGCCAATAAATTGTCGAACGAATGACACCGTTCACGAATCACTGTTCAGACACAGCTCATGACAAAAAAGAACGATACCAAAAAAGAACGATTGAACGATTTCAACGAACTAGTTCAATGTATTTTATTGAACGATAAAACCGAGTCACCAAAAAGAACGATTAAGCCCAACTCTATACTGAATAAACTCTTAGTTGAGAGTTTTTTTGCCATTCGTGTTGTGTACGTGTGAAAAGCCGATTATGATCGGCCACTGGTGGATATGAGTGACGCCCACTGGTCTAGGCAGTGTTGCCAGTTTTTTTCAGACTTTATCCCCAATTTTCAAATTGTTATCCCCAAAAATCCCCAATTTTCAATTTTTTATCCCTAAAAATCCCCAATTTTTATTTTCTGGAAAAAATTCGTATTCGTTAACTTTTTTTTTAAATTAATGTAAAAATACCATATTTATTAAATTCTTTTCTCAATAAATTTTGTAATTCTAAGAAATTATAAAAAAGAAAAAATAAATTTAAATAACAGCATAAAAAATGGGATCCAAATTTTTTCGTTTTAATAATTTCAGAAGCAAAATTTTCCGACTCATCAGCTTCAGACATTTTGTTGCGTATGGTACTGTATAAAAAAGTTTTAATATTTCAGCAGATGGATTGAATTTTTGACAATTGTATAACATGTAAAGTATATATTTAATTTGAGAAGAGCTTCTTATAACTCATATTACATCCGAATAACCTTTAATATTTCAAATTTTCACCAAAAGGAATTAAGGTTTGTACGCACATTAACTTTCCAGACACAAATTTGTGTAGCCTAAAATCATGCACTATTATCATCATACTTAAAAGAAATATATAAATAGTTAGAATTATCAGGGTTAAATTCATAAAAATATAAAAAGGCAATAATATGTTATCCCCAAAAAATCCCCTAAAATTTCGTTTCATCCCCAATAAATCCCCGGATCCCCAATTATCCCCATTGACGAAAAAATCTCCAATTTGGGAATAAATCCCCTAAACTGACAACACTGGTTCTAGGTACAATATTTTTTGGTGTTTAAACATCAGCACAAACTTATTATACTTTCTGCACGTAGTGGTGTAGGGTATAATTATGGTTCAGTGTCCCCTTAGTACATACAAAGCTTTTACTTGATTTGAGTGATAGTTTTTTCCGCAAAAAATAATGTTTTATTAGCACTCGAGATTCACTTTCAATTTTTACAAAAATGCACGAGATTGCAGATGCTGACATGCGGACTTGTTTTGCTTGAGGCTTGAAATCTTAAACCAATCCAATTTTAATAGCATGACCAATTACAAACAAATTTTATTTGTAGTGTTTTTTCAATTTCGTCATTACCTAATAAAAAATAAAGAATTTTACATATTTCTTTTTTTTTAATATCAAATTATTTTCTGTTCTTTAATTTCACTTCATGTTATTTCCCAAACATCATTATTTTCATCATCAACATCAACACCATCATCATTATTATAATCATTGTCATAATGATTATCATCAGTCTCTTCGAACAACATAATATTGTTTGAAATCATTTCCTTGGGTGTTTTTTGTTTTTGCTCTTCATTTATGAATGAGGCGCTTCAAACTTGTGTGTATTGTTAGTTTATTTGTGTTTTTTTCTTGTTGTTGTTTAGGTCTTGATATTTTGCTTCTATTTATGTTTGTTGTTGGGGTAGTCTTTTGCTGCTGGCTGATGTTGTTGTTTGACAAATGACTATTTTGTTTTACACATGTACAAACTGACAATATAATGTCATGAACAACACATATGGGGTCGTTCATAGACCAAATGGGCAATGCGAAAATTTGTTTGGAAGAAAAATAAATCTAACCTAGTATCTTCAAATGCAATAAAATATGCCATAAAATTTAGGAATTACACACAAAGCAACAACAAAATTATTTTCGTTGTTGTTGCTTGTGCTATTTTCAAATTTCTTTGCACATTTTATTGTATTGGTAGACACTAGGTAATTTAGATGTGAGATGACTGACTGAAATGATGGAATAGCTTTTGTTTTGCCCAGCTTGCAATTTCGGAGCGCTCATAAATAATATTGTGAAATGACTCATACAAACCATAATTGTTTTTTGAGAACACTCTTTGGTAGAAAATATGAACCCTCAGGAAAAAAAAAACAAAAAAGTTGTTGTAAAGCAATTTTGTTACAGCTAGCTAAAAAATAAAAATGCCTTGCTGGCAGTCCGTCTCCGATATACACAAATTGCCTGCACTTGTACGTAAAAACCATGCGTCAGTGTGGCAACATTTGTGAAAAAGGTGACAAAGAGGAGATAAGAAGATAAACAAAAAATCTAAAGTAGAATGTTTGTACGTCTGTTTGATCACTTCTGAGAGTAAATTATCATATAGAGACAATCTGACAATAAAATGTAAAAAATAATACAATTTAATGGAAAATCACTGATGAAGCCTGTCCACAAAAAAAAAAATGCAGAAATAACATCTAGTCTGATTTGCATATTGATAATGTGTCTAAAACTTTGAAAAAATGTTTATTCTTCTTCTTAACCTCAAACCTATTTAATTAAAAATGAATGCTATTATCTAAATTATTTGCCAAAATCACTCTTTTCTGTAAAATTTAAAACGCCGTCACTACTAGATTAAAAGAGGGATATGTGTAATACTCAACAGTATTATTCTCTGAGATCTAGTTAAAAAAAACTCTATGCGTAGATCACTTTTTTATATTTTGCTTAAAAAAATTAAAAAAAAACTCTAAATTAATATTTTGCAAATTTACAAAAAAAAAAAAAATATCGCAAGTTTGGACATACCTGGGATTAGGTTAGCATAATCCAAGAGAGACATAAATGTATATCTGAATATTTATAGATCTAAGAAATTAAGCCAGGGTATGAATTGAAAATAATATTTTTTCACGATTATCATAATTTTTTCCATTTTAACCCTACAATGGTCTGGGCGAATTGGAATTACTTAAATATTTTCGAACCGATTTTGGATTTTTATGCATTTTTAGAAAGGTAATTTAATGTGGATTACAAGTAAAATTACAAGTTTAAAAATAAGATTCACCCAAATGGTCATCATTGTTTTTTGGGTGAATTTTAGTAACCTCAGTAAGGCCCCACAGTGCCGCTACATTCTTAGCGTGCCTTAAAGTTTATTTAATTTCAGTTTATGTAAAAGTAGACCTGGAAATTCAAGTAAATTCACAAATTCGGTTGGAAAATTTACTGCCTCGTTTTCTTTCACTGATGATTCGTTATCTGCAGTTTAAATATCGGAATATATAAATTGCATTCTATCACTAAGGTCTGCTTCCAATGGAATCCGCAAGATTCGAGAAACAGAGGTCGCCCAAGAATTGCCTGGCGAAGATCAGTCGAAGACGAATTCCGAAGCAAAGGGCTGTCATGGGCTCAACTGAGAAATCTGACCCAAGATAGAATAAGATTTAGAAGTTTTGTCCAGTCTTTATAGAGATAGTTCTTAAATTCCTGTTATAAATGAAAAAGTAAATATATTATTTGTTGTTGCTAGAAGCTCCAATGGGAGCGATGTAATTATATTATTTATAAGTACATTGATCTATCTATTAATCTATTAGATAGATCAATGTTAAAAATTACTCTTTTTGTAGAGTATGTTTCAATGCTAAGTTTCATATTCCTTGAATAAAGTGTTTAAACAGGTAATAAAAAGGGGTGCTTCACCTGCCTCCTGCCTCAATCACATGCGAAATTTCAAGTACCAAACTCCAGCAGTTTGAGTCATTCAAATTCCATTCCACTTCCCTCCACTTCCCTCCAGTTATCAAATGTTTCAATTTCACTCGTTTCCCGTTCCATTCCATTTCGTTTAAACATTTTAGCGTTCCCAGATTCCATTTCGTTCACCATTCCATTGCATTTCATTCCCATTATCTATTATTCCAATTCCACTCGTTCCCCGTTTCACTCCATTTCATTCTCACTGTCTTGTGTGTAAATATTAATATCAGTCGTTCCTCCTTCACTTCAATTTCTATGCACTTGCTCCGTTCCATAACTTTTTTAAATGTAGTGTATCATTTCCACTCACCATTCCATGCCATTCCATTTTGTTCCTAGTTCAATTCCAATTCGTTCCCTCTTCCATGCCATTTCCATTGCCTATTGTTTCAATTCCACTCATTCCCCATTCATTTCCATTTCGTTTCACTTGTGTAGTGTTTCAGTTCCACTCATTTCCCATTTCGTTTCTTAAGTTTAGTGTCCCCAAATACACTCGTTCTTAAAATTTTAGATTTCTAGACAAATAGGCACTGGTTAAGGGGGGAAATTTTCCCCACTTTTACTACGTTGTCGATAAGTTTTTTTAATAAAGAGAAGCAACACTCAGGAAATTCTGCCTATTAATTAACGTGTTTGGAAATGGGATAGACAAGAATTGAAAGGTGGTGAAAGATGAAGAGTTTAAATATGGCATATTATAAATGTCAGGTTTTTAGCCGAAGGCGTTCGGGTAGGCCATCAAAGGGAAAAATTATTCCATTTTTACCACCGGGACGGCTGCTTTGGAGGAGGAACCTACATACAGAATTTCAGCTCACTATTTCCAGCAGTTTAGCTAGTCCGTCAATGCGCGTCTTTTCCCTTTTTACCCCTCCCGGTAGGAATTTCATAAAATGCCTTCTTAGCGGACGCCTACTTTGGAGGAGGGACCTACATACCGATATTCGGCGCCCTAGTTCCAGCAGTTTGGCCAGGCAGCCAAGGGGAGACCTTTCTTCTTTTTGACCCTACCTGTCTACATGTATGTCTACAATAGAGCAAGAACCTTCATACCAAATTTCAACTTCCTACATGTAATGGAACACTTTTCCCTTATTTAACCCCTATTTTTGCAATGTCCCTGTCCAAAATTCCAAAAGGTACCTTTCCGATAAGTGCGCCCATACTCCAAGGAACATGTTTTACATTTCCTTCTACATACGAAATTTCAGCTTCCTAGTTCCAACAGTTTGGTCAGGCCGTCAAAGGGGAAACTATTTCTTTTTTTGCCCCTCTGGGTTGGAATTTCAAAAACTACAGACTTTCGCGCTGGATGATGAACCTACGTACCGAATTTTAGCATCCTAGTTTCAGCAGTTTGTATAATAATCCAGGGAAACATATTTTAAATTTCAGATTTCTAGCCAAATAAGTTTTGACAGGCCATAGAGGGGAGACGTTTCCTCTTTCTGTGCCTCCCTGAAGGAATTTATAAAAACTTCGTCTTCGCGGCTGGCTACAATAGAGGAAGAACTTTTGTACAAAATTTCAACTTCGTTATCTCAGCGGTTTGAGGAGGCCGCTATTGGGAACATTTGCCCCTTTCGTCTCCAATTTTTACTACGTTTCTGTTTCGACTTTAAATAAGATTGTTAATTATTTCCAAGTAATTCACTAGAATAATCGCCAGGTGAGTCGGTTTAAGTCGGGAAACTGGGGGACATATTCTAAATACGATTAATAATTGTTTCTTAGTTGCTCACGAAAACAACAGGCAGGTGAGTTAGCAGGACGGAGCATAGTAAAATTCCAATTGAATTTTATCCACTCGGGAATTGAGTTAGGTTCTAATTTATTTCACCATATTTACAACTAATAAGGAATATATCCCTATGTGTTCACTACGATCTTAATGAGATTCGAATATGTGATAGAAGAGAAAAAAATTATGTACACGTATGTTTTTTTAACTTCCTAGTTTTATGTTTAGGGGTTAAATAATGATATCAAAACTGGTGCAATTTTCAGAAAATTTTTACGTTTTTCCACAAACAAATTTTTTTTCCAAAATAATAAGGTTCTGGCAACCGATTCTGGCAGAGGGTACAAAAAAAATGTATGTGTAGCGGCGTTTTTGAAGTTTACTTCTGGCCGTATGTTTTTTTTTGGGGGGGGGGGGGTTCAAGTGTCCCTCTTTTACAAGTGTTTATTGTGAATCGGCAAAGGAAACCTTGTTAATCTGCCATTTTAGGTAAAGGATGTGTTCTTCCATTAACGGGACTTCTTCCATTAACGGGACCAACTTTTTAAAAAGAGACAAAACAAACCCGTAAGTTAAACAGTTAGAGGGCTAAAATGTACCTCAAAAATATTTGTTATGAAATTCTACTATAGGTCTCTGAAGACATTAAAGTTGAAAATTTTACTTTAATGCCAGAAATAAGTCAAAAATTTAAAATTAACCCCCCTAAAATCAAGGCTTGTGGGACATTTAAGCGCCAATTCTAAATAACTACGAAATTAACACATTTAAAATTTTCATTTATTTCTGGCACTGAATTTGAATATTTAACTTTCATGTCTTCAGAAGTTTAATGTAAAATTTTATAACAAAAAATTTTTCAGAACATTTTAACTCTCTAGCTCTTCAACTTACGAGGCCAAAAAAGTCCTTTAATTGAAGAGCTAGAGGATTAAAATCTTCATCGTGGCGTTTTACATAGGTACGCTGAAAACATTCTATACCTACAATGGAAGACTAACCTTTGCAAAAGGGGGTTAGTTTTAAGTTTTGACTTATTTTTGGCATTGAAGGTAAATTTTCAACTTTGATGTTTTCAGAGACTTATAGTAGAATTTCATGAGAAATATTTTTGCGGAACATTTTAACCCCCCAATTCTGCAATTAAAGGGAATTTTTTAACTCCTTTTAAAAAGGAGTGTTTTACATAAGTTCGCTGAACACATCCTATACCTAAAATTGAAGATTCAGATGCCGACTTACAATAAAGATTTGCAAAAGAGGGGAAATTTTAATCCCCCAAAAACCATAGGGCCAGACGTAAATTTTTGAAATATTTTTGGCATTGAAAGTAAATTTTCAACTTTGATGTTTTCAGAGACTTATAGTAGAATTTCATGAGAAATATTTTTACGGAACATTTTAACCCCCCAATTCTGCAATTAAAGGGAATTTTTTAACTCCTTTTAAAAAGGAGTGTTTTACATAAGTTCGCTGAACACATCCTATACTTAAAACTGAAGATTCAGATGCCAATTCACAATAAAGATTTGCAAAAGAGGGGAAATTTTAATCCCCCAAAAACCATAGGGCCAGACGTAAATTTTTGAAACGCCGATACACGTATATCTTTTTGTCCCCTCTACTAGAATCAGTTGTCAGAACATTGTTATTTTTTTTTGTTGTACAGTGTTAGCATTGGTGCATTTAATTTGCACTTTCTGAAAGTCTTCTTTCTTTTCTTACATATTGAGGTGATGCAATGATCTCATACATATTCTAAATCTCGTTTGCAGCAGGATCAACTGGAATGCGCTTCTGCTGATATTGTGCTGTTTTCACTGCATACTCTTAGGCAGCTTTGTCGGTATATCCTGTATATTCCTGTGCGACTTTCCGTTCATTAACTTCCCCATATGTTTCTATTTTACACGTACCACATTCCATTTTGATTCCCATTTCATTTCATTCTTGCTGTCAAGTATTTCAATCGTTCCATGTTCCATTCCACTTGTTGAGTCTTTCACTTCTACTCGTTTTCATTACCATTGTATTTCTTTTCTCAATTTTGGTGTTTCAATTTCACTCGTTCTTTAAATTTCAGATTTCCAACGCAAGAGTTTTGAGAATGCCAAAAATTTGGCGAAAATTCCAAACGATAGCTTATTAGTTAATTAGCACATTTTCCAGAGCAAAAGGTCTTTCAAAAATTTCTCTCTACATAGAATTTTTTTAAAATACCGCTTAAATAGCTGTCTACGCTACAGAAGGAATCTTCGTACCAAGTTTCAGTTTCAGGAGTCTTTTTCCATTTTTCCCCTTCCCGTAAAAATTTCCAAAAATTCCGTTTCAGCGGCTGTGTACTACGAAGGAATTTTTATAACAAATTGGAACTTCCTAGCACAAGTGGCTTGACTAAGCCACTAAGAGGGGGGGGGGGGGGTGTACTCTTTACAACTTTTTAACCCATGTTTCTGACGAAAGTTATAAATGGTACCTTAATAATGGATAATCGCATATTCCATTGAAGACATATTTTAAATTTTAGGTTTATAGCCAAAGAAGCTTGGGCAGGCCTTTAAGGGGAGGCTTTTCTTTTTTTGCTCCTCCCAATTGGGACATGATTATTGAAACAGCTGGCATTATGAGTAAAAAGGCTTTCTGGCTGCAGCTAAGGGACAGATTAGCAGATAATATTTTCAGCTACCCCTTTCACATCACACTTCTATTTTTCCTATCTAATGTTAACAAAAAACTATGACATTTAAAATGTTTAACATAAAAAAGATGCACGCAAGCACACAACCACATACACACACACGCACACACATTATTAAGCCAAATATATTTATATTACCAGTAAGGATAATGAAGCAAATTTATCAATACAATTTTAAGTGCAAACAAAAGAAACATGACAAATACACTCTCGCTGAGAAAAAACGCCAACAAATCATACAATTAATATGTTCAAACTTGTTAAAAACAAAAAAAAAAATAATGATATCAAACCAACATGCAAAATGTTTGATGTTGCAAGACAACAGAATATATTGAGGAACTAAAATTGTGAAATAACAAATTCCAATGTCAAAAGAAACAATGTTAAATTCAAAGAAATATGTCAATAAAATAACAAAAAAAATCTGTTTTTTTTATCCTGCTGGCAATGGGGTTAAGGATTTTATAGCCTTCCTCTTACAAATTTCGGTGCAATTTTCCTGCACAGTTAGAAACTTTTATTTCAGTTTAAAAAAAAGTTGTTTTATTTTTTATTCTAAAAATTGTTTGGTTAAGAATACCCCAGGAAATTGTGCATTGTAGATTTTAAAACATCTCGGAAAATATCGAAAATGATTTACATTGGCGTTCATTTCAAACTAGCTGAATATATATATTTCAAACACAAAATTATACAGAATTTATAGTTGAAAATTATACACAAATTTTTTTTTATTTAGGCCCGATTACTGAATGTCTAGTTAAAATTTAGCCGTCAGTTAAAGTCAAATTTTATATGAGAAACAACAAATGTGCCAGTTAGAAGCTAAATGAAAATTCTGTAATCGGGATTTAAGATCTATATATTTGAGAATTCTTTCGAGGATTTAAATCGAGGGTTTGGTGTACCAATAGTTATTTTATCCTAAAGTACACACATTAACTTTTTTTTACACAATTTTAATAAGACCGTCTTTCTGCTACTTGATATATTGTAAGTTTTACACACTTTCTGGTAACACCACAGATTTGAGGCATTCCACACCAACTGACCCATCACAGTAAAACAAAATAATATGACACTTATAAAACAAAGCAAAACTTCGTGTTGTTACTATTTTCAAAACAAAGTAGACATTGATTTAGTAGTATTTTTGTGTGGAATACCTCATATGTGCGTATGTGTCAAACATGAAAAAGTGTTCTAAATCCATACGAAAAACATTGGATTATGTAGAAAACTATCTTTATTTTCTATTTTATACAAAAAAGAAACCCCAAAAACACTCTGCAATTATAGATTTAAATAAAATCCTCATGTTATCTTTTTGTTTGTCTCTGCTTATTCCTGCCCAGGGGTAATTTTGTTAAACTTAAAAAAATGTTAGAGAAATAAACACAAAGAACATGTATAGTTGGGACAAAATCGTTCGAAATAATGCCCTATAAGACGCAATAGGAAATTAAGTATTCATTTGACGGGATGAGACAGGTTTTGGTAATAAAATCCTCCCTTTATTTGAATCAAAATTACAGATGGCAAAGGCTGGATTTCTGTGATTTTTCGACTACAAAATATTATGAAATTAATGAATTCAAATGCCATTTGTAAACAAAAAATTTAACTTTTTGGCTCTCGTAGAAGCTATGGTGGTCAAAAGTTTGCGGTATGGCCACAAAATTCTTGCTGCTCTCAACCATCGCTCATACATCAAAAACGATTTATGCAGCGTAGACTGCAGAAACTCAAGTGACATTTAGTTAATATCTGCTGTAGTAAATGGCATTCATTTTAAAAAGATTTATATAAACCGCCATTTATACACCCTGTTGGAAATATCATCAAGACGCCCTCAAGACGGCTTAGTGTCATGTCACTGTAACTGCTGACTTGCTGATACAGTCCCATACAAAAACCTTAAGACACCTGATGACATTTGCATACAAATGTAAAAATGTCATCACGACAAATCAGCAAGTGGTCTTTACGCGGATTAAATGATGACATATCCTTAGGACGTCTGAAGGAATTGTGTCCACAAAAAGCGGATGACACTTCATGACTATTCAGCAGTCCGTCAGAAGAAATAAACGTCTATTTGACATTATAGCATTTTGTCGTAATACAAAAATCCCAAAAATATTCCTTAGTAAAAAAATTTTTGAATTTTTAGTAATTTATTGAAATAAAAGAAATAGTACTATTGCTGACATGTAGCCAGCCTAATTTCATACTTTAGTTGTCCGGTGTTAACAAATCTGCAGTTAGTCAGCGTTTTTAAAAAGAAAATACAAAATGGTGACATGTCTTTAAGACGTCTAAAGTTAATAAAAAAAAAAAACATTTAAAAATGCCCCTTTTGGTCTCCAATATACACAAATTGCCTGCCTTTGAACGTAAAAACCATACGTCAGTGTGGCAACATTTGCGACAAAGGAGACACGGACGAGATTAGAAGATAAACAAAAAATCTAAAGTAGAATGTTTGTATGTGTCTGTTTGATCACTTCTGAAAATAAAAAACAATAACAGGAAGCTGAATAGGAAAGAACACTATGAATTAGCTACACTACATTCAAGGCCTTACTTGGTTTAGATGGCTAAGCTGTAGAACTTTAGTATAGTTACTAGGGTGGGCCGATTTGTAAGGACAATATTGTGCCATCGATTTTTTGATAGCTTTTGTCACGAGGACAAAAAAGTTTCTCTATGACATATCAAAAAAATCTTTTTCGAGGCGCCCAAATTTCGTCCCAAATTCGTCTAAAAATCCACAAAAAAAAAATTTTTTTTTTTTTCGAAAAAATTATATCACCATTATTTTAAGCGTACAATTTTACCTTAGATAGGATATATTTAAAAAATTTGAAATCGGCGAATTTTTTTTAACAAACCAAATTTAAAAAACCTTAAAAATTAACGCGTAAAAAAAGATTGATTTTTCAACAAAAACTCGTCTAAAACCTGAAGAAAAATTTTTGTTTGGAAAAACTGCTATCGCCATCGTTTTTAGTGTACAATTTTACCTCGAAAAGGTAATATTTAAAAAAAAAAAATTCAATCGGCCCATTTTTTTTTTATTACCTACTACAAAAACCTTAAAAATAAAAGTTGAGAAAAAGTAAAAAAATTGAAATTTGGGCGCCTCGAAAATGAGTTTTTTGATATGTCGTAGTGGAATTTTTTTTTCGTCATGCCAAAAGCTATCGAAAAATCGATGGCACAATATCGATTGCTAAATTGACCGACCCTAATAGTTGCGTTTGTAATGTAGGAATGCATGGGTTCGATTCCTACATCCCATATAACGATTGGACAAAAATAGATGGAAACCATGTGAATCCTCCATTTTAGGTATAGTGTATGTTCAGTGAACTTAGGTAAAACACTACGAAGAATATTTTTGTAGAACATTCTTATCTTCTTACACTTCAATTAAACGGACTTTTTTGTCCCCCTTTTAAAGACGGACAAAAACGACCCGTAAGTTGAAGAAGTTAGAGGGTTAAAATGTTCCACAAAAATATTTGTCATGAAATTCTACTATAAGTTTTTGAAGACACTAGCATTGAAAATTTAACTAAAGTGCCAGTAATAAGTAAAAACTTAAAAAGTGTTTAAAGGTTAATTTCGTACTTATTCAAAATTGGCGCTCAAATGTCCCACAAACTTGGATTTTAGGGAGAAACCATGGAATCTTCCATTTCAAGTATAGGATGTGTTCGGCAAACTTATGTAAAACACTATGAGGAACATTTTTGTGGAACATTTTAACCCTATAATATAATGCGGCCAGCTTGTGTGTAGAGTTTGAAAGCAATCGGGGTTTCTACTAAGTACACACAAGTATCTCAAAGCTCATTCGAAGCTCATTGAGATCTGCCGGTCCGCGTTGGCAATCTTTCCTTGTTAGTTTATTGCATTTACATAAATAAAAACAATTTTTGCAATAAAAATTAATAATGTTTTTACATTTTTGTATATCCTATCCAGACAATAGTCAAAAAAACGACCACCCCCTCTGGCCAAACTTGAAGAGATAAAAAAAATCTTAAAATCAGACAAAAGAGTTAGAGGGTTGGAATGTTCCACAAAAATCTTCCTCGTAGTGTTTTACATAAGTTCGCTGAACACATGCTATACCTAGAATGGAAGATTCACATGCTTTCCCCCTAAAGTCCAGGTTTATTGGACATTTGAGCGCCAATTATGAATAAGTATGAGATTAACCCTTAAACACATTTTAAGTTTTGAATTATTTCTGGCATTTAAGTTAAATTTTCAACTTTGATGTCTTCAGAGACGTAGAATTTCAGGACAAATATTTTTACGAAACATTTTAACCCTCTTACTCTTCAATTAAAGCAATGCAAAATTTTTATTTGGATCATGTTAAATAAAAAGGAAATTTTTATAATGACATTAAAATATTGCATAAAATGACACAGAATATAAATCTATAAAAAAATGCAGCAGCAAGTAGTTTATCTTTTAATTTTTACTTATTTCAATCAAAATTTTATTCAGCATTTTATGTGTTACAAATTGTAATGGCGCATTCCTTATGTTGCAGACAGACGAACGGATAGAAAGTGATACTGAGTCGATCTGTATACAAAAAGTTGGGTCTGAGTCTAATATTATTTGGTGTTACAAACATCAGCACAAACTTTTTATACCCTATACATTAGGGCGGGTCAAATTGTATGGATAAAATTTTTTTGATATTGCGTACTCGATTTTTCGAAAGCTTTTAGCATGGAAAAAAAAAGTTCCACTACGACATATCAAAAAAATCATT
Source organism: Leucophora obtusa (assembly GCA_949987735.1). Lineage (NCBI taxonomy): Eukaryota > Metazoa > Arthropoda > Insecta > Diptera > Anthomyiidae > Leucophora > Leucophora obtusa. The sequence goes on along the minus strand of OX465299.1, from coordinate 161,462,413 downwards.
TTCGAGGCTGCCAAATTTAAATTTTTTATAATTTTCTAATAAATCTAGATTAGCGCCATCTTGAGGTGGCTTTTTGAAACAACTAATAAAGTTTTAAACAATATAACATTACAAGCTTTCCGGAAAGGTATTACTTATGAAAATCGGATAAAAAATGTGGCAACTAGAGGTAAAAGTATATAAGTAAAATTATTTTCTCCTTGTTGGCATCAACATCATTATCATCATTTCTCATCATTATCAGCATTTCATCATCAAGCAGCAAATAATTTTACATATATACTTTTACCTCTAGTTGCCACATTTTTTATCCGATTTTCATAATTTCAAAATTTGGGAACCTCGAAAGTGATTTGTTTGATATGTCGTAGTGGAACTTTTTTTTCCCCATGCTAAAAGCTTTCGAAAAATCGAGTACGCAATATCGATTGCTAAATCGACCCACCCTACTATACATGTATATAGTGGTAGAGTATGGTAACATATACACACAGGAAAAAAATTTGCCAACCGAATTACTAAACCTATTTTGGTTGCTACAACCAATAAATTCGGTTGGTGAAACCATATTGGAATCTGATTCCTAAATATTTTGGGTATTGCAACTAAAATTCAGTTGTATAAATCGAATTTTATTGTGATAACCAATATTCAGTTGCACCAACCTATTTTAGTAGATGTAACCGAATTTCAGTTGGAAAATGGCAGATTTTTTCTCTGTGTGTACACACATTAAACCAAATATATTTATATTGCCAGTCAATATGACTTTAAGTCAAAACAAAAGAAACGTGACCAACACACTCTCGCTGAGAAAAAGCGCCAACGAATCATAAAATTAATGTTTCAAAACTTGTGAAAAACAAAGAAATAATGACATCAAAGCAACATAAAAGATAGCAGAATATATTAAGGAATTGAAATTGTGAAATAATAAATTCCATTATCAAAAGAAACAATATTAAATTTAAACCAATAAGTCAATAAAATAGCAAAAGAATGTTGCTATACGATTTTTTTTTTGTATCCTTCCAGTAAAGAAATTAAGGATTTTGTGACTTTCTTCTAACAAATTTGGGTGCAATTTTCCTGCACTGATTTTTTTTTCAATTCTAGTTTGAGTTATTACTTAAAAATTGTTTGGTTAAGAAATTGTTCAATAAATTGTTCAGTGTAGATTTAAAAAAAAAAAATTTTAAAAATTGAAAAACATGCACCCTAGCGTTCATTTTCAACTAGCTGAAAATATATTTCATAAATTCGATTTAGTATTTATATATTTCAGGATACTTTCTACCACGTAAATCGAGGATTTGGTGTGCCAATAGTTGTTTTTCTATCCTAAACTGCACACATTAACTTATTTGTTTACTCAAATTTAATAAGACCGTCTTTCTGTTAATACAAGTTTTACACACTTTCTGGCAACATCAGAAATATAAAGCATTCCATACCAACTGACCCATTACAGTACAGCAAACTATATGACATAACACAAAGCAAAACTTCATGTGATTTCTATTTTTAAAACAAAGTGGATATTGAGTTATCAGTTTGGTATGAAATATCTCATATGTGCGTATGTGTTAAACATGAAAAAAGTGTTCTAAATCCATACGAAAAACATTGGCTTATGAAGAAAACTATCGTTTTTTCTAGTTTGTACAAAAAGAAACCCCAAAAACACCCTGCAATTATATATTTATGTAAATAAAATCCTCATGTTATCTTTCTGTTCGTTTGTCTCTGTTTAGTCAAGCCCACGGGTAATTTTGTTAAACTTAAAAAACTGTTAGAGAAATAAACACAAAGAACATGTATAGTTAGGTCAAAATCGATCGAAATGACGCCCTATACGACGCAATAGCAAATTAAGATCAAAATGAATAAGAAAATTATAGTCGTCCAAGTATACATTTGATGTGATGAGACAGGTTTTAGTAATGAAATTAAAAAAATAAATGTAGTCATTGGCTTCCGTATATTTCAGTCAAAATTACGGATGGCAAAGGCTGGATTTCTCCGACTTTTTTTCAATTCCAAAATATTATCTAGTGAGCGAACTTTAATAACAGTTGCAAAAAATAAAATTTAACGTTTTGTCCCTCGCAAAAACTACGGTGGCCAAAAGTTTGCTATATGGTACATGCTGTTCTTGATTGTCGTTCATTCCCGAGAGTGACAACAAGTACTTAAAAAGAAGTTACTTAATTACACTGGTCAACATAAAAACGCTTTTTGTATGTAACATGAAAAATTTTATTAAAGGAATTAAATATGCTATTTAACAATTTGTGAAAAATAATCCTTTGCAGGCATGTCCCTATCCGGATTTCATTCTTGCCTAAGGAAATCGTCAGGGGACGACGTTTTTAGAATTTCTGGAAATATTTGTTAAGTTAAATTACAAACTCAATGAGAATTTCTTGTTCTCGTCTAGGAGCGTTATTAAGCATTTAAAATATCAAAGAAATAACAAAAACAAAAACAACAACAAAAATTTTCTTTTTTTTGTAGAGTTATGTTTAGAACACGAATAAGAATAATATTTAGAAATAGAATTAGAGTGTTCCAAATATGAATATTTTTTTTAATTGATTTTATTATATTTTTCAAAATGTCAGTTTTTATTAACAAACTGAAGATATTTCGTTATATTGCAACATTAATATCAATGTAACTTTATGATTTTCTTCTATATTTTGCTTCAGGAACGTCTCTTGTCCTGATTTCTTTTTTTTTTTTATCGTAGTAATGGCTTGGTGGAAACTTTCAGCATGTTCATCGCTGACGGTGCCCCAGATTTTAGGAAACAAGTCTAAATGTATATAAATATATTTTCTTTGATTTATATAAATAATAACTTTTGACAAATTTTGGTGTTGCGTGGACGGCGCTGGGAATTCCAGTCTAGAGCTGATCTGGTAATTTGGCACGCTGATCTGCCCAGAAGATGGCCTAAACGAGACCACTTCCGTCGCTTTATTTTGATATCAATTGGTTCAATCAGTCACCCAGCGTGGCCAGAAGATGCTCAAGATATATCTAAGGAAACGTTTAACAAACGTTTGAAGCTGTTTTTGGGTTGTTTGGGTAGAGTAGTGCTGGTAAATTCGTTTACTTTTCAATACTCGATACTACTCGATACTTTTAACGGTTTTTAAACTTTAATTTTTTTTTAATTTTTTAGTAAAATTCTTTAAAAATGTTTATGTTAATTCAACGTTTAAATTTATTAACATATTTTTAAACTTTTTCACCAACTATTCATTGCATTTTCCGTAGTTTTTATACCCTACACCACTACGTGGAGAGGGTATTATAAGTTTGTGCTGATGTTTGTAACACCAAAAAATATTGGTCGTAGATCCACCTTATAGCATACCGATCGGCTCAGAATTTTTATTTCGATTTAATGATGTCCGTCCGTCCGTCTGTCTGTCTGTCCATGCATTCTTGTGCGCACTCTACAGATCGCAGGATATTTTGATGAAATTTGGTATACGAACTTATGTCGGCCCAAGGACGACGCCCATTGATTTTGGTTGAAATCGGTCCATGTTTAGACCTAGTGCCCATATAAGGGTACCCCCCCCCCCCCCCAAAATTGAGATTTTGTTCGCTGACTCACATGGTCCCAAGCAAAAAGCCTATTGATTCTAGATAGGATCGGTCCATATTTAGAGCTATCGCCCATATGGGCTATATTTTCGATTTTCTCTTCTTTTATGATTTTATAGAAAATTTTGACACAAGTCCGTTTTAACCCATTCAAGTTTCGGATCCAAACATTAGTTGGCTTCCAATCAGACTGGTGTAGGGTATTATATAGTCGGCATGCCCGACTTTAACTTTTTTACGCGTTTAACATATACTTTTAAATATTTGACTTATGATTTTTTTTCTTTTAGCAGAGTTGTAGTTTTGTGATAAATATTTTAGTGGAGTCACATTTTTATATATTTTGTCTATCCAAAATGCAACTCTGAAAATATCGAGTAGTATTTTTAAGTATCGTGTACCCAAATAAATACAAATACTCGATACCCATTAATCATATTTTTACCAGCACTATTGGGTAGTGCTCCAGGTAGTGCAGCTATAGAGCAATACTGATTTGACACTACAATTGAAGATCCTGAGCTTTTTATCCTGGGAGATATTGTTGGCTCGTCAAGCTTTATGTAAAGCCTCAAATGCAACTCTGGCTTTCTTAATACGGTTAGCAAGGTCGGTTATTTTCTCTGGTACACCTTTGCTTCTAAGGACTCCCGAGTCTTCGGGTCTATACACAGTATCAAAGGCACATTCAAAATCTAAGAATAGTATATACAAAAGGCTGTTTTACTCTTCAGACTGTTCGAGTATGTTGCGGATGGTGTTAATGTGGTCCGCACATGATCGACCAGGCCTCAACCCTGCTTAGTCTTGACGAAGTAGTGATTCAACTGTAGGTGTGATCCTCTGCAACAGTATAAGAGCCATTACCTTATTTATCGCTTGCAGTAGAGTTATTTCGCTCCAGTTATTGCAATAGCTAAGATCACGTTTTTTGGAATTGTGACAATAACACCAAGTTTTCATGAATCCGGGGTTTATTGCTCGACACACGCATGTTGCCGATTTACGGTGCTTTTCCGGCATCCTCTGCAATGCTACTAAAGTGTCGTCCGCGGTCAGTACGAACTAATTTCTTTAGAGCTTTTTTTAGATAGTCTGTAATTTTTCTATGAAACAAGTTTTGCTTCTGGTGTCTTAGATTGTGAGACCGCTTTTTCAGCCGCTTTTTCTCCGATTAGCTATTTCATCCCACGAATTCTCAGTTATTCATGGTTTATGATTATTTTTTCTAACGCCTAGAAATGACTTAGCGATTTGACAACACTTTCGATTAATATCTGACAAGTTTGGTGCTTCATTGTTATTTGACAGAGGAGCTTCCCCAAGAGAATAGTTATAGCGGTTAGCTAATTCCTGGTTTCGAAGACGGTTCGTTTTAAATTTTACAGCACCTCGTTGTGAGTGAACATTAGCTGGACGAAGTTTGAATGTGGAGCCGGTGATCGGTGTCAGCGTCTGCCCCACGTCTTGTTCTAACATCTAAGAGGCCGCCCAGGAATAGCTTGATTATTATAATGTGATTAATCTTATTACGCTTGATTCCGTCATTGGATTCTCAGGTATACTGGTCGTACCACCAATAAATAGGCGGTGTCGAGCGCACAAGTTAACGAGCCTTTCTCCATTATCATTCCTTATTAGGACCATTCCTTGGGATCCCCTTACGACTTGCGGATCCTTGTTGTCATTGCTCACCTTCGCAAGAAAATCGCCAAGTTGAATTTTTATCTCACCACCATAGCATGTTTGCAGAACAGTTTCGAGTTGATCGTAAAAGTTGTTTTTTGCTATATTATCATCTGTATTGGTGGGGGCGTAGCATTGGAGTACAGAGATCTTACGAAACTTTGCGTTAAATTTTGGCGGAGATGATACGATCCGAAACATGCAGGAGAGCCTTATTTACTGCTGGCGAGAGAGTTAATCCAACTCTGTTTATTTTGTGATTCATGTTACCAGAGTAGATAAAGGCATGCGCGGCTTCAGCAATTAATATAAGAGGAAAAACCATACGCCTTCCTAGACAAAAAACAACAAACACAATGGCCTAGGCACGGTGGCGTATGCATTTTCCCCTTATAAATGAGGCCGCGCATGATAAAGTTGTTTCCATTTTATGTTTTCACTATTTAACCATGTGACCTCGCTAAGACCAAGAATCTCAATATTTCTCATTTCATTGCAGACTTGTTCAAGTTTCGCTACCTCGGAGACAGTTTGTATGTTCCAATTTCCAATCATTACACAAGCCGACAAAATTTGATGAAATATTCTAACCGAGAATCAGACTATACTTTCCCGAAGGTTTTCAACATGCTGAGGCCCTATCGCATCAGGTTTTCAAGATATTCTAACCTAAAAGTGCAAAAAACCCGTTGTGTGGGTAAATTTGAGGTCTTGTAACTTCCAGGATTTTTGTGTTCAAAAACATCCTTACGGTATATAAAAGCGCTACTTCTCACCAACAAAATCCACTTTGAATTTTTAAAAATCTTCATTTCTCACTAAGAAGTATTGATACACAGTTCTTAACACTTCATTATTTGCGTCTATACATGTTTAGCACATGTAATGGGTTATTAATTAAAAAAAAAAAAAAAACAGGCGTCCATATTAAATCCGCCATTGTGAATTTTTGAAAATTTATATCGACTTCATAATCAGGGCTATTCTGATGTCAGATTCGGATACAGCACATCTAAAACCTCCGGGAAAGTATAGTCTGATTCTTGGTTAGAAAACTTTGTCGGCCTATGTTATCCGTTGTTTAAAGCCAAATGCCGTTATGGTGTGCACTAATGGAGAATTTTTAATATTTTTTGTCCTGGAGTAAGAGAATGCCACAAATAAAATCAACAAAAATCAAAGTCAGCATCTAATCTTTCGTTTTCGATTACTTATGGCGTAGCGGAGAGATCGAAATTTTTAGGTGGTTTTCGTGCAGTTAGCTCTTCGCGGATCGGTCTTTTAGCAGATGGCAGGTCAGGAGACTTAATTTTATTTTTTATTTTAATTCTACTCAAATTTGTATCAGTAAAACAAAAATAACTATCGGATGAGTAGTTCATTCGTTCTGTCCAAATCATAAGAATTGCCAAAGGTATAGATCGAGATCTTTTTGCCCATACAGTAAAAAGGCGCACACATGTAACACAACAGATATGTGCATTGAAAACTGCATTAGCTGATGCAGAAAGACATGGCATATTGTAGAACAACTAAAAAAGCAAAACTCCATTTTGCATACTTTTTTGTATGGCGACATGTCCGAAATTTAAAATTATTTTTACTCAACAGGAATGTACTCCCAACGAGTAAAAAGGTTAAAGTCGGGCATGCCGACTATACAATACCCTACACCAGTCTGGTGTATTGTTTGGATCCGAAATTCGAATGGGTTAAAATGGGGCTTATGTCAAAATTTTCTATAATGTGAGTCAGCGCACCAAATTTCATTAAAATATCTTAATATTTGCGACCTGCAGTTTGTAACCAAGCCAATTTTGGGGGGACCCTTATATGGGCACTAGTTCTAAACATGGACCGATGTTCACCAAAATCAATAGGCTTCGTCCTTGGGCCAACATAGGTCTATGTACCAAATTTCATTAAAATATCTTAATATTTGCGACCCTCAGTTTGTAACCAAGCCAATTTTGGGGGGACCCTTATATGGGCACTAGTTCTAAACATGGACCGATGTTCACCAAAATCAATAGGCTTCGTCCTTGGGCCAACATAGGTCTATGTACCAAATTTCATTAAAATATCTTAATATTTGCGACCTGCAGTTTGTAACCAAGCCAATTTTGGGGGGACCCTTATATGGGCACTAGTTCTAAACATGGACCGATGTTCACCAAAATCAATAGGCTTCGTCCTTGGGCCAACATAGGTCTATGTACCAAATTTATAATTTTGATAGGACCCTTATATGGGCACTAGGTCTAAACATGGACCGATGTTCACCAAAATCAATAGGCTGCATTATTGGGCCAATATAGGTCTGTGTACCAAATTTCGTCAAAATATCTTAATATTACGACCTGCAGCGTATAAACAGTATAATTTTGGTAGGACCCTTATATGGGCACTAGGTCTAAACATGGACCGATGTTCAAAAAAATCAAACTTGTTCGTCCTTGGGCCAACATAGGTCTGCGTAGCAAATTTCATCAAAATATCTTAATAGTTGCGACCTGTAGAGTGCGCACAAGATTGCATGGACAGACAGACGGACGGACGGACGGACAGACGGACATCGTTAAATCGAAATAAAAAAAAATTCTGAACCGATCGGTATACTATAAGGTGGGTCTACGACCAATATTTTTTGGTGTTACAAACATCAGCACAAACTTATAATACCCTGACCACATAGTGGTGTAGGGTATAAAAATATGAAGTTTAGTTTAGTTTGCCTATGTTAAGTAGTCAGAGGTTCCTAAATCTTTAAAAATATAGAGCTTCGGGAAAATTCATCTCAAACCCGAAGTAGGCTGAATATCGAAAAAAGCCACAACACTTCCTCACTTAAATATTATAAGGATTTATATATGGGTGATATCAAAAAATGTGATAAAAACCGTGTAACCACCTAATTTCTAATGCATGGATTACATTTGAGTTACATATTTCGATATATATCAGCGCATTTTCACCTGTTTTACAAAATTTATAACAATCTGACCAATTTTTGGTTAATACATAAAATTTGTGACCAATTTTATAGGCCAAATGTAAACTCCGTAACAAGTAACTCATAAGGTTTTTTAATAGCTTATATTTTAATAACCAATAAAGCTAAACGCTAACTGTAAGAATTTTTATGAAGAGGAAAAGTGACGTTTTTAATAAAAATTATTACATTTTACAAACTTTTTCATATATCTCAGCTATCACGACTTCAACTCTGTAACGATTTTTTGTCATAATTTTTGATAAAAATTCATATACCAGAATTTTGGCGTTATCTATTATTTATATTCCGAAAAGTATAATGTTATTTATACTCAAATGATCGTTGGACTGTAAGTAATCATCCAGTATAACAGACTTGAAGCTTTTCTGCAGCATGTAACATTCTCGAGATGAAAAAGGATGTCTTTAATAAGATTTGAAAAAATGTTGTAAACTCCGTTCCTAATTTTTACACCAAACTATTTAACGAGTAAGAAAAACAATGTCATATTTGGATTCACCTTGTAGGCATCATGCGATTTTGTTTCGGAAAAAAACGAAAAAAGTAACCAAATGTAAACTCCGTAACTGTAAACTCCGTAACCACAATTGTTTGCATCAGATTTCATTCAAATAAATGTTTAAAATATTTGAAAATAACCATAAACAGAGGTGATTCAACTAATATTTATGCGTCAAAAGACGATTCAACTAATAATTTTGCGTCAAATCAAAAAAATGTATCAGTTTTTTACCCTAAGCTGCTGGAGCGAAAAACGATTGATTTTGCATTTCATTGGTTTTGAATCGATATTTCGAGTCATTACTGACATTAGTTTGACAAATTAAATTTGTTTCACACAATTTAAGAATTTTTTGATCGCGAAATGTTATGTTTTTAATATATTATTTTGTAACTGCGCAACCGCTGTTTGGATTTTAAAAAATTTTATATTTTTGAAAAGCATTTAAAAGGACCAAAAATACAAAATTAAAAAAAAAATTAAAATTTTTTTCGCGGAATGAATTGTATTTTTATTCGCGAAACCGCCAATTTGATAAACACAAATTATATATCATTGAAAAGCAAGTTGAAAACCCAAATACGAAAAATTAATAAATTGAAGAAAATTCTTAAGCATTTTTTTTGTTATATCTTTTGCTTGCAGGAATGTAAACTCCGTTACAACAAAAAAAATTAAAATTGTGCAAAAAAAGTTATTGCGACAACTTGTAGAAGAGATTTTTTGCAATTAGGTTTATAATGACTAAACTTACTGATTCCATTAAGAAAAAACCGAAATATTAACACTTTTTGCTTCTCACAAATTTGGCCCAAAAATTTATCACATTTTTTGATTTCACCCATATGTGAATTTGGCTTTAACCTATATATGTACATTAGAGCGTACCACCTTACAGGCAAAAAAAAAAAAGTGCGCCGTACATCCTCCAATATGAAGTATTTTTGCAAGGAGGTTAAAAAAATTTTTTTTTAATATTTTTATGCCGAACGTAGGGGTCGCCATTTTACATTTTTCGTTATATCTTTGGTATTTGCAATCGGATCTTAAAGTATGATACATCGATGTTTTTCTCTCGAGGAGACCAGTGTTATGCTCTAAGGGTCATTGACCTCAAGTATCCGGTTCTAGTAGTTAGACAGCAGATCTCAGTTGCTACCACCCTAATGTACCACCTTAATCTCCGAAATTTAAAGCTCGCAAAAAATCATTAAACTTTTGCTAAGGAAGTTTTTCGCTAAACCCAGTAGAATCTTTTTTTATATATTGGTTGCCGAACGTAGTGGTCGCCTTTTAAAATTTTTTTAATTGGATTTTTACTATATAGCAAAACACTGGTCTCCTCGAGGCAAAAAAATCGATATATCACACTTTAAAATCCGACTTTAAATGCCAAAGCTATAACAAAAAATTAAAAAAGGCGACCCCTACGGTCGGCAAAAAAAAATTTTTTTTTGAAATCGCCTTCCAAAAATACATCATATTGGAGGGTGTACGGCGAACTTTTTTTTTGAGGTACGGTCTAATGTACATCCCCATACGAAACCACTAATATGTTCAAGAATAAGTCAGATAACTAATAAGGATAAGTCAGAGAACTAACTAAAGCAATATACGAAAATTTGTTCTATATTTAAATATTAAGTTAATCTTTAGTTAAATATTGTTACACAGTGTATTTAATATATTTCCTTACTTTAAACAATGGCTAGCAAACATTATCATAAACATATAGTAGTCATTTCAGAATTGTAGTTTTGTAAAAAATACGTGTTGAAAAAAAATAACTACTCCCAAGTCATATGATTTATTACAAAATCTACTGCAAAGAAAAAACAGCAATAACAAGAAAACTTAAATGTAGACAAGGAAATTTAAAACAACAAACAAACAAACCAAACCAAACAAAAAAAAAAAGGACTTGGAGAAACCACTATCATTTTAAGCACGTGACTTAATGTCATCGGTAATATGAGTGTGTAAACAAAATAATAAAAAGAACAAGAACACGAGGAAGAAAACGAAACAGCAGCAAAAAGTATAAAAAAATTAATGTTTGGTTATTAAATTGCAGTGCCGTCTGGCTGCCTGTGTACGTGTGTGAGTGTCTTGCAATTTTGCATCAGCTGAAGCAGCAGCCAGCAACACTAGCAGCAGTAGCCCCAATAGCAACTTAAATATAAACAAATTGCCTCCTGGTCTTATTTATATCATAACTATGGTTTATAAGTATATAAATAAAAATATTTTACAACTCAATACAACAGTTTTTGATGTTCATGTTGTTGTTTATTGAAAAATTTTGTTTATATTTAAGTGAGAATATAAAACTTTATAGTCGCCTAGACACTGACCTTGTTAAGTTTTTTGTTGCATATTAGTTTTTTGTTTTATTTATAAGTGCTATGCAATTTGTTTTTTTATTTTTTTATTTTGATTAAACATTTTATTACAAATACAAGATCTTCTTAACAATAGACCAGACTTCTATAGTAATCAGTTTTGTTTGCATTTACGTGGGTGGACTAATAAATTACACAGTGCAGCAAGAAATTTCAGTCTTAATGGTTGTAAAGCGAAATGAAAGTGAAATGAATAAAATTAGCCACTTATCTTGCTAAGTGATCTCATTTAAGTTAGACAGATAACACAGTACAACAGGAAAAAAAAATTACGGTGTTCTGACAATGGATTCTGGTAGAGCAGACCAAAAAAAAATATACGTATTTCGGCGTTTTGAAAGATCACATCGGAATTTTATTTTAGGGGGGGTTAACATTTCTCCCCCTTTTCAAATGTTTATTGTGAAACGGCATAGAAAACCATGTGAATCTTCCATAGGATGGATGTGTTTAGCAAACTTATAGAGGACACTACGAAGCACATTTTTGTGGATCATTTCAACCCTCTAACTCTTCAATTAAAGGGACTTTTTTGGCCCCTTTTAAAAAGCGACAAAAAACGACCCATAAGTTGAAGAGTTATAAATATTTTTGCGGAATATTTTAACTAAATTTGGGTGAATGTAAATAGCAGTATATCCAGTTAAAATCAACATAAATATTTGCTAAAATAAATGTAAACTGCTGTTTTAAAAAGCTCGATTTTTATTTGCATTAAAATAAAACTAGGAAGAAAAACTTACAAAGTTTTTAGGCTTCTAATTCAACAGTACAACAAATTCAGTAAAACTTTATGCATCGGGCTTATGACACATCATTTCTAAAATACTTTGGGACGCAGATCACGAATATGGCCTTAGAGTTTTAAAGTTAGCTATAGTTTAAGAAATATTTGCAAAAACGATTTTTTAGGAAAATTAAATTTACAAATAAACTTTTTGCAAAGAACTACAAATTTGAAAGTTATAACGCTATTTTTGCAATATTTTAAAATTATCAAATATGCCCTATAAATTGATATATGGCACGTTTTGACAGCTGCGATATTATTTTCTAAACTTTTTTCACGATTTCGTTAATAAATAACACTATGCGACAGTCAAAATCGGGATGGGATGAAACCAACGGGAAATGTTATATCGGTCAAAAACAAGTTATACGTGTCCCGGCGTTTCGCTGGGTTACCCCTAGGAATCGAGATATATCTTTTTTTTGACATAACTCGAGAACTACTAGTCTGATTTTGCTCAAACAATTTTAAAAAAATTAAAAATTACAATTCCTTTAATCTGTTCATATAATGTTTTTCTATATACTCAACAGTTTTGCCGGTAAAAATAAATGTTTGTTACCGCTACCATAAAAATCAAATAACCTTTTGTTTATTACTTTTTTTTAATATTTTAGGCAAAAAATATTTTTTTCTGCATACATTTATTTTTACCGGCAAAACTGTTGAGTATATAGAAAAACGTTATATGAACAGAAAAGGAATTGTAATTGTAATCACTGACCCCTACCATTTGTCTCACAGTGTAATGTACGTTTCACTTTAACTTAACTATAAACAAAAGCAAATGTCAAAAAAAAAAAATGTACACAAAATAACAACAAATTTTTGGGTTAACTATTAACTAAAGTTTAAACCTGCAGTATAAGACCCACCGTTAGAAGACAATTTACAAATGTTACTCTACTAAATTCCTCAAATTTCATTTTGAAAGTTCTGTTTAAGAATTTAACATAACATTTATTTGCTTTAACAACAATAACGACAGTGAAATTTAAAATTTTGCAATTTTCACATAAAATTTGATATTCGCGCAAATTGTGCATTTATTGTTATTGCTTGCCTTTTTTTAATCAACACCTCAGTTAGTTACTCAATGAAAACCAAAACTTTTTTTGTTTTTTTTATTATTTGTTAATTTTAAACCAGACAGCGTTGCAACAGTATAAAAATAGGGATTTCCTGGAATTTATGGGAAACGACAAAATTATCAGCATTTAAAAATATATAGAAAAAAGACACAAGAAATTTTTGTAATCATAAAAAAACAAAACGAAATTAAAATAGTGTTATTATACCCTACAATAGGACTACACGCACACTCAAGGGTTTTGAGTATTATAGTTAGTGATGATGGTGATTACCACACTGATAGAAATCAACTTGCAAACATACAGGTATAGAAAAAACATGGTTGGAATGATCATATTCGTAGAGCATCATGGATTTTTGGAATTATAATTGCGACAACCATATAATGAAATAACTTTATTATCATAATATGATTCTGAAATTATCATATTATCTTTCTAAAATAATGCTGCATATCATACTATGATCCCTGTGGTATTTTCCAGGTATTTTCCTGAACCTTATTTTAAAAGCTATGTGCGGTTTGTTTTATTCAAAAAAGACAATTCATTTACTCAATTTCTAATTTACAAATTTAAATAATTTTAATTTATTTTTGTTATCACTTATATAGAAATAAAAATAAGTTATGGAAACATATGATATCAGCGCATAGAAAAATCAGCTAAAACTATAATTTCACAATGCATCTGAAGTGCTCATCATGATATTTTTCTAATGATCATAACATTTTGTTAAGGACCATAATATTTAATAATACATTTTCTTAATGATCATAATATTTTCTACATTACCCCCCGTTTCCACATGCAAGTAAATGGTTGCAAGATGAGAATACGTATTATCAGCGAAAATTTCGAAAAATACCGAAAAAACATTAAAATTTTACATGCGTCCACGCTACTTGCTGCAAGTTCATTTTTAAAATGTCGTTGAAGGCACAGGTTGTCACTAAATAGCACTCCAGTATTGCCAAGTATTCAATATTCTAACAAAGCTGGGAAAAAATTTTGTTCTTAACAATTTTTTTTTTTCAAAAACTTATAAAATTGATATTTTAAATTACCATTAAGATATGTAATTGTGTTATTTTTACTTTTTTTACAAATAAATATAAAATCAGTTGCATTACAACTTTTACTTTACCAAATACTAGTAAATTAATAGAAAACAATACTAGGCAACACTGTTTTCTTTATTCTGTCATTTCACTTGCCGCAAGTATCAAAAATCCACTGTCTTCAAAATTTACTTGCAAGTTGAGCTGCAAGTCGTATAAGTGTGATAGTATTAGTGAAAAAGTGTGAGTGTATTGAGTTTTTCGAACTTGCACTTGCATGTGGAAACGGGGGGTTACGTTAATGTAAAAAAATTCGAAATATTGTTTTTTCGTACAAAGCCATATTTTTTCTACATGAGTAAAAAAATTAAAAAAATAAATAATTTTTATCAGTTTTAATTTAGTTTAAATACCCCAGCAAAATTGTCGGATGCAAAGAACCGGTTGTAGAACAACTTGTTCTTGCATGCAACCTGTTCTATCATCGTTATGTTCTATCATCGTTGATTTTTGTTTGAGTTTGTCCCAAAAGCAACAGGTTATGTTCCTCCAAACTAGAACAGGTTGCTTTGGAAACGGTTCTAGAACCAGTTATATAACCGGTTTTGCGACAGTGAGGCCTTCCACTTTGACTTCCAGGAATCAGTTATAGAACCTGTTCCACGGAACCGGTGGTAAAAACACCTATTCTAGAACAGATTACAAGGCAATCAGTTCATAAAAATTTTGCTGGTACTAAATACTTTAATGCACAATAGACCGTACCTCAAAAAAAAAGTTTGCCGTACACCCTCCAATATGAAATATTTTTGCAAGGCAATTTTAAAAAAAACATTTTTTTTGCAGAACTTAGGGGTCGCCTTTTTCAATTTTTCGTTATAGCTTCGGCATAGGACAATCGTAATTAATATTAGAATTAATTACTAAAGAATTTTTTTTTAGAGTTGATTTTATAGGAAGAAGAAGAAAACATTTTTATTGAAAAATTTTAATAGACACAAGCGAATCACCAGACTTCCGTTGTGTCTGTTAAAATTTTTCAATAAAAATGTTTTCTTCTTCTTCTTCCTATAAAATCAACTCTAAAAAAAATTAAACTTTTAGATTTACAGAGTTTTAGTATTATTTAAGTTAACTTTTAGTTAATTGAAAATGACCAATTGTAAAATCTGCAGAAAAGTTTGCTAAATATTGCTAGACTAAAAGTAGCAAAAATAAAGCTGTTATATCTGCAAATGTTTTGTTATTTTAAAGCTAAATTTGGTTCTCTTTTTATTTGCATTAAAAAAATTGGAAAATTTTAAATTTTTTTCATGATTATTTAGGCTACTAATTATTTATAAATTTTTTTTGCTAATTTTAGCAAGTTAATTTGTTATTTTCTATTAACAAAAAGTTAGGTCAAAAATAACTAAAATTCTGTATATTTAACAATTTTATTTTTGCTGTTCCTGTCTTACCAATATATAGCAAAAATATTCTGATAATTTAGCTGTTTTTTCTGTAGCATCATTTTTAACTAATTTTTAGTAGTTTCAACTACATTTTTACAGACTTTTTTCTGTGAGTATATAAGTATATTATTTTAAGCGCTACTTTACGCAACGTTAAACAACGTTGCGTAGTATTTAAGCTCGTTTTACGCCGATCAATACAAATATGGAGGAGATGTAGGGTATTTGAAGATTCGGCACAGCTGAATATTATATTTTTATATGTTTTTTTTTTTTTTTTTAGTTTATTTTATGGGAAGTTAATGTCTGACATAATTGCAGTAAAATAAGGGAGTATTAAATTTCATCGCTTATAAGAACATACCAGACAGTTGTATGTATGTAAAGAAAATTTATTTATAATTTTGATATATAAATATGTACTATATCTATATAAAACTCAGGTGAATTTTGAAATTTCTGGACTGTTTTCTACATATCTACGTGGAGATGGTATAATGGGTTTGTGGTGATGTTTGTTACTAAGAAAACTAATGGACGTATACCAAACTTTGAGTATACTGATCGACTCAGAAAAACGTTTTGAGTCGATTTAGCAATATCATTTTGTCTGTCTAAGGTCGGCTAACTTATCTAAAAGAATGCTTATTTTAATACTATTTAGAGTTATTTTGATGAAAATTTTACTCTTGTTTAAAGTAGTGAAGTTGGCCTTTAACCTTAACCACGAATGAAATTTGTATTAAAATTACTCTGAATAGTCTTAAATTGAGCGTTCTTTTAGGTTAGTTAACCGACCTAAGTATTATTGTGATCAAACTAAAGATCGCAATGCTAATTAAAAAAAATTTGGTATAAATTTGATCAATTTGCCACAGAAGGGTCCCATCTAAATTGGGCTTAACTGTTTACTAAAACACTTAATATCTCTATAAAAATAAAAGTTAGGTCCCTATGCGGAAATTGACTAGCTTACGGGAATATGGCCTGAATCTTAATATGATGTAGGCTAAACCTTTTTTTTAGTAGGTTTGAGGTTAAGAAGAAGAATAAACCTTCCTCAAAAGTTACAAACACATTAAATTTGCAAATCAGACTAGATCTAGTTTCTGCCTTTTTATGGACAGGCTTCATCAGTGATCTTCCATTAAATTGTATTATTGTTTATATTTTTATTGTCAGATTGTCTCTATATGAATAATTTCAGAAGTGATCAAACAGACATATACAAACATTCTACTTCAGATTCTCTCTGTTTATCTTCTTATTTCCTCCGTGTCACCTTTTCACAAATATTGCCACATTGACGTATGGTTTGTACGTACAAGTGCAGGCAATTTGTGTATATTGGAGACGGACAGCCAACAGGGCATTGTTTATTTTTTATAGTAAAGCGTTGTTTTTTCAAACGCGTCGTATAGACCAAATACAATTAATATTGTCATTAATATGTATTTTTATTAATTCTAATTTAGTAGGTTTGAGGTTAAGAAGAAGAATAAACCTTCCTCAAAAGTTATAAACACATTAAATTTGCAAATCAGACTAGATCTAGTTTCTGCCTTTTTATGGACAGGCTTCATCAGTGATGTTCCATTAAATTGTATTATTGTTTATATTTATATTGTCAGATTGTCTCTATGTGAATAATTTCAAACAGACATATACAAACATTCTACTTCAGATTTTCTCTGTTTATCTTCTTATTTCCTCTGTGTCACCTTTTCACAAATATTGCCACATTGACGTATTTATTTTTTTTTTTTCTGGGATTATGATGATGTTTAACATGTTGAATTCCATTTTTATACACTTAATAAGCAGACACTAACAAGGAAGCTATGTCTATGTGATCTCTTCCATCTTTATGATAGAGATAAGGAAGTCGAAAACAAAACATCCAGGGTTCTCACTTAGCTCTTTGGGAAAAGTTACCTTAAAGCCAAGCGATTGCGGATATCGAAAATAGCTCAGACACCTAGTCGATTAAATTTAATAGGCATTGTTACACTAATTAAAAAAAGTCTGTAAAAATTTTAGTTAAACCTATTAAAAATTAGTTAAAAATTACCTTGCTGAAAAAAACTGCTGAAATTAGTAGAATACCTTTGCTAAATATTAGTAAGAGAGGAATAGCAAATATAAAACTGTTAAATACACCGAATTTTAGTTATATTTGAGTTAAATTTTAGTTAATAGAAAATAACAAATTAACCTTCTAAGATCAGCCCAAAATATTTAGTAGACTAAAAAATCGCCAAAACATTTAAAAAATTTTCAAAGAGTTTTTCTCGATTTTTTTAAAATCCAAATAAAAATCTAGTTTTTTGAAAACTGCAGTTTACTATGGTTTTAGCAAATATTTTTGTCGAGTTTAGCAGGGTAGACTGCTATTTGCATTCAACTAAATTTAACCTAAAAATAACAAAAATTTTATAGATATAACATCTTTTTTTGCTATTTTAATTCTACTAATATTTATAAAAATTTTTCGCGGATTTTACATTATAATTCGTCATTTTCAGTTAACTAAAAGTTAACCCAAATAGAACTGAAATTCTTTAAACTTAACAGTTTTATTTTCCTGTTCTTAGTTTACTAGCATTCAGCAAAAAAATCTGTTAATTTCAGCAGTTTTATCTGCAAGGTGAATTTCAAACAAATTTATAGTAGTTTTTTTGCTATTTTTACAGGTTTATTTGTAAGAGTGTATCTTCTAATTAGACCATACCTTTAACAGTTTAAGCAATCTATGGTTGCTGCGGGTTTTAAGCTGTGATAACTCAGCTAGTCCAGGGTCTTAACATACATTTTTTTGCTTAATAAAGATAAAAAACATTTTGTTTTATATTTCGATTCACTCTGGGTTTTATTTACCCCTTTCTTTAATTTTTTACAATTTGGTTTAAATTTGTAGCGTTCTCTTGGAAGTAGTTCGAATAGGCCGTCTCCTTGCAGCTCCTCCAGGGTGGCTAAATGTGAAACCCTGAATTTCTCCTGAATTTATATATTCGGATGTAATACGATTATTAGATGGAAATCTAACTGTGAGGAATGGTAATCCGCCCCTGAACCTGCGTCGGATGAATATTTAACCCCTTCGCCCTCGTTTTAAAACCGTGAGCCTTCTCACTAGCCCCTGTCTTTCTACTCCCTAACTCTCAGCTGGATGTAAATCCGGCGGTTGATGTATGTAATCCTTCTCTAAGCTCGTGAGATAGAAATCTAACTCCCTTAAACTTCACACTTGCCGGCTGTCGAACTAGGAGACCTCTATCTTACTTACTTATATACAGCCCTGTAGTTCTCTTTTTGTAGTTTCCCCTTTGTAGTTCCTCTCTTTGTAGTTTCTCTCTTTATAGTTTATCTGTTTGTAGTTCCTCTCTTTGTAGTTTCTCTCTTTGTTGTTTCTCTCTTTGTAGTTTCTCTCTTTGTAGTTTCTCTCTTGGGGTAGTGATGGATGAAAATTCGTCTCAAGTATCAGTCTCCAATGTGATGGATGAAAATCCACCCCCAATATGATGGATGAAAATCCATCCCCAAGTGTGATGGGTGAAAATCCATCCCCAATGTGATGGAGGGTAATCCGTCCTCAATGTGGTGTATGAAAATCCGTCTCCATTTTCTTCCCTGAATAACACAAGAAGACATTTCATGTTATCTTACTCATTGGGGGCACAAATTTTCACCCTCACAACCAACAAAAACTTCCTTTTCTATTGTACTATTTGCAAAAAACAACAATTAAATGACAAAAAAAGTTGGACATACCGGGACTTATCTTCAAAAAAGCTTTCATTTGATGTCCAATTTGCAAAGACTTCTTAAATTATAAGAAATAATTTAGAAAGCGAAAAATTAGGGAATATTTGACCTGCATGGCATGAGAGTCAGCTGCTAAAAAATACGTGCCCATTATTTTTTTCTTCTCTATCACATATCCTAACTTCATTAAGATCATAGGTGATAGTTTCTTTGTCACCAGTCGATTTCGACTGTTCAATTTCGTTGTGATAAACTAAAATAATTTGTTAGTTGGTTTTATGTGAATTTATTTTGATTTGTGAGCTTTAGTATTTGAGTATCTCTAATCATGTAATTTTCTTTATATTCTTGTTTTGTTTGAACTGTTTTGATGTGGTTATTGCAACACTATGCTCAAAAATTTTTTGTTTGTTTCACATTTAAGGACCGAAAATAGGAATCAGAAAATTTATATGACTTGTTACTAAAGCGGTTGCCCTTTATGCAGAAGAGCTGTCGACTTTATTTATATGAAAAAATGGTATTCAAATAAAAGGAAATTTCGCCACGAATACAAAAATAATGATATTTTTACAAGATTTATTATCGAATTAAAAACTTGACAATTTTCAAAAAATATAAAAAATTATTTCAAAACATATTTCCAAAAAAAAAGCCAAACTGCACTAAAATCTTTTTTTTTAATCTGTGTTTTATGCCTGCAGCACGTATTTACAAAAAATTTCAAAAATTTTAGGTACAAATATCACACTTAACAGTTCCAGCAACAACTTAAATCAAGTTCCAGTAACAAAAAAAAATTATCATATTGGGAAAATCTGACAATAAAATATAAAAAATAATACAATTTAAAATCACTGATGAAGCCTGTCCATAAAAAAGGCAGAAACTAGATCTAGTCTGATTTGCAATTTAATAATGTGTTTATAACTTTTGAAAAAATGTTTATTTTTGGTAATTTTTGGAGAAAAATGAACTTAACAGTTCTCTTAGCAACTAAAATAACTTTATTATTATGTAATTTTTGGACCAAAAAGAAGTTTAACCTAACATGAATGGTCTAAAATGGATCTAGTGAGGGCCTAGTTTTATTGGTCACAAAAATGAATTATTTTTTAAATCATGAGACACTTTCTTTTCCTTTGAGTACCATTTTTTGTATCCATTTCCATTTTTCGGCCCTCCTTAAGCGATCAAAAATGTATTAAGACTATAAAATAGTTAAAGTCGGGCATGCCGAATATATAATACCCTACACCGGTCTGATTTAAAGCCAACTTATGTTTGGATCCAAAATTTGAATGGGTTAAAACAGACTTGTGTCAAAATTTTCTATAAAATCATAAAAGAAGAGAAAATTGAAAATATAGCCCAAATGGGTGATAGGTCCAAATATGGACCGATCCTATCTAGACTCAATAGGCTTTTTTCTTGGGACCATGTAAGTCAACGAACCAAATTTCATTGAAATATATTCGTATTTGCGACATGCAGCGTGTTACCAAGCCAATTTTGAGGGGGAGCCTTATATGGGCACTAGGTCTAAACATGGACTGATTACAACCAAAATTAATAGGCTCCGTTCTTGGGCCTACATAGGCCTGTGTACCCAATTTCATTGAAATATCTTCGAATTTGCGACCTGCAGCATGTAAACAAGCCAATTTTGGGGGGTACCCTTATATGGGCACTAGGTCTAAACATGGACTGATTTCAACCAAAATCAATAGGCGTCGTCCTTGGGCCGATGTAAGTCGGTGTACAAAATTTCATCAAAATATCTTAATATTTTCGACCTATAGAGTACGCACAAAAATGCATGGACAGACAGTTAGACGGACATCGTTAAATCGAAATAAAAAGTGATTCTGAGCCGATCAGTATACTATGAGGTGTTAAATATTTTATGGTGTTACAAATATCAGCACAAACTTATAATACCCTCTCCACGTAGTGGTGTTGGGTATAATGAACTGGTGTAATGTAATGGTTAGCGCGTTGGAATGTTACACATAAGGTTGGAAGTTCGATCCCCAGCGACCGCAACATCAATTTGAAAAAAATAATATGTATGATTTTTCTAACCCTCGTACATATCGCAGCGTTCTCCTTCGGTGTTCCTATAGCACTTAACCCTATCGAAGTAAATTAATATAACAGGGCTGAGAAATAAACAGCTTCAACAAAGTTCGCCAACTCTCCATGAGATGGCATGCAACAACTGTTCTAAGATTCAACATCTCGCGCAATTACAGTGTTGCCATATTTGAAGCGCTTCATCTTTCACCACCTTTCATCTCTTCTCTATCGCCTTTCCAAAGAGAGCAACATGTTAATTAATAAGGAGAATTTCCTGAGTATTGTTTCTCTTTAAAAAACAAAAAATCTTAAAACTTCATTTTTGAAATCCTGAAAAAAAATTTCTTTCCTTTGAGTACCCACACTTGCTTGTAAATACACCTTCCGGTTCAATCCAGTAGGCTTATGGGGCCCGTTTTAAGTTTCAACTTATTTCTGGCATTAGAGTTAAATCTTCAACTTTGATGTCTTCAGCCAGCGTTTTGCCAACGTTCAAAAATTTTGTTTCTCCAGTGGTTTTTCGGCGCTTTTTGAACAGCCGGTCCTTTTGTCTAATGATGTTATCATTTTGGGAATGGGAAAGCACTTTTTGCCAGTACCACCTGTTAAAATGCTTTTCCATCGCTTTCCCTTTTGTATTTTTCTGACTGGGTTGTTATTTGGAAAAAAATTGATTTTGTTGTACAATAAGGGTTTTCACAAGGGGTGTACTATTTGTTGTATCGTTGTATCGTCCTAACAAAAAACAGAGTTGTTAAAAATTAAATTGAAAAAATACAACATTTGAGAATAGCACGATACAACATTTTTACGTATGTTTAGTGTCCTATGTTTGAGTGGGCTAACCGATAGAAAACTGAATAGAAAATCGTTGTTAAACACAAATAAAAATTTTAACAACTCTGTTTTTTGTTAGGACGATACAACGATACAACAGATAGCACACCCCTTATGAACAACCTAAATGTAATGAATTAAATAATACACAGAGTTGTATCTCTTTCATATTTATCTTTATTATTTTGTGTATGTACATCAATGTGGCCAGACAAATTTTAGCTCATATTCCCATTTTACAAATTGATATTCCCAAAAAGTCCTGCAAAAGTTTTAAATTCCCAATTTTGTACCCAGTTTATTTTAATTTTAACGAGAACCTATTTTAAAAGATAAATATATAATTTGAATCGGAAAGGACGCCAAAGCCACCAAGTGCATCCACTAGACCGTACCTCAAAAAAAAAGTTCGCCGTACACCCTCTAATATGAAATATTTTTGGAAGGCGATTTCAAAAAAAAATTTCTTTTTTGCCAAACGTAGGGGTAGCCTTTTTTAATTTTTTCTTATAGCTTTGGCATTTAAAATCGGATTTTAAAGTGTGATATATCGATTTTTTTGCCTCGAGGAGACCAGTGTTTTGCTATATAGTAAAAATCCATTTAAAAAAAATTTAAAAAGGCGACCCATACGTTCGGCAACCAATATACGAAAAAAATTTCTACTGGGTTTATCGAAAAACTTCCTTAGCAAAAGTTTAATGATTTTTTGCGAGCTTTAATTTTCTGACATTAGGGTTGTACATCAGTGTGGTAGCAACTGAGTTCTGGTGGGTAACTACTAGAACGGGATACTTGAGCTCAAAATGCTCTTAGAGCAAAACATTGGTCTCCTCGAGAGAAAAACATCGATGTATCACACTTTGAGATCCGACTGTAAATGCCAAAGATATAACGAAAAATGTAAAATGCCGACCCCTACGTTCGGCAAAAAAAATAAAAAAAGTTTTTTGAAACCTCCTTGCAAAAATACCTCATATGGGAGGGTGACGGCGCACTTTTTTTTTGCCTGTAAGGTGGTACGCTCTAGTATCCACCCTTTCATATTTGCGCTTCTATGCAAGATACCGAAATACAGTAAATGTGTGAATTTGCTGAGATTTGATACTTTTTGCAAACCGCTACTTTTTACACATACTGTATACATATCTATCTATCCATCTGTATAAATTTGATACATCCATATAAATTTGGTATTTGCTTGTCCGTGGTTGATTTGCAAATTAACACAATCACAGAGAAATTCAACTAATTGAAGGATGATGTTATGAAAACCGTGTTTTTTTAGACTTTGTTTGGAATTATGTTGTTGTTGTTGCTGAAACAGTATGATGTCAATTGTAATTTGTAAGTGTTTAATTGCCAAATTCTCAAATGCGGTCAAATGTTGAAATAATTTTCAAAATTCAATTCAAAATGTATATAAAGGATAAAATTGATTTATGAGATGAATGTGGTTATTTACGTTATTGTAGCACTGTAAATATAAATGTTGGAATTGAAATGTGTAGCGGATTTTATAAGCTTTAATTGAAATTATTTAACTGGATTATTGAAAAACGAAGAATGTAGAAAATTTGTTATCATATAAAATAATATACATGGATTACTTAATTTTTACATCTGTATCATAATTCCTGGAAGTTAAGGCGTTCACCAAAGTAGTAATATAAAGCATAATCAAAGTTATCAAAAAAAAAATATTTTTCGTTTGATCATATACTACATATGTGCATTAGAGCGTACCACCTTACAGGCAAAAAAAAAGTGCGCCATACACCCTCCAATATAAAGTACTTTTGCAAGGAGGTTTAAAAAATTTTTTTTTTATTTTTTTTTGCCGAACGCAGGGGTCGCCATTTTACATTTTTCGTTATATCTTTGGCATTTACAGTCGGATCTTAAAGTGTGATACATCGATGTTTTTCTCTCGACGAGTGTTTTGCTCTAAGGGCATTTTGAGCTCAAGTATCCCGTTCTAGTAGTTACCCACCAGATCTCAGTTGCTACCACCCAAATGTACTACCCTAATGTCAGTAATTAAAGCTCGTAAAAAATCATTAAACTTTTGCTAAGGAAGTTTTTCGCTAAACCCAGTAGAAATTTTTTTCATATATTGGTTGCCGAACGTAGGGATCGCCTTTTTAAATTTTTTTTAATTGGATTTTTACTATATAGCAAAACACTGGTCTCCTCGAGGTAAAAAAAATCGATATATCACACTTTAAAATCCGATTTTAAATGCCAAAGCTATAACAAAAAAATTAAAAAGGCGACCCCTACGTTCGGCAAAAAAAAAATTTTTTTTGAAATCGCCTTCCAAAAATACTTTATATTAGAGGGTGTATGGCGAACTTTTTTTTTTGAGGTACGGTCTAATGTGCATGTAAATGACGACCGTTTCATTGAAAGAAACTTTATAACAGTTTTTATGAATATGATAAAACTTTCTGTCAGTGTATAAAAACTATGTTAAATATTGTAATATCAAAGAGTAAAGTTAACAAAAGCAATATATGGCTCTTCTAATTCTTTTTATTTATTTTATTGCAAAAAATGATAAAATTTTGAAATTATTAAAAATTTTATTATTTTTTATTCAACTTTGATATTGAACATTAGGGTGGGTTGATTTAGCAATCGATATTGTGTCATCGATTTTTCGATAGCGATAGGCATGAGGAAAAGAAAGTTACACAACGACATATCAAAAAAATCATTTTCGAGGTGCCCAAATTTAAATTTTTTGTAATTTTAATGAAGTTGTAAACAATATATCATTACAACCTTTCCAGAAAGGTATTATGAAAATCGAATAAAAAATGTCGCAACTAGAGGTGAAAGTATATAAGTAAAATTATATTCTGCTTGATGATGAAATGATGATAATGATGATGAAATGATGATGATGATGTTAATGAAAATAACATTAGTGTATCAGTTGATTTGCACCTCAACTGTATTCTCAATCAAAAAATATTTTAAGTGTTTCTTGGCAATTTGTTTTTCTGTTTCATAAAAGTTGACAACACTGCTCAAAAGACGAAGCGTAAACTATGCGAGAAAAATATGAAAAAATCCTGATTACGTGTAAATATGAGTAATAAATTGATGGTTTGAAGTAAAGTCAATAAAAACGAGTAAAAAGGTTAAAGTCGGGCATGCCGACTATACAATACCCTACACCAGTCTGGTGTATTGTTTGGATCCGAAATTCGAATGGGTTAAAATGGGGCTTATGTCAAAATTTTCTATAATGTGAGTCAGCGCACCAAATTTCATTAAAATATCTTAATATTTGCAACCTGCAGTTTGTAACCAAGCCAATTTTGGGGGGACCCTTATATGGGCACTAGTTCTAAACATGGACCGATGTTCACCAAAATCAATAGGCTGCGTTATTGGGCCAATATAGGTCTGTGTACCAAATTTCATCAAAATATATTAATATTTACGACCTGCAGCATATAAAAAGTATAATTTTGGTAGGACCCTTATATGGGCACTAGGTCTAAACATGGACCGATGTTCACCAAAATCAATAGGCTGCATTATTGGGCCAATGTAGGTCTGTGTACCAAATTTCATCAAAATATCTTAATATTTACGACCTGCAGCATATAAAAAGTATAATTTTGGTAGGACCCTTATATGGGCACTAGGTCTAAACATGGACCGATGTTCACCAAAATCAATAGGCTGCGTTACTGGGCCAATATAGGTCTGTGTATAAAATTTCATCAAAATATCTTAATATTTACGACCTGCAGCATATAAAAAGTATAATTTTGGTAGGACCCTTATATGGGCACTAGGTCTAAACATGGACCGATGTTCAAAAAAATCAAACTTGTTCGTCCTTGGGCCAACATAGGTCTGCGTACCAAATTTCATCAAAATATCTTAATAGTTGCGACCTGTAGAGTGCGCACAAGATTGCATGGACAGACAGACAGACGGACGGACGGACGGACAGACGGACATCGTTAAATCGAAATAAAAAAAAATTCTGAACCGATCGGTATACTATAAGGTGGGTCTACGACCAATATTTTTTGGTGTTACAAACATCAGCACAAACTTATAATACCCTGACCACATAGTGGTGTAGGGTATAAAAATAAGAAAGTGATCGTTAAGTGTTGAAATTACAAAAATAATTTCAACACGATATTTTGTACACATATTTACTCGAGCAATTACCAGGAAGTAATTGATTGTAGGCAACATTGTATGTACACAGAAAGAATTAAAAAAAAAAAGGAATATAATGAAAATTTTCGCTAATTTCATAGATTTTATTTTCACTAAATGAACTGTTCTTGAAAATAATGAAAAGCTTTAAATTTGTATGAAAAAAAATTGATTAAAGAAGCTTTTACACTGAATGCATGAAACTTTTAATAATGTAAAATGGAATTTTTCACAATATTTTATGAAAAATTGTATTGATTTAATGAAAAATGTTCTTTGACTAAATTTCAACGAAATTTCACTGATTGAAAAAAAAAATCATTTATATGATGGAAAAAATTCTTTCAGTGTAGTAAATGTTTTTTAAATTACTCATCATCTTTAACATTATTGTGAGAGTTTGGTGCTGCATTTTAACCCTCTAAGATACAAAAACAAAATTTAAACAACATGTTCAATGAAAATACAATTTATTTAATTTTATTTAAAATAAAATTGTGCTCTTTTTCAAAGGATTTTTCTCTCTTAATAAATTTTTGTACACTTTTTCTATAGTTTGTCTTAATGTTTTGTTTCACATTCGATGCCACACACAACAAAATCCTCAAACAAAACATCATTTCTGTTTGTTTGTCGAACTGATCACATCAAAAATGCGCGGAAGAAAATCAAATTAATTAATTTGTTAATTGTTAATTTTTCATATGCTGTTGTTTTTTTAGTTTTATTTTTTTTAGTTATCACATTTTATATCCCATAATTCTCGCACATATATTCATTTATAAAATTAATCCAGTTTTCATTATTTATAATTGTCGTTATTTTCATTTTCTTTAAATGCGTAATTACAAAAGCCCCTTACAGCATGACTGCTCTAAAGCTGCCTACACACTAGGGAACATGGTTGAGGGAACAAAAAATATCAAAAAATTTTGTAAACACGAAATGCACGCTCTCAACACGCACACACACACAAACGCACTCACACATTCACAAAAAATGCTCTCTTTTTTCAAGTATGTTCCCTAGTGTGTAGGCAGCTTAAAATTACTTACACAGCAAAAACAGTAACATCGACACACACGACGAAAAATTGAGTTTGGAAACACAAAATATCAAAAAATTTTGATAACACGATTTTCAACACGATACATTGACATACACGAAGGAACATTCGTCGTGAATAGATTTTAGTTGTGTATTTACGTTTGTTCTATATTGAATACATAAGAATGAAACAAAAAACACAACACATCAATTTAAAATTAAATTTTGTGCAAAATTTGCTCTGTCCTGAACAAAGTTCTCTTATAAATTTTTAACCAACCAAAGTTGTTCATGATTCACATGAGCATGCTTGAACATGCTGATAAACGAACAAAAACTACAACACAAAGAAAATACAAAAATAACTTCAAAACAATGTACATACATATGTATATGCAAACCAATGTTGCCACTTTTTGAATAATTATTCAAAAACGGGACTGTTTACACCTTCGTTGGATAATTTTTGAATAATGACAGTTTTGTGTAGTTTTTGTGTAATTTCACTTTTACTGAAACTTTCGTAAATTTTATTCTAAGCCCCAGAGTTTTTTTTAAAAGAAATTAAAATAAGTCGATATATAGATAAAATGAGTTTGTCTGTGAAAAATGTACCACAAGACCATTTGAAAATGGAGCGAGAGAGTGAAATTTGAGTTTGTTGTGATTGTGACTTTCTAAAGAATGAAATAACTAATAATTTTTAAAGTTTTTATAACAGTTTTAGGGCTTTTAACGCAACGAAAAACAATCCTATTATCTAATAATTGATACTTCCAATGCACTTTAAAATTAAAAATCATTTAGCGTTTGTGTACAATTCGAATTTGAGTAAAAAATTGTTGAATTTGGAGGGCACTGCGAAGAGAATAATTAGCAGCAGGGAAACATTTTTTTAATGCATATACTAAATAAAGTTGCCCTTAGAAAACACGTACGTACCACACTCATAAAAAAAGTTAATACAAAAGTCTGTTAAACGCGATCTGATTAAGTTGAACTAATTTTTCTGTTATTTTCTCTAAAAAAGGCCGTACAAATAGGTAAAAATTCTGCTAAAGTAACAGGAAATAGGTACATGTATTTGCGCCAGCAAAATTTTGACCTACTTCTATGGGTTTTTTTTTAATTTGCTCAGAAAAAAAAAACTTTTAATGTGGACATATACTCTTCAACAAAAAAGAGCCAAAAATGTCACTTTTTTAATTTTAAACTTCAAAAACACGCCACTGAAGACTGAAAAAGATATTGGACTGAAATTTTCTTTATTTAATAGGTGATGGCTTTCAGATGGCAAGAATCCACCCAGATTATTGCTAAAATGCAGAACTTTAATTTTCAAATGTAAATAACTTTTACGATAACTCACGTGTTTAATAGCCTGTCAAAACTTTAGCTCGAAATTATTTTGGTTCTGACAGTATGAAATGTAATCTAATCTAACCAGCCGGTAAGAAATGGCGGATTTTTTACAAAATATTGATATTTTACAAAATATTGATTCCGCCCCATTATGTACTGGAGAGTTGGTCCCAAGGGCATCATATGTGAATTTATGAATTAATTATACAAAAAGTTTTTACATAATATATAAAAAAATATAATTTTTTTTTTGTGTGTAATTTCCTATGGTTTTGGATAATTTTTGACCAATAGCTGTGTAATTTTTTGTTCTACTGGTGGCAACACTGATACAAACCATGCGTCGCAACAATTATGTTTCAACTTTTTTAACTTCATTCCACAAAATAATGACGATAATGATAATGAAGTAATTAACATGATCGGCATACCAAACAACATACTTGTCGCCGTCATTTTGTCTCTAGTCTCGAGAGAATTATTACGGAATGTTAAAATGTTTATGATGTTCAGATATTTAACCCAAACTGGATACATTGATGTATTTATAAACAATTCACACAGAAAAGTTAATCTAGTAAAAGTCTAAAGTCGAACACTAGACAAGTTATTAAACCAGGGGTATGGCATCACCAAAAACAAAAGTTATAACGAAATCGTTATCACTAGCATAGATCACTAGATCGCACTTTGTTAAAAAAATTGACAAATTGAAATAGTAACAAACAAAAAAGCAAAGAAAAAAGTAATTCTCAAAATTTTATTATTTAAATTTATTTTGCGCTTGATTTTTTCTTATTTTGCGCAGTTTTCAGCAATTTTTGAGTTTTTAAATATAGGCTCAGGTGATACTAAAGTGATACTAAATAGTTGCTCAAGTGATGCTAAATTTCAGCGCCCCCTATCGGTGAGTAGTGTAAGTTTTGATTTTATACCTCTATAATTAATAGTCTCTTCATTGTAGTGGATCCATTTTTCATCGCCAGTAATGATTCGATGCAAAAATTATTTCTTTTTATAGCGTTTAAGCAGCATTTTGGACATGAGCAATCGTCTTTCAACGTTTCTGCTATGCTACTGACACTTTAGATGGATGTCACTACATTGCAATATCAGTCAAAACAACAGACTAGTATATTGGAAGATGACAAAGCAAATTGTGATACATTTTTTGATTTTGTTTTTTTTTTTTTGTTAATATTTTTCTTTAATGTTTAATAACTCTAATAGACGAGAACAAGAAATTTTCATTGAGTTTGTAATTTAATTTAACAATTATTTCTAAAAATTCTTAAAACGTCGTCCTTAGGCTAGAATGACAAAAATCAAAAAAATTTTGTCTCAAATTGTGATTAAAGACGGTTTTTTGTGAAGATATGAAATTAACTCAAACAAATGTGAAAAAAATATTTAGTGTGATTGCTTTTGCCGCCAAGAGAGGGCGCTAAACTCAGAGAATTTTATGCAAAAATGACTTGACAGAAAAATGGGTTTCAATTGTTTTACGAAAATAGTTATCAAAAATATATTTTTTTAAAAACTTGTTTGAAGATTTGCTTTTTATTACTTCAATATATTTGTAGTTAAATTAAAATATGGATTTTAGTATATGTTTACAAAACAATTATTTATTATTGCTCCGAAAAACACATTTTTTTTTTGTTGAAAATCCAAAAATTACTTATATAAAATTAGATATTTTTTTTCTTTTTTTTGTAAGTTTAAAAAATTAATTACTATTTTTTACCACAAATTAAAAAAAAATGTATTTTGTGAAATGCCTAAATTCATGATTTTTACACAAATTTCACTTATTTAAGAGTGTTTAGTATTCAAACCATGTGAACCTCCCATTTTAGGTATAGGATGTGTTCAGCAGACTTTTGTAAAATACTACGAGGAACATTTTTTTGGAACATTCTAACCCTCTAACTCTTCAATGAAAGGAAATTTTTTGGCCCCTTTTTAAAAAGGGACTAAAAAGACCCGTAAGTTGAAGAGTTACAGGATTAAAATGTTCCACAAAAATGTTCCTCGTAGTGTTCTACATAAGTTTGCTGTACCTAAAATGGAAGATTCCCATGGTTTCTCCCTAAAATCCAGGTTTGTGGGACATTTGAGCACCAATTTTGAATAAGTACGAAATTAACCCTTAAACACATTTTTAATTTTTACTTATTACTGGCACTTAAGTTAAATTTTAAATGCTGATGTATTCAAAGACTTATAGTAGAATTTCATGACAAATATTTTTACGGAACATTTTAACCCTCTAACTCTTCAACTTACGGGTCGTTTTTGTCCGTTTTAAAAAGGGGCCAAAAAAGTCCATTTAATTGAAGAGTTAGAAGGTCAAAATGTTCCCCAAAAATACTCCTCGTAGTGTTTTACATAAAATCGCTGAACATACCCTATGCCTAAATTGGAGGATTCACATTTTAATCCTATTTAATTTTTTTTTTGGTTTAGAAAAATAATTTTAAGCGTTTAAAACCCATTTTTTGTGAAAGGCATTTTTTTTTTTTTTATTAATATATCAATTTTATACAAATTTGGCACAAATATGGCTTGACCTTATGTCAATTCACGTGCTCAATTTCATCGGAATCGGATAATTTTTGCAGGTTTTATAAACATTTTAAAATAATGGATATCGACTAAGAGTCCTTGCTTCGATTTTGATAAAAATTGACACAAACGTTTCCACTTTTATGTGTACCTCAATTGACACTTTTTGTAATTTTACGTCCATTTATGTAGCTAATATAATATTTTTAAATTTCAGGACCTATGGGAGGTGGGCGTGTCCTTGGCCCGATATTTCCAAAAATTAAAATTTTTCGTAACTAAAGGGTTCTATGTGAGTATACCAAATTTTAAAACTCTGTCTCCACTCCTTCTATTTTTGTCCAATCGTTATATGGGATCAAAGCACTGTGGGACGGTCACAAGGACATAGCTAAATCGAATCAAAAAGTGATTCTCGCTCGATCAGTATACCAAAAAAATGGTCTAATATTTTTGGTGTTACAAACCCTTGTCCAGGCAGTGGTACAGATCTGGTACCAAATCTGACCAGATCTATTCATATCTTGCCATAAAAATCAAACAATTTTCCAGATCACTTTAGATACGAACAGTTCAGCCACTAGATCTCATTTATTATTAAAAAGGTATCTTTTAATTAAAAAGTACCTTTTATTTTAATAAAAAATGGTACCTTTTATTAAAAAAGAACCTTTTAATAAAAAAGTAACTTTTAATAGAAAAGTATATTTTATTAAAAAAGTATCTTTTATTCAAAAATTACCTTTTTTAAAAAAAAACTTTTATTAACAAAATACCTTTTGTAGAGAAATTAAATTTTATTAAAAAAGTACCATTTATTAACAAAGTACATTTTATTAAAAAAGTACCTTTTATTAAAAAAAGTACCTTGTATTAAAAAAGTACCTCTTGTTGAGAAATTCAATTTTATTAAAAAAATACCTTTTATTAAAAAAGTTCCTTTTTTGAGAAATTAAATTTTATTAAAAAAGTACCTTTTATTAAAAAAGTACCTTGTATTAAAAAAGTACCTTTTGTTGAGAAATTGAATTTTATTAAAAAAGTACAATTTATTAACAAATCTCCTTGTATTAAAAAAGTACCTTTTGTTAAAAA
The DNA here is from genome assembly GCA_949987735.1 of Leucophora obtusa. Taxonomy (NCBI): domain Eukaryota; kingdom Metazoa; phylum Arthropoda; class Insecta; order Diptera; family Anthomyiidae; genus Leucophora; species Leucophora obtusa. Next base: position 161,429,843 of record OX465299.1, on the reverse strand, counting down.
AGTACCTTTTATTAAAAAAGTACCTTTCATTAAAAAAGTACCTTTCATTAAAAAAGTACCTTTTTTTAAAAAGTACTTGTAATGCAAAAAGTACCTTACATTAAAAAGGTACCTTTTAATAAAAAAATACCTTTTATTAAAAAAGTACCTTTTCTTAAAAAAGTACCCTTTATTAAAAAAAGTACATTTCTTTTAAAAATTACCTTTTATTAAAAAAGTACCTTTCCTTTTACTAAAAAAGTATGTTATTAAGAAACTGTCTTTTTATTAAAAAAAGGAACTTTAATTAAAAAAGTACATTTTATAAAAAACTACATTTTATATTAAGAAATTAATTATTTAGACTCCATATTATTGAAAATCGGTTCTGAGAAATAGTTTAATACTGCGTCTTAAATTGTGTATTTATTTTTTTGTATTTATTTTTTTTTTTTGATATTAAAAAAACGCAATTTTGGTGAGTAACAAAATTATATATTGTGTTTTGTTGTTGTTTTTGCACAATATACAGTAAAATTTGATGATGATCATGCCACTTGATGAAGTGTGATGCAGAGCGCCACCCAGAAGCTTAGATACGAACAGTTCAGCCACTAGATCTCATTTATTATTAAAAAGGTATCTTTTAATTAAAAAGTACCTTTTATTTTAATAAAAAATGGTACCTTTTATTAAAAAAGAACCTTTTAATAAAAAAGTAACTTTTAATAGAAAAGTATATTTTATTAAAAAAGTATCTTTTATTCAAAAATTACCTTTTTTAAAAAAAAACTTTTATTAACAAAATACCTTTTGTAGAGAAATTAAATTTTATTAAAAAAGTACCATTTATTAACAAAGTACATTTTATTAAAAAAGTACCTTTTATTAAAAAAAGTACCTTGTATTAAAAAAGTACCTCTTGTTGAGAAATTCAATTTTATTAAAAAAATACCTTTTATTAAAAAAGTTCCTTTTTTGAGAAATTAAATTTTATTAAAAAAGTACCTTTTATTAAAAAAGTACCTTGTATTAAAAAAGTACCTTTTGTTGAGAAATTGAATTTTATTAAAAAAGTACAATTTATTAACAAATCTCCTTGTATTAAAAAAGTACCTTTTGTTAAAAAAGTACCTTTCATTAAAAAAGTACCTTTTTTTAAAAAGTACTTGTAATGCAAAAAGTACCTTACATTAAAAAGGTACCTTTTAATAAAAAAATACCTTTTATTAAAAAAGTACCTTTTCTTAAAAAAGTACCCTTTATTAAAAAAAGTACATTTCTTTTAAAAATTACCTTTTATTAAAAAAGTACCTTTCCTTTTACTAAAAAAGTATGTTATTAAGAAACTGTCTTTTTATTAAAAAAAGGAACTTTAATTAAAAAAGTACATTTTATAAAAAACTACATTTTATATTAAGAAATTAATTATTTAGACCCCATATTATTGAAAATTGGTTCTAAGAAATAGCTTAGTACTGCGTCTTAAATTGTGCGTATTTATTTATTTTTTTTTTTGATATTAAAAAACGCAATTTTGGTGAGTAACAAAATTATATATTGTGTTTTGTTGTTGTTTTTGCACAATATACAGTAAAATTTGATGATGATCATGCCACTTGATGAAGTGTGATGCAGAGCGCCACCCAGAAGCTTAACATTAAATAATCGAACCGAAACAAAATCAAAACACAAATGAAAAGGAACTAAAAAATAAGATCCAAAATAAAAACTAAACTATGGTTAAATACTGAACAAGCATTTCATCATCATCAAACTAAGGGAACACAAAATATTGTGATGACTGGCTTCAAGTCATAAAATGAACAGAAAAGAAGAAAACACTGCGTCAAGATAAACATGAAACTGTTATGTTGATCATTGTGGAATCAGTGCTCTTGTTTTTATAGCCTTTTTTATTGTTGTTGTGCAGAACTAAAGGGTTTATTGACCAACGACTGCTAATAATAATAATAACAACAATATTAAAGCCAAGTTAAATAAAAATAACAAAAAAGATATGTGTGTTATAGAAAAACGAATTAGGAATACCCTAAAATGAGTTTTGACGACTTTATTACATCGTTTCCCATAGTAACTTAATAAAAAAATTTACTAATATTTAGTAGAATTATTTATTTGTTTTTGCTGTTTAAAATTTAATTTAAATCGAATATTCACGTAATCATTCAATGTTTTTGTATGGATATCTGGACACAGAAAGCGAATTTTCTTGGACATTTTGCTCATTAAATTTTGCTTCATAAATTCAACGAAAAATTTTAATGAAATATTTAATAAACAAAATTTAATTTATTTTGAAAAATAATAACAATTTAAACAGAAAGAGTTATTAATATATATGATCTAAAATCGAACAAAAAACATTCACTTAGCAAATAAAAAGATCAACTATACATACCCCTCATTCAAAATTAAATTTTTTATAAATTTTTATGAAGTCTAGCATTAACTTAAGAGCACCTTCCTTGATCTAATATAATGTAAAAATTCATAATATAACGAAGATAATTCTCTGATTGCAGATTGACTAAAAGTAGCAAAATAATTCAAACCGTTTTTTTGAAGCGCATTTCTGTAGTTTCAATTTGGGCATTCATTAATAACCTCTTCCTTATTGTAGCGTACCCTCCATTTATTTAATGCACCATACTGCGTGGCTTCAATTTCAGTTTCAGTTTTTTTTCTGAATTTTGCATTTTAAATTATTTGAGAAAAAAATCTTCCACGCAATTTATATAAATATCGTGGTATTTTTGTTTTTTTTTTATTTCTCATATTTAATTTTCGGTTTCCCTTTTATTTAAAAAGAAAAAAAAAACGAGCAAATAAATAAATGAAATCGACCCGCATGCGTGTGATCTCTAAATCACAGGGATTTTTTGTATTTCGTTACGGTTTCCAACCATATTTAGATGTTTCTTTTAACGTTTACCGCTAACCTATATCGTACACTGTGACAGTAGTTGTTTGTTTTCGTTTTTAATACACCTATTGCAAGAATATATACGAGGGTTAATTGCAAATTGCAAACAGAATCACTAGTTGTAAAATTGATAAAAATATTTGGCTCTGTCCGGCTCTTGCCTTTAAAATATAAAAAAAACGAATAAGCTCGCCTTCATTTTGGGGCTCACCTCTCCTATGACAACTCAATGTTAAAATCATTAGTCTTTATGTTAAAAAAGAAGATCACCAATTGTAGTGCCTTTTCTACTGCTTCGTCATCTCTTTTGTTGTATTCTTAAAAATATTTTTCTAAGTGCTGATATCACATGTTACCATAATTTATTTTTATTTATATATAAGTGATAACTAAAATTAGTTTAATGATGAATTTATTTAAATATATAGCTTAGTCGTTAAATAAATATAAATACTATTTTCAATAAAACGAAACGTGCATATCTTTTTAATACAGCTTCAACAGAATACTGGGAGATAGAGTTGTATCGTTCATGAACGAACTATTTAGTTCATTTGTTCAGTTAATTGAACGATATCACATCGTTCACCATTGTTCGCTCATTTCATTCAATCCTTCAATTTGTTCTTTTTTATTAATAGAAAATTTTAATCTTTTTTCAGTAAATTTTTTTTAAAGAATTAAGTGTTTTCTCTTAACAAAAAAACATTTCAAATTTTTATTATAGTTGTAAATTTTTGATACTTTTAGTTTATATACAATAAAATTAATGTTACATGTTTACATGCGCCAACAAACGACAGTTCAAGAATAACTGTTCAGTCACAGCTCATAACAAAAAAAAAAAAAAAAAAATAAAGGAATGAACGATTTCAACAAACCAGTTTAATGAATTGTATTGAACAATGTGACCGAGTCACCAAAAAGAACGATTAAGCCCAACTTTACTGGGAGTACACTACAGGGATCATTGTATGATATGTATGACTATAATATGATAATATTAGCATCATTTTGCAATCATATTGTATAATTGACGGATCATATTATAATAAATAAAACATAAGAGTATGATTGTCACAACTATTTCATAATATGTTGGTCGCAAACATAAACCCTAAAATATATGATGCTCTTCGAATATGATCATCCCTACCATCTTTTTTTATTTGCTAGCTGGGAATGCTTAAAAACACAAGATTTTTAATTCTTTCTTTGGCTTTTGGCTAAAAAAAGGATTGTGATGAGTTAGAGTACAACACAATATGAGTTTTTCTGCCATATCCAAATAGTGCTTTCACTTTAATTTTGTTTGGTTAATGCCCTAAAGCCACGGTTCCCAAATGGGGTCCGTAGCAGAATTCCAGGGGGTCCGCGAAAAAACATAAAACAAGTTATAAAAAAAACAATTTTTTTTTTTTATAATTTTTAAATTATTTAACAAAATATTGATTTGAAAAATGTTTTTTTTCCTTATTTCTGCTTAAAATTAGCCATCATTTAAAATAAGCAGGTGCTTTTATTAATTTTGGCCCATAATTTATAAAGTACCTCTCGCTCAACACTGGTTTGGGGGTCCGTGAGCTAGTAGAAATGTCTCAAGGGGTCCGTGAAGCAAAACTTAGTGGGAACCGCTGCCCTAAAGTGTTTTCTGTACACTCTAAAAAATGTTTGTAAATTTACTACTATAAAATGGGTAAAATTTTGTTTAATTTTACGAAAATTCGGTAAATATAAACAAAAAATGCGTAAACTTTTTTCATACACACTTCCATACACAATAATACACACACAAAGTATTTTTAGACATTATGTGTTTATTAATAAACACATTGTGCCTAAAATTACTATTGTTTTGTTAAATAAAATTTTTACGCATAAAGTTGGTAAATATACTATCCTATAATAGTAATAAATACTCTGACATTTCAAATTGAAAAAAATTAAAAAAAAATTATAAATAATAAAAAGAAAAAGTGAAAACGGATTATTTTTAGTGAATTACAACATTTCCACAAACACATTAGAGTCTGGAAATAGCAACATAAGCATGAAATTGTTTTTGGTAATTATTGCTAACGCATGTGGTAGTCTAAACCTCATTTCAAAATTGAAAACGCCGTAAGAGAGACACGGCCTACGCAGGAACAACTGGGTGCAATGATGACTCCTGCTCAACAAAATGCCTTCTTTGCAAGGGAGGCAGTCAACCAACAACCGTCAACAATAACGGGAGAAAATGCCGTAAGAAAGATACGGCCTTGGTAAAACAACTGGGTGCAATGACTCCTGCTCAACAAAGTCAGTATTCATTGAGTACTGCCTAACTTGCAAAGAAAGCATTTTGTTAAGCAGGAGTCGTAAGAGAGACACGGCCTACGCAGGAACAACTGGGTGCAATGACTCCTGCTCAACAAAATGCCTTCTTTGCAAGGGAGGCAGTCAACCAACAACCGTCAACAATAACGGGAGAAAATGCCGTAAGAGAGATACGGCCTTGGTAAAACAACTGGGTGCAATGACTCCTGCTCAACAAAGTCAGTATTCATTGAGTACTGCCTAACTTGCAAAGAAAGCATTTTGTTAAGCAGGAGTCGTAAGGGAGACACGGCCTACGCAGGAACAACTGGGTGCAATGACTCCTGCTCAACAAAATGCCTTCTTTGCAAGGGAGGCAGTCAACCAACAACCGTCAACAATAACGGGAGAAAATGCCGTAAGAGAGATACGGCCTTGGTAAAACAACTGGATGCAATGACTCCTGCGCAACAAAGTCAGTATTCATTGAGTACAACTTAACTTGCAAAGAAAGCATTTTGTTAAGCAGGAGTCATTGCACTCAGTTGTTCCTGCGTAGGCTATATCTCTCTTAAGGCGTTTTCTCCCGTTATTGTTGACGGTTACTGCCTCCCTTTCAAAGAAGGCATTTTGTTGAGCAGGAGTCATCGCACCCATCCAATAGTTATAACAAATTTTTATATGAATTTTATACAAATGCCTTAAGATCCCAAAACGACCAATTTGGACATAAACGATTATGAGAGAATGACTCGGATATTATTATTAATAAAATACGTACTAAAAATTAATTTGTTATTTTATTTAAAAAAAATTTTAGGGTGCTGCTTAAAGTTAGCACAACTGTTGTAAATGTACGCATTATATTGGATTTTTACGCACTTTCTGTGGATTTTTGCGCATTTTTGTGGATTTTTACTCATTTTATGCGTACATTTACACGTAAAACGTGCTTTTTTACACACAAATTTAGTAAATTAACACACTAATTTAAAAATTTCATTTAATTTTTACGCACTTTCAATGTAAAATTACAAATTATTTGTGCACCAACTTAAATACAATTTTCGTATTTTTTTTTCAATTACGCACATAGAGTAAATTTACCCAATTTATAGTAGGAGTTCAGTTTCCTACTATAAGTTGGGTAAATTTCAACAGAATTTAATTAGAGTGTACTGTATAATTTTCTACCAAACAATTGTATTTTACGGATATTTATAATGATTACTATTTTCAACGTAAACAGAGAAAACAGATTTATTGTGATAACAGAATGTTCTGTCATGTTTCGGCTGTAGCCCCAGACACTGTCATAACCAAATTTTTCACTTGCTGCTACCAAATCATGCGGTTGACAATGAATTAGGTAGTCACAATGAATCTATTTATTTCCTCTGTGTACTATTCGCAACATTTTCAAATTGCCCTCGTATTATAAATACGCCTTGTTATTTAATATTATATTTTAAAATAAATTATACACTTCAACACACTGTGTGGTATTTTATATTATTGGATTAAAGAAATAGTAAATAATTTTGAATTTAATGGCCACAAAAAAAAAGTCGCAAACAAAAATATATATCGGTGTTTGAATTAGTTCAAGTCAGGCGCAAAGCCTGCAATTAATGTGTGAGGAAATTTTATACAAATTTTATACTTTATTCAATACTAAAAACGATTTTTAGTCTTAAATAATTCTTAAGTACGAAATTTTCAAATAAAAGTAAAAGCAATTGTATTAAATAGTTCACCAAGAAAAGAATTTGTTGCCCAAAATAAGTTTTGCTCCAAAACGAATTTAACTTATTTTATAAGGTTACTGGAAAAACTAATCCAGAAAAAATTTCTGCTAAATCGAAGAATTTTTGAGTTATCCCTGGCCCTTCCAGATTTTGTAATACAACTTCTAAGGGGAAAAATTACTTTTTTGGATTTCTTTTTGAAAATACTGGCTCTTGACAGTATTTTTGGAAAATGTCAATATAACCGTAATCTAGACTGAATTATCTTGCATAAAATACCAAAATCGGTTGAAAGAGATTTAAGTAATTGCAATTCGCCCAGACCCTTGTAGGATTAAAATGGGATAAATTATGAAAATCGTAGAACAATAAATATTTTAATAAAAAAACTAACAATGTTATACTCTATTTTCATTTCTAAGATCTATAAATATGAAGATGTAAATTTTTTTATCTCCTGGATTATGTTAACCTAGTCCCACGTATGGCCAAATATGGGATTTGTGTTTTTTTTTGTAAATTTGCAAAACTAATTTTGAGCTTTTTAAAATTTTGTTCAACAAAATATAAAAAAAGTGGTCAACCGCAGACTTTTTTTAACTACAGCTCAGAGAATAACTCTACTGAAAACACAGTACAACACCAAAAAAAATTACGGTGTTCTGGCAATGGATTCTGGTAGAGGAGACCAAAAAACAATACACGTGTGTCAGCATTTTGAAAGATCACATCAGAATTTTATTTAGGGTTACAATTTCCCCCTTTTTGAAATATTTATTGTGCATCGGCATAGGCAACTATGTGAATCTTCCATTTAAGGTATGGGATGTGTACAGCGAACTTGTGAAAATCAATACGAGGAACATTTTTGTGGAACATTTTAACCTTTTGACTCTTCAACTAAAGGGACTTTTTTGGCCCCTTTTTAAGAAGGGACAGAAAAGACCTCTAATTAGAAGAGTTAGAGGGTTAAAAAGTTCCACAAAAATATTCCTAGTGGTGTTTTACATAAGTTCACTGAACACATTCTATACCTAAAATTGAAGATTCACATGGTTTCCACCTAAATCCAGGTTTGTTGCACATTTGAGCTCCTATTCTGAATAAGTACGAGATTAACCCCTAAACACATTTTAAGTTTTGACTTATTTCTGGCATTCAAGTTAAATTTTCAATTTAGATGTCTTCAGAGACTTATAGTAGAATTTTATGGAAAATATTTTTGCGGAACATTTTAACCCTCTTACTCTGCAATTAAAGGGACTTTTTTGACACCATTTTAAAAAGGGGCAAAAAGCCCCATAGGTTGTAGAGCTATAGGGTTAAAATATTCCGGAAAAATATTTGCCATGAAATTCTACTATAAGTCTCTGAAGACATAAAAGTTGCAAATTTAAGTTCAATGCCAAAAATAAGACAAAACTTAAAATGTGTTTAGGGGTTAATCTCCTACTTATCCATAATTGGCGCTCAAATGTGCAACAAATCTGGATTTTAGGGGAAAACCATGTGAATCATCAATTTTAAATATAGAATGTGTTCAGTGAACTTATGTAAAATACCACTAGGAATATTTTTGTGTAAATTTTTAATTTGATGAGTGCTTGCTAAATTCTACGATGTAATTTGATAGAATATCGATTATTTTTTAATAAAAGTCAAGCGCACTTAAAACAAGTGACAAAATAAAAAAATAGATATTACGCTAAAATTCTGCCCAACATTCTGAACCATTCCCTTGCATTCCGGGGCGAATTTAACCACTATTTTGATCTTTAAAAATAAAGGCAAAGAGAATAAAATTAGAAAAAACCTAAATGTCGCTTTTTTTATTTTCCACCACTGTAACCCTATTTTAACTTAGTAGTGACGGCGTTTTAAATTTGACAATTTTAGAGAAAAGTGTGATTTTGGCCAATAATTTAGATAATACATAGAGGCAAACATACACGTTCAATATTATTGATCAATGTTTTTATAATCAACCAATCAGAACAAAGTATTTAAAAATAAAATCTTTTGAGGTTGATTTTTGAAAAATTTATCAATAATAACTGAAAAGTAGGGCATATATATTTAATCCTTTAATTTCTAGTGGAACATAGGGCATGCACGTTCAATATTATTGATACATTTTTCAAAAAATAACCAATTAGAACATTTTATTTTTAAATACTTTGTTCTGATTGGCTGATTTTAAAAACATTGATCAATAATTTTTGAAAAATTGATCAATAATATTGGACGTGTATGCAAACATACACGGTCAATATTATTGATAGATTTTTTTTTAAATCAACCAATCAGAACAAAGTATTTAAAAATAAAATGTTCTGATTGGTTTATTATTGAAAAATTGATCAATAATATGCCCTATTTAACAAAATTACATTTTTTCTCTCAGATAAAGTAGGGCATACACGTCCAATATTATTGATAAATTTTTCAAAAATCAACCAATGAGAACATTTTATTCTTAATTACTTTGTTCTGATTGGTTGATTTTGAAAACATTGATCAATAATATTGAACGTGTATGTTTGCCCTTAAAAGAGATAATGTTGCGAAATTTTTGTAAAACTCCGACAACGTTAGCCATTACTTTACCATGTCAAAAGTATAATTTTAAAAAATTTTCGAATTTTCCTGAAATTATATCAAAACATTGTGTTGTTTATTGTGGAATTTGGTTAAAATTGTCCAAATAACTCTGTTAACACCAAATAGTAATAATAAAATGTAAAAAAGTGGCATTTGAAATGAAAATCGACATAAAAACCTTTAATTAAGCATTATCTAGGAAATTTGATTAAATAATTATTTGTTATAATAAATATAACAAATAATTATTTAAATTTTTGCATTAAAAAATACAAAAATTGTTTTTTCGGACTTTCTATATTTTCATATACATACGAGTATTTAATTAGAATATTACAATATCCTGGCAAAATTTTGTTTAACCCTTCAGTCAAGGTTATTACTAAAGTAATTTGCAAAAAAAAAGAGGAAAATAATGTCAACCAAATATCCTGCTGAAAAGTAAAACAAATAACCTTCAAATTCAAAATAATAAAAAAAAAAACAATGTAATAAAATAGAATTTACAATGAAAATTTATATAATTTAATCTGATAGTTAATTCGAATCTCTTCACTCGTATTTTATTTACTTTAGATCTTTTAAATCCTTTTAATATAATTTACTTCATTGCCATTGCTCTTGTCGTTGTCGCTCTAATCGTCTTTATCATCATCACATTGTCTTCATTCCAGTGTAGATTGTTGTCTCCTTTGGCCCTCATACTTGCTTCTTCCAATTACTTATTTGTCAATTTTTCTTTACACTATGTTATAGTGTTTAAATTTTAATGCAAGCAATTTCTCATTGCAAGCTCATTATATTGTTGTTGTTGTTGCTGCTGCTGTTATTGTTACTTAATGCAAGTCAACAAGAAAATTTACTTTATTGCAAATGGCAATGCTCCGTTCACACTAACCCATAAGTGTTAATACTTTAGTTCATGGAAATATGTTGAAATTGTTTGTCAAAAAGATATTGAAGAAAAACTTTTATGTATTCACACTGTTATTTATACATACAATAAATATATAAAAATGACTTGGTAAACCCTAGATCACTCTGAGTTTGTGCTTATATTTTTTTGTTAGAAACATCAGCAAAGACATATTTTACCCTGTCCACTAGAGCGTAAACTCAAAAAAAATTAGTTAGTAGAAAAATTAGTAAAACGTCTTGTATATCAAGTTTACTAGTTTTCAGCAATTTTTAGTTATATTTTTTTAGCACTAAACTAATTTTGAACTAATGTTTTACTTATTTATTTTGCTACAAAAATTGTGCTGATAACCGCAATTATAGCGTGGACAACAACCAGATAGACAAATGTAGATGTCGCAGCTTGTCTGGATGTAGTACAGACAACGGAAATGATAAAAAAGAAAAACAACTCTACACAATTTCTATATTAAATTTTCAGCAAATAAATTAACTAAAGTAAAATTTCTTTACAAATTTTTTGAGTTTTTTTCAGTCTACTAATATTCAGCAAAAAGTTTAGTGATTTTAGCAAGGATTTTTTTCATTTGCAATCGACTAAGTGTTAGCAAAACTTTTGCTGAGATTATTATTTTTTGTGGTAAAAATCAGCTCGTTGATTTTTAGTAAACACTTTTGCTGAAATTACCAACTTTTTTGCAAGCACGCTGCTGACTAAAAATTTGTTGACACAGCAACATTTTTTGCTGACTTTACTGACAAAAAAAAGTGCGCCGTAAACCCTCCAATATAAAGTATTTTTGCAAGTAGGTTTCAAAAAAATTTTTTTTGTTTTTTTTTTTGCCGAACGTAGGGGTCGCCATTTTACATTTTTCATTATATCTTTGGCATTTGCAATCGGATCTTAAAGTGTGATACATCGATGTTTTTCTCTCCAGGAGACCAGTGTTGTGCTCTAAGGGCCATTGAGCTCAATTATCCCGTTCTAGTAGTTACCCACCAGATCTCAGTTGCTACAACTCTAATGTACAACCCTAATGTCAGAAAATTAAAGCTCGCAAAAAATCATTAAACTTTTGCTAAGGAGGTTTTTCGATAAACCCAGTAGAATTTTTTTTATATATTGGTTGCCGAACGTAGGGGTCGCCTTTTTAATTTTTTTTTTTCATTGGATTTTTCCTTTATAGTAACACAGTGGTCTCCTCGAGGCAAAAAATCGATATATCACATTTTAAAATCCGACTTTAAATGCCGAATCTATAACGAAAAATTGAAAAAGGCGACCCCTACGTGCGGCAAAAAAGTTTTTTTTTTTGAAATTGCCTTGCAAAGATACTTCATATTGGAGGATGTACTGCGAACTTTGTTTTGAGGTACGGTCTACTGTCCACGTAGTGGTGTAGGGTATAATAATGTAGTGCAAGAAGAGGCCTTTTTCACTGTTTGTAAATCAAGCACTAGCGTACTCGTGTCGCTGGCTAACCGCAGTGTTAAAAATAAATGACTGCCAGAACACTCATTTGGGAGGATTTGCCATCATTTGAAAAAAGCGTTTTTCCATTATTTGTTTGACAAACATTTCGGTGGTTTATAAAAGAAAACACTGGCATAGAATGGGCTTAGGATGGTATGCCAACATTTGAACCAAGGGTTATCCAATGCTATCAAGTCAGAAATTGCCAGTGGTACAAAAAATCAATTTTAGAAAAATATTGACGCTTTGTTAATAAAAGTTTGTAGTCAGAAGGTTCCAAGCTCAAATCCGTTGGCTAGACAGAAAACTTTGTTAAATTAACAAAATTTATTCCTGTTTTTTGACTTAAAATAAAATTTGTTGATTTTAACAAATTCTTTTGTTAAATTTAACAAATCTAAATTTAAGTAAAAAATCTGTAAAACTACAGTTTTATTTGGAATTATACTAAGGCCCGATTGTCCGAATGTCTAGGTAAAATTTAAATTTGTCAGTTGAAGTCCCAATTAGCTGCTAACTGGATATTCAGTAATCGGGCCTAAGTCGTAAAATTTGTTCAAATTTAGGGTCCCGGGACCGTCCTTGGTCCTAGTCCATATAATCTAAGGCATGCGCGGTTCCAGCAATTAATATAAGGGGAAAAATCATACGCCACAGTAGACAAATACATTGAGTTGTCCACTGAGGCGTATGATTTTTCCCCTTATATTAATTGCTGGAACCGCGCATGATCTAAGGGTATGTAGGGTCACTCCGAAGCAACAAATATTTTGTTCGTTTTGCTATATTTCGCTTAGTTTTCGAGATATGGGCCATTTTGTGAAGTGGAAAATTTTTATAAGAAATTCCCGAGGATAGAGATAACCCCTTTCACTGGGGTATTACCCGGTTGAGGGTAGTCGAAATTTTCGTCAATTTTGCTCTATCTCTCTTAGTTTTCGAGATATGGGCCATTTTAAAAAATCGGCAGGGAAACAAATAACGCCGTCTTTAAAACTTCGGATACATTGGTGGCGCATGAAACATGAAAATATTATATTTTAACAATAAATTTTGTAAAATTTAACGAATTCGTTCTTAAAAATTAGTTATAAATAGTTTTGAAAATTAACACTCAAAATTAGTTAAAATACTGAGGATTTTTATTATTGTGTTAAATGGAGATAACTAAAATCTTTGCTTAAATCAGTGTTTCAACTAATTTGACAGATTTTTCTACTGACATAAAAAATAATAAAAAATATATCGGTCTCGCCGGGAATCGAACCCGGGACCCTCTGGTTGGAAATGCCAAGTGATACCAAAATCATTTTTTAAGATCACTTTTAGCGCAATTACTCTTAAGTAATTTTTTGGATGTTGTTCAGAATTACTTCTAAAAAAGCTGTAAATATATACTAACACATGCTTTGGAGGCAATGAAAGAAGTGATTTTTTTTAAGTCGTTCAAAATGACTTCTAAAAAAAAAAAAATACACTAACGGATACTTTTGAAGCAATGAAAAACATGGTTTCTAAAGCGTGACTTCCAATTGTTTTTTGTTGGGAAGAATCAAATCTCCATTTAAAAAAAAAGAGACTCAGACGCAATGTTGTATCTCTACTCCATCCACAAATTGATAAAAATATAACATTTGAGAATAGTACGATACAACATTTCTCCGTATATTTAGTGTTCTACGTTTAAGTGTGCTAACAGGGAGAAATCCCAATAGAAAATAGTTATCAATATATTATAAAAATTTTAACAAATCGATTACATTACAGCCTTATACTTTAATCGGTTAAATATAAATTTGCTTTAAATACTTAAAATTGAAAGGTATGAATGAAAATACAGCTAATGATACAACAAAACTATCTAAATATTATTTTATTTTAGCATATTTAATTACTTTAATATTATTATGTTTCTCTTTTAATCTTTACATATTTTTGGGATTGAGGCGAAAAGAAAAAATACATCATAGCGCAATTGGAATTCTCATAGGGGGGAGTACCCAAGAAACTACAAATACATTGTAATCAGTTTTTCTGTTAAGCCAACAGGCATATTATATATATATATATGTTCCCTCGGTTCCTATAAGGAGCATAGGGCCTTAACAAATTTTCGCCATTCTGATTTATCCGGTGCCAGGTTCTTGATTTCACCCCAACTTCTTCTAGACATTGTGACTTCCTTCTTGACCTGTCTACTCCATGTATGCGCTGGACGCCCTCTTCTACGGCTACCTTTGGGGTTCCATTCAATTGCAGTACGGGCTATAGCATCAGGATCTTTTCTGAGGGTGTGACCAATCCAATTCCATTTTCGCCTTCGTACTTCAAGGTCAATTGGTGTTTGTTGTGCGAGTGACCATAACCTTGAGTTAGATATTGCAATGGGCCAGAAAATCCTCAGAATTCTACGCAGACATCTGTTGACAAAGACCTGCATTGCGTTTATGTCAGGAGGTGCTGCATTCCAGGTCTCACATCCATAAAGCATGATAGACTTAACGTTGGAATTAAATATTCTTATCTTAACATGTCGGGATAATGTTGTTGATCTCCACACGTTACTGAGACATCCAAAAGCCTGATTTGCTGTTTTTATTCTGTTTGCGATGTCCGCTTTGGATCCACCAGATGTTGTTAGAATACTACCTAAGTAGCAAAAGGAATCCACGTCTTCAATAATATCATCCTGAATTCTAAATACTCGCGATACATCGGAATTTATGCGCAACGCTTTCGTTTTATTTATATTTATCCTCAGCCCTGCTGATTTTGCTGAGTTGACAATAGTTTCAAGCTTCGTCATCATGTCTGAGAAACTGTGTGACAACAGACAAATGTCATCCGCGTAGTCGAGATCTTCCAGCCGTGCATTCATTTCCCACATTATACCTCGACCTAATCTTGTGGCACGCCTCATAACTATATCCAATACGATATTAAATAGCAGTGGAGACAACACACAGTCTTGCCTTACACCCGTATTTACCGATATGTTCCTACTTAATTGGTTTTCATGCAGCATACGACAGCTGGCGTCCTCATATAAAGCCTTAATGAGGGATATTAGTTTCTTCGGTACCTGTTTACATTCGAGTGCGGACCAAATGACATTATGCGGCAATGTGTCAAAAGCCTTTTCAAAATCAATGAAGATCAGATACAAAGACGATCGCCATTCAACAGATTGCTCCACAATTATCCTGAGGCTATTAACGTGGTCTACACAAGATTTATTTGGACGAAATCCGGCTTGTTCTGGGCGCAACTCGGGAGTTAATTTATTCGATAGCCTTTTTGTTATTATATGGGCAATAACTTTATACACCATACTCAGAAGTGTTATACCCCGCCAATTAGTACGTTCAGTTAAATCTCCCTTCTTTGGTATCTTTATAATAATTCCTTCTTTAAGTTCATGAGGCAGCATTTCACTCGACCAAAATGTTCTTATTAGAGGCATAATGAGTTGTGCACTTATGTTAGGGTCAGCTTTCAGTAGCTCTGGTGCTATACCGTCAAAGCCAGGCACTTTGTTGTTCTTCAGCGCTTTAATAGAGTCAATTATCTCGCATAGTGATGGAAAATCAGTAGGAATATCCGCTCTCTCAGTATGTGATTGGCATTCACACAAAGTATTTGACATGGGGTTATCTAGCGACAACATGCCCGAATAATAGTCAGCCCATAGCTCTAACTGTTCATCTATTGATGTAATTAGATTACCCCTATCATCTCTTAGAGGCTTGCCTGTTGCGGTCGTGTGACTAACCAGCTTTTTTATGGTTTTATACAGGTCACCATTACGATTAGTTTCGGCTGCTGTTTGTGCCTCTCGGGCAAGTTCGTTTGACCAATTTCGTTTGTCCCTTCGTGCGCTATGTTTTACCGCACGGTCTAAGTTTTTGTAGCTTATTTGGAGTGTTGCTTTTAAGTTCCTTGTTTTGGCAGCGTTTAAAGATGCTTTGGTTTCCTTTCTTTCCAGTATTAATTGCCATGTACCGTCTCATATCCAGTCTTTTCGGCTAGGCTCGGCATATTACTTTCAGTATACTGAAGCAGCAATTTTCAGTGTAAATTAAAATATTTGTTAAAAACTACAAAATTTAAATAAGAATTTCAAAAAACTTTTCTTAAATATCTTTTGCCACTGCCTTGAGCTTAGTTAAGTCAAAGAAAATTATACTCAATTATAACATTTCAATTGTGCCACAAAATATTCTAATAAGTACTCGTATTTTCTTCTAAAGAAATCCACCATAATACCATTAGCATGAAATAAATACAAGACAAATATCGAGGGCAAAATAAAGAAAATAACAACTGACTAGCATAAGATGACGTTTAGAAAAACAACTTAACTAAAGAAGATTACAACAAATGATACAAAGAGGAGCAGCTTTAGATACTTTAGATGTGCACTAAGCAGAGATGTAAAATAACGCATTCTTTTTATACACTACACCAATCGGACTTAAAAAGAAGTTTGTGCTGATGTTTGTAACATCAACAAATATTCCACCTGGGACCAGCCCTTATTATACCGATCGACTCCGAATCACTTTTAGATTCGATTTTAGTTAACATGGGTCTATGTACTGAACTACCGCCCATGTAAAGGTCCCCCAAGTATAGTTAGTTTTCACGCTACAGGTAGCAAATATGAAGATAATTTAATAAAGCCTTGTACACTGAATTATACAGGCCGAAGAACAAAGCCTTTTCAGATTCATTAAAATCGGCCTATGTTTAGACCTACTGTCCACATAAGATAAAGATCATCCAAAAATTAGCCCTTGTATTCATTAATATGCCACAGGCCGCAAATATATATACATTTTATGTAGAATCGGTTAAGGTTAAGACCCAGTGCCCGTACAAAGCCCCCCAAAAACAGGCATGTGCAGAAGCTACATATCGCATATATTAAGATGTTGTAATGAAATTTGGTACACAGACTTCTATCGGCTTAAGGACAACCCCTATTGATTTTTGTTTAAATCGTCCATGTTTGGACTAAGTGCGCATATAAAGATCCTCAAACAATCGGCTTTTCAGCTCGAAGATTTTCTTATGAAATTTGGTACTCTGACTCACACGATGCTAAGAACAAAGCCTAGTTATTTTAGATAGGATCGGGCCATATTGTACCTATCACCCATATGGACCATATTTCCATTTCAAAATTTCGTACCGTTAATCTATTTTTTTTTATCATTTTATAGGCAAATTTTGACACCATTTCAACCCATTCAAACTTCGATTCAAATATTGGTTGCCTTTCAAACACACTGCTGTAGGGTATCATATAGTCGGCATGCCCGATTTAAAAATTATTACTAGTTTAAGATTAAAGTACAAATACGAAAATAATTTAATTTGCTATTTTGATAGATACCTAAAAGTTTTCTAATTAAAATTTAATAAATTTAAAAAATTATCAAAATGAATTCATTTATTTCAAAGTCTGATATCAGGACTTTCTTGTTACGAGTAGCTACAATACGTTTAAAAAACTTTAATATTACTTGAGTTTATGTGTAGTAGTTTGTAACGGACATGGTGGACAAGTGGCATAACAAACAACACACTGCAAGAAACAATACAAACAAAACAACAACATTAAATTAACGCCATCAAGAGAGGATTTTAAAACTTTCTGCTACGTTGTTTCTTTTAGTTATTTTATCAGTCCTTTTAGAAATCCTTTTGTAATTTTGCAAAATAAGACCAACAACTATATGTAGTAATACTTGTTATTTAAATGTACTAACTTTGATTCACTACTACATTTGAATGCCAATAAGTTGGACTAAGTTGTTGTTTCTACAACAACAATATTGTAGTTGCAATTTCTATGCACAAAATTCAAGTTAAGTCATTTTAAGAGGATTTTATAGAGGTTGGCAAATCAAAACACTCAAAATATTACATTTTATCAAAGTTTTCCCAAACTAAATGTGAATGATGCAATGGAATAGTACACTCATAAAAATAAACCTACCCATGTGAAAATCGAAATATATATGAACACACATGATCATACATTGACTTGTATATGATCATGCATGTGCATACATTGTCATATACGTACATGCATAGTTCAATGTATTACCATACATGATCTCATATATTTCCATATATCTTTGGATCCGAAATTTGAGGGTATATGATCGTACATGTTCATATATGACCATATATGCTCACATATGATTCATGTATGCTCATATATGATCATATATGGCCATATACCTCCATATACCCTCAAATTTCGGATCCAAAGGTATATGGAAATATATGAGATCATGTATGGTCATACATTGAACTATGCATGTACGTATATGACTATGTATGCCCATGCATGATCACATACGAGCCAATGTATGATCATGTATGCTCATATATATTTCGATTTTCACATGGGTATACAAATAATAGAAATAGTTATTGAAAATAACTTCAAAAGGGCCGTTGCAGAAAAAAAACTGCTTATATCAGCAGTATCTGTTTGTCCAAAATTAATAAGATATTTCTACAGACTTTTTTCTATTAGTGTATGGTAGTTGGTAGAGTAATATGCAATAAACCGAGACTTTATAGAAAGCAACATCGTAACTATGCCAATAAACATGCACAAGCACGAAATGACAAACCATAATTTGCCTTTAGGGATAAATTTAAGAAAAAAAACTATATAAACTTTAAGAAATATATACAAGTACACTATAGAATTTTTATTGAATACTAACAAACAACACAAATAAAACTGCAATTGTTTCTGTTGTGATTTCAACGGTAAATACTTTTTTCTGCAGTAAAGAACTTAATACTAAAAGGAATATCGAGGGATTTCAAATGACAATATTGACAACAGATTGAAAGTGTCAGCATTTACAGAAGTTTGTTTAAATTATTTCCAAAATTTTTTGAAGAAAAATATTCATTAACTTTATAGACTATTAGAGGTGTTAAAAATGAATGTGAATTTTAGGAGTTCTGATTCGGCTGCTTTTTTGTTTGCATACAAAACTACTGATATGAAATTTGCTGGTGATTTGATAAAGAAATATCGGCGCTGGAATAGAGTTAAAGATTTGATTGGTAGATACAAGTACGGAACAATAAAATCTGTGACTTTTTGAACGAAAAACAGTTGTGAAAATTTTGTATTTATTCTTATTCGAGCGCAATTATTTTCTTATTATGAAATAACATAAGTTTTTTTTCAAAACTCTATTATTTCTCTCTATCAGGATATTTTTCTGCATTCGCAACAGATGGCGTAATTTTTACACATGTTTTGTGTCTTTAAAATCTTATATCGCATTTTGGAGGGTAAAAATGTGTAAATAACAAAGTTTTTTTTGCTTCGAATATGTTGAATTTTTGCCAACAAAGAAAGCAACATTTGCGAGAAGTTTTGCCTTACTTGTCCAATTTGAAAAAAGTGCAGCTGAAGCACATCGATTGCTCAACGAAGCTTATCCTGAATGTACTCCCTCGATCTCAACGTGATTTTGACAAGGAAGACAAAGACCGCCCAGGTCAGCCGAAAAAGTTCGAAGATGGTGAAAAATAATAAAAAATCATTGGGAGTCACTTAAGGGGAATGAAAACGTTTGCAGGCAGCATGATTAATTTAAAAGCAAGGAAATTGTGTACGACACGAGTTGAAGCCAAGAGACGTTGAAAAATGATTTGAACGCTATAAAAGAAATCATTTTGCATAAAATTTTTACGACAACCCGAAGTTTAACACCAAAGCTGAATATCCATAGGGCCAAGGTAATCCTTTGTATTTGGTGGGACCAGAAGTGTCCCATATATTATGAGTTGTTCAAATCCGGGCAGGTGATCACAAGAGACCAATACCGAATACAATTGCTTCGCTGGAAACGAGCATTGGCCGAAGAATGCTCGGAACATGCGAATAGACATGAAGCCGTAATATTCCAACCAGAGTTCAGCAATGAACCGATTTTTTGCTATTTAAAATATGAGTGAGTAGAAATCATTGAAATTCAACCACTCTGACGTACTCATACTCACAATGAAGTTGATTTATAATTCTAAGTTGCAATAAATATGAATCCCACATCGACATCATACTCATACCATCGCAAATCTGTTTGACTCATCACTCTACTCATATAGATTTATAATTTTAGAAAAATACTTATAATACTCACTATTGACTTAACTCATTCAGCTCATTCAACTCATCCATGTATAAACACATGTATATTATTTTAATGTTCGTATTCGAGTCGTACTCATTTTGTATCGTGCATACACATTAAGTGAAGCAGATTCGAAATCAGCAACGTGATGAGTACATTAAACTTAAGAGGAAGTATGAGGTTCGACAACATTTCAATACGTATAAATAAGTATAATAAATCATGAATCATGATTCAATTCTACTCACTTTTTTACTACTCATTGCTGATCTTTGATTCCAACATGACAACGTTTGACCACATGTTGCAACCCGATTAAAAACTATTTCGAAAATAGTGGTTGGGAAGTTTTGCCTCACCTGCCTTATAGACCAGATCTTGCCCCGTCCGACTATAATTTGTTTCGATCGATGCAGAACGCTCTCGCTGGAATACGCTTCACTTCAGAACAGGGTATCCGAAATTGGCTTGATTCAGTCTTGGCCTCAAAAAATGTGTTGCCAGAAAGATGGGAAAAGGTCTTAGCTAACGATGGCCAATATTTTGAACAAATATATTTTGTAGCAGTGTTTCACAATAAAAGCCCAAAATTTGCAACAAATCCCGCATTTTAAAGTTATACACCCAATATTTGGAAATA
Source organism: Leucophora obtusa (assembly GCA_949987735.1). NCBI lineage: Eukaryota > Metazoa > Arthropoda > Insecta > Diptera > Anthomyiidae > Leucophora > Leucophora obtusa. Next base: position 161,409,058 of record OX465299.1, on the reverse strand, counting down.
AAGTATTCTGATTGGTTGATTTTAAAAACATTGAACGTTAGGGTGGGTCAAATTTTTTGCGCCAAAGGCGCATCGTGATTCTTGTGCTATGGGTCAATCCAAGAAACTTTGCCGAAGAAACCATTGCTCAAAAATGAACCTCGAATCCCCGGAGTTTTCAAAATAGAAAGTCAATTCGTCAATTTTCACAACAAAAAAAATGTACGAAATTTCAGAAATGGATTCCTCGCCCTAAAAAAACCTTCACATACACATTTGGCTACAGGAAATAACATTTTCTTTTGCCTCGATTCTTGAATATTTAATACGGAGGCTTGAAGTTAAATTTTGAGCTATTGTTTCTTCGGCAAAGTTTCTTAGAATGACCCATAGAACAAGAATCGCGATGCGCCTTTGTCCATTTTTTCGGTCCCCTACAATTCGACCTACAATATAAATTAGGGTGGGTCAATTTGTTCAGGTGAAAAAAAAACAACAGGCATCTAGCAAATTCAAAATCTATACAAACTTCTAAGAAAATGAACCTAAAAAAGTATGGGTTTAAAATTAAAACCTAAAAGAAAAAAACCGAATTGACCGACCCTGTTGAACGTGTATAGCTGCCTTTAGCATTCGAAATTAATTTTTCCCCATTTTTATAAAAATGCACAAATTTAATGGTGGAGCGTGCTCAATGACAGATGTCTATTACCAGATTGTACTTGAATGGAGTAGTGTTGATTTTTAATTACCTCTAAGAGAAGTTAAAAAAATCACGGACTTATTGATCCGCTATTGAGGCTAAAGTGACGGTTTTTGTCACTATATATTCCAGCAACTTTGCTCTATTTACGAAATTTCTTATTCTCCGCCTTCCAAAAGTTGTAATATTTTCACCGGATAAGTGTTTCACACAAATTTTTGCAAAGGCTGGGGAGCCACAAAAAGAGTTTCCGATGGTCTCGTCATCCTATACCCAGAACCTACAAGTTACTGAGTGCGGACGGCCCATTCGAAATAGGTGTGTCCTCAGCGATCAATGCCCCTTGAGACTACTAACTCTCGCGCCAAGTTCAGTTTACTGAAATTTAGAATACTTTAGGTTCTTCTCTATCCGGCCTCTCCATAGAATACTGGTGACCTCACTAACTCTCGCAATGTGCTATATTGTCCTGTAAGCCATAACTTAAGAGTATCGCCACAGGTTGGAAACCCTCATTAGCTGAAATCTTTAAGAGACTGTTTATGGTGGTCTCCCATAGGAGTGGTGAAAGAATGCCAACCTGTGGAATCCCACAGCACAACCAGTCTCTGAGACTACTGCCGTTGACCTGACAGTTAATCTATCAGTTCCCTAGCATATAACTGGTACAGTATAAAAGACCCCGTTCATTGTTAAACTAGTCTAGAGACCGGATAAGCATTTCAATCGAGACATTATTAAGCGACCGCAATATCAATTTGGAAAAATAATATATATGATTTTTTTATTCCTCATACATATCGCAGCGTCCACCTTCGATGTTCCCATATCACTTAACCCTGTCGAATTAAAATAATATAACAGGGCAATGAACTAAACAGCTTCATAAGGTTCGCCAACTCACCATCAGATGGCGCGCAACAACTATTCTAAAATTCAACATCTCATGAAATTACCGTGTTGTCATGTTTAAAGCCCTTCATCTTTTTTCTATCGCCTTTCCAAAAAAAGCAACACGTTATTTCATAGGCGGAATTTCCTGAGTGTTGCTTCTCTTTATATAAAACAGAAAGTATTCCCTCTATACATGTCAAACCTGGGGGGTTATCAACTACAATTTGCAATTTAGCACTCATGCAATTACACCATTATATGTAATTGTAATTGAACATTTTCAATTACAAATAATAGTACTGTAATTGAAAATTTTCAGTTACAAATTACATTTAATTGTAATTAAAAAAATGTCAACAACAATCACATTGTATTGGAAAAAGAAATAATCACCCCAACACGTTGCATTCATATTATGCTTGACCGCGCCTACCCCGCCTATCTCCCGAATCTTTTGCAAGTGTAGACTACTTTCAATCGCTGAAAATATTTAAATAAATATTTCGAATGATTAACAAGCAATTTTATTTGGTAGAAAACACCTTAGGGGAAGTAACTTATTTCCCACAAAACCAAGGTTAAACGTTAACCACAGATCTTTCCATATCAATTTGACATTCATAACTATGGTTAAGTACAATACTAAAATCAGTTTATTTTTAGATAAGTTAGCAGTTGTTAATCTTTTTTTACTTTTTGAAGTAAGTTTTTCCAATTATTTTATTTTTATATGATTTCCAAATTTTTCTACTAACAGTGTATTTAAGTCTGAAAGGTTTGTGGACTTTCAATATCCTAAATACTGAGTAAAATCTACAATTCCTTTTTGTTAAGAAAAATAATTCACATTTATTAATCATTTCTTTGAATTTTTTCCAGGAAAATATAAAGAAAACCTCTTTCAATGTGCCTTAATTGTTTTTTCCCAAATGTTTTTCAAATTGTTCCACTGTAAATTTCTGAACTTAATTCAAAAACATTTATTACATTTATCATTAAATTGTTGTTGTTGTTGTTGTCGGATGTATGTATTTATGTTGTTGTACGTACACATAATACAAATGTGTTCAACTAGAAAATTTTAATCTACAGGACATTTAATAAATTGTCATATAGAATTTGGTATGTATGAATGTACGTATGTAAGTTGTAAGTTGTCCGTATATATTTATGAACTTTATGAACATATTTATGTTCGTTGAAAACATGACAGACAAAATTCACAATTGTATTATTTTGAGACACTTGTTGTTAGTGTAATTGTACATTAAGTTACATACATTAATATGTATTGTGTATGCATTTGTGTGAGTGTGATTGTGTCTGGGAAAACATGCACTGGTGCAAAGTGCAGACAGGCGTATGTGAAACATATAATTTTTTACACTTCCAATTGTAGTTAGTGTGGGTGGGTGGTAAACAAGTACAATTAAATGTGTGTCCTAAATACCCTCTACACATTTAATGTTAAAGGGTTAATTTTTTTTTTACTTCTAGTTAGTTTTAAAAATTATATTTATATAACAAAAAACTAAAGTGAATTTAATGGTTTTTAATTGAAAAACTTTTTTTATATTCCTTTTAACTTTTTCTTAACTTTATTTGACGGTCCATACAGAGACTTATGTTTCTGATAATCCCTTCAATATTAGTGAATTTATTTATTTATTGTTTGCTGTAATCTCCTTCATACCGAATTTAAACTTCCTAATTGTTGTAGTTTGAGCAGGACGTCGAGAGGCATACTTTCCCCTTCTTGACCCTGACCATAAAAATCTCGATAGAGGAGGAAGCTTCATAACAAATTTCATGTCCCTAGCCCAAGCGGTTTGGATTTGGTTTGTCCTTTAAGGAGGGAAAATTTTTCCTTGGAGGTTAACCATGTTTTCCACATTCCTGTGCGAAGTTCCAAAAATTACCTTATCGGTAAGTTAGGCCATGCTGCAATAAATACATATTTGAAATTTCAGGTTTCTAGCAAAAGCGGTTTGGGCAGAACTTCAAAGGGGCTACTTTTCACCTATTTGCTCCTCCGGGTAGGAATTTCCACAAATTTCGGCCTTGTGGTTATTTACGTTGTGAGTAGGGGCGGGGGAGGGGAGGAGGTAATCCTGATACCAAATTTTAGCTTCCTAGTTCCAACTGTTGGAGAAGTACGTCAAGGAGGAGACTTTTTATGTTTTTGGTATGAAGTTTCCTCCCTACGAAAGAGGAGGAACTTTCATAACAAATTTCAATTCGCTATAACTATTCACTATTCGGTTTAGGCAGGGAATTAAGTAAGGCACTTAATCCCTCTTAAATCTCCATTTTACTACTCCCCTGTCCAAAATTCTAAAGAGACCTTTCCGGTAAGTTAGCCCATACTCGAAAGGACACGTATGTATTTTAAATTTAAGGTTTCTAACAAAAAGTGTTTTGGCAGGCCGTTAAGAGGAAAAATTTTGCCCCTTTTTCCAGTTCAGGTAGGAATTTCGAAAAGCCCAGCCTTAGCGGATGTCTACGATGGAGGAGGAACCTCCATACCAAATTTCAACTTCCTAACTCCTAGCTCATAATGTGATAATTTAAGGATAATTTGGTGATAAAAAAAGTATGATTGTCGCAATCATATACCCAAAAATATATGATGCTCTTCGAACATGGCCATCCCAACCATATCTTTTCTTTGCTCCAAAACATATAAAACATATTTGTTTAAATTTTTGTAAGTGACCTATTCCAAAGAGCGGATGGTTTTTAAACTTTCTGTGTGAATACAATTAATTTAATATTCCATTTTTCAGTACCCCGAAAAATTTTTTTAAAATCGGTTACCTCTGAATCCATTCAAGAACAAGTGCTTTCACCGCCGACTTCATGGAACCGGTTCTAGAACTGATTCTCAAAAGTGGAAATGTAGGGTTTATCGTCCCAGAACCATTTCTATAACTAGTTTTAGAAACATTTCTTAAGCAACCTTTTCTAGTTTGGAGCACAAGAACCTATTGCTTCTTGTTCAAATTCAATCAAAAAAAGAACCGCTTTTTAGAACATAAATTAAAACCAATCTTAACATAGTATAGGGTGTTCTGCAACCAGTTCTTTGGATTTTACCTTATTACTGGGTAGAATTTGTTACAATCATATTCGGGAAGTATTCTGTACTTCAGTACTAGTAAAATATAAATACTTGGTACCCGTACCTAAAAAAAATAAGTACAAGTATTTGCATGTACTTGATATTTAAGTACAAAAGTTTGGCAAAATTCGTACAAAGTTTCTAACAAGTACCATGGAACTTGTTAAGTACTATGGGTATTTACTAAGTTCTATGGTACTTGTTAAGTACTATAGGTACTTGCTAAGTCCTATAGTACTTGCTAGGTACTTATGCACTCATAGAAAAAAGTTAGTAGAAAATGTAGTAAAACTGTTAGTACTTCAACTTAACGAATTTTTAACTAATTTTTAGTTAAAATTAAATTTTTAGTTAAAATTTAATTTTTAGTTAATTTTTTTGCTACCTCCACATTACTAACTTACAAACTTTTTTGCTATTTTTTTTTTGCTGAATTTAGTTACTAATTTTTAACAATAAATTTGCTAACTTTACAGTATTTTTCTGAATTTTAGTTACTAATTTTTAACAGAAGATTTGCTAATTTTACAAATTTTTTGTAAACTGAACCACCAATTTTGGAGCGCTTATAAACAGAATGTTAAATGACTCATAAAAATTACTGCATATTTTTAACTCGACAAAAGAAATGCAAAATTTTAAATAAAGCTAAATTGAAAATTTGTCCTACTCATAAAATATTTAAATTATTAAAATTTATGAGAAAAGTTTCTATTTATCGTAATACATTAATTTTCAAAGATCAAGAATTTTTTTGGACGAACCATTTTAATATGAAAATTGTGATTAAAAGTATCTCTGGGGAGCAAGTGGAGTTTACGGGGATGACCATAATTTTTTCCCCCAATATTGTACTTTTTAAGCTTATTTAAAAAATACGATATTTTTAATCGGCCACACATTCTTTCCTGTGTGTGGAGCTTTAGAGGTGAAAATGGAAACTCAAATAAATTCGGAAGTACATATCCGATCAGCAAACAATGAAAAATCAAAAGAAGGGTCTCTGAAATATATTTTGTTATGGTTAACATATTAGGGGTTTTTGGCATTATTTTATCTCAATGTCAATGCTAACAAATTTCATCAACATTCGATGCGAATGAAATTTTTTTCAATTAGCATTGATGAAAACAATGGTAATGAAATGTACACATAATTGAAGAAAAATCATTGTAATATAAAAAAAAATATAAGAAATACGCGAATTTTTAATTTTTTTTCTTAATTTATTCTTTTATTAAAACATGAAAACAAATACTTCTTTCATCAATTATAAATGGGCATTTAGGCATTGAATAATGCCAATTGAAAAAATTTCAATTAATTGACACATTGAATAAACTGGTCCCAAGTATGTTTTTAAATACACATTTATTTTTTATTTATTAATTTTCATTTCATTTGCTCCTTTTTTCCAGTCCACTAGTAATCTGCAAAAGTTTTGTTGATTTGAGAAAATTTTAGCAAAAATTTTGTAGATTTAACAGTTTTTTTTCTATTTTCATTCTACTATTATTTAGCAATTTTTTTTGCTGATTTCAGCAAGTTAAATTGTTATTTGCAATTAACAAAAATTCAGCTCAAATATTACTAAAATTCTGAAAATTTAACAGTTTTTTTTGCTGTTTTCATTTTATTAATATTTAGCAAACTGATTCTGCTAATATTAGCAGTTTTTTCTGCAGCATCATTTTTAACTAATTTTTAGTAACTTTTTCTGCTATTTTTACGGACTTATTTGTATGAGTGTGGTACTTGCCAAGTACTATGATATATGTTAAAAGCTATAGGTACTTAGCAAGTACGAAATAACTTAGCAAGTAACACAAGTACTTAGCAAGTACAATAGAAATAAGCAAGTACAACTAGAACTTAGTAAGTGCCCATAGTAGGGTGGGACGATTTGTAAGGCAAAAATTTGTCGACATTGTGCCATCGATTTTTCGATAGCTTTTGGCATGAGGAAAAAAGTTCCACTACGACATATCAAAAAATTAATTTTCGAGGCGCCCAAATTTCGTCCCAAACTCGTCTAAAAACGCAAAAAAAAAGACATTTTTTTACAAAAAATGATATCGCCATCGTTTTAAGCGTACACTTTTACCTGGGATAGGATATATTTAAAATCAGCCGATTTTTTTTTATTACCTACCCAGTGTAGAAACGGAAATGACATATCATTATTTTTTGGACTACCAGTAATGACACCCACTTACCTTCTGCATTATTTTAAAACATATAATAAGGAGTTACTGATTGTGACTTATTTTTATCATTATTTCAAATAGAAAATAAATTTCTAGATTTTTTTGAAAATTTTTTGAAATCTATTTTTAGACTCATTATTTTTGTCAGTACTGGTAAGCACGTAGGTAACGATATATTTTTGATTTTTCATATGCTGGTGTGTAACCATAACTCATTATTTTTCTCGACATCGTCATATAAAGGTAATAAGAAATGTAATAACAAAAGTAACTACCCAGGTGGAAATTATGTGTGGTAACAAAAAAGAAGCACTGGCAAAGCGCAAGTAGACCGCGGTCTTACAAAAAAAAAAAAAATAACTGGAAAAGCACTAAATTTGGATGCTTTCCCAACGCTTGAAAAGGTAGAATTCCCAGCGCTTGTTTTCCTATAACATTATTTTATTTTTGAAAAAGAAACTCTAAGAGTGGATATTTAAATAATTTTTGACTCCACAATACAATAACTCCAAGAATCGTCTATTTTTAGAGTAATTTAAAATTCTTCAGTGATGAGGGCTCATAATTTGGTGGCAAGGAAAAAACACTTGATTTTTATGTTTTTTGATGCTATCATTTGGGCGTCAGGAAAGCACTTTAATTTTTTTATTTGAGCGTTGGCAAAGCATTTGATTTTTATGTTTATGGGTGCTTTCCCAGGGCTTGGTAAAGCATTGGCACCACCGTGGAACGGTGTTATCATTTGGGCGTTGGGAAAGTGCTGTTAATGAGCACTCATACCACCTATTTCGGTGCTTTGCCAGTGCTGGCGCCTTTGTAATTTTCTACCTGGGTAGTTACCATTACCAAGTATGTAGTTACAAAATCACATATCTGGTAATGATTTTCTACACTGGGTACTAAAAAAACCATAAAAATAAAAGTTGAGAAAAAGTAAAAAAATTTAAATTTGGGCGCCTCGAAAATGATTTGTTTGATATGTCGTAGTGGAACTTTTTCTTCCACATGCTAAATATCGATTGCTAAATTGACCCACCCTAACCCATAGTACTTAGCAAGTACTAATATTACTTAGCAAGTACCTAGTGTATTTTAAGGTATTACTTTCCTAGTAATTGGTACTGATTACAAAGCACATAAACCTGGTAGTTAAAAATTTTCAATTTTCATGAACTTAATGGCCATCTGTGGGCATCACCTCTAAATTTCTAAATTTTTAAACATTTAAACCACATACACAATGATAGAGTGCTACACTCTGCAGAGTACCTAAAGTATATTAAAATAGAGATGCCATGATACAAAAAAAATGTTAGTCTGAAAAAGAAAGGAACAAAATCAACTCTGCAGAGTGGAGTACTTCATCATTGTGATTTCGGCTTTAACATTACAAAAATAAAATTTTTATGCATTATTTACGGAAAAAAAATTTAAACGTTTGTTTTGCCAACTAATTAAAATTCATTTAGTGTTAAATTACAATAAAATTGCTACATTAGAAAAATGTTTACAACAATTGGTGTCTATAAACCACAAAAAATTATAACAACTTAAAAACCACCAACAACTTTTTTCAATATTAAGGTTTTTTGTTTTTATTTTATCACTTTTCTTTTTGTTCTTATTACAGCACAGAGAAAATTTGCCTTAATTGCAAAAATGCCCAAGGTTATAGCTGATGTTGCGAAGCTCCTGCCATATGATGCAAATTCCAAAGCATTAAAATTACCACCAAAATATAGTTTTGAAATTCATGCACAGAAAAAGAAAAACCATCGAACAGCTGTTACATTTTAACCCTGAAGAAGCCCTTGTTAGAGTTACAAAACTGATGAACTCACTAGAGATGTGGTGAAAGAGTGAATAAATACGAGTATTTCTTGTTTTTATGCGGCAATTGCCTTGAAGGTTAAAGATGAGTGGAAAAGTTTTTTGTTTTTTCATTTTAAAAATTGCAACTTTCTTTGTTGCAAATAAAAACTTAAATCTATTGGGGAAAGTGCATGTAAGTTGGTAATGAATTTATGACTAGTTTATTATGAAATTTGGTGGCAACATGGAACTATCAAAAAGTTTACAATGGCAGATAAGAGACAAAGCAAAAAATATCTAAGTAAACTGTTGTCGGGTTGTTGCAGTAAAATTTATTTAACTCAGCCCTTTATTAATTTTCAATTATAAATGATATGAAATATTAAAACATCGGCTATGACCAATTACAAATTTTCATATTATTTTCCTTTCCACTCAAGAATCCTTTTGTTTTTCTACATAACCTTATGCATTTCTCATATATGTACAAATATAAATTTTTTTTCTGTTACTAAAGAATTTACATACAATCTGACAGATTGTACCTTTTTTAAAATTTGTGTTGTACATTATTCTTAAAAAAAAGTTTTCCTTTCTTCTTTCTCATAAGTATATGCATGACGTCATATTTTCTTCCAATGATGTTACATTTCCTTTATCCATTTCTTTATTTTTTTCTTCACACCACTCTGTTACATTGGCAATTTTATGCAAATGTTTTTTACAAATGTGCATACATATTGCTCACAAAATAGGTTTTCGCATTAATGTTCTCAACAACATCAACAAAATGTGCATTTAAAGTAGCTACAACTAACAACATGCATATAATATGGTTAGTACACTTAGCGAAATTCAATTAAATGAAACTAGCTGAAAGAGAATATTTCAGTATGTGGCCATCTAAAAAAAAGAAACACCAGTGAAAATTTACGATTCTGAATATCAAAGACATGCTGATTATGATGCTACAATCTGTTTTTGAATGTATCGATCAGTATTCTTGCAAATTTTGTTTAAAATTCAGCATTTAATATTTATTACTGGGGCGGAAATTGACAAGCGTACAAACAAAATATAGTAATGGCAAGCCACTGTTTTCGACAATAAAAAAAGTCAGTAAAATCAGCAAAACATGTTGTTGTCAGCATATTTTTTTGCCAGAAACGTGCTTGGTAAAAAAGAAATGAGAAAAATTCTTGCTAAATCAATAAAGCTTTTTACTGAATATTAGTAGACTGAGAAAAACTCAACCCGGGTGGAATGGAAAAAATGTTATGTCAAGTGGTTCGAACTCATGCAAAAGTGTATAGATTAGATTAGATCAGAAGGCACAACGCACCGCGACCAATGTAAGTATCTTGAGCTGCCTGTAGTTCCCAAGAAATTAAACCTGCAATAAAGCCAATAATGTCCAAGCGAGTGGACATTGATGTTTGCAGGTTTTGTGAGCTGGAGAATGAGAATGAGATATCGGAGCATGTTCTCTACGAATGTCCGAGGCTGTGTGATGGGAGACTCAGATTCCTGCTTGACTGTTACTTATAATCTTCTGACATTTGGGGTAATCCTCCTGATAGGATTATTGGCTTAATTTCAGGTTTAATTTCTTGGGAACTCCAGGCAGCTCAAAGTACCTGTTGATCAAGATGATACTTGAGACAACAGTGTACAATAAAGTATCCCGTTAAGGTCCTTAGGTTCCACCTGTCGATCCTCCACTCGACAAAGAAATAAATCTCTTGGCCTGTCTCTGGCCAGTAGAAGTTTCCCAATACCTAGAAAATTCAGTCTCCCTCCACAGAATGAGCTTCTCCCTAATGAAAACCGTGGGCATTCCACAGATTGGTTCTGGGCCGATGAAGGGTCGACGGGCTCCACAATTGGCTAAACAATTAGCACTTTCGTTATACTCTAAATGCTGGTATAACGAGTGATCAAGAATCCACCCCAGTGTAACAGAGTTGCTCCTACCTAGTTCGTTGGGAGTCTGTCTGCATTCCATGACTAGCCCAGATGATACCCCCCACAGGCTCCTAGAGCCTTTAGGGCATCCTGGCTGGCAGAAAGAATGTAGATGCGGGTTCTAACGGTGTCCTTCCGCAGGCCCTCCCTCGCACATACACAAATGGCGAAAATATTTGCCTCAAAAATGGAAGGGTATTTGCCGATTGGCAGAGCATGCTGAAACCCGTGTCCCCATTCGTCTGGTTTATGTCATAAGTGAACCATATCTGAGCCCCCTCTTTCGGCTCCCAGGATCGGCTGGTCCACATGCCCCTTTCAAATAACATAATGTCAAATTATCTGACGAAAATCTGCTCCGGGGTCATCCTATCTGCGACCCATAAGACTGGGTGGTCCATAAGGATCCCGGCGATCCTCATGTGACCTCTTCGTTCCCCACTCTTCATATATCCGAACTCCCGGAGGCGAAGGGAGCCCATGCTGGCAGTCTTCAACCTTTGACCACCATGCTAGAGCAGCATAAGTGATCATTGGTTTAACAATGGTATTGAATGACTGGTCTACTGACCGAAAAAAAAGAGGTTTGGACAGGCATAATATGCCTTGTTGGCCTTCTTGGACACAGAGTCGAGATGATCATTCCATGTAAGGGATTTATAAAGAGTCATCCTCAGATAAATCACACTGTCCGAGAATCCTATCGTCTCACCTCCAACAATAGGCCCAGACAGGCTAACCCTTCTCCTCCTCGTAAACGGTATTAGGATCGTCTTCGCTGGGTTGATAGTTTACCCCCTTTCCCGACACCATGAATGAATAAAGTTTAGAGCCTACTGCAAACGAACAGAGATGGTCTTACCATCCGAGCCGATAACGGAGAAGCCCAAGTCGTTCAGACCCTCAAGCAACTCATCAATGACCAGCGTCCATAGCAATGGGGCTATTACATCGCCCTAAGGGCGCATTCATGGTCCTTCAAGTAATCCCTATGCTGAGCGTGATCTCCCTAAAGTTGAGCATCTCTAAAGTCCAGTTAATGATCATTAGGGAGATGCCGTTTCTCACCATGGATAACCTAATCGCATAGTAGGACCTGGTGCCAAAAGCACCCTGTATATCAATAAAAGCACAAAGGGTAATTTTTTTTTGTTGCCTCTAGTGCCTTATCTATCATCGTGATAACATAACGGACAGTAATATCGGTAGACTTACCCTGTTTATACCTGAGGTAAGTGCCCCTAATGTAATAGTCCAAGACCTTCTCCATTTTCTTAAGGAGAAATGAGCTGAGGCTAATTGGTCTGTACGATTAAGGCAGCTTTTCGGATTTCTCCTGCCTTTGGAATAAAGACCACTCTAACCCCCCCCCCCCCCTCCAAGGTGTCGGTCGGGTGACCCAGCAGAAGACGGGACCTAAGTATCCTAACCAGTTGTGAAACTATTATATCTAACTATCTGTTATATCTAGCCAGACGTCACAGGTTTCATCAAAGGACCCAGTTTAGGAACATTCGGGTCTCTTGAGACTACAAAGACCACTTGTGTGATCTTGCGAGAGGGCCTTCTGAAATCGTACAGCCTCCGGAAGAACAGAAATCTGCTCACAGAAGCTGGATCTTTTGAATCTGCGTAGTTCCCTGTTGTTTTTAGGGAGGGCCGTCTTATAAGGGACCAAGTCATTTTTTTTGTTGCCCTGTTGAATAGTCTTCTAGAATCCTTTTTGAGTTTATCCAGAACATTATTCCACCATAGGACGTCCCTTCTAGCCCTCCTGGTCTCTTGGGGACAGCTCACAAAGTAAGCAGAAGTTTAACTCATAGTCGATCCCATCTGGACTCAGAATGAGCCCCTTAAATAGATTGGCCTAGCTTTCTAAATGATAGCGAAAGTTCTCCCAGTTCATACGTCTGGGATTACGGTATTTCTGGCAACAGTCCAATGCACTGACAACATCAAAGACCAAGTGATGATGATCAGACATTAACAGTTCACTGGCAGACCTTCGAAAAATTAATTCCCTAATTCCCATTTTTATACCCTACACCACTACGTGGTCAGGGTATTATAAGTTTGTGCTGATGTTTGTAACACCAAAAAATATTGGTCCTAGACCCACCTTATAGTATACCGATCGGCTCAGATTTTTTTTATTTCGATTTAACGATGTCCGTCTGTCCGTCCGTCCGTCCGTCCCTCTGTCTGTCTGTCTGTCCATGCATTCTTGTGCGCACTCTAAAGGTCGCAAATATTAAGATATTTTGATGAAACTTGGTACACCCACTTATGTCGGCCCAATTGATTTTGGTGAACATCGGTCCATGTTTAGACCTAGTCCCCATATAAGGGTCCTACCAAAATTTTATTGTTTATACGCTGCAGGTCGCAAATATTAAGATAGTTTGATGAAATTTGGTACACCGACCTATGTCAGCCCAAGAACGAAGCCTATTGATTTTGGTTAACACGGGTCCATGTTTAGACCTAGTGCCCATATAAGGGTCCCCTCAAAATTATATTTTTTATACGCTGCAGGTCGCAAATATTAAGATATTTTGATGAAATTTGGTTGACCGACCTATATCAGCCCAAGGACGAAGCCTATTGATTTTGGTTAACACCGGTCCATGTTTAGACCTAGTGCCCATATAAGGGTACCCCCAAAATTGGCTTGGTTACAAACTGCAGGTCGCAAATATTAAGATATTTTAATGAAATTTGGTTCGCCGACTCAAATTATAGAAAATTTTGACACAAGTCCCATTTTAACCCATTCGAATTTCGGATCCAAACATTAGTTGGATTTTAACCAGACTGGTGTAGGGTATTGTATAGTCGGCATGCCCGACTTTTACCTTTTTACTCGTTTTGTATTTAATTGTAATGCATTAGATAACAGCTACATGTAACTTATTTAGTGTACGTTACAAAGTAATACATTATTTAAACAATCATCGGTAACTCATTATCGGTAACTTATTAGTTTATGTTCAAAAATAATGAAACAGGTAAGGAGTATGCATGAGTTTATCGCACCCTTACCAAAATTTTCCTGTGACATGTTTTTATAAATCGTTTTGAAAAAAAAAATTGGCTATATATATATTTGTAAATTGTATGTAAAAATTTGCAACATGTGGATAATGCAAGTGTCAAGTAGTATTTTGTAAAACTAATACAAAAATTTACTTAGTTTTTAAAGTCTTCCTACAGTAAAAACTCATGAGTGGGAACTTGGGTGTTCTGTGTGCTACTGTATAAGTGGAAACTATTGGCACTTTTTCAGTAGGCATAAATAAGTAACAGTGCTTTGGAGAAAAACCAAGTAGATTTTTATAGGTGATAAAAGAATTTAGAAGTTGTTTAAAAAATTATAATAGCCTACTTATTTTTGAGTGTTGTAATAGAGAATTTATAACCACCCATTAATATACGAGTATTAATTAATATTTTTATTAAGTTCTGTTCAAAGTCTCTGCAGACGAAAATACATTAATCATAAGTGGGAACTTTAAAATTGAATTAATATTATTTTCGATTAATATCTGAATGCGTTAAATTTTTTTGGAATCACGACTTTTTTCAATTTAAAATTAAAACTAAAATTTACTAAGTAATTAGTTGCCTTAAAAGTTTTATTTTTTATGTGACAGTGTTTGCCTTGTTTAATTAATTTACTGGTTTACCAAAGAAACTCGTTACCGCTACAAGGGATATGTAGCGCTTTATGATTAACTGAATCTGGTGAAAGATGCTACTTCTATTTTTATATTTCAATACAAATACTTGTACTATTTTGTTTGATTTTTAAATATTTTTTATTTTTTTTATAATTGTATTTAAGATAATAAGCAAAAGAAAAAAATAAAAAGAGAAAGCAACGACAGCTTTTGTATAAGTTGCATACAAGTTTTACGCTACCAAAGTAAGGTAGCGCTACCTCAACATGTTAACTTAGCGGTAGCTAATCAAATTATTCGCCTGATTGTTGAGTAACAGATTAGCAACACAGTTGAGCGCCTGCTAAAAGCAGCCCATGTCTTCGAATTGAAAAATCTCTATATTGGAATATGCACTTTTAAAACCCCTATTTTTTTCAATATTAAAATATTAATATTTTCAAGTAAGATTTAATGTATTGTATATAAGTCGCTTCAACTATCCCTTCTAATTTTTTTTACTCCAGTGATAAAATCCTATATTTTTTGTGTGTGATTATTATACTGCGCGTCATCATGTCTAGATTTATGCAAATATTTTTTGAGACTTACAAAAAAAAAGACGTTGACAACAACATTTACATGTGGTTGTTTATGCGGTCTACCAAAGTGCCACAATGCAACAACATTGACATAACAATCAGAATCATGTATAAAAAACCTTATATAAATATGCTTCCATACACTGGAAGGTTGAATGTGAAGGAAAAATCATTTACAGCACACTGGTACATAAGCACCATCACAGTTGATTACACTGTACAACAAAATCAAAGTCAGTAGGAAATTAACCCTTAAACATATTTTAAATTTTGGCTTATTTCTAGGATTAAAGTTAAATTTAAAATTTTGGTATCTTCAGAGACTTATAGTGGAATTTCATGACAAATATTTTTGTGAAATACTTTAATCCTCTAACTCTTCAACTTACGGGACTTTTTTGAAAAGAGGCCCAAAAATGCCCTTTATCTGAAGACTTAGAGGGTAAAAATGTTCCACAAAAATGTTCCTCGTAGTATTTTACATAAGTTCGCTGAGCACATTCTATACGTTAAATATAAGATTCACATGGTTTCCTATACCGATTCACAATAAACATTTGCCAAAAATGTATTTAAGGTTGCGTTTACACTTGCATCGAAATCTTGAGATTTCGATATTCACCACTCTGAAAAACGCAATGAAAGAAAGCTTATAAATAGGGCAAGGAATTTCATGCAAATGCATATTTTTACTCGATAGTCCAAAACTAATATGTACTAAATATTTATCCGAATCATTAAATTTGGAACAAAATGGCATCGATTTGTTGTTGCATATTTTTTGCATATTTTGTCGTAAATGCATGTTTTTGCATATTTTGACTTTGTGCTTTTTAATGCAATTTGGGCATATTTTTCATTTTTAGGAGTATTTTTTATATTATAAAAAAATATAAAAAATTAATACGTTTTCATATTTTGATTCAATCAAAATAAACATTCTTAAAAACCTTATTGATCTATGGAAAATCTTCGAGTTCTGTGTCTGTTTTCAAAATAACTAACTTAAATATATTTTTAAGTTTTAAAGTGCATTATTTGTGCAAAAGTGATAGTTTTTGGTGCATATTCCTTATATTTTTAATACAAATTTTTCGTTTTTATCCGCATATTTTAGGCGCATATTTTCCATTTTCAGTGCATGAAATTCCTTGCCCTACTTATAAACGTAAACTTTTTAGAAAATGTATTTATTATATCTAACTACGTGTGTTTTATTCAAATATTGAGCATCTATAAACTTTTCTTCATTATTTTTTGTTTAGGGTGGTGAATATCGAAATCTCGAGATTTCGATGCCAGTATAAACGCAATCTAATATTATTCGTAATATACTTTTAAAAATATTTTGATTGCATATTGCCTCAGAGACAATTATTACACTGTGAGACAAATGGTAGGGGTCAGTGATCGGGAAGGGTTCAAACTACCGGGAAAAGTTATATCGGTAAAAAAGAAGTTATACGTGTCCCGGCGTTTCGCTGGGTCAACCCTAGGAATCGAGATATATCGATTTGACCTTTGGTGGTCTTTTTTTTGACACAACTCGAGAACGACTAGTCCGATTTTGCTCAAACAATTTTAAAAAGATTAAAAATTACAATTCCTTTAATCTGTTCATATAACGTTTTTCTATATACTCAACAGTTTTGCCGGTAAAAATAAATGTATGAAGAAAAAAATATTTTTTGCCTAAAATATTAAAAAAAAGTAATAAACAAAAGGTTATTGATTTTTATGGTAGCGGTAACAAACATTTATTTTTACCGGCAAAACTGTTGAGTATATAGAAAAACGTTATATGAACAGATTAAAGGAATTGTAATTTTTAATCTTTTTAAAATTGTTTGAGCAAAATCGGACTAGTGGTTCTCGAGTTATGTGAAAAAAAAGATATATCTCGATTCCTAGGGGTGACCCAGCGAAACGCCGGGACACGTATAACTTGTTTCTGACCGATATAACATTTCCCGTTGGTTTCATCCCATCCCGATTTTGACTGTCGCATAGTGTAATTAAAAACTCAAAAATTGTTGAAAACTACGCAAAATAAGAAAAAAATCAAGCGCAAAATATATTTAAATAATAGAATTTGAGAATTACTTTTTTTCCTTCAATTTTTTGTTTGTTATTATTTCAATTTAAATAAAAACAGAAAATTGTAAATTTTTTTAACAAAGTGCCATCTAGTGATAACGATGTCGTTATAACTTTTGTTTTTGGTGATGCCATACCCCTGCATTGCAGTAACGAATGCAGAGATTTCTTTCGTTGCTTATACGATTTGTTACGAACAGTACACATTTTTTTTACTCTGCCTTCTAAACTGCTTCTTTTATAAGCAGGAAAGAAGGCAGACATTTTATTATCGATTTTACGACAAAGTGTTACCAGAATGGACTTTGTCGGGAGCTCCTCAAAAAAAAAAGTACATGACCCCTTTAGAATCAGATAGAAAAATTTCTTTTTCAATTCCAGAAGGGGTCCTTTATTTTTATTAGCGCATTACTGAAGCAAGTATTTTACTGAATCTTTGGAGAAGTGGGTGAAGTGCTTTAAATTTTATTAAATACACATTATTTTAGTGCATCTCGAAGCTGAAGAAAATGCGCATTTCATTGCTTATGAAGGCCTGATTTTAGTGCCTCTTAATTGCCATGGAAGAAGCGCTTTTCACCTGCTGAAAAGCGGCATACCAAGTGGGACATTACGAACAAAAATCATGTCTTCTGGAATTAGTTTAGGTAGCGCACGGTTATTAAATAATGCCTTCCAAAACTGCTTCTACGTATGCAGTATTTTTTGCTGGGATAAAAGGGGTTTTCACATAACCTCGTATTCTACTCGTAAATGCTGTAAACCTGGTAGGTTTATGAGTTTAACGTCTAACTCCATACATAAAAATATGGTTTGTATTTATACAAGGTTTACAAGGCATTTACGAGCTTATATGGAAACCCCAAATATTTATGCCTCTGGGGCTGTTTAACAAATTTGAATTATAATAATGAGAAATATTTTATAACAAGACATTCTAGAAGAACAGACCAACCACTGTGCCTTAAAAAAATTGGAAAACTTGAAAAATAAAATACAAAAACATATATGTAAGTAGTAAAACGGTAGCTACTACCTAAATGATTCATCCTTACAACAAAAAAGGTACCTACTATCACAGTGGCATAACTTCCTGCCGTTGTTTGTGCCTGCAAACTTTTTTGTTGCTTCCCTTGTTGTACAATTGTTTAGCAGCCATAATGTACCATTACATGCTGCATAAACTGACAGCACATTTTGACATGATTTTTGCATTTTAGAAGTTTTTGAACTTTTGTATTGTTACGTAAGCATGGTTGAATTAGAAAACAAAAGCAAAAAAAAAACGGTGAATAGTGAAAATAACTACATGTACTGGTTTTTAGGAGTCCTTCTACTAGTTTGTTGTAATAGTTAAATGACACAACAACAAGAACAACAAAATACATAATATCCCTAAAGGCTTGCGACGGGATACTAACTGGGTATATATATATATATATATATATATATCTGTGTGTGGAGTATAATATTTACAAATGCATAAAAATGTTTTTGTTAAACAAAAATTTACTACCTGTGTCCAAAATCTGAAGTAACTAGAATTGTAGTTTTGATTTTTTTTTTAATTCTATCGTTTTATGAGAGTTTAAGAGCACCATGTTACGATCAAAATATGTACATAATTATCAAAATATTTCTAAAGATCAAATGATGACACTAAATGATGGTGAAATTGTTATCAGTCATCATAACAGAATAACATTTCTGATATCTGAGAATAATATTTCTGATCACTAGAATCATGCTACCCCAGGTGAAAATGGGATCGTATATGAATCATATATGGGTTCATCTATGATCATATATGTGCATAGCTCATCATGTGTGTCCATATATAGCACAATATATGATCATATATGTATGGTCTCATATATGAACATACAGTGGGGAGCATTATTGAGTACATGTCAGCACTTGAGGAAACTTACAAATGCAGGCATAAAAATATCGGACAAGGGGACTAAAGTATACTTTTCAGAAAGCAAAAGGTTCGCTTAATCTAAATCTGCAATCAGAAATGACCTTCCATATCAGACTTTCGAGCTATATAAATGGGAAAAACTTTACTTTTCTTCAAAATATTGCGAATCGTATGTTTCCTCGAAAAATATTTTTAACAAGATTTGTAACGGCATCTGAATATACTACTCTTCCTCTTTAAAATAGTTTTTGAATTCTTTTGATAACATATTTTTTTACGGATATATCGTTTTTTGAAATTTGGGTCTTTTATTTTTTTTTTACAATTTTACTTTGAAATTGCGGTGAAGGCCCAAATTTCAATAAACGATATATCCGTAAAAAAATATGTTATCAAAAGAATTCAAAAATCATTTTAAAGAGGAAGAGTAGTATATTCAGATGCCGTTACGAATCTTGTTAAAAATATTTTTCAAGAAAATATACGATTCGAAATATTTTGAAGAAAAGTTAAGTTTTTCCCATTTATATAGTTCTAAAGTCTGATAAGGAAGGTCATTTCTGAGGCCAGATTTAGATTAAGCGAACCTTTTGCTTTCAGTAAAGTATACGTTAGTCCCCTTGACTGATATTTTTATGTCTGCACTTGTAAATTTCCTCAAGTACTGACATGTACTTCGGATCGGAAATTTCAGGGTATATGGTCGTATATGATCATATATGTTCATATATGCTCATATATGGTTCATATATGCTTATATATGGCCATATACCCTCAAATTTCGGATCCGAACATATGTAGTCATATATGAGACCATATATGGTCATATATTGGGCTCTATATGGACAAATATGATAAGCTAGACGAACCCATATATGATCATATATTTTAATATACGATCCCATTTTTAACTGGGATGTTAGTTCCTTTATTTAGCTATATTTTTTCTCTGCGTGTTGTCGTCTGATTACTTTATTAGTTTTAGAATATTTGGATCAGCTGTTTTTATACGAGTACAAGTATATATTGCAAATGTACGATTACAAAGTATGTTCATTAGAAAATGTTTTTGTTTTTAGTCAGCATAATTTACCACATTCTCCGCATGTTTTCTAGTTTCCCTTGGCTTTTTTTATCATTTTTGTCTACGTTTTTTTTTCTTCTTCTTTCTGGAAAATATTTACAAAATTGTTATCATTTTGCTTTTTAGTTAAAATGTAAAATCTGAAGTTTGTAACTATTTTTTGTTGTTACGGTACTTAATTTACAATTGTTGATGTTTGATTTTTTTTTCTTTTATTATTTATAAAAGAAAATAGTTCATTTATTCAACTGTTTTAAAGTTTTTTTTCTTGCAATTAATAGTTGAGACGAAAAGCAGTTTCCGTAAATGTTAGTAGCTATATTTTATACCAGAAGTATTGTACCTTTTTATTTAAAAAGTTTAATTTTATGAAAAAGGTAGCACCGTATTAGAAAGTTATTTTATTTAAAAAAAATTTTTTGATGTATTGGCATTTCTTGTGAAACATTGGTACTACATAAATTTATTCAAAGTATTGGCCCTCGTCAGCTATGACCTTTACCTATATTTATGGCAGCTTTGGATTCGGCGCCAAAAGAACTGCTCATTTTTTGCGGCCAAGAACGAATCAAGCCAATTTCGGATACCCCTGTTCTGAAGTGAAACATACTCTAGTGAGAGCGTTCAGAACAAATGGTAGTCGGATGTGTGGTAATGTCTGGAATATAAAGCGTGATCGTGAGTTAAAAAAGTACCTTTTATTAAAAAAGTCCTTTTAATTAAAAAAGTACCTTTTATTAAAAAAATACCTTTTATTAAAAAGGAACCTTTTATTAAAAAGGAACCTTTTATTAAAAAAGTACCTTTATTTAAAAAGTACCTTTTTTAAAAAAGTACCTTTTATTAAAAAAGTACCTTCTATTAAAAAAGGACCTTTTATTAAAAAAGTACCTTTTATTAAAAAAGTACCTTTTATTAAAAAAGTACCTTTTATTAAAAAAGTACCTTTTTATTGAAAAAGTACCTTTTATTAAAAAAGTATCTTTTATTAAAAAAGTACATTTTATTAAAAAAGTACCTTCTATTAAAAAAGGATCTTTCACTAAAAAGGCACCTTTTATTAAAAAAGAGCCTTTTATAAAAAAAAAGAATCTTTTATTAAAAAAAAAAAAATTTTATTAAAAAAGTTCGTTTAATAAAAAAAAGTACCTTTTATAAAAAAGTACCTTTTATTGAAAAAGGACCTTTTAATAAAAAATTATCTTTTATTAAAAAAGTACCTTTTATTTAAAAGGTACTTTCGTTAAGATTGTTTAGAATTTTTAGACGTTTTTTTTTATTTTTTTATTTGTCAACTCTAATTGCTCAGATTTGTATGTATTTGAGAGAAAATAACCCATTTTTTTATATTAAAAATAAAAATGGATTAATTTTCTATATACTTACAATTTTACAAATACGAAGACACCTTGACTGTATGAATCAATTTATTTTTGTTAAGTACATAATGAGTGAAGAATTTTCCTTCTCTAAAATATTTTTTCACATGTCTTTATTGAAATCACCATTCAAATTTTATTACGCCAATCTTTCTTATATTTTTAAATATTTTTTGAAAAAAGGGAAACAATTGTTTTCTTCAAATCATTATATGGCAACACTGAAAGTACAATTTTTAAGTTTTTTGAAAAAGTTATAGGCTTATAAAAGTAGACATATCTTTAAATATGTTTTGGTAAAAAATGGGTTAAAAGTAGGCAAAAAAAAAATTATCTGATTTAAAAATTAAACTACGCCACGTCTTTTGCTTCTATCCAACACATTTGTTTTATTAAGTTCTTTTTAAATTTTATATGACAACTTTTTATCTTTGAAGTAAACATCAAGTTGACAAGAATGGAAAACGAAGCGCCATCTTGTCCCTAACAATAAGAAATCGCATATGTAAAACAATCATGTACGAACATGATTACATTTGTTGTAACATGTGTGTGGTACACGTACACATACATGTACTCATGTATGTGCTAGCTGTATTTACATAACTGTATGTATATTTGTATGTATGTGTACAAAAGAAATTTAACAAGAATTCTTAAATATGGTAAAATACAAAAATATGTACGAATGTGAAAGTATGGTAACGCAAGTAAAAAAGTTTTGATATATTTAGTCATGTATTTTTATATAAAATTTCGTATAATTATATAATATTTTATGAAGTTATATCAAAAATATATAAATATATCTTATATTTAAAATAGCACTTTATATAGTGTAACATATTATAATATCCATTTATATATTAACCTATATATTAGGGTGGGTCTATTTGTAAGGACAAAACTTTGTAAATAGTGTGCCATCGATTTGTCGATAGCTTTTGGCATGAGGAAAAAAAGTTCCACTACGGCATATAAAAAAAAAATCATTTTCGAGGCATTTTACCTTGGATAAAATGAAAAAAAAAAAAATAAAATGAAACGTAGTATTTAATAAAAAATTAAATCAGCAGAGTTTTTTTTATTACCTACTAAAAACAACCTTAAAAATAAAAGTTGAGAAATAGTCAAAAAATTGAAATTTGGGCTCCTCGAAAATGATTTTTTGATATGTCGTAGTGGAACTTTTTTTTCCTCATGCCAAAAGCTATCGAAAAATCGATGGCACAATATCGATTGCTACTATATATATATATAAAGCAGGGTTGAACTTATTTTTCAACTTGCTATTTAAAGCCGTCCCACAGTGCTTTGATCCCATATAACGATTGGACAAAAATAAAGGGTTTTGCAATAGGTACTTGACAACTTTGAATTTAATTTGTGAACGCACTATTTCACTGATCATCTAACTGTTACTTTCCATTTTTTCAGTAAACTCAACATTTTCATCATGGTAAAGTACACGAACGAACAACGTATGCAAAAATGTACTACCGAAATTCGGAGTCGGTGAGCGCAACTTTAAGAGCGTTAACTCCAATTTTCGGTCGTTATTCTCGCCCTAGTAGACAAGCAATAACAAGTTTAGTGCAAAAATTTGAGTCTACATATTCATTGTGCGATGCTGCCGTGCCAGTGAGATAGCGGGTTGGTCGAAGTGACGAAAATATCGCTGCCGCTCAGGTGTCCGTAGCAAACGATCCAAATCAGTCGATTCCGCGGCGTTTTCAAGAACTGAGCATCACCACGACACTGTATCGAACCAAGGACACGCCCACCGCCCATAGGTCCTGAAATTTAAAAATATTATATTAGCTACATAAATGCACGTTAAATTACAAAAAGTATCCATTGAGATGCACATAAAACTGGAAATGTTTGTGTCAATTTTTATCAAAATCGAAGCAAGGACTCTTAGTCCTGCCATATATCCTTTATTTTAAAATCTTTATAAAACCTGCAAAAATTATCCGATTGCCATGAAATTTAGCACGTGATCGATTCATTAATAAAAAAAACCTCTTTTTCTAAAACAAAAAAAAAAAAACTTAAATAGCATTAAAATAGGAAACCATGTGAACCCTCCATTTTAGGTATAGGGTATGTTCAGCGAATATATGTAGAACACTACGAGGAATATTTTTGTGGGACATTGTAACCTTCTAACTCTTCAATTAAAGGTACTATTTTGTCCCCTTTTTAAAATGGACAAAAATGACCCGTAAGTTGAAGAGTTAGAGGGCTAAAATGTTCCGAAAAAATATTTTTCATGAAATTCTATTATAAGTCCTTTAAGACATCAGCATTGAAATTATAACTTTAGTGCTCAAATGTCCCACAAACCTGGATTTTAGGGAGAAACAATGGGAATCTTCCATTTTTGGTATAGGATGTGTTCAGAGAATTTATGTAAAACACTGCGAGGAACATTTTTGTGGAATATTTTAACCCTCTTCACCTTACGAGTCTTTTTTGTCCCTTATTAAAAAGGGGCTAAAAAATTCCCTTTCATTGAAGAGTTAGTGGGTTAGAATTTTCCACAAAATGTTCCAAATCAAATCATTACTGGTGATGAAAAATGTATTTGGTGGACCAGAAGGGTCCCATCAACTATGAGCTACTAATTTCGGGGCAGACGATCACAGGGGACCTGTACCGAATACATTGGATTTGTTTGAAGCAAGCATTGGCCGAAAAACGTCCGGAATATGCGAACACACATGAAGCCGTAATATTTCATCATGACAATGATCGGCCACATGTTACAAGACCGGTTGAATACTATTTAAAAAATAGTGGCTGGGAAGTTTTCCCTCGCCCGCTTTGTAGTCCAGACCTTGCCCCGTCCGACTGCCAGTTATTTCGATCGATGCAGAACGCTCTCACAGAAATACGTTTCACTTCAGAACAGGGTATCCGAAATTGGCCTGATTCGTTCTTAGCCTCAAAAAATTAGCAGTTCTTTTGGCGCGAAATCCATATGTTGACAGAACATATGCGGTTCCAGCAATTAATATGAGGGGAAAAATCATACGCCTCAGTGTACAACTCAATGTATTTGTCTACCGTGGCGTATGATTTTTCCCCTTATATTAATTGCTGGAACCGCGCATGTGACAGAAAGATGGGAATAGGTCATAGCAAATGATAGCCTATAAATTTATATTGTATAAAGATTTTACAATAGACGCCCAAAATTTGCAAAAGTCCCGCATTTTAAAGTTATACAATCAATGGCTATAACTCCGGTAAAAGAATAAAAAAGCCCGGAAAATCCCACACAAAACTCCCGGGATTGCGAGATTGAGAAAAATACGGAATTCGCGAAAATCCCATCTTGGGAATTCTCGGGACATAAACCCAAATGGGGACTTATGGGAAATTTATGAAATTTTAATTATTTTTCAAGAGAGGAATGTACTTTCAAAAATAAAAAGTTTGAAGTCAGAGGTTTCCAAATCTTTAAAGATATTGGCCTTCGGGAAAATTCGTCTTTAGCCCAAGGCTTCCTCACTTAAATATTATAAGGATTAATATATGTGAATTTGGTCCTTAACCCTTTATATATTCCTATAAAAACCATCTAAAATATTGATTTTTTATGTTTGCCATAAACAAGTAAGCATGTTCAGCATTTTTTATTTACCGATAAATATGCCTCTTGAATACCTTTCGTTTGACATCAAAACTTGCTATAGTTATTTTGGAACAAATATAAATAACACGAACCCCATTTTTGACCCCATTTTGTAACCCTTAAATAAAAAAAAATATGTTTTCTTTAATTTTTTTCTCCTCTACAGTATATCCGAAGTTCATTAAGATCTGCCAGTCTGCGTTGGGAGTCTTTGTTTATAAGTACCGAGAGTTAAAAAGCACCTTAATATACCCGAAAAATCCCAAAATGGCTTAAATTATGATGTAGTCCAAAAACGATTTATGTTGCAACAATTTTCAACTCACCTTTCCCTGTGTGTATGATTTTCGAACTAAACCGACAGTTTCGAATTTGGAACCTCCTAATATAAAACCTTTAAAATGTATGTGTTTTTCCACATGCCATAAAAATTCGAAAATGATTCGACCTAGTGTTAAATATCTTTCCTTAGATACGAAATTTTGATACAGTTTCCTTGAAGCAATTATGCAAAAATCACATAAAACTAAAAATGTGGTAATTTTTGCCCCACTTTTAGATCCCTAAATGTGAGATTGGGCTGCTAAACAAGAACATGGGTCTCTTATTTTCCCCGATTCTCAATTAAATATCTAAATTTCATCGTAATCGGAGGGAACCCGTCCGAGGTTGTCCTTTATTAGCTGTCTTTTTATTTCAATTTAAATTGCATACAAAGATTTTGTTTTACAAATTATTATTTCTGCTATTGCACATTCCATTTGATGATACATAAATTAATGGAAAAAGTTAAAATGTTTAAATATGTATGAAAAGTTTTAAATTGCAAAAAATGTGCTTGTGTTTGTGTACGTATATTTTGTGTCTGTGTAGGTATACGTAAACAAGTTTGCATTTATGACCACAACAATTTTTTTTTTAAGTTTCTATGGACAAATGTGAATATAAAGTCGGTCTGTCATCAACGTCATAAACACAAATATACACATATCACAATAGAAATGTTATTGTATCTTTTAGAAACACCATTAACTAATCATCATCATCACAATTTCCATTTCTATTTTGCATGTACACTAGACCGTACCTCAAAAAAAAAGTTCGCCGTACACCCTCCAATATAAAGTATTTTTGAAAGGCAATTTCAAAAAAAAAATTTTTTTTTTTGGCCGAACGTAGGGGTCGCCTTTTTCAATTTTTCGTTATAGCTTCGGCATTTAAAATCGGATTTTAAAGTGTGATATATCGATTTTTTTGCCTCGAGGAGACCAGGGTTTTGCTATATAGTAAAAATCCAATTAAAAAAAATTTAAAAAGGCGACCCCTACGTTCGGCAACCAATATATGAAAAAAATTTCTACTGGGTTTAGCGAAAAACTTCCTTAGTAATAGTTTAATGATTTTTTGCGAGCTTTAATTTTCTGACATTAGGGTGGTACATTAGGGTGGTAGCAACTGAGATCTGGTGGGTAACTATTAGAACGGGATACTTGAGCTCAAAATGCCCTTAGAGCAAAACATTGGTCTCCTCGAGAGAAAAACATCGATGTATCATACTTTAAGATCCGACTGTAAATGCCAAAGATATAACGAAAAATGTAAAATGGCGACCCCTACGTTCGGCAAAAAAAAAAACAAAAAAAAATTTTTTTGAAACCTCCTTGCAAATATACTTCATATTGGAGGGTGTACGGCGCACTTTTTTTTTTTTTTGCCTGTAAGGTGGTACGCTCTAATGTACACCCTTACATTACACCATAGCAAATTTTAATTGAAAAATCTTTACACATTTAAAGAAATATGTATATTAAAATATAAAACTTCAAAAATTGTATCATCTTAACTGGGGATGTTTTTAAACCATCCATCCCACTGTGCAGTAGGGTATATATCACTTTGTTTTGACAAAATTTATCATAATATTGCTAATACTTCTTGAAAAAATTACATTAAGTAAATAAATCATTAAAAGTTTAATCAAGTCAAGTTGAAAGGAAATTGTGTAGTTCACTTTGAGTGAATCAGTATATAATACACTAACATTTAACAAGAGCAGCATTGGACATTGAAGTACAACTTTATTTAGCTTAACTATCCGAAATGTTGTTGGAGTAGTGGCTGTTGTTAATGTTAGAGAATGTCACGTGTTAACTATTTTTTGTTGTAGTTGTTTTTGTTGTTGTTTACTTTGTTATCACACTACTACCATTTGAACGTCTTTTTATCCTTCGTAGCACTGTTTAGTATTGTTATTTTATAGTTAAGGCCATTTTGCTGGTATAATGTTTTTGTCATTGACTGATGTTTGTCATTTAAACATCAACAACAATATTCTCATCGTCATTGTTGTTATCACCATACCCATCACCATCATCATCATTTCCAGCTCCTTCAATGACAAACAAAAACACACACGTCCCTATATGTACCAAATCTGAACTTGTTTTCATAATATGAGTGTTTGTCCCATTTGTTTGTATAACCGATGCGTGTAGATACAATTTATACTTTGGGTAACAATTTTCTATTTAATTTTTTATTTATTTTTATTACCTTAGGCTATTTTGATTTCAATATTTATGTTGTCATAGATTTAAATTTTTATAGTTGACTTAGAATCGGGCCGATTACTGAATGTCCAGTTAAAATTTAGCCACCAGTTAAATTAAAATTTTATATGGGGATCAACAACAAATGTGTGAGTTAAAGTTCCACTGTGAAAATGTTTCTTTAAGCGTAGGCGGTATTTGAATAAATTTTCTTTATAATAAAGGAAGTAAAATATGACTGTCAAATCAATTTATAAAAATATATAGTATTAGTTATTATTATGACTGAGAAAATATTTCAGTGCGTATTTTAGCTATTAATATAATAAACGATGCCCAACAATGTCTAGACAAAATAGATTAAAAATCCATATTTTAAGTTATTTGGAAAGTTTGTAAAAAATAAATTTATAGCGTAATGGTAATTTAACATACAATTTATTATTCTAATTGTTTACAAATATTGATATTTTTGATTCCCTCAATAAGTATATGACGTATGAGTGTTATGAAATTAAAAATCACTCATACGTCACGGTGTGTAAGCATAATAATATATTCGAGAGTTTGAATATCACCGCAATTTTGCTTAACCGCGGTTACAATTAAAATTGCTGCGGTTAATCGCGGTTAATGGTTAATCGCACTCACAATAAACTGTGTTTTTAATTTAGAATTTATTAATTTTAACTAACAACGGCAGGTTATTAAAATTTAAAGAAAAAATAATTTAGAAAAATCGAAATCCAATTCTATTAGGAATTTGTATTTAAAAATTGGTTTTTTGAAAATTTTGATTCACTAAGGAATGAAGAATAAGTAATACGACTCAGAGATGGGCCAAAATTATTGACATTTCATTTTCATTACACTATGCGACAGTCAAAATCGGGATGGGATGAAACCAACGGGAAATGTTATATCGGTCAAAAACAAGTTATACGTGTCCCGGCGTTTCGCTGGGTCACCCCTTGGAATCGAGATATATCTTTTTTTGACATAACTCGAGAACCACTAGTCCGATTTTGCTCAAACAATTTAAAAAAAATTAAAAATTACAATTCCTTTAATCTGTTCATATAACGTTTTTCTATATACTCAACAGTTTTGCCGGTAAAAATAAATGTTTGTTACCGCTACCATAAAAATCAATAACCTTTTGTTTATTACTTTTTTTTAATATTTTAGGCAAAAAATATTTTTTTCTTCATACATTTATTTTTACCGGCAAAACTGTTGAGTATATAGAAAAACGTTATATGAACAGATTAAAGGAATTGTAATTTTTAATTTTTTTAAAATTGTTTGAGCAAAATCGGACTAGTGGTTCTCGAGTTATGTCAAAAAAAGACCACCAAAGGTCAAAGCGATATATCTGGATTCCTAGAGGTGACCCAGCGAAACGCCGGGACACGTATAACTTCTTTTTTACCGATATAACTTTCCCCGGTAGTTTGAACCCTTCCCGATCACTGACCCCTACCATTTGTCTCACAGTGTTATTATTAATGTAATGGTAATGAAAGTTTTATCATCACTACCATTTTTTATGTAATGATAACACTATACAACAACATCAAATTATTTTTTTCCAAAATAACAAGGTTGTAGCAACTGATTCTAGCAGAGTGGACAAACAAAGATATACGTGTATCGGCGTTTTAAAAGTTTGCATCTTGACCTGTGTTTTTTGGGGGGCTAAATTTTCTGCCTTTTGCTTATATTTATTGTAAAGCGGCATAGAAAACCATGTGAATCTTCCATTTTAGGTATAGGATGTGTTCAGTTGACTTATGTAAAACACTACGTGGAACATTTTTGTGGAACATTTCAACCCTCTAACTCTTCAATTAAGGGGAGTTTTTTGGCCCCATTTTAAAAAAAGGACAAAAGAGACTCGTAAGTGGAAGCGTTAGAGGTTTAAATTATTCCGTGAAAATATTTGCCATGAAATTCTACTATAAGTCTCGAAAGACATCAAACGTGAACATTTAACTTCAAAGCGAGATATAAGTCAAAACTTAAAATGTGTTTTGAATTAATTAATTAAAAAATTAATCTTTTTTCCCCATAAAAAAAAACTTTATTATTAAAGAGATTTAAGCCGTTGTATGCTCATCTTCAACAATTATTTTAATTTTTGCATTAAAAAATACAAAAATTGTTTTTTCGGACTTTCTATATTTTCATATATTTAGTTGGAATATTCTTCTACCTCAAGTCCTTATGTAATGTCTCGGTTTGAGTAATAAAGTTATCATTTTCTTATTGCGGACAACTGAAGAGTAGAGTGATGCCTAAGAAACAATTGTATTGTCTATCATGAAAATGATCAACCCTTTTTGAAACAACAAATAAAATCTAATATTACAATATCATATTAGAATTTGGACTTGAGGTAGAAGAATATTCTAACTAAATATATGAAAATATAGAAAGTCCGAAAAAACAATTTTTGTATATTTTAATGCAAAAATTAAACTAATTTTCTTAGAATTTTATGTAAATTTCGAATTTGCTATACGCCTGTCACGTTTTTTCCACCCGAACAAATTGACCCATCCTAAGGGTGAGTCGAATTGTAGGACGCTTCGCGATTCTTGTTCTACGGGTTATTTTAAAAAACTTTGCTGAAGAAACCATAGCTCAAAAATAAACTTCGATCCCCCGGATAAAATATTCAAGAATCGAGACAAAAGAAAATTTTATTTCCTCTAACCAAATGAATATATGGGGGTTTTTTCAGTCGAGGAATCCATTTTTGACATTTTTTTTTATTTTTGTGTGCCGCCAGAGGGCGCTTTCGTACTTTTTTTTAGATTTCGTCACCTTAGTTTAAGGAAAATTTATAGAAATTGTTGTGAAAATTGACGAATATTTGACTTTCTATTTGAAAAAAAATCCAGGGGCTCGAAGTTCATTTTTGAGCTATAGTTTCTTCGGGGAAGTTTCTTGGAATGACCCAAGAACAAGTTTCGCGATACGCCTTTGTCGCAAAATATTTTATCCACCCTAATATTCACATATTAAAATGAATGATTTAGACACATAAAAAAACTCTATTCTATGAACTAATGAAAGCAGCCTCAATTTATTCGCACACAATCAGACTCTTAAATATACATTCACAAACAGGTTAAATACAGTAAAATAAATGTTTGTTTTGTAATGTTAAATAAGCAACAATATAACAACAACAACAAAACTCTTCTTTTCTTTTTTCATTTCATGGCTGTTTAATTTTCATTTCTATAACTGTAGAATAAAAACAAAAAAAAAACTGTATAAAGAATATAATAGTATCGTCTCCCTATGAGATTTTATATAAAAATAGCAAAATGTTTTTGTTTATTAGGCTTCTTTTACTTCAGGTTTTATGGATAAAAATGAGGCAACATCATTTGAAATAAACACATACAGACACCCTTGTGCAGACACATATAAGCATTATATATTGGATAGGTAAGTAGTTAGTTATACCTACACACATTACAATAATGTTAGGTGTGTTTACGTACTTGTGTCACTGCATTATTGTGTTTGTATGTGTACAAAGCTTTGCAGAATTAATTCCTTTTTGAATGAATTTACTACCAATCGAATTCAATTTTCTCTAGAATTGAATGAATCCTTTTCATAAATAATTCACTGAATTCGTTCAACTGAACGCGTTCATCGAACAACAAGTGAACGTAATTTTTATTTTTCAATTCAGTGAACGTAATTTTTTTTTCAATTCAGTGAACGTATGTTTTTTTTAATTCAGTGAACGTATTTTTTTTAATTCACTAAACGAAAATGAAATTGAATGAATTCAGTGGTGAATTAATTCAGTAAGGAATTAATTTACTTTTTTCCGTTCGATTTATAAAATTGAACGCGTTCACCAGTAAATTAATTGATTTGATTTGACTTAATAAAAATTACTATAGCAATTGAATTAATTCGTAACAAAACAAATCGAACGAAAACAAATATGAATTAATTCCATTCAATATATGGTGCTTTGTGTATTAATTTATCGAATTTTTAATTCAGAATTGAAAAATTGAATAAAAGAATTAATTCTTCAAAAGCTCTGTATGTGTATTTGCTTGTACACTCTGTATCAGTGTCTTTAACTTTGTGTTTACGGTGTTTGTTTTTGTATCTTGTTTTTATATATTTTCTATCTCATTCTCGACATTTTAAAACTAGGTAAATATTTACAGCTCACATCTTGTAATAGAATGTATGTGTTTATGTGTAAGTGTGTTTACTGTATAAATAACCTTTTTGAATGACATTTGTATGGTGATATGTTGACTTTGAAAATGAAGAACTTAAAGGTAATGATGTAAATTTATCTCTCTTTAAAAAAAAAAATGAGGTAAATTTAAAAATAAAAACAGTTAATGTATGAGCAAAAGATTAAAATTTAATTATTACTAAGTTGTGTTAAAGGTCATTTTCCTGAAATATAACAAAAATTTTAATATGTGTACTAAATGAAAAATGATAGTGTTTTAAAATTTCTAAGATAATATTAATCTAATTATTAACCATAATAGTTAGTCACCACTCATGAAAAAATAGTATAAAATCCTTCTGAGAATCAAAAGCATTGCTATCTTATGGAATACAGAAATAATAATTGCACAATACTATATGACTGTCTGAAAAGCTGTGTATTTTTCTGAAAGCTTTATATAATAATATATTTATATATATAAAAGTCCTCAATCATTTTTTTTAAGGGAAATTCTCAGATCTTTTTAAAAAGTGATTGGATGTTAAGCACTTTTCCAAGCAAAAATTGTTATAAAAATTTTTAATGGATTTTTTTTTGTGAAAGAAAGTCCGCAGAATTAAAAGTCTTCTATAAGGAAAAGCCCACAGAATCCAAGAATTTTTCCATTATAAAAGTTCTTCAAATCTGAGATTTAAGATATTTTTATTTCAGAATTTGGCAATTTAATGAAAAATTGTAAAAAATTTAAAATATTTTTCTATTAGAAGAATCTCAGAATTTTTTCACTCCCCAAAATTTAAAAATCCTTTCTTATAGAAAAATCCCTGTACTCTGCAGACTTTTTCTTATAGATTATAAATAAATAGAAAAAAAAATTATAAAATAAATTCCCTAGAACTAATATTTTTCTATTAGAAAAAGTCCACAGGAGCTGAGAATTTTGCCATTATAAAAGGTCCTCAAACCTGAGATTTTCTTTAAAGCGAAAGTCCCTAGAATCCGAGAATGTTCCCATAAGAAAATTTTCTTTTCAGAATTAGGCAATTGTAAGGAAAAGTTATAAAATCAAAATTAAAAATATTTTTTCTATTAAGAAACTCCTTAGGATCTCAGAATTTTCACCAAAAAGATTCTTCAAAAGTTAAAAATCTTTTCTTATAGAGAAGTCCTCATATTCCAAAGACTTTTTTTGTAGATTACAAGTAAATGGAAAATTCTTCTAAAAGGAAGACCCAGGAACTGAAATTTTTCTATAAATAAAAGTTTACAGAATGTGGAAATTTTTCCATAATAAAACTTCCTCGAATCAGAGATTTTCGTTACAGAAAAAGTCTTTTGAATCTGAGGATTTTCCCGTAAGAACATTTTTTTCAGATTTTGGGAATTTTTAAAATCAAAATATTTTTCTGTTAGAAAACTTCTTGAGATATGAGAATTTTTCATTAAAACAATTCCTAAAAATCTAAAGATAATTTCTTACAGAAAAATCCTTATATTCTCTGGACTTTTTCTTATAGAAAATTACTCAGATTCTTGAGACTATTTATTATAGAAAATTTTTCAGTTTCATATGAATACTGAAAAAATCATCAGAATTTTAAAATTAAAAACAACATAAGTCCCCATTATCCATTAAATTTTTTTTAAGAGAAATTCTCCGGAATCTGAAAATTTGCCAACAAAGAAATTTGCCCACCATCTAAGAATTTGTCCATTGGAAGAATCTTTGGAATGTAAAAATTTTCCTTTAGGGAGACTTTTCAGAATTGAAAAATTTTTCTACTATACAAAGTCCCTAAAATCTGGTAGAGAATTTTCCTTTCATAAAAAGTGCTTAGAATTTGAGAATGTTTCTATAAAAAAAACTATCAAAACTGAAAATTTTTTAAGAAATTGTTCAAAAATCTGAGAAAGTCCCCAGAATATGAGAATTTTTCTATAAGAAAAAGTCATAATAATCTAAGAATTTTCTATAAGAAAAAACGCATCAGAGTCTAGGAAATTTTCTATAAGAAAAAGTCCATAGAACCTGAGAAATTTCTTGTAAGAAAACGTCCTCATAATAAAAGATTTGTTCTGTAAGAAAAACTCTCCACAATCTGAGAAATTTTGTATAAAATATAGTCCTGTGAAATTTTCTATAATAAAACGTAACCAGAATCTAAGAATTGTTTACAATTTGAGAATTTTTCTAAAGGAAAAAGTCTTCAGAATCTGAGAAATTTTCCAAAAGAAAAAATCCCCAGACTCTGAAATGTTTTCTAAAAGAAATAGTCCTCGGAATTTAAGAACATTTGCATAAGAAACAATTCGTAGTATATAAGGAATTTTCTATAAAACAAATTCTCAAAATTTGATTTTTCTATAAGAAAATGTTCTCAGAATCTCAAGATATAATTCTATATGCTATTTGTAAGGAAAAGTTCCCAAAATCTAGGAATTTTCTATAATAAAATGTTATCAGGATCTAAGAAATTTTCTATAAGAAAAATCCCTCAGAATCTAAGAATTTTTCTACAAGAAAAATACCTCAGAATCTAAGAATTTTTCTATAAGAAAAATCCCTCAGAATCTGATAAATTTCCTGTATATATATAAGAACTAGTCCTCGAAATTTCATAATTTTTTTATAAAAAAATTCTTAGAATCTGGGGATATTTCTCTAAGAAAATATTTCGGGATTCTATAACAAAATTTCTAAGAACTCAAAATATTACATAACTATGTACTATTTAACAAAAAATTTATCAGAATCTCTAGAAGAAGAAGTCGCCAGAATCTTAAAATTTTTCTATACGAAAAATTCCTCAGAATTTAAGAATTCTTCTATAAGAAAAAAGTCTTAGAGTCTATGGATTTTTCTTTAAGAAAAATTCCCCAAAAACCGGGAATTTTTTTTAAATAAAAAATTACCAAAATCTGAGAAATTTTCTAAAGAAAATAGTTCTCTGAATTTTACAACATTTATATAAGGAAAAATTATTAAAATCTAAGAATTTTTCTATAACAAACATTTTCAGAATATAAAAATATTTTACACATTATACTTATAAGAAAAGTTCCTCAGAATCTTAAAAATTTTCTGTAAAAAAAACTTCTTCACATTCTGAAAAGGGATAGTCTGCAAAATCGGAGAAATTTTCTAAAAAAGATAATCTTTAGAATGTAACAATTTTTGTGTAAAAAAATTCTTACAAGGATTTTTCTATAACAAAAATGCGCAAAATTTGAGCATTTTTCTCTAGGAAAATGTTTTTAGAATCAGTTAGTTTTCCATAACAAATGTTCTCACAATCTCAAAATAATATATATATGCTATTAATAAGAAAAAGTCCTCAGAATCTAAGAATTTTTCTATAAGGAAACTTCCTTAGAATCCATAAGTCAAATTCCCTAGAATATTAAAATTTTTTCTAAAAGAAAAAACCCTCAGAATCTGAGAATTTTTCTAGAAGAAAAATCTCTAGAATCTGGTAAATTTTCTATACGAATTAGATTCTAAAGATTTTTCTATAAAAACATTCCTACAGTTTGAGAATTTTTCTATAAGAAAATTCTTCAGAATCTAATCTCTTTATATAGAATCTGAAAATGTTTCTATAAGGAAAACCTCTCAGGATCTAATAATTTTTTAAAAGCAGTCAGAGAATTTAGAAAACCATAGGATAAACTTTTAAAAACTTCATGAAATTCTAAAAAATTTTGTGATTTTCTTATAAAGAAAACTTGATTTTAGTACATTTCTCTGAAGGAAATCTTTCAGAGTCTGAGGAAAACTTAATTAAAATATCGCTTGCATTTTGCAGAATTTTTCCTAAAAAAGGTTTCAGAGCTTAAGGACTCTTCCCTTAAAATTCCTAGGAATTGTACCTAAAGGAAAAGCATAAGGTTAATGGAGCTAGCGTAGATGACAAAGAATTTTTCTTTGGGAAATTACTTAGTTTATTGGACAGTTTTGTAACGCAGATCCTTGTGAAACTTGAACATATTGTATTGGTTTAATAAGCAGGGTCAAAAATGACCGCATTTTTCATGAAAAATTTCTTTTTTTTTTAAAATTTTTAAGTTTTCCTTTAGAAATCCCATCATATTCTGAAGATTTATTGATATCGAAGTAACTTTGTCAATTCATCTAAAAAGACTAAAAAATGTGATTAGAATCTGAATCATAAAATAATTTTAATTTTTTTTACAGTTCTTAGTATTTAAATCAAATATATATTACGTAACCTTTTGCAATTTTTTTCTAAATATTCGAAGAATTAAGGGTTTTCTTGAAAAGGGGATTTTCTCTAAAAAAAAGTTATCTTAGGCAGAAGACTTCAGAATTTGCAAAATTCTTTAAAATTTAATTTTAAGATCATTAATAAAAATCGAATGCTTGGAATTTCAAGGTTTTGCTATAGAACAAGTGCTTAGAATCTGTGGATTTTTCTACAAGAAACAGTCTTCGGAATCTAATGGGTTTTCTATAAAAAAAGTCCTCTAATTCTAATGGCTTTTCAATAGGAAACATTTTATTACAAGAAAAATCCTAAGGTTATAAAAAATTTTTCCTATAAAAATCTCTAAGGCTCTGAAGTGTTTTTACCATAGTAAAACCTCTAGATTTTGGTGACTTTCTTCTGTAAACAAGCCCTCATATTCTGGGGAATTTATTTAATTATACCCTACACCACTATGTGGTCAGGGTATTATAAGTTTGTGATGATGTTTGTAACACCAAAAAATATTGGTCGTAGACCCACCTTATAGTATACCGATCGGTTCAGAATTTTTTTTTATTTCGATTTAACGATGTCCGTCTGTCCGTCCGTCCGTCCGTCCGTCCGTCTGTCTGTCTGTCTGTCCATGCAATCTTGTGCGCACTCTACAGGTCGCAACTATTAAGATATTTCGATGAAATTTGGTACGCAGACCTATGTTGGCCCAAGGACGAACACATTTGATTTTGGTGAACATCGGTCCATGTTTAGACCTAGTGCCCATATAAGGGTCCTACCAAAATTATATTGTTTATACGCTGCAGGTCGTAAATATTAAGATATTTTGACGAAATTTGGTACACAGACCTATGTTGGCCTACTAACGCAGCCTATTGATTTTGGTGAACATCGGTCCATGTTTAGACCTAGTGCCCATATAAGGGTCCTACCAAAATTATACTGTTTATACGCTGCAGGTCGTAAATATTAAGATATTTTGATGAAATTTGGTATACAGACCTATATTGGCCCAATAACGCAGCCTATTGATTTTGGTGAATATCGGTCCATGGTTAGACCTAGTGCCCATATAAGGGTCCTACCAAAATTATACTGTTTATACGCTGCAGGTCGTAAATATTAAGATATTTTGATAAAATTTGGTATACAGACCTACATTGGCCCAATAACGCAGCCTATTGATTTTGGTGAACATCGATCTATGTTTAGACCTAGTGCCCATATAAGGGTCCTACCAAAATTATACTGTTTATACGCTGCAGGTCGCAAATATTAAGATATTTTTATGAAATTTGGTACATAGGCCTATGTTGGCCCAAGGACGAAGCCTATTGATTTTGGTGAACATCGGTCCATGTTTAGAACTAGTGCCCATATAAGGGTCCCCCCAAAATTGGCTTGGTTACAAACTGCAGGTCGCAAATATTAAGATATTTTAATCAAATTTGGTGCGCTAACTCACATTATAGAAAATTTTGACATAAGCCCCATTTTAACCCATTCGAATTTCGGATCCAAACAATACACCAGACTGGTGTAGGGTATTGTATAGTCGGCATGCCCGACTTTAACCTTTTTACTCGTTTATTTATATATTTATTTATTTATTTATTTATTTATTTATTTATTTATTTATTTATTTATTTATTTATTTATTTATTTATTTATTTATTTATTTATTTATTTATTTATTTATTTATTTATTTATTTATTTATTTATTTATTTATTTATTTATTTATTTATTTATTTATTTATTTATTTATTTATTTATTTATTTATTTATTTATTTATTTATTTATTTATTTATTTATTTATTTATTTATTTATTTATTTATTTATTTATTTATTTATTTATTTATTTATTTATTTATTTATTTATTTATTTATTTATTTATTTATTTATTTATTTATTTATTTATTTATTTATTTATTTATTTATTTATTTATTTATTTATTTATTTATTTATTTATTTATTTATTTATTTATTTATTTATTTATTTATTTATTTATTTATTTATTTATTTATTTATTTATTTATTTATTTATTTATTTATTTATTTATTTATTTATTTATTTATTTATTTATTTATTTATTTATTTATTTATTTATTTATTTATTTATTTATTTATTTATTTATTTATTTATTTATTTATTTATTTATTTATTTATTTATTTATTTATTTATTTATTTATTTATTTATTTATTTATTTATTTATTTATTTATTTATTTATTTATTTATTTATTTATTTATTTATTTATTTATTTATTTATTTATTTATTTATTTATTTATTTATTTATTTATTTATTTATTTATTTATTTATTTATTTATTTATTTATTTATTTATTTATTTATTTATTTATTTATTTATTTATTTATTTATTTATTTATTTATTTATTTATTTATTTATTTATTTATTTATTTATTTATTTATTTATTTATTTATTTATTTATTTATTTATTTATTTATTTATTTATTTATTTATTTATTTATTTATTTATTTATTTATTTATTTATTTATTTATTTATTTATTTATTTATTTATTTATTTATTTATTTATTTATTTATTTATTTATTTATTTATTTATTTATTTATTTATTTATTTATTTATTTATTTATTTATTTATTTATTTATTTATTTATTTATTTATTTATTTATTTATTTATTTATTTATTTATTTATTTATTTATTTATTTATTTATTTATTTATTTATTTATTTATTTATTTATTTATTTATTTATTTATTTATTTATTTATTTATTTATTTATTTATTTATTTATTTATTTATTTATTTATTTATTTATTTATTTATTTATTTATTTATTTATTTATTTATTTATTTATTTATTTATTTATTTATTTATTTATTTATTTATTTATTTATTTATTTATTTATTTATTTATTTATTTATTTATTTATTTATTTATTTATTTATTTATTTATTTATTTATTTATTTATTTATTTATTTATTTATTTATTTATTTATTTATTTATTTATTTATTTATTTATTTATTTATTTATTTATTTATTTATTTATTTATTTATTTATTTATTTATTTATTTATTTATTTATTTATTTATTTATTTATTTATTTATTTATTTATTTATTTATTTATTTATTTATTTATTTATTTATTTATTTATTTATTTATTTATTTATTTATTTATTTATTTATTTATTTATTTATTTATTTATTTATTTATTTATTTATTTATTTATTTATTTATTTATTTATTTATTTATTTATTTATTTATTTATTTATTTATTTATTTATTTATTTATTTATTTATTTATTTATTTATTTATTTATTTATTTATTTATTTATTTATTTATTTATTTATTTATTTATTTATTTATTTATTTATTTATTTATTTATTTATTTATTTATTTATTTATTTATTTATTTATTTATTTATTTATTTATTTATTTATTTATTTATTTATTTATTTATTTATTTATTTATTTATTTATTTATTTATTTATTTATTTATTTATTTATTTATTTATTTATTTATTTATTTATTTATTTATTTATTTATTTATTTATTTATTTATTTATTTATTTATTTATTTATTTATTTATTTATTTATTTATTTATTTATTTATTTATTTATTTATTTATTTATTTATTTATTTATTTATTTATTTATTTATTTATTTATTTATTTATTTATTTATTTATTTATTTATTTATTTATTTATTTATTTATTTATTTATTTATTTATTTATTTATTTATTTATTTATTTATTTATTTATTTATTTATTTATTTATTTATTTATTTATTTATTTATTTATTTATTTATTTATTTATTTATTTATTTATTTATTTATTTATTTATTTATTTATTTATTTATTTATTTATTTATTTATTTATTTATTTATTTATTTATTTATTTATTTATTTATTTATTTATTTATTTATTTATTTATTTATTTATTTATTTATTTATTTATTTATTTATTTATTTATTTATTTATTTATTTATTTATTTATTTATTTATTTATTTATTTATTTATTTATTTATTTATTTATTTATTTATTTATTTATTTATTTATTTATTTATTTATTTATTTATTTATTTATTTATTTATTTATTTATTTATTTATTTATTTATTTATTTATTTATTTATTTATTTATTTATTTATTTATTTATTTATTTATTTATTTATTTATTTATTTATTTATTTATTTATTTATTTATTTATTTATTTATTTATTTATTTATTTATTTATTTATTTATTTATTTATTTATTTATTTATTTATTTATTTATTTATTTATTTATTTATTTATTTATTTATTTATTTATTTATTTATTTATTTATTTATTTATTTATTTATTTATTTATTTATTTATTTATTTATTTATTTATTTATTTATTTATTTATTTATTTATTTATTTATTTATTTATTTATTTATTTATTTATTTATTTATTTATTTATTTATTTATTTATTTATTTATTTATTTATTTATTTATTTATTTATTTATTTATTTATTTATTTATTTATTTATTTATTTATTTATTTATTTATTTATTTATTTATTTATTTATTTATTTATTTATTTATTTATTTATTTATTTATTTATTTATTTATTTATTTATTTATTTATTTATTTATTTATTTATTTATTTATTTATTTATTTATTTATTTATTTATTTATTTATTTATTTATTTATTTATTTATTTATTTATTTATTTATTTATTTATTTATTTATTTATTTATTTATTTATTTATTTATTTATTTATTTATTTATTTATTTATTTATTTATTTATTTATTTATTTATTTATTTATTTATTTATTTATTTATTTATTTATTTATTTATTTATTTATTTATTTATTTATTTATTTATTTATTTATTTATTTATTTATTTATTTATTTATTTATTTATTTATTTATTTATTTATTTATTTATTTATTTATTTATTTATTTATTTATTTATTTATTTATTTATTTATTTATTTATTTATTTATTTATTTATTTATTTATTTATTTATTTATTTATTTATTTATTTATTTATTTATTTATTTATTTATTTATTTATTTATTTATTTATTTATTTATTTATTTATTTATTTATTTATTTATTTATTTATTTATTTATTTATTTATTTATTTATTTATTTATTTATTTATTTATTTATTTATTTATTTATTTATTTATTTATTTATTTATTTATTTATTTATTTATTTATTTATTTATTTATTTATTTATTTATTTATTTATTTATTTATTTATTTATTTATTTATTTATTTATTTATTTATTTATTTATTTATTTATTTATTTATTTATTTATTTATTTATTTATTTATTTATTTATTTATTTATTTATTTATTTATTTATTTATTTATTTATTTATTTATTTATTTATTTATTTATTTATTTATTTATTTATTTATTTATTTATTTATTTATTTATTTATTTATTTATTTATTTATTTATTTATTTATTTATTTATTTATTTATTTATTTATTTATTTATTTATTTATTTATTTATTTATTTATTTATTTATTTATTTATTTATTTATTTATTTATTTATTTATTTATTTATTTATTTATTTATTTATTTATTTATTTATTTATTTATTTATTTATTTATTTATTTATTTATTTATTTATTTATTTATTTATTTATTTATTTATTTATTTATTTATTTATTTATTTATTTATTTATTTATTTATTTATTTATTTATTTATTTATTTATTTATTTATTTATTTATTTATTTATTTATTTATTTATTTATTTATTTATTTATTTATTTATTTATTTATTTATTTATTTATTTATTTATTTATTTATTTATTTATTTATTTATTTATTTATTTATTTATTTATTTATTTATTTATTTATTTATTTATTTATTTATTTATTTATTTATTTATTTATTTATTTATTTATTTATTTATTTATTTATTTATTTATTTATTTATTTATTTATTTATTTATTTATTTATTTATTTATTTATTTATTTATTTATTTATTTATTTATTTATTTATTTATTTATTTATTTATTTATTTATTTATTTATTTATTTATTTATTTATTTATTTATTTATTTATTTATTTATTTATTTATTTATTTATTTATTTATTTATTTATTTATTTATTTATTTATTTATTTATTTATTTATTTATTTATTTATTTATTTATTTATTTATTTATTTATTTATTTATTTATTTATTTATTTATTTATTTATTTATTTATTTATTTATTTATTTATTTATTTATTTATTTATTTATTTATTTATTTATTTATTTATTTATTTATTTATTTATTTATTTATTTATTTATTTATTTATTTATTTATTTATTTATTTATTTATTTATTTATTTATTTATTTATTTATTTATTTATTTATTTATTTATTTATTTATTTATTTATTTATTTATTTATTTATTTATTTATTTATTTATTTATTTATTTATTTATTTATTTATTTATTTATTTATTTATTTATTTATTTATTTATTTATTTATTTATTTATTTATTTATTTATTTAT
The DNA here is from genome assembly GCA_949987735.1 of Leucophora obtusa. Lineage (NCBI taxonomy): Eukaryota > Metazoa > Arthropoda > Insecta > Diptera > Anthomyiidae > Leucophora > Leucophora obtusa. The sequence continues at coordinate 161,366,411 of OX465299.1, read as the reverse complement.
TTATTTATTTATTTATTTATTTATTTATTTATTTATTTATTTATTTATTTATTTATTTATTTATTTATTTATTTATTTATTTATTTATTTATTTATTTATTTATTTATTTATTTATTTATTTATTTATTTATTTATTTATTTATTTATTTATTTATTTATTTATTTATTTATTTATTTATTTATTTATTTATTTATTTATTTATTTATTTATTTATTTATTTATTTATTTATTTATTTATTTATTTATTTATTTATTTATTTATTTATTTATTTATTTATTTATTTATTTATTTATTTATTTATTTATTTATTTATTTATTTATTTATTTATTTATTTATTTATTTATTTATTTATTTATTTATTTATTTATTTATTTATTTATTTATTTATTTATTTATTTATTTATTTATTTATTTATTTATTTATTTATTTATTTATTTATTTATTTATTTATTTATTTATTTATTTATTTATTTATTTATTTATTTATTTATTTATTTATTTATTTATTTATTTATTTATTTATTTATTTATTTATTTATTTATTTATTTATTTATTTATTTATTTATTTATTTATTTATTTATTTATTTATTTATTTATTTATTTATTTATTTATTTATTTATTTATTTATTTATTTATTTATTTATTTATTTATTTATTTATTTATTTATTTATTTATTTATTTATTTATTTATTTATTTATTTATTTATTTATTTATTTATTTATTTATTTATTTATTTATTTATTTATTTATTTATTTATTTATTTATTTATTTATTTATTTATTTATTTATTTATTTATTTATTTATTTATTTATTTATTTATTTATTTATTTATTTATTTATTTATTTATTTATTTATTTATTTATTTATTTATTTATTTATTTATTTATTTATTTATTTATTTATTTATTTATTTATTTATTTATTTATTTATTTATTTATTTATTTATTTATTTATTTATTTATTTATTTATTTATTTATTTATTTATTTATTTATTTATTTATTTATTTATTTATTTATTTATTTATTTATTTATTTATTTATTTATTTATTTATTTATTTATTTATTTATTTATTTATTTATTTATTTATTTATTTATTTATTTATTTATTTATTTATTTATTTATTTATTTATTTATTTATTTATTTATTTATTTATTTATTTATTTATTTATTTATTTATTTATTTATTTATTTATTTATTTATTTATTTATTTATTTATTTATTTATTTATTTATTTATTTATTTATTTATTTATTTATTTATTTATTTATTTATTTATTTATTTATTTATTTATTTATTTATTTATTTATTTATTTATTTATTTATTTATTTATTTATTTATTTATTTATTTATTTATTTATTTATTTATTTATTTATTTATTTATTTATTTATTTATTTATTTATTTATTTATTTATTTATTTATTTATTTATTTATTTATTTATTTATTTATTTATTTATTTATTTATTTATTTATTTATTTATTTATTTATTTATTTATTTATTTATTTATTTATTTATTTATTTATTTATTTATTTATTTATTTATTTATTTATTTATTTATTTATTTATTTATTTATTTATTTATTTATTTATTTATTTATTTATTTATTTATTTATTTATTTATTTATTTATTTAATTAATTGAAATTTATAAAGTATCTTATTTGTTTCCTGCAGAAAAACAATCAGATTCTAGAGACTGTTCCAAATACAGAAATCCTCAGACTTTTCAAAATTTCTTTATAAAGCACCCCTTAAATTTTCATTTCGCTTTGGAAAAATCCTCAGAATACTCGTATAGAAAGTATGCATTCATTGCACGCCTCTAATATATTAAAATATTGAAACTTTAACAAGAAACGTGATACAAAATACCACGAACATGTTTGTGTTTTATTTTTTTTATCATAATTTCAATGTATACATTTCTGTCTACATTTCAAACCTCTTCCCCAAGGATTCAAATAATATTTCCCAGTTTGTTGTTTTTTGTGCTTTTTATTTTATCCACAAAATGAACTTTAGTTTCAGTTTTTGCTGAATTGTTATAATGTAGTAGTGTTTATAGTTAGTCGACTGTTTTTAAGTATTTCATAATCGGGGTTTCAAGGAATTCAGAAATCAAATATTTAGTGGCACTGGAACTATATATATTATGATTGAACAGGGAAACATACGTTGATTATAATATCAATTTTTATATGAAAAGTTTAATTTAAAATTTTTAGAAAAAAAGCAAAAAATATTCAGGATAATCTTCGGTGAGCAATCAATGTGCTTCAGCTGCATTTTTTTTAATTGAAAAGGTAATGCAAAACTTCTCTAAAATGATGATTTGTTGGCACAAAATTTGACATTTTCGAATCAAAAAAAAAAACATTGTTATTTACGCTATTTCGTTCAATAACTAAGTGATAATAAATGACAGATGTTTACCCTCCAAAATGCCATATAAGTTATTAAAGACACAAACCATGTGTAAAAGATACGCCATCTGTTGTGAATCCCGTATTTTTAAGTTACACACCAATAATGAGTAAAAAAGTCACAATCGGACATTAATTGCTTCAAAACAAAAATGTAACCGCACCTAGTTCATCCACTTTCTGAAAATATTAAAAACGTTATGCCATTTTAAGTTTAATATTGATCCAATTTACTTTTGCCTTTAACGGTGCAGTTAATATGAAAAGCTTCATATCAGCATTATTTTTCTGTCATTACTTGTATCTAGCGGTTAAAAAAGCGACTCAAAAACATTCGAAAATTCTCTATTTTTTTAATTTAAGAGTTTGTGTGAAGAATTATATTTCTTTAAGCATCTTATTTTACATTCTTAAAACCAAGAAATTAAAATTTTCAACCAATTTTTTTGTCCGCTATGATAATTTAATTTCCCCCCCCCCCCCCACAACCTATTCGAATTTAATAAATTTTAGAGTGTTTCAGTTCTTAAATCGGTTACTTGCTCTAAAATTGTTACTCTTGTTATTCGTATTTTTCTTTTAAAACACACTAATATTTTGTTTTGAGAATCTAGAAAATAAAGAGAAACAAATAACAAAACATGATTGTTGTTGCAACTGATAGCATAATAAACTGTCATGCTGACAGTATATTTTGTCTAAACTTTGTTTTCTCTATGTACATACGATTACGAGTATTGTTGTTTTAATATTTTTTTTATTTTTTTTTTGGTTTTTTTTCGTTAATACTTTTTTGTTTCTTACTTAAACCAAATATCAAAAATTTGTATTTCGAGTGACATAAGCTTAACAGTTAAACAGACACATACACACAGTTATAATAGAACATACACGTACTTAGATAACATAAGTACACACATACAGATATATACAGAATTCAAATACATCTGCATTGTCATTGAAGTGAAAGTAATCCAAGATAAATTTGATTGCGGCCTACTAAAATATAATGTTTAGTAGTTATATATATGGTTATCCATATCAACTGCCCCATTACAGTAAAAAGTAAATCGTCTCAATGTGAAACTAACTAACACTTAATTACATTAACATACACTATTAAATTTGTCCTGTGGCAACCTGTCTTATAATATATACGCAATAAACTGGGCCTTTGTTGTATGGGTGATTTTAAAGTTGTTTCGAATCCCGCTCCCCGGGGCTTATTTTGTGAGGTTACTGGAAAAACTAATTCAGAAAAAATTTCAGCTCAATCGAAGAATCCCTGGAAAAACTCTCAGATTCGAAGGAGATTTTCCCCTCAGCTTCTGAAAACTTTCTCCTAAACAAAAATCTGAAATTCCAAGAAATTTTTCCTGCAAAAACCCTCAGATTCTGACCATATATAGAAAAACCCACAAGTTCTGAGGAATTTTTCCCATAGAAAAAATTCTCAGATTCCGAGGAATCTTTCTTATGGGATAAACCTCAGTTTCTGAAAAGTTTTTCTCTTACAAAAAATTTAGAACTTTTTCCTCTAGGAAAACCCTCAAATTCTGACGACTTTTTCATGCAGAAAAACCTTCAGTTTCTGAGGACCTTTTCTATAGCAAAAATGCGAAGATCCTCAGATCCTATCAGATTCCTATAGAGGCCTTTTTCTTTACAAACACACGTTTTGATGACTTTTGCCTCTAGAAAAACCCTCAAATTCAAGAGACGTTTTACTGTGGGATTTCTGTATATAAAAAGTCTTTAGGATCTGATTATTTTTTTGTAGGCAAAATTCTTTAGAATATGGTGGATTTTTTATAGCAAAAAAATTTATTCCGGTTTATAATTTTTGTGTTTCAAACCCATTCGTTCCCTGCTTTAGTCTATTTCATTCCATTTTATTCACATTTATTCTATTTATTTCCACTAGCTCCATTCCATTTCATTGCCTAACCCAAGTGTTTCAATTCCTCTCATTCCCCATTCTATTCTATTTCGCTCCTCGTTCTATAACATCTCGTTCCCCTTTTCACTCCATTTAGTTCCACTTGTCTAGTGATTTAGTTGCACAAGTTTGCAGTTCCATTCTATTTCGTTTCCCAATTTAAGTGTTTCAAATAGTGTTTCCAAAAAGCGAATTTCCTTAAAACATGTTTCTCAGTTAATCGAAAAAGAAACCTTTTAAAAAACCGGTTTGTCGATTAACCGTTTGTGGAAAAACCGGCTTAACTGGTTAACCGCCAAGAAATAAAAAAAAAAAATTAGAGCAAAAAACATCTTGTTAAAAATTTTTTTAAGAAGTTATTAATAACTGAAATATACAGTTTAAGAAACAGTTCTAATAACAGAGTTTTTTTAGAGTTTTCTATAAACAAATTTATCGCAACCTGAGAGTTTTCTTAATAAAAAATATCATATCAATAACCTTTCTTACAAATTTCAACGTAAAAGATGTGTTTTAAGCCCGATGGAACTTTAAATTGTAAAAAATAACACAAAAAAATCAATTTTAATAGAAAAAAACTTTTTTCCATAGATCAATACATGGCATTAATATTTGAAAATGATTTTGGGCATATTATCACCGCGGCTGTTCTTGACGAAGTGCATTCTGGACGTCCAAATTTGGGCCACTTTTTCGAGCATTGCTGGCCGTATAACACAAACAATGTTGGCCAAATTTTGATTTCAATACGAAGGCAGTACGAAATGTTCTTAGCCTGACATAAATGAGGCGGTATAAACAGCAAAAAGCTTTATATAATGGAAACTTCCATCCGTCATATGAACATATGTTAAATTTCATTTCGATCTGTCAACTCATTCGTAACAGGTGTTCAAAAAAGTGCTTCAGTGATTTTTTTGTAATGGAAAAATTAGAAATTCGTGGTGTGATTAAATATTTATATAAGAAAGCTTTATCGGAAGAAGAAATTCATAATGAATGTGTTAGGTGAAGGTGCTCCTTAATATGCAACAGCAAAAAATTGGGTTGCTGAATTTAAACGTGGTCGTACAAGCATTGAAGATGAACTACGAAGTGGACGTCCAAAAACTGCAACAACGCCAGAAATCACTAAAGTCCATGATATGGTATTAGATGATCGACGAGTGAAAGTGCGTGCCAATGCCACAGGCATCTCAAATGATCGAATACATTTTATTTTGCATCAAGAATTACAGATGAAAAAGCTTTCTGCAAGATGGGTGCCGCATTTGTTAACGTTTGACCGAAAACGCATTCGAATAAAAATTTCTCAAGTTTGTTTGGATCGATTTAAGCGAAATAAAATGAATTTTAAGCATCGTTTTATAACTGTTGTTGAAACATGGATCCATCACTATACACCAGAGACAAGAGAACAATCCAAACAATGGACTGAAGCTGGTGGAATTACACCAAAGAAGGCAAAAACAGTTCAATCGGGATGACAAAGGTATTTTATTGAGTGACTATCTTCAAAAAGGTAAAACAATAAATTTCGCAGCCTACAATTTTCTGAGTGCTCATAAATTATGACTTTTATTGGAGTCTCAAATATGAGCAATTTCTGAACGCTCAGAATTTTGAGTCCTAAATAGTTCTTATTTGATTAATTTTTATGAGCCTTTCAAAAGTTGAACTCTGAAAATGCACTTATTTCTGACTCATTTTTGAACATTCAATAAAGATTCAAAAGTGACTCTTAAACAAGAGGGAAATTTTTTTAGAAAAAAGGGATCTAAAATACGATTCAAAAAAGAATCACAAATGTTTATTTTCAGTAACCTTTTTGGACACTCTTAGAAGGCTCATAAATATGCATGATATATGAGCCACTTCTTTTTTGAATTTTCATTTCATGTCAAACTGTTTTAAAATTTTCCTATATTAAATTCTTTATAAATTTTCTAAAAGATATCGCTTACAAAATTAAAAATAATAAGGATAAGCGATGTTTTCCGCAAGAACTTTAATAAAAGTGGTGTTTCCAGTCAAATAAAAGAAAACATCTTCAAAATTTCCAACTTTAATATTGATGCTTATATGAGCAAAATGAAAGAAACCTATTTGACGAGCAATTCAAGGCAATATAGAAACCAGTGAATCAAGATCTCAATTAAGGGCACAAAGATTTGTGTGTTTTGTTTTAAAACATTGTGTAATCGTTAATTTTTATATATTGCTATATATTATTAAATAAATCCGATAAACAAACAACTATGTAAATTATTTAATACAAAACGTGTTCCATATATTGTTATATAATGACTCATAGTTGGCTCATAAAAGACTCTAAAATGTGAGTCATTAATGACTCCAAAAGCACTCCAAAAAAAGAGGGAAAATTCCCCTTTTTAGGCTCATAATTATGAGTCTTTTATACTCATAAAAGAACACTCAGAAAGAGGCTTCACCTGTAAGGAAAAACACCCTCTTATTGCTATGATTTCAGAAGGTCTCAAGGCTCTTTTTTAGAGTCTTTTCGGACTCCAAATGTTCATTGCGTTGGAATATTATTGTAACCTTTTAGATCAAACAACCTGGTGTAGAACACAAAAAAACAATTTTTCATCAAGACAACGTACCATCCGACAATGGCAAAATTCAACGAACTGAAGTACGTATTGCTTGACCACCCACCTTATTCTCCTTAATTAGCTCCCTCTGACTTCTACCCAAATCTAAAAAAAATTCCTTGCTGGCAAATGTTTTACCTCCGTTGAAGATACAATGGCAGCTGCAAACGATTATTTTGAACAACTTCGGAGAAATTATATTAATCAAGGTATAGAATTGCTAGAAAAACGTTGGACTAAGTGTATTGAAGTTTCAGGACCCAGTGAACATTTGGAGTCCGAAAAGACTCAAAAAAGAGCCTTGGGACCTTCTGAAATTATAGCAATAAGAGGTTGTTTTCAGTTACAGGTGAAGCCTCTTTCTGAGCATTCTTTTATGACTCATAAAAGACTCAGAATTATGAGCCTAAAGAGGGAAAATTTCCTTCTTTTTTCCGAGTGTTTTTGGAGTCCCAAAAGACTTAATTTTAAGAGTCCGTTTTGAGTCTTTTATGAGCTTTTTCTGTGTCATTTTCGAGCATAAATTGAACAATTTTCGAATCTTTTAATTCGAAACTAAATAAAATATTTTCAAAACCGCAACATATAGATTTCTTTGCAAAATTTTTTATTTAAATAAATCACATACATAATACAATACCAAACAATACATTTACCAATAATAACACATAATAATCTGGCATGTGATGAAAATCTATACGTGAATATTTCGTACAATTTCTAATACAAAAGAATTGAAATTAGAATCGATATATTTCCATCACATGCCAGAATGAAACAATATATTTTATTTAAAAACACTTATATTTTCTTGATTGCTTGTGCCCGGAAGAAATAATATAATAGATTTCCTTTCCTTCCTTAATAGATTTTCAGCTTTGATTGCTTGCAGATGAAAATCTGTTTTTAAAAATCCCTTTGTGTAAATATAACCGCGGATATTTCATTTAACATTTTTAAGCGATATTTTAAAAGAAATTAAAAATAAAATCCGTAAAGAAAAAATTTGAAATTTATCTGACTTGAAAATCCGTTTTAAAAAATTTTAAAATTATTAAGGCTCAAATATCACACTTATTTATGATCCTTTTTAGAGTGTTCTGAAAAAGATCTGAAAAATATACATTTTTGATTAATTTTTGATTCATATTTCAAAGGTTCAGAAATCACTCTAAAAAAAGTGCAATTTTAGGGCATGTCATTTAAATCTCTTTTTGTAAAAAATATCCCTCTTATTTAAGAGTCACTTTTCAGTCTTTTACGAATGTTCAAAATAGAGTCAGAAATAAGTGTAATTTCAGATTTAAGTTTTTGAAGCACACATATAAAAGAATCAGTTTTGAGTCATTTATGACTCAAAATTATGAGCTTTCAGAAATTGCTCATATTTTGGAATCCAATAAGTGTCATAATTTATGAGCACTCAGAAATTTGTAGGCTGGGGAGATTATATTGAAAAAGAAAATAATTTTAAAAATCTAGCTCATGTTTTTCATTATTAGGCTGGAACATTTGGAACTGCCCTCGTAAGTCGATGTTTGCGTCGGCCGTATGCCACGTAGCGCCATCCTGTTGAAATCGCATCTCTCCTGGATCAATGTCATCCATATTTTCAAACAAAAAACTACTGATCATGGTGTGGTAACTATCACCATTGACCGTAACTAGAGCTCCGTCTTTCTTTTTGAAGAAATAAGGTCCAATCATGCCACCAGCATGTGAACCGCACCACACGATGCATTTTTCCGGATGTAATGGAGTCTGTAGGGTCTGTCGTGGATTGGTTTTACTCCACAGGCGCCAATTTTGTTTATTAACAAACCCGTTAAGCCAAAAATGAGTCTAATCGCAGAACATGATTTTGCGTCTATAAGTTAAGCGAATTGATGTCTGATTTTCAAAGTAAATCTGGATAATACGGCAGCGTTGTTCAAGCTTCAATCTATGCATGATGATTTGCTAGAGTATACTGATCATAAATGTCAAAATGTGAGCGCAGTATGACAGTTCCTTAAACAGTTAACCTTCTCGTAAGTTCTATATATTCTATACTATATATATAAAAAAATACTCTTTATGAGAGGTTTTGCCTTGGGTATAAATATTAAAATCTCACTGCTATTCGCTTTTTGGGTTTTCGGTTAATCAAAATTTAAGGTTTTTAGTTTATTGGCTTGAAAACCCTGAAATATGGGGAAAACGTTTTTGCGGTTAACCGGTTTGGAAACACTAGTTCCGATTGCTCTCATTTTTTTTTCAAAATTTCATATTTCTAGCCAAATAGGCTTGTACAAGACAATAAAGGGTGATTATTCCCCTTTGTGCTCAACCCCATATGAATTTCCCAAAATGCCGTCTCAACGGATGTCTACAACAGTCGAGTAACCTTCATGTTAAATTTAAAATTTCTAGTTTCAGCAGTTTGAGCAGATCATTAATGGGGTACTTTTCTCCTTTGAACGCTCATTTAAAATTTCAGGTTTCTAGCTAAAAACGTCTCGGCACATCGTTAGGAGCGAGGCTTTCCCCTTTTTATCCTCTCCATTAGAATTTCTAAAAATCCCACCTATAGCTCATATCTACTATGGGGAAGGAATTTATGTACACTAATAGAAAAAAGTCCGTAAAAAATGTAGTTAATACTACTAAAAATTAGTTAAAAAGGAAGCTGCAGAAAAAACTGCTACATTAGCAGATTATTTTTGCTTTATATTAGTAATATAGGAACAACAAAAATAAAACTGTTAAACATACATAATTTTAGTTATATTTGAGTTAAATTTTTGTAAATGGAGAATAGCAAATTAACCTTCTAAAATCAGGAAAAAACATTTGCTAAATAATTAGTAGCCTAAAAAATAACCAAAAAATTTAAAATTTTCGAAGCTTTTTTTCCATTTTTTTTTAATGCAAATAAAAATGGAGGCTTTGAAAACAGCAATTTACAATTTTTTAGCAAATATTTCTGCTGATTTTAACAGAATAGACTGTTATTTGAATTAAACTAAATTTAGCTTAAAAATAGCAAAAATTTTGTAGATATAACAGTTTATTTTTGCTATTTTTGGTCTACTAATATTTAGCAAAATTTTCTGCAGATTTTGCAGTACAATTTGCTATTTCCAATTAACTGAAAGTTAACTTAAATATAACTAAAATTCTGTAAATTAAACAGTTTTAATTTTGCTGTTCTTATTTTACTAGTATTCAGTAAAAAAAAAATCTGCTAATTTTAGCAATTTTTTCTGCAGCATCATTTGTAACTAATTTTTAGTAAGTTTTTCTGCTATTTTTACAGATTTATTTCTATGAGTGTAACACTTACTAATAAAATCATACAATAATTTCTACTACCTATTATAATTATATAATCAATAATAGTGATTATGCATAATAATTTCCAACACGTTTATAAAAAAATTTTTGTATGGAAAATTTGATTTATAAGTCATTTATAAATTTAAAAGTGATTATGCATATGACTCTTCTTTATCATATTGATTATATGTACTGATGTATTAACTAATTTTAAAAGAAATATTTGAATTTTTGTTGAATATTTGAGGCAGATAAGCTAAAAAAAAACAAGGACGATTTTAATGAAAATTAAGTTATTTATTACTTGTTTTTCTTCGGTTAGTCAAATTGCTAGCATTTTGTAAATTCCAATAAATTGCTATAAATAATATACGCTAAATTTTCAATATTTTATCACATCTATTTTGCCCACTTTTTTGTATAATTTAAATTTTTTTTATAATTTTTAGGATTTAATGCATAATTACTTTTTGAATTTGTAAATAACTTATAAATCAAATTTTTGATATAAAATTAATTTCATTAACGTGTTAAGGTTTTCAAATTATTATGCATAAGCATTTTAATCTTTTAATTTAGAACAATGATTAAATACTTGACATAGATATGTTGTATTTTTTTTTTTAGGTGGACAGTTGGCTTGAGGAGCTTCATATATACTTTACCACATTTAAATAAGGGAATGTAAATGATTATAACATTTTACATATTGAACACTTAAACGTATGAGTGATATTAATTGCTTATGAAAGCCTACATCACTTATACGTATGAGTGATATTTGTTTGTAAACTGAATTTAATATCACGTATACGCAACCAGTCGCTTTAAATGTAATAAAACGACAATAACATCGTTTATTGATTTAATACTACATTTATATCTGAGCAAAAACTACCTGGTTTTTGGCTATTGTAGTTTTTAACTTGTCAAAACGCATACAAAAAAAAAAAGCAAATACTAGTTTTGTACAAAAACTAGCTGGTTTTTGCTCAAGTATAAATGTAGTATAAGACTAAAAAATTGGTATATAATCAATAGACATTACCCATAAAATATATGAGATTTTAAAAACTGCTTTTTTGGTTTGCTCCACCGGCAGTTTCCGATAGGCTGGGCATAAGAAATAATATATGTACGGGGTCATACAGGCCAGTCAATTTGAACTTTTGACCCCAAAAATTACCTAAAAACACTTCAAAGTTTTTTGCGGCATAACTTCTATATTTGAGGTTTTTATGACCTACTATACTTCTACCTAAGTATGATGTATAGTGAAGTTTTAAGGGGAAAAAGTCAAAATTTGTGTGAAGACTTCATTTTAAACGACCCTCGTTAAAATTTCGAGAGAGACAATTAAGATTGGTTTTCATTATTTTGTGTAGTAATATATCTAGTTTTCATAAAGTAGTTACATTTTTAACAAATATCGGTTATTCCGTGACAAATTGACCAAAATTTGACTTTGAAGTATCGGCTTATTGTACATTTATGTTGTATGGAAACTCTTAGTAACAAGATTTGGATACGCTAGAACCCCTAATTTTGTGAGGTTTGACAAAAAAAATGCATAAGCAAAAAGTGGGGGAGGTGGGGTGGGGACAAATGGCTCCTCATCTGGGTCAAAAGTGGTGGTGAAGGGTTAAAAATCCACAAAAAGTCCCACAACTTCCCCTGAGTCGCCCCTATAGCGGTAAAATGTAAGATTGACCCCCATTTATTTGTCTTTTTCAGAATTTTTTCCGAACATGCCTATCCCCTAAATCCACTCTGTAAGAGGGCGCCCATACAAATGATATTTTTATGAAATTTACTCTCACCTCTTTAACTGCCCTAAGGGTGCCCCTAGAGAAGTCAAATATGTGACTGACCACCAATATTTTTTTAGTTTCAACATTTTCTGGGAACATATTTACCCTCTATCTTTAACCCTTAAGGTGGTCCTCATACAATTTTTTTATTTTTTTATATTTTTTTTTACGAAATCAGCTCCTAGCGCCCCATGGAGACTCCTAGAGGAGTGGAATGTAAGATCGACCCCCCATTAAATTTTCTCCTCAAACATTTTTTCCGAACATACCTAGTCCCTATCTCTAATCCGTAAGAGGGCTTCCATACAAATATGACATTTTTATTAAACTTTCTCCCACCGCTCTAACTGTACCAAGGGTGCCCCTAGAGGAGTCAAATGTACGACTGACCCCCAATATTTTTTGAACCACAATATTTTCTCGAAATATATCTACCCTCTATCTTCAACCCATAAAGCGGTCCCCATACACATTTTTTATATTTTTATAACACTGTGAGACAAATGGTAGGGGTCAGTGATCGGGAAGGGTTCAAACTACCGGGGAAAGTTATATCGGTAAAAAAGAAGTTATACGTGTCCCGGCGTTTCGCTGGGTCAACCCTAGGAATCGAGATATATCGATTTGACCTTTGGTGGTCTTTTTTTGACATAACTCGAGAACCACTAGTCCGATTTTGCTTAAACAATTTTAAAAAAATTAAAAATTACAATTCCTTTCTGTTCATATAACGTTTTTCTATATACTCAACACTTTTGCCGGTAAAAATAAATGTATGAAGAAAAAAATATTTTTTGCCTAAAATATTAAAAAAAAAGTAATAAACAAAAGGTCATTGATTTTTATGGTAGCGGTAACAAACATTTATTTTTACTGGCAAAACTGTTGAGAATATAGAAAAACGTTATATGAACAGATTAAAGGAATTTTTAATTTTTTTAAAATTGTTTGAGCAAAATTGGACTAGTGGTTCTCGAGTTATGTCAAAAAAAAGATATATCTCGATTCCTAGGGGTGACCCAGCAAAACGCCGGGACACGTATGACTTGTTTTTGACCGATATAACATTTCCCGTTGGTTTCATCCCATCCCGATTTTGACTGTCGCATAGTGTAATTTTTTTTTATGAAATCAGCTCTTACTGCCCCATGGAGCCTCCTAAAGGGTTGGTATGTAAGACCGGTCCCCATTAAATTTCCCTCCCATTATATTTTCCGAACATACCTACCCTCTGTCTCCACTCCATAAGGGTCTCCCATGGGAGACAAAAATGCATACAAAAATTACACTATGTAAAATTTGCTCCCACCGCTCTAACTGTCCCAAGGCTGCCCCTAGAAGAGTCAAGTGTATAACTGACCTCCAATATTTTTTCAACCTTAACATTTCTTCGGAACAAATCTACCCTTTATTTTCACCCCTTAAGGTGGTCCCAATACAAATTTTTAGTTTTTACAAATTTTTTTTATGAAATCTAGGAGGGATTTTTTTGCCAGGACTTGTTAAAGTGCCAGCCCTTTTCCGTTTATATTTTTCTGGCTGGGTATTTACTCCATTGATAAACCAAGAAATATAGGGAATTAATCGAATATGTTGCTCTACAGCACTAAATTTGCATGTGCACAATGTATAATAAATAGGTACTTAAGGCCGATTTTGGTATTTCTTTCGTGGAATAAAAGATCTGTGTTGCAAATGTAATTGGTTTTTAAAAACAAAATATCTTACTCTACAAAAAATAACTATAACCGATCCTAACTGTCTCTGTCCAAATTTTAACGAGGGCCGTTTAAAATAAAGTCTTAACACAAATTTTGATTTTATACGCTTAAAACGCCACGAAAAGTAATACTTAGACCAAAGATTAGTATGAAGAGGGTGTTTGTCCTCTGATTCTGCGCAAAAACACTTATATGGTATTTTTTCGGAAAACGCCAAATTTAGGAGTTATGGCGCAAAAAAGCTTTGAACTGTTTTTAGGTAATTTTTAGGGTCAAAAGTCCAAACTGACTGGCCTATATGCGCCCGAGAGATCCAATTTTTGTACACATATTATTTGCTATGCCCAATTTATCAGAAACTGCCGCTGGAGAGAACAAGAAAATACTTTTGCAAATATGGGTGGTCTAATAGACATCATTGATTTTTTGTTAACAATTTAACCGTTTGAGTGATGTGACTAGTCAATTGTTGATGTTTAACCGAATTTGACTAAAATTCTAATTGCAAAAATATACAAATTACAATTTCCCTATTCAAATATCCTAAAGTATAACCCAAAATGTTCATCTATCCGTGTGTGTATGTATACATATATAAATACAAAACCTGTTTTAATATAAGTCTTGTGTGTGTGTGTGTATGTGATTGGTTTTAGTTTGGTTTACATTGGTTTCATACTGAACATGTCTTTGTATGCGTAAATATATAGATGTTAATACGATATTAAATTTAGTTAGTTTGGTTTTACTGTATGTGAGTATGCACATACATATTATTGGTAAAATATTTTGTTTTTGTATTGAGTAAATTGTTTGGTTATGTATGAACATGTGGCTTGGCCTAAACCATATGAAATTCATACATAAACTGAAAAGTGTGGAAGCATATGAAAAGGTTGTTAATGTAATGAAATTTCATTGTTCTTGGATTTAATTAGAATTATAATTAGTATGAGTAAAATGAATATATTCCTCATATGTATTTTAGTCAAGTTTTGTACTACTATACATATTTATCACCATATAAAATTGTGATACATTTTGTAACTAGTGCATAGTATTGGCAAATAACTACTATTGGACTAATATACTTGTCAAAAATTGTATATTTCAATTAAGCTCCTAAAACAGATGATTTCTTTTTAATAAACCAAAACTAACCAAATTAACTTAACATATTATTGAAGAGTCCATAAATAGTAACTAAATTATTCTGTCTAATTGCTAAAATTACCAAAAGATTTAGCAACAAATAAGCATAGTCATTACAAATGAAATGAATTTAAAATAAGTGTCCAGGGATTGCCAGATGTAACAACTTTGATGGTTTCTTCAATTACTATAGTATCATTTGGGTCATATTTAGGGTAGTCAACAAAATTCTAGGCAAAAAACTGATCTTTACTATATGGAAGAAAAATAATATACTCTCAAAAGAATTCTGTTGTGATAACGGTTGCCACAACGGAATTGTTTTGAGAGTGTAGAAACTTAAGGGAAAGCTATGAATGTATTTGAGTAAATATCGGGTAGGTGTTTTATACACTTAGGGGGAAAAAATCTTTATCATATTTATGAAAGAGTAATATTGGACGAATTTCTATTAAGATTTGCCATTTTTAAGACATTTTCATAAAGATGATGAAACTTTGATTACGTTACAAGAGTTTCAAATATGGCAACACTCTAATTGCGCGAGATGTTGAATCTTAGAACAGTTGTTGTGCGCCATCTGATGAAGAGTTGACGAACTTTGTTGATGCTTTTTAGTTCATAGCCCTGTAATATTATTTTGTTTCGGTGGGGTAAAGTGCTATGGGAACGCCGAACGAGGATATGTATGAGCGACAGAAAAAACGTATATATATTATTATTTTTCATAAATTGATGTTGCCTGGGATGGGGATCGAACCCGCACCCTTATTGTTACACATAAGGGTGCGGGTTCGAAGGCCAACCATTACACCACAGGAACTTTTTGTCTTTTTTCAAACAATTACTAAAAAAATTGTTTGAAAAAAATTGTTTCTGCAAAAATATTTCTCATGATATTCTAATATATACATATCTCTGAAGACATCAAAGTTGAAAATTTAACTTATGAGAAAAATGTTTTATATAAAATTTCACTACAACTTGCCCTATAAAAGAAAGCTATAATATACACCCAGAAAACAGTCTCAGTTGTAGCCACCGAATTTGTTGCCAATCGAATTACGACAACTATCATTATACTAAATTATATTTTTCGTCGTGAAAGCCAATATTCGGTTGTCTAATTCAATATTATGTTCCACATAAATATTATTATGTCCCACAAAATTTTATTGAAATTAAAAAACTATTTTTGAATTTTCTGGTATTGAACCCGGCCATTCAGGTTAATAGTTCACACTCTTACCCACTGCACCACAACTACTTTTAATTTTCTTAGCCCTATTTACTGTTTATACATATGAATATTTTATTTTAATTAAAAAAAAAAACATCTAAATATTTCTCTTCTCCAGGATTCGAACCCGGAAATCCGGCGTAGTAGGACAACTCCTTACCCACTATACCACAAACACTTATTAATTTTAATGACTAATTTTGAATTTATGCACACAGAAAACAGATTTGTTGGTATTCGATTACCACTAAGGAATATCAATATGTTAATAAGAATTTTTATTCCAAATTTTAATTTTTTTCAATTGCAATAGACTTTCTACAACAACAACTATAACAGCAAAACTATAATAAATTGTAAGTATGTATATGTAACAGAAAAATTAGTTCTTTTTACCAATCTTAGTATTTTTAAAAACTAGTTAACTAATTATATTTACACAACTAAATTTAATACGCTATAGTATGCTTATGTCTCAAATTTTTGTGATTACAATAAAATTATTTTTTATAATAACATATTTCAAGCCCAAAATGTGTTTTCAGTTATTACGATCCATTGTTGGTTGTTGATATAAATTAAAGAGGTGTATTGTAATATATTTTTCGGTTGTGAAAACTGAAGAACACATTTTTAATTTGGGTTGGGTTCCTTAAGCGAAATGAAGTTACGTAAAACAATACTTAAGCCTGGATCAGCCAGACGTAAACGTAAACGTACCTCTGCATAGCTGAATTAATAAGTTAAATAAGAACAGGAGATGTGTTGTGTTTTTTGTTTCATTATTATGCATGCAATATAGAGCAAACGTAAATATACAACGAAAATCTATTCACAACAGATTTTTGTTGTGTATTTACGTTTGCTCTATATTGAATGCATAAGAATGAAACAAAAAACACAGCACATCTTCTGTTCTTATTTAACTTATTAATTCAGCTATGCAGAGATACGTTTACGTTTACGTCTGGCTGATCCAGGCTTTATTGGAAATACAAAAAATGTATAAACATTTTTAACCAAACTGAAATTGTCATTTAAAAAATTGTGCTTAGAAAAATATAAAATCTAATAAAATTAAAATTTACAAAGAGCCAACAAAGGAATTTCGAAGAAGAAAAGGTGATTTAAAGTTTGCTGAATTCCATCTGATCAATGAAGTGGCGAAATTACTCCCAATCTTAGTCCAACTTTCAGCAAAATGTTATAATGGTCTCGGTGTTCTATATTCATTGTTTGGGATTGATTGTGTGTTACAATATTTCTTGATGTATTATGAGCAATGAACCATTAAAAGCTCTGAAAATGTTGTTGCCCTGAAGAAATGTTGAAAGTTAGTTAAGTATCGGTTTTTTTAATCGCCAATTTTTGCGGATATAAAAACAAAAACTACCAATATTTAAGCAAAACAATTTCCAAGTCAATATAATTAGGAATGTGAAACAATTTGTGGTTGCTTTTCCTATAATTCCGTTTTTCTCATGTTGTTATGGCGTTAATCTTTAAAAATTATGTTTAATATAAACGTAACAGTGTCCTATTAAGAGCAACATAAAAACCTGGAATTATTTGTAAATTAAATTTAATGACTTCAATTAAATCAATTTTAATATTTAAACTTACAAAATTGCCTTTCAATAAATATAACAAACAATTTACAAAATTTTTCCTTTTTAATTAATTTTATTGTTAGGATAACCAATAGGTGGTTATACCTTTTTTTTCAATTCTTATAACTGAAATTGTTTTTAATTTTCCATTGGTTCAACTAATACTTGCAGCTATAGCAACCATATCTTTATAAAATATGGTTGTGAGAGAAGAAATTTCTACAGTATTTTGTGATAGTACACGGGACCGCATAAATTCGATTGGCAACAAATTCGGTTGCAACAACGAATCTATTTCCTGGGTGTGTCTTTTATTTGGAAAACAAATACGGTATAAAATTCATTTACCAATACCAATTAATAGTTGTGTGTGTTATCAATACAATCCACAATTCGGTTGGTTCTACAGAAACTTGAATTTAAGGTCATATTTGATTAGGATACTCGTATTTGTAGTTACCACTTTCGAATATTGAAATTTTTTTAAAAAAGGTTATAGATAATACCAATTTTCTTGTATATTCACTAAAAAAAAGCTGCTTCTACTGCATAGAATTGTTAAACTGATACTAATTTTAAAATTGATTGTAGATACCAATAATTTGTTAAAAGGATTGTTTTTTAGTTAATTTTCCCTATTTTTAATACCTAGTAAAATATTTTTGGTGTAGTATTCAATTATAGGTCACTCTAAATAAAATAAAGTCCTGGCAAAGTAATTTTAATGATTTTGATCGAAACCCAACCAATATTTTTCCTGTGTGTAAGTACATAGATATAATATTTATGAATAAATAAAAATACGGAATCCGATCCGAAAATTCCATTAATTCAATGAGATGTCTCAAGGGAGGTGTTGCAGCGAATCTTCAACGGTTTTATGCAAAAATTCATTAATATTATGCCGATAATTCTCCCTGTATGGAAAACACATTAAAAAAGTTAAAACAGTTTATTTAAATTGCTCAAATTAACATTATCCGCATAATAATTGTACAATTATATATAAAAAATAACACAGAACTGCTTAAATGCTTAAAAAGCCTAAATAGCTTTAATCATGCATAACAGACCCAATAAGAAATCGCCAGTGGTACAAAAAATCAAGCACTCGCATACCACTGGGTAACCATGGTGTTGAAAATAAATGACTGGGAGAGCACTCATTTGGGAAGCTTTGCTAGCGCTTGCAAAAAGCGTTTTTCCAGCATTTATTTTACAAAAATTTCGGTGGTTTATAAAAAAAACACTGGCAAAAATGGTCTAATAGTGATATCCCAAGGTTTGCAACCAGTGGTTATCCAGTGCTATCTAGCCAATGCTACCAGGCGTACAAAAATCAATTCACTGGTAGACCAATGATTTTATAAAAATGCTGACGCTTCGTTAAAAAATGTTTGTAGTCAAGAGGTTCCGAGTTCAAATCCGGTTGCAAGAAAAAAATTTTTTTGGATTTTTTTTAATTTAAAATTTTTTTTGTTTTATAAAATCATTTTTTTTTTTGTTTGTGGGAAAGCTCCTTCAAGACCAACTTTTTTTTGCCCTCCCAACACTGGCATACTAGTTACAAAAAATTGTTTGCCAGTACTAGCATTTTGGTGCAGGCAGTAGTTGTCCAGTTATTATCACTCATTTATGTGTTTAGCCATCAAATATTACATGTCTCGTTAGCTCAGTGGGTAGAGCAATCGTCTACCAATCTGACGGCAGATGATTGCTCTACGATAAAATTTTTTAAATTTTATTTTGGGAAATATATTTTCAGACCACCTATTTATTGGTTTTGCCTGCGTTTTGTTAACGTTTAAAAATTGTGTTCCTCCAGTGCTTTTCCGGTGCTTTTTGAACAGCCGGTTTTTTTGTCTAATGATGTTATCATTTTGGGAATGGGAAAGCACCTTTTGCCAGTACTTAAACCACCTGTTAAAGTGCTTTGCCACCGCTTTCTTGTTTGTATTTTTCTGACTGGGGAGCTATTTAGACGCATTTTTGCTCTATCCTAGCAGTTTTCTCTCGTGTGTAAATGTACCTTAAAAATTCCAGAATTCAGGGACTTTTCAGGAGAAACTCTATATTACTGAAACCCTTGATTATAAAACATTTTAAATATCCCCAAAAAATCCCCAAAATATTTCTAAATCCCCCCAAAAAAATATCCTATCCCCAATTAAAATTGTTTGTCCCCATTATTCTGGCCAGGCTGGTTGGGATAAAGCTATGCCAGGGATGCAAAATTCGATTTTTAAAATGGTACTGAAACTTAATCAAAATATTACTTTTTTGAACGCCACATAGTTTTTATTTGATAATAGTTTTTTAAGGTCTTACAATAAAATTTTTTTTTAATAATTTTCAGCACATGGTCGCCATGGTTCCTTTTGCAAAAAAAAGGATTTTTACATTTTCTACATTTTTTGGAATTTTTTGTTCTATAAATATTGAAAAATATATGAAATGCCCCCTTTCTAAATTTCTTAGGCTGGTTTTATTAGCAGAGTTTTAGTGTTTATAGAAATATTTGAAAATTGTTTTCCAATAATATATTTTTCTCAAAATTTGACCGATCGGTACTTGAATATGGCCTCTCTATAAGATGACAAATTTTCAGATATTTATCTGATTTTTAATTTTGATACAAAACTTGACATTTTTATTCCAAAAATGTTATTAAAAAAAATGTTTACACCCGGGCTGCCACATAAAAATTTCTAAAAGTCGTCTAAACCTAAGGTTTTTTGAAAAGTTCTCAAAATTCGCGCAATAAATATTTTCAAACAATTTCTTTTATTTGCTAGAGTTTTGTCGCGCAATCCAGTGAAATCTTTTATATATTATGGAATAATAAACCGAAAATTTTAAGTAGGTACTTGGCAGAGCTGTAAATGAGTCGTTCATTTTTGAGTTTATTCGCGAAGCATTCATGCAGTGAATTAGCAAAATTTTGAATTAATTCTTTTCACAAAAATCAGGAATTGAATGAAATTTTAATCAATTTACATGAATATGTAATATAATAAATTCACTAGTTAGCAATAGCGGCTAAAATAAGTACATACTTGTAGGGAGCAAAATAAGTTGTTACACATTAGTACGTAATATAGGAAATAAAAGAAGACTTTATTAGTAATGACTTTAAACCCTTTACAAATAATGCATTATTTCAAAGCCTCCAAATAAGTAGGCATATAACCCTATATCGGTAATTCGTTATTTCATAGCTCCAATATAAGTACTGATATATCACATAATTAATAACGTACGAGTATTACCTTAGGTTTCAAAGTAAAACAAATTGTAAAGGGGTACCCATTACCAGGCAATGCGTAAGTAAGTTGTAACCAATAACCAAGGTTTTGCTGCAAAATAACAGAAAATTTAAAATTAGAAAAAATTTCAGCCTCTTTGAGAGTATCACAATTTTATTTATTAGGCAAAATTTCTAAGCTAGGACAAGCCAAAACAAAGCTAGGAAAAAAATATTTCTTAGGCATAGGTTTATATTTCCATAAAGTTTGGTCAAAATCTGTAGTGAAAGGGTTAATAAAAAAAAAATACTCACTTAGTTTCCATTACAAATAAATTGTATAAATATTTCTTTGGTTTTTTCTTTATTTTATTACTTTTCATTGTTTGCGTTCTCTTGGAAATTATTTTTCATACTAATTTTTAAACAATAATCGCAGTTTTGTATTATTGGTTTTAATTTTTTTTATCCTTTTCTTAAAGCTATTAAAAATAAAGTTCAATAAAAATATACGTAGCTTGCTAAATACATGCTCTAAATATTACTTATGTTGCATTTACATCTGCACCCAAATCCCGAGATTTCGGCTAAAATTGCGATTTCAGTGAAAATCTCATGTGAAATCCCGAGATTCTCCATATAAAAGAAATCCCGTAAATTTGCGAGATTTCTAAGAAATCTCATGAAAATCTCACGAATGTGCAGACTTTTAGAAAATACAACACTGCGTTTCGCTTAATTTGTAGAGTTTTTGCATGAAAAAGTGGCAACGATGGTCAACAGGTGACTAGAAAAATAACCTAAAAATAACTCAAAATAAAGAAATATAAAAACTTTTATAAATATAACCTTAGACCCGAAGAATATGTACTAATGATTATAAGAAGTGTTGCGTAGTTCTAATTTTTGCTTCCCGCGAAGCATTACTATGAAGAAAGCATTGGGAAGTGTATGTCTTCCTTCCACCAAAATATTGTAGAATTTGGCTTCTGGCTTGTCGTCCTTACAAAAAAAAAAATTTTAATAACATATTTAGCGTTAGATCTTTACATAAAATAATGTTAACTGTATACTCTGCTAATGAATAAAATGGTTTTTAGAAATATTTTTAAATTGAGGTTATTTTTTTATGGTATTTTGTCTACAAAAAAAAAATGCAGTTGTCAAATCGAAATCTCGCTACTGTCATAAATTGCAGATGTAAACGGTAAAGATTTCGGGTCGAGATTTCCATTGAAATCTAGAGATTTGACAACAGTTGTAAACGCAACTTTATACACAAATAAGTATTTACAAGTAAAGTCTGCTATGTGGTTCACTCTGATTTCAATGAAGTTTGGAAAAAATAAACATCATGATATGCTCATATTTTTTAGCGGCCCAACCGCAGGTTTAAAGGTTAAAAAGCGGGATCATAAATTTTATTGTTAATTTTTTGTTTTTCATTTCCATGTTTGTCCCAAAATTATATATGTGACCTTCTCCGAGAAAAGGCACGTATTGTGTGAAAATTAAGTTTTTTTTCTAACTCATTGCATCTTATTCTACACCCTTTTAGGTACCAGAATCCACTCTTAAGCCCAAACCTGTTTTTTGACACACTAGGTCCCTTTTCTCGGAGAAGGTCACATATATTGATAAAAATTGGGTATCCAATGAAAGGCAATTTAAAGGCCTATCTGATGAAGTATTAAAAATACGAAAATGTTTCTGAAAAAATTTCGAATAACTTTGAAACTCATTTCTGCTCCCCAAATATCAAGTTTGGACGCTATGTTGAAAGTTTGCTAAACTTCACATTTACAAATTTTATTGAAATTTTGGGCAACCCTTAAACAGACTCTCTTTGTTAAATTACCTTTTTGTGTATGTGTATGTAATTTATTTGAGCAATTTTAAATACTTTATTTTAATAGTAAATAAGTTTTACATTTAATTTGATTTGATTTTGTTTTTCTATTTTAATGTAAGTGGTAAATACTGCATTTTTTTTTTAATTTTGTTTACTTAACATGTTTAAGCTTGCAAAAGTTTTATTCTATTTACTTATTTAGGTATATTGTAGTTTAAAATCTAAAGAAGCTCTTTGAAGTTTGTTTTTGTTTTTCTAATGCGCACAGTTTATAGTAATTGTTAAGAATTATTTATAGGCTTACTTTTACATATCTTAGAGATAATTGATTTGTTTTAAGTTAAAATATTTTATGATTATGAATGCTGACAGAGAATTTTGGAAATAATTTAAAATTAAATTTTCGTAAAAAGGTTTCTTATGCAATTATAATGAAGATTGAAGATTATTTGACATTTAGTACTAATGTAAATTTACATATTATTTTCTGTTTATTTTAAAAACATTCACACAAAATATAAACAATATCATAGAGTTTGGTTTTTGTAATTCAAATATTATTAATTAAATTGAAATAACAAAATTAATCCAGCAATTTTATTTTAGATTTTACCACAATTACAATTAGATTTAAAACCTTAATAAATACTACAACTGGTAAGTACTTATTTACTAATACCACTTTAGCAGCTAAATAATTATGAACAAAAATAAATACATGTTAGTACAAATACACTATGCGTTACTTAAATAAGGAAATGAAATTTTTTTTAATTGTATTTTTACAGGGATATACATTAATTGCATTAAAGGAATTAAATGTGCTAAAATCCAAAACGTATATAAAAAATTGTGAAAAATAATCCTTTGTAGGCATGTCCCTATCCGGATTTCATTCTTGTCTAAGGAAATCGTTAGGGGACGACATTTTTAGAATTTTTGAAAATATTTGTTAAGTTAAATTACAAACTCAATGAGAATTTCTTGTTCTCGCCTAGGAGCGTTATTAAACCTTTAAAATATCAAAGAGAAAACAACAACAAAAAAAATTTTTTTTATATATATTTTTTCTTCTACATGTCAAAATTTTTATGTTTCGAATGACATTTTCTCATTAAAATATATAGAAACAAAAGGCGAGGAGTAGATTGACTGGACTGGACACTTGTAGGACCACGAGACTTAGGTGGCCCGACTATGATCTGGGGTGCACTAAATTTCTCCTCAGCAGGAGCAGGAGGGACGTCTGGACAGACACGGCAACAAACTCGGAAGGGGGCGTGATATACGATACCTTAGCTTAGGTAAAGAGGAGTCGGTAAGTCATCTCCTCTGTGTTTTCCCGGCGCTACAGGGCATCCGACATAGGGCTTTGGGCGATCATATACTAGCCGACCTGTCGGTGTTATCCGGGATAAGATTAGGTAACGTTATTCGTTATCTTGACCTAACGGGTTGGGTCTAGTTCTCCGGATATTAGCTCTTTACGGGTAGTATGGTCTTTTTAAAACGGGGTTGGTCTTTAGTTGGTCGTTAGCTGCCACTTAAACCAACCAATGTGGCCATTAGACCGTACCGAAAAAAATCGCCGTACACCTTCCAATATGAAGTAATTTTGCAAGGCAATTTAAAAAAAATTTTTTTTTTGCTGAACGTAGGGGTCGCCTTTTTCAATTTTTTGTTACAGCTTCGGCATTTAAATTTGGTTTCTAAAGTGTGATATATCGATTTTTTTGCCTCGAGGAGACCAGTGTTTTGCTATAAAGGAAAAATCCAATGAAAAAAAATTTAAAAAGGCGACCCCTACGTTCGGAAAAAAAATTTTTTTTTTCAAACCTTCTTGCAAAAATACTTCATACTGCCTGTAAGATGGTACGCTCTAGTGGCCATACCTTCAATGTAGACGTCCGCTAAGACGGAATTCTTTAAATTCCTACCGCTAGGGATAAAAAAGATATTTGGTTATAAACCTGAAATTCAAAATATGCGTTGCCTGAAGTACGGTCTACTTCACTGATTGTACTGTAACAACAGCATTTTAAAAGGCATATTTGAACGGTTGTCAAAAATTCAATTAACAATATTTTCAATATTTAATTTTTTTATTTAAAAATCATGTTATTGTATTATTTTCAAAAAAAATATCAGTTTTATATTTCCCCAGCCAAAATCGCCAGAGTTGCCACTTCATTACTGGCCTTTTTTAAAAAAGGCAAAATCGGCTGCCACTATGCAGGCTTCATTATTTATCGGAAGATAAAACTGCAAAGTGATTCTTAACGCCAGATAAATTCTTTAGTCCTTATCGTAGCCCGAGTTTTATTTTTTAAAATTCTTTTTTAACAAAGTTGCCACATGAACTTAAAAAATTTAATTTGGGACGAATCGATTAAGGAGGGACATGACATTCGCTGCAGAGAAATCAGACCTTTTTTTAAAAAACCCAAAACTCAGTCAAAAACAAACATTTTTCCAAATTTTTATTATTGTAGAGAATTAAACAAATTACAATAAAAAAATTTAAAAAAAATATATTTATCACTCCAACATGGTTTTATAGAGCTCCAAACTGGCGGCAGAGAAAAAAATGGGGCCTCGTGGTTGCAGCGCTGGGAGTCGCAAAAATTGTCCGATCTGTAAAAAAAATGACTTTTTTAAATCTTGACAAAATTGGTTATGGTATGAATAACCAATCGAATAATAATAAATTTTTTTTCAAAAAAAAAAATGTTTGTTTTTGACTGAGTTATGAATTTTTAAAAAAAGGTCTGTTTTCTCTGCCGCGAATGTAATATCCCTCCTTGAAGGGCAATATATATGCTTACCCTAATATTCTTATAAACGATGGCAGAAAAATTATTATTATACATTTCATTTCGGTCAAAATGCTATAATTTTGTAAATTTTTTAATTTATTTTATTTGTTTCTTATTTTTATAGACACTGATTACTTTTGTAGCTAATATAAAGCCATCAATACCTACCTCATATGACGTGCCTTCGCCCACAGTAGGGGAATCGCCATTTGCTTTTCTTTAAATTTGTATACCAAAAAATTTGGTATACAAATTTAACGCATAGAATATTACTTTGAGACTAAAATATATTTTACACAAAAACATGTGGAAATTTCATTTCTTCGAATTTTATTATTGATGCTTTTGGAGCATATACTGAAAAGTATATGCTGTATACAAATAAAATATAAAAAAAAAATCGAAATCAAAATTTTTCCTATAGTCGATAGCCCCCTACGCACTTTTTGGAATTTTTTGAATTTTTGTCAGAAAAGTGGTAAAAATGGGGGTTTAAAAGGAAATCAGTCTCACTCAGGTGAGATTTTTGGAAGTTCTACAGGGAGGGGTAAACAAGGGGAAAAGTATCCCTCTTGATCGCCTGCTTAACCTGTTAGAGATAAGAAGTTTTTATTTAATTTAATAAAAGAAATTCCTTCCCCGGCGTAAACACCCGCTAAGACAAGATTTTTGAAAATTGTTATGGAGGGGGGCAAGAAGGGAACAATTCTTTAAACAAAATTCTGCGAACATTTTTATTTTGGTGCCAGTTCAAGTATATAAGATCTGGTAACAGACCTGGTGCCAAATCAGCTGAAGCCTTGCCATGGAAATATCCCAATGTTCCAGACTACTTTAGATATGAACACATTTGGCACTAGAACTGATCAGATTTGGCCATAGCGTATCATATATGCCATATATGATGATATATGATAAGATCTGGCACCGAATATGATTATATTCAATCATATATATTTTGACATAAACATATCTGATGAGATCTAAACTTTTCACATGGGCTTTATTAAAAAAGCGCATTTTATTAAAAGAGTTCTTTTTATTAAAAAAGTACCTACATTTTATTAAAAAAGTAACTTTTATTAAAAAGCACCTTTTATAAAAAAGTAACTTTTTTAATAAGTTACTTTTATTAAAAAGTACCTTTTATTAAAAAGTACCTTTTATTAGAAAAATACCTTTTATTAGAAAAATACCTTTTATTAAAAAATACCTTTTATTAAAAAGTACCTTTTATTAGAAAAATACCTTTTATTAGAAAAATACCTTTTATTAAAAAAGTACCTTTAATTAAAAAAGTTCATTTTAGTTAACAGTG
The DNA here is from genome assembly GCA_949987735.1 of Leucophora obtusa. NCBI lineage: Eukaryota > Metazoa > Arthropoda > Insecta > Diptera > Anthomyiidae > Leucophora > Leucophora obtusa. Next base: position 161,339,326 of record OX465299.1, on the reverse strand, counting down.
CACTAATAGAAAAAACTCCGAAAAATTAGTTAAAAATTATGCTGCAGAAAAAAACTGCTAAATTAGCTGATTACTTTTTGCTATATATTAGTAATATAGGAACAGCAAAAATAAAACTGTTAAATATACAGAATTTTAGTTATATTTGAGCAAAATTTTTGTAAATGGAGAATTACAAATTAACCTGCTAAAATCAGCAAAAAATTTTGCTAAATATTTAGTACCCTAAAAAATCAATTAACTAAAAGTTAGCCTAAATATAACTAAAATTCTATAAATTTAACAGTTTTAATTTTGCTGTTCTCATTTTACTAGCATTTAGTTTAAAAAATAAATCTGCTAATTTTAGCAGTATTTTCGGCAGCATCATTTGTAACTAAGTTTTAGTAACTTTTTCTGCTATTTTTACAGGGTTATTTCTATGAGTGTACATTTTAATAAAAAGTTGCTTTTATTAGGAAATTCTTTATTTTGAAAAGTAAGTCATATCCTTATTAAAATTTTTTTTCATGTCCTTAAAAATAATATTAGAAATTTAAGTTCCCAGGTAAAAATCGGTACAGGTTTAATGTATGTTCGTCCATTCTCATAAACATGCATGCTTAGTTCAAAGTTTCTTTGCGCTATAACTCTTAAAGTAAAGGTTTTGCAGAAAAATACTGAATGGTCATATCTACCGGCAATGAAATGGCTAGTATTTCTCTCATATTCACTTTTGATGTACCAATGACGCGTTAAGGTGATTTAAGTTGTTAAATTCAAAACCACTTAAATTACTTTGAATTTATTCTCTCAAATTACCATGACGCGTCATTGGTACGTCAAAAGTGCGTATGAGGAAAATGCTAGCCACATTATTGCCTATGGATATGTCCATTTATTGTTTTTATGTAAAACCTTTACTTTAAGAAGTCTTGAACTAATTTTAGTGCATTTTTAGGGCTAAAAGCCACGACCTGTTTTAATCTGAGAGGATTAGTTTTCACGGGAATATTATATTTTACGCCCAATCTACCGGAAAATGAGTGGGGAGGTGAAAAAATAACACTTTAGCACATACTTATGGGTGCTCTTTTTGGCGCCAATTCTGAATAAGCACGAAATTAACTCTTAAACACATTTTAAGCTTTGACTTATTTCTGGCACCGAACCTAAATTTTAAACCTTCATATCTTCAGAGACTTATAGTAGAATTCCATGACAAATATTTTCGCAGAACATTTTAACCCTCTAAATCTTCAACTTACGGGTCGTTTAAAGGGGCCAACAAGTCCTTTTGAATAAAGAGTTAGAGGGTTAAAATGCTCCACAAAAATATTTTCCATGAAATTCCACTATAAGTATCTGAAGACATCAAAGTTGCAAATTTAAGTTCAATCCCATGTAAAAATTGAAATATATATGAAGATACATGAGCATACATTGGCTCGTATGTGATCATGCATGGGCATACATAGTCATATACGTCAATGCATAGTTCAATGTATCACCATGCCTGATCTCATATATTTCCATATACCTTTGGATCCGAAATTTGAGGGTATATGGAGGTATATGCCTATATATGATCATATATGAGCATATGTGAATCATATATGAGTATATATGGTCATATATGAACATGTGCGGTCATAAACCCTCAAATTTCGGATCCGAAGATATATGTAAATATATGAGATCGTGTATGGTCATACATCGTACTAGACAAGGATGTATATGACTATGCATGCCCATGAGTGATCATATACAAATCAATGTATGATCATGTGCGTTCATATATATTTCGATTTTCACATGGGATGCCAGTATTAAGTCAAAACTTAAAATGTGCTTAAGGGTTAATTTCGTACTTATTCAGAATTTGCGTCAAATATCCTACAAACCTCGATTTTATGAGGAAACCATTTTAGGTATAGAATGTGTTCTGTAAAACACTACAAGGAACATTTCTGTGGAACATTTTAACCCTCCAACTTGTCAACTTACTGGTATATTTTGTCCCTTCTTGAAATGAGGCCACAAAAGTCCCTTTAATTGAACAGTTAGAGGATTAAATAGTTCTACAAAAATGTACCTCATAGTGTTTTACATAAGTTCGCTATACACATACTATACCTAAAATGGAAGATTCACATGGTTGCCTAGTGCACATATGTAACAAATCTATAACTCAGAATCAGCTTTTGGCCTTTCTGTCATGGAATGGAGGTAATATTTGTAAAAAGCTTATTTTGCTTTTAATCTACGCTTAATTTCCTATTATACGATGAAGAGTAGACATATTTGCATATCTTCAAAATTAAATGAGAGATATTCAAAATTTAGTCTCGACACAACTTTTGATGTTTATTGCTTAAAACACCACTAGCCACCACTAGCTCATGAAAGGGTTAAAAGTGTGTATACAAAAATGTTTGCCTTTTTATTGTGTAAACAATAGCTATATAACTTAATCACCAGAAGCTTCTATTTTGAGAGTTATAGTTGGATAAATCCTGGAACTTATTTTAGAATAAAGTTGAGGACAAAATGTAAACGGTCTAATTTTTGCAAGGATCTTATTTTTTATTCTCAACCCATCCGAAAATGAGCGGGGAACTGGAAAAATAACACTTTTACATATATGAGTGCTCTAAAGAACATATGAACATTAAACTTGTATGAATCCTTATACTTATGTAGATTTTTAGCCGGGTTATAATAAAATATAATTTGTGTTTTATGGAAAAAATTAAATTTACACATAAATTCATTAGTTTATAAAACGTAATCAATATATTTATAATGTTTTGGCGTTTTTGTTTTTTCAAATGATTTATTATTTCTGATGAAAAATTTTAATTTAATTAAAATTTTAATACATATACAATTACTACTACTAAGTTAATTTATACACACAAATATCTACTGCACAAATTCACATTAAAAATATGTTTTTTTTTTAACTTTCTTCAGTTTTTTGTTTGTTTTTTGTTTTATAATTTAATCTTATTAAAAAAATTTAATTGGAGCTGATTTCCGGTGCTTGTTTTGATTATGCTGTAATGAATTTAAGTGAAGTGAGTGATTTGTTGAATAATAATTTCTCAATATTTGGTTTTTTTAAGGGTGGGTACTTGGTAATGGTTGTCAAGCATTGGCAGGCATTAGTTTTTCTTTTTTTATTTTTTATATTTTTGTTTTTGCTTAAAGCTATATTGGAGTATACTTAATCTAGTTTTTAATAAAAAATATCAGCTTAATAACATTTATTTTATAATTTTTTTTGCATAGCATTAATGACTATATGAAAGTGTTTGATTTCTTTTATTTTTTTAAGCTCCCGGTTTAAATCATACTCCAATTTATGGACGAATTTTGATATAGTTTTTCAATCTGCTTTAAAACTTTTCCTTTTTTTGTGTTATATTGTGTTAAAATATTCCTGTTTGTTTTTGGTTTAATTTTTTGGTTTGTTGTCTGGTTATTAAAGTGTTCTACTTTGATTCCTTTTTCAGGTCAGTGAAGAGTTTGATTTTCAAAGATATTTTAGTTTGTTTTTTTTTTTTTTAGAGGAAAAGATTTTTTGGCATTTCTTATAAAGGTTTTTTTTTTGGTTTTCTTTGTTATAAAACAGAATTGAAAAAAATCAATGCTTAGAGTTAGAGATTCTACTGGTAAGAGTTAAAAAAAATCCATAGAAAATATTGTAGTTAGAATTTAAATAAATCCTATAGTACTTTTCTAAGTATTCTAACTACTTTTACAACAGTACTTTAACTTATAAGTAGAAAGAGTTATGATTAGAGTTTTCGTAGCTAAATTTTTCATTTTTAAATTTATAAAATTTTTCATATTATAAAGTAAAATCTGTAGAAAGAAGAGATTTTTGTTGTAAATAATTTAAATAAATATTAAGAAAATATTTCTTATGGAAGCAGTACTACTACTTTAATAAGTCTAGCAATTTTAAAATATTTTTCCGAATTAGCTAAATTTTAGTTTGATTGAATAGTTTTCGGCTTAATATGTTATTTCATTATTCATTCTATAATTTTGTTTGTTCTTTTTTTTTTTTTTTTTTTGAATGAGATAGGAAATTATAATTTATTATTAAGTTATAGACACTAAGGTTTTCCATATAATTTATACATCCCAATTTAACGCTCTTCCAAGTGATCTTCAGTAGAATTTAAATATAATTATTTGCTTAGTTAATGGCAAAAATAATTTTTAACTCCACAATTTCCTTGAGGTTAAGATTTGTTTTTTATATATAAAAAGGTTTTTATTTTCGACATTTTGCTACTCCATTGTGTAGCATCTTCAGGAAATAACAAAATTAATTTGTTAATTTTATTGATATTTCCTGATATTAATATTTTTATTTTAATTGTTATTTCCTGAAGATGCTACACAATGGAGTAGCGAAATATCGAAAATAGAAAACTTTATATATATAAAAAACAAACCTTAAGCTCAAGAAAATTGTGGAGTTAAAAATTAAAAAGAAGGTTAAATAAACGACAAGAATTTGGAAAAAATATTTTGTATGTACAAATTTTTCAGCTTCCTAATTGAGATTAAAGAATCATAATACCAACAACTAGCAAAAGTCAGTGTAATTTTCACCACTAGCCTATTTATGGTTATTGTTTTGTTACATAATAACTCAGGTTTGAATATGCCATTTTCAACTTTAATCAAATTTTAACCCCTAAGGAAATTTCAAAAAAAATTTATAAAATTTTAGCCTTAATTCTAAAATTATAGGGCCAGTTTTATGGTCAGTATTAAAAACGATTTGTGTCCTAAATATTTCTTAAGTCAACAATTTTGTTTAAAAAATTCTGACTTAAGTTAAATTTTAGTAAAATATTTGGTATATAGAAGTTCTGACTAGAAAACTGGCCCATACTGTTTCAAGATTGTTAAAGTGATTTTTGTTTCAGCGAAAAACTCTTGAAACAAAATATTTTAATAACTAGAGTGCATACGTGCAAATTATTATCGACATATAAAGTTAATTATTGTTCAAATCAGCTAAAAATCATTACAAAATTTCGTTTACATTCCTGCTAAACATATAAAGTTAATTATTGTTCAAATCAACTGAAAATCATTACAAAACTTTACCTATATGCCTGCTAAATAAAAAAATTACAAATTGTCTTCAAATCTCTTCATAAATTGTAAATCATTAGACTTTATGATTGAAAACTTAGCTTGATTTCATAAATTAAAAAAAAAAAAAAAAATACACACAGAAAAACAAATTGCCAACCGAACTGCTAAGCTTAGTTTGGTTGCTACAACCAATAAATTCGGTTGGTGAAACCATATTGGAATGCAGTTCCTAAATATTTTAGGTATTGGAACTAAAATTCAGTTGTACAAACCGAATTTTTTTGAAATAACCAATATTCAGTTGTACCAACCTATTTTAGTATATGTAACCGAATTTCAGTAGGAAAATGGCAAAATTTTTCTCTGTGTGTATGTATGTATGTGGATTTTTTTCCGCAAACTCATTCATTTATTTAAAGATTCTAAAGGTACCTAATATGAGTTTGTGAAATGTTTATGTATGCTGTATATAAAATTCACCCACAAATTTTGGTACAAAATTCATGTTAAGCTTGACTTATTTTGACACAATTTCACGCAATGCTTGACATTCGTATTTAACGCACACACACGGCAGCTAAACGAAAGCAAGAAATGAAAAGAAGAAAAAAAAATGCTGTATATAAAATATCAAAATAAAACAAGTAAAAAAACTAATAAAAAAAATGAAATTGGTTAGGACCGGCTATATGATACACTAAACCTTGCAAAGAGTTTAAAAAATTAAGAGCACGCAATTATCACCGAAAGTTGTTTTTCATGTGAAAAAATTCCACTCGAACTTAAAGGGACTCCAAAGATAATTATACCCTACACCACTATGTGGTCAGGGTATTTTAAGTTTTATACCCTACACCACTATGTGGTCAGGGTATTATAAGTTTGTGCTGATGTTTGTAACACCAAAAAATATTGGTCGTAGACCCACCTTATAGTATACCGATCGGTTCAGAATTTTTTTTTATTTCGATTTAACGATGTCCGTCTGTCCGTCCGTCCGTCCGTCCGTCTATCTGTCTGTCCATGCAATCTTGTGCGCACTCTACAGGTCGCAACTATTAAGATATTTTGATGAAATTTGGTACACAGACCTATGTAGCCCCAAGGACGAACAAGTTTGATTTTTTTGAACATCGGTCCATGTTTAGACCTAGTGCCCATATAAGGGTCCTACCAAAATTATATTGTTTATACGCTGCAGGTCGTAAATATTAAGATATTTTGACGAAATTTGGTACACAGACCTATGTTAGCCCAATAACGCAGCCTATTGATTTTGGTGAACATCGGTCCATGTTTAGACCTAGTGCCCATATAAGGGTCCTACCAAAATTATACTGTTTATACGATGCAGGTCGTAAATATTAAGATATTTTGATGAAATTTGGTACACAGCCCTATGTTGGCCCAAGGACGAACAAGTTTGATTTTTTTGAACATCGGTCCATGTTTAGACCTAGTGCCCATATAAGGGTCCTACCAAAATTATATTGTTTATACGCTGCAGGTCGTAAATATTAAGATATTTTGAAGAAAATTTGGTACACAGACCTATGTTAGCCCAATAACGCAGCCTATTGATTTTGGTGAACATCGGTCCATGTTTAGACCTAGTGCCCATATAAGGGTCCTACCAAAATTATACTGTTTATACGCTGCAGGTCGTAAATATTAAGATATTTTGATGAAATTTGGTACACAGACCTACATTGGCCCAATAACGCAGCCTATTGATTTTGGTGAACATCGGTCCATGTTTAGACCTAGTGCCCATATAAGGGTCTTACCAAAATTATATTGTTTATACGCTGCAGGTCGCAAATATTAAGATATTTTGATGAAATTTGGTACATAGACCTATGTTGGCCCAAGGACGAAGCCTATTGATTTTGGTGAACATCGGTCCATGTTTAGAACTAGTGCCCATATAAGGGTCCCCCCAAAATTGGCTTGGTTACAAACTGCAGGTCGCAAATATTAAGATATTTTAATGAAATTTGGTGCGCTGACTCACATTATAGAAAATTTTGACATAAGCCCCATTTTAACCCATTCGAATTTCGGATCCAAACAATACACCAGACTGGTGTAGGGTATTGTATAGTCGGCATGCCCGACTTTAACCTTTTTACTCGTTTAAATTCTAAATATGATAAATTTTTATAGTAAAGTGTTGTTTTTTCAAACGCGTCATATAGACCAAATGCAATTAATATTTTAATGAATATGCATTTTTAATAATTTGAATTAACCCTGCTGAATTTTAGGTTGATGGACCATTTTGGTCCATACCTAATTTTTCAGAAAAAAAAGACCATAAACCCATATTTTATAGCTATTTCCATTTAGTATTTCGAGAACGCAATACTAACTCTAAAAAAATATTTCTATGCTCAAGAAATATTTTGGGCTACCCAGCAAACAAAGATGATCATTAAGGGCTCAGAAATGAGCTCCAAAAACATAAGCATTTTTCCACTTTTTCCTATGAAAGTGGTCCGTCCAAAAATGTCCGTACTCAGAAATGACTCAGAAAAAAGAACGTATAAGATCGAAATTTTCCTCATAAATTTAAATAATTTTGAAATCTTCTTTGAGACCGAAAAATGAACCCTCATTTTGAGACAGCTTTTTAGATTGTAGAGACAACTTTTTGGATTGTTTTCTGAGGGTTCATATTTTTTACCAAAAGAGTGTTTTTTAAAAAAAACAATAATCATTTCTATGAGCCATTTAAAAATCTTATTTATGAGCGCTCCGAAATTGTTGGCTGGGTATTCATTAAACGTTGAATGTTTATTACTATAGTACTTGTCATAACAATTTTATTTGAAAACTAATTGCAAAACTGTTACAAAACTCAAAATTATATTTGGGGTGCTCCTAATTTTATTTGGTTGTACCATCAAATCAGTAATTTATACATATTACTGCTGCTATTCAGTTATTTGTGTTATTTTTGTGATTTACCTAGTTTCATTTAGTCATATATCAACTATTCGCATTAGTTTCACTTCAGTTTTAGTTCAGCTTGTGTTTTCTTTGTTTTTTGATAAAATGGAAAATCGGCTTAATTTGGACTCTAATGCTATTGCTAAAACTCTAAACGAAAGTGATTCGGATATTTCAATTTCAATGAAAATATCTAATACGAAAATACAGAAACAAGTGATTCTGATACAAAAAATGAAAAAACTGTGCCTGCAGCTGGCACTATGGATCCATTGTATATTCCAAAAAATAATATGCAATGGAGTGCAACTCTATTATCCTGTCCCATTGCAACCACTGCTGAGAATATTATCTCAACACATGGCGACTCTAAATTAGGCTATGTATGGCAGCCTTAGAAAGCGTGTCGTATTGGATTTAACTAAAGGTTTGAAAGGTCAAAATATTGTATCACGGCTGATCATTTCTTTATATCTTTCGATTTGGCAAAAAAAACTTTTAGATGACAACTTCCAATGAAATCCCTACATTCGTTTTTTACATTGGCCATAGATATAAAGGAACTGTTTTGATAAGGTACCAGAAATCGATGTCAATGCATCGAAAAAGAAGCCTGAGCTTGTATCTTTCTATAATTCGACAAAAGGTTTGCAATTGTTTTGCCATTATTTATTAGTCGATTAATTGTCTTCTTTCTTAGAAGGCGTAGATAACGCCGACCAAATGATTGGTTACTGTATTCCTAAATGGAAGAAAAATCGATGGCCAAATCGTAGGAGACCCGAATTTTTACGACAATTGGCGCTTTCTTTGGCCAAAGAACACATCTAATATACCAAAAGAAAAATTTTCATCGAATTTTCCTCAGGTTCCGTAACTTCTGGAATTGATACAAGAAACCTACCCTCTAGAAAACGTGGAACGTTGCTGCAAATCCAAATGTGAAAGTAAATGTGTTGTCTGCAGCAAATTTATTTGTAAACTAAACCGCAAAATAATTTGCTCATCCTGTAATGCGAATATGTGAATGAAAAGTAAAAAAATGGACCAAAATGGTCCCTAACATAAGATTTGTAACTGTTTATTTTTCTCCCTTCCATTTTATGTTAGACACTTATTTATTTTGATAAAAACATTAATTCAGAAAAAAATTACATGAGCTAAAATTTGAAGTCAATATATTGTACCGTTGCAAAGTTAAAGAGAGAAGTAAAACAAAATGGACCAAAATGGTCCTAACCTAACAGCAGGGTTAAGTAGGTTTTTAATTTATTAGAAAATCATTATCGTGAAAAATTCCTTTTTTTATATGGAGTAAACCAGTTTTTTTTCACATGAAATCTATACATCTTACGGTGCTTTAGTGAGAAAAAATTTGCAAAATTTGGCTGCAAATAGGAAACTAAAATTCATTTCATATTGAGTTATTGAGTACTCAACACCGACTGTTTTTAGAGTAGTCAATACTACTACTACTACTACTCAATATTTTCAGAGTTGCATTTATACCTTACACCACACAGTGGACAGTTGAGCACTTATATCTGCAAAAGTGTTATTTTTCCAACTCCCCGCGAACTCTCGGATAGGTTGAGAGTAAAAATAAGATCTGTGAAAAATTAAGTTTCGGCGGTGTAAACCGGCCAGGCCGTTTACATTTATGTCCTCAAGATTACCCTAAAAAAGGTTCATGGTTTTATCCATCTATAACTTTTAACACAATGAAAAGGCAAATATTTCCTTTATACAAACTTTTAACCATCTCATGACTGTTAGTGGCGTTTTAAGCTGGACATATCCAATACCTAAAATGGAAGATTCTCATGGTTTTCTAGTGCACATATGTAATAAAGTTACAACTTAGAATCGGATTTTGGCATTGCTCTCGTGTAATGGAACAAATATTAAAAGAAAACTTATTTTTCTTTTAATCTACGTTAAATTTCTTATTATATGATGATGATTAATCACAACGTGTTGACAACGATAGCAAGAATTGCTTTTCCATATATTTTGTATGGGAAACAATATGTCGCCATGTTGTCTGGCGATTTGTCGTCGTAATAGAATTTATTCTATTTTCATGACGATACTCAAAATATTTGCAAAATTGTTGACATATTTTTAACTAATTAAGAGTGGCCCGTCTATCAGAACAGAGTTGCAGAAATTCGTATTAGAGCTACAAAAATTCGTACTTTTTTAAAAAAAAAAATTCATTTTCTGACAGAAGAATTATAATTGAAAATAAAAATAAATAGTTTACTACAAAAAAGTAAAATTAAATACAAACAAATGTTAAGCAACAAGAATTAATGCAAAACCAATTGAAATGTTAAAGAATTGTGGCGAAATAAATACAACCATATTCTTGTTTTCCTTTCCTTTTTTTCTAAATGTCAAAAAAATATCGACGGCCAATAGTTGCAGAATTTAAATTAATCGCGACGACTTTTGCTGTCGTCGGTCGACAATCGACCCTGTTGTGATTAATCTCTTAAATGTGAGATATCCAAAATATAGTTATGACACAAATTTTAATTTTGACCCGTTAAAACACTCAAACCGTCATGAGTGGATTTGAGATTTGTATGAAAAAAGTATTTGTCCTTTCGTTATGCAGAAAAGAGTTGTATAAACTTGAACCATCTAGTTTGAGAGTTATAGATTAATAAACCTATGAATCTTTTTCAGGTTGATTTTGAAGACATAAATGCAAACCCAATTTTTGCACATATCTTAACTTTTTACTCTCAACCTATCTGAAAATGCAAAAAATTCAACAGATTGTGTTTAAAATTCTTTAAATTTCATGCAAATCGAAGATTGGAATATATGTATTTCATATCACAATGTTATTCTGAGTCGACCGGTATGCCAATTTTGTAATTTTGTTTGTTACAAACGTCAGCACAAACTCATAATATGCTAACCACGTTGTGGTGTAGGGTATTAAAAGAGGGAGAACGGAAACGTACTAAACTAAACCATTCTATACCATACCGAGTCAAACCATTCGCAAAAGCTTATTATGGTTTAAGGGAAAAAAATTAAATGAAAACTGTTTAAATAAACATTAATGTATTTTTATGCTACAATGCGATTTATTTACCACACACACATACACGCTCCACACATATATAGACAAACATACGTACACAATTTTAAAACACATACCAACATGTAAGCTACAAGCAAAAGATCGTAAGTTGTTTGCTAATTATTGAGATCCAGTAATAAAAACCTACCTACTCAGATACAATTTTTGGGGCTTCATAAAGACTTTTATATATATTTTTTTGGCAAAAATTAAAGTTATATATTTTCGACATTAATTTTTTCGATAAAAAATATAAGATATTTTTTTTTACGTTTTTATTTTCGAGCAGAAATAAAAGTAAAAAAAAAACTAATATGAACAAAAGAAGCATGAAAAGCAAATTTGTATTATCTGGTCATGATATAGCTTTGTACCTCGGACTTAATTTTGGTCACCAGGGGGCCGGCAATTCGCAACGAATGCCCCACATATATTTATAAATTTGTTTTATTAAAAGAAAAAACTAACTGTAGAAAAGTTTTTTTACAATCTCAACATTTTTCAAACAACCTTCGCATAAACCTTATATTAATACAAACAATAACAATAAAAGTAAAACTGGAAAATTTAAAGGAAAATTTCACACAAATTTTCATTTTTCAACAAAAAATCAAGAAAAAAAAAATTATAGAAAATAAAACTAAAATAAAATTTTATACTTAACACACCCATGCTTAGAGTGGGCCGAATTTCAAAAATAGTAAATTCATAAAACATGATTGAACTAAAAAGTTTTTCAGAATAAAACGAATATACAAAAAATAAGATTTTAAAATTGTATTTATTCGACCTTTCAAATGTTGATAAATGAAAATTTTCGATCTCGAGGACTGTTTTCATTATAAATATCAATTTATTGTCCGATATTTTGACATTCTTCGAATGTCATCTTCCGGGAAATCTATAACAATTTTAATAATACATTATAATAATATTATTCTGTTTTTTATAATAATTTATAAATGTATTATTAATATTATTATAATGTATTATTATAATTGTTATAGATTTCCCGGAAGATGACATTCGAAGAATGTCGAAATATCGGACAATAAATTGATATTTATAATAAAAACATACCTCGAGCTCGAGCATTTTCATTTATAAAAATAAAATTATTAAATTAATTCAGGTTTAACACAGTTGTAATACAATAAATATTCCAAACTTTTATATATTTTTTTTTAATAAATTGCCTTTAAATTTTGATATTTTTATATGCATTATGTGAACAGAGTATATTGAGTTTATGCTGATGTTTGTAACAGCAAAAGATATTGGACGAAGCCCCAGAATACCGATAGGCTTAGAATTAAACCAAATATTGACTCACTTTCAATTTTTACTACAAACTGATAACGCAACTACCGAATTTTATCCATAAAAAAGTTAAAAATTACCCCTGTGAATCGATATTTAAAAATGAAATCCTTTTTCCACATTTTTTATCCTGAATACTGTTTTATGATAAAGTTCTTGAAAATTCGCTCCACTCTAATAATAACTAAACACACACACATACACAAACTGCTTAAATGAATTTATATGAGCTCATATGTAAGAGTAAAAAAGTGTACAAAAAAAACACAATCACATGCTTAAGTGAGCATAAGTTTATTAAGCTTAAAGCTGCAATTTGTTGCAAGTTTTTTTCATTTTTATTATTTTTTGTTGCAGTTGTTGTTATTGTTGCAAGGATTTATATTTTGCTATAAAAGAAATATGTTGACAAAGAGTCAGAAAGAAGGTGGTGTTTCTTGTTGCAAATTTGTAGGGTATTTAATAGAAAAATTTAATTTTATAAAAAATTCATGAAAACTTGTCACTTTGACAAAAAAAAAATAAAAAAAATTTTTAAAATTCAATTAAATGTTTAAAAATATGTTTTAAAAATCATGTTCATACATTGACATATACAGTTATTAATATAATAATAGTAGTAGGAAAAATGATTATATTTGCAACGAAATATTTTATTTCAAAAAGAAAATTTCAATTCAATATTTTTTCACGCCCAATATGGCACGTTTTTAAACTTGAAAATTAAAAAAAAAAAAAAATTAAGTAATTTTTTTGATCAAAAAGTTACCAAGACTCATTTGTCTCTTTAAGAACATACATAGTATTTATATTTTTCTGAAAGCACTTGGCAATTTTTCTTCCCCCAAGCCATTCCGAATTCGAGCATTTTTTTTATTCAATTTTTAACTTTTACACCTTTTCTCTCTGAGTGCTACTACTCGATATTTTAGATTTGGATACTCGCTACTTACTACAAATTAGTAGTAGCTAAAAGTATCGTAGCGGTTTTTTAATTTGTAAATTTTTTAAAATTTTTTAGTAAAATTCTTTGAAAATGTTTACGTTAATTCAATATTTAAATTTATATACATATTTTTAAACTTTTTCACCAACTATTCATTGCATTTTTCATAGTTTTTTAATATATGCTTTTAAATATTTTACTTCTGATTTTTTTTTCTTTTAGCAGAGTTCCAGTTTTGTGATAAATATTTTAGCGGAGTCACATTTTTGTGGTAAATATTTTAGCGAAGTCACATTTTAATATATTTTGTTTGTCCAAAATGCTACTATGAAAATATCGAGTAGTAGTTTTGAGTATCAGGTACCCAAAAAAGACAACTACTCGATACCCACTACTCATAGTTTTACCAGCACTACAAAGAGACCCAATATGGTTCTAATATATATAACCGTATTATATATGAAAAACTTTTTGTGTATTGCCATGACCGGGGATTGAACCGGCAGCCCTCTGCACAAGCTATGACTCGTAGCATCACCTCTTAAAGTTACAGCACGGTCGGCATAGCGCTGGCTAATTGAAGTTTTTTTTCAATCACAGCGTATACAATGTATGTTTTGTAATCAGAAGAGCCAAAATTAACTAATACTTGAGCAATTTATTTTTCAATTAGAATGTTTCCTCTCTTAATCCTATTGTTTTTTCTCCTTTTTCACAAGTAATTATCACATTATTATGCGCTTTTTTCACATTCAATAGTTGGATACCGAGTGTTGATTGGAGAAGTTGTGTTGCTGCTGTGCAAATTTTTTCAATTTTTATTATTTTTTAGTTAAGTGTTTGTTTCATTTTCATAATCTAAATTGCAATTTGAGGACTTTAAATTTTGAGTGAAATTTTTCCACTTGAAAAACAACTTACGGTGCTTAAAAGCGGAAATTTTTGGAAATATTTTAAAGTTTTTTTGGGAATTGTGGGATTTGTTTCATCTTATCTCAAAATGTTGTTTTATTTTAATATAAAGAATAGTCGCGGAGTAGGGACTTTCATATCGGTTTTGTTTTTACTGGTCACAGGTTAGGCCCAGTCATGCGAGGGGTTCTGAAAATTTTTTTCTGCAAGGCCATTTTAAACAAATTTTGAATAGCTTTTTCTACTATTTTTAAAGTTCATTTCTATGAGTGTAGAGTCAGCCAACCACTGCACTGCTATTTGGACAACTGAGTGACAGAGAAGGCAAAGTAAATGAACTTGTCAATTTTCCAAGCAATGCAACCTAACATTTAAAGGCTAAAACTACGCTCATAGAAGCAAACCTATAAAAATAGCAGAAAACTACCAAAAATTTTCTAAAAATGACCCTGCAGAAAAAACTGCTAAAATTAGCAAAGTCTTTTACTAAATACTAGTAATATAAGAACAGCAAAATTAAAACTGTTAAATTTACAGAATTTTAGTTATATTTGCGTTAACTTTTAGTTAATTGAAAATGACAAATTATACCGTAAAATCTGCAGAAAATCTTGATATACATATATTAGTAGACTAAAAATAGCAACAACAAACTGTTAAATCTACAAATATTTTGTTAATTTAAAGTTAAATTTAGTTGAATATAAATAGCAGTCTGTCCTGTTAAAATCAGTAGAAATATTTGCTAAAAAAGTAATAAACTGCTGATTTCAGAAGGATCGATTTTATTTGCAATAAAAAATTTTCAAAAAAAACTTCGAAAACTTAATTTTTTTTTTATGTTTTTTAGTCTACCCCTAAAAAAATAAGTTAGTAGAAAAATTAGTAAAACGTGTTCTATATGAAGTGTAACGACAGTAGTTGCTCGGCTCGTTTATGTCTACACACGTTACAATTTACTCTTGGTACTTAATAATATACCACACTAAGTAGGTTTGAGGTTAAGAAGTAGAATAAACATTTTTCAGGTTTCAATTTTACATTTTTCGTTACATCTTTGGCATTTACAGTCGGATCTTAAAGTATGATACATCGATGTTTTTCTCTCGAGGAGACCAGTGTTTTGCTCTAAGGGCCCCTGAGTATTCAATATTCCGTTCTAGTTGTTACCCACCAGATCTCAGTGGCTACCACCCTAATATACCACTCTAATGTCAGAAAATTAAATCTCGCAAAAAATCATTAAACTTTTGCTAAGGAAGTTTTTCGATAAACCCAGTATAAATTTTTTTTTCATATATTGGTTGCCGAACGTTGGGGTCGCCTTTTTACATTTTTTTTCATTAGATTTTTCCTTTATAGCAAAACACTGGTCTCCTCGAGGCAAAAAGATCGATATATCACACTTTAAAATCCAACTTTAAATGCCTTGCAAAAATACTTCATATTGGGGGGTGTACGGCGAACTTTTTTTTTGAGGTACGGTCTAGTGGACAGGCTTCATCAGTGACTTTCCATTAAATAAAACAAAATAAAAAAAAAACACACTATTGTCACCACTACTACTACGAACATACTCAGCTGCCTAGTAGTGTATAAAGATCAGCATCGTAAAAATCTGGGTCAGTTGTCAGCAGCCGTGAACGGTACCACAAGGTAATATCTGCTAATCTCTCTTTCTAGCTCTTAAGGACTTATCCTGTCAAGGACGTGTGCGGTGCGTGCGCCACATCCTTTGACGTCTTGTAAGTATCCCGCGAATATCCTTCGTGGTCCTTTGAAAATCCTTCGAGATCCTTTGGATATTCTTCGAGGTCCTTTTAATATCCTTCGAGATCCTTTGAATATCCTTCGAAGTCCTTTGGGAATCTTGTGAAAGTGCTAGAACATCATTTGCATTCAGGAAGCGTGCCGTTCGTAGGTCACTTCCTGGAATATCCATTGAGTACCCTGCCGTATCCTTGGAATATCCTGCGAAGCTCCTTGAACATCATTGTAACCAGGAAGCGTGCTATTCGTAGGTCACTTCCTGCCGTATCCTTTTGAAAATCCTGCCATATCCCGCGAAGGTCCTTGAACGTAATTTTCGTCCAGAAGGCGTGCCGTTCGCAGGTCACTTCCCGAATGTGACCCCGTGCATTCACCTATACGCGATTCAACCAGAGGCGCACCGCGCCTCTCTCTTTCCATTTCATTAAAAAAAAAAAAGTTTTGAACCACGCCTTTATTGTCGGTCACTGAATTAAATAAATTCCTGTGAAGATCCCTACCCCTGCGAGCTTCCCCCAGCTAACGGAGGAAAACTCATCGTTACAGAATTATACTAGTTTTCAGCAACTTTTTTGCTTAAATTGTGTTTTCAGCAAAAGTTTTAGTTATAAGTATTTTTTAGCATGAAACAAATTCTGAACTAATGATTTACTAATTTATTTTCTTTTCAAAATTGTGCTGATAAACACATTTATAGTGCGGACAACAACCCGACATATAGTGTGTAGATGTAGCAGATTGTCTAGATGTGGACGCTGTATTACACATAAAGTTGCGGGTTCGATCCCCATACTTACAAGGCAACATAAATTTATGAAAAATAATAATATGTATGAGTTTTTCTACCTCTAATACATATCACAGCGTCCCCCTTCAGTGTTCCCATATAAATTAACCCCACCGAAGTCAAATAATATAACAAGGGCTTTGAACTAAAAAGTTTCAACAAAGTTCGCCAACTCTTCATCAGATTCAGCATCTCTTGCAATTACATTTTTGGCATATTTGAAGCCCTTCTTCTCTCACCACCTTTCACTTCTTCTATATTTACTGAGAGTTGTCTCTCTTAAAAAATAAAAAAAAGATGTAGTACGGACAATTAAATAATAAATAAAAGCACAACTCTTCTAAGCCATATAAAAAAGAAATACAACCGTGAAAGACTATTGTTACTATCTTTCATACAAAAATGCACGGACAGATGCGTATGCCAAAAAATATAACACAATAAAATAAAAATGATTTAAGTTATAGACAAAACAAAATATTTAAATTTATGGAAGATAAAGGTAAAATGTGAATGTATAAAACAAAATGTTTATAAATAGTGATTATGTGAGTTATTTGTTGTGTTGTCTTTCGCTTTTTTAAGAAAAATATTTTATAATATAAAAGCCATATGTTTAGAATTTTTAGAATTGTCTACTAATGTGGATGTCTGGACATTTTTTTATGTTGCGAATATTCTTAAAAAAATGTTGAAAAAAATCACAAAAACACACTTTTTAAACTTAAATTTTTACCAAATAAATTAACTGAGGTATAGCAAACAAACTTTTTGAGTTTTTTCAGTCTATTTATATTCAGCAAAAAGTTTTATTAATTTTAGCAAGTATTTTTTTTTTTCATTTTTAATCGACTCATATAAGTCTTAACAAAACTTTTTCTGAGATTATTATTTTTTCGGTAAAAATCTGCCTGGTGATTTTTAGCTAACTCTTTTGCTGAAATTGAGTAGTTTTAACAAAAATTTGCATAGACTTTTTTTCTACTTATGCAGGTATAACTTCCATTTAAATTTATAGCAAAGGACTTGGGTAGGTGAGATGGCTAAGCTGTTGAATTTTAGTATAGTTACGTTTGTAATATAGGAGTGCATGGGTTCGATTCCTACAGCCGACAGGTTGTTGAAAAAAATTATCATATAAAGACAATCTAACAATAAAATATAAACAATAATACAATTTAATGTAAAATCATTGATGATGCCTGTCCATAATAAAAAAAAGGCAGAAACTAGATCTAGTCTGATTTGCAAATTAATAATGTGTTTATAACTTTTGAAAAAAATGTTTATTCTTCTTCTTAACCTCAAACCTACTAAATATGTTTTGTTCTATGTTACTCTAAAACTGTTAGCTATAGAAAAAGCTTGTGAAGAAAATGTTTATATTATTTTATGATGTGCTATTTAATTTTACACATCTGTAGCATTATATAAAACTTAAGCCAAAAAAATTGTTTTAAAACTATTTTTTATTTAAAAAATTTAAATAACCTTATTTTATGGAAATTTCAAATTGCTTTTAGTGACAAAATGATAAAACAAAATATAAAATTATATAAATATTTTAAATTCTGCTTAAATTGTTCTATAGCATAATTTAGGTTGTGTGATAACTATTATTCAAATTTTATTATCTATCTTTAGGAATTTTAGATAAATGATGAATACTACACAATAAAAACGATTTAGCACTTATTTTAGAAATCAAATTAATAGTTGTTGTAATAAATTTAAATTTTCAAATAAATCAATTTCTATACTACGGTTATTTTAAGAATTGTTCTAGTTTATTTTCGAACAAATAAACAAAACATTTGTTATATAGCGCCTTAAGTTATGCTAAGAAAACCAAAGTTATGGAAATTATTTATGATAAATTAATGACGAATGTATTGAATTTGAATTATATTTGTAGTATTTGAAATTGTTTATGGTTGGTAATTAAAACATATATGAAATAATTTGTGTTGCCGTATTTAAATTATTTTGTTAAAGTATAAGGAAATTTTTAAATTACTAAAGAAAAATATATTTAAAAGTGCCTAGGCATGATAATTTGAAAACCTTGGAACACATAAAATGAATTTTGTATGGAAAATTTATTTTATATGAGCCAAAATGTTTATAAAGTGAGATTTTAGAATATAACTTTATATTTTTTTTCCTTAGTTTACACTGATAAATTACCATATTTTTTCAGTTAACTATCCTTTAAAGTAGGCTAAGGCATCTAAAAAATTGCTGCAACTTCAAATTTACAAAATAGTTTTTCGATTTAAAGTTAATTAGCCCTTAAAGTATGCTTTAGAAGAAACTGCTTAAACTACAATCTAGATGTTGTTGGGCAAACAATTTGAGCAATATTTTCTATTATCACTACAAACTCTTTCAAAAATTAAAACAAAATTACTTAGCTGCCATTTATATGAAAAAAAAAAATCTTGGGCAAATTCACATTTTCTGTCTATTCATTAAATATTTATCATTATGAATAGAAAATATAGGCTTAGGTAAATAGTGTTTATTTTAAAGTAGCTTGTTTTATCTCTTTAAAGTATGCTTTAAAATTTTGATTTATTTCTTTTTTGTTTTGTGTTTTGCTAGCCTTTAGAGTATGCTTTTAAGTTTTTGTCTTATAATAAAACTTTACCACAAAATTATGCTATAAATTTTTGATTTCTTTTGACATTATCCACAAGAGTACTTATAATTCTTCTTTTTTTCTTTTTGAAGAATAAAAAAACACAAATGTACATTATACTTAAACCAATAAATATGTAAATACTATAATTACGTTGACTTTGATGCTGCATTACCACCACTACTACTACCACCATTACCACCACCACTTGTACAACTAAAACTACTGCTAACCGTTTTTGTATTTTTGCTACTTTGTGCTAAGGACGGCCATTGACGTTTTATAACAGCAAAATGTGTCATTTGAAATGTATTGGTTTGCTGACAACGTCGTTCAACGAAACCAGTCAGACAATAACCCATATTATAGTCTTCCATTGAAATATTTGAACTTAAATACAATTTAAATTCATCAGTATCCTTTCCTGATGCCAGTGGATAACAACTTGTCGCTGTCGTTGTGGTTGTTGTAGAAGATGACGACGTCGTGGATGATGATGATGAATTTTTTGTGCGAAAATGACCAACTATTAGTAAAGAACCTTTTTGTTCAAGTGCCACCATTTTAGCCTTCGTAACTTGACGTTGAGTGCCAGCAAATTCTTCAATGCGACAGCGGTTGGGTTGCCACCAACAAGGCGTTACAGTCCAATATGATGAGGATGCAGTTCGTGCCCATCCCTCTTCAGGATAAAGTAAAATCTGTAAATATAGAAAAAAAGCGGAAAAAATTACTCAATATGGCATATTACGTTTGCGTTTTTTTAAGAATTTAAGATTTCATTCTATGGCTAAATTTTTAGATTTAACATCATTCATATTTCTGCACTAATAGAAAAAGTCCGTAAAAAATTTAGTTAACAACTAAAAATTAGTTAAAAATGATGCTGCAGAAAAAAACTGATAAATTAGCCGATTATTTTTGCTATATATTAGTAATATAGGAACAGCAAAAATAAAACTGTTAAATATACAGAATTTTAGTTATATTTGAGATAAATTTTTATAAATGAAGAATAGCAAATTAACCTGCTAAAATCAGCAAAAAAATTTTATAAATAATTAGTAGCCTAAAAATAACCAAAAAATTTAAAATTTTCGAAGTTTTTTTTATTTTTTTTTCTAAAATCAAATAAAAATCGAGCCCTTTGAAAACAGCAGTTTACAATTTATTAACAAATATTTCTGCTGATTTTAGCAGAATAAACTGCTATTCTCATTCAACTAAATTTAGCTTAAAACGAGTAAAAAGGTTAAAGTCGAACATGCCGACTATACAATACCCTACACCAGTCTGGTGTATTGTTTGGATCCGAAATTCGAATGGGTTAAAATGGGGCTTATGTCAAAATTTTCTATAATGTGAGTCAGCGCAGCAAATTTGGGTTAAAATGGGGCTTATGTCAAAATTTTCTAAAATGTGAGTCAGCGCACCAAATTTCATTAAAATATCTTAATATTTGCGACCTGCAGTTTGTAACCAAGCCAATTTTGGGGGGACCCTTATATGGGCACTAGTTCTAAACATGGACCGATGTTCACCAAAATCAATAGGCTTCGTCCTTGGGCCAACATAGGTCTATGTACCAAATTTCATCAAAATATCTTAATATTTGCGACCTGCAGCGTATAAACAATATAATTTTGGGGGGACCCTTATATGGGCACTAGTTCTAACCATGGACCGATGTTCGCCAAAATCAATAGGCTTCGTCCTTGGGCCAACATAGGTCTATGTACCAAATTTCATCAAAATATCTTAATATTAATACCTGCAGCGTATAAACAGTATAATTTTGGTAGGACCCTTATATGGGCACTAGGTCTAAACATAGACCGATGTTCACCAAAATCAATAGGCTGCGTTATTGGGCCAATGTAGGTCCGTGTACCAAATTTCATCAAAATATCTTAATATTTACGACCTGCAGCGTATAAACAGTATAATTTTGGTAGGACCCTTATATGGGCACTAGTTCTAAACATGGACCGATGTTCACCAAAATCAATAGGCTGCGTTACTGGGCCAATATAGGTGTGTGTACCAAATTTCATCAAAATATCTTAATATTTACGACCTGCAGCGTATAAACAGTATAATTTTGGTAGGACCCTTATATGGGCACTAGGTCTAAACATGGACCGATGTTCACCAAAATCAATAGGCTGCGTTATTGGGCCAATGTAGGGCTGTGTACCAAATTTCATCAAAATATCTTAATATTTACGACCTGCAGCGTATAAACAGTATAATTGTGGTAGGACCCTTATATGGGCACTAGGTCTAAACATGGACCGATGTTCACCAAAATCAACAGGCTGCGTTATTGGGCTAACATAGGTCTGTGTACCAAATTTCGTCAAAATATCTTAATATTTACGACCTGCAGCGTATAAACAATATAATTTTGGAAGGACCCTTATATGGGCACTAGGTCTAAACATGGACCGATGTTCAAAAAAATCAAACTTGTTCGTCCTTGGGCCAACATAGGTCTGCGTGCCAAATTTCATCAAAATATCTTAATAGCTGCGACCTGTAGAGTGCGCACAAGATTGCATGGACAGACAGACAGACGGACGGACGGACGGACAGACGGACATAGTTAAATCGAAATAAAAAAAAAATTCTGAACCGATCGGTATACTATAAGGTGGGTCTACGACCAATATTTTTTGGTGTTACAAACATCAGCACAAACTTATAATACCCTGACCACATAGTGGTGTAGGGTATAAATAGCAGATTTAACAGTTTATTTTTGCTATTTATACCCTACACCACTATGTGGTCAGGGTATTATAAGTTTGTGCTGATGTTTGTAAGACCAAAAAATATTGGTCCTAGACCCACCTTATAGTATACCGATCGGCTCGGAATTTTTTTTTATTTCGATTTAACGATGTCCGTCTGTCCGTTCGTCTGTCTGTCTGTCCATGCATTCTTGTGCGCACTCTACAGATCGCAAATATTAAGATATTTTGATGAAACTTGGTATACAGACCTACGTTGGCCCAATGACGAAGCCTATTGATTTTAGTGAACATCGGTCCATGTTTAGACCTAGTGCCCATATAAGGGTCCTACCAAAATTATATTGTTTATACGCTGCAGGTCGCAAATATTAAGATATTTTGATGAAATTTGGTACACAGACCTATGTTGGCCCAATGACGAAGCGTATTGATTTTGATGAACATCGGTCCATGTTTAGACCTAGTGCCCATATAAGGGTCCCCCCAAAATTGGCTTGGTTACAAACTGCAGGTCGCAAATATTAAGATATTTTAATGAAATTTGGTGCGCTGACTCACATTATAGAAAATTTTGACACAAGCCCCATTTTAACCCATTCGAATTTCGGATCTAAACATTAGTTGGCTTTTAACCAGACTGGTGTAGGGTATTGTATAGTCGGCATGCCCGACTTTAACCTTTTTACTCGTTTTAGTCTAAAAATATTTAGCATAATTTTCTGCAGATTTTACAGTACAATTTGCTATTTTCAATTAACTAATAGTTAGCCTAAATATAACTAAAATTCTGTAAATTTTACAGTTTTAATTTTGCTGTTCTCATTTTACTAGTATTTAGTAAAAAAATATGCTAATTTTAGCAGTTTTTTCTGCAGCATCATTTTTAACTAATTTTTAGTAACTTTTTCTGCTATTTTTATAGATTTATTTCTATGAGTGTGTTTAAGATTTATTAACTTATAAAATATTGCAGTCATAGAAATAAATCTGTAAAAATAGCAGAAAAACTAAGTAAAAATTAGTTAAAAATTATCTTTCAAAAAAAGACTGCAAAAATTAGCAGATTTTTTTGCTAAATTCTAGTAAAATAAGAACAGCAAAAGCACCACTATTAAATTAACAAAATTTTAGTTATATTTATATATTTTATTTTATATATATCTTTATATTATATTAGTTAATTTGAAATCACAAAAATATACTTCAAAACATGTAGAAAATTTTGTTAAATATTAGTAGACCAAAAATAGCAAAAACAAAGCGCTGTATTCCAAAATTTTCGTAATTTTTAAGCAAAATTTAATTGAAAGCAAATATCATCAGATGAGTCTATCTTGCTAAAATCAGCAGAAGTAAAGGGTGTTCCAACCATAATGCACGATGATAATTGTGAGTCACACCTTAACGTCAAGTGTTTTGCCCAACTTAATTTGACATTTTGTTTTTTTTTTTTTAAAGAGAAGCAACACTCAGGAAAGTCTTCCTATTAATTAACGTGTTACTACCTTTGGAAAGGGATAGAGAAGAAGTGAAAGGTGGTGAAAGATGAAGGGCTTTGAATAAGGCAACACTGTAATTGCGCGAGATGTTGCGCGCCATCTGATGGTGAGTTGGCGAAATTTGTTGACGCTTTTTAGTTCATAGCCCTGTTATATTATTTTACTTCGGTGAGGTTAAGTGATATGGTAACACCGAAGGAGGACGCTACGATATGTATGAGGGATAGAAAAAACTCATACATATTCCTATTTTTTATAAATTGATGTTGCTTTGGTTGGGGCTTGAACCCGCAACCTCACGTGTAACAGTCCAACGTGGTAACCATTATACCACAGCTCCGACATTTGACATTTCTCTGTTTCAGTGTTTGACAAATTCAACCATGGAAAAGTACACAATTGAGCAGTGCTTTAAGACTGTTAAAGCCTTTTACGAAAATTTGCGTTCAAATCAAAATGCATTTCGTGCACTTCGTGATTTCTTTGGTCAGCATAATCGACCAAATATGTCCACTAGGGTGACTGCAAAAAACCAATGTCGGAATTTTGTTTCTAGAAAACGCTTAGTTAAAGGTTTTTATATCGATTTTCATGTCAAATGACACTTTTTTACATTTAAAAAATTTGGGGTCATTTTGACCCCATGTGCTATAAGGGTTAATTTCTAATTTTTTATTACTATGTAAAAATTTGGTGTTAACGGAGTTATTTGGACAACTTTCACCAAATTCCACAAGAAACAACACATCGTTTTGGTATACTTCCAGGAAAAATCGAAAAATTTGAAAAATTCACTTTTGACCTTGGTTAACGTTGTCGGAGTTTTACAAAATTTTCGGAAAACAATCTCCTGTATCAGGATTAAATGAAATCGGAAGTGATTTTGTTCCAGCTAGCTAAAAACACAAAAATTAATACTCTCATCTTAATTATTGGCCAAAATCACACTTTTCTCTAAAATTTTCAAATTTAAAACTCCGTCACAATTAAGTTAAAAGAGGGATTTGTGTAATTTTCAGCAGAATTATTCTCTAAGGTATATTTAATAAACCCCTATGCGTTGACCACTTTTTTTTCTATTTTGTTGAACAAAATTTTAAAAAACTCAAAAATAGAGTTTTGCAAATTTATAAAAAAAAACAAATCCCATTTTTGGCTATACCTGGGACTAGGTTAGCATAACCCGAGAGAGACAAACACTTTTATCTAAATATTTGTGGATCTTAAAAATGAAACTACTCGTAGAGTATAACCTTGTAAAGTTTTGAAAGAAATATTTTATTTTTTTCGATTATCATAATTTATCTCATTTTAACCCTATAATGGTCTGAGGAAATTGCAATTACCGAAATATTTTCCAACCGATTTTAGATTTTTATACATTACCAGAAAGGGAATTCAGTTCAAATTATGATTCTATTTACATTTTCCAAACAAAAAGTTATTTAAGAGCCTGTATTTTCAAAAAAAGCCAAAAAAGTGATTTTTTCGCCTTGTAAATCGTATTTCAAACTTTGAGCCCTCAGCGGCACGGGTCAACATACTCCGATCGAGCTCAAGTTTCGGCTATCTCAATATCTGGAAAGGGGAATCGTTTTGTGGGGTCCAGACGAACAAGATTCCGACATTTTTTTCCTCTCTATGGGATCCGGTCACCCTAATGTCCACTATAGGGAGATGTGTGCACAAATTTCAGCAAACCGGGTCTGTAGGAAATGTGAAAACACCTGTGCATGCTTTTTATGCGGTTTATGGGCTGGCGGCGTCATCGGGCCGTACTTCTTCGAAAATGAGGTCGGCCAAGCAGTTACCGTGATTGGTGTTCGCTATCGCGAGATGATAACGGACTTCTTGTGGCCAGAAATTGAGGATACGGACCTGAATGATATGTGCTTCCAACAAGATGGTGCCACTTGCCACACAGCCAACGAAACAGTGGCTCTTTTGCGCGAGAAATTCAATGGCCGTGGTATCTCACGTCGCGACGTCGTGGCGATGTTAATTGGCCGCCACGATCATGTAATTTGACACCGTTGGACTTCTTTCTTTGGGGATATTTAAAAGAAAAAGTGTACGTCAATAAGTCAATAACAATTCAAGAGCTAAAGGATGCAATAATTCCGCACATTAAAGACATTGAACCTCAATTATGTCTCAGAGTCATTGAAAATACGGACCATCGGATAGAGGTAGTCGTGGCGAGCATTTGGTCGATATTTTGTTTCACACATAATTGTCGTAGATCCTTCTATCATAATGAAAAATATTAAGATATTCCTCTGAAAACTTTTTGCTTTATTTACAATTAATATCGTGCATTTTGGTAGGACCATCCTTTATTAAAACTAAAGGACCAAAGAACGAAAAATGCATTCGTGGAAGAAGTTAAAAATCACACTCAATCGATATCCGACGGCGGTTCAATAGAGAAATTGTGGAACAAGATAAAAAATGCATATATCGCAGCAAGCGTAAAGGTATTAGGAAAGTCTTGGGGACGTACAAGGGAGTGGATTTCGCAGGATACGTGGCAGAAGATTGAAGAGAGACGCATGGCCAAAGCAGAAATCTCAAACTCCTGGACGAGAAATGCCAAAATAAATGCTCAGCGATTGTATAATGAAACAAATAAATCGGTGAAAAGATTATGTAGACGTGACAAAAGAAACTGAGCGGATGCCATTGCAGACGAAGCGGAAAAGGCAGCAAACACAGGAGATCTTCGCTTACTATACGACTCCACTAGACGTCTCACTGGTGGTGGATCGAAACCTAAAATGCCAGTTAAAGATAAACATGGACATTTGTTAACAAATCCTAATGAACAACTTCTTCGCTGGTTTGAGCACTTTCAGACTGTATTTCAAGTTGCAGCAACCCAAAATACTGGTATGCCAATGCAGATTTCAGATTTACAAAAACCTATATCCCGTGTGAATTCCAACAGGTCTGAAATTGAGGAAATTGAAAAGGCTATCCGTGATATGAAATCGGGTAAATTTCAGGCAATAGATAACATGACATCTGAAATGCTTTTTCAAGCAGATGCATATTGTTCACAGAAATACCAATAGATTGGACGCGAGGTATTCTTGTGAAAGTGACTGCAATAATTGGAAAGGGATAATGCTACTGAGTCTGGTCCTGAAAGTTCTATGTACAATTATTTTTATCCGTATAGATTCAAAAATTGATGCTACACTGATGAAACAACAAGCTGGATTCAGGCCGACTAGGTCATCAGTAGACCATATTGCGACAATACGAATCACCGCAGAACAAGTAAAGAAGCTACAAGAGTCTCCTGAACTGGTCTTTGTAGACTTCGAAAAGGCAGCTGAGAAAAGGTGTTCCTCACAAGATTTGCAATATGATAATAATTCAATACAAGGCATTTCAGTGCATAATTCTGCATAATGGATCATTATCCCAACCAATTAAAACCTGTGCAAAAGTAAGACAGGGTTGTATACTGTCACCGCTACTATTTTTAGTAGTTAGTTATAGACGAAGTTCTATGTTCGGCAATCGTAAATTACCCCAACCATGGAACCCCTTAACGATCTTGATTATGCAGATGACATTTTCCTGCTATCAAACTTAATGATATGGCTAAGTATACAGAAGGGGTTGGACTAAGTTTTAATGTTGAAAAGACAAAGTCCATTAAAATAAATTCATCACGAACAACAAATTTTACTCTTGGGGACCGCACAATAGAGGATGTAGGTGACTACACATACCTAGGCAGTCAAATTTCGGCAGATGGTGAAGCCAAATTGGACATAGAATCCCGTATTAAAAAGGCCAAAGGTGCATTTGCTAGACTGAAAAATGTTTGGTACTCACGACAGCTTGCCGTACAAACAAAGATTAAAATATTCAATTCGAATGTAAAGTCTGTGTTATTGTACGGGTTGTGAAACGTGGCTGATGAGGTAAATAGTGAACTACAAGATCAGATGAGGTAAATAGTGAACTACAAGCATTTATAAGTCGATGTATGAGAAACATTCTTGGACTTTGGTGGCCGGGTAATTGAAAGAGTTGTACCGAAGATGTCAGCAAGATCCAATTAACTTGCAGATACGAGAGCGAAAATGGAGATGGATAGGGCATACACTGCGAAAGCCACAAACTGAAATATGCAAGGCTGTCCTTGGTTGAAATCCACAAGGTCAACGAATTAGAGGTCGTCCCAGAGGCACATGGCGACGGTGCCTAGAAGACGATATTGCACGAGCGAATAAAAATCAGAACTGACTTCAAGTAAAGGCAACTGCTTATAATCGGAAGAAATGGAATTCATTAAATAGGGCACCATGCGCCAATAATCGGCGCTAAAGTAACTAATAATAAAACTTCAGAAAAAATATTCCTTATAAAGGTAAGTGCTCAAAATATGTAATTTTTATACCCTACACCACTATGTGGTCAGTATACCCTACACCACTATGTGGTCAGGGTATTATAAGTTTGTAACACCAAAACATATTGGTCGTAGACCCACCTTATAGTATACCGATCGGTTCAGAATTTTTTTTTATTTCGATTTAACGATGTCCGTCTGTCCGTCCGTCCGTCTGTCCGTCCGTCCGTCTGTCTGTCTGTCCATGCAATCTTGTGCGCACTCTACAGGTCGCAAATATTAAGATATTTTGATGAAATTTGGTACACAAACCTATATTGGCCCAATAACGCAGCCTATTGATTTTGGTGAACATCGGTCCATGTTTAGACCTAGTGCCCATATAAGGGTCCTACCAAAATTATACTGTTTATACGCTGCAGGTCGCAAATATTAAGATATTTTGATGAAATTTGGTACATAGACCTATGTTGGCCCAAGGACGAAGCCTATTGATTTTAGTTTAGAACTAGTGCCCATATAAGGGTTCCCCCAAAATTGGCTTGGTTACAAACTGCAGGTCGCAAATATTAAGATATTTTAATGAAATTTGGTGCGCTGACACACATTATAGAAAATTTTGACACAAGCCCCATTTTAACCCATTCGAATTTCGGATCCAAACAATACACCAGACTGGTGTAGGGTATTGTATAGTCGGCATGCCCGACTTTAACCTTTTTACTCGTTTCAATAAAAGAAAGTGGTCAGAAACTGACGAATTCTCTGTGGGCTTTAGAAACAAATCAAAAGAAAGTATGTACCTTAGACCATGCCTCAAAAAAAAGTTCACCGTACACCGTCCAATCTAAATTCTCTTTGCAAGGAGGTTTCAAAAAAATATTTTTTTTCAATGTAGAGGTCGCCATTTTAAATTTTTCGTTATATCTTTGGCATTTACAGTCGGATCTTAAAGTATGATACATCGATGTTTGTCTCTTGAGTAGAGCAATGTTTTGCTCTAGGGCCATTGACCTCAAGTATTCCGTTCTGGTATTTACCCACCAGATCTCAGTTGCTACAACCCTAATGTACCAGCCTAAGGTCAGAAAATTAAAGCTCTCAAAAAATCATTAAACTTTTGCTAAGGAAGTTTTTCGATAAATCAAGCAGAAATTTTTTTATTTTTTTTTGTTGCCGAACATAGGAGTCGCTTTTCTAAATTTTTTTCATTGGATTTTTCCATTATAGCAAAACACTGGTCTCCTCGAGGCAAAAAAATCGATATATCACACTTTCAAATCCGACTGTAAATGTCGATGCTATAACGAAAAATTAAAAAAAATAAATACTGTAAAAATACTTTATATTTGAAGGTGTAACGCGCACTTTTTTTTTGCCTGTAAGGTGGTACCGTCTAAGGTACCTCAGACTTTTAAGAGTTTTTTATAGGAAAACTCTGAGTTTCTGGGAACATTTTCTAAAGACATATCCTACAATTGTGATAGCTCTTTCCTATAAAAAATTTTTTTAGATCCTAAATTCTTAGATTCTGAGGACAAAAATGTTTACAACTTTTTCAAAAAAGCCTCAGAAAGTGCATTTTTTCCTATAAAAAAAACTCTAAGATTTGAGTAATTTTTCTTTAAGCAAAAAGATTCAAAGCTGAGCACTTTTTCCGCATTCTGAGCACACTTCCAGTAGAAAAACCTCGAATTTTGAAAACGTTTTCTTTCAAAAAAGCCCTCAAATTTTGAGGACTTCTTCTCAAAGGACATACCTCACTTTCTAGCGATTTTTCCTATGATAAAAACTTTGCTGAATCTGAAACTTTTCTATAGGAAGGTTTTCTATAGGAAAAGTCCTATGAATCTGGTGTTTTTCTGTGAGGAGAAAGAACACAGAATTTAGTATTAAGAAATAGGAATAAAAGATTTTGCTGGAAAGTCGCAAAATTAACTTCAAAAAATTTAGTTAACGAATACACTGTGAGACAAATGGTAGGGGTCAGTGATCGGGAAGGGTTCAAACTACCGGGGAAAGTTATATCGGTAAAAAAGAAGTTATACGTGTCCCGGCGTTTCGCTGGGTCACCCGTAGGAATCGAGATATACCGATTTGACCTTTGGTGGTTTTTTTTTTGACATAACGCGAGAACCACTAATCCGATTTTGCTCAAACAATTTTAAAAAAATTAAAACTTACAATTCCTTTAATCTGTTCATATAACGTTTTATACTCAACTCAAATATTAAAAAAAAGTAATAAACAAAAGGTTATTGATTTTTATGGTAGCGGTAACAAACATTTATTTTTACCGGCAAAACTGTTGAGTATATAGAAAAACGTTATATGAACAGTTTAAAGGGATTGTAATTTTAAATTTTTTTTTAATTGTTTGAGCAAAATCGGACTAGTGGTTCTCGAGTTATGTCAAAAAAAAAGATATATCTCGATTCCTAGGGGTGACCCAGCGAAACGCCCGGACACGTATAACTTGTTTTTGACCGATATAACATTTCCCGTTGGTTTCATCCCATCCCGATTTTGACTGTCGCATAGTGATATTATTTGTTTACTAATTTGCGTATTTTTTATACTTTTTTTATTTTTCCTTCTGATGAGCACAATTTTCGAATAACTTCTCTTTTACTACTTTTGCTTTAGAAATGTAATCGAACAAACCTAATATATTACTTTTTTAATTTAAATAATTTTCTCCTTATTTTCATTATTCACATCTTTTTAAATAATATTTAATGGTAGCAGTTTGTTCAACCGTAAGTGGCCATTTTCCATTTATTTTTGTATCCATTTGGCTAAATCAAATATTATTTCTTAATGAAAGTTTTTTTTTTTTTGCATAATACTTGAAAAATATTCCAAAGTATTCAAATAATAACTTTTCATTTTAAGCAATCTTTAATTGCCAATCGTAGTAGTTGGTAGTTTAAGTGTGTAGGTAGAGTAGTTACTTATAACTGTATGTTTCAATTTTAATGGCATTTTTGATTTTTTTTTATGAAAATTAAAGTAGAGTTTTTAATTTGTTTTAGCTTTAGGTTATAAATGGAAAGGACAAAAATGAAACTTTAAATATATATTTTTTTAAATATAAATAAAATTTGTAATGATAAAGTAGAAAGCAAAATAAAATTTCTATATTTTATAATCATTTTAATGTTATAATAATTTTTATTTTTTGCAATAAAATTAAAATTCAATATAAATTGTATTTAAAGTATGCCACTACCACAATTTATGGATATGACAATTAAAACCAAAATTACCACAAAAAGAAGTTATTTAAAAAAAAAAAACATTTTATTTGATACCACTGTTGCTGCTGCAAATAAATGTAATTAAAAAAACCCCAAACCATAATTCATTATAGCACTCCCACATAAATATGTATATTTAAGTTTTGAAGAGGTTTTATGTGATACATACAATTACATGCATACTGATGTAGACATAAATATTATTATTATGGCTCTGTATCTATTAATTTTTGTTTTTATAGCAAAAATAATACAAATAAATATTATTCAATTGCTATCAAATTACAAGTGTCCTTATAAAATACAAATATAAAAAAAAAAAAAACTGAAAAAATATTAAAACCACAAACAAAATCACACAGCAATAAAATGCAATATAAATTTATTAAATAAGGTAGAGTATTATAATTGTGGCTGCAAAAAAGGAAAACTTTATTATTATTTAAAATTATTGCAATTTAATACGAATTGGCGAGAAAATTTATAATTACAAACAACTTTGTACGAGTGCACACGTGTGTGTACTTAATTTCAACATTATAATTTAATGTTATACCATCAGTTTCAATATAAACAATATAAACAATATGAAAATAATGTTTGTATGTCTGCAGTGAAAAAATAAAAATTATAATGTTTTCAATAAAAATCTGTGCAAATGTATGTTTGACTTGTTTTTATTGCAACTTTTACAATTGCAGATATTTGTAAAACGCTATAAATATGTCACTTCTGATAAAAATGTGTTAATTTTTAATTTTACACTGGAAGTAAATAATGGTCAAATATTAACACTGTGCAGCGATTATTTTCATACATGTAAAAGTTGATATATACATACGTACTCACATATTCATGATCACGTCGGAGGTTCTTGTAAAAGGACTATAAATTTGTATTGAACCCCTCTTACTTGATAATCATTTTGGATGCAAATGATTAAAACTATGTTATCATTATAGCGATGATGAGTTGGCCAAGATATTTTTATTTCCAATTCGAAAAAAATTAGATACGGTTTTTTTTTTGGTCGACCGATGCCCCGGCCGTTCATGGGGGTCGGTTGAAAAGTTAAATTTTTGCTCATTTTTCGAAAAAAAAGTTTAATTCTAAATTATGTAAACTCGTAGACGGGTCATCGGATTTGGACATTTCGGTATTCTAGTTACAAGGAAATTGAACGAGCTTTCCAAAAACATAATTCTGACAATTTTCGGCGGTGGAAAATCATAGTAAAAATCAAATGTTCCCTGAAAACTCGAGTTTCCGAGTTTACGTTCTTAAGGGGGGTATCGACTCTAGGAAAAATTTTGTTTTCAAATCTTTTTTATATTTTATTTCGATAGAGCATACTCTTCAGTATATGCTCAGAAAATATCAATAAAAAATTCGGAGAAATAAAATTTTCACATGTTTTTTTGTAAAATATATTTTAGTCTCAAAGTAATATTCTATGCATTAAATTTGTAAACAAAATTTTTTGGGAGCGTTTTTTTTTCATTTTTACAGCAGAACAAAAAGAAAAAAACTACATCCAAAGATGTAAGAATTGCATGCAGTCTTTAAAGAAAAGCCAATCACGATTCCCCGATTGTGGGCGAAGGCACGTCATTTGAGGCAGGTATTGATGGCTTTATATTAGCTACAAAAGTAATCAGTGTGTATAAAAACTAAGATACAAATACAAAATAAATTAAAAAATTATAGCATTTTGACCGAAATGAAATGTATAATAATTTTTCTGCCATCGTTTTTAAGAATATTAGGGTTAGTATATTAACTACCCTTTAATCGATTCATCCCAAATTAAGTGCACATGTAGAAAACTGCGAGAAATAAATTTTATTCATACACGATTTTTTGAAATTTTGTTGTTTTCTTAGCCTAAAATTAATTTTAAATTTTAAACGCGTTTTCCCAAAACCCTGACTTCAAAATTGGCTGCCACTGTACAGCCAAGGCGAGTTAACCGATTTCGATCCGGATTTTTTTTATTTCGTAGGCAATAAAAAACTCTAGTCCCTATCGTGGCCATTTTTTTGAATTTTGGTCAAATAAATTTTATATTCCCGAGCAAATGAATTTTTTCTTGCCTTTTTGGAATTTTTAAGTTTGTGTAGAAACTTTGTTAAAAAAAACGAGTAAAAAGGTTAAAGTCGGGCATGCCGACTATACAATACCCTACACCAGTCTGGTGTATTGTTTGGATCCGAAATTCGAATGGATTAAAATGGGGCTTGTGTCAAAATTTTCTATAATGTGAGTCAGCGCACCAAATTTCATTAAAATATCTTAATATTTGCGACCTGCAGCGTATAAACAGTATAATTTTGGTAGGACCCTTATATGGGCACTAGGTATAAACATGCACCGATGTTCACTAAAATCAATAGGATTCGTCCTTGGGCCAACATAGGTCTATGTACCAAATTTCATCAAAATATCTTAATATTTGCGACCTGCAGCGTATAAACATTATAATTTTGGTACGACCCTTATATGGGTACTAGGTCTAAACATGGACCGATGTTCACCAAAATCAATAGGCTGCGTTATTCGGCCAATATAGGAATGTGTACCAAATTTCATCAAAATATCTTAATATTTGCGACCTGCAGCGTATAAACAGTATAATTTTGGTAGGACCCTTATATGAGCACTAGGTCCAAACATGCACCGATGTTCACCAAAATCAATAGGCTTCGTCCTTGGGCCAACATAGGTCTATGTACCAAATTTCATCAAAATATCTTAATATTTGCGACCTGCAGCGTATAAACATTATAATTTTGGTAGGACCCTTATATGGGCACTAGGTCTAAACATGGACCGCTGTTCACCAAAATCAATAGGCTGCATTACTGGGCCAATATAGGTCTGTGTACCAAATTTCATCAAAATATTTTAATATTTACGACCTGCAGCGTATAAAAAGTATAATTTTGGTAGGACCCTTATATGGGCACTAGGTCTAAACATCGACCGATATTCACCAAAATCAATAGGCTACGTTACTGGGCTAACATAGGTCTGTGTACCAAATTTCGTCAAAATATCTTAATATTTACGACCTGCAGCGTATAAAAAGTATAATTTTGGTAGGACCCTTATATGGGCACTAGGTCTAAACATGGAGCGATGTTCACCAAAATCAAACGTGTTCGTCATTTGGCCAGCATAGGTCTGCGTACCAAATTTCATCAAAATATCTAAATATTTGCGACCTGTAGAGTGCGCACAAGATTGCATGGACAGACAGACAGACGGACGGACGGACAGACGGACATCGTTAAATCGAAATAAAACGAGTAAAAAGGTTAAAGTCGGGCATGCCGACTATACAATACCCTACACCAGTCTGGTGTATTGTTTGGATCCGAAATTCGAATGGGTTAAAATGGGGCTTATGTCAAAATTTTCTATAATGTGAGTCAGCGCACCAAATTTCATTAAAATTTCTTAATATTTGCGACCTGCAGTTTGTAACCAAGCCAATTTTGGGGGGACCCTTATATGGGCACTAGTTCTAAACATGGACCGATGTTCACCAAAATCAATAGGCTTCGTCCTTGGGCCAACATAGGTCTATGTACCAAATTTCATCAAAATATCTTAATATTTGCGACCTGCAGTGTATAAACAATATAATTTTGGGGGGACCCTTATATGGGCACTAGGTCTAAACATGGACCGATATTCACCAAAATCAATAGGCTGCATTATTGGGCTAACATAGGTCTGTGTACCAAATTTCGTCAAAATATCATGATATTTACGACCTGCAGCGTATAAACAATATAATTTTGGTAGGACCCTTATATGGGCACTAGGTCTAAACATGGACCGATGTTCAACGAAAGCAAACTTGTTCGTCCTTGGGCCAACATAGGTCATAGGCGTACCAAATTTCATCAAAATATCTTAATAGTTGCGACCTGTAGAGTGCGCACAAGATTGCATGGACAGACAGACAGACGGACGGACGGACAGACGGACATCGTTAAATCGAAATAAAACAAAATTCTGAACCGATCGGTATACTATAAGGTGGGTCTACGACCAATATTTGTTGGTGTTACAAACATCAGCACAAACTTATAATACCCTGACCACATAGTGGTGTAGGGTATAAAAAAAATCCTGAGCCGATCGGTATACAAGTGGGTCTACGACCAATATTTTTTGGTGTTACAAACATCAGCACAAACTTATAATACCCTGACCACATAGTGGTGTAGGGTATAAAAATAAAAATTGTGCCACGATAAGGACTAGAGAATTTATCTGAGATTGAGAATCACTTTATATTTTTATTTTCCGATAATTAATTTGCCTTTTTTAAAAAAGGCCAGTAATGAAGTGGCAACTCTGGCGATTTTGGCTGGAAAAATATAAAACTGATATTTTTTAAAAATACTAAAATGACATGATTTTTAAATAAAAAAATATTATATTAAAAATATTGTTAATTGAATTTTTGACAACCGTTCAAATATGCCCTTTAAAATGCTGTTGTTACAGTATTTACCCCCTTCAGAAAACCCCCATTTTTTCTTTTAAAATATTAAGGTCCAATCTTTTACGTTTCGACTAAAAAAAAACAAAGGGGACTGTGGAAATTCACTGCGAAAGAAGGAATCAAAAAACGACATTTCTGGCCAACCAATTTTTTTCCTCAATTTTTTTTGCCTTATTCGCAATAACAACGAAAAATATTAGATACGTATTTTTTTTTGGTCGGCCGACGAATCGAAGTCCGTGGCGGTCGTTTGAGAAATTTAATTTTTCCTCATTTTTCGAAAAACAGTTCAATTTTAAATCGTTATAACTCCTAGACGGTTCATCGGATTTGAACATTTAAGCACTCTAGTTACAAGGAAATTGTACGAACTTCAAAAAAATATAATTTTCACAATTTTTCACGGAAGAAAATCACTGTGAAAAATCTAATTTTACCGGAAAACTGAATTTTTCGAGTTTACGTTCTTAGGAAAACCCCAATTTTTTATTTTAAAATATGAAGGTCCAATCTTTTACCTTTCGGCTAAAAAAAAAACAAAGGAACTTCACCACGAAAAAAAGGGAATGAAAGGAACTCCTTTATAGAATTTCATATTTTTTGTAATATAGCAAATCCATAAGAAAGCGATCAAAAAACGACACTTCTGGCCAACCAATTTTTTTCCACAAAGTCAATGCAAGGATTTTATAAAAATTATGACGTTTCGCTAAAAAAAAAGGTTTGTACTCAGTAGATCTCGAGTTAAAACCCGGTTGCAGCAAAAAAAATTAGTTTTCTTTTTTTTTTAATTTAGGAAATTTTTTGTTTTATAAAATCTATTTTTTTTTTTGGAAAAGATCATTTTTATGACCAAATTTTTTTGTTTTCCCAAAGCTGGCTTATTAGTTCCAACAAATATTTAGCCAGTTGCTAGCATTATAGCGCAACAAGTAGTTGTTTTAAGCAACCAAGTATTATATATCTTGTTAGCTAAGTGGGTAGAAGAGCTATCGTCTGCCAATACGACGGCCTGGGTTCAAATCACGGCAGGACGATAAAAATACATATGAACTTTTATTTAATTTTATTTTGAAAAATCTGTTCATAGATCACGTATTTATTGGATTGACCAGCGTTTTGCCAAAGTTGAAAACTTTATTTTCCCGGTAGTTTTTCAGCGTTTTTTGAACAATTGGTTTGTCTTATGATGCTATCACTTTGGGAATGGGAAAGCACCAATACTTGTACCACTTTTTTAAAGTGCCTTCCCATAGTTTCCCATTTGTATTTTTCTGATCGGTTGGGTACGCAATTATACTATCTGTACATTAGAGCACCCATGCAAAAGTGTTATTATTCCAGCTCCCCGCACATTTTCGAATAGGTTGAGAGTAAAAAAATAAGATCTGTACAGAAACGAGTAAAAAAGCTAAAGTCTGGCATGCCGACTATATAATACCTTACATCAGTCTGACTTAAAGCCAACTAATGTTTGGATCCGAAATTCGAATGGGTTAAAACGGACTTGTGTCAAAATTTTATATAAAATCATAAAAGAAGAGAAAATTGAAAATATAGCCCATATGAGCGATAGGTCCAAATATGGACCGATCCTAGGCTTTTTCCTTGGGACCATGTAAGTCAGCGAACCAAATTTCATGGAAATATCTTCGTATTTGCGTCCTGCAGCCAATTTTGGGGGACCTTTGTATGAGCACTAGGTCTAAACATGGACCGATTTTAACCAAAATCAATAGGCTTCGTCCATGGGCCGACATAGGTCTGTGTACCAAATTTTATTGAAATATCGTCGTAGTTGCGACCTGCAGCGTGTAAAAAATACAATTTTGGGGGGTACCCTTATATAGGCACTAGATCTAAACATGGACCGATTTCAACTAAAATCTTTGGGCTCCGTTCTTGGGCCGACATAGGCCTGTGTACCAAATTTCATTGCATTATCTTCGTATTTGCGACCTGCAGCGTGTAAAAAAGACAGTTTTGAGGGGTACCCTTATACGGGCACTAGGTCTTAACATGCACCGATTTCAACCAAAATCAATAAGCGTTGTTCTTGGACCGACGTAAGTCGGTGTACCAAATTTCGCCAAAATATCTTCATATTTGCGACCTGTAGAGTGCGCACAAGAATGCATGGACAGACAGACGGACGGACGGACAGATGGACATCGTTAAATCGAAATAAAAAAAAAATTCTGAGCCGATCGGTATACTATAAGGTGGGTCTAGGACCAATATTTTTGGTGTTACTAACATCAGCACAAACTTTTAATACCCTCTCCACGTAGTGGTGTAGGGTATAATTAAGATTCTGTGGTGCAAACTGGCCAGGCTGTTTATATTGATGTCCTCAAAATTGCCCTACAAAAGGTTCGTTGATTTATCCATCTATAACTATTAAACTAGAAGCTTCTGGTGAATAAGTTACATGGTTGTTGTTTACACAATAATAAGGCAAACATTTTCTTTATACAAACTTTTAAACCTCTCGTGACCGTTAGTGGTGTCTTAAGCGTTAAACCTCAAAATTTGTGTCAAAACTAAATTTTGAATGTCTCTCATTTAATTTTGGAGATTTGTAAATATGTATACTCTTCGTCATTTAATAAAAAATTTAGTGTAGATTAAAAGAAAAATAAGCGTTTATTCAAATATTTCGTCCAAGGTCCAAACTGATTCTGAGTTATAGATTTATTACATATGTGCACTAGGAAGCCATGTGAATCTTACAATTTAGGTACAGCATGTGTTCAGCAAACTTATGTAAATCACAACAAGGTACATTTTTGTGTAACTATTTAACCCTCTAACTATACAATTAAAGTGACTTTTTTGGCCCCGTTTTGAAAAGGGACAAAAAAGACCCGTAAGTTGAAGAGTTAGAAGGTTAAAATGTTCCACAAAAATAATCCTCGTAATGTTTTACATAAGTAAACACACGCTATACCTAAAATGGAAGATTCACATGGTTTTCTCCTCAAATCCAGGTTTGTCGGACATTTGAGCACCAGTTCTCAATAAGTACGAAATTAACCTTTAAACATATTTTAAGTTTTGACTTATTTCTGGCATTGAACTTAGATTTTCAACTTTGATGTCGTCAGATACTTATAGTAGAATTTCATGGCAAATATTTTTGTGGAATATTTTATACCTCTAACTGTTCAATTAAAGGGACTTTTTGGCCCCTTTTTAAAATGGACATAAACGAACCGTAAGTTAAAGAGTTAGAGGGTTAAAATGTTCCGCAAAAGTATTTGTAATGAAATTCTACTATCACTCCATAAAGACATAAAAGTTTAAAATTTACGTTTAATGACAGAAAAAGGTCAAAACTCAAAATGTGTTTAAGAGTTAATTTCGTGCTTATCCAGAATTGGTGTTCAATTGAGCATCCATATATATGTGCAAAAGTGTTATTTTGTCATCTCCCCACTTACTTTCTGGTAGATTTGGCATGAAAAACAATATCCCCGCAAAAATTGCTCCTTTCGGATTAAAACAGGCCAGTCACCCGAGGCTTTTAGCCCTAAAACGGGACTAAAATTAGTTCAAAGTTTATTTGCGCTATAAATCTTAAAGTAAAGGTTTTACATAGAAATACTAAATAAGCATATCTACAGCCAATAATGTGGCTAGCATTTTTCTCATAGACGCTTTTGATGTATCAATGACGCGTCATGGTGATTTAAGTGGTTAAATTCAAAGTGATTTAAATGTTTAAACATAAATTTTTAGTTCAACTACTTAAATCACCATAACGCATCATTGACTCATCGAAAAAGTGTATAAGAAAAATGCTAACCACTGCATTGCCTATAGATATGCCCATTTAGTATTTTTTTGTAAAACCTTTTTTGGCAAAAAATCATTAAACTTTTGCTAAGGAAGTTTTTCGATATACCCAGTAGAAATTTTTTTTACATATTGGTTGCCGAACGTAGGGGTCGCCTTTTTAAATTTTTCTTTTTTATTGGATTTTTCCTTTATAGCAAAACACTGGTCTCCTCGAGGCAAAAAAATCGATATATCACACTTTAAAATCCGACTTTAAATGCTGAACCTATAACGAAAAATTAAAAAAAGGCGACCCCTACGTTCGGCAAAAAAAATTCTTTTTTTTTTATTGCCTTGCAAAAATACTTCATATTGGAGCGTGTACGGCGAACTTTTTTTTTTGCGGTACGATCTAATGTACAGTGGCCTCTACTTTCACATGCATATCAATTTTTCTATGGGTGAGAGCAAAAGTTGAAAATTACAGCACGATGTTATAATTGACATAGAAACAACAATAATCTTAAATAGTGATACTACCCAAACCGGTATATGAAACCCTAAATGAAATTTCCGTAAGGCTAACCGCATGAGGTTTTCCAAGCTCTTAGAGAACCCTATACATTTTCACCGCCTCTGCAAAGAAGTCCACCCAGAGAGGTTCCCGAAAAGAATATATTCTATGCTGATTAAGGACAACGACAGGGTATACAATAAATTCTGTATCAATGAAAACCAGGAAACTCCTAAAGAAGAACTGTTATAAAATCTTCATAACCCAGCAAACAAATATGATCATTAATGACTCAGAAATGAGCTCCAAAAACATAAACATTTTTTCACTTTTTCCTATGAAAGTGGTCCGTCTAAAAGAGCCCCCAGTGTACTCAGAAATGACTAAGAAAAAAGAATGTATAAAATCGAAATTTTCCTCATAAATTTAAATAATTTTGGAATCTTCTTTGAGTCCGAAAAATTAACCCTCATTTTGAGACAGCTTTTTAGATTGTAGAGACAACTTTTTGGATTGTTTTCTGAGGGTTCATATTTTCTACCAAAAAAAGCAATGATCATTTCTATGAGCCATTTAAGAAAATTATTTATGAGCGCTCCGAAATTGCTGCCTGAGAAATCAAAAAAAAAAAAAAAAAACAAGAGTGGAGCTGGTTCTTAAAATCTCAAAGTTCTTAGGAAAATTATAAAATGTAAATTGCTACTCAACCGCACAGATTCATGATGCCGATTTCAATGACATTGTGTTCGTCCCCAACTGATTGGCTTTTTGTAGTATTGCTCCGCCCCAAATAAGAAAGCAGTAGGCACCACTACAAGACTATAGAAGAATCCAAGAAAATTCTAACATGTCAATAAGGACTGAGGAGGGTTCTATGGCAAAGAACCCGTTTCAAAATTATGAAAGATTAACCCTTAAATGCATGGTGTAGCCATTTGGCAATATACCGGTTTTTTAATAAAAAAACCCACTTGATGTACAAAACTGCATTTTCGAGCATTAGGGGCCCCTTCTGTACATAGTGTTCCTATAGTTAAGTGCATAATTTTTAAACAGTTAGAGTAAAAGTCTTAGTTTTGCTCTATATATTTGTGAAAAATCTAAAACACTCGTTTTTTTTTACAAAAAGTGTAATATTCAAAAATATTTGTTTAAATATTTAAAGTGGTATTCTCGCATTAAAATTCATTTTGGCAACAATAAATGTATAAAATATAGTTTATAGATTTTTTTATTCTTTTTTTTTCATACACGTTAAAATAATCACAATTTAGCTATTTGGCAAAAAACCATATTTTTCAATAAAAATCACCTTTTTTTTAAACAAAATTTTTCTTGGTATTTTTCTTAAAATGCACACGCCTTTAGAAGAAAATGATTAAAATCGAAGAGGTCATGCATTTAAGGGTTAAAAATATAAAAAAAAGAAGTTTATCCCTAAACTTCCTCGCATACGTGCAAAATTGCCTTTTTTGTTTGTGGAAAGCCCATTTTTAAACCAACTACTTGGTTTTCGCCAACATTGGCAAATTATTTCCTGCAAACTTTTTGCCAGTGGTGCTACTTTAGCTGTTATGCACTTACGTTTTCAGCTATCAAGTATTATATGCCTTGTTAGCTTACCAGAGCTCCCGCCTGAATCTGACAGCCTGGATTCAAATCACGGTTAGACCAAAAAACAACATTTTCTGGTACTTGTACTACTTGTTAATCTGCCTTCCAGCACCCTCCCTTTTGTAGTGTTCTGACTGCATAGTGTTTATCCATGAAAACAGCCATCAACATGGCTTTAGTTTTGTTTTACATAATTTCCTAAAATTTGTTCATTAATTTCCTATTATTAATTACTCTTAATTTCCCTTTTGAAATTTACAAATCATTGATTTGCAATTAACTAACAAATTTCGAATAATTATTAACAACGTTTTACAGTTACCAAATTGCTTTTTTTTTTGAAGATTTTAAAATGTTCTGTTACAAATTTCCAACCACAAAAAGGTCTTTCATAACAGTTGATAATGTTCTTACCACATTTTTCCATTTCAGTGAATTTGTTGAATTGAAAATTATATATTTTCTATATTTTTACAATAACACAATTTCAGTCAACTCATCTTCTTTCATAAAATCATCATTGCACAGTGGGGTGAAATGGCAAAATTTCAATTATAACTGCCAGGTACAATCTTGGCAAAGAAATTTTGAGCTTAAGATTTGATAATTGACATTTTAGACCTGTCAGGACCTTTGATATTAGGCCACAAGATACCGCACCTAAAGCATGTAATAACATTTGACAATACCCCTTTGTAAGCCAGAAAAATCTCGAAGAAAAATCGGCCTCGATTTAGCTTTGCTAAACAAACAAGACAAACCATTGGACGAGAATATGGCAAAAATGGAAAATTGTAATTTTCAGAGGCGAATTGCTAGTGCTTTTTAAAATATAAATCCGTATGTTTTTAGTATATTTTTATCACAAAAATATGCCGTAAATATAATGATAATAAAATTACTTTGGTTATGAACAAATTACTTTGGTTATGACCTTGTAAAATTGTATACTAACATGAGCATTAGAGCACCCATGAAATATATGGAATTTGCAAAGTGTTATTTTTTCATCTCCCCACGCATTTTCCAGTAGATTGGGCGTAAAAAATAATATCCCCGCAAACATTGGTGCTCTCGTATTAAAACAGGCCAGTCACCCGCGGCTTTTAGCCCTATAAATGGGCTAATATTAATTCAAAGGTTCTTTGCGCTATAACTCTTAAAGTAAAGGTTTTACTGAAAAATACTAAATAAGCATATCTACAGACAATAATATGCCTAGCATTTTTCTCATACACATTTTTAACGTATCGATGACCGATCATGGTGATTTAGGTGGTTAAAGCCAAATTTGTGTTTAACCATATAAATCACTTTTACTTTAACCCTATAAATCACCATTATGCATTATCGATTCGTCAAAAATGTGTATGAGAAAAATGCTAGGCATATTATTGCCTGTAAATATGCTTATATTGTATTTTTCTGTAAAACCTTTACTTTAATAGTTATGCGCAAATAAACTTTGAAGTAATTTTATTCCATTTTTAGGGCTAAAAGCCGCGGGTGACTGGCCTGTTTCAATCCGAGAGGATAAATTTTCGCGGGGATATTATTTTTTGCACCCAATCTATAAGAAAGTGCGTGGGGAGGTGAGAAAATATCACTTTTGCACATATGAGTGCTCTATTGAGCGCTTCAGATTGGCACGAAATTAACTCTTAAACATATTTTAAGTTCTGACTTATTTCTGACATTGAACCTCAATTTTAAACTTTGATGTCTTCAGAGACTCATAGTAGAATTTTATGATAAATATTTTTGCCGAACATTTAAACCCTCTAACTCTTCAACTTACGGGTCGATTGTGGCCCTTTTTAAAAGGTTCAAAAATTACCTTTAATTCAAGAGTTAGAGGGTTAAAATATTCCACAAAAATATTTATCATTAAATTCTACTAGAAGTCTC
Organism: Leucophora obtusa; assembly: GCA_949987735.1. Taxonomy (NCBI): domain Eukaryota; kingdom Metazoa; phylum Arthropoda; class Insecta; order Diptera; family Anthomyiidae; genus Leucophora; species Leucophora obtusa. Next base: position 161,295,573 of record OX465299.1, on the reverse strand, counting down.
TGAAGACATCAAGGTTGAAAATTTAAGTTCAATGCCAGAAATAAGTCAAAACTTAAAATGTGTTTAAGGGTTAATTTGGTATTTATACACAATTGCCGCTCAAATGCCCACAAAGCTAAATTTTAAGGGGAAACCATGTGACTAGGGTATTCAATTAATCGGCTTTTTATTTTAATCGATTAATCGTGCAAATAATTATTCGGGTTTTTTTTCTTAACCGGTTAATCGAACAAAATTTTAAAATTAATCGATTAATCGAAAAAAAATTTTATGTAAAATAATGTACATACACTTGTTGGGTTTTTAACAATTTTATTTAAGAAAAGGAACAAAAATAAAGTCAGTAACTCTTCTGAAATTCATAAAAACAAAAAAATGTAATAATTGATATAAGATTTTATCAATATTTTTATTTTTTCTGTCCCCTCTTTCACATATCAAAATTTTATCCAAATCGGGAGAACCACACCGCAATGAGTTAAAGATTTAAAGAAGAATATAAGACCCCGTTCAATAATTTGTATCTTTTTTATAACTATGCATTAAATACATAAAAAACGTAAATGTAGAGGGGAATTCTGTTGAGAATTGCTTTTCCCTCTACGTTTCCGTACCTCCATCCCTTTAGTACATTTTATTAATTTAGAGTGTTCACTAAACAAGGTTTATTACATTGAGCATTAATTATAAATAATAATTCTAATAATCATTAATTACAATTATTATTAATGATTTCATTTAATATTATCATATAAAAAGTCTTTAAAAATAATTAAAAATTTATTATACGAAAATAGATACCACTAATTTGCTAGATAATTCACAACAACAGAGTAGTAATTTGGAAGATGACAAAGCAAACTGTGATAATTTTATGTTGTTTTTGTTTTTTCTTTGGGATTTAAGATGTTTATTAACGCTCCCTTAATTATTTTTTTAAGCAAGAATGAAATCCGTATAAGTACAATCCTACAGCAAATTATTTATCACAATTTTTCAAAAAAGTTTTGAGATTTTAGTACATTTACTTTAATAAAAAATTTATATTTTTTAAACATTCCTGTAATTTTCTACCAATTTCGATTAATCGATTAATCGTATGAAATTATTCGAATTATTCGTTATTCGAAATTTGGACTTTTTAAATTATTCGAACAATTTTTGAGAAAAATTGTACGATTAATCGAATAACGATTAATCGATTGAATACCCTACACGTGACTCTTCTATTTCATGTAAAGCACTATGTCGAACATTTCTGTGGAACATTTTAACCCTCTAACTCTTCAGCTTACGGGTCTTTTTGTCCCTTTTAAAAACGGGGCCAAAAAAGTCCCTTTAATTGAAGAGTTAGAGGGTTAAATAGTTCCACAAAACTGTACCTCGTAGTGTTTTACATAAGTTCGCTGAACAACTCCTATAACAAAATTGGAAGATTCACATACCTTCCTAGTGCACATATGTAAAAAATCTATAACTCATCAGTTTTTGGGCTTTCTGTCATGTTTCAACAATACTCTCACGTGGTCTGACCATATTAATTATGCTTGTGGTCGTACCTATTCTATGTTGAGAACACTTTGGCAAACACAACACTGCACGCCAATAAATATTAGGATATTTCTTGCCAGAACCTATTTAATACCTATTCTCTTATATGGGTGTGAAATTTTTGCTAGTTGTGACACACATAGTAAAAGGAAACTTAACGTCGTTTTTAATAATATCGCTCGATATGTTTATGGTTTGAAACGATTTGATAGGGTTTCAGCGTTTTCAATAAGATTGTATGGCATAAGTTTTGATAATCTCCTTAAAACTAGAATTTTACTATTCCTACATAAGATTATATACACCCAACAGCCACAGCATTTATACGAACGATTGAGATTTTCGAGATCCAATAGGGGGAAAAGATTGATACCTTTTAGACATCATAGTTTGATATCCGAATGGCAGTTCTTTTTATACGCCACCCGTCTCTGGAATAATCTTCCATATAACTCTCAAGTTATAAGTAATGCACTTCAGTTCAAAAATAATATTATGAGCTTATTCGAATTAGGAAACTATATTTGATTTAGTCTGTTAATTAATTATATGAGTATATACTTTGAATGTTTAATTAATTTTTTATGATATTTTTTATGTTTTTAATTTGACTATAACCCTTTTAGACCCAGCATACACGACTGTGTGATGTGATGTTTTCTCTTAAAGTTGCAAATATTTTCAATATTGATAGTTTTACTTAGACAAAAATCACAATTATACTTTTACCTAAATTATGTTTCATAAAATATGAATTGACATCAGGAAATCTTAATAGTTTTAATACCATTTTACCTTAAAATTACAAAATCAATAAATTTTTGCAGCTGGTTGGATCTGAAAGGGTTAATTTGATACATGTTATAAAGTTATTATATTTTATTATTTTTTAGTTTTAAATTTTTAATAACAATTTCTGTAATTCTACAAATAATCAGTTCTGTACTGCAATATGAGACTCTAAGTCTTGTGTACGGAACTTCAAATTAATAAATAAATAAAAAAAAAAAAATAAAAAAAAAAAATGGACGAAATATTAAAAAAAAAAACTTATTTTGCTTCTAATCTATGCTAAATTTCCTATTACATGATGAAGAGTATACGTATTTACAAGTCTCCCAAATTAAATGAGAGACATTCAAAGTTTAGTTTTGACAAAAAATTTTATGTTTACCGCTTAAAACACCACTAACGGTCATGGGAGGGTTAAAAGTTTGTATAAAGAAAATGTTTTACTTTTCATTGTGTAAATAACAGCTCTGTAACTTAATCACCAAAAACTTCTAGTTTAAGAGTTATAGATGGATAAATCCATGAACCTTTTTTAGGGTAATTTTGAGGACATAAATGTAAACGGCCTGGCCGGTTTACATCGCAGAAATCCAATTTTTGCACATATATTATTTTTTACTTCCATCCTATCCGAAAATGGGCGGGGAACTGCAAAAATAACACTTTTGCACATATGGGTGCTCTAATGAGCATCCATTAAGAAATAACTGAATTAATAACAAAATATTTTGATTCTGCCACACTGTGCATAGTCGGTATATAACTACATTATTGCTATAATAGCTGGGTATGAACTTAATATTTAGTTTAATAGATATTCAATATAATTTAAAATTTTTTTTAACGATTTCCTTTCAAATAATGCGAGTATTTTATATTATTTTCGTACTCGTATTGTTGGAAAAAATTCAATACATTTTTCTATAGACGATTGCACATACCATAGAAACCAGATTGTACAATGTACGTGTAATGATAATGATGGTAATAATAAATTGTTTGAAATCACAATAAAATGATATAAAAAAATTAACATTTAATATCAGAATATTATTTGGAATTTACTGATTTATTTTTATATTAATTATGATTTTCAGTTTTTTGTAGCTTTGTAGAATGCTCATATAATGAATATGCAGTAACAATTTTTAAAGAATCCCATTAAAAACGAATTCATCAAATTGGTTATAAGCCATGAACTTCTTTTACACCCAAGATGGTGTATTAAAAACAGCGAGAGTCGCATAATGTCAAATTTAGCAAGAGGTGTGTAACAAAATGTTCTTATAAGTATGTATATAAGTTTGAAATTATTTGACTCCCACTGTGTTAAATATGGTAGAGTTGAATTTTTCGATGTAAAAACTTCTCAAATAGTTGTAGAACACCGGCGCAGAACACCCTTTTCAGAGTAACCTTAAGTGATCTTGTTAATGGTAAAACAAATAAATTATGAAAAAATTTAGTATTGGTTGTAAGTTGTAAAATAATTTTTTTTTTTTTAGAAAAATTACAAATTGCTGCTTTCAGTGGTCTAGTAGGATTGAAAATTGCGTCTCCTTGAACAAAAGTGTATGCTGTTGTTTTAAATCAACGAGAAAAATTTGTTCTAGGCCCCCAGTAAATATGACTTTTTAGAAACTCATTCAATAACTGCATGAAATAAATAAATAACAAATGTTGCCCTTACCAAACTGAAATAAAATGTGTAAATATATATCAACTTTGAACCCAGACCCTTTTTTACCACAAATACTTTTTTCTTTTTTTTTTTTGTTAAACCAAGAAAAACCTTAGTTAAAATGTTTTAAAAACAAAAATTGGTTAGGGGGAATAAGTTTTTTCGTAGTTTTTGGTAATACTCTCTCAAAATTATGCCGTTTTGTTAACCAAATTTGTTCGATTGCTGCAACCTAGTAATTGGGTTGTGGGCAACCGAATTCAGTTAGGGTAACCGAAATTCGTTTGGAAAAATTCGGTTGTCACAACGGAATTGTTTTGAGTTCGTACGAGTATGAAAGAAATTTTTGGCTTTAAAGTAGAATTTACAGCATTGTTGAATTTTGTGGACAGACACTTTGAACAATTTTAGATCCTACAATGAATAAAATTTATTTATAAAAAAAAAATTATAGTTAAATTTATGATGAATTTATTTATATATCTTATTCGATTTAACATTTGATCGCTTTAAAATGAATATGATCTAGTTAAAACACTATTAGAATTTTGTGACTAATATATTACAATGAGTTTTTTCATTGGAAAGTTCTCAAGTAACTTTTTCATTGAATCAATTTACTATATACATTTTTCAAATATATATTTTAGTTAAAGTCAACTTTAGTTGAAATATTGGGTGGCAGTATGCCTTGACTTGGTTTATTTTTGGAGCATTCTGATTGGTTGATTTATTTTCAACCAATCAAAATGTTTGAAAATATAAATATTTTTGTATGATTTTCATACACAAAATGAACAAAACCGTATAATTAAAACTAAAGTCGACTTAAAATTTAAAATACTATGTTATAGTAAGGGCCATTATTAATTTTACCTCCAAAATGTTCCAAGAGATATTTGAAAAATACATATGTGTTCCCTAAGATGTCTTCTACGTAGGGTTTTGCAACCGTTTACGACCGTTCATAAACTTTCGACATTTAGCCCTTTAACTGAAAAAGTACATACTTTCAAATCTCACTGATTTCTAGCATTCCAGAGTCTTAATAAAAACTAAAAAAGTAGGACTAAAAATTACCTTAAATGAAGATTCTGGTTTTCTCATACAGACAAACACCCTAAAATCCAGGTTTGTTTGGACATTTGAGCGCCAATTCTGAATAAGTAAAAATTAACCCTTAAAAACATTTTAAGTTTTGACTTATTTCTAGCATTGAAGTTAAATTTACAACTTTGATTTCTTCAGAGGCTTATAGTAGAATTTTATGAAAAATATTTTTCCGGAACATTCTAACCCTCTAACTTTTCAACCTACTGGTCTTTTTTGACACATTTTAAAAAGGGTCCAAAAAGACCCTTTAATTGAAGAGTTATAGGGTTAAAATGTCCCCCGTAGTGTTTCAGACGACATATTGATTCCCCCATTTTAAATTTCGAAATTTTAATTTCAGATTTTTAATCAGCGGACCCTAGACCAAGATTATTTTAAGTCTAATATGTTATAAATTAAAAATTCATCACAGCCATCTTAGAGCCGCCATTTTGAATTTAAAATTTTTTATTTCAGATTCGTGATCAGTAACTTCCAAACCCCTTTGCGATAGTTTTTAGTCTCATATACTGAATATTCTAGTTCTGTTCAAAATTCGATTGTGCTGGCCCACTTAGGGGTAGGACAAATCTTCCCAAACATTATTTTCTAAATAGTTTCTAACCGGTCTTGCAACATGTTTCTGAGCGTTGTCGTGATGAAATATTACGGCTTCATCTCTGGTCGCATATCCCGGGCGTTTTTCAGCCAGTGCTCGCTTCAAACGAATCAATTGTGTTCGGCACAGGTTGCATGTGATCGTCTGGCTCGATTTTAGCAGCTCATAATATATGATACCCTTTCAATTCATCAACTTAGAACTTTCTTTGGCTGACCTGGGTGGTCTTTGTCTTCCGTGTCGAAATCACCACTTCAAAACCCCACAAACCATCTCTCGCACATTGAAATCTATGGAACATATTCCCGAAAATGATGTTTTGTTAGCATAAAATTTGACATTTTCGAATCAAAAACAAACTTTGTTGTTTACTCTATTTTGTTCAATGACTAAGTGAGAAAAGATGACAGATGTTTACCCTCCAAAATTCCATATAAGCTATTAAAGGCACAAACCATGTGAGTCCCGCATTTTTAAGTTATACGTCCAATATAAAAACACCTAAGCTTAGCTTTTATAGAAAAAAAAATGAGAGAGGCGCCGTTCGACTTTGGTTGCGTCTGGCATTGACGGATGTACGGGGATTTCAGGTTCTTCATAGGGTACTCGTAAAGGATCTACAAACGGCATGTTTCCTGGATGACAATTTCGTTGAAGAATCTTCGCCGGATACTCAGATTATATGCTGGGATTCCCGGGAAATTAAGCATTTTTCAGTTCCCGCATTCCCGGGAATTTGGACCGGAAATCGCGGGATTTCAAAAAATTTTATTTAAAATAATAAAGTTAATTATTTTAAATTTTCTTATGCAAAATTTTCCAACCTTTTGAAAATAGTAAACATTTTACATTAGGCTTGTTCGTATACTTCCTAAAATTTGTTACTTTTACCACACCTGGAAAAATTCAAAGAGTAACCAAAACAATGATTGAGTAAAAGTAGTAAGATTTTCGAGTTAACGAACACACTGATTAATTTGTGTACTTGATGAGACTTTTTAAGTTCCTTTGAGTGCCTCTTAAAACCACTCAAATAGTGTTTGTATAAAAAATTTTGAATCGCACTTATTCTGTACAGAATTAAAGAAAAATTTGTCTATTGATTTTTAAAAATTTTCAAGTAAGTTAAAATTTGTTCCCATAATTTTTAAAATTTTTTCCAATTTTCTAAAATTATTTTCTGTATTTTGTTTTTTTTTTTTGACGGGCAAGCTTTTTAGTCTAAAAATTAGTTTTAGTTTATTCAATTTTTAAAAATATATAATTAGACTTATATAATTTCTAATTTAAAATTAATTCTTTCTCACTACGAAAATTCCAAGAAAACCCACCTGAGCTTTTTCACAATCATGAAAATTTGAGATCTTTAAGATATTTTATTTATAAAAATTTTGAAATTATTATAAAATATTTTTTAACTTATTTCCCTTGCGGGATCCCGGGAATTCAATATAAATTTCCCGCTTTCCCGGGAAATCAAAAAGTGCGGGATTTTGCATTCCCTAGATGCAAATTATGTTCAAGGACCTTCGCAGGATATGATAAGATACGCCAAAGGTATGCCAGGATACTGAAAGGATATGTCAGAAAGTGATATAAGAACGTTTCCTTGTCAGGATATGTCCCGTAAAAAGGGATTAGTTAAATAACCTTGTGGTCCCGTTCACTGCTGCATACAAATGACCCCGGCTTCTACGATGCTGCGCTTTAAATACTTTTAACTGTGACGAGGGACGTCTGAGGAATGTCATAAAAAAATACACGATGTGTTTGAGAATTCTCCGGTCAATTAATAAACTAATATTTCAATTCTGTGTAATTACTTTTATTTCTTTTAATTTATTTTTATCGGGATATACATTAATTCGATTAATTAAGGTGCCTATTCCTACGAAAAGTCTGTGACTCTTAGATGTGACTGTATTCCCCATGTATTTGTTGCAATAAATTATATTTCTTCAAATTTTTGTTTGAAAACTTCAAAAAAATTAAGAACTGGTATCGACACAATTATAGCATTGACAAATAAAATTTGAATTTTTTTGAATATTATTGTTTTTTTGTATGAAAAGTTAATTCTGTCAGTCTTAAAAATATCCTTATGACGGTCACAATGAGTCACAAGTAGGTATAGGCCTAATTGTGCTAAAATCCCAAAACTTTTATTTAATAAATTGAGAAATATAAGCTGCTGAAAGCATTTCCCTATCCGGATTTCATTCTTGCCTAAGAAAATCGTCAGAGGACGACGTTTTTAGAATTTCTAGAAATATTTGTTATGTTAAATTACAAACTCAATGAGAATTTCCTGTTTCCATATAGGAGCTTATCAGACATTTAAAATATAAAAGAAAAAACAAAAAAAACATAATAACAGATTTTTACCGCAATTTGCTTTGTCAGCGTACGAAATTTCATAAAAGTAGCTTTATATTTGCGAATTGAAGCGTACTAGCATACCCACTTTTGGCTGACTTTTATACGGGCACTAGGCCTGAACATGTACCAAATTCCATTAAAATATCTTCTTATTTGCGACCTGTAGCGTGTGAAGAAGCCAATATTTGTGGAACCTTTATATAGACACTACACTCAAAAAAATAAGTTAGTAGAAAAATTAGTAAAACATCTTGTATATCAAGTGTACTAGTTTTCAGCAAATTTTTTTGCTGAAATTCCGTTTTCAGCAAAAATTTTAGTTATATTTTTTTAGCACTAAACTAATTTTGAACTAATTTTTTACTAATTTATTTTGCTGCAAAAATTGTGCTGATAACCGCATTCATAGCGTGGACGACAACCATAAACGGAAATGACAAAAAAAGAAAAACAACTCTACACATATTCTATATTTAAATTTTCAGCAAATAAATTAACTAAAGTAAAATTTCGCTACAAGTTTTTTGAGTTTTTTTCAGTCTACTAATATTCAGCAAAAAGTTTAGTGATTTTAGCAAGGATTTTTTTCATTTGCAGTCGACTAAGTGTGAGCAAAACTTTTGTTTGAAGATTACTATTTTTTTGGTAAAAATCAGCTCGCTGATTTTCAGCAAACCTTTTGCTGAAATTACCAACTTTTTTGCAAGCACGCTCCTGACTAAAAATTTGCTGACTCAGCAACATTTTTTGCTGACTTTACTGACTTTTTTTTCAGTGTATGTCTAAACAGGGACTTTAGCACAAATCAATAGAATTCCTCCTTGAACCGATATAAGTCAGTGTACTAAATTTCGTTAAAATGTCTTAGTATTTGCGTGCTCACAATAACATATGGACAGATAGCGAGAAAAACGGACGGATAAACGGACATCGTTAAATCTATTCAAAACGTGATTCAGAGTTGACAGGTGTACCTGCAGTAGTGCTATGTGCTTTTTAACAAGTTTTCAGGAGAGCGAAAAAACTTATTTATATTATCTGTTTAAGATATTTTATTGACATCATATGCCTTAATGATGATTTTAGTAAATTAGGTCGTGCATCATTAAGGCATATAATGTCAGTCAAATATTTCAAAAGGATAATAGGCCTTTTTTTAATCACTGAATTTATTTTTGGATTTAGTTTATTTTGTTAAAAAATCCACATTTTGTTTTTTTAATTTTCAAAATTTAATATTTTTATCAAAATTCCCCACTTATTCGCTATTATTATTCTATTTATAAATCCATTTTGGATTTAGCCTAATTCAATCCCGGTGTTCACATTTTTACAAAATTTAATGATTTTCTTTCACATTATATTAGCGAATAAGTATTAGATGTTGATAAAAAAAAAATTAAATTTTGACAATTAAAAAACAAAATGTGAATTTTTTAACGAAATAAAATAAATTCTGTGATTAAAAAAACCGCCAATATAAAACAGTTTTTTCGCTCTTCTCAAAACCTGTTGAAAAACACATAGCGCTCTACTTGCAGGCTAGTCGACGAAATGTAACAGCAGACTGATAACGAAATTAGTTATTCCCATATCCAATTATTAGTTTGGTTTATGGTATATGTTTAACCTTTATTCACTGTTGGTAGACACAGGTGCGTTTATAAAAGCCAAAGTACACATTGGTATACACACATACTTACATACAATTAAGCAATAAATATGGCCGACATGCAATATCCGGTGTGCGTAAGTTACAGTGTCTATGTGTGTTTACTGTTTTTTTTTCTTAGTTTGTTTATTTTACTTTGCCACCAGACCCTTAACCTGACAAACATCAATTTTCTAAATGTTTCAGAAAACCATTTTCATTTTAACTTTCACAAATTTACAAGTTATTAAGGTATTTAGTATGTTTTTGTTTTCCCTTCTCTCCACATTTGACTGTTATATAAAACAAAAATTAATACATGAAAAGAGTGATTTGGGTTTTAGGGGGTGATTATAAGAAGATGTTTTAGACTTAGTAACAGGGTGGATGGATTAAAAACAACATATTTTATTCTACGTTTCTTTTAACACCCATATCAAAAAACCAAACAACCTGTGTAATATAACAACCAGACATGTTTATTTGTCTAACAAAAAGGATATAAATTTTTAATATTGTTTTTTTTTTTATTTATTTTATTTTACATACCCTTTTGTATTTGTAGTGAAAACTCAACAGGTAAATTTTATTTGTTATATAAAAATTACACTGCATAACAAAATCTTTACTTTTAAAATTTAATAGAGCCCTGACTATCAATTCTATATATTTCGGATATGCTGATTACAATGGCGTACTTTATTTTTCGATCTTTAAAGTTTAGCGGTTTTCCATTTAGTGTTTTCATATACAAAAATTTCCAAATGCAATCAATATAAATTTGTTGTGGGGAAATGTAGGCACAGCAGCTGTATTCATATTTAGGCTTAAAATTTCAGGCATAAAACTTGATATTAAAACCACTGTTCGCGCTTTATATGGATTTATATGGTTTTTTAAGGTTTTAGCCAATTGAATCGCTCAAAGCAAAATCGGACTTAATAAATGCTATGGCTTAGCAAAGAAGCAACTAAAAGGAAAATATTTCAACATTATTAATTTGAATTTGTCATTCACTTTTTTTATCAAACGAAAAAACAAAATTTGTAAAGCAATGTGGATTTAGCAATCTAAGCTTGTACGGTAAGAGAAATTTATTTTTTTGAAATATTGTGTACGTTTTTAAGATCTTAACTATTTTAAAACTTGAGAAAATGGATGAAAGTAAGGTATTAAAAAGGTCCTGAAGAATTCTTAAGCAAGAAACCGAGAAATTTGAATATCGCACATTTTGTTGAGTGGGAGATACGTTGGATTCTTCTACTATCAGTGTCTATGTGTAAAGGGAATTTAGGAATTCCGAATTGCCAGTATTAGGGAAATTTAACGAAACCTGCCCTTAACTGCTTCAAATTACAAAATTAGAGCCATCTACCACCCATTAAGATCTATTTATTGGTATCTACAAGTTCTAAATTGGCAACAGTTTCTCCACATCACAAATGAATCTAAATTTTGTACATTTCAGAAATGTTTTCTTACAAACATTGGTATACTTTTTACCCAATTTGTTAACCCCAAATATAAGTTTGGGCGGCTAAAAAAATACGTGTCGAATATTCTTTTCTCGTCTACCACTATCCAAAAATTTCATTACGAGCGAAGGGAACCCATCGTGAAAGCTTCATTGTTAAATCTTTTGAGACCAATGATATAGGAGATTTAAAAAAAAAAGTATTATTGGTTTTCTGAGCATTTGGGGTCAATCAATTCCATATTTTAAAAGGGGTCATGCCACTCATATGGTGGTTCAAGAATAAAGATACATATTTTTGTTCCAATTTTGTAAAGAGAACTCTCCCAAACAAAAACTCTAATTGCTATATGTGATAGAGGAGAAACAAATAAGAAACATGTAGTAGGTATTTATCGCTCAAACTCATATTTAGGTGCTTAAAATATCAAGGAAAGTTGGGTATTCAGAATTTTTTTAATTTTTTTTTAATGAATTTTTTCTCATTTATTTAAAAGATTTGGATGGGAGGATACTTTCAGTTCAAAATATTGGCACTGAGGGGTTCTGAGGTCATTTTGCCATTATAAAACCCTAAAATTCTGTCAGATGTTGAGGAATTTCTCTCAGAGAAAACTCTCAGATTCTGAGGTTTTTTTTTTATATAAAAATTCTTTGATTTTTAATTCTTTTTGCTATAGAAATAACCTCAGATTTTAAGGAAAATTTATTGTACTATAGAAAAAGCCTCAGATTCTAAGGAATAGAAAGCATCATTCTAAGGTGGTCTTCAGAGTCTGATAAATTTTTGCTATAGAAAAACCAGATCCTAAAGATTTATCCCTATTGAATCTTCTTTTACTTCTGAGAACATTTTCAATTGGAAAAACAGTTTCCTATAGGACAAAGTCTGCAGAAACTAAGACTATACCTACCGTAAAAAAATTCTGAAAATATGAGGGCTTTTCGGTAGGAAGAATTGTCTGGAAGATTGAAGGTTTTTCTAAATAATGCATCTTAGGTTTTTTTGCAGGAAAAATTCCTCAGAATCGAATTTTTCTTTTGGAAAATAATTCTCAGAGTGTGAGATGATTTCAAAAGGAAAAAATTCTTTTAATCTGAGTTTTTTTTACAGAAGGAAATCTCCAGAACCAAAAGATTTTTCTTAACCTCAAACCTACCAAATTAGAATTAATAAAAATACATATTAATTACAATATTAATTGTATTTAGTCTAAACGACGCATTTGAAAAAAGAACACTTTACTATAAAAAATGTTTTCCTTTGAAACTGTTCGATTTAATGGGCTTTTTTCCTACATAAAAATTTATCCGGATTCGGAGGACTATTCTGTGGTAAAATCTTCCGATCATTGGAAAGAAAAACCACCAGATTCTAAGAACATTTTCTTGTAGATATTCCCTGATATTCTGAGAGCATCCTCGTATAGAAAGCCCTCGCAGATTTTTTTTTTTTTTTGCAGAAAAACCTTTAGGAAAGAGAATATAAAAAAAATAATTTATTAGAGGGAATATTTCTCAGAATTGAATGTATTCTTCTAAAAAGAATTTCTTGATTTTAATAATTTATTATAGTTAAGAATTTTAATATTAATTGTTATAGTTGTTACACGCAAAGAAAAAACATGGTTGGGATGATCATATTCTAAGAGCATCATACATTTTTGGGTTTTTGATTGCGACAATCATGTTATTACATAGTTGGCCCAATCATACTCTTACCTCATTTTTATCATAATATGGTCAATAAATTATCACACTATGATTGTAAAATTCTCCCAATATTCTTATATTATAATCCTGCATATTATCATATTATTGTCCTATAATCCCTATAGTATTCTCCCAGTATTTTGCTGAAGCTGGATTAAAATTTCACGATACATCCAAAAAATCATCATAATATTTTCCTTATGATCATAATATTTTCTTGATGATCATAATATTTTCCCAGTGATCCTATTATTGTCCTGTCGGAAATTTTGTGATCACTTAGAATCATATTATGATCACTAGGAACATATTATGATTATTTTGTGCACTCTTTACATTTTCTTCAATTTTGTACATTTCTTCAATTTGATTTTCGTACAAAAGTTTTCTACGTGAGTACAAAAAAAAAACACTTTTTTTATCACTTTTTACTTATTTTATAACACTAAGCACTTCAAAGTAAAATCTAATTTGAAGGTTCCTGGTTAGACCGAATTCTTTCTTATACAAACAATGTCACTATTAAAATGAATATCAGTAAGTTGTTTGCTATTTTTTGTTTTTTTATTTTTTTATTATGTATTATTTTCTTTGATTGCGTCTTATAACTTCTTTTCACAAAATCTGAAACAAGAATGACGCTAACTGGTCAATGACGCTCATAAAAAGATATACTGACCATCTTATAGTTATCGAAATCATACCAATGATTGTGAACATGATATCTCTCAGTACAAATAATAATATGATTGTAATTCGAATAGAAGAATATGGTTGTCCGATTAATATATGATTGTAGCCGAAAGAAAAATATGATAAGCGAAAAAAGGAGAGATTTTAACTATAAAATGATTACAGACGACCATATAACTTGTAAAGTATGATTAATACATTAATAGTATGATTGCAACAACCATGTATGGCAGTAGGGATCATAGTTTTGTAGCCGTGATCATATTGCAACCATATCTTTTCTCTGCGTGTACTTACAATTTTTATATTAATGGTTAATATTTTATTTTCTCATGAGTTTTATAGTTAATAATGGTTCAGTTCAGTTTCCTAATATAAGTTGGGTAAATTTAAACAAAAATTAATTGGAGTGTAGCAGGTTTTGGAAACTAATTCTGTTTACTTGTCGAATTCAATACAAATTATAAATCGGAAACTAAAAGTTTTTAAAAATTGAACTTAAAATAGGAAACTTATGTTTTCACCATACAGAGCTGCTAAATTGTTCTAAACAAAATTCGAAGTAGCATGCATAGCAATAAAATTCATGCCTACTTTAGTGAAATAGGGAATAAAATGTTAGAATCCGAAATCAGTTACTTCTCCATATACAATCCCATAAAACTTATACACTTTTACAATAATTTAAGAAGGAAATTAAGCCCAAAAAGGCAACACTGACTGACATGTAATAATTCATTTTCAACGACACCACATTTATATATGATTTCTTTATAATTTCTTTAAAGAGAATGACATTAAAAGCAAAAAATCGATAAACAAAAAAATTGGGTATTTTAGTCTGACTTTTTATTTAAGGGGTTACGTGACATTCGCGGCAGAGAAAACAGACCTTTTTTTAAAAATTCATAACTCAGTCAAAAACAAAAATTTTTCCAAATCGAATAATAATAAATTTTTTTTAAATTTTTGGTGATGTTCCAAATTTGAAAGTGTGTTTTTTCGAAAAAAAAAATATTGACTTTAAAAATTCATAAAAAATCGAAAAAAAATTTATTATTATTCTATTGGTTATTCATACGATAACCAATTTTGTTAAGATTTAAAAAAGTCATTTTTTTCCAGATCAGACAATTTTTGCAACTCCCAGCGCTGCAACCACGAGGCCCCGTTTTTTTTTCTCTGCCGCCAGTTTGGAGCTCCATAAAACCATGTTGGAGTGAAAAATATATTTTTTTTAATTTTTTTTCTTGTAATTTGTTCAATTCTCTGCAATAATAAAAAAAAAATTTTGGAAAAATTTTAGTTTTTGACTGAGTTATGAATTTAAAAAAAAAGGTCTGTTTTCTCTGCCGCGAATGTCATGTAACCCCTTAATAAGCCCCAGTACAGTGCGTATGAAGAATATTATACAATATATATTTATTATTACTAATACGCACCGGTGCACCACTGAACACAGCGGTGTTCCCTTCTATAGAAACAACTGTAGCAAATATAATAGTTGATCTTGTTTAATATTTTTGTGCTTGCTTTTTATGTTGATACTTAGCAAGTTCTGGCACAACTAAAGCTCTTAAAAATCCCCAAGACTTCAATGAATTTCACATCAAATATTAAATGATGAACATAAACAATGGCAGACATTATTTTCATACAATTTTGTTAAAACTATTATAAGTTCTTAAATCTTATTTAAAAAGAGAGCTTAAAAAAGGCATATGCTTCACTTTCTCACAAAAAAACAAAGATTATCAAAAAAAAAAAAAAATATGCGAGAGCCCTTTAGAAGTAATTTTAACTAACTACACTATGTTCGTAAAATAACTCAAATTCGTAAAGACATAAATTAAATAATTCATAATTATTTAATTTTTTAAAGACAGAATATATCTGGAGAGATATTTCAATTGATTTTTTTTTTTTCTTTAATCGAAATAGTAAAAATTCTACAAACAATTTGAGTCTTATATAAAACCCAAATAAAATAACATTCTCCTACATATTTACAAAGTTAAAGTAGTAATAACTTAATAATAAAAACGGAAGTAACATTATTTTCATGAGGTTCATAATTTACTAAAAAAAATATAGTAAAAAAAAATCCAGAAAAAAGTAGCAAAAATATAATAAGTAGAAGAGATAAAGTATAAGAGATGGCAAAAAACGAAAGACAATGCAGATAGCAAATTGGCACAGCCTTTTGTTTTCAACAATTTACAGACAAAGTATCATCATTTATTCATAATTTTTTTTTGTATTTTATGTTAGTACACGTAGCAAACTTATTTTTGCCTGAGACTAAATGAAAGAAAAAATTTAAAAAATGAGGGTAAACTACCTTCATTACTTGCAGTAAATTTAATACCAGCTAATGTCCTTTTTTCGTCGTTGTATTTTTCCTTCTTCCTTCTTTCAACACAAACCACTTATAAGACCTATAATCAGCTCTAAAGCACGATTATCCTCTTTATTTTATTTTAACTTGGTTAAATGTTGAAGCTATTTGAAATATTTTAACAAATTGGAAAAAAAAAACTAACAAACTCTTTAAAGGATTAACAATAAAAAATAAAACAGAAATTACATCATTTTTTTAAACTTTAGAGGATTATTTAACAATATATGCACTCATAGAAGTAAATCTGTTAAAAAATAGCAAAAAGAGCTACTAAAAATTTGTTAAAAATTATGCTGCAGAAAAAACTGCTAAAATTAGCAGATTATTTTTGCTAAATATTAGTAATATAGAAACAGCAAATATAAAACTGTTAAAAATACGGAATTTTAATTATATTTCAGTTATTACATTTTTTTTAATGGAAAATAGCAAATTAAGCTGCTAAAATCAGCATAAAATTTTGCTAAATAATTAGAAGCCTAAAAAATCACAAAAAAATTTTAAATTTTCGAAGTTTTTTTTCGATTTTTTTTTTTAAATGCAAATAAAAATCGAGCCTTTTGAAAACAGCAAGCTCCAATGTTTTTAGAAAATTTTTCTGCTGTTTTGAGCAGAACAGACTACTATTTGTATTCAATTAAATTTAGATTAAAAACAGCAAAAATTTTGTAAGTATAACAGTTCATTTTTGCTATTTTTAGTCTCCTAATATTTAGCAAAATTTTCTGTAGATTTTACAGTAAAATTTGTTATTTGTAATTATCTAAAAGTTAACTTAAATATAACTAAAATACTGTAAATTTAATAGTTTTAATTTTACTGTTCTTATTTTACTAATATTTAGCAAAATAAATCTGCTAATTTCAGCAGTTTTTTCTGCAGCATAATTCTTAACTTATTTTTAGTAACTGTTTCTGCTATTTTTACAAATTTATTTCTATGAGTGTGTTTATATCATTTCCTATTTATTAAACATTTATATTGGATTTGTTAATAATTAAATTGTAGAATAGAAAATTTGTGTAATTAAGTTGAGGACCAGTTCAGCTTCGCTAGTTTGTAAAGGTTTTTAGGAGCTTTGACCACAGGGCTTCATTCCCGATCACGCTGCAAAAACCATTCTCTTGGTTTGTGTATATACAGATTACAAAGGTTCAGTATGGGAAATTTGTTTTAAAATCAAAGCAATTTGCTTTGAAATCAGTGAAATCCTCTCAGCATGAACGCGTTGCCGAAGCTTTGTAATCTGCATAAAATTTTATTGGGGTATTCTTCCTCTATGGTTTGGCCACTTTGAAAAATAATTTTTCATCTCTGGTTTAGTAATAAAAAATAGAAACCATAAGAAGTAGAAGCAATTTTAAAATTTAACTCGGAACTGAAGCGCACTCATGAGTAGTATAACGACGTGTTTTCCTCCATTAGCTGGCGTAAGCTCGCGGGTTTAGGAATCGTCACATAAATTTATTTAAAATCAGTGACAGAAAGTCAAAAAGCAGTGTTGAATGTTATAAAAATCTAATTATACCCTACACCACTATGTTGTCATTAAACCCTACACCACTATGTGGTCAGGGTATTATAAGTTTGTGCTGATGTTTGTAACACCAAAAAATATTGGTCGTAGACCCACCTTATAGTATACCGATCGGCTCAGAATTTTTTTTTATTTCGATTTAACGCAAATATTAAGATATTTTGATGAACTTTGGTACGCAGACCTATGTTGGCCCAAGGATGAACAGGTTTGATTTTGGTGAACATCGGTCCATGTTTAGACGTAGTGCCCATATAAGGGTCCTACCAAAATTATAATGTTTATACGCTGCAGATCGCAAATATTAAGATATTTTGATGAAATTTTGTACATAGACCTATGTTGGCCCAAGGACGAAGCCTATTGATTTTGGTGAACATCGGTCCATGTTTAGAACTAGTGCCCATATAAGGGTCCCCCCAAAATTGGCTTGTTACAAACTGCAGGTCGCAAATATTAAGATATTTTAATGAAATTTGGTACACAGACCTATATTGGCCCAATAACGCAGCCTATTGATTTTGGTGAACATCGGTCCATGTTTAGACCTAGTGCCCATATAAGGGTCCTTCCAAAATTATATTGTTTATACGCTGCAGGTCGTAAATATTAAGATATTTTGACGAAATTTGGTACACAGACCTATGTTAGCCCAATAACGCAGCCCATTGATTTTGGTGAACATCGATCCATGTTTAGACCTAGTGCCCATATAAGGGTCCTACCAAAATTATACTGTTTATACCCTGCAGGTCGTAAATATTAAGATATTTGGATGAAGTTTGGTACACAGACCTATATTTGCCCAATAACGCAGCCTATTGATTTTGGTGAACATCGGTCCATGTCTAGACCTAGTGCCCATATAAGGATCCTACCAAAATTATACTATTTATACGCTGCAGGTCGTAAATATTAAGATATTTTGATGAAATTTGGTACATAGACCTATGCTGGCCCAAGGACGAAGCCTATTGATTTTGGTGAACATCGGTCCATGTTTAGACTAGTGCCCATATAAGGGTCCCCCCAAAATTGGCTTGTTACAAACTGCAGGTCGCAAATATTAAGATATTTTAATGAAATTTGGTACACAGACCTATATTGGCCCAATAACGCAGCCTATTGATTTTTGTGAACATCGGTCCATGTTTAGACCTAGTGCCCATATAAGGGTCCTTCCAAAATTATATTGTTTATACGCTGCAGGTCGTAAATATTAAGATATTTTGACGAAATTTGGTACACAGACCTATGTTAGCCCAATAACGCAGCCCATTGATTTTGGTGAACATCGATCCATGTTTAGACCTAGTGCCCATATAAGGGTCCTACCAAAATTATACTGTTTATACGCTGCAGGTCGTAAATATTAAGATATTTGGATGAAGTTTGGTACACAGACCTATATTGGCCCAATAACGCAGCCTATTGATTTTGGTGAACATCGGTCCATGTCTAGACCTAGTGCCCATATAAGGGTCCTACCAAAATTATACTATTTATACGCTGCAGGTCGTAAATATTAAGATATTTTGATGAAATTTGGTACACAGACCTATATTGGCCCAATAACGCAGCCTATTGATTTTGGTGAACATCGGTCCATGTTTAGACCTAGTGCCCATATAAGGGTCCTTCCAAAATTATACTGTTTATACGCTGCAGGTCTCAAATATTAAGATATTTTGATGAAATTTGGTACATAGACCTATGCTGGCCCAAGGACGAAGCCTATTGATTTTGGTAAACATCGGTCCATGTTTAGAACTAGTGCCCATATAAGGGTCCCCCCAAAATTGGCTTGGTTACAAACTGCAGGTCGCAAATATTAAGATATTTTAATGAAATTTGGTGCGCTGACTCACATTATAGAAAATTTTGACACAAGCCTCATTTTAACCCATTCGAATTTCGGATCCAAACATTAGTTGGCTTTTAACCAGACTGGTGTAGGGTATTGTATAGTCGGCATGCCCGACTTTAACCTTTTTACTCGTTTACTGATGTTAATATGGGGCGGAATCCTTTTAGCATGCTCTGATACAGTAAGTCTTCTCAAGTTTCACGTAGGAGGTGACGTTGTACGGCTCACCTCTTCTCCAAACAGATGGCCAAGTTATTGGTACGGCGGAACATATTACACTGCGGAGAAAGACAGGACCCTCACTCTCATTGCGTTTCTTTAGAAGTGACCATCAAGCACTCTCGTAGGTAGTGACCTTGTACATAATATTCCTCTCCAACTTTCGTTTTAATTTTAACCAGGGCAAGTGGTTCTCCGAACTGGATACCTAGGGTACTCGCTGCAACCGAATATTTATGGAAGTGACCTGTATTCGGAGGGCAGGATGTTCAAGGATATTCAGATAGCCTACAAGGATGTTCACAGGACCTCCAAGGATATTCACAGGACCTTTAAGGATGTTGACAGCAGCTTCAAGGATATTCACAGGACCTTTAAGGATCTTCACAGGACCTTTAAGGATCTTAACAGGACCTTCGAGGATATTTAAAGAACCTCCAAGGATATTCATAGGACAGTACATTCATGGATATTCACAGGACCTTCAAGGATACTCACAGGCCATTCACAGATATTCAAAATACCTTCAAGGATGTTCATAGGACCCTCAAGGATATTCAGAAGACCTTCAGGGATATTCGCAGGAACTTCAAGGATATCCACAGGACGGGACATTCAGGAATATTCATATGACCTCCAAGAATGTTTCAGGACCTGCAAGGATGTTCCCAAGACCTTCAAGGATATGACTTGGTACGGCACACATCCTTGTCAGGATATAGGAGCTACCTTATAAGGCACCCTTTCTTTGCAGGATTAGGTCAGTGAGGAAATTACCTTGTGATCGAGTTCACGGAATACAAAGAACTCATCCCGATTTCTTGGATGTGTTGCCTTTTATACCCAATTCAACCAATTCATTCAGGGTATTCAAAATTTTGGTAAAAATTTGTTCAAATAATTTTAAATTTCCAAAAATATAATAATTTTCAAATTTAAATATATCTGGTTCAAGAGCTAATATAGAAAAACGGCTAGTACCAGGGGATTCAGCTTACTCGAATTAGTGGGGTGCCCCGCTTGTCGTATATTTGAACAAGCACAGTGTAATTACCCTACGGGAAATTTTAACAAACTGTCACCGAACTGGCCCCTTTATATGAAATAGACTGGTCACTTTTACATGGCATTGTCATAGGAGGGGGCAATTGACCCCTTGTGACAGGTCACAAGACAAATCCTAGGACAGGTTACTGAACTCTTATAAAAAACAAAGTTCAGGGACCTGTCCTGGGATTTGTCTTGTGACATGTCACAAGGGGTCAATTTCCCCCTCCTATGACAACGCCACGTAAATGTGACCAGTCTGTTTTATGTAAAGGGGCCAGTTCGGTGACAGTTTGTTAAAATTTCCCGTAGGGTAATGCTCAGTATAAAAAAGCTTGTACAGTAGAGCGTACCACCTTACAGGCAAAAAAAAAAAAGTGCGCCATACACCCTCCAATATGAAGTATTTTTGCAAGGAGGTTTCAAAAAAAATAATTATTTTTTTATGCCGAACGAAGGGGTCGCCATTTTACATTTTTCGTTATATCTTTGGTATTTACAGTCGGATCTTAAAGTATGAGACATCGATGTTTTTCTCTCAAGGAGACCAGTGTTTTGCTCTAAAGACATTTTGACCTCAAGTATCCCGTTCTAGTAGTTACCCACCAGATCTCAGTTGCTACCACCCTAATGTACCACCCTAATGTCAGAAAATTAAAGCTCGCAAAAAATCATTAAACTTTTGCTAAGGAAGTTTTTCGCTAAACCCAGTAGAAATTTTTTTTATATTTTGGTTGCCGAACGTAGGGGTCGCCTTTTAAAATTTTTTTTAATTGGATTGTTACTATATAGCAAAACACTGGTCTCCTCGAAGCAAAAAAATCCATATATCACACTTTAAAATCCGATTTTAAATGCCAGAGCTATAACAAAAAATTAAACGAGTAAAAAGGTTAAAGTCGGGCATGCCGACTATACAATACCCTACACCAGTCTGGGTAAAAGCCAACTAATGTTTGGATCCGATATTCGAATGGGTTAAAATGGGGCTTGTGTCAAAATTTTCTATAATGTGAGTCAGCGCACCAAATTTCATTAAAATATTTTAATATTTGCGACTTACAGTTTGTAACCGAGCCAATTTTAGGGGGACCCTTATATGGGCACTAGGTCTAACCATGGACCGATTTTAACCAAAATTAATAGGCGTCGTCCTTGGGCCGACATAAGTCGGTGTGCCAAGTTTCATCAAAATATCTTAATATTTGCGACCTGTAGAGTGCGCACAAGAATACATGGACAGACAGACAGACAGACAGACGGACGGACGGACAGACGGACATCGTCAAATCGAAAAAAAAAAAATTCTGAGCCGATCGGTATACTATAAGGTGGGTCTAGGACCAATATTTTTTGGTGTTACAAACATCAGCACAAACTTATAATACCCTGACCACATAGTGGTGTAGGGTATAAAAAGGCGACCCCTACGGACGGTAAAAAATCGCCTTCCAAAAATACATCATATTGGAGGGTGTACGGCGAACTTTTTTTTTTTGAGGTACTGTCTATTGTACAGTGAGCACTCTGCATTTATAATATCCATTAGCAAAGAATATTATCGAATATTCAATGTATTCGAAACAGATTCAAATTAAAGCACGAGTTTTTTTATGCTATTAACTCATTGAACATATCATTGAAAATTTACAAGAAAGGTCTGCGGTGTAGTTCTCTCCGATTTGGATGAAATTTGGATATGTGACAGAGGGGAAAATAGTAACAATTTTAACAAACTATGATTTCAATTATTAATTTTTTTATTTTCATGAATTTTAGAGAATATACAGAGATTATTTTTGTTCCTTTTTTAAATAAAATTAATAAAAATACAACATACTTTGTATATTATTTTACATACATTTTTATTTCCATTAATCGATTTTTTTTTTTATTTTATTCGATTAAAAGATTAAGAAATAATCACGAATAATTATTTGCACTATTAAAATAAAATGTCGATTAATTGAATCATGTAGTTAGTAAGACTTTTGTCGTTACAATACTCAATTCGGAACAATGAGCGACAAATTTTTTAACCTGATTACTAAATGTGTTCGAAAAAATTTTTCGTTTGTGTATACAAATTACTTATACAAATTTTATGGCGATTGAATAAAATAAATTCCTTAGAAATATTTAAGTCAAAAAGATGCTTTAAACAGCTTACCATGGCGTATACTTAATATTAATATTTTATATTGTTTGCAAAATCATATTACGTATACGTTACAGTTAATTTTTTTTTTTTTGTTAATATGAAAGTGTCTATTATTGAAATCAATTGCAGAAAATAAAATTTCCAAATGTGGCACCAATAATTCAATCGTAAAGACAACAAATCTGTTAAATTTCCTTGTTGAATCTAAGAAATACAAATCTTAAGGAATACAAACCAATATGTATTGCTTTTGTTTGAAAATTTAATTCACGAAATCAGATTAAAAAATACGCAGAATTTGGAGGTAAGTTGCAATATCCAACGACCAATTTTCTTACATAATTTCAGCAAATAATTCATAGTGTCGAGGTATTCTACCTTAACACACATAGTTATGGCAAGAGGAAGCAAAAGTGTAATCAATTTTTATATTATTTTATTTCAATTTAAAAATATATTTAATATATCGCAATATGAAATCAAAAAAGGAGTATGTTACATTTAAAAAATTTTAGAGCAGAAGCAAAAAAATTCCTAAAATTAAAAATAAATAAACCAAATTTTTTCGATATTTTTTTAGGTTAAACTTATTTTTTGTTGCATCAAAGGAATTAAATATGCTAAAAATCCCAAACGTATTTAACAAATTGTGAAAAATAATCCGCTGCAGGCATGTCCCTTTGCGGATTTCATTCTTGCCTAAGGAAATCGTCAGGGGACGACGTTTTTAGAATTTCTGGAAATATTTGTTAAGTTAAATTACAAACTCAATGAAAATTTTTTGTTCTCGTCTAGGAGCGTTATTAAACATTTAAAATATCAAAGAAAAAACAAAAACAACAACAGAAAATTTTCCACAATTTGCTTTGTCATCTTCCAATGTACTAATCTGTCGAATTAGTATTTGAGAAAAATGTCCAATTTTCCAATTTTTGTATTATTTATAGAGGATTAGTTTTTCTGCGCTTGCACTTAAGGCTTTTAGAATTTTGTTAATAAAATCGTCGTTTTTAGTTGTAGGAGTGTAAAATTTTGCAAGAGTGTGTATTTTGATTGTGCATAATAATCAATCAAAAAGTCGATTTTGTTTTTTTTTTCTAAATCACGGCTTTCTTGATTTCATATGACGATATATTACATAGAATACCCCAATTTAAATCTCATTAAAACTGAATCATTAAAAATAAATGGGTGAGTAAAAATTGCTGCATTGAGAATAAAAATCGATTACATATTTAAATTATCAACTACAATAAAAAAAAATCATACTAAAATAAACACTTAAGCTAAAACAATAGATAGATATTATTCGCTAAAACAATAGGAAAATATTTGTAAGAATTTCATTATTTCCTTCAAAGAAGTAGAAGAATAACAAAAATCATATTAAATGCAAAATAGTACGAAAAGAGCAAACAAAACAAATAAACAAATTTAGTGAAGGTATTAAAATTTCAAAACATTGCAACTGAAAAAATTTAAATTGACATTTGGAATCCTTTACTAAACGTAGTACCATTTTTATTCAAACAATCAAAACAATAAAGTTTAATATAAAAACAAATTTAGTTAAAAAGAAGAACATACAGAATATCTTAATGCCCTACATTATGAAATGCAAATGAAGATAATTTTTTTTTTTTTAGTTTCTACCCACAAACTTATAACACCCTTATGTAACTTCTGCAGTTAAGATTTGTAAGTTGTTTGTGTAGTATTTCAGTTTTGTTATTTTTGCACATACATATTTTTAATTATATGTATTTGTAAGTCATAATTTAAAAAAAAAAACTACATAAAAGTAAGGAGATTTCGAAATATTTATTTTATGCAGTTATTTTGTGGTTTATTTTATTAACAGTCAAAAAGAAATAAAAATAAAAGTTTAATTTAATGAAATATTAGTGGCACTGTTTTGAAATAAAATTTCATTTCTTGTTAACTCATTTCTGCATATTGGGTATTTAAATACCCAAAAAGGGAGTAATCTTAGTAAAAATTTAGCTAGGTCCTGGTTAGAGGTGCTGCAAATTTGTTTGCATGTATAGGTGGGAAAAGAATAGAACTACTTAAATAAATGTTTGATTTAAAATATATCCCTTCCCAGGGGGTACGAGTATTTAGCGGTTCAAAAGTCAACAAATTTACACAACCATAGTTCATAAATTATCCAAAACCGTATGAAATTATACAAAAAATTTATTTTTTTTATTAGTTTAAAATGCGAGTAACCGTTATTTTAATAAAAAATTAATATCCCCTTTGAACTTGGTGCGCACAGTATGGTAGAATCGAAATAATTTGGAAATTATGCAGCTATTTCTCACCGGGTGGTTGAATCGCTATGAAATGCACTGTCATAGAGCTCAAGTTTTGAGATCCGAAGCCCTTGACTCAAAGGGAGTTGCGCCATTCAGCTCCAAAGAAAGGAACTTCTAAAACATGAAAATCTTGAACGCTTCCCATTTTTTCCCCAATTTATCAAGAGATTTAAAAAACGTAACAAAAAATTTCATTTGGTATAAAGTTGGCAAATGGTGTTTGAAATACATTCTACCACTATGTGTTAAATTTGAAGAAAATCGGTTAATATTTGGTAACAGTTTACCTTCAATGGTCATATAACTCAGCTATAGGGTGCGATTTATAGTAAAAACAGCCTTTACGTGTTAACGAAGACTGAATTAATGAATTATTTAAAATATATTGGTCTGAAAACAGCCTTCACATGTTAACGAAGACTGAATTAATGAATTATTTAAAATATATTTTGGTCTGTCCCACTGTGGTGCTGTAAGAATATTTTAGTCTGATAAAAGCCAGTAACTGCTATAAAAACTTTAAAGACTTTTAGTTTTTATCAGGCATGAAAAAGTCACAATCATAACAAACCCAAATTTCTTTTGCTTCCGGTATTTTATTCGTACTTTTGCGAAAAAAAGCTGTCAAACTCCATATAAAAAAATTATTTTTCACTTGTGTAGAATTGTTGCGAAATTGCGGTAGAATTTTTTTCCCATCAATTTAATAGACAGGACCATTTGAAATTGTAGCGAAAAAGTGACATTTGGGTTAATTATGAGTGTAACTTTTTATAGACCATAAAAAATTTGTGCCTTTTAATGTTTTTATTATACATAGAGCGAAATTTTTTCGCTCTTTTGAACAAAATACTGGGCTTTAATATCAAATGGTCTTCCCACCCAAGACAAAAATATTTATTTTGTGCAGTCTGAAAAATATTTTCACAAAATATGAACAAAATACGGGAAAATATAAATAAATAAATAAATAAATAAAATATAAAACAACCCAGTGTACAATTGGAGTCCGAAAAGACTCATAAAAGAGCCCTTAGCCCTTCTGAAATCATAGATATATGAGGGTGTTTTCCTTCACCGATGAAGCCTCTTTCTGACCGCACTTTTATGACTCATAAAAGACTCCAAATTATGAGCATTGCTGGAAAATTTTTAATTTTCTGAGCAATTTATGAGTCATTTATGAATAATTTTTGAGTCGATATACTCATAAATAAGAGTCTATTATGTTTCATTTATGACTCTAAAATTTGAGCACTCTGAAAATGCTCGTCATAATTTCTGAGCGCTCAGAAAAATTTTGGCTGGGAACATTTTAGACTTCCTCTAACTAAATTGGGTTTCATGATGAACAAATCTACAAAAATAATTCACTAGAAACTGGAAATTTGTGGTAGATGTCACACAAACAAATTAATTTTTTCTGCTGTGGGGATTGAAAGCATGAAATTTAGTAAATTTTTCAGTTAAATGCGAAATTACACAAAAACTACACAAAAATGTCATTATTCAAAAATTATCCAAGGAATGTGTAACCAATAATCTTTCAAAAAGTGGCAACACTGCGGCAAAGGCTCTGGAATATTGGGGAAGTAGGAATTCATAAAATTCTCTTGGTGCGTAATACTTAGTCTAAGGTGTCCTCTACGTACAAAAAAATAATTACTTGGTTAGGGAACTACTTTTTGTAATGTAGGCATTAAAATTATAGATTATTTTCAAGGAAAAATAAGTAGTTTTCGTGGAAATAATATTTAAAATATTTTACTTAAAAAAACATGCACCCAGAAAACAGATTCAGTTCTGATAACCCCATTTGTAGTCAATCACATGGTTCGGTTGTGGTAGCCGAATTTTTCAGTTGTGGCAACAGAAAACCAATTGGGACAGGACTAATTTGACTGTGACAACGGAATTTCAGTTGTATCAACAATAATTCTGTATCCACAACCGAAAAATTCATTTGTTGCAACTGAACCATTCGATTGGCAACAAATGGGGTTGTCAGCACCGAATCTGTTTTCTGGGTGTGGAGGAATAGTTTTATATAAGTGATTAATGCATAAGTAAGGTAGTTATGGTATCCAAACAAAAGTATGACTTGACTCAGTAATTATGATCAATTCTGGTCAGTGTACTAGTTCGTTTAAATCGTTCTTTATACCCTACACCACTATGTGGACAGGGTATTATAAGTTTGTGCTGATGTTTGTAACACTAAAAAATATTGGTCCTAGACCCACCTTATAGTATACCGATCGGCTCAGAATCACTTTTTATTTCGATTTAATGATGTCCGTCTGTCTGTCTGTCCGTCCGTCCGTCTGTCTGTCCACGCATTTTTGTGAACACTCTACAGGTCGCAAATATTAAGATATTTTGATGAAATTTTGTACACCGACTTACGTCGGCCCAAGGACGACTCCTATTGATTTGGGTTGAAATCGGTCCATTTTTAAACATAGTGCCCATATAAGGGTACCCCCCAAAATTTACTTTTTTACACGCTACATGCCGCAAATACGAAGATATTTCAATGAAATTTGGTACGGAGACCTATGTCGGTCCAAGGACGATGCCTATTGATTTTGGTTAAAATCGGTCCATGTTTAGGCCTAGTGCCCATATAAGGGTACCCCCCAAAATTGGCTTATTTATATGCTGCAGGTCGCAAATAGTAAGATATTTTGATGAAATTTGGTTCACTGACTCACATGGTCCCGAGAACAAAGCCGATATATTCTAGATAGAATCAGTCGATATTTGGACGTATCGCCCATATGGGCTATATTTACGAATTTCTCTTTTTTTATAATTTTATAGAAAATTTTGACACAAGTCCCATTTTTACCCATTCGAATTTCGGATCCAAATATTAGTTGGCTTTTAACCAGACTGGTGTAGGGTATTGTATAGTCGGCATGCCCAACTTTAACCTTTTTACTCGTTTTTGTTTTAAACTATGACTGGTCTACGTGTGGTCCGGTTTACAACTAGTTTAGCCAATATTCACCTTTTCCACGATTTTTCATGCATTAATTATAAAAAATAAATTAAAAAAATTGTTTTTGTTAATAATGATGATCTAGTTCATATCACTCAAAAGACTGCACCGTTTAAAACAATGAATCGTTAAATTGAACTAGTTCGTAAATGAACAACCCAACTGTATTTTACACACGCGTAAATGCCTACAAAAAATAAGAAAAGTACCGAAATGAAATAAAGTATAAACAAATATTAGATAAAAAGTGTCTGGTATTCCACCAAAAATATTAAGCACTACTTCAAAAAGCATGACTATTTTATTTCAGGGACCGTAACGGTTATGACTTTTATTATAAAAGTCAGATTAAAAAGTTATTTTTTACTCTTATTTTTTAGTTAGAATTTTAGTTTTTCGAGCAAATTTGAACTACCCAGCAAACAAAGATGATCATTAATAACTCAGAAATGAGCTCCAAAAACATAAACATTTTTCAACTTTTTCCTATGAAAGTGGTCCGTCCAAAAGAGCCCCCCGTGTACTCAGAAAAAAGAACATGTAAAATTGAAATTTTCCTCATAAATTTAAATAATTTTGGAATCTTCTTTGAGTCCGAAAAATGAACCCTCATTTTGAGACAGCTTTTTAGATTGTAAAGACAAATTTTTGGATTGTTTTCTGAGGGTTCATATTTTCTACCAAAAAAAGAGTGTTTTCAAAAAAACAATAATCATTTATATGATCTATTTAGGAATCTTATTTATGAGCGCTCCGAAATTGCTGGCTGGGTACTTTGATTTTTGATATTAATTAATTTTTAGACAAGTTGTCACGTCCAAGTAATTTGCTCCATTTTTTACGAATAACAATTGATTTCTTTTCACCAATTAAAAAGACCATCAAAAGGATCATAATAGAAAACTTCCCCCCTATGATAAGCCTATGTAAAATGCACTGGTTCCGATCTAAACTTTCACAATATCGCAATCCAAATCACTGCTTCTTTTTCTATTATTTTCATGATTTTGCTTGTGTTGTTTCTTTATATTTCAGATAATAGTGCTAATATGTGAAAATTTTTTTTTTTTTATTTTAGTAAGGCTGAAATTTTTTATTAAGCCATCATTAAAATCGGCGTATTTACAAACCCTTTATAATGACTACCGCGCTATAATGTAGGGTATTCAAATAAATTTCATGATAATATTTATTCTCCTCTACTCTTTTGTGCAAATTCAATAACACAGCAGTGTCAGTAAAGCCAACTAACTATTACAGTTTCAATTGCTTAGAAGGCAAAAAAAAACAAAAAAAAAAAAAAAAAACAACAGGAGAAACCATTCACACACACAAAAATATATTCAGTCAGCATTCATGGTTTCTGCAGCTAAGGGATTTGATAAGATGTCTTGGAAAAAGTTGTAATATTGAATAGGAAGGAAATTTCATTCGTACATTTACAATTCCTCCACCCCCATTTGTTCCTTTTCACACTTCCTTTAAAACCATATAATTGAAAGAAGTAAAAGAAGCTGAAAAAAGTAGTCAACCAGCCAAGATTTCTCAATTCGCAAACAATAAAAATCAAAGTCAACAACCAATTTTATCTTTTTCTTACTATTACTTTAATACTCGTATAAGAAAATGAAAGATGATTGGAAAAAACTTTCACAAGGAAGGTTTAAGGTGTAGTTTACTCCGATTTGGATGAAATTTGGATATATTGTAGAGAAGAGAAAATTAATGAATATATCATTTTTAAAAGAAAAACTTAGATTTTTTTGTATGAAAAATGTTAAAAAAAAATTTCAGAAATTCCAAGACATTTGTACAAAAAATTAAAACACTGAAGAAAATGAAAATTGTAATAAATATTTATCGGGGAAAATCCACTAAAAGCCAAACTATAAGGAACATCAACGAAAGAAAAATGTCTGTAAATAATTTTAGTTAAAACTACTATAAAAATAGTTAAAAATTATCTTATAGAAAAAAACTGCTGAAATTAGCGGATTATATTTGCTAAATTTTAGTAAGATAGGAACAGCAAAAATAATACTATAACATACATATACAGAATTTCAGTTGTACTTGAGCTAAATTTTAGTTAATTGAAAATGGCGAATTAAATAAAACCATCCCTGATAATGCAGATGGTCCTCGTTAGTCATACGATGGCAACCAGTTACAATACGAACAAAAATGTTGCCTAAAATTGGCAACACTTACTCACAAAACAATTTCTTCATTGGGCATTTCTTCTACTGGTTGATAAGACATAAAATAAATACATCTTTTTGCAAAGTTCAGCAGTTATATCTTATGTTACAATCGAAAGAAATACAGATAAGTTAGTATTTCTAATAGTAGAAGGTATTGCGGTTGTTTGTGGCATGAAAGGATGGAGTGGGAATAGATAAGACTGCAATACGAAATGCACACTAGCATCATAGCATTACAAAGAAGATTCTAAGAGCAAATCGCCTGGAAAAAAACATTTATTGTCGGCAAAAACAAATTCGTTTCCTACGTCGTGAATAACTATTACCCGAAAGTAATACTTCCAGCTAATACAAAAGGAATTCTCCGGGAAGATTAATTCGCCGATATTTTAAAGAATTTTTTATCCCCAAATTATCGCTGGGAAGATAATTCCGCGATAATTTTAAGATATTTCTGTCGCCATATTGCCGGGAAGTTAATTCCGCGATACTTCAAATATTTATTATAACAATAAAAAGAAGATATTGCCGCAATATCTTCCTGGCATCATTTCTTCTAAATGTTTACAGACACGTTACGATTTCATTCCCTATGACCTATTGGCAGATTTTTATTTTATTATTATTTTTGTTGCTGGTTTTTTTCCCTAACTTTGCCAACAACTGCTCCACTCAACTAGCAGATGCCTTAGTTTTTTATATTTATACCCTACTTTATTTACTACGTGTTCAGGGTATAATGAGTTAGTGCTGATGTTCGTAACTACCCAAAATATAGTACCAAGATCTGCCTAATAGTACCAGTATAGCAATGGAATTACAGAGACACTCCGTTTGGGGCTTCCCCCAGATTACGATAAAAATTAATAGTTTTCGGTTTGATAAATTCTTAATACTTTGTGCACTCCATTGAATTTATCTGAAAAATAGCGTTCATTTGATAACTAATCTGAAATTAGTCTTTGGAACAAAAACGAAAAAAATAAAGTAGAAAAAATAAGAAATAAATAATTTTTGCCCTTCTTTTTAACCCTGTGATGAGAGATAGGATCGATAATAAGGTAAAACCACAATACAGATCTTCCTTGTTAGAATAACTTTATGGTACGATTTAGCAATGTAAACCTTGTAATAAAACAATACGCAAATATTTTTGAATAACATTTGGAACAGTTATTTATGTTGGCCCAAGGACGAATTCAATTAAAATTGCTTAGAATCTGTGCATAATTAGACTTACCTAATATAGGACGATCTTTTTCGAATTGGGATTAAATGGAACAAAGACACACAAAACCTGGATTTTGAATGCAAAGTCCGTCATACCGATCAATCCAAATACAGACCTTCCCGAAATTTTTTTAGAAACGCTTTTTCAAAAATTTAATTTATAATACACTACACCACTAAGTTTTTTTTTTTTTTTATTTTTATTTTAGTTAATGAAAATTAAATACAATTCAAGTTTCGTCACTCCATTGGAGCATCTAGCAAGTGGACAGGCTGTAATAAGTTTGTGGTGATGTTTTAGTATGCCGATGGACTCAGAATCACTTTTTGTCCCGATTTAACGAAGCCCGTTTCTATCTGCCTATCCATGTATGTTTTTGCGCCCGCTACAGGTCGCAAATATTAAGATGTTTTGATGAAATTTGGTGCATTAGGCCAATAAAAGACGATTTTCCTTAAAATACGTCCATGTTTAGACATTGTACTTATAAAAAGGTTCCCCCAAAATAAAGCAAAACTTCCAGCAATGATGCCTTGATACACAAAATTCGACATTTTCGAAGCAAAAAAAAATTTTGTTGTTTCACTATTTCGTTCAATGACTAACTGATGTTTACCCTGCAAAATTCCATATAAGTTATTAAAAATACAAACCATGTGTAAAAGATACGCCATGTGTTGTGAATCCCGCATTTTTAAGTTATACACCCAATATATCTATGTGTGTATAAAAACTTGTTAGAGAATACAAAATTTTTTCTATAGTTTCATAGAAATAAAAAAAAAACTCAATTTTACCTAATTTTGGAACCATTTTATATAATTTTGGGTAACCTAAAATGTTTCCTTTACAATATGTTCAACATGTCCGTAGACCGTTCTTGTGAGTACCGAAGTGCCACTTTGAGCCAGCGTTGGAAAGTCAAGTTGTAGGTAAACTATGTCTAAATATCAACTGATTTCTTCCAAATTTTGAACATTTCAATAAAATTACATCCAAGTACCGAGTTTCAACCAAATCGGATAAATCGGATATCCGAAAACCTATTTTTGGTAATTTTCATGTTAAGCTCTTATTTTCCAATAGAATATTAGTTAAAATTCGTATTGCACTGACATTTTAGGCTAAACTGGGCCTTACTATTCTTTATATTAAACTTAAAAAAAAATGAGATAAGTTGAAACAAATCCCACAATACCCAAAAAACTGTAAAAAATTTCCAAAAAAAGGAATTTTTTACTCTTCTTGCTGTCTTGTCCATACTTAAAGCGATGTTAAAAATTGACAAATACAGTCATATTAGCATCATATTGGGTATCTTTGCCCGCTTTTAGTTTTTAAATTCCATTGGTGCACCCAGAGAAAAAAGAGTGTTAAAGTTGAAAATATAATAAAAATATTATCGAATTCGGGATGGTTTCGGGGAAGACAAATTGACAAGTGGAGAATATTTTTTTTTCAATTAGGTACATCTAAAAGAAATATGCTTTCAGAAAAATATGAATACTATATGTGTTCTTAAACAAACTTTTAATTTGGAAACAAATGAGTTTTTGGTAACTTCTTGCCCCAAAAAATTACTTAATTTGCTTTTTTTTATTTTCAATTTTAAAGACGTACCATTCTAAGCATGAAAAAGATTTTACATTGAAATAAAATAATTAGTTGCAAATATAACTGCAACTTTTTAAGATTATTGAATATGATTTGGCTTTATCCATTGGCAAAAAACCGGACTAGGTTATTGCAAAAATGCAAATTTTCAATTTTCAAATGCAAATAACTTTTATAATTTAGCATGTTTATTTTACGGCTTTACTAGCAGATTATAAAAATGAAACCGTTTGGTTCATAATTAAAAAATGGTAAGCTTTCAAAATTTTCACATCCTCGAGGTTAAGTCTAGTAGCGTAGCTCCTGGCGGGTCTGGGGGATTGGCCATCAAAACTTCAGCTCAGAATTATGTTTTTTATGGGCGTGTCAAATAATCTAATCTATTAATCTAATATAATCTAATCTATTAAAACCAGAACACCGTCCGGAGCAAGCGAAAATCCTGTGTGGACAAAGTAAACACCCTAAGGGTAATCGTTGAACAGTCTATGGAGTGAAGATCTCCCTTATATCTCGTATTTATAGACTTCGAAAAAGCATTTGATAAGCTCGCTCATGAAACCTTCTGGAAGACACTTGAATGCAAAGGCACCCCACTAAAACTTAACTCGCTTATTAGAAGTCTATACAATGGCTCTACTTGTAGAGTACTCTTAGCGGCAGAATAAATATAAATACCGGGGTACGGCAGGGATGCGTTATTTCACCTATACTGTTTAACATTGTTCTTGATGTAATGATGAAGACCGCAACAGAATACTCCAACAGAATTCAACAAGGCCCATACA
This sequence comes from Leucophora obtusa, assembly GCA_949987735.1. Classification (NCBI taxonomy): domain Eukaryota; kingdom Metazoa; phylum Arthropoda; class Insecta; order Diptera; family Anthomyiidae; genus Leucophora; species Leucophora obtusa. Next base: position 161,261,534 of record OX465299.1, on the reverse strand, counting down.
AGCGGTTAGGTGACTTAGATTACGCCGATGACATTTGACTCATAGTACACAATTTTAACGACATGTCTGAAAAATTAATACTCCTAGAAGCAGCGACAGCGAAAGCAGGGTTAAAAATAAATTAAGAAATGACTAAATCAATGCCTGTGAACACCGACAACAGGCAGTCCCTTCAGATGAACGGTACCGTGCTTGAAGATATTAGCAGCTTCTGCTACCTCGGCAGCATCATCAGTAGCAGTGGAGGATTTAGTGCGGATATCGAAAACCGTATTAATTGTGCCAGACGGTCCTTCGGCCTACTCCGTCCAGTATGGAAGGCTTCTCATATATCCATAAAAAACAAATTTTGCTTATTCGACTCCAACGTGAAGTCAACTCTTTTGTATGGATGCGAGACATGGAACGCCGCTGCCCGCGACATAAAAGCACTTCAAGTTTTTGCCTATAGGTGCCTGAGAAGGATTTTAAAAATATTTTGGCCTAATTTGATGTCCAATAACGACCTGTGGACAGCCACCAATCAAGTTCCTCTGCGCACCGAAATATTGAGGCGTAAGTGGAATTGGCGAGGTCACACATTACGTAAACCAGAAGATGGCATAACACGTGCAGCTATTGACTGGAATCCACAGAGCACCAGAAGAAGAGGAAGACCCGCCCACACTAGGAGAAAATAGTTGGACTCCGAAATAATATAATGAGATTAAACTAATAGCTTGTAACAGATCTGAATGGAATACATTTGTAGTGGCCCTATGCTCCAACTTGGAACGACGGGAATAAATATATATTGTGAGTTAAGCTGATATAATCTACGCTAATCCAATATAATCTAATCGAATCTAACCTAATCTTACCTAATTAATCTAATATAATCTAAGCTAATCTTATTTCGGAATTTGCTCAAACTCATTATTTTTCATAAATTGATATTGTCGTCCGCTGCGACTTGAACCCGAAACCTTATGCACAACAGTCCAGTGCACTAACTACTACACCAGATGGTACTGTGATGACCCAAATCGCACTATGGTATAGGGTATTTCTTGATCGGGCTTGACCTGCTATAATTTTGTCACTTTTTTTTTGTATTGTTTAGCTATTTGCCAACCTAGTTTCCCTTTAGGGTACATAGTGCTCCCCATCTATGAAATGATTGTATTTTTCTGTCTATTTTTGTTACTTTTAACACGTTTTATTTTTTTGTTTTCAATTCTTTGCCAATTTATATTGTTTTGGCCTCGATTACATACATATTTTGGCTTCAATATCGATGTTGTCTTTTCAATTGAAAATGATTTTGTTGTATATCCATCAAAAATAGGAGAGATAAACAAAAAAAGAAGACATATATTTTTACATAGCAATGTTGCGAATGCTTTTAGTGACACAAATGTTAATGGAGTTTTTAAAGTTTTAAATTTTAACCCCTCAATTCATAAATGCTTTTAAAGTTATACCAGGTTTACAAAACGTCATTTTAATACAAAATTTGTTCAATAAACCTCCTATAATTTTACAAAGATTTTATGAATTTAGGGGTAAGTTTAAATTTCGATATAAAATTACATTTAAAGGAGATGTTTATAAATATTTTAAGCAAACTAAGCAAAATCTGCAATCATGCATAAAAAGTAATTTATCAAATTGTCAAATACATTTCAATTAGGAGCTGCAAATTTAACCAATCATTTTGAAAATTCATATCTTTCTAGAAAATTCTTATACTAAGATGGGAAAAGTAAAAAACCTGGCCTCATTTCGGATAAAGAAGAAATGCGTAATATATTTTTGGCTTGTCATTGTATTATTAAAGTTTCATTTATGTTTAGTGCCTCGGCAGGGACACTAAAGTTGGTGGAAAAATATTAAAACATTTTTTAAGTTTTCGATACCTATCGCTTATCGATATATAGATATACGTTTTCAGATATAAATTTTATAGCATTGTTATTACGAGATTCGACAACATAGATATATACATATATATGAAAGCACGACGTTTAGTAAATGGCGCCCAATATCCCTGATATTTTAAGTTTAATAGGTTGTCATCAATTTTAACTGTAAAGCTTAAATCAATGTGATTTTAATTTAATTTACTGCTCATTTGATTGCCATATTATTTAATATGTAGCTCATTAGCTTATGTAAATATTGATTAAAAGACTTCAAATAAATTACTTTCCATTTGTTTTTTTCAGAAAACCCCTACATCACTCACAGTTTTTACCTTAACTTTAGTTTTTAATTTACCAAAGCCAAATTAAACAAACAAACAGTAGCAACTGAAAAAAATATGAAACAAAACTTAACTCCAATTTTAATTATCCTTTTCAAGTAAATTGTTGGAAAATTAAAATAGAATATACTCGCACACATACACACAGACTCTTAAAAATGGCGGAAACGGAAAAACAAAATTTACAAAAATTGAAGAAAAAGTAGAAACAGAAGAAAAATAGTAAAAATAAAAATAAAACTACGAAAATATACAGGTAATACGGAAATACATTATTGAAACCCGTACAAAAACAGAAAAAGAAAAAGTAAAACGTCGCAGAAAAAAGTTTATTTTTCTTATTTTACAAAATAAATGCGAAAATTTATCTTACTTTTGCTACTCTGTACAACGATAATGAGTTTTTGGAAAAGTACAGGGGTAAAAAGCGTGAATTACAAAAAAGCATGAAATTTTAAATTATTTAGAAGAAACAAAAAAGTAATGCAAGTTTTTTTTTTTGCTTTCTTTCATTTTACTCGTATTTAATTAAGAAAAATTCCAGTTAATGTAAAGAAATACTTGAAGATACATAAGTACTGCATGTAGTTTAACTCGTATGTAGTTATCTTCTTAATTTGTATAAAAGTTTTGTAACTTATTTCGTATTATATAAATAAAAGAATATTTAAGTACAAGGATTATGTAGGTTGACATGCTTCAGATTTTCTTGTTTTTTAAGGTCCAGTTAATATTGAGGCACTATGGGGAACAGAAACAAATAACTTTTGCATCGAAATAAAAATTAACCGTTGCCTGGAAATAATATACAGTAGAGAACAGGGTGCTTCGTTTTGCCACTTTTCTTTCGGAGCCAGATGTCATTATTTAAGAATAAAATGAAGTGAAGAGTACTTGTATTTACAAAAATTTGTTTTTATTAAATTAATAATTGGTGTTAGTGGATTTAACTTAAAAAAATAGTAGTTTTTACAGTTTTACAATAATTTGTGTGTCTGTTGTTGCTGTTGGTAAATGCAGTTAAGCATTTGTAGTTGTTTGCGCACTTTTACAATATTTTTCATGACTGTTGTTTTTACTACATTTGTAGTTTTTTTTTACTACATTTGTCAGTTGACTTTTAACAGTTAAAAATAACTTCCTATTGCAGTTGATTTAAATGGAAATGTAGTGTACACATTTTAAAATATTAATACACAGTTAAGATAACTGCATTTGCAGTTGATTTTACCTACATAATTCCCTGAGTGTATTTAAAACATGTTCAAAAACTTCTAAGTATTTTTGTTATAAGAAAAAAATGTATTTCGAATGATAATCCATTTGGCTTTTTGTTTAGAAATATTGGGCCTTTTTCGATGATTGTAATCGTTTGGTTTTGAGACGGATTTTCCCGAAGAGATTTTATTCACCTAATTTTCAAATATTGTAAATAACTAGCAAACTCGATTCCATAACATAGTCAAAATTAATATCAAAGAAATTTATTTTCTCGAGTACTTTGAGCCTGTGTACAAATAAATCCAATTTTCGAAAATTTTACACTTGTTTTCGCACAACAACGGCTTCGTTGTTAACTCCCCTTTTCAATTCTTAATCGTTGGATTGGGCGCCAAATTTATAAAGGTTACTTATTTTCGTCTCCCCTACAACATAAATATCTAAAGTTTGTTTAGATCTACTTTTCCACGTCGGAAGACCCTCCCCCTCGCCCCCTTGTTAGTGGAATTTTTGACCAAAATTTTTCTTAAGTAAAAATGTAGTAAAAATTCCTAATAAAATCTGACTTTAAAACTGTCCCTTAAACTCTTTTCTAAAAAGTTCTGTTGTTCTGACTGTTTTTTTGAGTACTCAATACTAAAACGGTACTACTCAATACTTTTAAAGATGCAATTTTCCGTAGAAATAGTACTCTAAAAATACAGCTCTGAAAATACAACTCTATTTATGAAGCAAAGAAATTTGTAACGAATTTTTGGGAAAAATTATTTAATTAATTTATTTGAAATGTTTTAAATTAATTAAAATGTAAATAACAATAGTTATTTAACACGTGTATGTGAATTGTGATAATTTTTCCTAATAAATACGAATTCATAACATTTTTATTTTTAAATTTAAATTAGAATAGAATAGAATAGAATAGAATAGAATAGAATAGAATAGAATAGAATAGAATAGAATAGAATAGAATAGAATAGAATAGAATAGAATAGAATAGAATAGAATAGAATAGAATAGAATAGAATAGAATAGAATAGAATAGAATAGAATAGAATAGAATAGAATAGAATAGAATAGAATAGAATAGAATAGAATAGAGTAGAATAGAATAGAATAGAATAGAATAGAATAGAATAGAATAGAATAGAATAGAATAGAATAGAATAGAATAGAATAGAATAGAATAGAATAGAATAGAATAGAATAGAATAGAATAGAATAGAATAGAATAGAATAGAATAGAATAGAATAGAATAGAATAGAATAGAATAGAATAGAATAGAATAGAATAGAATAGAATAGAATAGAATAGAATAGAATAGAATAGAATAGAATAGAATAGAATAGAATAGAATAGAATAGAATAGAATAGAATAGAATAGAATAGAATAGAATAGAATAGAATAGAATAGAATATTCTTCAGTATTCAGTATTCATGCCTTTATGGCTTAATAATAATGATCTAATTATATTGACTGTGAGACAAATAAACACAATTCAATTAACATCAACGAAATTCAAACAATGCTATTTCTATTCTCTGTTATTATTGCATTTGCTTTGAACTTTAATTCTAAAAGTATCCTAGCTGGTTCTATTCAAATCTGGTCGTAGCTTATGAATCACATATTTATTGATTAAATCAATTAAATTAAAATATAAACGCATATTCAAATTATTTTTAGCCTAAAACATAAATCCATGTTGATAGGAAACAATTAGGCAAATTAAATTATATTTTTCGTTGTATCTAGTGTGTATTTACTTGTGTGATCTAAAATCCAAAAAAACACTCATTTAAAAAAAAATTATCACTTCTGAGTAAAAAACAATAACAAAAAAGCTGAATAGGAGAGAATACTATGAATTATTGTAGTTACATTGCATTCAAGGCCTTATTTGGTTGAGATGGCTAAGCTGTCGCACGCTTGTATACGTTATGTTTGTAATGTAGGAATAGACACAGGTTCGATTCCTACAGCCGACAGGTTGTTGAATATTTATCATATAGAGGAAATCTGACAATAAAATATAAACATAATACAATTTAGTGAAAAATCACTGATGAAGCATGTCCATAGAAAAAAGGCAGAAACTAGATCTAGTCTGATTCGTAAATTAATGTGTTTATAATTTTTAGAGAAAAAGATTTATTCATTTTCTTAACCTCAAACCTACTGAAAAAAAATATATTTAATATTTGTATATTTATTTTTTTATCGGGAATCGATCTCGCGACCTTAAGATTTCTAGTCTAGCGCTGAGCTGTTCTTTGATACGAAAATTGACTGGCATAAAAACATCACTTTATTATTGTGAGATGTTGTGTCTTATTCTCTTCAATAAAAGTACTTACTAAAGAAGTAACAAAGTTACACTAAAATTCAATATTTATTTTTTTTTAGTACCATTTTCAGAAATGCATATTTCTTTTCATCGATTTTATTACATATATTTTTAAAAATGGAAAAATTTAAACAAATATTGAGTTTTAACACATTGGCCGTTTCTATAAAAGAGTATTTTAAATTTAAAGTTGACTTTATTTTTAAACATACGGTCAAAACATACTCCCAGCCAATATTTTCACTAAAGGCAAACATACACATTCAATAATTTTAAAATCAACCAATTAAGACAAAGTATTTAAAAATAAAATGTTCTGATTGGTTGACTTTTGGAAAATTTATCAATAATATTGAACGTGTGGACTTTAAGTAGGGCATACACGTTCAATATTATTGATAAATTTTTCAAAAATCAACCAATCAATAAATTTTAAATAATGGTTTTGCCGGGAATTGAACACATGAAAATTTGTTTGAAAATGAACTGCATCAAAATCACTTTTTAGGATCTCTTTTAAAGCAAAAATATTTTAGAAGTAATAGCTAAGTGATTGTTTGAATGTTATTGAATACACTAACAGATACTTTTGAAGCAATAAAAAAAGTGTTTTATAAAGCATGATTGTCCATTTTTTTGCTGGGTTTCTTTATAATTTTAGTTAATTTCATACCATAGTATTTATATGTATATTAGGGCTATAACTCTTTAACATTTTATTGCTGATATCAAAAAATATCATAGTTTATTGTTGGCTTACGTATGTCCAAAAAATAGAAATGTAATTTACAATTAGGGGTAGAGGGAAAGTTTACCGTCAATCGCGAAAATTTTTGTATATTTTTTTTATTATTTTTTTTATATTCATTTCAATAAAAAAAATGTTAAAATGCTTGTTTTTTTTAAATTGATTTAACTAAACATATAACCATTATAAATATCTTATGATATGAAGTTAAATAAATTGATAAAAAAAATGTTTTGTATTGATCTAGAAAATGAATTTGGTGGGTAAAATTTTTTTTTCAAAATGACCCAAAATAATGTTTTGTGGTAGGTAGTATGTGAAAAATTTGGTTATAGCCCTAATGTACATAATATATTCAAATCTTAACTGAAAAGGATAAAACGACAAAAAAAACCATTACGTGTTGAATAATCCTGTCATTGGATTCATTAAGATAATTGCTGTCTTCTACTAAAGAAATACATAAAAGTTAACAAACACTTTCCTTCCATTCCTCTTCCTCTTGTTGTTAGTTTTCTCATTATCTCAGATAAAAATGTTAAAAGGTGAATGAGAAAACTTTTACAGAATACCAGAAGGATTTTCAGTACTTTTTAAACAAAGGTCATTTTAAAGATACGCAAAAAGAAAATAATTAAAAACAAGTGACAATATTTTATATAACTTCATGAAAAAATAATAAAAAAAAACAAAGGTAGAATGTAATATGCAATAAAATTGTAATAAAATTTTATAATGAAAAATAAATTGAAACTGAAATGAAAATTTAAAAGAAAAAACAAATATATATATATATATATATGTATGTATATAAAGCCAAAAAAGTACCCAAACTATGCGCTATATCGAAATGAGTTTCCTCAAACAATTCGATCTAGAGTTTACTCTGGAGATATTTGCTGAGTTTAGGTTTAAGAGCTCACCTAGAAAAACGGCTAGCACCACTGGATTCAGCGTACTCTCGAATTAGGTTTACCCACCGGGTTCCCCTTGATTTTTCAACTAGCACAGTGTAATTAACCATAATCTTAGGGAGTGAATAGCGTATTGCGATCGGGCGGTAATTTCAGGGCTGTTAGCCGCATCCTGTTAGGTATTGACTGGACTTTGGCAACACGGTTTGTCAATGCAAGAGCTAGCATTAAAGAGCACTGTTTCAGCGCAAGTGCTGGTATACCATTCCGCCCCGTTGACTTATTTACGTTGAGATCATCAAGAACCATTTTAACTGTTCGAGCTCTATATAATATATTAGGTATACTACAAGATACTCTTTTAAGCCGACAAGAATGAATTATTACCTCCCAGCAAAAATTACCTCATGCTTAACAAAGAACTTCATTCACTACTTCAAAATTATCCATCAGTGTAATTTTACTACATTTGTAGAAGTAATTCTGAACAACTTCAAAAAATCACTTCTTGTATTGCTTCCAAAGTGTCCGTTAGTGTATTTTTGCAGTTTTTTTAAAAGTAATTCTGAACAACATCCAAAAAACCCACTTAAGTATGGCTTCTAAAGCATAATTGCTCTAAAAGTGATCCTAAAAAGTGATTCTGTTACAGTTTATTTTTAAGCAGATGATCGCGAGTTCGATTACCGCCGAGTTTAATACTTTTTAAAATTTTTTTTTTTAGTTTTTTTTTTTTATTTATTTTTATTTTTTTTTTAATATTTATAATTAGTTTGTTTAAATTCAATCGCCCTTAGTATCTACATTTTTCAAATGTTTATTTTAGTTAAAGTCGACTTTAGTTAAAATATTGGGTAGCAGTATGCCTTGACTTGGTTTAATTTTGAAGCATTCTGATTGGTTAATTTATTTTCAACCAATCAAAATTTTTTAGTCTTTGCAATTAACTTGTGAAAATTGGATCATCTCTCTTTAATTTGAAAAATAATTTAAACAGAAAATGATATTAATTTATGATATAGAGTCAGACTACAAAAAAAAAACATTCATTTACCAAATAAAAAATCAACTACACATACCCATCATTCATTTTTGAAAATATTAATATTTTTGTAGGGTTTTCAGACACAAAATGAACAAAAACATATGATTAAAAATAAATTCGAATTTAAATTTAAAATATTCTTTTATATTAAGGGCCAATATTTTTTAATTTTTCAATTTTAAAAATATATATAAAAAAAAAAGCTGATCAGAAATTGCTTTTTATGCAGCTGTAAAAATAGTACTGAAAATAATACTGAAATGCAGTGCACCTTTTAATAAGGTAATACTTTAAACTCTGTAATTTTTTGGAAGAAAATAGCCCAAGAGACGGGATGTACAAAATTCATCAATCTAGCAACATGACACTACATTTAATTATACACCTAAGCATATGCTAGGGCTAAATGCCATAAATAATGTTGTATAGTTGGTTAATTATTAGAGTTTGATAGTGTTTAAGAGTAATGCAGAGTTAAGTAAGATAAGTGTTATAATTAAAGTATGCTAGAATTTTCTATACTTTTGTTGAAACATGGCTGTTACTATATAAGGCGCGCATTAACATTAATTGAAGTGACGTTTATTATTAACATTTGTGCTGTTTAGACTGCGCTAAAAGTTTGTAAAATTAGTGTCGTGTTAAAGTTAGTAGCGCTCTAGTAATCGTCGTAATAAAAAGAGTTTTTGTATAAGCAATAGAGTCTAAATAAATACGAGTGTTTAAGCTATTTCAAACCTAAGTGTATTTGTGTTTGTTTATTCTAATTGGTTGTTATTATTGCTAAGAGAGCACCTGGTGGGTTTATCTAAGCGAGATAAATGAACGTTTTATAAGGTAAAATGTAACAATTGGTGTCAGCGCTGGGACTGGCTATTTTGATGGCAATAGAAAAGAACCCGGGCTATTTAAAAGAAATAAATAGCCCGGATTTTAAAGTTTTCAAACAAAATTTTGAATAAATATAATTTATTAAGACTTTGCAACAACAAATACATGGGGAATACAGTCATAACTATAAGTCACAGACTTTTCGTAGGAATAGGCACCTTAGTCTACTTATGTTTAGGAAAATTTTCTGCATATATTAAAATAGAATTTGTAATTCTAAAATTCGTTAAATTTAACAGTTTTTTAGCCAAGAAATCTGAAATTTTAGCAGTTTTTTCTGCAAGGTAATTTTTGACTAATTTTTCGTAGCTTTTTCCTCTATTTTTTCAAATTTCTTCTTACGAGTATCTCACCCGTTTGCGAAGCTGATCAGAATGATGCATTTCCCCTTGTTACGACAATGCCACATATATAAAAGCGGCAGGTTCTTTTCATGCCGTTTGTTATTATATTCACCCATAAAAATTTACTTCTGTTCAATGTTAAGTACAGGATAATTGCATTGTAATTTTATTGTTTTGTATAAAGATTTAAAAAAAAAAAGTTCCTCATAACTGATGAGAAGATACAGTGAATTCTTCTAAATAATATAGTCCAAAAACGGTTACAGAGAAATTCTTCATTATAGAAAAGTTTCCGCTTTAAGTAGTTAAATTAAGTTCGTATAAGAATTTTTTGATGTTATTTGATATCTGCATTTTTAGGAGGTTTTACTGTGTATATGTCAGTGAGAAGATTATTAGTGTTGAACCAATTTCATAACGATAGTATTTATACAATGTTTTAAAACATATTTTTTAAAACAATTTTGATCGCATAAATAGGAGTCTAGAGTAAAAATTTCCAATAAGACGCCATTCTTTCTTTCGAATTTTTGACCTGGGAGAAATACTTGAAGAAAATTGACTACACTCATAGAAAAAAGTTTGTAGAAAATTTAGTAAAACTGTTAGTACTTCAACTTAACGAATTTTTAACAAATTTTTAGTTAAAATTTAATTTTTAGTTAATTCTTTTGCTACCTCCACATTACTAACTTACAAATTTTTTTGCTATTTTTTTTTGCTGAATTTAGTTACTAATTTTTAACAATAAATTTGCTAACTTTACAGTATTTTGCTGAATTTTAGTTACTAATTTTTAACAGAAGATTTGCTAATTTTACAAATTTTTTGTAAACTAAACAATTTTGGAGCGCTTATAAACAGTATGTTAAATGGCTCATAAAAATTACTGCATATTTTTAGCTCGCCAAAAATAATGCAAAAAGTTTTTAAATAAAGCTAAATTGAAATGGTTGAAAATTTATCCTACTCATAAAATATCTAAATTATTAAAATTTATGAGAAAAGTTTCTTTTTATCGTAATACATTAATTTTCAAATATCAAGGTTTATTTTGGACGAACCATTTTAATATGAAAATTGTGATTAAAAGTATCTCTGGGGAGCAAGTGGAGTTTACGGGGATAATCCTAATTTGTTTCCCCCAATATTGTAGTTTTTAAGCTTATTTATAGAATACGATCATTTTAATCGGCCACACCTTCTTTCCTGTGGGTGGATCTTTAGAGGTGAAAATGGAAACTCAAATAAATTCGGAAGTACATATCCGATCAGCAAACAATGAAAATCAAAAGAAGGGTCTCTGAAATATATTCTGTTATGGTTAACATATTATTGTCTATAAATATTACCACTTTTACAAAAAATCATTCTTGGGAAATTTTCATTGGCATTGAAATATAATTGGCATTACTCTATCTCAATGTCAATGCCAACAAATTTCATTCTTTTATTAAAACATGAAAACAAATATTTCTTTCATCAATTATAAATGGGCATTTAGGCATTGAACAATGCCAATTGAAAAATTTCAATTAATTGACACATTCAATAAACTGGTCCCAAGTATGTTTTTAAATACACATTTATTTTTTATTTATTAATTTTCATTTCATTTGCTCCTTTTTTACCTTTTTCCAGTCCACTAGTAATCTGCAAAAGTTTTGTTGATTTCAGAAAATTTTAGCAAAAATTTTGTAGATTTAACATTTTTTTTTTTTGCTATTTTCATTCCGATATTATTTAGCAATTTTTTTGCTGATTTCAGCAAGTTAAATTGTTATTTGCAATTAACAACAATTTAGCTCAAATATTACTAAAATTCTGTAAATTTAACAGTTTTTTTGCTATTTTCATTTTATTAATATTTAGCAAACTGATTCTGCTAATATTAGCAGTTTTTTCTGCAGCATCATTTTTAACTAATTTTTAGTAACTTTTTCTGCTATTTTTACGGACTTATTTGTATGAGTGTAGAAATCTCATATCTTTTTCAAATTTTAATTCTTCCATTCAACCTAACCTACCCAGCAAAACCTTGGTAATGACTGGTCATTACTACATGCATTACTTAGATCTCATATGTCATTACCCGTTGAATTACTTTTAAACTGAATGTAATGAGTTACCGATAATTATACCCCACACATTACTATTTCACAATAGCTGAAACCAATAATATATGTTCTAAATCATTAAAAACCATAACTATGGCGTAGCCTAGTGGTTATCGTTTTTGCCTGACATACATGAGGATCGCTGCTCAACTCGTGTTAGCTTCCATTGTTGTTTTTTTTTTGTAATTTATATTAAACATCTATGTATTTATAGAAATGTTGATGTTCATTAAGCAGTATTTAATAACAACATGTTTTGTGAAAAATAGACATGTATAACAGTTGCCACAATTAATGTGTACATAAGTTGCAGCAATAAAAATCATAGTGATGTCGTGGTCTAATGGTTAGAGTGTTTGCCTGACAATCGTGGGGTACGCTGATCAATACGTGTCAGCTCCTATTGGTTTTTAAATTTTTATATTTTTTTAAATCTATATTCAACATCTATTTATAGAACAGCTGATAAACTACTTACAGGTAACATCAGTGTAATGACTTTCCTCCAATGACATCACCATGTTAAAATAAGTAGTTTAGTAATTAAAAGGTAACTAGTGAACACTTAAGATTTCAATACCTAAAACTCATTACATGGTAATGAAAGGTTTTACTGGGTAACTTTATTTATTTTAATTAGATACATACCTAATTTAAAATGTTTATAAAAATAAGTTGTTATATCAAATATGACATATAAATTTATTTAACCCTTTGAGGACCATACATTTTTGCCGTAGCGATTTTGAAGATTTTGCTATTTTCATAATCTCTGACCTAATAATGGTTATGCCAAGAAAAATTGGCTCCTTACCCATCATTTCGCTTGCCAAAAATGGTTGCCATTTGACGATCCTGCCGTTCCGGACGAAGCGATTTTTATTATTAATTTATTTTCGTGATCTAGAACTAAATTATGGATATGTTACAAAAAATTGGCCTCATAGACCCCTTGCTTGCAATCTATTTCGCTTGTCAAAGTTTGTGATTTTTACCTCTTAAATCAAGAATTCTAAATAGCCAACTTCGAGGGCTTACAAGGTGAAAGCGGTACTAGGTAAGGATTTACGGCCTACTACATTTTTGTTCCCCCCATTCTCCTTTACAAATCACCTTTGAAAATATTTACTCTATCTTTTGTCTGGACAAATATAAGCGCGAAAAACCCTTGGGCAAGCATACTTGCCTATGGCCGTCAAAGGGTTAACCATGATCTTTGCTATATGTACACTCAGAAAAGTTCTGCAGTTACTACATGACAGTTATTTGTGTAGTAATGCGGTTGTAGCTATTTTAACTACAATTGCAGTTAATTTACTTAGAGAAAATTTTTTTAATGTTTTTAACAGTTATTTTCTAAAACAAACTTCAAAAACTACTAAATTGTAGTAACATTTATTTTATGCAGTTATTTTGAATTTTGTTACAAATACTTCAATTTTCAAGTGTGTATGTGTACGAAGTAAAGAAGAATGTGTGTACGAAAATTTGTTTAGAAATTTCTAGTGAAAGAATATGAGAACAACATGTTTTCTCTTGTCTTAGTTATAAAACAACGCTAAAGAGTAATGACGCGTAATACGGAAAAGGTTATATATTTTATTGAATTATTAAAATAATAAGGTAAGTTTTATAATATAAAATATAAATTTATTTACGGGAGTATTAAAATATATTGTATTTATTTTCTTTCAGTTCTTTTATATTTTCATGCCTTTCTACCTGTAGAAAAAAAGGAAGCCAAACAATAATTTCATCCCTCACAGACGGACATCTAGAACAATTTCTGAATAGTGAACAGTAAAAGTGATATTAAGTGTAAATTTAGATTTCTCAATTTTAAATTTATTATAGAATAAAATTAAGTTAAGAGTATTTACATAAAATTATTTTTATTAAATTAATAATTTTTAAAATAATTTTTCTTTGTGTTATTTTAACTACATTTGCAGTAATCTGTACAGTTTTACAATAATTTTCATGTATGTTGTTTTAATTGCATTTGTAGTTGTTTTTACTACATTTGTCAGTAGATTTTTAACAGTTAAAAATAACCTCACATTGCAGTTGATTTAAATGCAAATATAGTCTACACCTTTTTAACTGCAAATGTAGTTATTTTAACTGTCATTTGCAGTTGATTTTACCTACATAATTTCCTGAGTGTATAAATAACTTCCACCCTAATCTACAAAGTATCCCCATATAATTTTGCCATCTTCCATACTAGTAATTTTATCCATTGCTCTGATACCTATTATTTTCACTCCATGTTTTTATGCAAAATTGTTTGGAAATATTGTTTAAAGTCTGTATATTAATGTTGTTGCTTTTATTGTAACTACTGCCGTCGTTGCTGTTGCTCTTGCCATTGTCGATGTCATGTGTAAATGTCAGCGTTGGTCATTATTTTAATGCCGATTAAAATATGTTGACAATGCTCTTTTATATTTTATACAATATTACTTTTTTTTTTGTTTTTTGTTGCTTATCCTGTTTTTGTTTCTGAGCTGTTTAAAATAATATTTTCATATGAAATGCAGTATGTGAAGTTTTTTTTCCTGTTACGGATTAATATTATTGGTGACATTTTTTGTAATATTAATTTTTTTTATATAAAAAACTTACAATAAAAATATTTAAAGTCAGAAAAAAACGAATTTTAAGGTAATAAAAGCCACAAATGGTTGACAATGAATCTGGAAACCCAATGCCCATAGAAGTTTGAATTTAAAGCAAAAATTTTATATTTTTATTTTTTTTTACTTTAAAAGTAATGACGATTTGCGCTTTACTGAAATTACAAAATTTTACGAATATATTTAAGTGTTTATTTCAATAGACATATTTTCTTAAAACTTAAACATTTTTCTACACTTAAAAAGTGTAACCATTCTGCTGAATTTTATTAAAATCCATTTAACTATTTTAAAGTTCAAATGATGTCCTATAGAAATATCCCATCGACTCCTGTGAGTCTTTGAATAAAAGTGACAATATTTTTTACATGAAAATACTTCATCCAAGTTTTGTGTTCATTAGACAAAAACTTTTAATACAATTTAATATTTTTGTGAATTTTTTTAACTTTTATTTCCTTTTAAAAGACTTTTTTATTTTATGAAATTTCGATTTTAAATCATTAGGGCAACTCAAAAAATTTATTTTAACATACTCAAAAAATTTATGATTGGAAATGTAGAAAATTATATCAGAAAATTTTCTAAAATATACATATCCCAAAATTTCAACAAAGTCTAAATGCAGCCATGCTCATTGGAAGGTTAATAAAATACATCTTAAAGAAAATGTAAAAAAAAACTTTACAAACTTTTAAAAATTTCACTGCTTACATTGTATTTTTGTATTTCCTTCTCGCATGCATTACTTTTATTTCATAAACTTATCGCTTTAACATATTTGTATATTTATAATTCTTCATACACAGATTTTGTGGATAATATGCTACTTTACTAACATGTTGCATTATATCGCGTAAATAATTTTTACGCATTTCTTAACAATTTTATACCTGTTTTATAAAATATTCTTAGAATAATGAGAAAGGAAATTAAGAAAAAAAAAACTTTTTCATTAGACAGCTTTTTACGTATACGTACATATGTACGGTTTCTTAGGGTGGGTCTTAGGGCAAGTTTTAAGTGCACCATATATTTTAAATATTTTTGAGCAATTTTTGATTGTTCACAAATTAATTGAAGGCCTGTAGCTTTATTGAAAGTTTAAGGCAAACATACACGTTCAATATTATTAATCAACCAATCAGAACAAAGTATTTAAAAATAAAATATTCTGATTGGTTGATTTTTAAAAAATTTATCAATAATATTGAACGTGTATGCCCTACTTAAGACAAAATCGTTTTCCACTAAAATGTCCCTCATTTTAAAGTCCTTCAAAGCACTTCTGCCAAATTTTGGAATCGTACAAAATCATCCAACGAAGACTTTCTCTAGTAAATTCCATTTTCTTGTTCTAGTGATGTGTTTAAACTGTTTGATATAAATTCATTTTGCAAACACCAATTTAAATAAATACGAGAAGTATTATTTGTTGTTAAATTTACAAGTGGAAATACCATTTCCAAACAACTTATGGAATGGCCTTCGTATGTGTATATAAAAGGGTAACATGTTACACTGACTAACGGACTCAATATCGTCCAGCCCAAAACGCTGGAGCTAGGAAATTCAAATTTGGTATGCAAGTTCCTCCTCGGGTATAGACGTGCACTAATGCATATTCTTACACTCAAAAAAATAAGTTATTAGAAAAATTAGTAAAACGTCTTGTATATCAAATGTACTAGTTTTCAGCAATTTTTTTTGCTGAAATTCCGTTTTCAGCAAAAATTTTAGTTATATTTTTTTAACACTAAACTAATTTTGAACTAATGTTTTACTAATTTATTTTGCTACAAAAATTGTGCTGATAACCGCATGCATAGCGTGGACGACAATCAGATAGACAAGATATAGATGTCGCAGCTTGTGTGGAAACGGAAATGACAAGAAAAGAAAAACAACTCTACACATATTCTATATTTAAATTTTCAGCAAATAAATTTACTAAAGTAAAATTTTGCTACAAGGTTTTTGAGTTTTTTTCAGTCTACTAATATTCAGCAAAAAGTTTAGTGATTTTAGCAAGGATTTTTTTCATTTACAGTCGACTAAATGTCAGCAAAACTTTTGCTGAAGATTACTATTTTTTTGGTAAAAATCAGCTCGCTGATTTTCAGTAAACCTTTTGCTGAAATTACCAACTTTTTTGCAAGCACGCTCCTGACTAAAAATTTGCTGACACAGCAACATTTTTTGATGACTTTACTGACTTTTTTTTGAGTGTCTCAAATTGTGATTAAAGAAGGATTTTTTTAAAGATAAGAAAGTAACTCAAACAAATGTGGCAAAAAAATATTTGGTGTGATTGCTTTAGCCGCCAAGAATTTTATGCCAAAATGATTTAACAGAAAAATGGGCTTTAATTATTTCACTAAAATAATTCCCAAAAATAGATTTTTTTAAAAACTTGTTCGAGGATTTGTTTTTTAATTATTTCAATATATTTGTAGTTAAATTAAAATATGGATTTTAGTATATGTTTACAAAACAATTATTTTTTATTGCTCTGAAAAACACATTTTTTTTTGTTGAAAATTCAAAAATTTCTTAAATTTGATGGAGTGTAAAAAAAATTATATAAAATTAGATATTTTTTTCCTTTTTTGCAAGTTTATACTGTTATATAATAGATTATTAAAAAAATAATTACTATTTTTTACCACAAATTAAAAAAAATGAATTTTTTGAAATGCCTAAATTCATGATTTTTACACAAATTTCACGCATTTAAGAGAGTTTAGTATTCAAACCATGTGAACCTTCCATTTTAGGTATAGGATGCGTTGAGCGGACTTTTGTAAAACACTACGAGAAACATTTTTGTGGAACATTCTAACCCTCTAACTCTTCAATGAAAGGGAATTTTTTGGCCTCTATTTAAAATGGGACAAAAACGACCCGTAAGTTGAAGAGCTAGAGGGTTAACATGTTCCACAAAAATGTTCCTCGTAGTGTTTTACATAAGTTCGCTGAACACATCCTATACCTAAAATGGAAGATTCTTATGGTTTCTCCCTAAAATCCAGGTTTGTGCAACATTTGTGGGCGCCAATTCTGAATAAGTACGAAATTAACCCTTAAACACATTTTAAGTTTTTACTTATTACTGGCACTTAAAATAAATTTTCGATACTGATGTCTTCAAAGACTTATAGTAGAATTTCATGACAAATATTTTTGCGCAACATTTTAACCCTCTAACTCTTCAAGTTAGGGGTCGTTTTTGTCCGTTTTGAAAAGGGGCCAGAAAAGTTCCTTTAATTGAAGAGTTAGAAGGTTAGAATGTTCCACAAAAATATTCCTCGTAGTGTTTTACATTAGTCCGCTCAACATACCCTATGCCTAAAATGAAGGATTCATTTGGTTTTCTATTTTAATCCTATTTAATTTTTTTCTTTTAGAAAAATTATTTTAAGCGTTTAAACCCCATTTTTTGTGAAAGGCATTTTTTTATTATTAATGAATCGATATTACCTAAATTTGGCACAAATATAGCTTAACCTTATATCAATTCACGTGCTAAATTTCATAGCAATCGGATAATTTTTGTAGGATTTATAAAGATTTTTAAAATAAAGGATATATGGCAGGACTAAGAGTCCTTGCTTCGATTTTGATAAAAATTGACACAAACGTTTCCAGTGTTAAGTGCATCTCAATGCATACTTTTTGTAATTTTACGTCCATTTATGTAGCTAATATAATATTTTTAAATTTCAGGACCTATGGGAGGTGGGCGTGTCCTTGGCCCAATATTTCCAAAAATTAAAATTTTTCTTAACTAAGGGTTTCTATGTCAGTATACGAAATTTCAAAACTCTGTCTCCGCTCCTTCTATTTTTGTTCAATCGTTATATGGGATCAAAGCACTGTGGGCAGGCCCGTAGCCGTAATTCACTTTATTGACTTTTTTATACACTAATAGAAAAAAGTCTGTAAAAATGAATGTTCTTTTCAGTTTGACTCTAGATCATAAATTAATATCACTTTCTGTTTAAATTATTTTCAAATTAAAGAAAGATGATACAATTTTTACAAGTAAATTACAAAGAATAAAAATTTTTGAAAGAATTCGATTAGAGATCAACTAAAACATTCCCCTCAGTCTGTAAAAATTTTAGTTAAAACTACTAAAAATAAGCTAAAAATAACGTTGCAGAAAAAAATACCGAAATTAGCAAATTATTTCTAATAAATATTACTAAGATAGGATTATTAAAAATAAAAATATGTTAAATGTACAGAATTTAAGTTATATTAGAGTTAACTTTTTGGTTAATAGAAAATACAAACTTAACCTGCTAAAATCAGCAAAAAATTTTTACAAATAATTATTAGACCAAAAAATTATAAAAAATTAAAAATTTTCAAACTTTTTTTCGATTTTAGTTTAATGCAAATAAAAATCTAGCCTTTTGAAATCAGCAGTTTACTATTTTTTAGGGGTGTGGTGTAATGGTAAGCGCATTGGACAACATAAGGTTGCGGGTTCGATACCCAGCGACCGCAACATCAATTTGCAAAAAATTATATGTATAATTTTTCTATCCCTCATACATATCGCAACATCCTCCGTTGGTGTTCCCATAGCACTTAACCCTACCGAAGTAAAATAATACAACAGGGCTATGAACTAAACAGCTTCAACAAATGTCGCCAACTTTCCATCAGATGGCGTGCAAAACAACTGTTCTAAGATTCAGCATCTCGCGGAATTACAGTGTTGCCATATTTAAAGCCCTTCATCGTTCCCCACCTTTCATCTCTTCTCTATCCCCTTTCCAAAGAAAGCAATATGTCAATTAATAGGAAAAATTTCCTGCTTCTCTTTAAAAAAAATATATAAAAATTATATCTGTTGATTTTAGCAAGATAGACTGTTGTTTGAATTCAACAAAATTGACCTTAAAAGTTACAAAAATATTCTAGAAGTAACAGTTTAATTTTTCTTTTTCTAGTCTACTATTTAGCAAAATTTTCAGCAGATTTTATAGTTTGATTTCCCAGTCAGAAATCGCCAGTGGTACAAAAAATCAAGCACTGGCATACCACTGGGTAACCACGTTATTAAAAATAAATGACTGGCAGAACACTCATTTGGGACGCTTTGCCAGCGTTTGCAAAAGGCGTCCTGTTAAAGTGCTTTGCCACCACTTTCCCGTTTGTATTTTTCTGACTGGGTTGTCTTTTTCAATTATCTACGAGTTAACTTAAATATAACTAAAATTCTGTAAATTTAACAGTTGTATTTTTGATATTCTTAGTGTACTAGGTTCCAGCAAAAACATCTGCTAATTTCAGCAGTGTTTTCTGCAAGGTAATTTTAACTAACTTTTAGCAGCTTTTTCTGCAATTTTTATAGGTTTATTTCTATGAGTGCATTAAAAATATATATTTTTTCTCCTGCCAAAAAACTATTTAAATGCATTAAGCTAAGACACACCCTAATATATTTGAAATTGTAAACTTTCATGTAGTTTATTATAGTTTTGTCGTTTGTTGTTGTCTTGTAAAGAATTTCTTAGAAGAAGAAAAAAATTTAGAAAAATATAGTAAAAGCGAAAGAAAAGTTTAACAGCAACTTAAACTTTTATATTGTAACTACAATATGCTCGTATAGTAAAACTTCAGCGTTGTGACATGTTAAGCATATCACAGGATATTAGCAAAGGAAAATGCGTAAAAAAAAGTTGCAGTCACACATTTTATATCAAAAATATAATACACTGAGAAAAATTAAGTGTAATGTAGGAACATATTTCTAAAAGAAATTATATATAATATCCCAAGGCTCAGGCTTAAGAAAATTTAAGTGCTTCCTGACAAAATACTTGAACAATTTCCTCTAAGCTGTTATCTTACCCATGTTTGTGAAATTGCTTCAGGAGTGACCTAAATATATTTCAAGTGTACGTGCATGTACGAGTATATAAAATTCATATATATGTTATTAGAGAGTTCACATCTCTATAAAGTTTTTTTTTTTTTTTTTTGACAAGTTCCATCGCATCAACTGAAACTAAAATGTTGTATAGGTATTATTATATTCGTCTTTATTTATTCCCGTATATACGAGTATATGAGAAATATGTAATATGTTGTTCGGAAGTAAAATAATAAACTTTTGACAAGATATAAAAGTTTTGTTTTGTAGTTGGATTTTTAGTTTTTTACCACTTTTTTTTTTCTTTGTCAATTTTCAACAGATTAGGATTACACTGAAAGGTGAATAAGTTTTTAATTTAAGGAAAATATACCCTTTAGAAAATTATAAAAGTTATTCGATACGATTTGGGATGAATATAAAATTAAATTGGCATTTTCATTAAATATTGTTAATTCCAAACTTAATATTTCTTTAAATTTTCTGAAAGGAGGTTTCTCTCCGATTTAAAAAAAACTCTTATTTGCTTTACATGCCTGCTAGTAAAGGCCTACAATAAATATGTTTTCATATGTAGATTATATCTTAAAGTATAAAAGTTGTTTCCATTTTTAAAGTAATATGTTTTTCATGCTCAAAGTTCCATGATTTTACAGATGAAAATAAAAAAATTACAATTTCAAAAAACAAACCGAAACTTTTTTTATGGGAATCCAAAAATTTCATCCGATTTGGTATATAAAATTTACCAAACTTTAACAAAAAAAAAAAAAAATAAATAAAAAAGAGAAGTTACATTCAGGAAATTTTTTCTTTTAATTAACGTGTTGCTTTCGTTGGAAAGGGATAGACAAGAGATGAAAAGTAGTGAAAGATGAAAGGCTTAAATATGGCAACACTGTAATTGCTCGAAATGTTGAATATTAGAACAGTTGTTGCACGCCATATGGTGGGGAAATGGCGAACTTTGTTGAAGCTATTTGTTTGTTCATAGCCCTGTTATATTATTTTACTTCGGTGGGGTTAAGTGTCTGGGGATTGAACCCGCAACCTTATGTGTAACAGTACAACGCGCTAACCATTACACCACAAAAACGAATAAAAAAATTGTTCAATTAAATGAAAATGTGAGTAGACCGATTTTAAACTGATTTTTATTCGTTTTAAATTGTATTTTTAGTTAATTTTACCTTCAAAATAATTTGTGTGTACTTTTTTGTCCCTTTTTAAAATGGGATAAAAAATAACCTTAAGTTGAAGAGTTAGAGGGTTAAAATATTTCGCAAAAATATGTATCGCAAAATTCTACTATGAGTCTCCGAAGACATCAAAGTTAAAAATTTAACTTCAATGCCAGAAATAAGTCAAAACTTAAAACTAATTGTTTATTTGGAATCGGCATAGGAAACCATGCGAGTCTTCCATTTTAGGTATAGTGTATTCAGCGAACTTATGTAAAACACTACGAGGAATATTTTTGTGGAACATTTTAATCCTCTAACTTATCAACTTACGGGCCTTTTTTGTCCCCTTTTTAAAAAGTGGCAAAAAAGACCCGTAAGTTGAAAAGTTAGAGGGTTAAAATGTTCTGCAAAATTATTTGTCATGAAATTTTACTATAATCTCTGCAGACATCAAAGTTAAAAATTCAACTTCAATGCCAAAAATAAGTCAAAACTTAAAATATGTTTAAGTGTTAATTTCGTACTTGTTCAGAATTTGTGCTCACGTGGATTTTAGGAGGGTTAGTTTTAAATTTTGACTTATTTCTGGCATTGAGGTTAAATTTTCAACTTTGATGTCTTCAGAGACTTATAGTAGAATTTCATGGCAAATATTTTTCAGGAACATTTCAACCCTCTAACTCTTTAACTTACGGGTCTTTTTTGTTCCCATTTAAAAATGGGCCCAAAAACGTCCCTTTAATTGAAGAGTTAGAGGGTTAAATTATTCCACAAGGATCTTCCCCGTAGTGTTCTACATAAGTTCGCTGAACACATCATAAAATGAAAGATTCACATGGTTTCCTATACCGATTCACAATAAACATTTGCAAAAGCGGGGAAACTTTAACCCGCCCAAAAACATAGGGCCAGACGTAGACTTTTAAAATGCTGATACACCTATATTTTTTTTTTGTAGTGTCTGCCAGAATCTTTTGTCAACACCTTGTTATTTTGTAAAAAAAATTGACTTCGTCGTACAGCATTATCGAACAAACAGTCCGTTTTTAAATAATTATTACAAAAGTGGCAATACTGTAACTTTTTTAGTTTTTAAGAAATTATTTATAGGCCGCAGTGTCGCGTTTTTTTCAAACACATTTTTTTTTATATATTAATATTTTCAAAATGTTAATACAATAAAATAAAGCTTTTAGGTATTTTTTTATTTTAATACAATTTAAAAAATATTCAATCGCACAATCGCGTTTAATTTTTTTTTTTTAACCCTTCAATACCCAAGGTGGCCAAAATTCGGTGTTTAGATCTTAAATACTTGTTGAATAAATAGCAATTTTTTATTAAAATACCCTAGTAAAAATGCTTTTTATATATTCATATATGAATTTTATAGAATCATTTATGACTTTATACAATTATAACTTGTAGACTATTGTGAAACATATATTTTTATATGATTATATCAAAAGATATTTAATTGTATAAAACTATATTAATGAGATCCACCATTTTTCGGATCAAATAATATATTTTTTATATAATTATATTAACCCATACACTATTTGATCCGGAAAATGGTGGATATGGTTAATATAATTTTATATAATTAAATATCTTTTGATATAATCATATAAAAATATATGTTTCACAATACTCGGCAAGATATAATTGTATAAAGTCATAAATGATTATATAAAAATCATATATGATTATAAAAAAATCATTTTTACTAGGGTAGTTAATATAATAATATTTTAGAGTCTCTACACTCTTAGAAATAAATCTGTAAAAATTGTAGAAAAGGTTACTAAAAATTTGTTAAAAATGATGTTGCAGAAAAAACTGCTAAAGTTAGCAGATTTTTTTACTAAATACCAGTAAAATAAGAACAGCAAAATTAAAACTGTTAAGTTTACAGAATTTTAGTTGTAGACGAGAGAATAATATGAAAAAAGAGAAATTTTTACTACAAAATGATTAAAAGCGACCACTAATTTATAAAGTATGATTAATAGATTAATAATTTGTTTCAGCAACCATGTACGCCAGTAGTGAACATAGATTAGTAGCCTTGATCATATTGCAACCATATCTTTTCTCTGCGTGAATGGTTAATTATACCCTACACCACTATGTGGTCAGGGTATTATAAGTTCGTGCTGATGTTTGTAACACCAAAAAATATTGGTCCTTGACCCACCTTATAGTATACCGATCGGCTCAGAATTTCGATTTAACGATGTCCGTCCGTCCGTCTGTCTGTCTGTCCATGCATTATTGTGCGCACTCTACAGGTACACCGACTTATGTCGACCCAAGGACGAAGCCTATTGATTTTGGTTAAAATCGGTACATGTTTAGACCTAGTGCCCATATAAGGGTCACCCCAAAATTATATTGTTTATACGCTGCAGGTCGCAAATATTAAGATATTTCAATGAAATTTTAGTACACCGACCTATGTTGGCCCAAGAAGGAAGCCAATTGATTTTGGTGAACATCGGTCCATGTTTAGACCTAGTGCCCATATAAGGGTCCTACCAAAATTATATTGTTTATACGCTGCAGGTCGCAAATATTAAGATATTTTGATGAAATTTGGTACACCGACCTATGTCAGGCCAAGTACGAAGCCTATTGATTTTGGTTAACACCGGTCCATGTTTAGATCCAGTGCCCATATAAGGGTCCCCCCAAAATTATATTTTTTATACGCTGCAGGTCGCAAATATCAAGATATTTTAATGAAATTTGGTACACAGACCTATATTGGCCCAAGAACGAAGCCTATTGATTTTGGTGAACATCGGCCCATGTTTAGACCTAGTGCCCATATAAGGGTCCCCCCAAAATTGGCTTGGTTACAAACTGCAGGGCGCAAATATTAAGATATTTTAATGAAATTTGGTTCGCTGACTCACATGATCCCGAGAACAAAGCCGATAGATTCTAGATAGAATCGGTCCATATTTGGACCTATCTCCCATATGGGCTATATTTACGATTTTCTCTTCTTTTATAATTTTATAGAAAATTTTGACACAAGTCCAATTTTAACCCATTCGAATTTCGAATCCAAACATTAGTTGGCTTTTAACCAGACTGGTGTAGGGTATTGTATAGTCGGCATGCCCGACTTTAACCTTTTTACTCGTTTTTTAGTTGTGTTTAACCAAGGGAGTTGGAGGAATATATATATTAACCAACTTTTGTTAAATTTTTGTTGCTGATTTTCTGTTATCATAACTGAAAAATTCGTTAACTGTCACTAAACCATTCGATTCGCCATAAATTGAGTTTTTAGTACGAAAAGACTAGTACTCTCTCTGTGATAATTCATTTTTCATTGGCTAGAATTGGCTGTTGTTATATTCTCCGAAACTTTACCTTCTAACCTCGCATCCACAAATCGAAAACTAGATTTGTATCGGAATCTAAATAGTTTTCTGACGTAAGGAATAACCAGATGACACTCCACATCTATTAAGGTTTTAACATTCATTTAGGGTTTAAATAATTTATATCTTTAACATGACGTATTTTATAGTGTAAAAACATTTAATACAATGTAATGAAACTGAATTTTAAATGTGGGTATTTAATTAAATTTATCATTAATTAAGTCATTTAAAATCATTAACTATTCTACAAAAAAAAAAAAAAACACACACACATATCTGCATGCATATGCAGTACTCTCTCATACATTGTGCAAATACCACACAAGTTGCATCATTGGTTGGTTGCCTCGATGGCTAGTTGTTGGTATAAAGATTTCTAGATTTATTTTTTGTTTTCCATGGTGGACCACAACTATATTGTTTTGGTTTTTCATTCTGTAACAGTAATTTGCTTAACATCAATATGTTACCATGAATCCATTGGGGATATTTAAGAATCCCAAAGGCCTCAATAACAATTGACAACTATACTATTCTGCTCTTCACTAGTCTACATTACTCAATTACAGTTGTACGTTCGTTCATCCAATGAATCCAGCAGATAGTTCACTCGATATTATATTGTATATATGGAATAGATACAAAAAAGGAAGCAGATGAAATAAAACAAATAAATAAAAAATAAAATAACAAAAAAAAAACAAGATTTCAAAAAGGACTGTTGCAACACAAAGTTGGCTTTAGTTCATTTAAATGCAATACGATAGAAATGTGTGTGTATTGAAGTATATGAGCATTTAACCGGTAAAAGATGAAAAACGAATATTACATAGCAATTGTTGCAATGAATGTTACGCCATGAACACCCAATTGGTATTTTAAAATCCATTAGATTATAAATTTCTAATTCGATGAATAGTGTAATGAAAACATGAAACAAAAAATAACGAATACCCAGACTGTTAAAATTTTAATAAATCTAATGTAAAAGTTTTGTTCTAGCACAAATTTGCAACTTAAAATTTGTTAACCAAAAAGCTTCAAATTTATACAAAACCAGTTTGTAAATAGTTAAACATTTTCATTGGGTGTATGAAGATTTTAATAAATAAAATTTAATTTGAAGGGGGGAAATGTTTTAGTTGATCTGTTATTTTAAGTAAATGAATGTTTTTTTAGTTTGACTCTAGATCATAAATTAATATCACTTTCTGTTTAAATTATTTTCAAATCAAAGAAAGATGATACAATTTTTACAAGTAAATTACAAAGAATAAAATTTTTTTTGAAAGAATTCGATAAGACCAGCAATGCAGAAGGCGCATTTTCGGCTTTCGCTACAAAGCCATCATCAATGGCTTAATTTTTCATAGAAATTTATAAAAAAAACTGCCCTAATTTAATAAAAAGTTTTAATATACACACTCAAAGTAATAAGTCTGTTGGCTGAACAGAAAAATTTGTCACTTTAACAAAATTTATTCCTGTTTTTTGGCTTAAAATAAAATTTGCTGATTTTAACAAATTCTTTTGTTAAATTTAGCAAATCTAAATTTAAGTAAGAAATAAGTAAAACTACAGTTTTATTTGCAATTATACTGAGTCGTAAATTTTGTTAAAATTTAGGGTCTCAGGACCCTCCCTGGTCCCAGTCCATATCATCTAAGGGCATGGAAGGTCACCCCGAAGGAGTAAACATTTTGTCCGTTTTGTTCTATCTCGCTTATTTTCGAGATATGGGTCATTTTATGAAGCGTAAAATTTTTATAAAAAATTTCCGAGGGTATAAAGCCTCACCATGGTCCATTTTTGGATAGAGATAACCCCTTTCGCCTTATGGTTAGGGGTAGTCGAAATTTTCGTCAATTCTGCTCTATCTCTCTTACCCAGAAAAAACAGACATTACCGAGTAACTAAGCGAGTAAGTAGCACACAAAGGGTAAGTAGTTACACACAAAGATAGAATAAGTGGTTACTCAGAAGTTAGGAAATAAGTAGTTACCCTACATTGTAAAATAGTTGGTCATATTGGCAATATAAAACTTTTTACCTTGGAAAATTTCCTATTTAGTTCAAAACAAATTTATATATAAAATATTAATATAAAAAAGACTTAATCCGCACTTATTTAATCAATTACCAGTAAGGGATTACTTTGCACGAATATATAAGTACTTCTATAACTTGTTATCGGTAAGTCATTATTTTGTATTTTAAAGTAATGCAAAAGGTAATGACCTATCATTACTTGGTAATCTGTATGGTAATGACCTGCCATTACCATGTTTTTACTGGGTAGTTTCGAGATACGGGCAATTTAAAATAATCGGGAGGGGAAGCAATAGCGCCATCTTCGCCAACTTCGGATACATTGGTGGCGCCATCTACCGGGTAATAACAGTAACATGAAAACATTATATTTTAACAATAAATTCTGTAAAATTTAACGAATAAGTTCTTAAAAATTAGTTTTAAACGATTTTGAAAATGAACACTCAAAATTAGTTGAAGTACTAAGGATTTTTAGTATTGTCCCAGCAAAAAACGTGGAAGTGATCTTAAGGAATCAATTTTTCATTGATTCCGAAGTATAATTAAGTTCTGATTTTCCGCTTCTAAAGAAGTTCTTTTTCACAACTTCCGAAAATGTGATTTCGAAGGAAATTAAGTCTTTCCAAATCTATCTAACTACAGATATATCCATATAAATTTAACATTTATAACTATGGTTAAGCACTTAACTGTAATTATTTTGAGACAAGTTGTCAGGTTCAAGTGATTTCCTTAAATTTTTTACGAACAAAAACTAATTCATTTTCACCAATTAAAAAGAACATCAAAAGGATCATAAAAGAAAACTTCCACCCTATGACAACCCTATGTAAAATTCATTGGTTTCGATCCAAATTTTCACAATATCGAATCCAAATCACTGCTTCTTTTTCTCTTCTTTTGATGATTTTTTTTTTTTGCTGGGGTGTTATATGAAGATAACTAAAATCGTTGCTTAAATTAGTGTTTCAACTAAAAACTTGTTAAAAATTAGTCAAATGGATTTGAAACCAGTTTGATAGATTTTCTCACTGACGTATTATTTTAAGTGTATGAAAGTGGTCCGTCCAAATAGCCCACTGTGTGCTCAGAAATAATTCAGAAAAACCAACGTATCGAATCAAAATTTTCCTTACAAAGTTGAATAATTTTCGAATCTTCTTTGAGTCTGAAAAATTTAACATTCATTTCTAAAAAGCGACCCAGTAGCAAATGGTAGAACTTGTTCTAAAAAGTACTAGCTTTTTGACTAGAAACTACAAAACTAGTTCTCAAAATAACCATTTTGAACCAGTTGTGTACTAGTTAAATCCGATCTATTTATGTAGGGGCTGTAAAAGAAATTAAAATGCGAGATTTTAAATTCTCATTTCGTTTATATTTGCATTTAGAGTTTGCAAATAAACACCCAAATTTTTTTACTGTAAATTGCTTCTAGGTGCAAATCATCTGGTACAGTACTGGTACCGAAACGTCACTTCGGAACTAGTTTGGTAAATTTCGCATAAGTACCAATACAGCTCCCTGTTTTTATTCTTAAAACAATTTTGAACCATTTGTGTACCTATTAGTTTCATTGAAACAATGCGAGACTATGTCGAAAGACTAAATTTAAATAGGAGTTTTGAAATTCTAGTTTTGTTTACATTTGTTGTTAGTAATAAGTCTGAAGTTGCGAATAAACACTAAAATTTTTTATTGTGATTAGAAATCATAAACACAAAACATTTTAGATTTCGTTTGTTAAATGGACCTAATTATTTCAGTAAGGAAACTATCGGTCTAATCAGGCTTGCCAGATACTTTTTTTCGTTGTCCCCAAACAAATCTTAAAATATCCCTAAAAAATCCCAAACTAGAAAAGCTTTTGAAAAAGGTATTAGAGCTTATTTAATTTGCTTAAAATTAATAATATCCGCATAAAAACTACAATTAAATATAAAAAATAGCACTAAAAATAACTGTTTTTAAAAATTCTTGGATTGCTTTTGTATAAATGTCTAGAAAAATAATCAGAATTTTGAACTTTTACGAAGAAAAACTTAAATTTTTATTATCTTATTTAAACAAACCAATCGAACCCTAAACATATTTTATTTTGAAATTTTCAAGGATTTAAGGCATTTTTAAAGAATTTTTAGATTTGAATTTTTGAAGTTTGTCTATTTAATAAAACAGACTTTTATCCACAATCGATATGATGTTTTTTTGTATAAACAGTATTTTAGATTCTGGGACATTAATCATATAAAACTCTCAGGCAAAAAGGATTTATTTGTGTTAGAAAGCCTTAAATTAATACAGAACATCCATAAAAGGGTAACTTTGTTACTTTCTTTGAAATTATGCGAACAAACTTCTCTGATGTTTTCTGAAAACTATACAAAGTTAATATAATCTTCAAAATTTATAAACGATTTTAAATATCCCCAAAATATTTTTTAAATCCCCAAAAAAATCCCTTGAAAATTTTTGTCCCCAAGACCAACAAAAAATTTGAGGACAAAACCTCAAGTCTGGCCAGCCTGGGTCTAATCTACATTTCATCAAAGAAAAAGTGTTTGTTTTTTATCTACGTATATAATTTAGATCTTTACCAACTGGTACAGTACTATTTCCAAAGAGTCACTTCGGAACTGGTTCCGCGAGTGTCACATTAGTACCAGTTTTGCTCCCTATTTTTCATCCTTAAATTGTAATATTCAAACTAGTTCTACAACTAGTACCAAAGTGGGAGTTTGGCGACAATTGTCCAAATCCCTATGACATCTCCATGTTAAATTCTACAGTTGTTTGTATGGATAGGCGGTAGAACTCGTACTAGTTGCCTGGTTCAAATAAACTAGTACATAACTGGTTCTGAACTAGTATTTTTTGCTAATGGGGATTGTTTGCTGAGGGTTTATAGTAGCTGTGTTTGTGTGACTCTCTATCAGTGTTATCAAGAACGATTTTGACATTTTTTCAACGTATTCCGGCTTTCTACTGTCAAAATATCATAAATATCAAAATTCGAGATTTCATTGATAGGAATGCCGCACAAACGCAGCTATTATTTTCTACCAAAAAACAAGTGTTTTCAAAAAAACCAATAATCATTTTTATGAGTAATTTTAAAAACTTATTTATGAGAGTTCCAAAATTGCTGGGTAGAATATTAAGATATTTTACAAGAACTAAAACAAATTATTTTATATTAAAATTATTGAGATGCCTTTATCATTGTATTGCAATTTTTATTGTAAAAACCAATTGCCACCGTTTTTTGTTTATTCCTAGTGGGCTGTATTTGGAAGAAATCTATAACAAATGTCAATAGCAGTTTCGATTTTATTTCATTTGATTTATGCTGTTACTACAAAGTAAATAATATGCTCATAATATTATCAAGCCCAGTTTTTCAGGATGTAGATTAGCTTAAAACTTAGTTTAACGCAGTCTGTAAATGGAATACTGCTTTTACGTGTTGTTTCATTTGTTCGGTTTCAATAAAAACTGAAATTCTAAAGGCAAACACTCACATTCAATATTATTGATCAATTTTTTTAAAGATCAAAGCATTTAAAAATCTTCTGATTGGTTGATTTATAAAAAATTTATCAATAATGTTGAACGCGTATATGTTTGTTAATAAACTTGGAAATAGCTGTTAAAATTGGATTTCAGTTTATGCAACTTAACCAAGTTTAACTCATAAGACAAAAAAACTTGTCTTCAGTGTTCAATACAGAGAATATTTAGTTGTCCTACTGTTATCGCCATTGTCATAAATTAATCACAACTGGGTCGACAACGACAGCGACAATTACTTTTTCACAGATTTTATATGGGAAGCTAAATGGCGCCATGTCGCGACATGTCGTCCAGCAATTTGTCATCGTAATAAAATGTATTTTATTTTCGCGATGACACACTGACACACACGCAAAATATTTGTCAAATTGTTGCCATATTTTTTAATTTAATTAGTGTTACCTATCAGAATAATTGCAAAAATTCGTACCTTGTTTACAAAAATATATATTTTTGATAGAGGAAAAATAATTGAAAATAAAAGTACGAAATTCACCATTAAAAAGAAAGTTAAATACATTAAAATTTGGAACGAAAAAAACTACTGGACAACTAATTACATTTGTGAAAAAATATGAAAAAACAAATGCAACCAAATTCCTGTTTTGCTTTCCTTTTATCTAAAAGTCAAAAAATATCAAGAGTCGATTGTTGCTTAACTTAAATTAATGTGACAATATTTGTTGTCGCTAGTCGACAGTCGACCCAGTTGTAATTAATCTCTCATATGTACAAATTACAAAGTCTGTAAAAGTAGTGACACTAACAGCAGCAGTTTTGAGCACCACACGAGATTATAAGCCAGAAACCAATTCCCAAAGCTATTAAAACAAAATAAGAACACATCACAAATAGACAAAACAATATGTATCGTACCAATGAACAACATGTTAAACAAAAAAAAAAAAATCTTAAAAAATATGTAAATTTTTTCAATTGAAATAAAAATATATATAAAAAAAAGGAAAAGAAAACGACAAAGAAAAATAGGCGGTTTCCCAGGCACTTTCCATTTTATAACAAAGAATACAAAAAGAAGGAACAAATAAATAAGGACAAGAAAAAGGCGTTTATAGCAACATTTCTTGGGGGGTCTATAGGGAAGGTAGCCTAATAAATATATAAGGATTTTTTCTTTATTTCTGATAATCAATATCAATAAAATAATTTCTTCTTTTCGAAACATGCCGGAATTAATATTTTCACTATCAACTTTATAATTTTATTATTAGTTTTTTTAAAAAAAGAAAAGCAAATATAATTAATTAAGAGCTATAGACATTGTGATGTAATATAAAATGATGTCACACTATCCCCAGTGACCTTCAGTGGATTTCTTTTAGTTTAGTTAAGAACGAAATTGATTTGTCGGTCAAATCAATCGATGAGCCCGATGAGCCCGATTTGTTATATCACCATAAACTTATAAAAGACAGTGTACTTAAAACACTACTAGTCGTTAATTAAACTTAGATAGTCATATTTGAACAACTCTCGAACTTGAATTATATAATTTTCGTTTTTTTTTTTCAAAAATATTAGAATGTTAAAGCTAACTATTGGGCTACCTTCCTCGTTAGTTATGTGTCTACCATTAGGGACCTCGTATCCACATGTTGTTTGTCTTTTAAAACAAAATGTTTTTTCCCGTTTTTTGTTTACCATTTCGTTTCTTTTTGCATAAATTGTTGTAATTTATTGTAATAATTCAACTCATGAGAATTGATGTAGAGAGAATTTTCTACATTTTTAAATATATTTTTTTAAATTGTTTTTCAAGCTCTTGTTACTTTTGTATCTATTATTTGTTAAGTTATTTTTTGTTGTATTTTTTATAATTCTAAGCACGTATGCAGCATTTGTTATGATTACAATTGTTGTTGTTGTTGTTGTTTTTATGTAGTACGTTTAAAAAGCTATTAATTTCTTTTACTTTTTACTCATTTTTCTATTTAAGTGGCATTCAATACTTTAAATTATAACCTGATATCTATGGTTATAATGGTGGCACTTATTTTTATTGTTAAATTTATTGTTAAAATATAATATTTGCATAGTAAAGTGTGGTTTTTTCAAACGCGTCGTATAGACCAAATACAATTAATATTGTCATTAATACGTATTTTTATGTTTCTATTATTACCAGGTAGATTGCGCCACCAGTGTTTTAGAAGTTTTTAAGATGGCGTAATTTCTTTCCCTCCCGATTTTCTAAAATGACCCATATCTCGAAAACTAAGGGAGTCTATCGCAAAATTGACGAAAATTTCGAATACCCCTAACCATATAATGCTCCAGCGAAAGGGGTTATAGCCTTGGAGCCTAGGAAAATTCTAATAAAAATTTTGCACTTCATAAAATGGCCCATATCTCAAAAACTATGCGAGATAGAGCAAAACGGATAAAAGGTTTGCTCCTTTGCAGTGCCCTTACATGACTTTAGATGGTATGGACCAGTCTCCGGAAGGGTCCCGAGACCTTAATTTGAACAAATTTTACGACTCAGTATAATTACAGATAAAACTGTAGTTTTACTAATTTCTTACTTAAATTTAGATTTGTTAAATTTATCAAATAAATTTGTTAAAATCAACAAATTTTATTTTAAGCCAAAAACAAGGAATAATTTTTGTTAAAGTAACAACTTTTTCTGTTCAACCAAAAGACTTATTATTTTGAGTGTGTGACAATAAGAAAATTCAAAAAAGGCAATAGAACAACAATTCTGAGAAATTTTCTAAAACCGAATTTTTTTGTTCTTTACTTTTATATCTTCACTCAATAGGACAACCCTAAATTGTTCCTTCATTCTACATTTACATTCTGCAAACGTATATATTTATGAAAAAATTTATCCTTTCTGCAAATTTTATTTTTCGCGATTTTTTTTTTGCAACTAGCCACCAAACTTTGTTGTATGAAATGTGTATTATAGCCCCTAGATTATAGATTTAAAAAAACGCACGTAAAGAATTGCAAAATAATAGCGAAATTTGAAAAAAGACTTTATGGTACAAAAATGTAATTCCTAGGTTATATATTTAAAAAAAACCGCACTTAAAAATTGCAAAATAACGGCGGAATTCGAGAAAGGCTTTATGGTACAGAAAATGAATTAAAAGAGGTAATCAGCGATCGACATTCTGCAAGCGAATATATTGTTGCAAAAATTTCGCTTTTTGCAAATATATTTTTTCGCAATTTGTGCTAATAATTGCTAATATCTAAATATTTAATTTTTATGTTTTTTAACGAGCCAAAGAAGAAGCTATTTTTTAGATACCCAAGTAAAAAAAAATTATATGGAGCCATATAAAGTTATATTTAATTATATATAATCTTTTATGTAATTAGATATAATTATATCCGAAAAATGAGAACGTCTTATTGTATCATATTGTATCGAATTGTATACAATTGTATACAATTTGATACAATTCGATACAATATGATACAATTGTATCCGAATTTTGTCCTCATCCAATTACATAAAATTATATCTTTTTGTATAAAATTATATAAAATGTTATAAAAGTGGACATAGTTTGATACAATTATAACTAAATATTAACCCTATATTTTTACCATAATATATATGACCATATCTAACAATATACAAAATTATATTTTTAAATAAAAAAAGATATACAATATCTGGAGATCAGACCTGAGGGATTTCAATTACAATTACTTGTAATTTGTAATTAAAATTACAAGTAATTACAAATTTCAATTACATTTAGAATTAAAAAATGTTTTTTGTTAAATTTTTTTAGAAAAATCTGACTGGGATAGGTTGCATAGGCATGGATGCGTATAAAAAGAATACGTCATGTTGGGCTTACCCCTAACTTGTGCTTTTTGTCATTATTTATTTTCCCAAAAAATGTAATTGACATTTTTCAAATTACAAGTAATTTGTTCTTTTTTGAATTACAATTACAAATAATTTGTAATTGTAATTGAGTTTTTTTCAATTACAATTACATGTAATTGTGTAATTGAATGTGTAATTAAATACAAAATGTAATGATTAACCCCCAGGTCTACTGGATATCCTATAAATTTCGATAAATCTTCCATTACTTTTATCCAGATTTACCATGACAGTGCATTAAACATGAACAAATTTTTCTTTGTTTTTAGTAATTTTAAAATAAGGTTAAGAACACTGAAATTTTTAACTAAATAGGATTGTGATATACAATCAAGATATAAGAGATCAGTCAAGTGTGCGTTATAGTATAGAGAATTCCATATTAAAGCTTCAGTATTGTTAATTTTATGGGCGCGTTAGCCATTTTGACTCACGCTCCTAAACAAAAACAAATTACTCACGCACGAGCATTTCGTGTCATACTCACGCAGACATGAGTATATTAAAAACTTACTCACAATCAGAAAATTCTCACGCAAAACATTAAAAATTACTAAAAACATATGATGCAAAAAATAAACTCACACACGAATCATGCACTGGTTATATATTCTTACTCACGCTCACCTACGAATTATATATTCTCACGCTCACGGGCGAATTACTTTGGTATAGTAATTATTACTCACGATCACTTGTGAATAACTTCACTCACGATCGTGTCATGCGCCAATCCCTAGTAATTACTAAATCTAAAACTAGTTCAAAATCATTTTTAATATGGAACCACATTTAATACAATACGGTTTTAAAAGGACCTTGTACATATATTTTTATATAAAATCACTTTGAAAAAATTGTTAATGTGGGATGATATATAATTATAGATGATTTTATAAAGAACGTTATATCGTTATATATAAAAGAAATCATGAAATATTGTGGATATGAAACCATACTAAGTTATATATGGGTTCATATGCGTCAATATATAATCATATATAATACCTATTATATAATATTTCTTAAATGGCTCCATATATAGTTTTATATTATTATGTATAGTGTCATACTAAATTATATATAAACGTATATGTAATAATATCTTTTATATATTACATTGTGTACTTATATATAGCACATTCACTTATATGTAGGCCAGTATGTAACAATATAAAATCACATATGTCTCAATATTAAAACCCTTGAGCAAAAAATATTTAATATATGACTATATAAAAGTCTATATGCTTCAATTTAAAAGCATATGTGGCCATATCTAACTATAAGTTACTATATGTAATTACATAAAATAATATATGATTATATCAAAACTTTTTTACTCGGGTACTTACATTTTTAAATATCTAAGAGTGATCTAACATTTTTTGGTATAAGAGCCCGATTAAGTGAGAATTTTCCATCCCTGATTAACCAGTCGGAGTTCGTTCCTGTTCCAAGCCGCCTAATATTTTTTCAAATAAAAAATATTGAGAGAGTTGCAAGGCCATTGATAATGATGAGGAAGATATAGAAGTTTCCTTCAGAGACGTCTGATTGTATTCTCCAACAATAAGCCGCCAGCATAAGTGGTGCCGACTTTCCCTAATATGGTTTTTCTATCGTAAAACTGTCTTAGTGGAATCTTTCACCGTGTTCTCCGCTGACAGTGCCCAATTTCGGGAAAAAAGTCTAAATGCTAATGTAGAAAATGTATTTTCAACACCATATTTAACATCACAATAGCTGAATTTCGTCTTCCTAGACCAATGCCGTGTAAAAGTCACGGACCTGCTTTATAAAATATATCGGTCCTGTAACAGTTTTTGAAAATTTGTCCCCGACTAATCTTATCTTTACCTAAAACCATGGATGGTAACCGGTTATCGTTAGGGTAACGATATTTTAGGTTATTTCGGTAACGATATTTTTAGGGTAACGCTATTTCATTTATTACGGTATCGGTATTTTAAGGATAACGGTATATGTGTTATTTCGGTAACGGTATTTTAAGGGTATTGATATTTCATTTATTTCGGTATCGGTATTTTAAGGATAACGGTATTTCAGTTATTTCGGTAACGGTATTTTAAGGATAACGGTATTCCGGGTATTTCGGTAACGGTATTTTAGGGGTAACGGTAGTCACTTGAAAGGGTTTTGAATCGATAATGGTATTTTTGCGGTATTGCCTGCCAACTCTGCCTAAAACTCAAAATATATCAAGGTTGGTTACCGTTATCGTTATAATACCTTTATCGCTAAAATACCATTTCAAATTGAATACCGTTACCGTTATCGATACCTCTAAAAAATTTCTAAATACCGTTATCGTTACCGATACCGTTATTTTTATGGGTAGTTACCGGTATTTTACCGGTATTTATTATTTTATATAAAAAGTACAATTTTTTTATTTTTTATTTTATAATCTTGAGTGTTTTTTTTACAAAAAATTTGTAGATAAAAATTTTACTTATTAAAACTACCAGTATTGAATTTGTAGCTTAAAATCTGTATTTTCAGTACTTAAAATTAAAAATATGCCATGTTTTTACTTGTTATTATATGTTTTTAACATAATTTTCAGAGACCCAAAATAACTGTTATATTTCTAAAAAAGTCACCACCCAAATTTATTTAATTATAATACTTCAATAATGCACTATATTTTATAAATCATATTGCACAAAAAAATCACAAAGTTCGGCAAAGATTTTAATTTTTTCAAATTTTATATTTTACTCTATAAATTTCTGTTGTTTTTTGATTTTTATTTTAAAACTTTTTATAAAAGTTACAGAATGATTTTTTTGAAAAAATTAATCAATAACTTTTTTATTTGATAATAAAATAAAAATTAAAAATTGAGCTAAATGGAATGCCGGAAGTTGCTGGAATATACATATTTACTCACTTTAAATCACTGTTCAATATTTTATTAACACTAGTTGACATCATCAGGATATTATAATTGGTGAAGTCATTGGTTCTATGGCTTTTGATTTATATTCTTAATTGTTATTTTTTGATAAAGAAAAAAAATTACAAAATAACTTTTATTATTTTTGAAAAAATAAAAATCGTGTTTGGATTGTTTTTGTTTGAATTAAAAATAAAAATCAAACAGAGCAAATAAACAGAAAATTAAAAATACTAAAACAAGAAATAATTGTAAAACAATCACTTTTTTGAATAAAAGTTATAACTGTTACGTCCCTGATAATTTTTAATACCGGTACGTACCGGTATTGCTGTTTCGATAACGGTATACCGTTACCGAAACAGTCTTAAATACCGTTACCTTTACCGTTACCTAAACAAACGAAATCTGATACCGTTACCGTTACCCTTACCGTTATTCGTTTCGGTAACCAACCTTGAAATATATCAATAAATATCTTATCTAAAATATTTTCAACATACTGAGGATATTCCTTAATTTAATTTATAATAATTTGTCATCCATTATATCAGACTAATTTTTTTAATTACAACTTTTGTAAAAAGTTTGTTAATGCCTTTGTTAAATTCTCATTATAACTAACTGGTTTTATACCTTTTGTAGACAATTTTAACAATGCAAACCAAAATCAACTACGAAAAAAAAAATAGTCAAGTAATCAAAAAAGTTGAACAAAAACCGTAGAAACAACATGACACCCTGATGAGGCAGACCAACAATAACATGGCATTCCACACAAACTAACGAAGTACCTACTATTTATACATAAGTATTTATGCCAACATTTCTGTCTTATTTTTTCTTTTTCAAACTATTTAAAATAGTTGTAGGAGAAGTTTTTTTTTCCTCTAACTATTCAAGAGGAGAAAAAAAAAACAGGGAGAAAATAACTATGAAGAAAAGTTTAACTGCTTGTGTAATGACAACTAATTTCAAGAGTAATAAGAAACTAAATGAGGTAAAGAATGGACTAAACAAAATGTCCATGATATACACAAAAGCAGTGGAAAGGAGTGGAGTAATAGATTTGAAACTTGTTTGTACTAGCAACAGAAAGTTAGTTGAAATATAAAATGACGAAAGAAAGTTGATAACTCATTAACATAAGAATTTTTAACAACTATTAAAGATATCACCAAAAAGAAGAAAAAACTCAACAAACTATTGTTTAAGCAGTTAAGCTTAACAAGCAATACTCAACATACAAATATAACAACACAATTTGTTATGTTAACTTCCGTTTCCGTTGATGCACTCTTATGCAATATACACACGCACACAATCATAGTTAAATACAAACAAACAAAACAAATTTCAAACTGTTGTTGAATGTTAAGAGTTTTGAACAACAGTTTAAGACAGTTTTTCTTTTCTAGCATTACATATGCTAGTAAAACTCATAAGACAACAACAAAAACAATTTTAAAATAGGCTCAAATTACAAAACAACAAAAAAAATAAGAATCGAAAAAAAAAATAAATAACAAAAAAACTTCTAAATGAAAATGTCAACAAGAATTAAGTAGAATAAAACTTTTTTTGCTCAAAACTTTCATGCAACTTTTTTTCTGATGTGCCAATTTTGTGTTATGTAAAATAAAAAACTTTTCCAAACAAGTTTTGTTTTTCTTTTTTTTTTATCTTTCACATATTACTAATTCAAACTATATTGGATTAAGGAAGAATTAGTTTCGTATTATGTTTTGAGATGACATTTCAATATCAAGTGTAGCACATATGTATGTATACAAGGATAACTCGGTTTCGAATTTTAATTAAATTTTGATTATATTGTGGTTAGAAAAGTTGTGAATAGAGGTTTTGATGTTGCAACTAGAGCCCCCTATTATCCGGGTTTCAGTCTACTCGGTCTGAAAACGGGTCTACCCATTCAGACTGAAAGACAGGTCTGAAGGAAATCCCAGGTAGACCGGTCTAGCCGTAAAAACCAATCTATTCGATGAAATAAAATAAATGTCACATAAAAACGTACCTTTTTCCAAAAAAAAAAAAAATACTCTTTTTCTAAAAAAAAAAAATACTTAAAAAAACACTTTAAAAAAATACATTTAAAAAAAAAAATTATCTTGAATGAGGGGTATGTATAGTTGATCTTTTTATTTTGTAAATTAATGTTTTAGTTCGATTTTTAGATCATAAATTAATAGCTCTTTCTGTTTGAATTATTTTTTTCCAAATTAAAGAAAGATGATACAATTTTCACAAGTTTAAATTTAACGGTTCGTTGTAATTCATAAAATCTGTGTTCATCATACACAGAGTTGAATAGAACCAGCTGTGAAACTTAAATTAAAGTTCAAAATGTTAGTCTAGTTGAATTGTTAACATAAAGGGTTCTTCAACAGGGACGCTACAAAAGTAGAAAGACAGGGACAGCAAACGACGCCATATTTCTTGCCGCTCTTTTGACATTTCTCTTCAGTAAGGTTTGCCATTTCATGATGGAAAGATATACGAGCCAACAACGAGTCGAAATTATTAAAATTTACTACCGAAATTCGGAGTCAGTGGCCTTAACGTTAAGAGCGCTACGTCCAATTTATGGTCGTCATAATCAATGGCTTCGTCAATAAACAAAATATGCGTTATTGGTCAGACAGCAATCCACACTTACTCCATGAGTCATCATTGCATCCCGAAAAAATTACGGTTTGGTGCGGTTTATGGGCCGGCGGCGTCATTGGGCCGTACTGCTTCCATGATGATCAAGACCGGCACGTTACTGTGAATGGGAATCGCTACCGTTCAATGATAACCGAATATTTTTGGCCCCAATTGGATGATGTGGACTTGGAGGACATCTGGTTCCAACAGGACGGCGCCACAAGCCACACAGCGAATGTCACAATCAATTTATTGCAAACCAAGTTTGGAGAACGTGTTATCTCACGAAATGGTCCAGTCGATTGGCCGCCTCGGTCGTGCGATTTGACGCCGTTGGGCTATTTCCTGTGGGGCTACGTCAAATCTATGGTTTATGCCAACAAGCCAGCGATGATTGATGAACTTCGTACGAATATCGGCCGATTTATGCTTGAAAACCGTCGAAAATTGGGTTCAGCGTCTGGACTTCTGCAAGCGTGCCCGTGGTGGCCATGCAAAAGAGATCGATTTCCACACATAATGGCATCGAACGTACTTTCACAGGAATAAAGAATTTCATTGATATTCAAAACCGTTTTTGTTTTATTTAAAAAAACTTTTGTAGCGCTCTTATTGAAGAACATTTTACTATATTTGTTTTCACATTTAGCATAAGTAGATCGTCATCGATGATTAACCCATCAAGGCAAATGACACTGATGATGGCTTTGTAGCGAAACCCGAAAATACGTATTATGTCTTGCTGGTCTTATCGAATTCTTTCAAAATTTTTTATTCTTTGTAATTTACTTGTGAAAATTGTATCATCTTTCTTTAACTTGAAAAAAAATTTAAACAGAAAGTGATATTAATTTATGATCTAAAAATTGAACTAAAAACATTCATTTAAAAAGTGATTTTTTCCAAAAAAGTTTTGCTATCATGCAAAAAAAATTCCTAAAAAGTACTTTTTTTTAAAGAGATATAGTCGAGATACACGCGTCCCTTTGGTTGTAGCTTTAGTAGTTTATGAGATATATGCAGTTCTAAAATCTAGCAGAGTTATACCCCGTTTAGACACAAAAGTTAATCACGTAAAACTCGGATTAGCTACTTAATGAAGCACTAGACAAGTCTAATAAAATCAGTGGTTTCTATTTCTAAATGACTCCGTGTTCATACTATTAATTGAATTCTACTCTGGATTTTGTTGTGATGACGATTGGCAACTTTAAACATACACACACATAAAGCCGGATAAAAATTAAGATGCTGCCGCAAACATTTTCAATGTTCCCATGTGCCGGATCGCTATCGGTGCCACCTTGGTATTTTAAACTAACAGAGTTAAACTTTTAACTGTCAAGATTTTTTTTTTAAGAGAAGCAACGCTCATGAAACTCTACCTATTAATTAACGTATTGCTTTCTTTGGAAAGGGCATAGAGAAGAAATGAAATGTGGTGAAAGATAAGGAGCTTCAAATATGGCAACACCGTAATTGCACAAGACACTAAATCTTAGAAGAGTTTTTGTGAGCCATCTAATGAAAACTTGGTGAACTTTGTTGAAGCTTTTTAGTTCACAGCCCCGTAATGTTATTTTACTTCGGTGGGGTTAAGTGCTATGGGAACACCGACGCTGCGACATTTATGAGGGATAGAAAATTTATACATATTCTTTTTCTAAATTGATGTTGCCGTCGCTGGGGATCGAACCGCCGACAACTTAATATTTTTCCTGTCAAAAAATGCATGTGTAAACGATGAGGATTAAAAAGTTGAATTAACTTTAATGAGGAATATTGATTTCTCCCATAGGGCAAACATTTTAACAGGTTTTCTCTAACTCGCTCAGTTTTTGAAATATTGCAACGAGGAGTTTTTCTCCTTTAGCCGGGGTAAGCTCGCAGGGTTAGGGATCGTCACATAAATTTTTTTGACTGGGAGTAAAGGCGTGATTTAAAATTTTATAAAACTTATTTATGCATTCAGGTATATACTTATTATTATAAGAACACCTGTATGAATTTTTACTTTTAAGGGCCTTTGCAAGAAATGACAGGATATTTATCAGTAAGTGACCTACGAACGGCGCGCTTCCTTGATGAAAGTTACTTTTAAAAAACCTTAGCAGTATATAGCAAAATACTGAAAGGATGCGGCAGGAAGTGGCCTACGAACGCACGCTTCATGGATGCAAATTATGTTCAAGGGCCTTCGCAGTAGTGCTGGTAAAAATATAAGCAGTGGGTATCGAGTATTTGTCTTTCTTTGGGTACTCGATACTCAAAACTACTACTCGATATATTCAGAGTTGCATTTTGGATAGACAAAATATATAAAAATGTGACTCCGCTAAAATATTTACCAGCAAAATGTGACTCTGCTTATCACAAAACTACAACTCTGCTAAAAGAAAAAATCAGAAGTAAAATATT
Source organism: Leucophora obtusa (assembly GCA_949987735.1). Classification (NCBI taxonomy): domain Eukaryota; kingdom Metazoa; phylum Arthropoda; class Insecta; order Diptera; family Anthomyiidae; genus Leucophora; species Leucophora obtusa. The sequence continues at coordinate 161,219,035 of OX465299.1, read as the reverse complement.
TAAAATTATATGTTAAAAGAAACTATGAAAAACGCAATGAATAGTTGATGAAAAAGTTTAAAAATGTGTTTATAAATTTAAATATTGAATCACCATAAACATTTTCCAAGAATTTTACTAAAAAATTTTATAAATAATAAAATTCCAAATTTAAAAACCGTTGAAAGTATCGAGTATCCAAATCAAAAATATCGAGTAGTATCGAGTATTGAAAAGTAACCGAATTTACCAGCACTACTTCGCAGGATATGGCAGGACACGCAAAGAATATTTCAGGACACTCAAAGGATATTTCAGGAAGTGAGCTACGAACGGCCGGCTTCTTGAATGCCACAATTATGTTTAAGGATCTTCGCAGGATACTCGAAGAATGTAGCAGTAGCGCTTCCTAGCTGATAGTTATGTCCAAGGGCCTTCGCAGGACATTCGAAGGATATTTAAAGGACCTCGAAAGATTTTCGAAGGAACTCGAAGGATATCCAAAGGACTTGTAAGGATATCCAAAGGACTTGTAAGGATATCTAAAGGACTTGGAAGGATATTCCAAATACTTCGAAGGATATTCGCAGGAGATTTGCAGCACCTCAAAGGATGTGAAAAAACAAATAAACATCCTTTTGGTAAAAGCTTGTAATGGGCTTTTCTTCATAAGCTGGGGTAGCTAGTCGTGCCCAGAGTCTACTTGAGGACCCTTAAAACCTTAAGTAAAAATAAAGACAGTTAATTTGCCCTTTTTGGGGGAAAGCTTAAACTTATATTTACTTTATTCCTTTATAATTACGGTGGGTCTCATACTGTAGGTTTAACTTTAACTTAACTATAAACAAAAGAAAATGTCAAAAAAATGTACACAAAACAACAACAAATTTTTGGGTTAACTATTAACCTAAGTTTAAACTTGCAGTATGAGACCCACCGTTAGTTACTTATTTTACATATGAATAACACACGTTGAACAGCAGTCCTTTTCTTCACCTGGTATCAGAACACTGACACACGGGCTGTGCACGACACGACACACTGGTTGTGTCCATGACGACACACGGTTTGTGTAAGCACTGGCACTCGGGTTATGTTAGTGATGACACACTTGAAGGGGCGGTACTTTTAGTGACGTACTGGCTGTGCTGGCAAGCGAGTTGTTCTGGATGCGATATGAATGATGCACTGTCGGTGATTGCAAGCAAGTTGTGATGGTAATGATGCACTTGAGTTGATGGTAAATAGGCAGTACTTTTAGTGATGTACTGGCTGTACTGGGGAACAAGTTGTTGTGGATGTGATGGTAATGATGCACTTGATGTGATGGTAAACGGGCGGTACTTTTAGTGATGCACTGGCTGGGCTGGCAAACGAACTGATGCTTTGATCACACGCCGACTGACACACCAGTTGCACTTGATGTGTCATGAAAGTTACCTCAGCGATAAATCGCTTACAAGAGCAATCAGCCGCAGCCGTTGCGGAACAATCAACTGTGATTGCCGTGGGCGAGCAAACACAATCGCTATGCAAATGGAGCAATCCGCCGAAGCCGCTGCGGAACAATCAACTGTGAAAACCTCAGGAGTAAACACAATCGCTGTGCAATAATGAGCAATCAGCCGAAGACGCTGCGGAACAATCAACTGTGATTGCCGTGGGCGGGCAAACACAATCGCTGTGCAATAGGAGCAATCAGGCGAAGCCGCTGCGGAACAATCAACTGTGAAAGCCTTGAGGGGCCAACACAATCGCTGTGCAAATTTATTAATTTCAGATTTTGCTCTTATACTATGCCCTTACCAATGTAAAGTACAATACAGACACTAGATAACTAGTGAGAGCAAAATCCGCCTTATGTACCACAAACTAAAATACTTATATGATTTGGTTTTGAAACCAAACGAGAATTATATTACATAGTAATTCTTTTGCAAGTTGCTATGCATGCATAACTTGTATGACTGTGTATGTATACTAATGGAAAGAAGTTTAGGGACAAATATATTTTGTTAAAATTATAGTTAGAAAATGTCAAATTTAAAAATAATTATAATTTACGGGTAACTTATTAAAACGTGTTAAATGGATGTGGACTTACAAGTTTTTTACACATAGATTCGATATAGTTTACGGCGATTAAAAATTGCAGATACAGGTTTTATACAGAAAATCTGCTAATGTTCCTCGCCTACTTCCACGACATAAATCAGCCAGAATGAATTTTGCTGAAAAGTACCAATTTTGGGATGAGGAGTGGTCCAATGTTGTGTTTAGTGATGAAAAGAATTTTAACCTAGATGGCCCTGATGGATTTTCAAAGTGTTGGCAGGACATACGGCAGCAAAGGCCAACTAAAGAAAAAAGAAATTTTGGTGGTGGTACCGTGATGATTTGGGCAGCTTTTAGTGCACATGGAAAGACTCAACTTTGCTTTATTTCTACAAGAATGAACTCAGAGAAGTATATAGAGTTACTAGATGAAGTTTTGGTTCAATTTGGAGAGGATGTAATGGATGAAAATATGGTTTTTCAGCAGGACAATGCTAGTTGCCATGTTGCAAGTTGCACAAAAAACTTTTTAAGAATTAAAAATATTCCAACTTTAGATTGGCCGGCTTGCAGTCCTGATTTAAACCCTATAGAAAATGTCTGGGGCCTACTTTCTCATAAAGTTTTTAATCATGGACGCAGCTTTGAAAACGTCAAGGAGCTAAAAAAGATTCTTTCCGAAGAATGGGACAAACTGGAAATTAATGACTTAAAAAAATACATCGACTCAATGCCAAGGAGACTCCAGGAAGTTATCATAAACAAAGGAGGAGCTACACATTATTAAAAATTATCAAAACACACAAAAATTATGCAATTTTAAAAATATTACTTTTGTCCCTATACTTATTTCCAATGAAGTACTTTTTGTTTATTTTAGTTTTGTTATAATTTTTATATTAATATTTATTCTGAATTATTTTATAGTTTCAGTTTTTAATGTAGTTTGCTAAAAATAAATGAAAATAAAAACCAATAATGCATTCCTGCAAAAAAACAAAAAAATAGTGTGTCCCTAAACTTATTTCCATGAGTGTATTTGTTTGTGTCTAGGCAGGGTGCTTGTAAAAAAAGGACAGGGTGAGCCACCGTGAAGGTGCATTATTAAAAACAGGGGGGATCGTTTTGAAAGGAAAATTTTTTACAATCGGTAGCCAACCACACATATTCTACAACTGGTTCCACTGCAACCGATTCCATGGAACTGGTTCCGGAACCAGTTCCTGGGATCCCATATGGAAGGTATGACTGAAGTAGAATCAGTTCTGGAACTAGTTCCAGAACTGATTCTAGGGCAACCGGTTTTACTTTGGAGCTATGGAAGTGGTTGCTTTTGGGACAATTTCAAACAAAAAGAATCGGTGTTAGAATCGACAAAGTGGAACCGGTTGCTTTAGCTTCAGTTATGGAACTAGTTCTGGAACTGATTCTACGTCACCCACACCTTCCATATAGGATTCCAGAAACTGGTTCCGGAACCAGTTCCATGGAATCGGTTGCAGTGGAACCAGTTGTAGAATGGGTGTGGTTGGCTACCGATTGTTAAAAATTTTCTTGGAATGCAACATTACAAGTTTAAGTACCCAGGAAAATTTATTACAACCGGTAGCCAACCACACTTATTCTACAACTGGTTCCACTGCAACTGAGTCCGGAACCAGTTCCAGAATCAGTTCTAGAACTAGTTCCAGGACTGATTCCAGGGCAACCGGTTCCACATTGAAGCTACAGGAGTAGTTGCTTTTGGGATAATTTCAAACAAAAATAATCGGTGTTACAATTGGCAGTAAAGGAATAGTAGCTATTCTACAACCGATTCTTTGGAACAGAAAATTTTCCTGGGTAGTTGATGAGAAATTTACAATTTCGAAATCTAGCAGAGCTAGGTTTTGGGGTACATTAAGACAACATTTTTAAAATGTTTACTCTATCTCGCTTAGTTTTCGAGATATAGCAGAGAAAACAAATATATAATGCACCACTTTCTGAGTTCTATTGTCATTTTCGAAACATTTATATTCCAGGATCTGAACAAAAATCTAAAATACTTGGTCGAATTTATTCTAGATAATTTCTCTATGGTCTTAACCTATTTTGAGCTACGGCATAAAAACGATGTATTAGTGCCCGAAAAAGACCATGACATTTTCATATAAATGTATAGAAATCGTAAACTTTATGAATTCTATTACGATTTTCAGAAGATTCTGGTTACACGACCTAATTAAATGGCTACAGTTGTTGATAAAATTTACACCAAAATCATTTTGGTAAAGTTGTAACCCACTTGCGGTTGCGATGTGAAAATGCCGTACTATTACGCGAAAAAGAAATATATGGAAAATGCAGCACTTTCTAAATTATATTTTTTTTCCACGAACTGCACTTGTATCTAAAATTCTTAGTCGAATTTATGTCGAGATAATTTTTGAAAATTTTGATTTTTAGCAAGAGTGTAAAAACGCCCTAATGTCAGAAAATTAAAGATCGGAAAAAAATCATTAAACTTTTGCTAAGGAAGTTTTCCGATAAAGCCAGTAGAAAATTTTTTTATGTATTGGTTCCCGAACGTAGGGGCGCCTTTTTAAATTTTTTTTATTGGATTTTTTCTTTATAGCAAAACACTGGTCTCCTCGAGGCAAAAAAATCGATATGTCACACTTTAAAAACCGACTTTAAATGCCGAAGCTACAACGAAAAACTGAAAAAGGCGACCCCTACGTTCGGGAAAAAAAAAATTTTGTGTACGGCGAACTTTTGTTTCTGAGGTACGGTCTAATGATCATGTATTTTCATATATATTTCGATTTTCGCATGGGAGTGGTATTCCGGAAATTGAAAAAAATATTCCAATTTCCCGGGACACCAAAAAGTGCTGGATTTATATTCCTCACCTAGTGTCGATCTAAAAGTATTCCAAAAAATTATTCTCGTTCTTGTTAGACTCGTATTACAAATAGTATTTTACAAATTTTTTATTTACTTATTAGTTTAAGATATAACTTTTACCAATTTATCATGAAACATTTTTTTTAAATCCATTTCAAAATTGAAATATTAATAATATGATTGATTTTATGCAATAATGTGTAAATAAGCTTTCGCTGTATATATTTTAGAGTACTACTAAATTTTCATTTTAACTAATTTAAGTTGTCATCTTTGCACCCCTAATCAATTGATATGTTGACTTTGGATGCTTATGGATTCAATCAAGTATGAGTAGGCATGCAAATAACATTGATGATGATGATGATTATGCTGATGATGGCGTTGACGATGATGCTGCTGTTGATTGTGTTGGTGAAGATATTGAAGCTTATGCTAAGTACTTAGATGTATAAAACACAAGTTTTGTTGATGGATGGGTAAATACAAACAGTCACGCAATGGCAAAAAAAACATACACTTATGCATGGATGCATGTATGTGTGGTAAGGAGTATGCATGTGTTGGTGACATACATTAATATGAGTACGTGAAATTGTGATGTTATAATGTGTGACATGAACATCATAAGAAATGTTTTTCCTTTTTTAATATATTAACCCTTTGAGGAACAACAAGGTTAAAACTACTACGTTTTAAAACTATAGAAATTTTAACTACATGAAGCTTATTTAAATACAAATATTATAAAATCTAGTCTCATTAGAGGGTTAATACACCGCACAAAATAAAAATAAACGTGACATTGGTAATTGAAAGATTGTGTATTAACCTTATTTGAATACTAATAATAACTTTTATATACATATAAAACTAAGAAAATTTCTATAAATTTTATACAAACATTTTGAAAATTTATTTAACATTAAGCTAAGGTTAGGTAGGCCAAAGTTCAGGTCTTTGGCCGAAATGTTTTCGGAGGCAATGATTACGAAGATAACGTTAACAAGGCCAATGAACTGTTGCTGGTTAAGATTCAGTTAAACGACAACAGCTCGTCGTCAGCTTACTTACCAAATGACCATTTTTGAAAAAATTTAGCTACGAATGGATTACTTTTTATCTGAATATACTTTTGCTGATTCTAAAACCTGCCAATTCTGCATATAAAAAAAGAAAAAATCTAAACATTATTCTTAATTGCTTTTACTACACTCACAATATTTTATCGTTAAAAACAATCTAAACTACATATTAAATTAATTGAAAACACAATTAAAAAAAGGACTACAGATTTTTCATTATATTCAAGCCATTTTCCTATTTATTTTCAAACATTGTTTAAACAATCCATAAAAGAAATAAACATAATTGAAGAGTCTGTTAAAACAATCATCTATTTTTAACTAACAAAACGTAAAAAAAACGATTTTGTTGTTTGTTTTTTCATATTTGAAAGTTTTTTTTTTTTGTTTGAATTTTCAAAACACTACACACACAACACACATCTTCATATTTTTATACCCTACACCACTATGTGGTCAGGGTATTATAAGTTTGTGCTGATGTTTGTAACACCAAAAAATATTGGTCGTAGACCCACCTTATAGTATACCGATCGGTTCAGAATTTTTTTTTATTTCGATTTAACGATGTCCGTCTGTCCGTCCGTCCGTCTGTCTGTCTGTCCATGCAATCTTGTGCGCACTCTACAGGTCGCAAATATTAAGATATTTTGATGAATAAAGGACGAACAAGTTAGACTTTGGTGAACATCGGTCCATGTTTAGACCTAGTGCCCATATAAGGGTCCTACCAAAATTATATTGTTTATACGCTGCAGGTCGTAAATATTAAGATATTTTGACGAAATTTGGTACACAGACCTATATTGGCCCAATAACGCAGCCTATTGATTTTGGTGAACATCGGTCCATGTTTAGACCTAGTGCCCATATAAGGGTCCTTCCAAAATTATACTGTTTATACGCTTCAGGTCGCAAATATTAAGATATTTTGATGAAATTTGGTACATAGACCTATGTTGGCCCAAGGACGAAGCCTATTGATTTTGGTGAACATCGGTCCATGTTTAGAACTAGTGCCCATATAAGGGTCCCCCCAAAATTGGCTTGGTTACAAACTGCAGGTCGCAAATATTAAGATATTTTAATGAAATTTGGTGCGCTGACTCACATTATAGAAAATTTTGACACGAGCCCCATTTTACCCCATTCGAATTTCGGATCCAAACATTAGTTGGCTTTTACCCAGACTGGTGTAGGGTATTGTATAGTCGGCATGCCCGACTTTAACCTTTTTACTTGTTATTGGCTATGTTTGTATATAAAGAAATTATTTTAACAAAAAAGAAAACCGAAAATATTTGATTTTTTTTTTGTTTTTTGTTTTTTGTTTTAAAACGGAAAACAACGAAATTATTTAAATTATATTTTCTAAAAATAGAAAATTAAAAATAGAACATTTGACTGAAAATATCAACTCCTACAGACGATACATATTTTTTTGTGGTTTGTTTTTTATTGACTGATAAAAAAAAAGTTAAACAATGTGTTTCAATGTATTTTAATTGATGCTTCAATTGAAAACAAACTTTACCTATTACTTTTCAAATAAACCTCAACCGGTTATGGAAAATATATGGCGAGTGTAGCAAATGACTTTATGGTATATGGGTCAAGTCAATAATAAGCTGGCGGGATGATCATGATGAGTATGCTAGACGTCGTTCAGATTAATAAGCAGCATTCTCGCAATGCAGTAGACAACCTACAGGTTCTTTTCGCCGAGAAGGACCTAGACCGAGGCGTAATTCAGAAAACTTGAGTCCATAGGTTAAAAGATTCCAGAACTCTCCATACAAAATACTCGTCATAAAGCAGTAATTTGTATGAAGAATAGCTGAAAAATATAATATCTTTCATTGCACTCAGTTTCGCACTGCAAATCTTATAGTGGCGGGGGTTGAGTTGGCCGGTGGTCGATATATGTATCTTTTTGGCCTCCGGAACCCTCCAGAATAACGTTGTCATCCAAATCGTTCAAGGACTCTATTATCATAATTTCCAATGTCAATGCTAGGCACAACATATGGGGCAGCAGAGGCGAGTTTTTACTTGATTTCATTAACCCATTTAATACCAAGCATGGATTCCGTGGGAAGTTTTTGACAAAACCTGGTAGAAGAATAGGCCGGTTACGCAGGCAGCATTTTTTGTAGTTTTTATATTTAAGTCGCGCCCTCTAGTGGTGGTGTAACTAATTCAAATTGAAATTTTGGAGCTCTATACGCATTTAAATAGTTAATATTTTTTCAAAAATTAAATTTTTATATTTTGATAATATAAAATTTCTGTGAGAAAATGTGAAGAAATTTAAATTATTTCTTCTGCAATATTTTTAAGAACTTTTTAAAAACAATTGGTATTTTTAGACATTTTTTAAAAATTGTTATTTGGCAACACTAATTGCTGAGATTTATATGCTTGTTTGGCAGTTGAGAGAAAATTGTGCATTTTTAATATAAAAAATAAAAACGGATTAATTTTCCACATACTTATGGAGGCTCTCATACTGCAGGTTTAAACTTTAGTTAATAGTTAACCCAAAAATTTTTTGTTGTTTTGTGTAGATTTTTTTTTTTTGACATTTTATTTTGTTTAAAGTTAAGTTAAAGTTAAACCTACAGTATGAGACCCACCGTTACAATTTTACAAATACGAATAACCCTTGATAAGATCAGTCAATTTATTTTTTAGAGTGCTAACTGAACTCAGAATTTTTCTTCCCTTTTATATTTTTTTTAGATGTCTGTATCGAAATCAATATATCACTTTTCTTACGCCGCTCCTCCTTATATATTTAAATATCTTTTGAAAAAAGTGCTTTGGAAAAAAGCCAAAAATATTTTTTTTTTTTAAATCATTATATGGCAACCCTGGATATTGACAGGCTTGCTTAGGAAAGGGTATAATTCAGAAATCTTAGAAGAACTGATTTTACTGAGTTTAATAGGATCCTTTGCGATAAACTTAAGATGGGAAAGAAAATTGTTAATTCTGTTACTGGTGTCGAATATTTCATGGGTACCTACTTTTGAAAAGGCCATTGATGGGGCCTTTAAAGTTTCTTGCGCGAGAAGAGTTACCCTGTTAGAGAGAAATTTCAGTACCAGCTGTTTTAAACACTAAGAACGTTCAATGCCTTCTATACCAGTACATCGTCGCAGCAATACCACGAAAAACTGAAGGCTTAGAAGGAAGACATTTCAGTTGCTAAAAGGAGCTCATGGAGGGAGAAATATCAGACTGAAGAAAGGTAGGGGTAGGGATAAAGGTTGTGTTCTATGTAAATGTTGTAGTGATATTGGCATCAGGTTTAGTATTGCTTCGGATTCACCAAGTATCTAAGCTCCAGGTAGTGGTCTAAGAGTGAATCCGAGAAAAACCAAACTGGTACTTTTCACTAAGGCCCAGTTTTTGGGATGTCAGTTAAATTCGGTTTAGTTAAATTGAAAACGAATTATGTCTGCCGTTTCCGAGTTTATTAAAAAAATTTGCCGAAATAACCTTTCCTCGATTAGAATTTTGGTCTTTATTGATATGAAGCCAAATAAACCTAATTTTGGTAGCGCTATTCTTTATACAAATTGCATTAAACTGAGTTTAAAGATAATCCATGTATATCCAAAAAAAAACTGGGTCTAAGAGGACTGGCTTTTTATACTTGTAAAAAGATGTTTACAAGTATAAAGTACGAGTTCATCCCAAATATGGTCCTGTTGATACTCCAAAAGACCAAAAGTTTAGTCAGCTTTGCGCTATCTCACTGAGTTTTCGAGATACGAGAAATTTTTAAAAATAGCCCTTTAACAAAATGGTCTGTATCTCGAAAACTAAGCGAGATAGCACCAAAACGGGCAAAATTCTTGCAAGCTCGGCTCTCGGACGTTATGAATAATAGGAGCGTGAAGGAGTTATTTTTTATGAAACAGCCACAGAGTGAGCCATTTTTTTATTTTATTTTTTTTTTCTTGTCAATTTTTATTTTTAATAGGAATAGAAATTAATACACTCTGTTAATTCGAATTTCCCAGTTTAATCAATTTTCGTTCACTGCGGAAAGGGTTCCAATTTCACTCGTTCCCCCTTCCATTTCATATCGTTCCGATTTTCACCGATATTCCAATGTATTATCAAAGTGATTTGTATTATCACGTAAATTGTTAAAAACAGAAATTAAAAATGTCACCCTGTGACTGTTGTTTAAAAATTGATCTCTCGGTTGCTCTATCGGATCTGGCTTATATGTATTTTAGGAGTATATTAGTACTCCACTAACTCGCTTAGTTTTCGAGATACTGTAAATTTTTGGAATCGCTATTTTTCAAAATGACCTTTGTCTTGAAAATTGAGCGAGATAGCGGAAAATTAACAACATTTTTTCAAGCTTCGCAATGATCATGAAATATGTAAAGTGACGTCTGCCAATTCGTTCTAATAATTGAGCCATTAGTACTCGTAATGGATTAATTACACTGTGAGACAAATGGTAGGGGTCAGTGATCGGGAAGGATTCAAACTACCGGGGAAAGTTATATCGGTAAAAATGAAGTTATACGTGTCCCGGCGTTTCGCTGGGTCACCCCTAGGAATCGAGATATATCGATTTGACCTTTGGTGGTCTTTTTTTTGACATAACTCGAGAACCACTAGTCCGATTTTGCTCAAACAATTTTAAAAAAATTAAGAATTACAATTCCTTTATTCTGTTCATATAACGTTTTTCTATATACTCAACAGTTTTGCCGGTAAAAATAAATGTTTGTTACATAAATCAATAACCTTTTGTTTATTACTTTTTTTTAATATTTTAGGCAAAAAATATTTTTTTCTTCATACATTTATTTTTACCGGCAAAACTGTTGAGTATATAGAAAAACGTTATATGAACAGATTAAAGGAATTGTAATTTTTAATTTTTTTAAAATTGTTTGAGCAAAATCGGACTAGTGGTTCTCGAGTTATGTCAAAAAAAAAGACCACCAAAGGTCAAATCGATATATCTCGATTCCTAGGGTTGACCCAGCGAAACGCCGGGACACGTATAACTTCTTTTTTACCGATATAACTTTCCCCGGTAGTTTGAACTCTTCCCGATCACTGACCCCTACCATTTGTCTCACAGTGTTATACAACAGGCATTAGTAATGAAATCGATGTACTATTTCAAAGCGTTAAGTCGAATTAATGATAATGTCAAAAATTTCATAACCATTAGTTTCTAAATAATAAGTAGTCGAATTGGGTCCACTTCATATAATTCAGTGTCAAAACTCATTATTTTTATACGAAAAGGTCGTTTTTGAAGTTGTCCATACGCGCTGCATTCAAAAAATTTAAATTTGTGTACCTGCTTATAATAAGTATAATGAACAGTGGCCCACTCGCCGAACACCGAAAGGAAGAGATAATATATTATTACCTTTGTAAGTAATTATCTGACATATCACAGTTTAGGATGGGTGATTTGACTAGATATCTTAATTCTTCGGGTTGCATCTAGCACACAAGACATTAATATCGTACCCTCTGAGCGGTGTGGATTTTCAATAAGGAGTCATTAATCACTCGATTTATTGCTCGCATAGTGTCTGTCTAAGTTAAAATTTAATAAAAAGGTAATATAATGTTAAATTTGGTTTAAAACAAAGTACGAGTGTTTTTAAATTTGAATGTTTTAATAAAAAAAAAACCTCTGTATTACAATTTCTCCTTAGGCTCTGTATCTTATGGTTGTTCAATTACTTTTAATGGTTTCATATGTTACAAAATTTTCATCCATTTTTTATATGATTTCCTTTGACAGCTGTAGTACAATTTTTGCAATAAAATTTTCAGGCTTTTAGGCATATGAAATAAGAAAAAAAAATGATAATCAAATAAAAATGAACAACCAGTAAAGAAATATGAATCATCAACTTATTGTTACATTTTTATATCTCAAGCTTAGACTTTCTTCAAAATAATAGTGGAATTCATTAAACCGCACTTTTTTACACAAGTGGTAATTTTATGAGTTTACACGAAGATTTAAATGAAGGCACCTTGTATTAAGTTATTTTCAATATTATTGATCAATGTTTTGTAAATCAACAAATCAGAACAAAATATTTAAAAATAAAATGTTATGATTGGTTGATTTTTGAAAAATTTATCAATAATATTGAACGTGTATGCCCTACTTTACATACAAATTTATTTATAGTGATGTTTTCCTATTGATTCTAAAGTAGGGCATACACGATCAATATTATTGATAAATTTTTCAAAAATCAACCAATCAAAACAATTTATTTTTAAATACTTTGTTGTGAATGGTTGATATTAAAAACATTGATCAATAATATTGAATGTGTATGTTTGCCTTATAATAAAATTTAAGGAAGGAAAATCAAATAAATTTCATATTTGACAATTTTCAAATGTGTCCATATGTAAATGCCAAAAAGTTTGCATATAAAAATAGATGCATAATTTTACCAGGGCTTGTAAACTATTTTTGACATTTAGGTGTCTATTCCTACGATTCTTGATTGTGACTGTATTTCCCTTATGTTTGTTGTTGCAAAGTCACAATAAATTATATTTATCGAAATTTTTGGTCGAAAACTTTAAATGAATTAAGACCTGATATCGACACAATCATAACATTGGTAAATAAATTTTGAATATCTTTAATTTTTGTTGTTGTTTTGTATGGAAATGAGTCACAACTTGGAATAGACACATTATTGTGTATAACTACAAGATTTAGGGTATAGAACATGAGGATACAACATTAAATGAAAACCCCTAATATTTGTAAAAAAAATATGAATAACATTCAATGTTGATGGTAGACTAAAAATTGGCAGCAGCTGAATTTTACAAAATCATGTAATATTTTCTTTTATTTTTTTGCTTTTGCTTTAAGCAACATGTTAAGTAAATAATTCACATAAAAGCAAAAGAATTTTGACAGTGAAATAAAGCAGAATATTTATAAAATATATCAAATATAATCATGGTCATATGTTGCCACTTCGTAACTGAGAATTTTTTTAAACTGAATCAAGCAACTTTTCCATCATGCAGAAGTCATATGATTTTCCTATCATTAGAACTGGGGGATTTCAATTACATATGAATTTACAATTACATGTTATTTATGACCTCTGACATATTAATTTAAGGAAAACTTTAAATAATTTAAACGCCCCAAAAACCTTCTGTGGTTTTATTTTTTTTTTAAGAGAAGCAACACTCAGGTGAAAGGTGGTGAAAGATGAAGGGCTTCAAATATGGCAACACTGTAATAGCGCGAGATGTTGAATATTAGAATAGTTGTTGCGCGCCATCTGATGAAGAGTTGGCGAACTTTGTTGAAGCTTTTTAGTTCATAGCCCTGTTATATTATTTTACTTCGGTGGGGTTAAGTGCTATGGGAACACCGAAGGAGGACGCTGCGATGTATGAGGGATAGAAAAAACTCATACATATTAGCATTTTTCATAAATTGATGTTGCCTTGGTTGGGGATCGAACCCTCAACCTAACGTGTAATAGTCCAACGTGCTAACCATTACACCACAGCGCCAACAAATTCTGTAGTCTTTTCCTAAAGAAAAATAATTAGATTCTGAGACCTATTCCCAATAAAAAAAAACCCTCAAATACTAATAGAAAAATCGTAAAATTCTGACGAGTTTTTTATATACAAAAAACCACAGCTTCTGGCAACATTTTCTTCAATAAAAAAAAAATAAAACCCAAAAATGTTTCAGAATATTTTAAGGAATTTTTTTTTTTCAATTGAAAATATTCCCTGAATCTAAGAATTTTTCTGTAGGAAGAAGTCAGAAAAGAATGCTCCGATTTTGACAATTTTTGCCGATAGAAAAATCCTAAAATTCTGACGAGTTTTTTATATACAAAAACCCACAGCTTCTGGCAACATTTTCTTCAAAAAGAAAAATAAAACCCCAAAATGTTTCAGAATATTTTTAAGGAATTTTTTTTTTCAATTGAAAATATTCCCAGAATCTAAAATTTTTTCTGTAGGAAGAAGTCAGAAAAGAATTCTCCGATTTTGACAATTTTTTCCGATAGAAAAATCATAAAATCTTGACGAGTTTTTTATATACAAAAACCCACAGCTTCTGGCAACATTTTCTTCAAAAAGAAAAATAAAACCCCATTGGAAGATGACAAAGCAAATTGTGAAAAATTTTCTGTTGTTGTTTTTGTTTTTTCTTTGATATTTTAAATGTTTAATAACGCTCCTAGACGAGAACAAAAAATTCTCATTAACAAATATTTCCATAAATTCTAAAAACGTCGTCCCTTACGATTTCCTTAGGCAAGAATAAAATCCGGATAGGGACATGCCTGCAGCGGATTATTTTTCACAATTTGTTAAATACGTTTGGGATTTTTAGCATATTTAATTCCTTTGATAAAACCCCAAAATGTTTCAGAATATTTTTAATGAATTTTTTTTTCAATTGAAAATATTCCCAGAATCTAAGAATTTTTCTATAAGAAGTAGTAAGATTCTGCTTGAAAAATCTCTCCATTATAACACATAAATTCCTTTGTATTATTTTTATAGAATATTCCTTTATTTTATAATTTAGACCCTGTGCGACGTGGCTAAATAAATTCTAAACTAAATACAAATTGACAAAAGGGTTTAAAATTTCTTTGAAAATTTTTTGAAAACTTCTCAAAATTTCATAGAAATTTGAAAACCTGAATTTAGTTTAACAGATTCAGTTCTGATAACCCGATTTGTAGTCAATAGCATGGTTCGGTTGTGGTATCAGCAGGGATACCCTACATATATGATGCAGTGATCTTTCATATAAAGCACACTCGAGCCTAAGTTGTTATTTGTTAATATTTCTAACTTACCCAATATCAAATCATATTTTAAAACATTATGTAAAATGCTTAATAGAAAACTTACCTAAAATGAAAGAAAATAAAAACAATATTTAAGATTGATATTATTATAAAATTGAGTAAACAATTATAAAATGCGTAATAATTACAAGAGCTTAATAACAGTTTTATAAAATCAATTTTCTAAAAACAAATGTATTCATAAATTAAATTTAAAGCTCTCAAATGTTCACAATGAATGAACACATGTGAAACCAAAAATCAATTCAAACTAAACCCTCTAAATGTACCACCTGAACGTATACGTAATATTTTGTATACATATCACTCATACGCTTACAATTTAAAAAAGTTATAATATGAAATTCTGATAAAATTGACTAATTTTAAAATCAATTTTTAGACGCCAAAATGATTTAGAGATATGTCAGGATTTTTATTTAAACTTGATTTAAATATTTTTTATGATGCCATAAAAAATAACGTAATAAAATAAATTCACATTTTAACGATTTCTATTTTGATAGAAATCAAATAAAATCGAACTAATAAGGCAGAAAAAAAATCACTATATCAAAATAACAGCAAACAGAAAAAGGAAAAAAAAATACAAACAATAAAAGCACATCACTAGAAATATATGAGGCGTAAAGATACCCAGGACAATTTTCTACGAACAGTTGCCAATCACACCAATTCTACGGATTTCATGAAAAACAAGTTATGAAGCTGTTCCTCTAAACTTGAATGTAAAATAAAACTGACAGAGAGTGAGTTACAAAACTAGTTCCGCAACTGATTCTAGTTGAACCGGTTCTACTTTGTAGCTATAGAAGCTGTTGGTTTTTGAAAAATTTCAAACAAAAATTATCGGTTTAAGAATCGACAGTAGAATGGGGTCGCAAAACAGAAGCAATTATTCTAAAACCGTTTTTTCGGGAACATAAAATTTTGCTGGGTACATAGTCGTAACTGTTGTTGTGTGAATCGTTTCTTTGTTGTTGTTGCTATATATTAATAAAAAAAATGTGTATATAAATGACTGAATATAAGTAAAATTAAACAAAGCCCGACAGGAAAAAATTTAACATTGAGTACACCGAGAAAAAAATCTAAAGTTTGTGTTCCAAATAATCGGCTATATAATAGCTAATTTTCTTTTGTACACCCCGAAAACAGATTCGGTGCTGACAACACAATTTGTTGCGAACCGAATGGTTCAGTTTCATCAAATAAATTTTTCGATTGTGACTACTGAATTACTCTTGATACAACTGAAATTCCGTTGTCACCGTCAACGGTATTTCGATTGGCTACAAATGTAGTTGTCAGCAGCGAATTTGTTTTTTGTATATAAAAGCAACTATTTTCTATTTTTATTTTCTTCTACTGTAAATACAGTTTTTAATGAGTATTTAAAAAAAAGTTTAGTTCAGAGCTAGTTCTGAATTTTTAATATCACTAAAACCTAGAATTATCGAAAAATCGCCAAATTTTTTTTTAATTTTTTCTATCAATATTCCTTTAATATTGTATATCGAAAATATTATGTGTAAATAAGTTTATTCAATTAATCAACTTTTTATTTTAAACGATTAATCGTGTAAATAATTATTCGGGGTTTTTTCTCAACCGATTAATCGAATACAATTTAAAAATTAATCGATTAAACGCACAAAATTTTATATAAAACAATACACAAATTTTGTTGTATTTCTAATAGTTTTATTTTAAAAAAGGAGCAAAAATGGTTTCCGTTACACTTCTCAGTTACTGAAATCCCTTTTGTTCCTTTTTTTAAACAAATTATTAAAAATACAACAAAATAGGTATATTACTTTACATAAAATTGTGTTCGATTAATCGATTAATTTTAAAATTTTATTCGATTAATCGGTTAAGAAAAAACCCGAATAATTATTCGAATAAAATTAAAAGTCATTTAATTTAATACCCTAATTCATACAGAATATTTTCTGTCCCCTTATTCACATATTAAATTTTTTTTAATCGATTAATTGGTTAAGAAAAAAAAACCCGAATAATTATTCGCATAAAATAAAAAGTCGATTAATTTAATGCCCTAATTCATATAGAATATTTTCTGTCGCCTTTGTCACATATTCAAATTTTTTCTAAATCGGATAGAACCACTCTGCAGAACTTCCTTGTAAATTAAGCATTTAATTATGTTAAGCCTTGATTAGCCAGACGTCGATGTCACTTCCATATGCATGGAACATATAAAAAAGGTACACAGAGGCAACAGATTTGTGCTTATAACCGAATTTGTTGTCAATCGAATGGTTCGATTGCCGTGACCGATTTTTTCAGTTGTGGCAACTGAATATCGATAGAGTAAATTGTCATTTGATAATAGCAACAGAATTTCTATTGCCCCGACAATATTTTGGTGGTCACAACTGAAAAATTCTGTAGTCACAACCGGAGCATTCGATTGGCAATAAATTCGGTTGTAAACGAATGTGTTTTCTGGGAAGAAAAATTTCTGGCTAAGACATAAAAAAATAATTTATTTATCTTTTGATTCGCCCCTTACAAAGTCGAATCATATGCTCACTTAAGAATCTTAAAACCTTGAGAATTATTTATTAGTGATTTCGTTTAATATCCAAATTTATGCAATCTTAAAAAAAAATATAAAAACTGGTTATACGTTATATGAAAACTACAGAGTAGTATTTTGGAAGATTACAAAGCAAATTGTGGCTGTTTTTTGTTGTTTTTCTATTTCCTTTCGTATTTAAGACATTTAATAATGCTGCTAGTGGAAAACAAGAACTTCTCATTGAGTTTGTAGTTTAACCTAACAAATATTTCTAAAAAGTCGTACCCTGATGATTTCCTTACGCTAAAATGAAATCCAAATAGCTGCAGGCCTATAGTAAATTATTTTTCACAAGTTTTGAAATAACCCTTTCGGATTTCAACACACTTAAAATGTTAAAATTTCGAATTAAGAATAATTCGAATAATAAAAAATATATTTCCCATACATTTTTTTTCAAATTTCGATTAATCGAATAATAGTATTAAATTATTGAAATTATTCTTTATTCGAAATCGGGACGTTTCAAATTATTCGAACGATTTTTGAGCAAACTTGTTCAATTAATCGGATCAATTGAGTACACTAGTGTGAATGGAATATTCCTTAGTAGCGTGCAGCTTAGAGCGTACCGCACAAAAAAAAAAGTTCGCCGTACACCCTCCAATATAAAGTATTTTTTCAAGGCAATTTCAAAAAAAAAATTTTTTTCTCGTCTTTTTCAATTTTTCGTTATAGCTTCGGCATTTAAAGTTGGATTTTACCTCGAGGAAACCATTGTTTTGCTATAAGGGAAAAATCCAATGAAAAAAAATTTAAGAAGGCGACCCCTACTACGTTCGGCAACCAATATATAAAAAAATGTTCTACTGGGTTTATCGGAAAACTTCCTTAGCAAAAGTTTAATGATTTTTTGCGAGCTTTAATTTTCTGACATTAGGGTGGTACATTAGGGTGGTAGTAACTGAGATCTGGTGGGTAACTACTAGAACGGGATACTTGAGGTCAATGGCCGTTAGAGCAAAATACTCGTCTCCTCGAGAGAAAAATATCGATGTATCATACTTTAAGATCCGACTGTAAATGCCAAAGATATAACGAAAAATGTAAAACGGCGACACCTAAGTTCAGCAAAAAAAAAAATTTTTTTTTGCAAGAATACTTCATATTGGAGGGTGTACGGCGCACTTTTTTTTCCTGTAAGGTGGTACGCTCTAGTGAACCTGTTACTCATGAGTAATATAGGTACAAGAGAAATTGTATTTTAACAGTTCCGATTCGGCTAATTTTTTTCGTTTGCATATAAAAACGAGTAAAAAGGTTAAAGTCGGGCATGCCGACTATATAATACCCTACACCGGTCTGAGTTAAAGCAAACTAATGTTTGGATCCGAAAGAAGAGGTGATGCTACGAGTCATAGCCTATGCAGAAGGCTGCCGGTTCAATCCCCGGTCATGGCAATACATAAAAAGTTTTTCATATAGAGACAAATTAACAAATTAAAAATTACTTTGATCAGTTGACACATCAACTAACCACTGACGAGTCTTTGGGAGAGACGAAACTGCGGCAGTCTGGTGATTCCCTAGTGTCTGTTAAATTTTTCAATAAAGCTGTTTTCTTCTTCTTCTTCCTATAAATCAACTCTAGAAAAAATTTTTTTCTGAATGTTAGTAGATTAGAAATAGTAAAAACAAACTGTTACATCTACAAAACTGCTAAATTAAAAAAAAAAAAAAAAAAAAAAAAAAATAGGAAACTTCTGATTTCAGAAGGCTAGATTTTCGTTTGCATTAAAAAATAAAATTGGAAAAAAAACTTTGAAAATTATAAATTTTTTATTAGTTTTTAGTATACTAATTATTTATCAAAATTTTTTTGCTGATTTTAGCAGGTTGTTTTATAAGAAAAAAAATATATTAAGATAAATGCAAAATTCTTCAATAATTAACCACGCCGTCCACTTTTTCAAAAAATTGATTAAAAAAATGCTCTAATTTTTATTATTACAGTAGAGGACAATAAATACTGTAAGTTTGACATAAATAAGACATACAAAGACCAATACAATTTGAATTTTTTACTTATTTAGAATTATAAATTTCAGCATTATAACAAGTTATGCGACAGTCACAGCTATAACTAGGTACGTTAGTTTGATTTCAAATATGGTTCTATTTATATAATTTTGAGATTATTTCTGTTTCATTTTAACTTTTTTCTATGTGTAGAAAAACTACAAAGAGAAAATAAAAATATAAAGCCAAACATTTTACGCAATTGTAAGGACAACGTACAACTTTTATTTAAAAAAAATATATTAAATATTATTTCTTTATTTGGTAGAATTGTATTCATTTGAGAAGGAAATTTATATAAAAATGATTTACTGCATATACTGCATGGGGTGAAATAAAATTAAATAAAAAAAAAACAATTTCATTTACACAAGTCACCGAAACAAATATTAAACGCAAAATATCAAGAAAAAAGTATTCGTGTACCGGATAAAAAAGGGAATATTGGTTTTTTATATTTTACAACCGCCCAGTAAAATTTTTTAGAGTCGGTAACATCAAAATATATTCCAGAGCAGGTACTTTTATTACCGATTTCATAAAATTGGTTCTAGAACCGATTCTCTAAAAGCAAACTTCCAGTTATATAACCAGTTTTGGAACGGTTCTAAAGCAACCTGCTCCAGTTTAGAGCAAAAGAATAAATTGCTTATGGGTCAAACTCCATATTAAAAGAACCGGTTGTAGAACAAAAATTATAACATATCGAAGGCTTGTAGGCAATAGGAGCCATCTACAGTATTGGCAAAAATTAGTTTTTAACAGCAAACACTTCAGGTGTACATATGTTATCTTTCATATTAATTTTGGATTGAAATAAAAATTCTAAACTCAACTGTTCCTCATTTTACTTAATTTGCTACACTCAAAAAAATAAGTTAGTAGAAAAATTAGTAAAACGTCTTGTATATCAAGTTTACTAGTTTTCAGCAATTTTTTTTGCTGAAATTCCGTTTTCAGCAAAAATTTTAGTTATATTTTTTTAGCACTAAACTAATTTTGAACTATTGTTTTACTAATTTATTTTGCTACAAAAATTGTGCTGATAACTGCATTCATAGCGTGGGCGACAACCAGATAGACAAGATGTAGATGTCGCAGCTTGTCTGGAAACGGAAATGACAAAAAAAGAAAAACAACTCTTCACATATTCTATATTTAAATTTTCAGCAAATAAATTAACTAAAGTAAAATTTCGCTACAAGTTTTTTGAGTTTTTTTCAGTCTACTAATATTCAGCAAAAAGTTTAGTGATTTTAGCAAGGATTTTTTTCATTTGCAGTCGACTAAGTGTTAGCAAAACTTTTGCTGAAGATTACTATTTTTTTGGTAAAAATCAGCTCGCTGATTTTCAGCAAACCTTTTGCTGACATTACCAACTTTTTTGCAAGCACGCTCCTGACTAAAAATTTGCTGACACAGCAACATTTTTTGCTGACTTTACTGACTTTTTTTTTTGAGTGTATATATGAATATAGCAATTAGGGATATCTACAAGAAAATCGCGAAAAACTTGAAACTTTAACAATAAACGTATTTATAAGAATTAGTAGACATTTTCGATAACTATTTGGAAGGTTAATTAAGAAAAATGTCCAGAATACGAAAATTAAACGATTTTTTGCTTTCCTGAACAATGTAGTTTTTGCAGATAACCCTTATTGATATGCTAATACAGTATAAGGTGTTCTGCAACCAGTTCTTTGTATTTTATTTTTTGAATAGGTGATAACACTATAATACACCCCAAAAAAAATTACTGGTTTTTGCATTGAAATTTAGAAAAAAATAAAGTTTCTCAAGGCACCGCTTTTCGAGAAATCGCGGATTTCAAACAAAATTACATATATAAAGATTTTAAACTAAAATTAAAATAAGTGGTTTTCCACTCCAACTGCCCAACTTAAAAAAGGGACAAAAGTTCACTTTTCCAGGCACTCCCAAAACAAGAAAACACGACCCCTCTGGAATTAAAAAAAGATTTTTTTTCTATTTTGGGTTTGGGGAGCCGGCCCTATAAACCGCAGCAATTAAAAAATACATTTTTTTTATAATTTATGATACTGGGCACCCTCTAGAGCCATTTTAAATATATTGTTACGTTCTTAATTTTCAAAAACGTTGGTTTATCTTCTATTGCAATCAATGTACGTTTATTTCCTTTAAATAAACCAGGCTGTTGCAATTAAAAATAACCAACACACATACACACTTTTTTTATTAATTTATTATTTATTTATTTAACACTTTATTACTTTACAAACAATTTCACAATGATTTACTAGAGCTCAACTGAACTGAACCTTTTATAGTGTAATGTGTGCGATTACAGAATGAGCTCGAATGTTCCAGAGACATCCAGATTGTTTGTAGAACAAAATAGAAGGTTCTAGGGGCACCCAGATTGTTAGCCATGGTTGTAGAACAAACTAGAAGGTTCCAGAAGTACCCAGATTATTATTATACTTAGCAAAGGCACAAACCACTTTATGCTTAGCCGAGAAACAAACCAATTTACGGTATAACACTTTATAGCACATTATAGCATATTGTGGTATACCAAAACGTAGCGTTACCAGATTGGCAGGCCGAAATACCAGAACTAGACTAACCAAATTTTGTAACAATATTTTAGATACAGTAATGGGGATGGAATCAAAAAGTTTACCAAAACTGGACGATTTTTGCAATTAACTAAAAAAAAATTTTTTTTCTATTAAGGGTTAAGGGTGAACGTGACCCATGGACACCCAGGCTCCTTAAACCGAGACGCCTAGAAGCATATAAGTACGAGTATTTAAGTGAAAGGGAATTTAAAATCAGGATTTAAAAATTTCTTTTTTATAATTTTTAAAATGGTCTAGAGGGACCCATTTTTAACATATTTTTAGTACCAAAATGGGGATGGAGTCGAAAAATGGAACGAAATTTAGCAATTTTTGAACATGCAAACTTCTGTGAGGTCTTTTTATTTGATTCCATAAAATTTATTTTAAAAATGTATGTAAATTAATGATATTTTCATAACAATCGCTGAAAAAATGATGGAAAAGTACTACTTTTGAAAAATCCACCGAATTTATAAAAAAGATTTATAAAATCTTTTGGACTACAATTTGTTGAAATTAACAAGTGAACTTTTTCCATAATTCTGAAGCTAATTTTTTGTTTTAGGCCCTGGGGATTCCAGCGACATCGGCTCCTTAATGGATAATATAAAAAAATCTACTTCTTTAAATCTAGAGGGGCTACATAAATTTGTTTCTTTTTAGGGCTTGCGAAAAAAGTGAACTTTAGCCAAACTAATATGGGCCATTGTAAAAAATCGGGTGGGGAACAAATAGCGCCATCTACCGCGTAATAGCATAAACATAAAAATATTATTTTTTAGTTAAGTGTTTGTAACCGTCGCATAGGACAATCGTAATTAATATTAGAATTAATTATTAAAGAATTTTTTTTTCTAGAGTTTATTTATAGGAAGAACAAGAAAACATTTTTATTGAAAAATTTAACAGACACACTATTATATTTTAACAATAAAATGGATCAAATTTATCAAATGAGTTCTTAAAAATGAATTATAAATAATTTTGAAAATTAACACTCAAAATTAGTTAAAATATTTAAATTGTGTTAAATAAAGATATTAAAAATCTTTGTTTTAATCAATGATTCAACTACAAATTTGTTAAAAATTAGTCAAATTAATTTGAAACGTGTTTATGAGATTTTTCTACTGACATATTATTTTAAGTGTGGGAAAAATACAGAAGCAATAAAAAATAATCTCCCTTAATGTGCAGAAAAATCGAATTATTTTTTTTTTTTTTTTAGTAGTAGAACTCGAACTTGAATATTCAACTAGATAATAAAATGTAAACAGTTCGAATAAAAATAATTATAATTAACTATGTAGTCATTGTTGCCAGGTTAATTGGGCACAAAATCGTCAAATATTTTTGAGAAAATCGTCAAAATCGTCATTGAGTTTTAAAATATCGTCAAAATATTGTTAAAAATCGTCAAAACTTTAATAGTTAAATATTTTTATTATTATAACCCTAAAATCATAATATAAAATTTAAAAAATCACCCGATTTTCGGTGTCAGCTGTAATTTAAGAAAAATTCTAAAACTTGTTTTTTATTTGATTGGTTGAAGTGAAGCAAACTTTCAATGTAAATTGATTTTGTAACAAAAATAATTTCTATAGAAATAACGCAACACTTCACCGAAGTGTTTTGGAAAATAATCCTTTAATACTCGTATCTCCAAATTTCAAACAATTTGATGTATGTATTGAAAATTTACCAACCCATGTGAAAATCGAAATATATATGAACATACATGATCATACATTGACTTGTATATGATCATGCATGGACATACGTGATCATATATGATTATGCATAGTTCAATGTATGACTATACATGATCTCATATATTTCCATATATCTTTGGATCCGAAATTTGAGGGTATATGGATGTATATGGCCATATATGATCATATATTAGTATATATGACTCATATGTGATCATATATGGTCATATATGAACATGTATTGTCATATACCCTCAAATTTCGGATCCAAAGATATATGGAAATATATGAGATCATGTATGGTCATACATTGAACTATGCATAGTCATATATGATCACGTATGTCCATGCATGATCATATACAAGACAATGTATGATCATGTATGATCATGTATGATCATATATATTTCAATTTTCACATGGGAAATTAAATGTTCGCAAGAAAAAGTTCACTTAAAAAAAAAATTTCGTATCGAAAAAACTTTTAATGTACTTAGTATAGAGATATTTCACAGGTACATGAAAAAAGAGTCCGATATGAGATATACATCCATTCGAAAAGCACGTTACATTTATTGGAAGAGATTTAGGAAAAAATATTTTAAATAAAAATAATTACCAGATTCTGTGTTAATTTTCCCACAAAACACCATCAGATTCTAAAATGACTACCTTATATAAAAATTTTATGATAAATCTTTATAAATTACCTGAATAAATTTTTAGATCTATTGATTTAGATAATAAAAAACTAACGTATTTTTGAACAATTGTTGCTATATTTCCTATTGAACAATAATCGTCATTTTGAAGAGGAAAATTGTCAAATCGTCATTTGGCTATTTTCGATAGTAAAAATCGTCAAAACTGGCAACATTGTATGTAGTGTGTTATTTATTTCACGCTGTAAAATATAAAATATTTCTTTAAAATTATGCATTTTAAAATACTTTACAAAACCCACATTTTCCCTTATACATACATTATATAAATTTATATTTTAATATAATGCTGAAATCCTTTCTTAAAATGAAAGGAATTTTAAACAGAACTCACTTATGTAACTCACACACACATGTTATCGTCTTTCAGTACATAAGTACATGTTAAACAAAAATAACAGCAACAACAACAATAATAAAAAAAAAATGGGCAGTCGTTGCCTCGTAATACTATTCTTAGTTGTAGTGTCACATATGAGGTTTTTCATACCAACTGCCCAATACAAAGAAAGCATATCGAATCAATAGCAAACTTACTGCGTTTATTGTCGTATATGATACGAATAAAACAAACAACAAACTTTTAAATTTTTACAAAAATATGTAAATTTATGATTTTTTTAACTATATTACATATTTATTGGTATATGAAAACGTTAGATATTTTACTATGGCAACACAATTTTTTATAGGCTATTAAAAAAAAATCAATAATTCTGAAAAAATTCAGAACCAGTAGTGAATTTTTAGTGTAATGTATAAGCTAATTTTTCTAAAAATTGACCAACAAGTATAGATGTTTCTCTTTTGACTTATAAAGTTTCATTGTGTTACTCGGCCTCATTTTGAAGAAAATATTCATAGAATAGTGTGTATTATAAATATTTAATTAACTTATTTTGGATACACTGGACGCCTATATTTTTTTTACGGGCTAAAGATAAAGCAGTAATTTAAAAAAATATATATAAAATAGTCTGATATCTTGACTGCAAAAATGATATAACATTTTTATCCGGAGTTTCCAAATATTTATTTAAAAAAACCAATTTTTGACTTGTTTTGATAAGACTTTAATCGAAAATTAGTTCGTCAAGAAAATCTGACCGATTTATAATATTGCAAATAAAATTTCATTTTCATTAAAATGTCTATTCAAAAGTGTATATACAAATACAGTATTAAAAACTATATTGGGGAAATATTTGGGGATTTAGAAATTTGTTTTGGGGATTTCAATATGACGAACGGCACAAATAACTTTCTGGCAACGCTGCACATATAATTATTGGATAAAAATAGAAGGAGGGGAGACAGAGTTTTGAAATTTGGTATACTAAAATAAAACCCCTTAGTTAAGAAAAATTTTAATTTTTGGAAATATCGGGCCAAGAACACACCCACCTCCCATAGGTCCTGAAATTTAAAAAAAAAATATATTAGCTACATAAATGGACATAAAATTACAAAAAGTATCCATTGAGATGCTCATAAAACTGGAAACGTTTGCGTTAATTTTTATCAAAATCGATCAAAGGACTCTTAGTCCTGCCATATATCCTTTATTTTAAAATCTTTATAAAACCTGCAAAAATTATCCGATTGCGATGAAATTTAGCACGTGAATTGATGTAAGTTCAAGCAATATTTGTGCAAATTTGGGGAAAATCAATTCATTAATAAAAAAAATGCCCTTCACAAAAAATGGGTTTTAAACGCTTAAAATATTTTTTCTAAAAAAATAAATAGGATTAATAAAGGAAACCATTTGA
This sequence comes from Leucophora obtusa, assembly GCA_949987735.1. Lineage (NCBI taxonomy): Eukaryota > Metazoa > Arthropoda > Insecta > Diptera > Anthomyiidae > Leucophora > Leucophora obtusa. The sequence continues at coordinate 161,192,682 of OX465299.1, read as the reverse complement.
ATCCTCCATTTTAGGCATACGATATGTTCAGCGAACTTATGTAGAACACTACGAGGAATATTTTTGTGGAACATTTTAACCTTCTATCTCTGCAATTAAAGGGATTTTTTGGCCCCTTCTAAAAAAAAAGACAAAAACGACCCCTAAGTTGAAGAGTTAGAGGGTTAAAATGTTCCGCAAAAATATTTGTCATGAAATTCTACTATAAGTCTGTGAAGACATCAGCATTGAAAATTTAACTTAAAAGCCAGTAATAAGTAAAAACTTAAAATGTGTTTAAGGGTTAATTTCGTACTTATTCAGAATTGGCCTCAAATGTCCCACAAAGCTGGATTTTAGGGAGAAACCATGGGAATCTTCCATTTTAGGTATAGGATGTGTTCAGCGAAGTTTTGTAAAACACTACGAGGAACATTTTTGTGGAACAGTTTAACCCCCTAACTCTTCAACTTAGGGGTAATTTTTGGTACCTTTTTAAAAAGTGCCCAAAAAATTCCCTTTCATTGAAGAGTTAGAGGGTTAGAATGTTCCACCAAAATGTTTCTCGTAGTGTTTTACAAAAGTCCGCTCAACAAATCCTATACCTGAAATGGATGGTTCACATGGTTTGAATACTAAACACTCTTAAATGCGTGAAATTTGTGTAAAAATCATGAATTTAGGCATTTCATAAAATTCATTTTTTTTTTAATTTGTGGTAAAAAATAGTAACTAATTTTTTAATGATCTATTATATAACAGTATAAACTTACAAAAACAAAAAAAAAAGAATATCTAATTTTATTTAATTTTTTTTTATACTCCATCAAACTTAAGTAATTTTTGGATTTTCGACAAAAAAAAATGTGTTTTTCGGAGCAATAAAAATAATTGTTTTGTACACATATACTATAATCCATATTTTAATTTAACTACAAATATATTGAAGTAATAAGAAATAATCATCAAGCAAGTTTTTAAAAAAAATGTATTTTTGAGAATTATTTTCGTGAAACAGTTAAAACCCATTTTTCTGTTAAGTCATTTTTACATAAAATTCTCTGAGTTTAGCGCCCTCTCTTGGCGGCAAAAGGCAAAAGCAATCACACCAAATATTTTTTTTCACATTTGTTTGAGTTACTTTTTTATGTTTAAAAAATCCTTCTTTATTCACAATTTGAGATAAATTTTTTTTTGGTTTTTGTCCATGGGACAATGCATAGTGCGCTGTAGGCAATAATTATTATTAGGGACACCTAAACGTATAATTAATATAACTTACTAATATTAAGTATACGTACGTAGGTGGCTTATAGAATTAATACTTGAATTTTTTTTTTAATATCATCGATGAACACTATTTAACGAATATTTTCTCCAAAACAAAAGCGAGTAATACGATGAAACGTTCTGACTTTATATAAAGCATCTAATGGCGTTTTCTTTTCTGAAAAAAATGTTGCCTTTTTTTTGCATTTTGCTTTTGAATTGCCTTTTTTGTGTTCTTTTCTAAATTAAGGGTAACATTCTAAGAGGGCTAGGTGTTCTTTTCTAAAAATGTTGCCTAAATAAAGGGCAAAAAGGCAACATTTTTCGCCCTCAAAAAATTTACGGGGTAGAGTGTTGCCCTGTTTTTTTCTTTATGTCAATGCCATGTGTATATACTGTAATGTTTTTTGCCAGCTAACTCACAACTTGGTGGCCTAGGGGGTACTATCATGGCTTCTGATGCAGTAGGTCGCAGGTTCAAACCCCGGTTGGAGCAAAATATTTTTTTTTGTTTTTTTTTTTTGTTTTTATAAAATTTTAATTAGATTTTTATAGTTTTGCTGTTATTTAGTATTTAACAATTTTTTAGGCTAAAAATAAATAAAAAATTATACAATTTGCTTTAAATATGAAAAAAAAAAAATTTAATTGAAAAAAGAAAATACATAAAAAAATTTATTTTTTACTTTGTCTGGAAATTGAACCCGTCCAGCCCATGTCAAAGGCAGGCATCACAACCACTAGGCTACAATTAGTAATAGTTTGCGTAAACAATATTGCATACGAGTATACAATACACATACATATGTTTAGAAAAATGCAACAGTGATTTTATTGTGTTCTATTCTGATTGAAAAAATGTAACATTTTAATGGGGTGAGGGCAACATTTTTAAAATGTTGCCTTTTAACAAGGCAACATTTTTTTCCAGAAAAGAAAACGCCATAAGTGTTTTTAGGAAATAGAAAAATGTTTGGCCGATTTTAAGAAATTGACAAAAAAAAAAAAAAGTTTAAAATATAACTATTACTAGATTTTTGCTACCGACATTTTATTCAAATGACTAAATTTTCGATAAACTGGTGGTTGTTGGTATTGAAGAAAGTAGTTTTTCAATATTGATTAAAAAAAGCCAACATTTTGGATAATATAACAAAGTTTTGGTTAATCTTATCGCTGACTTGCCTGCAATGTGTTTTTAATAGGTTTCCATGAATTTATATTATCCTTTTAAGACTTTTTATTGACATCATATGCCTTAATGATGATCTTAGTAAATGAGGTCGTGAATCATTAAGGCATATGATGTCAATAAAATATCTTAAAAGGATAATATAAATCAGTTTTTTTTTCGCTATTAAAAAAATACATAGCACTACTAGCAGGCAAGCCGACATTATGTATTTTCTGTTAATAATTAAATTTAACTTTTCTGATAATGAATTTTAAAAAATTGCAATTAAAATTATTGAATAACGAAAAACAATTTCATTAAAGGAATTAAATATGCTAAAATCCCAAACGTCTTTAACACATTGTGAAAAATAATCCGTTGTAGGCAAGTTAAATTGCAAACTCAATGAGAATTTCTTAATCTCGTCTAGGAGCGTTATTAAACATTTAAAATATCAAAGAAAAAACAAAAACAACAACAAAAAATGTTCCACAATTTGCTTTGTCATCTTCCAATTTTAATTTTAAATTTTTCATTTAAGCTTTGTCGACTCTAGGAACAGTTTTGTTTTCGAATTTTTTTTTTATATTTTATTTGGATAGAGCGTACTCTTCAGTATACGCTCAGATAATATCCATAAAAAATTCGAAGATATAAAATTTCCACATGTTTTTTTGTAAAATATATTTTACATACATACATATTTATTCACAAAGTAATATTGTCTTTATTCTAAATCTTATTTCGCATAATGCAACAGAACAAAAAGAAAAAAATCTACATCCCAACATTGCAGTCATTGCAGTCTTTAAAGAAAATCCAATGACGATTCCTCGATGGTGGGCGAAGGCACGTTAAATGAGGCAGTTACAGATGGCTTTTTATAAGCCACAAAAGAAATCAGTGTATATAAAAAATAAAAAACAAATACAAAACAAATTAAAAAATGTACAAAATAAAAGATTTTGACCGAAATGAAGTGTCTAATAAATTCTCTACCATCGTTTTTAAGAATATTTGGGTTATCACATAAAATACTCTTTATCCGATTCTTCTCAAATTTGGTGCGTAAAATTAATTTTAAACTATAAACGCGTTTTCCCACAACCCTGAGTCCAAAATCGGCTGCCACTGTACAGCCAAGGCGGGTTAATCGATTTCGATACGGGTTTTTTTCTTTCGTAGGCAACAAAAAACTCTAGGCCTCATCGTGGCCTTTTTTTGAATTTTGGTCAAATAAATTTTATATCCCCGTACAAATGTGTTTTTTTTTTGCCCTTTTTGGAAATTTTAAGTTTGTGTGGTAACTTTGTTAAAAAAATATTTTTTTTAATAAAAATCGGATCGTAATAAGTACTAGAGAATTTATCTGGGATTAAGAACCACTTTACATTTTTATTTTCCGATAATTAATGAAGGCTGCACAGTGGCAGTCGATTATGCCTTTTTTCAAAAAAGGCCAGTAATGAAGTGGCAACTCTGGCGATTTTGGCTGGGGAAATATAAAACTGATATTTTTTAAAAATACTACAATAACATGATTTTTAAATAAAAAATAAAATAATAAAAATATTGTTAATTGAATTTTTGACAACCCTTCAAATATGCTCTTTAAAATGCTGATGTTACAGTATTTCCCCTCTTAAATTATAAGAAATAATATAAATAAATTTTTTTAGTTACACTATACAACTGCCGAAAAAAACCTTCTGTCGCAGTATATATTTTCTAATAAGCTTTGATGTGCAAAATTCAAATCTGTGAACAAAAAATTTTCCGTGGACAGTTCTTGCTATTTTTATATTTTTTTTCGATACCACCTTTTTCCAAATTTTATTTGATTTATTTAAATTTAAATTTATTTATTTAAATTTATGATTATTTTCCGATACTTAATCGCGTCCTTTTCGAGCATTTTTGTCAAAATTAAAAAAGTTGTGCCATGTTTTATTCGTATCATCATATAGGTCAATGAATACCTACTCTAAGTTTGGCATTAATCCAACATACATCTTCCTGTAAAAGGACAGTTCTTATGGAACGCCTCACATGTGTGTGTGTGAGTATATGGATGTATGTGTGCTACTTTAATATGACAGCTTCAAATTGGCTGTAGTTCAAAATTGTTAAACATTATGTAGAAAAAGTATGAACAACACCAGTAACGACAAAAATACTAACAGCAAAATAGGAGAAATAAAAAGATGAAGAAGAAAACAATTTCACAACAACATAAGCGCTTTTAGAATCCTGCTTATCAATGGTCATAAGACGATAACTCGGAACCGTCAATGTTTTTTAACTTGAGTTAAGGATATTGAGGAAACCTAATTACAAGGTTCCCGTGTAAAAAAAGATCAGATCTGGCCAGATCTCAGTAGATCATACCAGATCTAATTAGATCTCAAAATTGGCGATAAATTTGAGATGTAATTAGATCTGATCAGATCTAGGCATATCTGGCCAGATCTTAGTAGATTTTACCAGATCTAATTGGATCTCAAAATTGAAGACAAATTTCAGACCTAATTATATCTGATCAGATCTAGGCATATCTGGCGCAATTGTCCAGATCACTTTAGATTTGAACAGATTTGGCACTATATCTGATAAGATCTTGCCATAAGGTATTATCACATATGCCATATCTGATCATATTTGATGAGATCTGGTACAGGATCTAATTAGATTCAATCATATCTATTTATATCCAAAAAGATCTGATCAGAATTAAACTTTTTTACACGGGTTGTAGCAACCAAATCAATTCGGTTGAGGTAAAAATTCGGTTGTCATAACAGAATTGCTTTGAGTGTATGTGGAAAAATTAATTTGTCATGGTTATTTCAATAATTGGCAGTTATGAGGCATCACCCTATGACCATGAATGTGTAGAAGGAGAAAAAACACCAAACAACACATACTTTAATAATAAAAAAACAAAGAAAAAATAAAAGAACAAACAAAAATAACATTAAGCACCACCACATTTATAAACCAGACCATCAACATACATACTAACGGTTTATTGTATCGTACCCTATATCCTACAATGAAAGATTTTAAACAAAATTCCGGAATATATTTTACAAAGTACAAAAGATTTTTTTTATTTTTATATTTCTTAATACGGAAAAATACACGGAAGAAATTACATTAGTGTACAGCTACTTTGCACTGAAAAAAATAAATATCGTTGCTGCTCTTAATAATTATTTGTTTTCGAACATTATTTGTAGGATACATTCACAACATCTTTATTTTGTGCCTTGCTTATGATTTTTTGAATTTTTTATTAGTGTAAAATTTAGAGCTTTGTTTAATGTATGTCAAAAATTACTTAGTTTTTTTCACAAATAATGACGATAAATATGAAAATCCCTATAAATATATTTTTTATAGATTTTTGTTTTAATTTTTTGAAATTTGTGAGACTTTTGTAGAAGGCAGTTTATTATTTAATTATGTGGGCAGGGTATATTTAGTTTGTGCTGATGTGTAAAACATTAAACAATATTGCACCTAGACTCGGACACTCGTCCATCAATCGGTCCACCCGTCCGTCCGTCTTGCAGTTTCAGTATAGGATATGTTCAGAGAACTTATGTAAATCACTACGAAGAACATTTTTGTGTAACATTTTAACCCTCTAGTTCTTCAACTTACGGGTCTTTTTTTGTCCGTTTTTAAAATGGGGCCAAAAAAGTCCCTTTAATTGAAGAGTTAGAGGGGTAAAATGTTTCACAAAAATGTTCCCCGTAGTATTTTTCATAAGTTCGCTGAAGATATCCTATACCTAAAATGGAAGATTCACTTAGTTTCCTATGCCGATTCACAATAAACATTTGAAAAAGGGGGGGGGGGGGGGAACTTAAACCCCTCTAAAATAAAATTTCGATGTGATCATTCAAAACGAACACACACGTATGTTTTTTTTGTTTTGTCTCCTCTACCAGAATCCATTGTCAGAATTTTAACAAAAAGTTCGAAATTACTGTACAGTGTTATTGGGCTAAAAATACAATATAAAAATAGTTACCCTCGTACGTATGAGTAATAATAAATATTATAAGATGAGTTATTATTTATCATACGCCACCGAGTTCTATTAAACAGAAAACAAAGATTTCCTTTGTTATTTCAAATTCATTTTTAGCGGGATAAACATTAATTGCATTAAAGGAATTAAATGTAATAATATAATCCCAAAACTCATCCAACAAATTTTGACAAATTATCAGTTGAAGGCTGATTTCATTCTTGACCAAGGTAATCGTCAGGGGATGGCGCTCAGTGATTCGTCCCCATATAGTGAATCAGCAAAATTAGAGGAGTTATCGTAGAAAAATTAAATTTGGTATAATGGCACTTGTTATCCAAACTAAGAAAAATTTTAAGTTTGGGAAAAATCGGTGCAAGGACATGCCCACCTCCCATATATCCTTAATTTGCAAAGTTTAATTTTAGCTACAATTATAATCAGAATGAAATGAAAACTCGTTACTGATTTAGCAATTTTTTTTTTTTTATCTCCATGGAAGATTACGTTACAATCAGTGCAAGGACATGCCAACCTCCCATGTACCCTTAATTTTAAAAATTAATTTATAGCTTTATTATCAAAATACAGCAGAAATTAATTACTATTTTTGAAATTACGTTCTTTAGCTCTTTGGATACTTTCATTGTAATCGGTGCAAGGACATGCCTACCACCCATACGTCCCTGATTTTAAAAATTAGATTTTAGTTACTGTTATGATCAGAATGCAGCAAAAATTTGTAGCTATTTAATATATGATGTTTTTATCTCTACGATTGTATTTTAATCGGGTGGGAGGTCCCATATATCCTTAATTCTAAAATTTAGATTATAGTTGTGATCAGATTGCAGCATGAATTAGTAAATATTTCTAAAGTTATGGTTCTTATCTCTGTAATAATTTTATTTCCTGCAAGTAGTCGGTTTTTCCATACACCCTTTTTGTTAAAGTTTATATAAGACACTAGACAAATACCTCCCGGATAAAGTGTAGATCGAAAACATGTCCCCGTTCTGTGGGTTATGCACAGCGCATAGTTCAAGGACACTGCCAAAAAAAATTACCCAAACTATGAGCTATATTGAAAACAATATCTTCAGACAATTTTCAAGGCTAATGAAAAGTTTGAAGACAGCCCCCAAACTCAGAAAATGTCTCCAGAGTAAACTATGGATCGAAAACATGTCCGCGCAGCATACGCTGTGCATATATATCTGAAGTTATATATAAACCTGAAATTCTGAGATAATTGGATAAATTCAAGTTTCGGATAAAATTACATAAGGTCATGTTTGTTATATTTATATGTTTTCACAAGTGTTTCCAATTATTGAAATGGTTATTATTTTTCAGAATTAACCCATTCCTGCCTATTGGGTATTTATATATCCAAAAAAGAGTAATCATTGTTAAAATCTAACTAGATCCAAGTAAGAGTTAATGCAAATTTATTTTCATGTACAGTAGGGTGGGTCGGTTTACCAATCGATATTGTGACATCGATTTTTCGATAACTTTTGGCATGAGGAATAAAAGTTCCACTACGATATATCAAAAAAATCATTCTCGAGACGCCCAAATTTCAATTTTTTGCAATTTTCTAATAAATGCTAGATTAGCGCCATCTTTTGATGGCTCTTTGAAACAACTAAGGAAGTTGTAAACAATATAACATTACAGCCTTTATGAAAATCGGATACAAAGTGTGGCCACTAGAGGTAACCTCTAGTTGCCACATGTTTTATCCGATTTTCATAAGTAATACCTTTCTGGAAGGGTTGTAATGTTATAATGTTTACAACTTCATTAGTTGTTTCAAAAAGCCACCGCAAGATGGCGCTAATCTAGCATTTATTAAAAAATTTAGAAACATTGAAATTTGGACGCCTCGAAAATGATTTTCTTGATATGTCGTAGTGGAACTTTTTTTTCCTCATGATGGCACAATATCAAAAAATGTTTGTCCATACAAATCGGCCAACTCTAATGTATAGGTAGCAGGGTTGGGAGGCAATACCGCTAAAATACCGTTATCTATTCAAAACCTTTTCAACTGACTACCGTTACCCCTAAAATACCGTTACCGAAATAACCGAAATACCGTTATCCTTAAAATACCGTTAACGAAATAACTGAAATACCGTTATAGTTAAAATAACGATACCGAAATAAATGAAATATCGATACCCTTAAAATACCGTTACCCCTAAAATACCGTTACCGTTATTTTTAATTTTCTGCTTTTGGTAATTGCACCTGAGTATTGAGTATTTTTCGTACTTTAAGTTGGTAAATTAGTTTGGTTTTTAATCACGTTTGTTTTTTGTAAAAAAAATTGCAGAATTCATCGAAATAACTGACTACCGTTATCCTTAAAATACCGTTACCAAAATATCTGAAATATCGCTAACCTTAAAATACTGTTACCGAAATAATTAAAATACCGTTATCCTTAAAATACCATTACCGAAATAACTAAAAAACCGTTATCCCTAAAATACCGATACCGAAATAAATGAAATAGCGTTACCTTTAAAATACCGTTACCGAAATAATCCAAAATAGCGTTACCCTTACCGATAACCGCATCGTTTCGGTTACCATCCATGATAGGTAGGGAAAGGATAGGAATACCTAAAAATATGCTGCGTTAAATCTACTTTAGATGTTCAAAAGTCTACAAATTTTCAAATTTGGAAAAATTGCACTGAATTGGGTCTGGAAAATTGGGGAAGTGGGAATTCGGAAAATCCTCTTGGAGCCCTGGGGTAGGTACAGGTAGGATTTTATAATATGGGTATTGAAATGCCCATTTTGTAGTTTTTGATATTGTTTATTTTCAAATAGAAATGAGAAGTTCTACATGGGAAATAAAATTAAGAATATTTTATTTAAAAAGCATGGAGGAATAGTTTTATATCAGCGATTAATTCATAAGTCCCAAGTATGGTAGAATTAAAAAAAATATGTATATGGGTGAAATCAAAAAATGTGATACATTTTTGGGCCAAATTTGTGAGAAGCAAAAAGTGTTAATATTTCGGTTTTTTCTTAATGGAATCAGTAAGTTTAGTCATTATAAACCTAATCTCTTCTCCAAGTTGTCGCAATAACTTTTTTTGCACAATTTTAATTTTTTTTGTGGTAACGGAGTTTACATTTCTGCAAGCAAAAGATATAACAAAAAAAATTGCCTACAAATTTTCTTCAATTTATTAGTTTTTCGTATTTGGGTTTTCAACTTGCTTTCCAATGATATATAATTTGTGTTTATCAAATTGGCGGTTTCGCGAATAAAAATACAATTCATTCCGCGAAAAAAAATTTTATTTTTTTTTTAATTTTGTATTTTTGGTCTTTTTAAATGCTTTTCAAAAATATAAAATTTTTTAAAATCCAAACTGCGTTGCGCAGTTACAAAATAATATATTAAAAACATAACATTTCGCGATCAAAAAATTCTTAAATTGTGTGAAACAAATTTAATTTGTCAAACTAATGTCAGTAATGACTCGAAATATCGATTCAAAACCAATGGAATGCAAAATCAATCGTTTTTCGCTCCAGCAGCTTAGGGTAAAAAACTGATAATTATTAGTTGAATCGTCTTTTGACGCATAAATATTAGTTGAATCACCTCTGTTTATGGTTATTTTAAAATATTTTAAACATTTATCTACATTTATTTGAATGAAATCTGATGCAAACAATTGTGGTTACGGAGTTTACATTTGCTTACTTTTTTCGTTTTTATTCAGAAACGCTTTGTCAGAATTTTTTTCCGAAACAAAATCGCATGATGCCTACAAGGTGAATCCAAATATGACATTGTTATTCTTACTCGTTAAATAGTTTGGTGTAAAAATTAGGAACGGAGTTTACAACATTTTTTCAAATCTTATTAAAGACATCCTATTTCATCTCGAGAATGTTACATGCTGCAGAAAAGCTTCAAGTCTGTTATACTGGATGATTACTTACAGTCCAACGATCATTTGAGTATAAATAACATTATACTTTTCGCAATATAAATAATAGTTAACTCCAAAATTCTGGTATATGCATTTTTATCAAAAATTATGACGAAAAATCGTTACAGAGTTGAAGTCGTGATAGCGAAGATATACGAAAAAGTTTGTAAAATGTATTAATTTTTATTTAAAACAGCACTTTTCCTCTACTTAAAAATTCTTACAGTTAGTGTTTAGCTTTATTGGTTATTAAAATATAAGCTATTAAAGTTAAAAAACCTTATGAGTTACTTGTTACGGAGTTTACATTTGGCCTATAAAATTGGTCACAAATTTTATGTATTAACCAAAAATTGGTCAGATTGTTATAAACTGTGTAAAACAGGTGACAATGCGCTGATTATATCGAAATATGTAAATTAAATGTAATCGATGCATTAGAAATTAGGTGGTTACACGGTTTTTATCACATTTTTTGATATCACCTAGATCAATGAAAATACTTTAAATAATGTCAGCATGAAGTTTCGTAGAAATCCGAAATAGGAATATGGGATCAGGCGTTAATGGATTAATCAATCGAAATTAAAATAAATATTCCAATTTCTAATATGTATACTAATAATCTCGTATTATCTGTTATATCTCAGATATACCATTAATATTTTCTGTTACACAATTTTCTAAAGTTCCGGTATCCCGGTTTTATATTTTTCCAATCCCCAATCCCGTATTTACAAAATGAAATAGTTCTCAATTGGCAGACGTAATTAGTATGCATACAACAATATCATGACAAATGTTGCAAGTAGCAAAATTTCTAAAGCAAAAACAAACAATATATATAAATGTAATGGTTATTTTTATATTAGAAGACAATTGGAAATTTAATTGAAAATAAAATACTTTACTTTGAAATATTGATAAAATAAAGAAAAATTTATGGTTACCGAGGAAAATATCAGAAAATCAAAAGTTTAGTTTAAACAACAAGAGATCTCAGCCGTTAGAAAATTATCACAAAATTTATTTAAAAAAATTGCAGGTTTCCTAGTTAATGCTAATGCATTTCCACATTCAAAAAAGTTTTGCAGTTACTACATATCAGTTGTTTATATAGTAATAAGTAGTTGTTGTTTTAACCACATTTACAGCTGTTTTTCTATGGAAAAATAAAAAAATATCTGTTATGGCAGTTTTTTGAGAAAACAACTAACGAAAAGTACAGTTACTACATATCAGTTGTTTATATAGTAATTAGTAGTTGTTGTTTTTAACTGCAATTGCAGCTGTTTCTCTATGGAAAAATAAAAAAGCATCTATTATGACAGTTATTTAAGAAAATGACTAACCAAAAGTACTGTAATTTCATAAGAGTTGTTTAAAACAGTTATTTTTAGTATCATATGTAACTACCAATACAGTATTTCTACAGCAAACAGTTATTTTTGTTAGTTATTCAAAAAATTTCTTTGAATTTTGAAAACTCTTGTTCAGTTTACATTTGCTAAACCAGTTATTCAAAAAATTTCTTTGAATTTTGAAAATTCTTGTTCAGTTTATATTTGAGAAACCAGAAACTTGTATTGTATCTCCAATGCATAAAAGCTTAATAACTGGAGAACGATTTACAATATTTACTTCAAATTTTAAATAGGCTAAAATAATTACACACATTTTTGGAATAAAAAGAAAAAGAAATGATTTTTTAAATTAAAGTAAACTTTTAAAATACTACAAGAATTAACTGCAAAAAACAGTAGTTAGTTAGTTTGTCAGTTATTTTAAAAGTTTTGTAGTAAAAATTTTGTCAGTTAATTTTACGACATTTTTAATTATTTATAATGCTTTTGTTAGTTATTTTTCAACAGTTAAAAACAACAACGTTTTCAGTTTTTTTTTTTTTTTTTGAATAAAAAATTTTAGAACTTGGGCATTCGTGAACCAACAAAAAGTTGGTAGGAACCGCTGGGCGCAGCGCTGCCAACTTTGACGATTTGAAGAATTAAGAGGATTTGAAATTATTTTTTTGAGGAGAATTCCAGGGTTCCATGAGACTCGTTGATAATTTTTTATTTTACTAAATCAATATTTTTTTTTGAACATATTTACATATTTTAGACTGAATAAAATGTAAATGTTAAAAAAACCGTCATAATTAAGAGGAGAGCATAGTGTAATGTGGAACTTCCAACAATTTCGAAAGATCCCTCAAAAATTTAAGTTAATTGTATTCTGTTACAATAGAGAGTTCAGGACCCTTAAAATAAGCCAAACACATATTCTTAGTACATTCTGACGCAGGATCAGTTTTCCACTTGACCCCACATTACCCTACTGAGAGCAACCAGCAGAGCTTTAAAAATGTTATTAATTTTGAATCAATTTCCATAAAAATGTATTCATTTAATAAATCAGTGAATAATTTATAATAATTTTAAATGAATCTGACAATAAAAATATAAACAATAATACAATTTAATGGAAAATCACTGATGAAGACTGTCCATAAAAAAGGCAGAAACTGGATCTAGTCTGATTTGCAAATTTAATGTGTTTATAACTTTTGAAGAAAATGTTTATTAATCTCAAACTTACTAAATTAAATCAATAATATTGAATAAAGTAATACAGGGTGGCGCAAAAATAACCTTCCGATGTTTTTTGGCTGTAATTTAAAAAAAAATGAAAAACTTTGATTCTTCTTGTGGATTATTTTTATTTGGTCTTTTAATTTTTTTTACATCAAGTCGAGAATATGATGTCATGTAAATGGCCGCCGCCACAGTTGATTGTCATTTGAGCCCTTTTTATGGCATTTTCGAAGAAAAAATGTCCGATGACTCCTCCAGTGAAACAGCAGTGGGTTACACACGGATTTTCAGTGCCCCAGAAGCGTAAATTTTGCTTATTTACGTACCCGCTAAGATGGAAATGGGCCTCATCACTCATGATTGGTGATGAATGAAAAAATGGGCTCAAATGACAATTAACTGTGGCGGCGGCCATTTACATGACATCATATTCTCGACTTGATGTAAAAAAAATTAAAAGACCAAATAAAAATAATCCACAAGAAGAATCAAAGTTTTTCATTTTTTTTTTTAATTACAGCCAAAAAAACATCGGAAGGTTATTTTTGCGCCACCCTGTATAATGATTTGGTCTAATTTTTATTGATTCAATTTTGATTCGATTGAATAATTTGTTTCAACAGATAATTCGCGAAGTAAAAATCAAATCAGAGCTTTCAAGAATTGATTTAAAAATAATTATTTTCATTAAGTAAAACTGATTTATAAATTTAAAAACAAAGAAAAAAATTAAAGATATTTCATACGAATATTTTTATATTTTTTTTTATTCGCGAAGTACTGTCAATTTTTTAATTCGTTTGTAGGGCTCTATTTCAATTGATTTATTAGGAGAAAATTTAACTTTATATTTAAAGTTATGATTAAATCAATGAAATTAATGAAACTTTATTTCTTACAGACACATTATTGGCTAAAATTAATTCGAAAATCATTAAAAAAAAAACAATTTTATATCCGAAATAGAAAACAAATTTGTAATTAGCGCGAGTCAAAAAAATAAACATACATATAATTCGCGAAACAAAAATAATTTTTATTATATTTTTAAAGGTCTGAATCATTTTTAGTGGAAATAAATCAATTCGTTTGATTCTGTGAAGAGATTCAACAAATATCAAATTGATTCTTTGAATTATATATTGATTAAATAAAGTAGGCAATAATACAAAAAATTTAAATGAGTTTTGCGAATCGATTCTTACAAAATTTAATCAGATTTATAAATTGAATTAAGGAGTTGTGTCTTTAAAGGTATGGAGCCAGTTATAAATAACTAATTATTGGGATACATTTTTATATAAAAATGTGAAATCGTTACAAATAAAGTACTTTTTAAGAAAACTCTTCCCTTTTTAATTGAAATATAAGGAGTTTTTTAATTGAAGATTTTTTGACGATTTATCATTTATAAAATGACGATTTATTTCACTAAAAATGACGATTTTTCAACAAAATGGCAGTGCTGCCAACCCACTTTGTTGAAAAATCGTCATTTTTAGCGAAATAAATCGTCATTTTATAAATGATAAATCGTCAAAAGATCTTCAATCAAAAAACTGGGCCATATATATTTATCATATGGAGAGTTATTTGATTTTTTGGAGACTATTTATTGGGCATTATTTCATTTTATTCGTTTAAAATTATTTCACCCAACGAGGAAATGAAATACTCTCCAATAAAATAAAGACCAAAACTATTAAGCAAATCCCATGAGAAAAAAAATAAAATAATAACCAAAAGATCTTTTTTTTTCTCATGGGACTTATTTCATAATTTTGGTCTTTATTTCATTTCCTCGTTTGGGTGTTTTTTCTTTGCTCGTACTTTCGTAAAATTAACTAAAGCTAAAGATCGAACAAACATTAATTAACTGTTTTTAAATTCTTTTCGTTTATTTCAAACTTTAAAATTGTTTATAATTTGTTCATTTAATTGTTATTTCCTAAAGATGCTACACATTGGAGTAGCGAAATATCGAAAATAAAAAACTTTTTATAAATAAAAACCAAACCTTAAGCTCAAGAAAATAGTAGAGTTAAAAATTAATTGTTTTTAAATAAAAAAAAAAAAATGTGTTTTATTAGATGATGTAATTCTGTCTCTACAATAAGTAATTTGCTATTTTTTATTAAGGGAGTAATTTTCTAAAACACTTCGATGAAGTCTTCAGTTATTTCTATGGAAACTCTTTTTGTTATAAAAACAATTTACATTAAAAGTTCGCTTCACTTTAAAAAAAATTTCCCTTTTCATTTGAATATGTTTTTCCTAACGGGATTGTTTAAAACTACACCTTTGCACATTTATGTTGTTTGAACGTAGCACATATTATTCTACCTTCTTAAAACAAAGCTTTAGCTAACAACTATACAGCAAAAAAAAAAAAAAAAAGGAACATAATTCTTAATAACATTTTCCACATCACGAAACAACAAAACGGCACATGTTGTTTCATATGTCAACTTAAATATTCCTAGAATAATACGTGTTTCGTTATCAGGTATTACAAATTTTACATAATGATGTTTAGAGTATATAAGGCAACAACACATGTTCTTAAATTATGATTTAAAAAAAAATAAACCACCTCACTTTCAAATAAAACTATTTTTAGTAAAAACTTTGGACTAACTTACGAAATCTGCTGGTTTTATATTTTATTGGGTGTTAGGCCCTTTAGTCCCAATTTTAAACAGAACTGAATTAAAAAAATTGCGATACAAATTTATTGAAAATCCCAATTTAAAGTTATTAGTAAAAGTGGATTTTGTCAAAAAAAAATGAACACAAAACAACAACAAATTTTTGGGTAAACCTGCAGTATGAGACCCAGCGTAAAATAGCTAAAGGCAATCGCAGTCAGGGGTAGCACTCTACATACTTTGATGTTGTTTTAATTGTTAGTCTATTATCTGATTCTTAATTTATAAATCTTCTTTTAAATTGATTCCTGAAAAAAATAATTTGTAAAAAAAAATTAAAATTCTTATAAACTCATATTACTTTACATATTTTACTTCCTTTTGAATATTATTATATATTTTAACTAGCAACTCTACCTCGCTTTAGTCACTCAAAGGATTATGGTCGAGTTATTTGTACAACAGACTGAATACATTTTTTAACAAATTTCTAAGTACAAGGTCTATTTACCAACATTAGTAAGTATATTGTAGAAAATTTTACTTCTTTTCTATTCCAACAAAATTCCCTAGCACAATAAAATTCTTTGTGTTGTTTAGGTCTTTGTTGATGTCTTTTAGTAGTTGTATGACTTGAAAATTCTTTTGAAAGTTGATTGAAGTACTTGTACAAACAATATTGACAAAGAGAGGCATACAAGTAACACAAAGGATATTCTCATATGAAAGTAATTCAAATAAATTTTACTTGAGAATAGAAAATAAAATAATATCAATTTTTGTTAACAGTTTATTGCACTTATTGTATGCAACTACATAGAGAAGATTTAAAGTTTTTATTTAAATTTTTATAAGATCGGAAAGTTGATAAATTAAATGTTTACATTTTAAAATTGATAATAAAGCACTCTACCAAGTGAGAATATAAATTACTCTGAACTTTGAGCATATGATAGAGCAGACAAAATTTAAAATAATTTTATGGCATATCTCTAAATAAATACGCCTAACAAAAATATCAGTGTTATATTTCCCTAGCCAAAATCGCCAGAGTTGCCACTTCATTACTGGCCTTTTGAAAAAAAAGGCAAAATTGGCTGCCACTGTGCAGCCTTCATTAATTATTGGCAAATAAAAATATAAAGTGATTCTTAATCCCAGATAAATTCTCTAGTCCCCAGTCTAGATTTTTATTTAAAAAAAAAAATTTTTTTTAACAAAGTTGCCACACAAACTTAAAAATTCCAAAAAAGGCAAAAAAAAAACACATTTGCTCGGGGATATAAAATTCATATGACCAAAACTCAAAAAAAAAGGGCCACGACAAGGACTAGAGTTTTTTGTTGCCTACGAAAAAAAAACGCCGGATCGACATCCGTTAACCCGCCTTGGCTGTACAGTGGCAGCCGATTTTGAACTCAAGGTTGTGGGAAAACCCGTTTAAAGTTTAAAATTAATTTTACGCTAAGAAAACAGCAAAATTTCAAAAAACCGTGTATGAACAAAATTTATTTCTCGCAGTTTTCTACATGTGCACGAAATTTAGAAAGAATCGGATAAAAGAGTATTTTATATATTAACCCAAATATTCTTAAAAACGATGGTAGAGAATTTATTAGGCATTTCAAAATTTATAACAATCTGACCAATTTTTGGTTAATACATAAAATTTGTGACCAATTTTATAGGCCAAATGTAAACTCCGTAACAAGTAACTCATACGGTTTTTTAACTTTAATAGCTTATATTTTAATAACTGTAAGAATTTTTATGAAGAGGAAAATTGCCGTTTTAAATAAAAATTAATACATTTTACAAACTTTTTCGTATATCTTAGCTATCACGACTTCAACTCTGTAACAATTTTTCGTCATAATTTTTGATAAAAATGCATATACCAGAATTTTGGAGTTATCTATTATTTATATTGCGAAAAGTATAATGTTATTTATACTCAAATGATCGTTGGACTGTAAGTAATCATCCAGCATAACAGACTTGAAGCTTTTCTGCAGAATGTAACATTCTCGAGATGAAAAAGGATGTCTTTAATAAGATTTGAAAAAATGTTGTAAACTCCGTTCCTAATTTTTACACCAAAACTATTTAACGAGTAAGAAAAACAATGTCATATTTGGATTCACCTTGTAGGTATCATGCGATTTTGTTTCGGATAAAAAATTCTGACAAAGCGTTTCTGAAAGAAAACGAAAAAAGTAACCAAATGTAAACTCCGTAACTGTAAACTCTGTAACCACAATTGTTTGCATCAGATTTCATTCAAATAAATGTAGATAAATGTTTAAAATATTTTAAAATAACCATAAACAGAGGTGATTCAACTAATATTTATGCGTCAAAAGACGATTCAACTAATAATTTTGCGTCGAATCAAAAAAAGTTATCAGTTTTTTACCCTGGGCTGCTGGAGCGAAAAACGATTGATTTTGCATTTCATTAGTTTTGAATCGATATTGCGAGTCATTACTGACATTAGTTTGACAAATTAAATTTGTTTCACACAATTTAAGAATTTTTTGTTCGCGAAATGTTATGTTTTTAATATATTATTTTGTAACTGTGCAACCACTGTTGGGATTTTAAAAAGTTTTATTTTTTTGAAAAGCATTTAAAAGAACCAAAAATACAAAATTAAAAAAAAAACAAAAATTTTTTTCGCGGAATGAATTGTATTTTAATTCGCGAAACCGCCAATTTGATAAACACAAATTATATATCATTGGAAAGCAAATTGAAAACCCAAATACGAAAAACTAATAAATTGAAGAAAATTCGTACGCAATTTTTTTTGTTATATCTTTTGCTGGCAGAAATGTAAACTCCGTTACAACAAAAAAAATTAAAATTGTGCAAAAAAAAGTTATTGCGACAACTTGTAGATGAGATTTTTTGCAATTAGGTTTATAATGACTAAACTTACTGATTCCATTAAGAAAAAACCGAAATATTAACACTTTTTGCTTCTCACAAATTTGGCCCAAAAATGTATCACATTTTTTGATTTCAGCCATATTTACTTTAAAAGGATTAAATTTAAATATTTTTGTAAAAATATAAAATGTTAATTTAAATATATTCTAATAATTGATTTAACTATGACTTTTTTCCCCCTGTATAATGCAATATATTATGAATCATCTATAGCATTTCATTGCTACTTTGGCTAATATAAATCTTAAGGTTTTCAACAAATCCGTAAATTACTCTTCCGAACACAGATACATTCATTCAAAGGGGTAAATTAGAGTTTTTTGAAAATCAAATTTAACGTTACAACTCCCAAATGTATTTTTAATGTCTTAACTATGTATATTGCCAGAAAATTGGCATTGGAAATTACAAGTAAAACTTCAAGCAATCAGAGCTATAAGAAGGAAATTTTTGCAAAGGTTTAACCCATATTCTGCTGCTCATCGATACCATAGGAATTTTCTTACGAAATTTGGTAGACATGTATTGAAGATTTTTAACATTTTTTTTTTGCTATTATTGCGCCTTCAAGTGGTGGTATACATAAATAAAATTGAAACTTTGACGGTTTAAAGTAAAAAAAATTCTAAGCAAAAAAAGAGATGCCAAAGCAGTAGAAAAAGCACTACAATTGATGATCTAAATGTACTTCTTTTTTAACATAAACACTAATGATTTTAACATTGGGTTGTCATAGGATAGGAGTACTCCCACTTCAACATTTCTTCAGTAGGTACTTTTTGAACGAGTGTATAGGAAGCTCCTTTTTACCAATTAAAATTAAAAAAAAAATCTTCGCCACCGGGTATCGAACTTGCGAGCTCACGATTGCTAGTGTAGCGCTCTACCGCTGAGCTATTGTTTGATATGAAAGTTGACTGGCATAAAAACAGCACCTTGTTACTGCGAGATATTGTTCCTTATTCTATTCAATAAAAGTACTTATTAAACAAGTGTAAAAGGTGCACTCCAATTGAATATTGTTTTCAGTACTATTTTTACAGGTGCATAAAGAGCAATTTCTCACCAGTTTTTTATATAAACATATTTTTAAAAATGAAAAAATTTTGAATTTAAACAAATTAATTATTAATATTAAAAAAAAAATTAATAGAATAAAAAAAAAATAAAAAATATTGGTCCCGCCAAGAATCGCACCCGGGACCCTCTGTTTGGAAATGCCAAATTTTACCAAATACACTTTTTACGATCACTTTTAGAGCAATTACTCTTTAGAAGCAATACTTAAGTGTTTTTTGTTGTTCAGAAGTAATTCTAAAACAGCTGTAAAAATATACTAACAGATATTTTGGAAGCAGTGAAAGAAGTAATTTTTTTGAAGTTGTTTAGAATAATTTCTAAAAAAGCAGTAAAAATACACTAATGGATACTTGTGAAGCAGTGAAAGAAGTAGTTTGTACAGCATTACTACCATTTTTTTTCTGCTGGGTTCATATCAACAGAATGTACTCACCTTCATCTTTCTAATTTTTACGATTTTTAAAAATTAAAAAAAAAATTATTTTTATTTAAACGTCCTTCTGCACTTAATTCTGTGTTCAAATTTTCACAATGAAATTTTATGCAAGAAAATTTGCATTTACAATGGATATATAAGTTTCAACCAAAAATAGGCATGTTTGCACGCTACAGGTCGCAAAAATGAATATATTGTGATAAAATTTAATACACCGAATTATAACGGCCAAGGGATGAAGCCTAATGTTTATGGTTAAAATCGGTTAATGGTTAGACCTAGTGCCCATATAAAGGTCTCCGCAAAACTGATTTATTCTCACTAAGCAATTTTATTCAATTTTGGTACGCTTACTCACATTTGCTCAAAAACAAAGACTATTGATTGCAGGTAGGATCGGTTCATATCTGGACCTATCGCTCATATGGAATATATTTCTGATTTTCTCTTAACCCCTTCGCTACAGATTTTGTTTGGCTGAATATTTCTTAACCAAACTTTGTGGAAATATAATATTTAGTTAGAATATTGATCTACCTCAAGTCCAAATTCTAATATGATATTGTCATATTAGATTTTATTTGTTGTTTCAAAAAGGTTGACCATTTTCGTGGGCATCACCCCAACTCATCAGTAGTCCGCAATAACAAAATGATGATTGAAACACACAAACCGAGACATTACATAAGGTACAACAATTCAAAAGGAAAAGATTTTTCTACTTTTGTATATAAACTGTCTGATTTGGCAACGAACCAGTCATAAATCAACACTTTTTGTAAAACAAGAAATAACACACCAAAAATGGCAGTTCCAAAAAATCATATGTATTTTTCATTAGTGGCGCCATCTATGTGTCATCATACAGTCTTTACAGCAGATGTGTTGTAGACCTTTTAATAAACTATATACAATTTAATATGAGTGTAATGACTTTCCTCCAATGATATCACCATGTTAAAATAAGTAGTTCGGTAATTAAAAGGCAACTACTCAACGCTTAAGATTTTAATACCCAAAGCTCATTACATGATAATGAAAGATTTTGCTGGGAAGTAAATAATTTTATGATGTTTGCTATATAATTGAAATTCTCTTTATTCATTCCTAAACTGTCTCACTTAAAAAATGACATAACCCTACAAGGAAAGTACTCCAAGTTAAACTCTCTAATTTATATGAAATTTAAGTGTGTGATAGAGAAAAGAAACCAAAAGCAATCTGTCTCATTTTTTTATTTTTTTTTTTTTTTGGAAATAAGCGAAAGAAAATTTACATTTTTTAATACTTCTCTTGCTTGGCAGCATGTCAAAAATTTACGAATTACTAAAATAAAAACTGCATGACGATAATATTTTCTTCAAAGATGAACATTTAAAATAAATCATCAGCTTATTATTGGTTTGTCCCATATGCCAAAAAAAATCGTTATCGATAAAAACGATAAAGAAGTTTTACATTTTGTTGATTTTGTATGCAATATGGTATGTAGATCAAATTCGATACTGTATATCTTAGATATGATAGGAGATATGGAGAAAGAGATTTCCGGAATCTGAAGAAGGACATTTTTATTATATGCAATTCATTCCTAACTCAGTTATTTCAAAAATGATCGGTAGGTCAAACCAGCAATAGGCCAATGAAATAATGCCTTTATTTTAACATAAAGTTGTTAAGTTGTTTGCAAAAGTACCAAAATGGACTTTTTAAGGAAAATCATTAAAATTCTAATAAGCAGGGAAATAAATAAAACTACATGACCTCTTAAATAGGGTATAAAATATGTGAATTCGGAAGTTCTGGCTGTATAATCCCTTCTATATGTAAAGCACCCAAACATTTATATATTTTTTATAACAACAAACTAAAAAAAAACTAAAAACTACTACAAAAGGTACCAGGCCATAGCCTTCAATCCCCCTTTCCAAAGTTAACAAATTTGTAAAAAATCAAATTGTCTGGAAATAACCTTTAAAATTTGTAAAAAAAAAAATAACTTTTCAACGATTCCAAACCTGCATTTGGTGCCTTGTGATAAAGTACCATAAAAATAAAAACATCCCGTGTAAAAAAGATCAGATCTGGCCAGATCTCAGTAGATCATACCAGATCTAATTAGATCTCAAAATTGGGGACAAATTTGAGATCTAATTAGATCTGATCAGATCTAGGCATATCTGGCCAGATCTTAGTAAATCTTACCAGATCTAATTAGATCTCAAAATTGGGGACAAATTTGAGATCTAATTAAATCTCATCAGATCTAGGCATATCTGGCGCAATTGTCCAGATCACTTTAGATTTGAACAGATTTGGCACTAGATCTGATCAGATCTTGCCATAAGGTATTATCACATATGCCATATTTGATCATATTTGATGAGATCTGGTACAGGATCTAATTAGATTCAATCATATCTATTTAGATCCAAAAATATCTGATCAGATCTAAACTTTTTTGCACGGGATTGCAAAAAGGGCGGATTTGTATTGTAAAAACGAGTATTAAATTTCCAAGGTTTCCCTAAAAGATGAAACAGTTCGGTCTTGGAATTTATATTTCACAATACATTCAGCTTTCATCAAAACCGTAGTGTTTAGCTTAGTAGCCTTCCCTGTTAGTAGTCAGTTGCTTGTTTATTTTATGTTGTTAAGTTGCTTGCAACATAGTAAAGTCTCAACACATAACTACTTTGTTGTCTTCTTTTGGTTACTTAAATTTTTTCAACAAAAGGATATTTTTTCCTTAATTCCATTGTTTGTTGTCACCATGTCGCCAAAAGTTGTTACTTTTTTCTTTCGTTGTTGTTAAGCTATTTACAAAAAACTAAGAGTTTTAGTAGACAAAGTGCATTTAAACGTATATCAAATATGTTGGGAAAAAAATGTTGGCTTTTCGTCTGTCGTCTGTCAATATAATACTTAACAAAGAAAGAATAAATTTGTTTTTCTTAAAGACGGAAAAAGGAAATAACTACATCCATGATATGAGTATTTTGTAGTAGACAAACAAAATAAATAGTTAGAAGCTTAGACGTATGATATGTTGATGTAAGTTTTATGGAAGCATATGAATTCGGGTGGTGATTTTTATAAAATAACAGCTATGTAAAGAATAGGTTTTAGAGTAGGCCTTACGTTGGGCGCCAAATTATATGGTGAAATGGAAACACTACGCTTTTAAAAAGATCAAGAACATTTCTCCAATGATTAAAAATATTAAAAAACTTGAAGAATAATATTATCGAATTTAAGTGCTTATGTTTATTTTTGTGCACATAATATTGCTCATATTATTATCGAATTTAGATTTTTATTTTATAAGTGTACATAAATCCAAAAGAGTACTTTAATTAGTCAACTCAACATTAACACTCATTTCTGTTTTGCTGCCAAATCTTTTTCCTACCACTGAAATATCACAAAATTATTCCACGGAGACATGGAATAATGGGTGTTGTAAACAATCACCATTAATTCATTCTTTATACGTTATAAATTCGTAGAAAATTTTAATGAAAGAAAAATCAAAGAAATAAATTACTTCTCTTTTATATAACCCAGAAAGTAAAGTCACGTTTAAAATGCAAATGAAAAGTGAGAAACTAATTCGTCCATATCGAGTGGCATCATCAATTTGTGAACAAATTTTTTTCTCCATTTTCTCAATTTTTTTTTTCTTTCAAAAAATTACCACAGTTTCGTTTTTGCTTATACGTGTTTCTGTACATGTCACCAGATCAAAGAGTGTTTAAGTAAAATTTCATAAGAAAAATGAAGATTGAAAACAAAAATATGACAAACATCATGCAAACGTATCAATGATAGATTTTACACCAGCAGCAATAACAACAACAAAAAAGTATTGAAAAAACGTATTAACTGTATACCAAGCAACCAACCATACTTATACTCTATTCATGATTGTACTCATGATGCTGATGATGATGAAGATAAATAAAAAATGAATAAGGTTTTTTTATTTTTTTTTTTTTTGCTTTTCTCGGTTTGAGATTCTATGCTAAAAAGCTTGTTTAAAATTGAACAGAATTTATATAAAAAAAAAAACTCAGACAGTTATATACAATCACATACTTATGTGTGTATATGACCACTTTAGTGACCAAGGGGAGCTAACATTTATGGTTGCCAAATGTATAGAATAGAGATGGGCACGTGGCTTGAAAAATTGGTGAGTCCCATGGTTTATGCGTGAATCGCGCGTGATCGTAAGCATTGATTATTATATTCACCTGATTGGTGCTAAAGGTCTGCATGCACGAATTTAAAACATTCTGTAAAACACTCACTCCCCATTTTGCAATTCAGAAATCTTTAATTGAAATTCATAGAATATCAATTGAAATATAGAAATCCTGACTTCAAATAGATGTTATTTTCTGAAATGATATTTTCTGAATTTGAATTAATGATTTCTAAATTGCAAGAAGTGTATTGAATATTTCACAGAATGAAACGTGGTCGTGAGTAACAATAAATAACTGGTGCATAATTCCTGAGTGAGTTTAGTTTTTTATTATATATTTTATTATATAATTTCAAATAAAAATCATCAGTGTTAGAATTGGCAATTGCGGTATCCGGATATTCTGCAGGAGTCCATGTAGTCCTCACTGAAACTTCTCTCTAAGTTGAGTGAAAGTAGTGGGCTGGGGACAAATCCGAACAAAACGTATCTTCTTCTCTTCAGTACAAATTAGATCAGGGGGTTCAAGCTGCCGAGATTGAACGGCGTTGAGATTACACTTTCCGATAGTGCCAGCTATTTGGAAATAATCCTTGATAGAAGGTTGCTATGGAATCTGAACACTCAGACTAGTGCGACTAATGCAGCTGCTTGCATTTATTGCTGTAAAAAGGGGTGAACTAGGGTATCAGCCCTCGAAATGTCAATTGGCTTTTTGGTTCAGTAATCAGACCCATACTAATTTTTGGTGGAGTACGCAAGATAAAGGCACTTTCCGGAAGAAGTTCTAAAGGATTTTGGGGACTATGGCGTTGCTGATTACGGGCGATATTCGTACTACGCCGACGAAGGCTCTATTGACTATACTGCACTGGCTACCAATAGACATTCTCGCTAGGCAAATGACTGCAAACGTGGACATAAGGCTAGCGGCTATTGGGGCATGGACATACAGGTCATTTACTAGGGATACTAGGCCTCCAGTGGGACGCTTCGGTGCGTGTTGATTATCACACCCCACAACCTTCGTTCGATTTTGATTTCAAGACTCGCATACCGGACAGATCGGAATATATAGAAGGGCTCGACCTACCTATTAGGAAATTCGAGTTTTATACGGATGACTTCATGAGGGATGGAAGAGTAGGGGGCGGCATATATGTGAGTCGCTATTAATGTCGACTCTCCTTTAGGCTGCAGGATCAGTGCAGCATTTTACAGGCTGAAGTAGTGGCCACACAGCGGGCTATGTCTTGGATAAGGTATTGAGGGATATATATATATGCCTTTTACTCCTGCAAGGAGGGATATCCTCGAAGGATATTTTTGTTTTCACCGACAACCAAGCGGCCATAAAGTGTTACCACATCAAAGATTGTCCATTAGACCGTACCACACAAAAAAAGAGTAACCCGTCGAATCTAAATTATTTTTCCAAGGAGGTTTACAAAAAAATTTTTTTTTGCCGAACGTAGGGGTCACCTTTTTAAATTTTTCATTCTGAAAGGGTGAACACACCAAAACTGCGACACTTAGAAACTAATACCAGAAAAAAACCAGTTGGCTTTGAAATTAATTTTTTATTCGAATACTTTGAAGTTCACAGGTAATAAAAATATATAAATATTAGTTATTATTTGCTCCATATGCAACTGATCGGACTTTTTGTCGCACACGAGCCATCATCTTTTGCACGAGTGCATCATCGACTTTTCGCGACGCCGACAACCACTTGGTTTTGAATTTTGCAATATCTTTTACCAGTTCACCTGTCTTCTTCAATATTCCCTTCACTATTGTGGGCGCTGTGGTGTAATGGTTAGCGCGTTGGACTGTTACACGTGAGGTTGTGGGTTCGAGCCCCAACCAAGGCAACATCAATTTATGAAAAATAGTATTATTATGAGTTTTTTCTATTCCTCATACATATCGCAGCGTCCTTCTTCGGTGTTCCCATAGCACTTAACCCCACCGAAGTAAAATAATATAACAGGACTATGAACAAAAAAGCTTCAACAAAGTTCGCCAACTCACCATCAGATGGCGCGCAACAACTGTTCTAAAATTCAACATCTCGGGCAATTACAGTGTTGCCTTATTTGAAGCCCTTCATCTTTCACCACCTTTCACGTCTTCTCTATCCCCTTTCCAAAGGAAACAGCACGTTAATTAATAGGAAGAATTTCCTGAGTGTTGCTTCTCTTTATAAAAAAAAAAAAAATATTCCTCAATAGGGCGTAGCTCTGGGCTATTGGGTGGATTGCAATCGCGAGGTACAAAATCGATTTTATTTGCATTGTACCACTGCATTGTGTCCTTCGCATAGTGGCAGCTTGCCAGGTCCGGCCAGAACAGTGATTTGGTGATGTAACTCTTAATAAATGGCAGAAGATGCTTTTTGAGGCACTCATCCCGATAAATTTGAGCGTTCATTGTTCCAGATGTGAAGAAAGGGATGCTTTTACGACCACAGGAGCAAATCGCTTGCCAAATCATGTATTTTTTTGGAAACTTGGACTTCATTTTCAATTTACAGCTTGCAATAGTATAAAAATCTTGGCCAGCAATATATTTGATATTTTGAAAGCAGTAGGTTTCGTCGTCCATGACAATGCATTCATATTTCGTGATTTGGGATTCGTACAACTTGCGGCTGCCGGATTTCGCCGTAATATTCAGCTTTGCGTATCGACCTGGTGCTGTTTGAGCTTTAAAACTTCTCAGTGAAGCTTGCCGCTTTACCTTTTGTACGAAAGACTGCCATTTACGTACAGATTTTGCAACAGAACATGACGAAATCTTCGGATCTTGCGAAAATCACTTTGGTCATGCTCAACTCCGCTACTAGGCTTTTTAGCAATTGTCAGACCTTCTCTGCGATTTAAAACCTTGGAAACTGTCGAGTGGTGCACTTTTACATTTTTCCAATTTTTACGCGCACTGAGAACCGGATTTTTTATATATTCGTGCAAAATAATTTGCCTCGTTTCTAACTCGGTAGTCATTTTTGACGAAACTAAAAGTCAAATTCGAATGAAATTTCTCATACATGAAATTTAGGTCATGTCCTACTCAGGGTATTTGAATTTCAAAATATATAAATTTTTTTTGAGTAAGTTATAAGTTTTTCAAAGTGTCGCAATTTTGGTGTGTTCACCCTTTATCTTTGGCATTTACAGTCGGATCTTAGAGTATGACACATCGATGTTTTTGTCTCGAAGGAGACCAATGTGTTGCTCTAAGGGCCAGATCTCAGTTCTTACCGACCTAATATCAGAAAATTAAAGCTCACCAAAAATCGTTAAACTTTTGCTAATAAAGTTTGTCGATAATTCCAGCAGAATTTTTTTTTTTTTGTTGCCGAAGCTATAAGAAAAATTAAAAAATTACGTTCGGCATAAAAAATTCGAAATAGCCTCGTAAAAATACCTTATATTCGAAGGTGAACCGCGCACTTTGTTTTGCCTGTAAGGTGGTACGGTCTATTATCCATGAATGGCGGGTGTCTCTGGACGAGATGGGGAGATATTCGCGGTTGATACTCATCTGGGTGCCGTGACATGGGGACATTGATGGCAACAATATTGCGGATGAACTGGCTATACGTGGGACGGTGCTTCACGAAGGGGACATCGATCACACGCGCTGCATACCGCTCACGGCGGGCAAGTGGCAAGTTGAGCGACACTACCTGAAGCTTGCCATTGCCAGCAGGGCAAATCACACAACCTGCTTGAGTACGAGAAAGGTGTGACCCACCTATGACCGTCCCACAGTGGGCCAGCATCATCGAATTTTGGCCAAAACTAGAATATTGAGTATATGAGACTAAATGATATCACAAAGGGGGGTTTGGTTGTTGCTGATCACCAATCTGAAATAAAAAATTTAACAAAATAAGAGATCAACTAAACATTCCCCCCATTCATAAAAAATATAAAATTCAAAATGGCGGATCCAAGATAGCGGCCATTAATTTTTAGTTTTTATAATATTGGACTTAAAATAATCAATGATATAGGCCTAGGATCCGCTGATTAAAAATCGGAAATTAAAATTTTGAAATTCAAAATGGCGGATCCAATATGGCGATAAACTATTTTTTCATTAAATTTCTTAGGTCGCCTGATTTACTTCAAATTTCCTCCAGGGGAAGTTTTTGGGTAGCACTCTTCGAATCTGAAATCAAATTTAAAAAATTCAACATGGCGGATCCAATATGGCGGCCATAAATTTAAAATTGTTATGTGTTGGAAAATAAATTGCACTGCACAAAGAAAAAGGTTCTGATGACAACTAATTCTGGCAGAAAGACCAAAGAAAAATAAAGTGTATCGGCGTTTTAAAAGTTTTCGTCTGGCCCTATGTTTTTGGGGGGTTAAAATTTCCCCTCTATTGAAAATGTTTATTGTGAACCGGCATAGGAAACCATGTGAATCTTCCATTTTAGGTATAGGATATGTTTAGCGAACTTATGTTAAACACTACGGGGGTCATTTTTGTGGAACATTTTAACCCTCTAATTCTGCAATTAAAGGGTCCGTTTTGGTCCTTTTTAAATAGTGTTAAAAAAGACCCATAAGTTGCAGAGTTAGAGGTTAAAATGTACCGCAAAAATATTTGTCATGAAATTCTACTATAAGTCTCTGAAGACATCAAAGTTAAAAATTTAAGTTCAATGCCAGAAATAAGTCAAAACATAAAATGTGTTTAAGGGTTAATTTCGTACTTATTCAGAATTGGCACTCAAATGTACCACAAACCTGGACTTTAGGGGGCTATTCTGTGTAAGAAAACCAGAACCTTTATTTAAGGTAATTTTGCTATTTGCTATTTTTTAGTTTTTGCTAAAACTCTGGAACGCTGGAAATCAGCGAGATCTGAAGGTACTTTTTCAGTTAAAGGGCAAAATCTCGAAAGTTTATGAACGGTCGCAAACGGTCGCAAAAACCTAGGTAGAAGACATCTTCTGGAATACATTGGCATTCAAGTTTTTCAAATATCTCTTGGAACATTTTGGAGCTCTTTTTTTTTGAAAATTTAGGATTTTCAAGAAAACCCACATTTTTCAGGTAAAATTAATAATTTTGTTACTTTTTTCGTAAATACTTCACAGGTTTCTATTGTTTTTTTTTTTTAGAGAACTACTTTCAGTTTTATAATTTGACATTATTTTGACATTATTTTTGGAACAACTTATTGTTTATTTTTGATTTTTTTATTGTATCATTATAAAATAAAAAATGTCACAATATTAAAAAACTTTGACTTTGAACTCTCGCCAACTAAAAACGAGTAACCGCAATGATATAATATTTCACTCACAAAATATTCAACAATCCTGGATTTTAAATATATAAAAATATTTGCCCTTTACCTGAATTGTACTTTTGGCCAAAAAAAAAAAAAACGGCGATCCTGGCCCACAGTGAGTCGCCGTGCTGTGACGGTCATTGTGTTACCCCGTTTCAGTTGCATCAAATGAATTTTTTGGCTGCAATTACCGAGCTATTCTTTATATAACTGAAATTCCGTTGTTACAGTCAAATTAGTCCTGTCCCAATTGGTTTTCTGTTATCACAACTGAAAAACTCGACTACCACAACCGAACCATTCGATTGGCTACAAATGCAGTTGCTGCCGGTGGTGACGGGACATGGCGCTTTTGGCGTACATGCGCACAGGATGGGACTTCCCTATAATGACTTCTGCAGGAGCTGTCACGATGAGGAAGAGAAGGAGACTCCGTTCCATCTACTGTGCCAGTATCCGGCGTTCACTAACAGGAGGACTGTTGTCTTTGGTCATCCGCTTCTGAATGATCTGACGGACCTGCCTGATGCTGACGTTGGCAGGATAAGTCTATTCATCACCGTGTTTAACTGGTTTAGTTCGGACCCTGATGTGGTCGCCTAACGGCTCTACAGGTATCACAACGGGAACATGATTTGGTAGGACCCACGTGAGCTGGCCTATATGGCGGCTTCCTCTAGAACCTAACTCAACCTAGAGTTGACAGTAGAAGGGCTTAAAAAGGAAAAGTAGCTATTCTGTAAAAGATTTTTTGGAACAGCAGATTTTCCTTGGAAGGTGTTCTGCAAACAGTTCTATATATTCAACCCTTTTACTGTGTATTCTTGCATTTTAATGGATTTTTTAAGACACACAGACTCTAGTTAGGTTTTCATTATTCCTTAGAAGATGTCAAATGATCTTGTGGTAACCCTACATATCCATGACTATTAGTGTATATCTTCTTTGCTAGAGTTTGTGTGACAACTACTTATTCTCTCCTCGTGGTTTTTGTTTTTTTGTTTGTCCTTTTAAAGTGTTGTGCTGAATAAACGTTGTTTGTGGAGTGGAGTGCATTGAATGTGAAATGACTTTTACTACACTCGTCCGAACCGAATAGGTTCATGTACTGTCTGCCTGAATAACTCTGTTGGCATGTGGTGTTAAAGAATGGATATTGGTTGGCTAGGCGTCAAACTAATGCTTTTTGGCTGTTGATCTCTTACAGGACATATACTTATTGACACACTCATACATATAGTGAACAACACAGTCATACTCGTACATGCAGAAAAAAGCTTTTGTAAAACAAAAGAAAAAAATTGTAGTAAAAATAAAAAAGAAGAAAAAAACTGTTAAATATGCTTATACATTTTGAAATTTCGTAGTTTTTTTTTATCAATTCAAACTAGTTAGTAGAGAATGAGTCTCTTCGTTATATTTTGTAGTAATACATTTGACCAAAAATGACATACTTGGGGGAGAATGAATGGATATCACACACAGTAGAATATGTGTGTGTGTGTGTGTGTTTGGGTGTATAAATGTGGATATTTAAGCCTTCTGGTTCATATAACTATGTCTGTATTTTACGTAAATTTACAATTTATAATGTCCTCTTGTTGTATTGTGATAGTGTTTCGGATTTCTTCTTTTAGTTTTATTTTTTTTTTTTGTAGCGCAATGACCACAAGTGTTTAGTAGTTTTGCTACAAAACTTAGTACTAGTAAAATTCATTCATCTTGTTGTATTTGTTTTGTTCTATTTATTCCACATACATTGATGATGTTTTGTAAAATGATAATTTAGTTCCCGTTTTTTTTTTTTTTTTTTTTTACTGCAATTTCACATTTTTTTATCAACATATTTCATTCATTTTCAAATCATTGCCAACAGTTTTTTTTTTTTTGTTTTGTTTTTGTTTATAGGACAGAAAATCTCAATTTTTCTAAAAAAAAAAAATAAAAATAAAACAAGCAGTTGATTATTTTCATTTCAGGGCATTTTATTCTAACAAAACTAAATGAAATACGTGATGTTGAGTTGATATTGAATACGAAATATGAAGTAAGGCAATACAGAAAATAAAAGAAATATTGCTTTAATCAAAGCCAATCTAAATTTTGGTTTCAATATATGAGTAATTGATTTCTCAGAATATAAGAAAAATTTAACAAAAGTTTATAAATCTGTGATGCAGTGATTAGAATAACACTCATTTACAAAAAAAAAAAAAAAAATAAGTAATTGACAAGGCAGCTATACCTGTGAGTTCTCTTTGAACTTAATGAAATTGGGATATGAGAAGTTGATGTAATTTTTTTAGCGGCCCAATCTATCTTCTAAACGGTGTTTTTTTAAGCCCGATAGAACTTACGAAAGGGCTAAATGTCAAACGACTCCTCTCATACTCCTCTCACTTTTTGACATCAGTATCAGATCAGTATACTCTGCCAAATCATCATGAATAGATTAACACTTGAACAGCACTACCAAATTATCCAGATTTATTTTGAAAATCATTTCGCGCAACTTATAGACGCAAAATGTGTTCAACGATAAGGCTCATTTTTGGCTTAACGGGTTTGTTAATAAAACAAAATTGCCGTATATGGAGTGAAACCAATCCACAACAAACCCTACAAACTCCATTACACCCAGAAAAATACACTGTTTGGTACGGTTTACATGCTGGTGGCATCATTGGACCTTATTTCTTCAAAAATGAAGCCGAATCTCGCGTTACGGTCAATGGAGATCGTTACCACACCATGATTAATGATTTTTTGTTTCAAAATATGGATGACATTGATTAAGGCGAGATGTGGTTTCAACAAGATGTCGCTACGTGCCATACGGTGACCACAAACATCGACTTATTGAAATCAAAATTTGGCGATAAGGTGCTTTAGAGCAATTGACCTGTCAATTGGCCACCAAGGCCATTCGATTTGACACTTCTCGATTATTTCCTGTGGGGCGGTGGCCATCATTCCCAAAATTATTTACTAATGTTAATAGCATTTTTTGAATTAAAATTTAATTTTCTGTGTTATTTTTTACAATTTAAATTTCTATCGGTCTTAAAAAAAAATACCTTTAATATACAGTGGTGGCAAATTTAATAGGAACGATTAAATTTTTTTCTAATTTTATTCTCGTTGCTTTTATTTTTAAAGATCAAAATAAATTCGCACCGAATAGGTAGTCTATTGCGCAGAATTTTAACGTGACGTCTGTTTTTTATATTTTGGCACTTGTTTTAAGTGGGCGTGACTTTTAGTGAAAAATTAGCGATATCGACCTTTAATCAAATTACATAGTAAAATTTCGAGTACTGATCGGATCTATAGAAGCTGTATATTTTTGAAAATCCAATAAAATTTCTTTTAGTTTTGCAATTATATTTATCTAGAAATGATCACTAGAATTAAAATGACAGTGCCTTAAACATCATCCTTTTTTATGGACAGGCTTCATCAGTGATTTTCCATTAAATTGTATTATTGTTTATATTTTTATTGTCAGATTGTCTCTATATGAATACTTTCAGAAGTGATCAAACAGACATATTCCACTTCAGATTTCCTGTTTATATTCTTATTTCCTCCGTGTCACCTTTTTTTTTGTTTTTAGCGATTTTAAACTAAAGTTAACAACACTGAAATTTTAATACGAAATGCTTTATACTTAACGTCGAAAAAAACTTGACTTATTTTTTATATCGTGGAAAGTATAGCATAAAACTATTCACATTAAAATTTCAGTGTTGTTAACTTTATTTTAAAATCGCTAAAACCAAAGAAAAATTTTTTCATGTTTAAGTGACTGTCATTTTAAGTCTGGTAACCATTGCTAGATAAAAATAATTTTGTAGGATTTTCAAAAATATGCAGTTTGTGTAGATGCGATCAGTACTCGCTAAATTTTAAACTCGCCAAATATTTGCGTTAAAAGCCACGCCCACTTAAAAAAAGTGACAAAATAGAAAAACAGACTTTATGTTAAAATTCTGCACAATATTCTAGACTACCTATTCGCCTTTCGGGCGAATTTAGCTACTATTTTGATTTTAAAAAATAAAGGCTACGAGAATAGAATTTAAAAAAAACTTGAATCGTTCCTATTAAATTTCCACCATGCCCAGCCCAAACCGCTGGAGTTAGGAAGTTGAAAATTGGTACGCAGATTCCTGCTCCAATATAGACGTCCTCTAAGAGGGTATTTTTGGAAATTCCTACCAGAAGGGGCAAAAAGGGGAAAGTCTGTCCCTAGGCGGCTTTTATTATTTTTAGTTTTTGTTTTTTGTTTTTTTAATGTTAGTAATAGTCCGACTAAGGTTTTTAGGGAAAAAGAATTTACCAGAACAGGGAACGATTGCAATTGAAACATGAGGTTAATGTAAGGAAATAGAATGGAATTTGAATACTTCAAACCGCTAGAGTTTGGTATTTGAAATTTAGCATGTGACTCTACCTTTTACATAGACAATCATCAGTTATGGAAGCATAGACTATCTTACTTTTTGAAATTTTGGTCAGGAACGTGTTAAAAATAGGGGTATAAAAAAGGGAAAATAACCCAATTAACGGCCTACGCAAGCAACTGGGATGAGCATTTTTGGGAATTCCTACAGTGAGGGGCAAAAAGTCTCCCCCTTGGGGGCCTGACCAAACCGCTAGAACCAGGAAGTTGAAATTTGGTATGAAGGTTCCACCACAGTCTTAGACATCCGCTAAGTTGAAATTTGGTATGAAAGTTCTTCTCCGTCTTAGACACGCGTCAAGATGGGATTTGTGGAAATTCCTACTGGGAAGGGCAAAAGGGCAAAGTTCCCCACTCGACGGCTTGCCAAACAGCTGGAACTAGGAAGCTGAAATTCGGTATGTAGGTTCCTCCTCCGGTATACACATCCACCAAAACGGGATTTGTGGGAAATTTCTACAGGGAGGGGCCAAAAAGGGAAAAGTTTCTCCCTTGTCGGCGTGCTCAAAGTGCTGAAGTTTCAAAGTTGAAATTTGTAATGAGTTTTCGTCCTCTGTCTAACCCTTGATGGCCCGCACAAACCCCTTTGGCTAGAATTTTAAAACTTGTTTCCTGAGAATATTGGCTAACTTATCGGCAAGGTACTTTTTGAAATTTTTAACAGCAACGTGGAAAAACTAGGGGTTCAAAAGAGGAAAAATGCCCCCTTACCGAGCTGAGCAAACCGCTGGAACTAGAAAATTAAAATTTGGTATGTAGGTTGCTTCTCCGGCGTAAACATCCTCTAACACTGAATTTTAAGAAATTACTGCCAGGAGCGGCAAAAATGCGAAAAGTATTTGATGACCTGCCCAAACCGCGGAAGCTAAGAAGTTAAAATTTGATATGAAGGTTTGGTAGTGGACATCCGC
Source organism: Leucophora obtusa (assembly GCA_949987735.1). Lineage (NCBI taxonomy): Eukaryota > Metazoa > Arthropoda > Insecta > Diptera > Anthomyiidae > Leucophora > Leucophora obtusa. Next base: position 161,157,638 of record OX465299.1, on the reverse strand, counting down.
TACGACGGAACTTTTGTAACTTCCCACATAGAGAAACCCCTTTGACCAGAAACATTAAATTTAGCATATGGATCCCTGGAAACATGGGCTAACTTGCTGACAAGGTACTTTTAGAAATTTTTAAAGGAATGTGGTAAAAATGGGGATTTTAATAAGAAAAGTGCCCCTTTGAGTGCCTGTCCAAACCGTTGGAGCTACGAAGTTAAAATTTGGTATAAAAGCTCCCCCTTCGTATTAGAATCTGTCAAGGCGGGATTTTCGGAAATACCTAACGGAAGGGGTAAAAAGGGGAATGCTAGAAGTCTAAAATTGAAAACATATATTCCTTGGAGTATGGACTAACATTCCTTTTGGAATTTTTAACAGGAACGTTACCAAACTGGGGTTTCAAAGGGGGGAAAGTGCCAAACCCCTGAAGCTAGGAAGTTGCAATTTGGTATATAGGTTCCTCCTCTATTGTAGACACCCGCTAAGGCGGGATATCTGAAGATTCCTACAGGGACGGCAAAAAAGGGAAACGTCTCCACCTTGACGGCTTGCCCAACTTGCTGCAACTAGGAAGTTGAAATTTGGTATGTAGGTTCCTCCTACAGAGTGGGCGGGATTTTCTGCCGTTAAGCCGGGATTTTCAGAAATTCCTACAGGGACGGGCAGAAAGGGACCTTTATATAGGCCCCAGACCTGCCTTTCTATTCCGGTGGTTTTAACTACGTCAAATTTTTTTATATTGTTAAATTATAAAGAAGTTTAATTAAATTTGAGTTAAATTTTAATTAACAAAAGATAAAAACTTAACATGCTACAATCAACAAAAAATTTTGCTAAGTAATTCGTAGACTTCAAAATCACAAAAAAAAAATTCAAGTTTTATTTCTTTTCGATTTTTTATTTTCAAGGCAAATCAAAATCTGGCCTTCTGAAATCAGCAGTTTACTATTTTTTTAGCAAATATTTCTGTTGATTTTAACAGGATAGACTATTATTTGCATGCAACTAAATTTAAGCTGAAAATAACATAAAGATTTTGTAGATTTAATAGTTTGTTTCTGCTACTTATAGTCAACTAATATTTAGCAAAAATTTATGTAGATTTTGAAGTATTATTTGTCAATTTGGGTTAACTAAAAGTTAACCCAAATATATGTAACTAAAATTCTGTAAATTTAACTGTGTTCTTTTTTTAGCTGTTCTAATCTTAGTAGTATTTAGCAAAAAAAAAACTCTGCTAATTTTAGCAGTTTTTTTTAGTCATTTTTAACTATTTTTTAGTAGATTTTTCTGATATTTTTACACGTTTATTTCTATGAGTCTATCATAAATTTAAATTACATACAATGAGTGATTAGATTGCAAAGACATACAATACATTTTATAACATCTTCTGTCAGTCGTTCAATAAAAAATATACACAAAAAACGGACTTTCGCTTTAGTTAATATTCTCAGTCAAAATTTTCTGTTAAAAATAATCATTTCTTATAACCTTATAATATAGTTAATTTGAAAAAAATGAGAAATCTATTATTGTTACCGAATTTGCCAGTTATTAATTAACAATTAAAAATAAACGAGAAAATACAATTGTTTTAAATGGAAAAGTAGGTAGTTCTTTTTTTAAGTTATTTTCAATTGTTTTAGGGTAAATATTCAGCAGATTTTAACCCTTAAACTACCGACTTCTTGTTTGTGGATGTATAGTTATGTTCCCAGCAAAATTGTCGGATGCAAAGAACCGGTTGTAGAATAACTTGTTCTTGCATGCAACCTGTTCTTATTTATGTTCTATCATCGATGATTTTTGTTTGAGTTTGTCCCAAAATCAACAGGTTATGTTCCTCCAAACTAGAACAGGTTGCTTTGGAACCGGTTCTAGAACCAATTATAGAACCGGTTCCACGGAACCGGTGGTAAAAACACCTATTCCAGAACAGATTCAAAGGCCACCAGTTTATAAAAATTTTGCCGGGTTATTTTGACTTCAGATTCATGTCTTCCCCCTCCCTCCCCAATTCAACAAAACTTTCGTTCGAAAATCGATTTTTTGAAATTTCTCATCATCGTTTTAACCCTTAAACATTCGAAGAGCAAAAAATAGTTTGGTTGGTTTTCTTCTCGTCATAAAATGATGCTATATGCCAAATTTCAAATATCTATCGTCATTAGTTTATGAGAAACACCAAAACCCCTTTTTCTCGCAGATTATGGTATATTCAAAAAATTGGACTTCATTAAAAAATATCGCAACTATATTGCCATGTTGAACTGCTTATACATATGATGATTTTTATTTGAAGGCCAAGAGCCTAATTAAATTACTTACAAAAATTATAAAGTTTTTTTGCATTATTAAATTTTATATATTCTCGTAAAGATGGGTACACTATAGTGTACAAGGATAGTGAAAGGGTTAACCCTTCTTTGCATGATTTTGCTTTTTTTGTGAAAAAAATCACTGTAATATTTAGGGTGACAAGTTTAAACCTGCTAATTAATAATGAAGCTTATTTTAATTTTTTGACAGAAGTGTTCCAATTGAAACAATAGTGATGTAAATTGTTTCTAGCAACAAAAAAATTACAAATCACGTGCTTGTGTACTTTTTCCTTCCATAAATTTTATGATGGAAATTTCCATCACCATGCAAAGAAGGTTTAAGGAAATAATATTGCGAGTTTGCATATTATTCTTTAATTGCACTGTGAGACAAATGGTAGGGGTCAGTGATCGGGAAGGGTTCAAACTACCGGGGAAAGTTATATCGGTAAAAAAGAAGTTATACGTGTCCCGGCGTTTCGCTGGGTCACCCCTAGGAATCGAGATATATCGATTTGACCTTTGGTGGTCTTTTTTTTGACATAACTCGAGAACCACTAGTCCGATTTTGCTCAAACACTTTTAAGAAAATTAAAAATTACAATTCCTTTAATCTGTTCATATAACGTTTTTCTATATACTCAATAGTTTTGCCGGTAAAAATAAATGTATGAAGAAAAAAATATTTTTTGCCTAAAATATTAAAAAAAAGTAATAAACAAAAGGTTATTGATTTTTATGGTAGCGGTAACAAACATTTATTTTTACCGGCAAAACTGTTGAGTATATAGAAAAACGTTATATGAACAGATTAAAGGAATTGTAATTTTTAATTTTTTAAAAATTGTTTGACCAAATTCGGACTAGTGGTTCTCGAGTTATGTCAAAAAAAAGATATATCTCGATTCCTAGGGGTGACCCAGCGAAACGCCCTGATACGTATAACTTGTTTTTGACCGATATAACATTTCCCGTTGGTTTCATCCCATCCCGATTTTGACTGTCACATAGTGTTGTATATCATTGCATTTTTAAGTACCACATCTTTTTTTTTACTGGGTTCCTTCAAACCAAATTTTCAACCTAAGTTAGTGTTATACTTGTTATATAATTTCATCGTTTATAATAAAATCATCCTTAAAGAAAAACACTTTTTCCAATTATTTCTCTACGACATATGTAAACAAATGTAATTTCGTTTTGAGTTTTGTTTTAACAAGCTAAAGCAAAAACCTCAAAATTTAGACTTTACAAAGAAAACTCCAATAAAAGTCAAAAGAAGAAATAAAGTTCACAACTACACAAAAAATTTAAGCAAACATTTACGTTTTCAACCAGCTTGAAACACAGGTAATTGCATTTTTTTTCAACAAACTACAACAAATACAGGAATGGGGCTTTTTGGCCAAAACCGTTTCTATTTTTTTTTTTGGGTTTTTCCGTTACAAATGACTTAACTTGCAAGATGCCAAAGCCAAAATTGTACAAAAACAAACGCATGCACTCACGATGGCTTTATATGTGCAGGCATATAGAGGTGGACACTATGAACAAAAAGTAGATTGATAATTACATTTAAGAGCTTAATCACAACTTTGTCGACTGTCGACCTTAATGGTTTTTCCTTCATAAAATATCCTTGAGCTTAAGAGATTTTCTGTGGCTAAAGAATCGTTCACATTTCTGTGGGATTCTATAATAAAAAAATGTACAGATTGTTAGGAATTTCCCATTAAAAATAGCGGATTATGGCGATTTTTTCATTAGAAAAGACTAAAAAATATTCAAAAATTTACTTAAGCGATAAATGAACTTGGCTGTGGTGTTCTGAAGGTACATATTAACCTGGAGACAGGAGATATATCGTCGGCTTGCCTGCAAGTAGTGCTATGTGTTTTTTAATAGATTTTCAGGAGAGCCAAAAAACTGTTAAAAAAATAGCCTTTTAAGATATTTTATTGGCATCATATGCCTTAATGATTCACGACCTCATTTACTAAAATCATCATTAAGGCATATGATGTCAATAAAATATCTTAAATGGCTATTTTTTAACAGTTTTTTGGCTCTCCTGAAAATCTATTAAAAACACATAGCACTACTTGCAGGCAAGCCGACGATATATCTTCTTTCTCCAGGTTCATTAAAATGTTAATTTCTTTATTAGTTAAACAAATTTCAAATACTTTCTGGTTATAGTGTATTATTATAGAAAACCATTGAGACCAATTCCTGCCAAGCTTAGAGAGCACGTAAAGTTCTTTCTTTCACCTATATATACATATATATATTTTTGTTATATTGGCCTTTTGCCAATGAAGTTACGGCTCTTTTTTGTTGCATTTGTTTCTACACAAAAACTTAGCAATGAATTTTGTGTCAGTGTGTGTAATGTGTAGGAATTTGTTTAAGTTCGGTGGAAGTTGGTTTCATAGTATGGATGAAGGGAATGGTAGAACTTTAATCTATACACATGTGTTAAAGTTAAATTCATTGCAAATGGTATAAAATGTAATGTAACACTTTCTTATATATAGATCGAAATTGTTTAAAAGGCGTAAAAATTGTTTAAAAAAAATATATAGATCAAAACAAATCACAGAAATTTTGAAATGCTTCAACCTATTAATGCAAAAAGCTGCCTTTAGGCATTGTTAGAACTTTATGCTAAACTTAAAAGGAGATAAGTTCTTTCGGTACACATGCCTACACTCACAGAAATAAAAATAGCAGAAAAGTTACTAAAAATTAGTTAAAAACGAGTAAAAAGGTTAAAGTCGGGCAAGCCGACTATACAATACCCTACACCAGTCTGGGTAAAAGCCAACTAATGTTTGGATCCGAAATTCTAATGGGTTAAAATGGGGCTTGTGTCAAATATAATGTGAGTCAGCGAACCAAATTTCATTAAAATATCTTAATATTTGCGATCTGCAGTTTGTAACCAAGCCAATTTTGGGGGACCCTTATATGGGCACTAGGTCTAAACATGGACCGATGTTCACCAAAATCAATAGGCTTCTTACTTGGGCCAAAATAGGTCTGTGTACCAAATTTCATCAAAATATCTTAATATTTGCGACCTGCAGCGTATAAACAATATAATTTTGGGGGGACCCTTATATGGGCACTAGGTCTAAACATGGACCGGTGTTAACCAAAATCAATAGGCTTCATCCTTGGGCTGACATAAGTCGGTGTACCAAATTTCATCAACATATCTTAATATTTGCGACCTGCAGCGTATAAAGAGTATAATTTTGGTAGGACCCTTACATGGGCACTAGGTCTAAACATGGACCGATGTTCACCAAAATCAATAGGCTGCGTTATTGGGCCAATATAGGTCTGCGTACCAAATTTCATCAAAATATCTTAATACTTGCGACCTGCAGCGTATAAACAATATAATTTTGGTAGGACCCTTATATGGGCACTAGGTCTAAACATAAACCGATGTTCACCAAAATCGATAGGCTTCGTCTTTGGGCCAACGTAGGTCTGTGTACCAAATTTCATCAAAATATCTTAATATTTGCGACCTGCAGCGTATAAACCATATAATTTTGGTAGGACCCTTATATGGGCACTAGGTCTAAACAAGGACCGATGTTCACCAAAATTAATAGGCTTCGTCCTTGGGCCGACATAAGTTGGTGTACCATATTTCATCAAACAACAATAAACAATATAATTTTGGTAGGACCCTTATATGGGCACTAGGTCTAAACAAGGACCGATGTTCACCAAAATCAATAGGCGTCGTCCTTGGGCCGACATAAGTCGGTGTACCAAGTTTCATCAAAATATCTTAATATTTGCGACCTGTAGAGTGCGCACAAGAATGCATGGACAGACAGACAGACAGACGGACGGACGGACAGACGGACATCGTTAAATCGAAATAAAAAAAAATTCTGAGCCGATCGGTATACTATAAGATGGGTCTAGGACCAATATTTTTTGGTGTTACAAACATCAGCACAAACTTATAATACCCTGACCACATAGTGGTGTAGGGTATAAATAGCAAAAATAAACTGTTAAATACCCACCCTATTAAAAAAAACTAATATGGAGCTTTATATGGTAATATATAACTTAATGTGATCCATATACCATTTCATCCGAAAAATGGCCCGATATAATTGTGTCAGTTGGTTATCACTTTTTATCTAATTGTATCAGTTTAGATCTTAACTGATTAGATTATATAGTAATCAGATGAAATTTTATCTGATTTTTGACCTGATACAATTTTATCGGTTTATGTCGCATGGTATTAGTTTAGATCCAAATAGATACATTTTTATACAAACTTATAAAGTTATATCTGCATTTTGATCTGATGCAATTATATCTGCTTTAAAACTTTGATACAATTATATAAGCCAAATGTCGGATACAAATATATTTTATTTATATAAAATTGTACCAACTACGATCTAAACAGATACCATTAGATATAAACCGGTAAAATAGTATCAGGTCAAAAATCGGATATAATTTCATCTGATTAATGTATAATTTTATTAGTTGAGATCCTAACTGATACAATTAGATGAAAACTGATACACAACTGATACAATAACATCGAGCCATTTTTCGGATGAAACTGTATATTTATACCGATATAAGTTAATCACATTTTATACGATTATATGTAACTGTTTTTTCTCGGGCATGTGAAAATCGAAATATATATGAACGTACATAATCATACATTGACTAGAATATGATCATGCATAGGCATACATGATCGTATACGGCCATGCATAGTTCAATGTATGACCATACATTATCTCATATATTTCCATATATCTTCGGATCCGAAATTTGAGGGTATATGACCGTACATGTTCATATACGGCCATATATGACCATACATGAACCATATGTGAGCATATATGGCCATATATGAACATGTACGGTCATATACCCTCAAATTTCGGATCCGAAGATATATGGAAATATATGCATATGGTTCATGTATGGTCATACATATGGTTCATGTATGGTCATATATGATCATATATGGCCATATACCTCCATATACCCTCAAATTTCGGATCCACAAATATATGGAAATATATGAGATAATGTATGGTCATACATTGAAACATTCATTAGCGTATCTGATCATGTATGCCTATGCATGATCATATACTAGTCAATGTGTGATCATGTATGTTCATTTATATTTCGATTTTCACATGGGTATACAAAATTTATGCTATTTTTAAGCTAAATTTAGTTGAATGCAAATAGCAGTCTATTCTGCTAAAATCAGCAGAAATATTTGCTAAAAAATTGTAAACTGCTGTGTTCAAAAGGCTCGATTTTTATTTGCATTTAAAAAAAAATCGAAAAAAAAACTTCGAAAATTTTAAATTTTTTGGTGATTTTTTAGGCTACTAATTATTTAGCAAAATTTTTTGCTGATTTTAGCAGGTTAATTTTCTATTTTCCATTTACAAAAATTTCGCTCAAATATAACTAAAATTCTGTATATTTAACAGTTTTATTTTAGCTGTGCCTATATTACTAATATATAGCAAAAATAATCTGCTAATTTAACAGTTTTTTTCTGCAGCATCATTTTTAACTAATTTTTAGTAGTTTTAACTAAATGATTACGGACTTTTTTCTGTTAGTGTACAAATAAACTACAGAGAATAAAAATTGAAAAAATTCAATAACACTTGCAGGATTTAATACGTATTTTCAGGTCCCGGTACAGACCCATCTACAGTACCTATGCCTTTGTGGGTTAATAAATGATGATGGTCTACTTATATTGAATTCGATACAAATAAGCTACCGTAAACACAGCTCATTTAGACCAACATCAACGAAATTTTAACAATGCTATTTTTATCCTCTGTTATTATTATTTATGCTTTGAACTTTATAATTCTTAAAGTATCGCAGCTGGTTCTATTCAACTCTGAATCACAGAGATTTATTAAACAACAACAACGAACCGTTAGTTTTAAATGTTAAATGCATAGTCTAATTATTTTTAACCTACAACATAAATCCATGTTGATAATAAACAATTAAGCATACTAAATTATATTTTTCACTGTATCTAGTGTGTTGAGATGTATGAAGGTATATACAGTTGATCTTTTAATTGGTAAATGAATGTTTTTTGTTAGATTTCAGATCATATAAGTAAACGTCTCTATAATTTACTCCTCGGACTCTGAGGATCTGTTTTCTAGAGAAACGCTCAGATTATGGGGACTTTTTCCTATAGAAAAACCTCAGATTCTGATTACTTTTTCCTATAAAAACCACTATAGATTCCGAGGACTTATTACTGTAGAAAAATCCTCATATTAGAGAATTGCCTCCTACACAAAAATACCCATATTCTAAGGTATTTTACCTATACAAAAACCCTCAGATTCTGGTGAGTTTTTCCTAAAAAAATTCATAGATTCCTAAGGACTTCTTCCAGTAGAGAACTCCTTAGATTGTGAGAACTGTTTTCTATCGAAAATCCTCAGATTTTAAGAACGTTTCCCTATAGAAAAAGCATTGAATTGTGAGAACTTTTGCCCATAGAAAAAACCTCACATTTTGAAGTTTTTCCCCTGTAGAAAACTTTAAAAGACTTTTTGCTATACGTAATAATCTCAGGACTATTTTCTATAAAAATCCTCAAGATTCTGAGGACTCTTACCTATAGAACATATCAGATTCTAGGGACTTTTTTTATACACAAAAACCCTCATAATCTAGGGAGTTTTTATCCGTATAGAAAAAACACTCCAATTATTCCTCGGATTTTGGGGACTATTTTCTATAAATAACGTTTAGACTAAGAGAGCTCTTTCCTATTGAAAAATTACCATATTCTACACAGAAAAACCAGTAGGCACCAACAATGGGAATTTGTAAAAGCAATCACATTTTCTTTTAAATTGAAATTTTATTCCCAACAATTTTTTTGTTTGAAATATTTGTAGCTCGTTTGTAAATTGTTATCTTTTACATAAAAATTATTTAAAAATTAAAAGTTACAAAAAAAAAGGAAAGTTTTTTTGGATTTACAAATTTTTTTGTTGGTGCCTTTTTAAAAAGTTTTTTTTTTGTATTTACAAATTTGGTATGAGAAAGGTGTTTAAAAATTTAATTAGAATTTTGTAAATTCTTTCTGTGTAAGAGCATTTTCCTATAAAAAAAAAATTCTCAGAATCTGGAAGCTTTCTATTCGTATTGAAAAAAAGTAAAAAAATTAAAATCGAGCATGCCGACTATACGATACCCTACACCAGTCTGGTGCAAGCCAACTAATATTTGGACCCAAAATTCGAATGGGTTTAAATGCACTTGCATCAAACGTAAAAAACATTAGAAAAACGATAAGAAATTTTGATTTTACCTAGCGCTAAGTGTCTTTAGTAGAAAATCGGAAGTATAGTTCATATGGACGATAGCCTCAAATATGAACCGGTCCTATCTAAAGTCAATAGACTTAGTTATTGGGCCCATGTGTGTCGGTGTACCAAATTTCATTAAAATATATTCGTATTTGCGACCTGTAGCGAGCAACAAGCCCAACTTTGGGGCCCTTTATATGGACATTAGGTGTACACATGGACCGATTCTAAACAAAATCAACGGACTTTGTTCGTAGGTCCATGGGAATCAGTGTAGCAGATTTCACTGAAATATCTTAATATTTACGACCTGTAGCGTACGAAGGAACCACTTTTGGGGGATTTTTATGTGGGGACAAGGTTTACACATGGACCGATTTGAAGCGAAATCAATAGGCTTTGTGTTATACGATATGGACACTAGGTCTACACAGGACTGATTCTAAACCAAATAATTAGACTTTGCCCACGGGCACATGTGGATTAGTGCAACGCATTTCATAAAAATATCTTAATATTTGCGAGCTGCAGCGTGCAAACAAACCAATTTTTGAGGAAACTTTATATGGGCACTAGGTGGACCGATTTTAACCATAATCAACAGAGTTCACCCTTAGGCTGACGTAATTCGGTGTACAAAATTTCACCAGAATATTTTAATATTTGCGACCCATTTTTGGGGGTCCTTTAGACGGCTTAAACATGGACTGATTCTAGGCAAAATCAATAGGCTTTGTCCATGGACTCATGTGAATTAGGGTACCGTATACTTAAAATAATAGGTCAGTTGGCTGGACAGAAAAATTTGTTACTTTAACAAAATGTATTCCCGTTTTTTGGCTTAAAATAAAATTCGTTGATTTTAAAATATTTTTTTTTTGTTTAATTTTTTAGGTCCTCTTTCTGATTCAGATTGCCTTTATACGAGGGTATTGCATGGTTAGAGATATTCGAAATTTTTTATTATTTTATTTATGGGCGATTTTTAAAAATCGGTTGGGTAAGAAATAGTGCCATCTTTAAAACTTCGGACACACTGGTAGCGCCATCTACCTGGTAATAACGGACAATTGAAAATATTATTCTTCAGCAATAAATTGTGTAAAATTTAACAAATTTGTTTTTAAAAATCAGTTATACAGTTGTGGACTAAAGTGGATACATATCTGAATATTTTTAAATCTGTATTAATAACTTTTGTTCAATTTGTGATATCCAAGTGTAGTTTTTCCAGTTTTTGAAGTGGCCAGGTCAGAGCCCCGATTTGAATCCCATCGAGAATTGGTGGGCAATTGTCAAAAGAAGACTCTCCCAATGCGAACGAGCACCGACCAACTTAGATGATCTTTGGTCGGGAGTTTCAGCGGAATGGGCTAATATTCCACCTCAAACTATTAAAAATCTCGTGGAAAGCATTCCTTCTCGCATAAAATCTGTTTTAAAGAACAAAGGACTTGCGACAAAATATTAAAGAAATAGCTTGCCGAAAATTTCAAATATGAACAATACTGGTTAAAAGAGGTCACTATTTGCAATTTTTGAAGATTGAAGAAGAATATTTTAGTTTTATGCTCTAAAAAAATCATTTAAGTTACTATAATAAAATAAAAATTATAACAAATTTCGAAAAATGTTGAATTAATGTATCCACTTTAGTCCACTACTGTAAATTATTTTTAAAATTAACATATTTTATTAGATTTTTAGTATAGTGTTAAATGAAGATAACTGAAATCTTTGCTTCAAGCAGTTTAAAATTTTTTAAAAATTAGTCAAATCGATTTGAAACTTGTTTGACAGATTTTTTTTACTGACATATTATTTTGAGTGTAGCAAAAATAACTATTAGCAACTGAGGTATATTCTATGAGTCTTGCTCAGAATTCGAGAGTTTTTTTTGGAAGAAGGGGTTCTCGGAATGGTGAGTTTTTAATAGTCTCAGTCATCGGAATCTAGAAAAAGAGCTCAGAATCGGAGCATTTTTTTTTTTTTTTTTGGAAAAAAGTCCTCCGGGTCATCTGAAATTTTTTTTTTTTTAATTTGCCAAGGTTTTTCTGTAGAAAAAAGATCTAAAAAATTTTCTATAGGAAAAAAAATTCCTATAAATATTTAATGTGTGCATACGAAAGTGTGTACAAAAAAATTTTGCACATTTTGTGTTTATATTTGCTCACTATGCGTTATATTATTCAAAAATTTTTAGTAGTAAAATTACAAGCATTTCTTAGAATGTAGGGCATCACATAGTCGGCATGTCCGACTTTAATTTTCTTGCTTTTTTATGTATTTGAACCAGCTGGACTCGAAAATTACATTTTGGGAGTATGACTATGTCGGACCAGCAACAATCTGTCTGTTCACAGATGAAATCAATATAAAGACAATCAAATAAAAAACAAACTTTGAAAGTATTTTTTAATCAGTTCAGTTGTTTCACTGCTATAGGCAAAATCATATTAAACATTGTATCATAATTTTCCAAAACTTACATTTTGTAGATATTGAATAAATCGTCACAAAATAGAAAACGTCCCAAGAAATATTTGTTTTATTTTAGGCGTAAACCCATAATCCAACAAGAAAATTGTAATTCATCTTCGGAATTTTTTTTACTAAATTTACCCAAAAATCTTTAAATATTTATGTGCACCTTTTAGCAACACAAAAGATTTCAAAATTCTCTTAAATTAGCAATTTTCTTTTAAACACAATTTCCAACAGAAAAACATTTAACCCAGTCCTCTTAACGAGTATGTGAAGATTCGTCACTCAAGTAGATTTGATTTAAATTTTAAACATTTCATTTTGAAACAACCTAGTTTTGCATAAAAATCAAAAAAGAAGTTTACCTTTTTTGAAGCCACTTTTGTATCGTCCTTGACTTGTACAAACATCTAATAAAAGTAAAATCATTTCTTTTTTATATAAAAACAACCTCTTCACCATTTAAAGCAATAAATAAAACAAATGATATTTTCTTATTTATTTATGCAACATAAATACAAACTCAAAGCAAATGCATAACAAAGCATAAGAAATGACATTTATTTTCTATAAAGGTGTCATGCTGCAACATGCCACTTTGAGTTTTTGAATACTTCAGTATGTCATTTTTTTTTCTTATTTTTTTTTTTTTTTCTTCTAACATTTTGTATTATTTGAATATTTTATATACCGTATGTATCTTTATGTTTTAAAACATTTACTCGTACTTCTTGATGTTTGCTTCTTTCTGTCTTATTGAGTGGGAATTTTCATTTGAATGTTTTCCAAGAAAAAAAAAAAAAAAACATAATGGAAATAAGCGCAGAAGAATATTATAGAATAAATGCAAAAGCAAATATTTTAAATGTTTTATTTTCTACATCGTCGCTACTTATGCTGTGACATTTGTTCACAGTTGAAATTCCTTCCTGTCAACGTCTGTTTAACTTCCGTTATATTATTTAATATACACACACATAGTAAATGCACTTTTATATGTGTGCATCGTTTTATATACATGCATATGTATGTAGGTGTTAAAAATATGTTTTCTTTTTAGAAACGCTTTAAAGTGATTTTAAATAGTTTAGGGAAATTTAATATCTTTTATTATTTTGTGTTTAGCGGGATTGCCAAAGAGCTCTTGATTTTGATCAGAATTTGCATTTTAGCGAATGAGATGAAATGGACTTGTGCCAAAATTCGTCCACAAAATGATAAAAAATAAATAGAATAACTGTAAGAGATTTTAATTTTTCCTAATGTTAGTTGTATTTAAGAGAAAATCGGAAATGCATTCTATATGGGCGATAGGTCCAAATGTGGACTGATCCTATCTAGAAGCAACAGGCTTTTCACATGGGCACACGTGGGTCACCGTGCCAAATTTAATTAAATATCTTCTTATTTGCGGCCTGTAGCAAAAAATCCAAACATGAACCGACTTAAACCAAAATCAATTGGCTTTGTCCTTGTGCCGATATAAGTCGAGCAGTAAATTTTAACAAAATATCTTAATATTAGCGACCTGTACGTGTGAACATTAGGGTGTCCCTTAAGAATAGATTTGCCATTACACCCACCAGTTTTATTGGAAATGGTTCCAAATGGAAGAAATTGATTTTTTTTTGGGAAACGTTAACCCGTGCCGAAAGTTGTACGAAAATGACACATTTAGGAAGAAAGTGTATATATTAAAATTTCCCAAAATTCTAAATTTAGAAAAAAATTATTTTTTATTTCATTTATTCATTCAATGTAGTTCAAATATGAACATTTGACTTCATCGAATATCATTAACCTACTTTAGCCTGGAATGCAAAATGACCCACGAATTTGATAAAAATGCAAAAACGTGTTTTTTTTAATTAATTTTAAAGATTTTTTAAAATGCCTAATTTGGAGATGTCGATTGCTATTTGTACCACATAATAGTTGATATTAAAGAAAAAAAAATAAATTGGAAAAATGATAATTGGAATTTGTGTTTGGAGCGACTGCTTTGCAGGACATTTTACGAAAACTGCTTATTTTGTCAAAAATTTAACAAAATTTGAAAATTTTCATCAAATGTTGCATAATTTTCCAAAAAATATCACTTAAATTTAATTAGACTATAAGTATTTCAACTTTATTTAAAAAATAGTTAACCCTTGGTGGTCTAGGGACAAAAATGACCCATGAAACTTAATATTTATTATGACTACAAGATTGTAAAGCTTTTGAATTGATAAAAGCAAAAAATTGATAAAAATAATTATTTTATGTAACATGATCCATATAGGGTTAATTTTTATACTTTTGGCCAAAAACAACCCACTAGGAAATTTACGGAATAACACTTTTCATAATTTCGGAAAAATATCAGTTGAAATGGATCAAAAAAATATTTTTCCACTTGATAAAAATTATTATTTTGTGTAAGTTGATCCATATAGGGTTTATTTTTCCACTTTTCACCAAAAAAAATACCCACTAGAAAGTATTTTTGCAAGGCAATTCGAAAAAAAAATTTTTGCTGAACGTAGGGATCGCTTGTTTTAATTTTTCGTTATAGCTTCGGCATTTAAAGTCGGATTTTAAAGTGTGATGTATCGGTTTTTTGACTCGAGGAGACCAGTGGTTTGCTATGTTCGGCAAACAAGAAAAAAAATTTCTTCTGGTTTTATCGAAAAACTTCTTTAACAAAAGTTTAATGATTTTTTTCGAGCTTTAATTTTCTGACATTAAGGTTGTATCAACTGAGATCTGGTGGGTAACTACTAGAATGGGATACTTGAGCTCAATGGCCCTTAGAACAAATCATTGCTCCTCTCGAGAGAAAAACATCGATGTATCATACTTTAAGATCCGACTGTAAATGCCAAAGATATAACGAAAAATTTAAAATGGCGACCTCTACGTTCGACAAAAAAAAATTTTTTCAAACCTTCTTGCAAAAATAATTTAGATTGGACTGTGTACGGCGAACTTTTCTTTGAGGTACGCTCTACTGTCCACGAGGTGGCGTACACTCTAAAAAATGCTTGTAAATTCACTACTATAAAATGAGTAAATCTTTGTTTAATGTAAGTGAGTAAATATGCCCAACAAACAATTCGTTCCGTTTACGCACCGTTTTCGGTCCATCATAAACGGAATCCAACTCCGTTTACGTACCGTTTTCTGGATCCGTAAACGGATCTTAAGGAATCCTTTGCAAGTCCGTCAATAACGGACCGTTTACGCACCGTTTATGGACCGTTATGTCGTGTTAAAAACAGGCAAGTCCGTTAATGACGGACCGTTTACGTTTTCGATTGTGTTTTTATCGAAAATACTTTTTTCTGGAGTTTTCTTTACCTTACCCTGGTAAAAATAAAACTAAGGCAGAAAAAATGAACAATGAAAACTATTCTAGAAAATTGGTGAAAATTAGATTTAATTTTGACTATTTATGATAATATAAAGACATACATTGCTTCATATATTCTATATTTGGCCACACACATAAAGCTATTTTAAAATATTATAAAATATATTTTTAAAGAAAATCATTTTTATTCGGGTTTATTTATGAACACACATATATAAAAACGTATTTAGTTATGCTTTGGAACGAAAACTCAATTAACGGGTTTTCGAGCTCAGTATGAATGAGGTATGAACCTATTTTAACTTTATAAAATATTTATGAATTTAGACATTCAATTTTACGTACAAATTTTTTGAGTTTACTAACTTAGTAAGGAAAATTCATAGAGATTGATATTTCAAAAAATTTAAAAAAGAAAATAAAATGTTCTTAAAATAGTTGCGTTATAAATTTTTACTAAAACGTGTGCTAATGTTATCTGCGCTGGCTTTAGATGGACCAGTAACAACATCTAGAATTTAGAGGTAAAGTATGGTAAGTTGTTTTTTACGTGTAAAATTTTCACCCGAACTTTAAAGGCTTCAAACTGCAATTTAAATTATAAAAATGAACAATTTTTGAATTTCATAACAAAGAAACAATCACAATATACACAAAATGTCACTTTTTCACCAGAAAAATAATAGTCTGGTACATTAAATTTGCGTGAAAACGAACTCTACACACTTTTCACGTGAAACTGATTATCGTGAAAAATTATTTTTTTTTTTATATGGAATATAATAGTTTTTCACCTGAAATAGAAACAATTTACGGTGCTTAACAATAAATTTTTGTCTTTACAAGATTTCGATTCACATTATTTTTTCCCACCAGGCTTGTGGAATTTGACTCCGGCGAATTAGGAAAATCCATTGGTAAGACATTTTTGTTTAATCGAAACCTCACTTTGCTTAATTGGAACCTCTTAAACTTTGTTGTTTACACTATTTCGTTCAACGACTAAGAGTTTAATCACAAAAGAGTCGATTGTCGACCTACGACAGCAAAAGTCGTCACGATTAATTTAAATTCAGCGACAGTCGACCGTCGATATTTGTTGACGTTTAGAAAAATAGGAAAGCAAAACAAGAATATGTTTGTATTTGTTTCGCCTCACTTCATCATCAATTCAATTGGTTTTGCATTAATTCTTGTTGTTTTACATTTTATTGTATTTAATTTTGCTTTTTCGTGGTAAATTATATATTTTTATTTTTAATTATATTTCTCCTGTCAAAAAAATAAATTTTTTATAAACAAAGTACGAATTTTTGCAACTCTGATACGAACTTTTGCAACTATGTTCTTATAGGCAACCCTAATTCAGTTAAAACTATGGCAACAATTTGACAAATATTTTGAGTGTGAAAATAGAATAGATTCAATTACGACTACAAATCGCCGAAACACAATATATGAAAAAGCAATTGTCAACCCAGTTGTTCTTTTTTTTCACTTCACTAGAAATTTCTAAACAAATGCCATATTTTTTGTGTGTGCCAAATATTTGATCGTTGCTCATATACATATTTGTATATAAATCTGTATTTTAGAAAGTCAAAACAATTGCATAAAATAACTGTAACTGAAATGTACTAGCTTTTGTTGGTTACTTAAAAATTAAACTATCGGAAATATTAAAAATATTTTCCAATTGCAGTTAAAATTACTACAACCGCATTATCACACAAATAACTGTCATGTATTAACTGCAGAACATTTCTGAGTGTATTCCCATACTCAACACGTAATTTAATCTTCAAGAGAAAAAAATTTGTTGATGTTTTTTTTTTAATTTAAATTTTGAATAATGTCCTAGACGAGAACAAGAAATTCTCATTGAGTTTGTAATTTAACCTAAACAATATTTCTAGAAATTCTAAAAACGTCGCACTATGATTCGTCCCATGGACAGAAATAAAAAAAAAAAATTTTGTCTCAAATTAAGATTGAAGGATTTTTAGAAAGTAACTCAAACAAATGTGAAAACACTTATTTGGTGTGATTGCTTTTGCCGCCAAGAGAGGGAGCTAAACTTAGAGAATTTTATGCAAAAATGATTTAACAGAACAATGGGTTTTAATTGTTTCACGAAAATAATTCTCAAAAATACATTTTTTTTGTTAAACTTGTTCGAAGATTTGTTTTTTAATTACTTCAATATATTTGTAGTTAAATTAAAATATCGATTTTAGTATATGTTTACAAAATAATTATTTTTTATTGCTCCGAAAAACACATTTTTTTTTTTTTTTTTGTTGAAAATCCAAAAATTACCTAAGATTGATGGAGTAGAAAAAAAACTATATAAAATTAGATTTTTTGTACTTTTTTTGTAAGTTTATACTGTTATATAATAGACCATTAAAAATTATTCACTATTTTTTACCACAAATTAAAAAAATTGAGTTTTTGAAATGCCTAAATTCATGATTTTTACTCATATTTCAGGCATGTAAGAGTATTTAGTATTCAAACCAGGTGAACCATCCATTTTAGGTATAGGATTTGTTGAGCGGACTTTTTTGAAACACTACGAAAAACATTTTTGTGGAACATTCTAACCCTCTAACTCTTCAATGAAAGGGAATTTTTCGGGCCCTTTTTAAAAAAGGATCAAAAAACCCCTAAGTTGAAGAGTTAGAGGATTAAAATGTTCCACAAAAATGTTCCTCGTAGTGTTTTACATAACTTCCCTGAACACATCATATACCTAAAATGGAAGATTCCCATGGTTTCTCCCTAAAATCCAGGTTTGTGGGAGATTTGAGCGCCAATACTGAATAAGTATGAAATTAACCCTTAAACACATTTTAAGTTTTTACTTATTACTGGCCTTTAAGTTAAATTTTCAATGCTGATGTCTTCAGAAACTTATAGTAGAATTTGATGACAAATATTTTTGCGGAACATTTTAACCCTCTAACTCTTCAACTTATGGGTCGTTTTTGTCCCTTTTTAAAAAGGGGCCAAAAAAGTCCCTTTAATTGAAGAGTTAGAAGGTTAAAATGTTCCACAAAAAAATTCCTCGTAGTGTTCTACATAAGTTCGCTGAACATATCCTATACGTAAGATGAAGGATTCCCATTTTAATCCTTTTTAATTTTTTTTTTTAGAAAAATAATTTTAAGCGTTTAAAACCCAATTTTTGTGAAAGGCATTTTTTTCTTTTATTAATGAATCGATTTTACCCAAATTTAACACAAATATGGCTTGATTCACCAACTCAAGAGCTAAATTTCATCAAAATCGGATAATTTTTGCAGGTTTTATAAAGATTTTAAAATAAAGGATATATGGCACATTTAATTCCTTTAATGTAACTATCCCAAGTTAGAACTCCAATTGCGCTAAAATTGAGATATGTGAGCGGAGAGATAAACCCTACACACCTTCATTTTTTCTAAGCGACTTATTGTAAAACATGTTAGTACCCAGTTTATATATTTCATCCCTTTGTTAATCTAAAAATCTGTTTATCTTTTGATGCAGAAATTCTCTTAATCCACTTATGTCTTTTATTTAAAATATTTATTTATTTTTTTTTTGCTCGACAGTTGTTGCATAAATCTAAAATTTGTCAACAAAATCCTCAATGACATATTCATACAATAAATACAAAGAAACTTAATAATTCTTTATAAAGCCATATTTACTACCACAACAACTAATAATGAAATGGTTTCTTTGTATTTATATTTAGTTTTATATGAGGGACAATCCATAATTGAAAAGATTGAAATTAAAAAATTTTAGCTAAAGCCAGAAATAGACGTTCAATATTATTGATCAATGTTTTTGAAATCAACCACCCATGTGAAAATGGAAATATATCATAGATTGACTTGTATATGATCATGCATGGGCATACATAGTCATATATGTACGTCCATGTCTAGTTCGATGTATGACCATATATGATCTCAACCATTTTCATATATCTTCGGATCCGAAATTTGAGGGTATATGACCGTACATGTTCATATATGACCACATATGCTCATATATGAATCACATATGTTCATACATATATGATCATATACCCTCAAATTTCGGATCCAAAGGTATATGGGTATATATGATATCATGTATGGTCATATATTGAACTATGCAGGGACGTATATGACTATGTATGCCCATGCAAGATCCCATACGAGCCAATGTATGATAATGTATCAATAATATTGAACGTGCATTCCTGCCTTAAGCCAACAACTATAAAATTTTGAATAATTAAGAATGAACATATTGATTTTTTTCAATAAAATTTCAAAAACGGTTTGGCATTTTTTAGCTTCATACCTATGGAGACGTTCGATGTAAAAAGGAAGATAATACAATGTCTTATTATTTCTTCTTACAGACTTTCATCCCCCTCAATTGTATCTGCCGACCATTTACAAGAAATATCAATTGACCTCAATCAAGTTTCTTTTTTTCATCAAATACTGCAGTGATTATCGGGGTGACTTCTTTCTATGGAATCTCTCATATATAGGTATGTACGAGTATATAATAACATAGAACATTAAATATTTCCTTTTAAACTTTTTGCCAAGTCATCATTAAAATAAACATGTAACTTATTTCTTAGTGTGGTTTAAGTAGGACAATAAGGATAAAGAAACTCTTTTTTTATCTTTTACTCGTTTTCATATTATGTTTTTCATCTTTTTGACAACATGCATTGTTACCAAGAACATTTGCAAACAATATTTGATGAGGTCCATACAAATAGTGAGATTAAGAAATCTTAGGACAAATTCTTACAAAATAGCTCACATGAACAACTGACTTATAAAAACAAACAAAAACTTCTAATTGAATTAACGAAATTTTTCATTAATTCATAAATGATAGATAGTGCTTTTCTTACAGTCTTTAGAACCTTGTTCTAACAGTCCTTAGAATCAATATTATTTCTCCTCATTTGTATGATCACATTTTGTTCACCATGTAAGTGTTTGTATATTAAACATGTAGAGTATAGTATGTAACAATATTTGTATAACAATAATAATAAAATCTCTGCTTATGCATTATTCTGATGCATTCTATATGTTCGGTGGTAGGTTGGTTGGTTGGACGGATGGATGGATGGATGGGTGGCTCAATGTCTGTCCATCTATTTGGTTTTGTTATATGGTTTGATATGGTTTGTAAGTATAAAGCAAATAAAATATTTTAACTATATAATGAGGATGTTAAACATACATATACACATACAAAACGCATATGGGAGTATGTGTTATGAGAAAGCACACTCGAAAAATAAGCGTAGTGGTTTAAATAATAAATAAGATATTGCTGTTTCCGAATTTGTATAATGCGAAATAGTCGACTCGACAGTTTTTGCGAGAAATCCAAAGTGGCGATCACAAATTTGTCAGTGTTTTTTGGAGTCTTCACACTTTTCATCCCAGTGTAGAAACGGTAATGGCATATCATTATTTTTTGGACTACCAGTAATGACACCGTCTTATTTTTTGCATTATTTTAAAACACATAATACTGAGTTGTTAATTACTAGTTACTTGTTCCATTATTTAAAAATAAAAAACAATGCGTTACCAATAGCAACTTATTTTTATCATTACTTCAAACATAAAGTAGAGCATACACGTTGATTATTATTGATCAATTTTTCAAAACTCAACCAATCAGAACATATTATTTTTAAATACTTTGTTCTGATTGGTTGATTTTTAAAACATTGATAAATAATATTGAACGTGAACGTTTTTTATTTATTTTTAGACTCAATATTTTTTCAACAGTGGTAAGGATATATGTATGTATGTCACCACATATTTTTTGATTTTTTGTATGTTGGGTAGTAAGCTGACTTGTGTGCAGCAGCACAATTATGTTTTTATCTATCAAACATTACATGTCGAGATAGCTCAGATGGTAGAGCTATTGACTGGCAACCTAGCGTCCCAAGTTCGACTTCCGCACTAAAAAATTTTATTATAACAAAAAAATTGTATAATAAAAAAAAATTTATTCAATTGTGTCTGTTAAACTTTTCAATAAAAATGTTTTCTTCTTCTTCTTCCTAAAAATCAACTCTAAAAAATTCTTTAGTAATTAATTCTAATATTAATTACGATTGTCGTATGCGACGGTTACAAACACTTAACTAAAAAATAATAAAAATTGAACAAATTTGCACAGCAGCAACACAACTTCTCCAATCAACACTCGGTATCCAACTATTGAATGTGAAAAAAGCGCATAATAATGTGATAATTACTTGTGAAAAAGGAGAAAAACAATAGGATTAAGAGAGGAAACATCCTAATTGAAAAATAAATTGCTCAAGTATTAGTTAATTCTGGCTCTTCTGATTACAAAACATACATTGTATACGCTGTGATCAGGGATGATAAATAAGATTTTCAAAATAGTACCAACCTGCTTAATAAATAGTACTTTTTCGACATCTATAGTAGAGTTGTAAAAGTATTGAGTATTCCGGTACTGAGTACTCAATACTGACTATTTTTTTGAGTACTCAATACTAAAACGGTACTACTCAATACTTTTAAAGATGCAATTTTCCGTAGAAATGTGTATTTTTCGTATAAAAATACAACTCTAAAAATAGTACTCTAAAAATACAGCTCTGAAAATACAACCCTATTTGTGAAGCAAAGAAATTTGTAACGAATTTTTGGGAAAAATTATTTAATTAATTTATTTAAAATGTTTTGAATTAATTTAAATGTAAATAACAATAGTTATTTAACACGTGTATGTGAATTGTGATAATTTTTAATAATAAATACGAATTCATAACATTTTTATTTTTAAATTAAAAAAACCGTTAAAAGTATTGAGTAGTATCGAGTACTCAATTGAAAAGTATTGAGTAGTATTGAGTACTCAAAAAATACCGAAATTTCACAACTCTAATCTATAGTACCAAAAAATATTTTTTATATTCTATACCACTCTATGGGTGTATTGATCTGGTGCTTATGATGTCTGTTCTTCTGTCCATATAAAATGAACTATCTTTCTAATCAAACTATAGGTCGTATTTTAAAAGATAATTTGATGAAATTTTGGTAAATTAGTTTATAAATACTGCATCGATTACTAAATGGTTAAAATCGGTCCATGTTTTGACCTAGTAGTTTTGCGTACTCGGAAAAGTCTGAAATATTACAAATATTTTATCTTTTTCCCGTGTTTTTTTATTCTTTGCTATTTATTCGCTATCTAAAATTAATCTAGAAAACTGGCGTGTAAAGTGAAACCCCCCCCCCCCCCTCGAAAAAATCAAGATCATCATTTTGGCTTTATCTTGTAAACTGTCGAGCCGATATTTACAATTAGGAAACTAGAATATCAGACTTAGTAGATAGCATAAGGCCCGAATTACGATCCCTTCCACTATCGGAAAAATCGATGTTTGAACTTGTTGCTATAGACTTACACCATGAATTATGTGGTATGGAATATAATAACTTTGTGCAGACGTTTGATTTAGATTTTTATTTGAATCAAGTTGAAAGTCGTATGCAATATCGTTTGAAAGTGAAAATTATTTTAAAGGGATTTAATCAATTTAGCTCATTTGATTTATTCAACCATTACTTCCTCAATTAACATAACCCTAGATGATCGCAACTTCTTGGTTATCACAACAATTTAAAATTGCGATTATTAAGGATTTGTTAAATAAAAAATACGAAATTTACAAAAATTAAAATTCACCTTATTTTTGTGTAGGTACATATTTTAATAATTTGGTTCACAGAATTACGTTTAAATCAATTTTTAAATCTTTTACACACTTTTTTATTTTAAACTCCGATAGTTAATTTCTTCATTTTAAACACAATATTTGGTAGGAAAATTAAAAAAAAAAAACACAAAATACGAAAATTTGTAAATAGTACTAAATGAGTCATAGGGGTACCATAGTACTTTTGAGGTTTCAATAGTATCTTAAAAAGTACTATAGTACTAACTTTATCATTCCCGGCTGTGATTGAAAAAACTTCAATTAGCCACCTCAGCGCTATGCCGACCGTGGTGTAACTTGTTAAGAGGTGATGCTACGAGTTATAGCCTGTTCAGAGGGCTGCCGGTTCAATCCTCGGTCATGGCAATACACAAAAAGTTTTTCATATAGAGACAAATTAACAATTAAAAATTACTTTGATCAGTTGACACATAAACTAACCACTGACGAGTCTTTGGGTGAGACGAAACTGCGGCAGTCTGGTGATTCCCTTGTGTCTGTTAAATTTTTCAATAAAAATGTCTTCTTCTTCCTATAAATCAACTCTAAAAAATTCTTTAGTAATTAATTCTAATATTAATTACGATTGTCCTATGCGACGGTTACAAACATAAAAATATTTATTTTTTATAAAACATACTTTATTGAAAATCTATTTTTACACTAATTTTTTTGTCAGTACTGGTAAGCATATAAGTAGCGACATATGTATTTTGAGATTTTTCGTATGATGTGTGTAAGCATAACTCATTATTTTGCGCGAAATCGCCATACAAAGTTAATAAGAAATGTAATAAGAAAAATAACTAGCTACCATTACCAGGTATAGTTACTTAACCACATATCTGGTAATGATTTTCTACACTGGGTTGTAATTAAGTGCCAAAGAAAAAAAGGAATTTTTTCCCTTGTAAAACGTATTTCAAATTTCAGGCCCGATGCGGCAAGTGTTCTCGTTACACGATCACCTTAATTTTTGCGTCATGTATTTTAATATCTAAACGAGCAATTCTGGGCGGGAAGGGACTGTCGTCCGTCCCTTTGATCCCTTATAACGATTGCACAAAAATATAAGGAGTGGAGAGAGAGTTTTGAAATTTGGTACACTGACATAGAAACCCTCAGTTAAGAAAAATTTTAATTTTTGAAAATATCGGGCCAGAGACAAGCCCACCTCCCATAGGTCCTGAAATTTAAAAATATTATATTAGCTACATAAATGGATATAAAATTACAAAAAGTATCTATTGAGATGCACATAAAACTGGCAACGTTTATGTGAATTTTTATCAAAATCGCAGCAAGGACTCTTAGTCCTGACATATATCCTTCATTTTAAAATGTTTATAAAACCTGCAAAAATTATTCGATTGCCATGAAATTTAGCACGCGAATTGATATGAGGTCAATACATATTTATGCCAAATTTAGATAAAATCGATTCGTTAATAAAAAAAAATGCCTTTCGCAAAAAATGGGTTTTAAACGCTTAAAATGATTTTTCTAAAACAAAAAAAAAAATTAAATAGGATTAAAATAGGAAACCATGTGAATCCTCCATTTTAGGCATAGTGAATGTTCAGCGAACTTATGTAAAACACAACGAGGAATATTTTTGTGGAACATTTTAAACTTCTAGCTCTTCAATTGGAGGGACTTTTTTGGCCACTTTTTAACTTAAGTACCAGTAATAAGTAAAAACTTGAAAATGTGTTTAATACTGAATTTAGACTGAGCAAAAACCAGGTGGTTTTTGTATAAAACTAAATCACAAAAGCCAATTCATTTACACTGAATTTTTAGTTTTTCTTAGTCACATCACTTTTTTATTAAACACTTTTCTTTATGTTTTTATGGTTAAATTAATTAAGAAAAATTATTAACACATTTAAAAATGTATAACAACACACAATTTTAAACTAAAACTGAAATATTTAAAAAAATTAAAAAATATATTTTTGACACTTGCTTTAATTCTATATTCGTTGTAACAGGGTGTATCGAAAATTAGTTATAAAAGAAATCGGGTGTATCAAAAATACAAATTTCAGATATTTTTACTTGCTTTTTGGCAAAAGCCAGGTAGAATCTGGTTTTCAGTTTGTATGAAAATTGTATGGAAAAACTAAATTAATTTTATAGCTTTCGGCTCAAAACCTAAAAATTACCAAAAACTACTAGTTTTTGCCCAGTCTAAATATACTATAAGGCTTAATTTCGTACTTATTCCGAATTGACGCTCAAATGTCCTACAAACCTGGATTTTAGGGAGAAACAATGGGAATCTTCCATTTTAGGTATAGGATGTGTTCAGCGAACTTATGTAAAATACTACGAGCAACATTTTTGTCGAACATTTGAACCCTCTAACTCTTCAACTTACGGGTGTTTTTTGTCCCTTTTTAAAAATGGGCCAAAAAATTCCCTTTCATTGAAGAGTTAGAGGATTAGAATGTTCCACAAAAATGTTTCTCGTAGTGTTTTACGTCAGACCGCTCAAACCATACTATACCTTAAATGAACGATTCACATGGATTCCTATACCGCTTATTGTAATACTCTAAAAGGAGTGAAATTTGAGTAAAAATCATGAATTTAGGAATTTCGAAAAACACATTTTTTTAATTTGTGGAAAAAGATAGTAACTAATTTTTTACTGATCTATTATATAACAGTATAAACTTACAAAAAAAGAAAAAAATATGTAATTTTTGGATTTGCCTGCAGCGGATTATTTTTCAAAATTTGTTAAATACGTTTGAGATTTTTATCATATTTAATTCCCGATAAAATAAAATTAAAAAAACTAATATGCAAGTTCTTGTGCAAATTTAAATGTTACTGACACTTTAGAAAACATTGTTCTCTATTGTTGTTTCTACATGAATAGATGTCACTACATTGCTAGATCTGTCAAAACAACAGAGTAGTACATTGGAAGATGACAAAGCAAATTGTGGAAAATTTTCTGTTGTTATTTTTGTTTTTTCTTTGATATTTTAAATGTTTAATAACGCTCCTAGACGAGAACAAAAAATTCTCATTGAGTTTGTAATTTAACTTAACAAATATTTCCAGAAATTCTAAAAACGTCGTCCCCTGACGATTTCCTTAGGCAAGAATGAAATCCGGATAGGGACATGCCTGCAGCGGATTATTTTTCACAATTTTTTAAATACGTTTGGGATTTTTAGCATATTTAATTCCTTTGATGAAATAAAAAATAATTATTTTGCAAAGATATACTAAAATCTATATTTTAATTTAACTACTATTGAAGAAATTAAAAAAAAATCTTCGAAGCAGTTTTTAAAAAAATGTATTTTTGAGAATTATTTTCGTGAAACAATTAAAACCAATTTTTCTGTTCAGACATTTTTGTATAAAACTCTCTTAGTTTAGTGCCCTCTCGTGGCGGCAAAAGCAGTCACAGCAAATCTTTTTTTCTTATTTATTTGAGTAACTTTATTATCTTCCAAAAATGTGTCTTTAATCTTAATTTGAGACAAAAATTTTTTTTTGATTGCATTGTGGGACGGATCACAAATCGCTATTTTTTTCGCCCATATAACGAAGTGTCACCAGGTACATAAAGAACAGATATACTATAAAACTAAAACTTCAACGACCAGAGACTATTTTTCGAGTGTACTTATTAGTACACTTAAGCTTGATTTAAGGGCCATACACACATTGTTCGTCCCTGTCTACTATATTCCAGTATTAGAGATATGAAATACAATTTTGAACAGAGAATTTGCAAAATTTTGGAATTTAGTATCCCCAATACTGGAAAATAGTAGATTTATAGTAGTGTAGTAGCTTTACATAATGACCAATGACCAGATAGGTCTATCTCTATCTACAATTTTCCAGTATTGTGTATATGAATTATTAATTTTGCATTAATATGGGTGGACAGAGATGATGTGACGTGTGTATAGCCCTTTACTTATATCGTAAAAATATTAGGAAGTATATTAAAAATATTTGAGATTGAAATTTAGATAACAATGTACTGTAGTATGATATTGCAGTATAAAACCAATGTAAAAAATAAACTGCATAGAACGGTTGATTTCCTTACCCACAAAAGGATGCTCTTCTAAAGATGATTTTAAACATGATTTATCATGTACAAGTACTTATAAATAAACTTATGTTAAGATTTATATTTTTTAGTTTTTTTTTTTTGTAATGTTTCACTTACCTTATTGGAGTTGCCATTGAATTTTAATAATTTTTTGCAAGATTTACCACGACTTTCAAAATAAATCTCTTGTGGTGTACGACGATGTGTATGAGTTTTCTTCAAAAGATTCATATAAGAAGAAGGATTATGTTGTGAGGCCACAGAGGAGTTACAACATCCATTACCAGTATGGCTAGAATTGTTGGCATAAAGGGACATGGCGCCAATGCCAACAGTTGTTCCATTGTTATAAGTATGATAATCACTGCTAGAACTTGCTGTTTTACCACGTGTATTACTGGAACATAGTAGACGACTTAGAATGCCACAGCAACCGATTGTAATACCTGAAGGTGAATGGGGTGATGAAGATGATGATGCCGCCACAGACAACGATGATGATGTGGTACATATTCTTATTTGCCCATTGTGATGATTGTTGTTATTGTGATGCTGCTGCTGCTGCTGCTGGTATTGGTGACCATTGTTATTGCTATAACTACCTGCAGAGATGGTCTTGAGCTCTAAACCATTTGCCGTTGTTGGCTTATGTAGATTAACATCGATTTCCATTGTTACGAATTGCACTTTATATGCATATCCGGTGTTAAGGATGTGTTAGTTACGGAAGTCTCTTATTGTAGCACACACACACACACACACACACTTTCTATGGATCTATTACACTCTTTCTCTCTCTTTCTCTCTCTACCTTTGGCTTAGTTAAAGATTTATTAGATTAAAATATGACTACCAGTTATATACATATATTTAGTAGTGTGCTATAGTTACTTTATATTTGTTGTTGCTGTTTTCCTACTACTACTTCTGCTACTATATAACAAGCACATCCGTTTCCGTTATCATAAACCGGAAGTTATAATACTTTTTTATACTTTCGTTTGTTTTTTATATGAAAATTTAATATTTTGTTATATGTATAATTCAATTTTAAAATTTCACTTTATTTGGAAAAATTTCACTTTTTTTAATCTTTATTTTGTTTGTTTTATTACTTCCGCTTTTGCTCCCTCTCTCTCCCTTCCTGTTAATATTCAAATAACGGATGTTGGTATTTTCCTAAACATTTAATGTTTTTTCCGTTATTTTTGTATATGTATATGTAAAGTTTTTTTATTTTGAATTTTTTTTTTTTATTTGTTAAGGATTTTTTTTAATTTTGTTATACGTCCTTTTTGTTCATTTATTAACTGTTGTTATTTTGTATTTGTTGGTTCTTTCTTACCACAATTTTGTAAGGTTTTGTTGTTTTAATGTTTCTTTTTTCTTGCCAAGAAGTTTATATGCAGTTACTTTAAAGGGTTTTTAGATACTTTTTCTTTTGTGTTGTTTTTTAAGAGTCGACTTTTATGGCGTTCTTGTCATCCCTTATATTTTCAAAGCTTTTCACTTTGTTCAACACTTAATTTACAAGTTTTTTTTAACTCCTTGATTTGTTTCATTGAATCGTTTTTGCTTCTGTTAGAAATTAAATTGATTTTTTTTTTTATTAATTTAATTACCTTCTCCAACTAAATTACTTTTCAATTTAAAAAAAATTGTGTTAGAGTGAGTTTAAAACAGGAAAACTAATTAACAAAAGAAAAATTAATTAATTAAGTTGCTGATACAACAAAGAAATACATGTGTATCGGCGTTTTAAGAGTTTACGTCTGGCTCTATATTTTTTTGGATTAAAGTTTTCCCCCTTTTGCAAATGTTTATTATGTATCGGCATAGGGAACCATGTGAATCTTCCATTGTAGGTATAGGATGTGTTCAGCGAACTTATGTAAAACACTACAAGGAACATTTTTGTAGAACATTTTAACCCTCTAACTCTTTAATTAAGGGCACCTTTTGGGTCCCTTTTTAAATAGGAACAAAAAAGACTTGTTAGTTGTAGAGTTAGAGGGTCAAAATATTCCGCAAAAATATTTGTCATGAAATTCTACTATTAGTCTCTGAAGACATTAAAGTTGAAAATTTAACCTCAATGCCAGAAATAAAACTACTTAAAACTAACCCCCTTTTGCAAATGTATATTGTGAATCGGCATACGAAACGCATGTCAATCTTTCATTTTAGGTATAGAACAAGTTCAGTGAACTTATGTAGAACACCACGAGGAACATTTTTGTGAAACATCTTTTCCTCTAACTCTTCAATTACAAGGACTTTTTTGGCCCATTTTTAAAAAGGGACAAAAAAGAACCGTAAGTTCTAGAGTTATAGGGTTAAAATGCTCCGCAAAAATATTTGTCATGAAATTTTACTGTAAGTCCTTGAAGATATCAAAGTTTAAAATTCAACTTTAATGCCAGAAATAAGTCAAAACTTAAAATGTGTTAATGGGTTAATTTTGTACTTATTCAGAATTGGCGCCTAAATATCCCACAAACCTGGTATTGTGGTGGGTTTTGGTATTTGAAATTAAATGTTCAACTTTCATGTCTTCAGAGACTTATAGTAAAATTTCATGACAAATAATTCTGCGGAACATTTCAACCCTCTGACTCTGCAACTTACTGATCCCTTTAATTGAAGAGTTATATGGTTAAAATATTCCACCAAAATGTTCCTCGTAGTTTTTTACATTAGTTCGCTGAACATATCATATAACTAGAATGGAACATTCACATGGTTTCCTATATCGATTTTCAAAAAACATTTACAAAAGGGTGGAAATTTTAATCCCCCAAAAACATAGGTCCAGACAGAGACATATAATATAGAGATGCAACATCGATAATTTTTTAAACAAACTGTAGATGTCGCTAGCATGTGGGAAATTTTGTCAAAGTAGTATTTTATTTTGGTAAATTTTCTCAAGGGAGAATTTTTTATGTCAAATTAGGTTTAACAGAGTTGTTAGGTAAGGCTATTTGGGCCCAAATTAGGGAATTCGACTTCGTTTTGGGGACAGTTTAAAAAATTTTGTAAATTTTAAAAGATTTAGTTTTAGACCCAAAATAAGAAGAATTTTGGTATAAATTATTTGCGTATTATTTCAAATTAAAGTCGATCAAATTAGGTCTGTTAAAGAATTTCAAAATTTCTGCAAAATAAAGGGTTCTTCAATAAGAGCGCTACAAAAGTTTTTTTAAATAAAACAAAAACGGATATCAATGGAATTCTTTATTCCTGTGAAAGTACGTTCGATGCATGCGCGGTTCCAGCAATTAATATAAGGGGAAAAATCATACGCCTCAGTGGCCAACTCAATGTATTTGTCTACTGTGGCGTATGATTTTTCCCCTTATATTAATTGCTGGAACCGCGCATGGTTCGATGCCATTATGTATGGAAATCGATCTCTTTTGTATGGCCATCACGGGCACGCTTGCAGAAGTCCAGACACTGAACCCAATTTTCGACGGTTTTCAAGCATAAATCGGCCGATATTCGTACGAAGTTCATCAATCGTCGCTGGCTTGTTGGCATATACTATAGATTTGACGTAGCCCCACAGGAAATAGTCCAACGGCGTCAAACCGCACGACCGAGGCGGCCAATCGACTGGACCATTTCGTGAGATAACACGTTCTCCAAACTTGGTTTGCAATAATTGTGATTGTGACATTGATTGTGACATTCGCCGTGTGGCTTGTGGCGCCGTCCTGTTGGAACCACATGTCCTGTAAGTCCATATCATCCAATTGGGGCCAAAAATATTCGGTTATCATTGAACGGTAGCGATTCCCATTCACAGTAACGTGCCGGTCTTGATCATCGCGGAAGAAGTACGGCCCAATGACGCCGCCGGCCCATAAACCGCACCAAACCGTAATTTTTTCGGTATGCAATGATGACTCATGGAGTACGTGTGGATTGCTGTCTGACCAATAACGCATATTTTGTTTATTGACGAAGCCATTCATTATGACGACCATAAATTGGACGTAGCGCTCTTAACGTTGAGGCCACTGACTCCGAATTTCGGTAGTAAATTTTAATAATTTCGACTCGTTGTTGGCTCGTATATCTTTCCATCATCAAATGGCAAACCTTACTGAAGAGAAATGTCAAAAGAGCGGCAAGAAATATGGCGTGGTTTGCTGTCCCTGTCTTTCTACTTTTGTAGCGTCCCTGTTGAAGAACCCTTCATTTGAATTATTGAAGAAATGTTTTCCAAATATTTATAAATCTTGAAATAACGAAAAGCAACCAAGCTCCATAATTAATCAAAAAATTTCTATTTTCCAAATACTGAAATTGTTACATGCAAAGGACTCAGAAAAAATAAATTTTGTGTAGGCTCAAAAATTACCAGGAGGTTTCATATAACCTCTTATATACCTTCTGAATCGTGTAAACTCGACTTGTGCCAACTTAATGTTCAAAAGAGTTTACGAGTCCTAGAACTTACACCTACTAGTTTTACACTTAACCCAAAACTATTAGTTTTTAAAAACTAATCGTATTTACTTGTCAAATTTCATCCAAATTTTAGGTAAAAAAAGATTTTCACCGTAATGAACTTCGTGTGAAAATTGTGTAGAATTTTTTCTCTCAAAAATTTAATATACTACTTTTATTTTGAAACAGTGACATTTCATATTAATTGTGATTTGTCTTTCGTATAATAAATTTTGTTTACTTTCACAATTTTAACAAAGATTTGAGGCCTTTAAAGTTTGCGCGAAAACGTAAATATTTCTTCGTAAAATATTCAATTTTATTTACTTTGCTCACTCATTTCTTAATAATTTTCTGAACTTAAGAGCGATGCTAACTTAGCTCCTATTTTTTTCTTTTCAGTTTTTGTTGAAATTGAAATGAATTCGGTATAACATTGGGGATTTAAACATTTAAAATGGGAATAAGCTAAAACTTTTCGGGCAACACTGCTCCCCAATAAAATGAAACAGTATTGCCAGAAAAACAAAACAGCAGTCAGCGCCATCTGTTGCATTAAAAACCGGTATTGCCATATAAAAAAATAAATAAAAAATATATCGTTACCTATGTGCTTACCAGTACTGAGTACTGATTTTTACCGGCAAAACTGTTGAGTATATAGAAAAACGTTATATGACCAGATTAAAGGAATTGTAATTTTTAATTTTTTTAAAATTGTTTGAGCAAAATCGGACTAGTGGTTCTCGAGTTATGTCAAAAAAGATATATCTCGATTCCTAGGGGTGACCCAGCGAAACGCGGGGACACGTATAACTTGTTTTTGACCGATATAACATTTCCCGTTGGTTTCATCCCATCCCGATTTTGACTGTCGCATAGTGTAATTTATCTAAAAAGTCTTCTTATTTTCGGCCTAAAACTAAATCCTTTAAAATTTACAAGTTTTGAATCTGTCCTCAAATCAAAGTCGAAATCCCTCACTTGGGCCGAAATTCCCTTACCTAACAACTCCGTAAAACCCTATTTGACATAAAAAAATCCTCCCTTGACAAAATTTCCCAAAATAAAATCCTCCTTTGACAAAATTTCCCACATGCTAGCGACATCTACAGTTTGTTTAAAAAATGATCGATGTTTATCTATATTATATGTCTCTGAATATTTCTGCTGATTTTAGCAAGATAGACTGCTATTTGCATTCAACTAAATTTATCATAAAAGTAACAAAAATTTTGTAGAAATAATATGTTGTTTTTGCTATTAACCATTTATTGTAATTTTTAATTATGTTTAATTGATTAATATTTTGTAAAATGTTTAAATTTAATATAACAAGTATTCTCATCTCCTTATTCAAGTATCTTGTTGTGTATGTTCTTCACTAAACAACACAGTAAACCATTAAATAAGTTTTTTTTCCTTCTAACTACAACTTTAGGTATAAAATGCTCTTAAAATCTATCAAATAAATTGCCGTATGCTTTAAAAGTTCTTTAACTAAAAAGAAACATAATATACAAGTAGTACTCATACTTTACTAAGCCACAGAAATGCACACGCACACACACACACATGTAGACATACATACACATACACAAAAACACAAGCATACAAAATACATGTATACAAATATACCACAATATTGTATGAATTGTATAAACTTGAAAAAAGAAAATGTTACTACATACACAAAGTATACAATTTACACAGGTGGATCGTTATACGGCTTTAATTAGCTTAAAGCTAAGAAAACAAAGGCGGACTTAATCAAAGTAAGTACAAAACAAAAAAGCTTTTTTTTTAAAGTTGCAAATTAATTACAAAAAGTCAAAAATGATTAAGCAGTGAAATCAACAGAAATCCTGTGAAATTTTATGTGACCTTAACACGCTTCTCTGGTATTATTTTGCTGTTAGCCGTAACTTTAGCTATAGGTGTACTAATACTATACAGTAAAACAGGAATATAAGTAAGTAGTGGTATAGAGATGAGAAAAACTTTGATCATTAAATTAAATATCGTTGTAAAATATCGTAAAAAGTTATTAAGGAATAAAAATAATTTTTAAAATTTAAATTAAATTACAAAGATTATTGCGTGTGTATTTAAATATGTTTACCCCATTATGCTAGTTTATATACATTCAAAGCACTGAATACCATTATTCTATTTAGCTAAACTTAAAAATCTCATCATTACTTTTTACATTTTTTTTTTTCAAATGTATTTAGCTCGACTATTTTTACTATATTTTTACTGCAACCACGCCTCGTGGGAATGAACTTTAACTGATAGCTGCGATCAACAGAAATGTTTTTCTTGATTACGTATTTGTGATATTTCTAAATAATATTGTGATAAAAATCAAAATCATCGATCAAACCGTAATTACTATTCAAAAACTATTAGAGATGTGAAAAAAACACCTCATACTTAAATTATTCCTCATCAAAAATACAATAACTTGTCACGCTGTAAAATTTACAATATTAAAACCGCTAAAAAAATTTTAATTTTCATTTGCAAATTTATGTAATGAAAAAAATTATAAACATATTATTGAGATGATTCGAATATTCTTAAAACAGTTAGACTCAATAAAGTTTTACAGTTACTAAATGAAAGTTGTTTGTGTATTAATAAGTAATTGTTTTTTTCTTAACTGTAGTTACTGTGATTTTTCCATGGGAAAATAAAAAACGTAAATATGACTGACAGTTATTTAAGAAAAGAACTCACGAAATGTACTGTAATTTAGTAACAGTTGTTTAAGCAGTTATTTTTGATATCATAAAAAACAACTAACAATTTTTACAATAAACAATTATTTTTGTTAGTTATATAAAAAAAATATCGTTGTTTTTTTTAAATTATTGTTTAGTTTATATTTATTACTATTAATTTATTTTTCGCTTGCAAATAAACCTTAGAAAATTGTATTGTATATCCAATAGAGCACCCATGAAACATATGGAATTTGCGAAAGTGTTAATTTTTTCACCTCCCCACGCATTTTCCACTAGATTGGGTTTAAAAAATAATATCCCCGCAAAAATTGGTCCTCTCGTATTAAAACAGGCCAGTCACCCGCGGCTTTTAGCCCTAAAAATGGACTAAAATTAATTCAAAGCTTCTTTGCGCTATAACTCTTAAAGTGAAGGTTTTACTGAAAAATACTATATAAGCATATCTACAGGCAATAATATGCCTAGCACTTTTCTCATACACATTTTTGTCGTATCGATGACCCATCATGGTGATTTAGGTGGTTAAACCCAAATTTGTGTTTAACCATATAAATCACTTTGACTTTAACCTCATAAATCACCATGATGCGTCATCGATATGTCAAAAATGTGTATGAGAAAAATAATAGACATATTATTGCCTGTAGATATGCTTATATAGTATTTTTCTGTAAAACCTTTACTTTAAGAGTTATGCGCAAATAAACTTTGAAGTAATTTTAGTCCATTTTTAGGGCTAAAAGCCGCGGGTAACTGGCCTGTTTTAATTCTAAAGGATTAATTTTCACGGGGATATTATTTTTTACATCTAATCTACCAGAAAGTGCGTGGGGAGTTGAGAAAATATCACTTTTGCACATATGGGTGCTCTATTGGGCGCCTTCAGATTGGCACGAAATTAACTCTTAAAAATATTTTAAGTTCTGACTTATTTCTGTCATTGAACCTCAATTTTAAACTTTGATGTCTTCAGAGACTTATAGTAGAATTTTATGAAAAATATTTTTGCGAAACATTTTAACCCTCTAACTCTTCAACTTACGGGTCGTTTGTGGCTCTTTTGAAAAGGGTCAAAAAGTACCTTTAATTCAGGTGTTAGAGGGTTAAAATATTCCACAAAAATATTTTTCATGAAATTCTACTGTAAGTCTCTGAAGACATCAAGGTTGAAAATTTAAGGGTTAATTTAAGGGTTAATTTCGTACTTATACACAATTGCCCCTCAAATGCCCAGAAACCTAAATTTTAGGAGGAAACCATGTGAATCTTCTATTTCATGTAAAACTCTATGTGGAACATTTCTGTGGAATATTTTAACCCTCTAACTCTTCAGCTTACGGGTCTTTTTGTGCCTTTTAAAAATGGCGCCAAAAAAGTCCCTTTAATTGAAGAGTTAAAGGGTTAAAAATATCCAGAAAACTGTACCTGGTATTGTTTTACATAAGTTCGCTGAACACATCCTATACCCAAAATGGAAGATTCACATGGCTTCCTATTGCACATATGTAAAAAATCTATAACTTATCAGTTTTTAGGCTTTCTGTCATGGAATGGACAAAATATTAAAAAAAGACTTATTTTGCTTTTAATCTGCGCTAAATTTCCTATTATATGATGAAAAGTTTATGTATTTACAATTTTCCAGAATTAAATGAGAGACATTCAAAATTTAGTTTTGACAAAAAATTTTATGTTTGCCGGTTAAAGCACCGCTAATGGTCATGGGAGGGTTAAAAGTTTATTAAAAGTTTATAAAAAGTTTTCCTTTTCATTGTGCAAACAACAGCTATGTAACTTTTACTCTCATCCTATCCGAAAATGAGTGGGGAGCTTCAAAAATAACACTTTTGCACATATGGGTGCTCTAATATCCAATGCATAGAAATGCCTTAACTGGAGAATCTGGTTTGGAATCTCTACTTCAACAAGTAAATGAAGTAATTTCACATTTTTTTACAATCAAAAAAATATTATTATTATTTTTTTAATATATTATACTTTTTTATAACATTAACAAAAATTAACTTAAAAAACAGTAGTTTTTACCTATTTTGTCAGTTTTTTTTTTAATTTTTGTAGTAAAAATTTGTCAGTTAATTTTACGATATTGTTAGTTGAATGGGGAAAATGTTTTTAGTTGATCTGTTATTTAAGTAAATGAATGTTATTCTAGTTTGACTCAAGATCATAAATTAATATCACTTTCTGTTTAAATTATTTTCAAATCAAAGAAAGATGAAAAAAATGATTTGAAAATAATTTAAACAGAAAGTGATATTAATTTATGATCTTGAGTCAAACTAGAATAACATTTATATTGTTAGTTATTTTTAATGTATTTGTTAGTTATTTTTAAACAGTTAAAACTAACTAAATTTTCAGTTGTTTTGTCGCCTTTTTAATTGCATATAACATAACTTAGTTTTAATTGCCATTTTCAGTAGATTCTACCGACAAAGTTTTTTTGAGGGTTGTTTTATTACTTTTACTTTTATTTAAAAGAAAAACAGGAAACTCTGTTGGCAAGTAAGCTGACTTGTGCGCAGCAGATCTGTTATATTTTTATCTATCAAATAAAGGGTTCTTCAACAGGGACGCTACAAAAGTGGAAAGACAGGTACAGCAAACGACGCCATATTTCTTGCCGCTCTTTTGACATTTCCCTTCAGTAAGGTTTGCCATTTCATGACTGAAAGATATACGAGCCAACAACGAGTCGAAATTATTAAAATTTACTACCGAAATTCGGAGTCAGTGGCCTCAACGTTAAGAGCGCTACGTCCTATTTATGGTCGTCATAATGAATGGCTTCGTCAATAAACAAAATATACGTTATTGGTCAGACAGCAATCCACACGTACTCCATGAGTCATCATTGCATCCCGA
This sequence comes from Leucophora obtusa, assembly GCA_949987735.1. Classification (NCBI taxonomy): domain Eukaryota; kingdom Metazoa; phylum Arthropoda; class Insecta; order Diptera; family Anthomyiidae; genus Leucophora; species Leucophora obtusa. The sequence continues at coordinate 161,120,111 of OX465299.1, read as the reverse complement.
AAAAATTACGGTTTGGTGAGGTTTATGGGCCGGCGGCGTCATTGGGCCGTACTTCTTCCGTGATGATCAAGACCGGCAGGTTACTGTGCATGGGAATCGCTACCGTTCAATGATAACCGAATATTTTTGGCGCCAATTGGATGATATGGACTTGGAGGACATGTGGTTCCAACAGGACGGCGCCACAAGCCACACGGCGAATGTCACAATCAATTTATTGCAAACCAAGTTTGGAGAACGTGTTATCTCACGAAATGATCCAGTCGATTGGCCACCTCGGCCGGGCAATTTGACGCCGTTGGACTATTTCCTGTGGGGCTTAGTCAAATCTATGGTCTATGCCAACAAGCCAGTGACGATTGATGAACTTCGTACGAATATCGGCTGATTTATGCTTGAAAACCGTCGAAAATTGGGTTCAGCGTCTGGACTTCTGCAAGCGTGCCCGTGATGGCCATACAAAAGAGATCGATTTCCATACATAATGGCATCGAACCATGCGCGGTTCCAGCAATTAATATAAGGGGAAAAATCATACGCCACAGTAGACAAATACATTGAGTTGGCCACTGAGGCGTATGATTTTTCCCCTTATATTAATTGCTGGAACCGCGCATGCATCGAACGTACTTTCACAGGAATAAAGAATTCCATTGATATCCGTTTTTGTTTTATTTAAAAAAACTTTTGTAGCGCTCTTATTGAAGAACCCTTTATTACATGTAGAGATAGCTTAGATGGAACAGCTATAGACTGGCAGTCTGGAGTCCCAGGTTAGATTCCCGCACGAGAAAATTTTATTAAAAAAATTTTTACATTAAAAAAATTATTTTTTATATAAAATTTATTTTTTTTTAAATCTTTTTTTAGAATCATTATTTCGGTCAATACTGGTAAGCTCATAGGTAACGACATATTTTTTAATTTTTCGTATGCTGGTAAGTGACTCATTATTTTTCGCGACATCGCCATTTATTGTGATTTCGATTGTCAAATCCCATACAAATTTCAAATTGAAAACTTAAAAAAAAACGAAAATTTCTAGTTTTGGGTTCAGTTATGAATGAGGCTTACAGACATTTTTAATAACAAATTTCTGTTTTTCATTGTTACTTAGCGTCTTGACGAGACATTGATTTGTTTGCCCAAAAACTAATCGTCAGCAGAATAACGGGAAAAAATTTGTCCATTTGTTTTGGGTGGAGAATACGTAATGGCAGACAATTCATTATTTTTTGTTTTTTGTTGGAGTAGGTCACAAACGAAACTATTTTTTTTCATGTTTTCAATGTGTTTTTCACTAATTTTTTCCAATAATAAAAAGTAAATTGCATTAAATTCAATAATAATACAAATTATTTACTTTTCCTTAACAATTTATTCATTTTCTGTTATTTTCTTTATTTTTTAGTAATTCCACTAAGTAAAAATTAGATCTGGCATCGTGGTTGTTGTTGCACATAGTTGTGAGAACAATTGTGCTGACAACGTTGTCTGAACAAGAACAAAACACGAACAAGAGTGGTCCACACGAGACAAATTCATGGGCGAACAAGAAATTGTTCGTTGGTTGAACAAATCGATGTCTCGTGTAGACTACAAGTTAGGTTCAAACTATAAACAGTTACCCCTGTACGTATGAGTAATAATAACTACGATAGCTATTATTTATCATACGCCACCGAGTACTTTTTAACAGAAAACAAGTAGATTTCCTTTCTTATTTCAAATTTATTTTTATTGGGAAAAACATTGATTGCATTAAAGGAAGTAAATGAATGTTATTTTAGTTTGACTCAAGATCATAAATTAATATCACTTTCTGTTTAAATTATTTTTAAATCAAAGAAAGATGATATAATTTTTACAAGTAAATTACAAAGAATAAAAATCATTGAAAAAATTCGATAAGACCAGCAAGGCAGAATGCGCATTTTCGGCTTTCGCTACAAAGCCATCATCAGTGCCTTTCGCCTTTGAGTGGGTTAATATTTTGATATTCGTCTACTTATATGACTGTTGAAAGCAAATCGAGTTTGTTATCAACAACTCAACTTAGACTAACTTCAACGAAATTTAACAATGCTATTTTTATCCTTTTGTTATTACTCTTTTTTGCTTTGAACCTTAATTCTTAAGATATCTCAGCTGATTAAAGTAAATATGCTTTAATCCCAAAACTTATCAAGCAAATTTTGAAAAATAATTGGTTGACGGCTGATTTCCTTCTTGCCTAAAGAAATCGTCAGGGGACGACGCATTTTAACCCTCTAACTCTTCAACCTACGTGTCGTTTTTGTACGTTTTAAAAAGGGGCCAAAAAAGTCCCTTTAATTGAAGAGTTAGAAGGTTAAAATGTTCCACAAAAATATTCCTTGTAGTGTTTTACATAAGTTTGCTGAACATACCCTATATCTAAAATGGAGGATTCACACGGTTTTCTATTTTAATCCTATTTAGAAAAATCATTTTAAGCGCTTAAAACCCATTTTTTATTAATGAATCGATTTTACCCAAATTTGGCACAAATATGTCTTGATCTCATATCACTTCATGTGCTAAATTTCATGGCAATCGGATAATTTTTGCAGGTTTTATAAAGATTTTAAAATAAAGGATATATAGCAGGACTAAGAGTCCTTGCTTCGATTTTGATAAAAATTGACACAAACGTTTCTAGCTTGATGTGTATTTCAATGAATACTTTTTGTAATTTTACGTCCATTAATGTAGCTAATATAATATTTTTAAATTTCAGGACCTATGGGAGGTGGGCGTGTCCTTGGCCCGATATTTCTAAGAATTTTAATTTTTCTTAACTAAGGGGTTTTATGTCAGTGTACCAAGTTTCAAAACTCTGTCTCCACTCCTTCTATACAATCGTTATATGGGATCAAAGCACTGTGCGACGGTTTTAAAATTTCTAGAAATATTTGTTGAGTTAAAATACACACTCAATGAAAATTTATTTTTCTCGTCCTTGAGCATTATTCAACATTCAAAATATCAAAGATGAAGCAAAAACCACAACAATTTTTTTCACAATTTTCTTTGTCATCTTCCAAAATACTACTCTGTTGTTTGGGATTTTAACACATTTAGGTGGCTATTCCTACTTGTGACTCATTGTGACCGTCTTAAGCATATTTTTAAGACTGAAAGTCATAACTTTTCATACAAAACAACAATAAAATTCAAAAAATTCAAATTTTATTTGTCAATGTTATGATTGTATCGAAGTTTTCAAACAAAAATTTGAATAAATATAATTTATTAAGACTTTGCAACAACAAATACATGGGGAATACAGTCATAACTAAGAGTCACAGACTTTTTGTAGGAATAGGCGGCACCTTAATTTCTTTAATATAATTTATTTTCTGTTTTTCAATCTTTTTACTATAACATTATGATCCTTTTTGATATTCTTTGATTAGTTTTCAGATTTTTTATATTAAAAAACAATTTTAGAGATATTTAAAACGTCCAGTACAATTTGCCAGTTATGCGGCCATCGATGTCAGCTATTAGAAATTGTATACTGGGGGTTAATTACGCATGTTTTTAATAACACACGATAGTGAAATGACACCTAAATAATTATCATTTTGACGATGAAAATTACTTTATTTATAAATCCCATGAGTTTTGAATGTCATATGACAACTAAAATTTTATCATTCCCATTGCAAAAACGATAATAATTTAGGTATCATTTCACAATCGTGTCTGGTTAAAGAGATACATAAATAAGGTCCTGTAGTAAAAAGTTACAATTATTTTCTTTCAGAATTAAAAATTTACCAATATTTTTCTTTTGTTTTTGTTTCACTGTTACTCACTGAACTTAAAATTTAATCAGTTTTTTCATTTACATTCACTAAATAATCTGTAGACCACTCAGGAAGTTTATTTAAATTTTTTTTATTTTTAGTTAATTTTTGTAAAGCAAAAATCATTTAACATCATCAACACTTCATAAAATTCAAACGTTAAAAATTTTACAGCAGTAGAAAGAAAATGCGAAAAACAAAAATGTTGCGTTTTTTTTTTCTTTGTTATGGTTTTCCCGCCGTTTTAATATTTGGTTTTATGCACTGCACACTACATATAAACACACATTTATACACTAACACAAACACACTACTAATACAAATAAACTTTTGATATTTCTTTTTTACTACATATAAAGAAGAAAAAAAACCACGAGCATGCTTTAGTGTGCACACATTAATACATACATATATATAAATGTGTGTAAGTATGTTGGAATGTTGTAAGTAAACAATAAATATTCTCACACTTGCATGCACGCACTTAATTCCCAGTTACACTCGAAGAACTCAATAAATTTAACGAAATAGTTTTAAAAGTATTCAACTTGAATTTTATTTTTTACTTCAATTTATTGATGACTTTTTTATTTTCTTTATTAACATTTACAAAAATTTTCGCGCGCCATAAATACAAAAATGATAATAAAATACAACACACATACAACAGAGATAATTTGCGAGTAACCGTTAGCATTCAGCTATCACGAGTAACTGATAGTACCGTACAAGGTGTTGTCACCATGTAAACGTAATGAACGTAACGAACACACTCATTTATGTTTACTACAACAAGTTGTGATAATATTTTGTTGTTGTCGTCATCTTTGCTGTTGTTGTTTTACTCGTACAATGTGACGATGATGATAACAGTGATGTTAACAATTAGGAAAGAAAAAAAGCGCTAGATTTTAATAAGGAGATACTGATATATGTTATCGAATTTATATTTTGAACGGAATTTATATTTGAAACTGAATTTATATTTTGGGAATGAATTTCCCTTTTTCTTCATTCGATTTATCTTGAAGGAATTCATTCATTATTTCCTAACTCCTTATTGAATGCATTCATTCATTAAGGAATTCATTCAATTCTAGTTAACTCAACTTTTGGTCAAGGAATTCATTCAATTGTGCACTAAATTCCCCGAAGGAAGTAACTTTTTCTTTAAATCCCGGAATTAATTAACCTTTTCCATTTAATTCCCTAAGGAACGAAAAAGTTAATTTCCTCCGGAAATCTAACGAAAAGTTAATTCCTTACAGGAATTAAGTTCAGAATGAACTCCTTGGCAAAAAAATTTAGTTAACTCGATTTGAATAAATTCGTTTATGAATAAATTCTTTAATTTAATACTTAAGGTTTTGGTCAAAGAATTCAATCGCTAATTTTAAATTCTTTCAATTTATTCACAGGAATTAATTACTGGTTTTTTCCCCATTATTGAATTAGAAAATTGAATTAAATTTTAAGGGATGCATTACAAAAAGGAATTAATTCTTTAAAGCTCTGACAAATAGTCGATATAAATTATCCAATTGTATTAAAAATTATCAAAATCGATATAGACTTATAAAGTTGTGTGTGGAAATATGAAAGTTAAAAATTTACTTGCAGAAAAAACAATAGCTGTGGGTTAATCATTACATTTTGTAATTAATTTGCATATGCAATTTTACAATTATATGTAATTGTAATTGAAAAAAAATCAATTACAAGCATATACGAGAAGTATTCAGTACAAGTGAAATACAAGTACTTGGTACTTGTATTGGTACTTAAGTACAATTACTTGTCATAATTACTTGGTTCTTGCTAAGTATCAAGTCACTTAACAAGTACCATGGAACTTACTAAGTACTATGAGGTTTTGGTAAGTTCTATGGTACTTTCTAAGTATTATAAGTACTTTCTAAGTCATATGGTAGCTTTTAAGTACTTATGGTGTTTGCTAAGTACTATGGTACATGTTAAAAACTGTAGGTAATTAGCAAGTACCAAAAGTACTTATCAAGTATTACAGAACTTAGCAAGTATCATAAGTACTTAGTAAAGGGCTGAAGAAGCACATTCGTTTTTTATTTTCAACGTAGTAAAATGAAACGATTAAAACCACACTGTTAAACTCGACAACAGATAAACACATAAGCGAGCGCGAGTATGGGACATAAAAACAAAAAAACCAATGTCTGTTCATTTTTTTTTTTTTTTATTTTTTCGTTTATTTACTTACAATTTTTAAATAATTTTTAACTATAATAAACACTACCCTACGGGGAAAGGGACCGGTCCCAGATGACACGCAGGATAGGTCCCAAGGGGGCAGAGACAGCTCGTTGATCGGTCTTTTTCTTTGAAAGCGACATATCACTTTAACATGGCGTTGTCATTGGAAATGACGTATTGCCACAGATTAGATACTTTTCGACATGTCGCAGGTCTAGCCCAAAAGGACATGTCGCCTAACTGACTTAAAGAGACATGTCACCGAACTAACCCAAAAGGATACGTCACAGAATGAGTCACACTTTGTATATTTTGTGACATGTCACCCAACTAACCTAAAAGGAAGTGATACAGAACCAGTCCCATTACAAAACTGACAAAAACAGTAACAAAACTGAGGTGAATGGAAATTGTTATGGTTTTGGAATTATAAGTAAAATTGTCACAGCAAAACCTTGACAAAATTGTTAGGTAATAAAAAGCACAAATATTTTCATTTGACAACAAATTAAAATATAAAATTTTTTTTTTGAAGAATTTTGGTATGTTTTTTCACAGAAATACAATATGAAATACATATTCCTTTTTTAAGATGTTCTTTTAAGATATAAGATATATATATGCGTCAAACCTATTACCGATTCTAAAATTCCTGCTTGAATTTAAATTTAAATTCTTGCAGGAATGCTAAAATTTAAAGAAAACTCCAAGTGCTTAGAACTAGTTCTCTCGCGTTCTGCGCTTCCTGGACATTTTTTAAGTTTTCATTTCATTTAAAATTTCAAAAAATTCTTCATTGAATTTACGAAAAAAATTATATGAAATTGTTCATCATGAAGGATAATTCTATCAGTGTACTGGGAAACCGACCAATTGTGGGCGCTGTGGTGTAATGATGAGCGCGTTGAACTGTTACACGTGAGGTTGCGGGTTCGAGCCCCAACCAAGGCAACATAAATTTATGAAAAATAGTAATATACATATATGAGTTTTTTCTTTCCCTCATACATATCGCAGCGTCCTCCTTCGGTGTTCTCATAGCACTTAACCCCACAAAAGTAAAATAATATAACAGGGCTATGAACTAAAAAGCTTCAACAAAGTTCGCCAACTCACCAACTGTTCTAAAATTCAACATCTCGCGCAATTATAGTGTTGCCATATTTGAAGCCCTTCATCTTTCACCACCTTTCACTTCTTCTCTATCCCCTTTCCAAAGGAAGCAACACGTTAATTAATAGAAAGAATTTCCTGAGTGTTGCTTCTCTTAAAAAAAAAATAAAGTCTTACTTGTGGGGTTTTTTATAATACACTTATCCAGTTAAGTGATATGTCCTCTTTGCACCAGTCTTGGGGCCAGTCCTTTAAGTATAATTGACAGCGCATAACCCATAGAAATAATAAATTATACCAGTCCTGCCACAAGACCATCTTTAACCACTCGCGGGATAGGTACTTTGATGACAATTCAGTGGTATGTCATCATTTCACCAGTCACGAGACCAGTCCTTTAAGTATAATTGACACTGCTTAACCCACAGCAATAGTAAATTATACTTGTCCTGCTGCAAGTCCTTCTTTAACCAGTCACGGGATACGTACTTTGAGGGCAATTAAGTGGTATGTCCTCTTTTTACCAGTCACGGGATAGGTACTTTGAGGACGATTAAGTGGTATGCTACCGTTTCACCAGTCATGGGACTAGTCCTTTAAGTATAATTGTCATTGCTTAACCCACAGCAATGGTAAATTATACCAATCCATTAACAAGTCTTGCTTTAACCACTCACAGGATAGGTACTTTCAGGGCAATTGACCCCTCATTCCCCGTAGGGTAGTATCAATAATATACATATTTACATATATACAACTGAAATTTTTATAAAACATCCCAGTGTAGAAACGGTAATGACATATCATTATTTTTTGGACTACCAGTAATGGCACCCACTTACTTTCTGTATTATTTTAAAACATATAATAATGAGTTACTGATAATGACTTATTTTTATCATTATTTCAAATAGAAAATAATTTTTTAGATTTTTTTGAAAATTTTTTTAAATCTATTTTTAGACTCAATATTTTTTAAACACTGGTAAGGATATATGTAACCACATATATTTTAATTTTTTGTATGTTGGCGAGTAAGCTTACTTGTGTGCAGCAGGTCAATTGTGTTTTTATCTATTAAATATTACATGTCGATATAGCTCAGATGGTAGAGCTGTTGACTATGTGCTTACCAGAACTGACAAAAATAATGAGTCTAAAAATAGATTTTCAAAAAAATAAATTATATAAAAAAAAATATTTTTTATTGTATTTTGTTTTTAAATAAAATTTCCTGGTGCAGGAATCGAACCTGGGTCTACAGATTGCCAGTCAATAGCTCTACCATCTGAGCTATCTCGACATGCAATGTCTGCTAGATAATAACATAAATGATCTGCTGTGCACAAGTCAGCTTACTCGCCAACATACAAAAAATATGTGTATTGAGTCTAAAAATAGATTTCAAAAAATTAAAAAAAAATCTAGAAAATTATTTTCTATTTTCACCCTACGGGAAATTTTAACAAACTGTCACGGAACTGGCCCCTTTATATGAAATAGACTGGTCACTTTTACATGGCGTTGTCATAGGAGGGGGAAATTGACATCTTGTGACATGTCACAAGACAAATCCCAGGACATGTCCTTGAACTTTGTTTTTTATGAGAGTTCAGTAACCTGTCCTAGGATTTGTCTTGTGACATGTCACAAGGGGTCAATTTCCCCTTCCTATGACAACGCCATGTAAAAGTGACCAGTTTGTTTCATATAAAGGGGCCAGTTCGGTGACAGTTTGTATAAATTTCCCGTAAAAGTTTTGGCCAAAATTCGATGATGCTGGCCCACAGTGCAGTGGTGCTGGACCTTTTCGGTCAAAAATCGTCAAAAACGTAAAAATATGAAAAATCGTCATCAGTAAATATCATAAAATCACTAGTTTCATCTATTTTTTATTCCAAATTCAATTAATTTTAACTGCTTGCCGCTCTTAAGAGAACACTATGCGACAGTCAAAATCGGGATGGGATGAAACCAACGGGAAATGTTATATCGGTAAAAAAAGAAGTTATACGTGTCCCGGCGTTTCGCTGGGTCACCCCTAGGAATCGAGATATATTTTTTTTTGACATAACTCGAGAACCACTAGTCCGATTTTGTTCAAACAATTTTAAAAAAATTAAAAATTACAATTCCTTTAATCTGTTCATATAACGTTTTTCTATATACTCAACAGTTTTGCCGGTAAAAATAAAAGTTTGTTACCGCTACCATAAAAATCAATAACCTTTTGTTTATTACTTTTTTTAATATTTTAGGCAAAAAATATTTTTTTCTTCATACATTTATTTTTACCGGCAAAACTGTTGAGTATATAGAGAAACGTTATATGAACAGATTAAAGGAATTGTAATTTTTAATTTTTTTAAAATTGTTTGAGCAAAATCGGACTAGTGGTTCTCGAGTTATGTCAAAAAAAAGACCAACAAAGGTCAAATCGATATATCTCGATTCCTAGACATGACCCAGCGAAACGCCGGGACACGTATAACTTCTTTTTTACCGATATAACTTTCCCCGGTAGTTTGAACCCTTCCCGATCACTGACCCCTACCATTTGTCTCACAGTGTAATTAATCATTTAATCGTTCGAACATAATTTTTTGATCGTTTAATCGATCAAAATAAACACTAGAATAATTGACGACTCTAATATTTGTACGACAAATGGCGTATCTTTTACACATGGGGTGTGTCTTTAATAATTTATATGGCATTTTGGAGGGTAAACATCTGTTCTGTTTTAGTCCAGACCTTGCCCCTACCGACTACATTTGTTTCGATCGAACAGGGTATCCGAAATTGGCTTGATTCGTTCTTGGGCTGAAAACATTAGCAGTTCTTGCCAGAAAAATAGGTAAAGGTCATAGCTAATGATGGCCAATACTTTAAATAAATTTATATTGTACCAATGTTTTACAATAAATTCCCAAAATTTGCCAAAAAATCCCGCATTTTTTAATTCTACACCCAATAGTACAAGTTTAGTTCTAAAAAATCGCCAAGTCTTCACTAAAAGTCGCTTATTTATTATTTCTGATGGCGGTGATGATGGGGAAGCAACATTTCGTGTTTGGCTTCTTTCTTTCTTTTTGTATATTTCCAAACATTGTATCATTATTGTTAATCAAACCAACCAAAAAAAAAAAAAAAATCAAAAGGCCGAATAGTGATAAAAGAGAATAGAGTTTTCTTTAAATCGAGAGTATTTTTTTTTATACAGCGCAAGACTTTTTACTCTCAACTACAGTGACGATAAAAAGTAAACGTATTTGTCTTAAAATTGTTGATGAATGAAATTAAATTTTTACGTTAAAATAGTAAAATTGTATGTGTGGGTGTGTGTGTAAAATATATGTTAGTGTATATGTGATTGTTTATGTCGCAGTTTAGGGGGAGCATTTGGGAGTTTTATTATGATATTAATTAAGGCATAAAATCTTAAAAAGCAAACAATAGAGTATATTAAAATTTTAATAAAGTACACAATTAATTGATTAATCAAAATACAAACAATAGACACGAAAGGAGAATCATAGACCTTTAAGGCAGAGCTTAGTTATTTTTTTAACAAATATTGATGTTAATATCTAACTGTGTTTGTTTACAACTTAATGTTTAAATTTTCCTTATCCATGAGCAATTTATTTAACAAACAAGTTTTCATTCTAATGACAATTTTCTTTTAAAGAATCTTCAACTATAACAATATTATTTCGAAGATAATATAACTATTCCCCAAGGACTAGTTTTACATTATTGTTTTCGGTTCATTATTGTTTTATTTTTTTTTTTTTTTCCTATCAACCCTTGTTATTATTCTTCCCTTTGGTTATTTTTGTTATTATTATTTTATTTGTTGTGGTTTGTCAATTATGTCACTTATTATTTGGTTACAGTTTGCTCCCATCACTAATAATATTTAATAATATACAAGTTTGTAGCATAACAACATATTTGGCTAGAAGCATTTTTTGTTGCTCCTTTTATATGTTGTTTAACCATTTATGTATAATTTCCTTTCACCCTAAACATAATTTAAATCTTAATAATTTTGTTATTTTGTTGTTCACTTATTATCCTCAATTATTATGATTGCAGTGTTTTTGGAATTGCTAGATTAACGTATGTTTGTATTATATAGGATGAATTTTATTATCTTTTTAAATTGTTATAAAATGTTAGAATTTTTCTTAAATTTTCCAAAAACACTGATCTGAACAAAGAAAGTTCTTGCTGTAGTGTTTAGTTGAGAGATTCTTAATCCCTGCCACAATACAATTTTTAGGACAACGCTGTTGAAAATGCGAAAAATCTTTAGTTTCATAATTAGCTATCTAAACATGGACCTATGTCAATCAAAGTCAATAAATAGGCTTTGCTGCTGAGCGAATGTACACTAATAAAAAAAATCCCGTACAAATAGGTCAAAATTCTGCTGGTACAAATACATGTAATATTTCCTGTTATTTTAGCAGTAGTTTTACCTATTTGTACGGGCTTTTTTAGAGAAAATAACAGAAAAATTAGTTCAACTTAATCAGATCGCGTTTAACAGACTTTTGTACTAACTTTTTTTATGAGTGTATAATAACAAATTGCATTAAAATATCTCCCTTTATGCCACATGTAGCGTGCGAACAGACATAAGAGGCGAGGCACTTTTTAGAGAACCTTTATATGGACACTACACCTAAAATAATACGTCATTAGAAAAATCTGTCTAACGGGTTTCAAATCGATTTGACTAATTTTTAACAAATTTTTAGTTGACTGATTTAGAAGATTTTAGTTATCTTCATTCAACACTATACTAAAAATCCTCAGTACTTTAACTAATTTTAAGTGTTAATTTTCAAAACTATTTATAACTAATTTTTAAGAACCCATTCGTTAAATTTTACCCAATTTATTGTTAAAATATAATATTTCCATGTGTGTCCACCAATGTATTCGAAGTTTTAAAGATGGCGCTACTTCTTTTCCTCCCGATTATTTGAAATGGCCCATATCTCGAAAACTAAGAGAGATAGAGTAAAATTGACGAAAATTTCGACTACCCCTAACCATATAATACCCCAAAAATGGACCATGCTAAGGCCTTGGACCTTGAAATTTTTAATAAAAATTTTCCACTTCATAAAATGGCCCATATCTTGAAAACTAAGCGAGATAGAGCAAAACGGACAAAATTTTTGTTCCTTAGGAGTGACCTTACATGCCTTTAGAGGACTGGGACCGGGAAAGATCACGAGACCCTAAATTTGGACAAAATTTATGACTCAGTATAATTGCAAATAAAACTGTAGTTTTACTAATTTCTTATTAAAATTTAGATTTGTTAAATTTAGCAAAAGAATTTGTTAAAATCAATAAATTTTATTTTAGTAGGTTTGAGGTTAAGAAGAAGAATAAACCTCCCTCAAAAGTTATAAACACATTAAATTTGCAAATCAGACTAGATCTAGTTTCTGCCTTTTTATGGACAGGCTTCATCAGTGATCTTCCATTAAATTGTATTATTGTTTATATTTTTATTATCAGATTGTCTCTATATGAATAATTTCAGAAGTGATCAAACATTCTACTTCAGATTTTCTCTGTTTATCATCTTATTTCCTCCATGTCACCTTTTCACAAATATTGCCACATTGTATTTGGTCTATACGACGCGTTTGAAAAAACAACACTTTACTATAGGAGATAAAAATGCCCTGTTGGCTGTCCGTCTCCAATATACACAAATTGCCTGCACTTGTGCGTACAAACCATACGTCAATGTGGCAATATTTGTGAAAAGGTGACACGGAGGAAATAAGAAGATAAACAGAGAAAATCTGAAGTACAATGTTTATATATGTCTGTTTGATCACTTCTGATATTATTATTCATCTGATAATAATAATATAAAAAATAATACAATTTAATGGAAGATCACTGATGAAGCCTGTCCATAAAAAGGCAGAAACTAGATCTAGTCTGATTTGCAAATTTAATGTGTTTATAACTTTTGAGGAAGGTTTATTCTTCTTCTTAACCTCAAACCTACTAAATTAGAATTAATAAAAAAACATATTAATGACAATATTAATTGTATTTGGTCTGTACGACGCGTTTGAAAAAACAACACTTTACAATAAATTTTATTTTAAGCCAAAAAACAGGAATAAATTTTATTAAAGTCACAAATTTTTCTGTTCAGCCAACAGATTTATTATTTTGAGTGTATGTCTAAACAGGAAACGATTCCAACCAAAATCAAAGCGGGTGTATCAATTTTATTAAAATATCTTAACATTTACGACGTCTAGCGTGCGTATAAGAATATAAGGAGAAAGAGAGAAAGATAGACAGATAAGCGGACGGACGTACTTGGTTAAATCGAATCAAAAAACGATTCTCAGGGGATCGGTATTAATGGCAACCCATGCGAAAATCGAAATATATATGAGCATACATAATCACACATTGACTTGTATATTTTATATGGTCATATATGTCCATTAGAGCGTACCACCTTACAGGCAAAAAAAAAAAAAAAGTGCGCCGTACACCCTCCAATATGAAGTATTTTTGCAAGAAGGATATATAGAAGTCTGTTATATATTTTTTAGTAGCTTTAATTAGCCATATAAGCCTCTAAGGGCTCGGTTATGTAAATGAAGATTTAATAAAAAAAAAATTTTTTTATTTTTTTTGCCGAAAGTAGGGGTCGCCATTTTACATTTTTTCATTATATCTTTGGCATTTACAGTCGTATCTTAAAGTGTGATACATCGATGTTTTTCTCTCGAGGAGACCATTGACCTCAAGTATCCCGTTCTAGTAGTTACCCACCAGATCTCAGTTGCTACCACCCTAATGTCATAAAACTAAAGCTTGCAAAAAATCATTAAATTTCTGCTAAGGAAATTTTTCAATAAATCCAGTAGAAATTTTTTTTATATAACTTTGGGAGCAAATTCACTAAAGTATTACCGCTAAAAACACTACGACGAAAATTTTTGTGGAACATTCTAACCCTGTAACTCTTCAATGAAAAGGCACTTTTTTGGCCCCTTTTTAAAAAGGGACAAAAACGACCCGTAAGTTGATGAATCAGATAGTTAAAATGTTCCACAAAAATGTTCTTCGTAGTGTTTTACATAAGTTCGCTGAACACATCCTATACCTAAAGTGGAAGATTCCCATGGTTTCTCCCTAAAATCTAGGTTTGTGGGACATTTGAGCGAACAATTTAAGTTTTTACTTATTACTAGCACTGAAGTTAAAATTTCAATGCTGATGTCTTCAAAGACTTATAGTAGAATTTTATGACAAATATTTTTGCGGAACATTTTAACCCTCTAACTCTTCAACTTACGGGTCGTTTTTGTCCGTTTTTAAAAGGGGGCCAAAAAAGTGCCTTTAATTGCAGAGTTAGAAGGTTAAAATGTTCCAGAAAAATGTTGCTCGTAGTGTTTTACATAAGTTCGCTGAACATACCTTATATCTAAAATGGAGGATTCACATGGTTTCCTAACTTAATCCTATTTAATTTTTTTTTTTTTTTTTTTTTATAAAAATAATTTTAAGCGTTTAAAACGCATTTTTTATGAGAGGCATTTTTTATGAATCGATTTTATCCAAATTTGGCACAAATATAGCTTGACCTTATATCAATTCACGTGCTAAATTTCATCGGAATCGGATAATTTTTGCAAAACTCTGTCTTCACTCCTTCTATTTTTGTCCAATCGTTATATGGGGACGAAGCACTGTGCGACGGGTTGTTGAAAAATTATCGTATAGTGACAATCTGGTAATAAAATATAAACAATAATACAATTTATGGGAAAATCGCTGCTGAAACCTGTTCATAGAAAAAGGCTGAAACTAGATCCAGTCTGATTTGCAAATTAATGTGTTTATAATTTTTAAAGAAAAAGGTTTATTCTTCTTCTTAACCTCAAATCTTCTGACTTATTTTTATATTGTAAACATTTTCTTGATAAAAATTTCCTGGGACTTTCGAAACTGGGACTACAGAATACCAGTCTATAACTCTACCATCTTAGCTTAGCAAACATAATTGACCTGTTGCGCACAATTATGCTTACGCGCCAACATACAAAAAATCAAAAAATATGTAGTTGCATATATCCTCCAGGCTGTTTTCAACTCGCTCTTTCGAAGATTGACAATTTTTATCGAAATTGTTAGCCTTTGCAGACGTGTGTAATTCTTATGGCTAAATTTTCGATACAAATTAAGAAGGGAGTGACTTAACAGAGGTAGAAAGAGTTGGTACCTCTTTTAAATTACATGCTCGTTGTATCCTCTCACCAGCGTTAAAAAATATTGAGTCTAAAAATAGATCTCAAAAAATTTGACAAAAAATTTTTACCAAGAACGAATCTAGCCAATTTCGGATACCCTGTTCTGAAGTGAAGAGTTTTCCACAAAAGATCACTTAAATTTGGTTAGACTAAAATTATCTTTTTCCGCCCTATGCTCCGACTAGGAGCTATAAATATCTAGCATAAGTATTATATTTAATATTCGTTTTACATATAATTTCAAATGCTAAATATTTATTAAAGGAATATAAAAAAATAATTATCTTTACATTTGTTTAAAAAATCTTTAACCCTTAGTAGCCTGGGGTCAGAAAATACCCATGAAATTTAATATTAATTATGACTACGAGATTGTAAAACCATTAAATTGTTTAAAAAAATCTCAACTGGATAAAAATAATTATTTCATGTAACATTATCCACATGGGGTTAATTTTTATACTTTTGGCCAAAAACGCCCCACTAGGAAATTTACACAATAACACCTTTCACAATTTTCGAAAAATTATCACTTTGAATGAATAAAAAAAAATGTCCACTTGATAAAAATTATTATTTTGAGTAACTTCATCCATATAGGGTTAATGTTCTCACTTTTCACAAAAAAAAGACCCACTAGGAAATTTACAGAATAACATTTGTCAGATTATATTAGGAAAGTTGTTATTCTGTAAATTTCCTAGTGGGGCGTTTTTGGCCAAAAGTATAAAAATTAACCCCATATGGATCACGTTACAAAAAATAATTATATTTATCCAGTTCAGACTGTTTTTTATCAATTTAATGGCTTTACAAGCTCGTAGTCCTAATTAATATTAAGTTTCATGGGACTTTTCTGACCCAAGGTCACTAAGGGTTAAAGATTTTTTAAACAAATATAAAGATAATTATAGTCTAACCAAATTTGAGTGAAAAATTTGTAAAATTTGATGAAAACATTCAACTTTTGTTAAATTTTTGATAAAATGAGCAATTTTTGTAAAATGTCCTGGAAAGCAGTCGCTCCAAACACAAACTCGAATTATTATTTTTCCAATTTATTTTTTTTTTTTCTTTAATATCAACTATTGCATGGTACAAATATCAATCGACATCTCCAAATTAAGCATTTTAAAAAGTCTTTAAAAATAATTTAAAAAAAAAACACGTTTTTGCATTTTTCTCAAATTCGTGGGTCATATTTGATTCCAGCCAAAAGTGGGTTAATGATATCCAATGAAGTCACAATTGCATATCTGAATAATTTTGACTATATTAAATGAATAAGTGAAATAAAAAGTTAATTTTTTCGAAATTTAGAATTTTGGGAATTTTTAATAATAATATACCTTTTTTCCAAAATGGGCCATTTTTGTCCAACTTTTTTTTTCCAAAAAAAAAAATCGATTTCTTCCATTTGGGACCATTTCCAATAAAACTGGGGGTGTAATAAACGAAAATTGACAAATCGCTATTTTAAGGGACAGTCTAATGGACAGTCAGACCGACGGACGGACGTACATCGCTATGTGGACTAAGCAATTGATTATAAAACCATTATTCTCGGTAGTTACAAACATCTGCCCAAGCTTAATATATTCTGTTCCCCAGATTGATGTTGGATATAAAAATATGTATAAATATCAGAAGTCATTTAAGTCATTTGTTGCTTTTACTTGTACAAAAACTCCATAATTACAACATCTACTTATAGTTTTATTAAAGAGATTTTCAGAGATAAATTTTAACATTTTGTTTTTGCCATAAAACAAAAAAAAAAAAAGAACATAAAATTATTATAAAAACAATTTTGTAAAATCTCCATACATTTTCCATAAGGTGGACAGAAAACCGAAATAATAATTTAAGCTTTTTTTGGTTTACTGAGGTTTTTGCTTGTATTTCAAAGTGTATTTTTTTTTTTTTTTGCATAAATGTATAACATTTCCTACAAGAATAAATAAATTCTAATGGATGTTATGAACTCTATTTAAGTAAATTACTATTTTTTTATTATATAATTTGTGGGGAAAAAACAAACACAGGGTGTTAAATATGAAAAATAAATTCCTTTAGAATATATAGCTCAATATGAATCTCTATTTATTATGAAAATAAAACTAGGAATAAAAAAATCAAACTAATAATACCCAGTATGTTTATGAACTTTATTATTCCGTAATTAAATTTTACTTCATAAAATTTGTGGTAAAAATTCTTGTGTAAAAATATGTTTGTAGTTGAATATGTGTTTATATGTGTGTGAATGACTGTGTATGGGTTAAAGTCAGACATTTAAAAATATAATTCATTAATTGAAATTTTAAATCTGATTAAATTTTCAATAAATCTATTTCCAAAACGTATTTTAGTATTAAAAACTATTTTCGACTTTGTTCAATCAATTTGTAGTTTAAAGAATCAATTTGATTTTTGAGTAAAATGTAACTGTCATTTAGACAATCATAATTAGTATTAGAATATGATTACCAAAGAATTTTCTAAGGTGCTTATTTAAAGGAAGAAAAAAAAGAAATTTTTATTGAAAATTTTGAACAGACACAGGGGAGTTTTGTGCCATCCAAGAACTCGTCAGTGGTTAGTTTATGTGTCTATTGTTCAAAGTATTTTATTGTCTCTAAAGTATTGTATCTATCCGAGGAATATCTATTATATTAATATGTTTAAAAAAAATTAAAATCTCCTCAAATTTGACCTCTGACCTTACACAAGGGGCAATTTAATGTATTTATATTTTGCCCTAATTTTCAGGATTGAAGTATTTAATCTTGTGTTGTTCTATTCCGGCCAAAATCATGTGAAATGAAAAGAAGAAAAAAGAAAAATTTGCCTAAAAGCTAAATAAATGCCAAAAATCGTTGTTTTCTCGAAATCCGCTCGAAGAAAATCTCTGCCGCAGCCAAATTAAAAAACGAAATCCTACAATTTTTGTGATTTTTAATCTCTAATATGTTCTTAATAAAACCTTAAAGTTCAATTGTTGATTTTTTAAAATTTCTTTAAAAAAATTTTAAAAAATTTATAATTGTAGCTTTGAAAACAGTGTTTAAGAATTCCGACCTTCTTTAGCACTAATTTAAAATGAGTTAGCAAAACACAATAGAAAAAAATTATTCTTATCTGAGTTCGTGGAACTTATAGAATAAAAAAATGTTTCTGTGGTAGATTATTTCAATAAATTTTAAAATTTTGACCAGAATTTCTTGATTAATTGGCCTGCGACACATCAGTTGCCTGGGGAAATTGTTATAACTCGGCTGATTTTTAACCGATTTAAGTTTTTATTGTTTTATTACAAACTGAATTCCCTCTAAATTACGATTCTTTAGTGTTTTTAATTCGAATTAGTTTTAAAATATCAATGTTTTCGAGAAAATGCACAAAAAGTCATATTTCCCCTTGTAAGTAATCCGTGTTCCAAACTTCAGGGCCGATGCGGCACGTCTTCCCGATATCCGATTATCCTAATTGTTTGGGGGCCGTAGTTTTACAGCCAAATAAATATTTCCAGGGGGTAGCACGGTCAAAAACTTAAAATTTAATTTCCTGCATACAAGCTTGGAGCACTCTAATTACCATTGACCCACAGGCTACTGTTGATAATGAGTTGGCCAACCAAAAAGAAGAAGGAGCATGTTTTTTATTTGAAAATATAGAACAATTTAGATTATATACAAGTTCTGATCTTAAAAATATAAGAATTTTAAGCTATATTTGTTAGAGCTTTTTTGCTTATTTTATCTAATTTTATCTTTTCTTTAAAAAGCGAAGCTTATTTTAGCTTTTTTATGCGAAAATAAAGCATAGTTTTGCTTTTTTCAGAAAATCAGTAACTTTAAACATTATTTTTTATTTAAAATTTGTTTTTTAAAATTTATTTTAAATTAAAAAATCTCTTTTCTTAAAATAAACTTTTTATTTTTCCAACCTTAATTCTAATAGTACAAATATGACAATGACGATTTCCTTAGGCAAGCATGAAATCGGGATAAAGCTATGCCTTTCAGAGATTATTTTTCACAATTTTATTTATTTTATTTATTTTATTTATTTTATTTATTTTATTTATTTTATTTATTTTATTTATTTTATTTATTTTATTTATTTTATTTATTTTATTTATTTTATTTATTTTATTTATTTTATTTATTTTATTTATTTTATTTATTTTATTTATTTTATTTATTTTATTTATTTTATTTATTTTATTTATTTTATTTATTTTATTTATTTTATTTATTTTATTTATTTATTTTATTTATTTTATTTATTTTATTTATTTTATTTATTATATTTATTTTATTTATTTTACTTATTTTATTTATTTTATTTATTTTATTTATTTTATTTATTTTATTTATTTTATTTATTTTATTTATTTTATTTATTTTATTTATTTTATTTATTTTATTTATTTTATTTATTTTATTTATTTTATTTATTTTATTTATTTTATTTATTTTATTTATTTTATTTATTTTATTTATTTTATTTATTTTATTTATTTTATTTGTTTTATTTATTTTATTTATTTTATTTATTTTATTTATTTTATTTATTTTATTTATTTTATTTATTTTATTTATTTTATTTATTTTATTTATTTTATTTATTTTATTTATTTTATTTATTTTATTTATTTTATTTATTTTATTTATTTTATTTATTTTATTTATTTTATTTATTTTATTTATTTTATTTATTTTATTTATTTTATTTATTTTATTTATTTTATTTATTTTATT